>JAIXND010000795.1:16767961-18017961 GCA_023646645.1 Varanus salvator macromaculatus
GTTGTCCACAAAGATGGGTTGGAACGACTTTGTGACTAACAACAACAAAAAAGCTATTGTTAAATAATGGGGAGTCAAAAGCCCTCTCAGATCTACCGCAAATCATTCAAAGATCTACTAGCAGACCTCAAACTAATGTCTCCTTACTCATACCCTATGTGAAGGCTACTCAGCCTAACTCTGGTTTAAAGCTAACAAAAGTTAACCAAGGGCTTTGAAGTTGCCCATCAATGCTCAGAGATTGGACAACAGATTGAGTGCACCAAGAAGGCTCTCTACATTGACCCCACTAAGGTGAGGCACAGTATTTTTCTAAGTAACCATTTTCAAATTTGCACCTGCACACAACAACATAATAGATGCACATTTTATGCAAATCTGTTCTTTTTTTGGTGAAGCATTGGAAAATGGAACACTTCTGTTCATAACAAGAAAACTTCCTATGAGATAAGTCTCTCCCTACTTTTTTTGTAAGAATTGTGAAGTTAAATCCACTTTGTCACTCTGGCTATTGGCTTCAAAAATGTTTGTTTGCTTCTGAAGGTCTCAGAGAGAAAGTCATTTCCTCCACTAAAAGCAAACTCTCAACCTAATAAGGATGCTTTTTAGTAGAAATATAAAATACAGGCAATGTGTGTGGTGTTTCTTGATCAAACCAACTCTAAGAAACAGACATTGCCATGTAGAAAAATAAGACACAATAACGTTCATCAGGCAGAATTCAATTATCCAACAGTTCCACATTTAATAATGTAAATAATTAAAACCATGTGATTAATAAGTGCCCAGGATGATTTTGTGGTTGCAACAGTCTTTGCAGTCTTTCTTGTTTTCCCAGTGATGCCATGAACAGGACTGGTCAGATTAAAATGTGACAATTTTTTTGCTTTTGGAGAATGAAAGGTCCATTGGTAAATTGTGTGACAAGAAGTTCAGCCTCTGCTCCCCCTGCACCACTTACATTTTGAAGCACAGAGCCTGTCTACTAGTTCTGGAAACAGGCCAATACACTGCTGTCTTTTTTAAATCAATTGACTCTCCACCCTTCCCCTTCCTTCCGTCCTTCCTTCTCTAGCCTCCCTTAAAATACTCCCCTCTCATTGCTTCTTGTTTTTTCTCTCTTTCTTTCTACAATTGTAGTGTTTATTCATTTGCTCATTAATTTAACAATGTCCCCAAAAAGTATTAGGGTTTTTTTAATCACTGAAACTCAGTTTCTTAAAACCAGTTTGGATTTGAGTGTACCAGTTTTGCTGGTTTGGTCCCAGTGCTTTTCTATCCCAATTGCTGTTTTTTTGGCATGAGACAAGTCTCTATATCTTAGGTAAGGCTTATGCCAGCCTTCTTCAACCTGGAGTGCTCCAGATGTGTTAGACTGCAACTCCCATCAGTCTCAGCCTAAGGCTATGATGGCTGAGAATGATGGAAGTTGCAGTTCATCAGAACTGGGCAACACCAGGTTGGAGAAAGTTCCTTACATGGATGCCCTGCATCGGTTATCCACCAGGCAATCACACAGGGGGAAACAGGACCACCCCTGCCCCTATATCCATACATTGGGGTGTGCATCTGAAGTGGAGCACCTGCTCTACCCATGAAGGCTGTCCATATGTGTTGAGTCCAGAGACTTGTGCATGAATATGCATTTACATTCAGAAGTGCTAGTGATATCCACATTAGACTGCTCAATATGCAATTCATTTTTGAGATGGGCTTTCCTTTGAAGACTTCCTGGAAACTCAGTCAGTCCACAGCACTGCTGCTAGGGAGTGGAACTAGACTGTTGACTGGGAATGGCAGCATGGAATAATGTGTCGTGCCAGTTCTGAAGTAAGTGCACAGCTTCTGGTTTTCAAGCACAATTCAAGGTGCCAGTATTAACTGTTAATGCAGGGGTGTTGAAATACATGCTGGTGGGCTAACCTTGACCTGCCTGGGATCCCAGACTGGCCCTCCAGGGTCTATAAATGATGATTTTCCTTTCCCTTGACCCCCCACCCACATGGTTCGATAGTTTTCTGGCTGCTGTGCTGTTTTTCCCCAATCCAGAAAGTTGAAATGCTTCTCTGAAGACTTATTTCCTGGCTGAAAAAGCTTCAACTAAAATATGCGGGCATTTTTCACCCTGTCCCGTGTTGCCTTCAGTCACACCTACCACGGGAATGCAGCCCCCAAGAGCGACTTCAAAATTGAATTTGGCCTTTGGGGCAGAGAGAGGTTTGCTAACATGGCTGCATTAAAGCCTTCTGCGGCTTGCAACCCGTGTATCTGAAGGGACCGTTACAGATGATCTTAAGATGTTTTAACTTGCCTGCACATTGAGATCATCCTCTGATCACACACACTCCACCTTCAGAGGTGACCAGAGCAAGGGACTTCTCAACTGTGGCACCCCACCCCTTTTACAGCATGATTGCCCCAGGAGGCTTGCCACATGCTTAATCTGATGCTTTCCTGGTGCCACACAAAGACCAGCTGCTTTTAATTCATGGTTAATCACCTCTAAACTGCCAAAATATTTTATTGTGCTGCTCTTTTAATTGGTATTATATTGTGCTTTAAATTGCATTTTCAGTTGTTCATTAGCTTTATAATTTTGCAGGCTGTTTGTTAGGGCAAGTGGCTGTGGGAATGGGAATGCTGACAGCTGGGGTACAGTTGATTAAATGAATGCACAGAAATACACAGAAGGTAGGCAAGTTGGTGTTAAGGATAGCCAAAGTTGGGCCCTTGCTGAGGTCAAAACAAGGGCCCACTGATGAGATCCCCCTACGCTGTCCTCCTTTTGCAACCTGCTTGTTCTCCTCTCTTGCCCTGGACCAGACAACTCTGGTGGTGAACAAATGCCCCTGCTCTGTGCCTGCCTATCAAGCAAGCAGGAGGAGCGAGAAGAGGAGGACCAAGACAATGGCAGCAACAAGGCAGATGCACTCAGGGAGGGGAACTATCGCTTGACAGCCATCAGAATCATGGCACCAACATGGCATCTAAGCTGCCCTGAGCCTTAGTGTTAGACCAAGATATACGGAACTATATACACTTCATATCACCTTGGACTTCAGCTTCATCACTGCTGTGTAATCATGTTAGGGTATGTGGAGACAGAAATGACACCTCCCCCTCATTAGATATAGTAAGATTGCTATTTTGCAGTGGATGGTGAGTGGGTTTGCATTGCTCATTTGCCTAGGTCGTCACAGGATGGATCAGGAACTTGCCTTTTGCAAGAGGAAGAGCTCCTCTTGTAGGTGGTCCTCCCCTCCAATTCTGGGGGTCCCCATTCAGCAAGGTCTCCTGATTTTTTTGTAGCAATTTTAGGGGGCTGGTGGAGAGGAGGGGGTGGGGAGCACCAGTGCAGGTGATCCAAGTAAAACCTGGATCCCATTTGTACTTCATATATTCTCTTAATCTATTACCTCTGAAGATAAAATGCCTGGAGCAACAATACAACAGAATGTAAAACAAAAAGAGCAGACTGGTACAAACTATCTAGAGATGGCACTGTTAAATCTGGGGTGGGGGAACCCCTCTGCCCTGTTGCTGGACAATGACCACCAGCATTCCCAGCCTGGATCACTGCAGTCTCTCAAGAGTTAACTGCATTTGTGTGTGTGTGTGTGTGTGTGTGCGCGCACGCGGGCTCACATGCACGCCCTCGCACAAACACACTCAATCTCTCTCTCTCTCTCTAAAGGAATGTGATGTCATGGCTGGATTAGCAAGGGCTGCTGAGATCCCAGGCTTGATAAAAAAGACAGCTCAAAGCTGTGTGTGGCAAAATCCATCACTGACAACACCGGTCCTCCAGAGTGTATCAGTGTCTGTGCACACGGACTCAAGACCTGCTGGCACAAAGAACAACACTGACTGGGCTCTCTCTCTCTCTGTTTATGTGTAGCTACTTTTGTACAAGTCAACAGATGGATGGAAATGGAAGGATGGATGACCAGATTGGAAAAAAAGATGTAGATGGGTAAACTGGGCAAACAGACTGCAACAGGTCGAGTGTTTTACTTGAGATGTGACCACAATCCTTTTGCAGCTCTAGCTTGGGCACGACCTAAGGCCATGTGGAAGTTATGCACAGTGGAAAATGAATGTTAGGGAAAGTTGGAACTGTCTGCTTGGGAAAGGAGGTGCTGTGGAGTGAGCGGATCTGAAAGCAGGCATCTTTGGCTGTAGGGCAGTGCAGACCATGACCCGTCTCTGGGGACATCCTTCTACAATGCCTATATCTTGGTTTGGTATCTTTTTACTGTCATGGTGTACTTCCAAACTGGGTTCCTAGCAACAATCATTAATTAGGAATTGTGTAGTGATTCCATCTTTCAGGTTCCCCCCTCCCCTTAATCAGAAAACACAGGAGTTGTACAAATGGAAAATGTCATCTAGTCCACATGGACAATTCCCTGAATGGTGCAGGGTGCCAGCACTAGAAAAGCCTTGGCCAGAGGCAGTCACAATATTCTCTTGGAGGATCCTGGGAACTATAGTTTTGTGAAGTTCTTAGAATTCCGTGTTAAGGAGATCCTTATAGCTCATGCACCAAACTAAGTTTCCGGGGGTTCCTGGAGTGGAGAAAATGAAAATGTATAGTTTGGATATGTCCTGAAGCAAGCCTGGGGTGGGGGGTCAAATGTGGCTCATGATGGCTCCATTCCCTTTCTCTGGCCCCACTTCTTTATCTTTATTGTTTAGTGGCTTCCCAGCTTTTGTGAAGTTCTTTCCTCATTCTACAAGGTTGAAATGCCTTTCCTATGTCTTAGTTCCAGGCAAGACTTAGGGCTTTTTTTTTTTTAGTAATTTTGGCTCCACCCCTTTAGTTTTCAGCCATGCCCCTTTGCCACCAGCCTTGCCCATCCTTGGACAGTGCAGGCCTCTACAGTTTCTCCAAAATAGCATTAGGCACTCAGGCTGAAAGAGGATTGGTCACCCAGCCCTACAGGCGAACCCATCTGTAAAGCTTAAATCAGTCTTCCCCGACCTGGCACCCATACTGGCTGGAAATTGTATTCTAATACTTTGGAGGGCACCAGGTTTGGGAAATCAGCTTTCAACTGAAGGCCCACTCTTTGGTTGTAATAGATACTAAGAAAAAGTGGCGGGGAAGCATTTGGAACGCAAAGGAGGATTCTAATCAAGAGAGGCAGTACAAGCTGACTGAAGAAAGAGTTGCTGGCAACCTCAGATTATCAAAGCAGAATTAACTCCCTTAATGTCAGAAAAAATGATGATGGGACCCTTGGAATAGCACTTATCCTTTTAAAGGATATTTAAAACTTAAATAGCTTTAAGGGCCAGTACAGAAAGCCAGAGTCATGTGGTGTTTACAGTGCTGAACTTGGATTCCGGAGATCTGGGTTCTTAGTCCCCACTTGGCCATGAAATTCATTGGGTGACTCTGAGTCAGTTGCTGGCTTTCAACCTAACCTACCTCACAGGTTTGTTGTTGTGAGGATAAATGGAACACAAAACCTTGTGGTCCTCTTGGGCTCCTTGCAAGAGGAAGAAAGGTGATGTATAAATATAATAATAAATATTACAAATGAATTGCAAAAAAGTAAACCACGGTGGCATCAGTTAAGGTTATTTGCATCTACCTGATCTGACAGTCATTTTAGTATCTCAGAATACATTTCAGGGCAGACTTCTTTCTTATCAGGCATGGGACTGCAAATTCAGTCCCTATAAGCCTCTGGTGGATGAACAAGGGAAGCAAATATCTGAATGGGCCAGAAGCAAACTGGTGGGGCAGTCCTGGGATGAATAAGAAGGTGATGATTCAATTCACTCAACCCCCCCCCCCCCGCTGCTTGAAAACAACTTGCTTTGAAGAGTTTCTCCTGCATCCTATTTTAGTGCTGCAAAGGGGGTCTTACGGAGTGCATAATGCAGTGGGCTAGGGCCTGGGAATCATTTGAAAGAATGGAGACTTGGTCTGTCCAAACATTCCCAAAACTTCCTTGCCATGCACAAAATGTAGAGAAAGCCAGCCTGCAGAGAATGGATTGCATTGGAAGAGCCAGCTGCCTTGAGCCCTGGGCACAAGTTCAAAGAGTGAAGATTGGGGAGCAGGAAAAGGGACCAAATATAAGGGAGAGGGAAAAGCGAGCTGGTTCAGTGACCGTGGACACTTCCACACTAGCCTTTTCCTTGTAGTACCTACTCTATTTGCTCACTTATTGATTCCTGACAACCCAGATGATATTCCTCCCAAACCATTGCATTCCTTCATTTTCCCCATCATCATCACATTTATTTAACTTTCTAGCAGCTGCAGTGAAGCCAGTTTTCTAGCTCCCAGTGCAGCGACAGCACTGTCCTTTCAGATGTGAAATTAATGAAAAGAGCCAGTTAGAGCAGCCATTTCTGTCCAGCATTCTTGGATCCCAAGAGTGCTTTTGATGGTGGGGCCAGGGTATGATGGGAACACAACAGGGCCATATGCTCTCCTCACACAGGCACGGCCCTTCCTGATCCTAGACTGGGAAGGAAGGGAGCTAGTTCTGGTGCCAGGTGCTTAAGAGTCCTTGAGGGAGACACCCTCAAAGCACCCTCTCCTTGAGTGAGTCCACCTGCTCCCCACCCTTAAGTCCAACAGCTCTTGCTCCTCCTCCTCTTACTCTTCTTTATAATGCTTGCCACTTGCTTACTGGACAGGCAGAGAGGCTGGGAGCAGGGAGGCTGGGGTAGCTCCCATTCCTCCTTTCCACCACTGCTGTTGCCCAGACCAGAGGGAGAGGCAAGTGAAGAAGCAGGTTGCAATGGGGAGGAAGAGGAACAACTCCAGGAGGCTCTTGTAGGTAAGGTGCAAGACCGCGACAGGTGCCAACCTTTGAGAACAGCTGTGGGCAAGGTGGCAGTGGGGGCAAGCTAAGACCTGAAGCTCACAACCAGCTGGTCAAAAGTTAGGGTCCTCTCCTGGATCTCAGCCACCCTTCTCCAAACCTCTTTACTCCTACTCCACAGGAACAAGCAGCTGACTTCCTGAGCGCAGCACAAAGTCCTGTTGAACCCCTCTGGGGCTAAATGTCCTCACCAACTCTTCCCTGCAGAACTGTGGCCCAAAGGCACTGGGGCGAGCCTGCTTCCTAAACCTGCCAGCATGGCACTCCCAGGGCACGGCCTTCGTGCAGGCAGAACACCAACCCCAGCTGGTAGACTGGATAGCCTCACCCATCCTAAGAATCCTCAGCACCCTGTGGAAGGCAGGGAGGAGTCCTTGTAGCCCCAGCAATTTTCACACTATAGCCTTATCTAGGCTGCGATGTGGTTTGGATGATCTCTTCTGTGAGCAACTCATAACTGGGTGTACGTTGTGTGTGGCAGGAGCCTAACAGGGTTCCTAAATGTGTCAACTTCAATTGAACCTATTCCCAATTAAGTATGCAGAGTGTAGGACTGCAACCTGAATCAGCATTTCTTTAAACGTATGGTGGCCATGTGCCTTCTTTTAAGGCAGACAATCCTCTATTTGAAGTGATGCAGGAAGACTGTCTGCTATTCAAAGGCTTCCTCTGTATCAAGGGTGGCCAAACTTGCTCAGGGGAAGAGCCACTGTCAGATGTTTGAGAGCTGCAAACAGGCCCCCATGGGCAGTGGTGGCAGCAAGCAGGCACCCATGGGTGGCCACAGCAGGTGATGAGCAGCAAGTGGGCATCTGCAGTGGTGAGCCGCAAAATAGACTCAAAGAGCTGCATGTGGCTCCCAAGCCTTGGTTTGGCCACCCCTGCTCTACATGAAGGACTGTCCAGTCCCAAGTCCTGTTTAAAAATAAAGAACCGTAAGAACTCTTATCCCCACTACCACCCCTAAACACCTGGACAGCAGGCAGACAGACTGGTTATGTTCCATACTATGGAGAGATATGCTGTACTCCTATTTAACTAGTAGAACTTTAAATTCTAAGATTCTTAGATTAATTCTAAATTCTAATTCATTCTGAATTACTCTAATTTAACAGTAAGTTAGATCATCATAATTATTACATTTATACCCCAGTTTTCTTCCTTTTGCAAGGAACCAAGGATAACCCCATTTTATCCTCACAAGAACAACCCTGTGAGGTAGGTTAGGCTAAGAATCCATGGCTGGTCCAGAATCACTCACTGAGCTTCATGGCTGAGTGGGGACTAGAACAGAGATCTCTGTCCCAGTCAACACTCTAACTGGTGCACCAAGTCACTCAGCATTTTTGTCCACTTTTTGGTAATGCATTTCCTAAGTGGTCACCCTATTAATATTGTTAAGAACAACCCTGGCCTAGGGTAGAAGCCACATATGTACATAGGAACCTGCTTTTAGTACTCAAGCCTTACAGTGGGGCTGAGACCTAAGAAATGTTACAGCCAAATCAAACTTCAAATCTGAATCCAATAGCAATGCTTTTTCCTCCCTCATTTTTTACCACAAAGTAGGTGCTGAGGTCCCAGTTCAGATCCAAACCATAATATGAGCAATGGGGCGGGGGGGGGGGGGCAGCAGCTTTTAAGACCTGGGTTGGGTCCCTTGCTCCTATTTTACACTATATATTATAAAAAGGGCATAACTGCTAAAACCATTTTGAAGTAATGCCTGCTTTGGACCTTGAGGAGGGGATTCTGGGAATTGGTGATACTTGAGCAGGACATTCTGTAGCTCTACCTGCTATTATTTTCCCAAATCTCCTCTAACTTCTCAGTCAGAGCAACTCATCCTCCCCAAGGGAAGTCTCTAGGCTTCTCTGTTGCTGTATTTCTGGATTGACCTAAAGCCACACTAGACTTAATGTTAAGTGCATGATTGCATTTAGCATGCAAGTCTATCTCTTGCAAAAGGGCCCAAACATGATGCAAACTATGGCAGATCGGCAAGGCAAGAGGAGTTTAATGTTCCCAATCCACTTCTGATCTGACTGACTAACCCTGAGAACTGTTCTCTCCATTTGAGGTACCTCTTGCCTCTCATGTGGGAGAGATGAAGTTGGTCCTTACTAATATTTCAACCCAACGGCCTAACATGGTTTTGTTATCACCAACACTCTGTGTCCCAAACCAGACCAGCCAGCGAGAGCAACACATCCAACAAACCTCAAAACCTCACTTTTTCAATCATGTATTAACCAGCCTGTATTCCCAAAGCAGTGGATTATCCCTCTCATGATCCTGTCTATAAGAATTTCCTTTCCTGCAAGGTGACTGAAAAAACTATCAAACAGACAAATATGAACTTGCTACTGTGGAAAAAAAATGGTCCTGTGAATACCCAGCCTTTGACAACTTCTACAACTCCCCACCTCTGCCTTCCCGTTTCCTGTGAAAATGTACTACCTTTCTGCGGAGTGGAATCCTTTCAGCTATTACAGGAAATATATGAGGGAGGAGGCATCAGTTTTCTTTTGCTTCTATCCCCTTTTAGCAGAAAGGCCTCAAATGCCATTTCCAGATATCTTACAGCTCCCCTCCACTCTCTTGGTGAAGAGAAAAAGAAGAGAAAACAAATTATTGTAAAAGTGAAGTGATGAATACATGGGGGCAGGGGGAGCTCTGGGGATGTGTGGGCTTGAAGCGAAGGAGCTGTGCGGTGTGTGTGTGTGTGCATGTGTAAGGGAAATGGGGGGAGAGAAGTTCCCAAGTCCCTCTAAACTGAGGCCAAATTCCACACTTCATGTGAGCCAGGCTGGGTCTCCCTCTGACCTGAATGGGGGTGTTGTGTTCCCCCACTACCACCATGACAGGAAAGAATCCCTTTTGCTCACCTCCGCTGTGTGCCCGACCCTTCTGTCTGGCCCACCGCCCTCATTCACTCACTGCTCCCCTGATGTTGCTAATCCCCCATCCCAGACAGCTGCCTCAAAGCCCATTGTTTCAGGTTCAGGGGCTTTGAAAAGGCCAGGATTCCACGAGCTGCCGCACAGCATTCAAGGTGGTCCGGCCACACTACTGGGCCCAGAGAAGATGGGGAAAGGGGCAACTTGCATCTAGGCTCCCCAAGCCCCACCATGCCCCCTGGCTGCTGCACCTACACACCTTCTCAAATGCTAACAGCAAGTGTGGTGGCTATAGTGGGACTGGTTAGACTGGAACTTGGCAGATCCAGATTCTGCCTGCCCACCCCCGGCCCCGAAGTTCACTGGGTAACTTTGGGGCAGTCACTGACTCTTACCCTAACCTGTTATGAGGATGAAAGGGAGAGCAGGACAAACACGTTGGTTGCCTTGGTTTCCTTGCAATAAAAAAGTGGGAGATAAATGTAATACAAAGAAATAAAAAGTATTGGTTTGCTGGCATGCAAAAATACTCAGTTATACCATTCCAGTACTGGGGCTTTTCTATTATATGCAGCTCTGGACAACATAATGCCAGAATTTCTAATCTCGTACTAAACTGGGAGGAAAAAAACAAAAAATGCTAAGCATAAGCCTGAAGGCAATTCGTAGTTTTTGGATGTGGTTTGAAAGACAAATTGTTCCCCATTATGCAGGAAATATACTAGCTCCAGTTGGAAGCCTGATTTAAATTAATGATTTAAATAAACTTTTTAAGTGATATAAATCATCATTAACTATACCAATAAATACTCTTTTCATTTTTTTTATTTACTAATTTTAGATAATGTCAGCTGGTATGTTGCCTTGAATGACTAGCAAGGCTTTCTGCAGACACTCATAGAAACATAGAAACAGAGTGAGTCAGAAGGGGTCTCCCGGGCCATCTAGTCTGACCTCCGGCACCAGCCAGCTCCGCTCATGACATGCCCACCATGTGCATGTCCAGCCTGTCTTTGAACACCCTCACCGATGGGGCCTCAACAAAATCCCGTGGAAGCCCATTCCACGCCTTCGGGGTCCTAACTGTCAGGAAGTGCTTCCTGGCATCCAAATGGAACCTTGGCTCCCTGAGCTTTGCTCCATTGGAGCGCGTCCTGCCTTCCTCTGCAGGGGAGAACAGGCCTCTCCCCATCTCCATGTGACACCCCCTCACATACCTGTATGTTGCCAACATATCCCCTCTGAGTCTCCTCTTCTCCAAGCTGAAGAGACCCAGTTCCCTCAGTCTTGCCTCATACGGCATCCCCTGCAAACCGGCCACCAACTTTGTGGCCCTATGCTGCACTGACTCCAACCTGGCTATATCCTTTCTGTAATGAGGGGCCCAAAACTGAACACAATACTCCAGTTGCGGGCGCACCAGAGTCGTGTAGAGTGGTAGTAATACCTCTCTTGATCTAGAAGCCACACTTCTGGCTATGCAACCAAGGGTGGCATTCGCCCTCTTGACCACCGCATCACACTGCTGACTCATGTTTAGCCTGCAGTCAACCAGTACCCCGAGGTCCCTTTCACAAGTGCTGCTCTCCAGCCACTTGTCACCTAACCTATACTTATGACAGCTATTCTTATGCCCCAAGTGCAAGACCTTGCACTTGTCCACATGGAACGCCATCCTGTTGTCTCCTGCCCACTTCCATAGTCTGTCCAGATCTTTTTGGATCTGGTGTATCTGCTCCTCAGTTGTGGCCACTGCTCCAGTTTTAGTGTCGTCTGCAAATTTGATCAGCAGACTGTTCACCACCTCTTCCATGTCGTTAATGAAAAGATTAAACAGGATCGGCCCCAGGACAGAGCCCTGGGGGACCCCGCTTGTCACATGCTGAAAGAAGCCCTTTTTGTTGCTCTTGATATTCTTGGAAAGTCTCAGCTCATAATCAGCCTTAGCCTTGCGAAGAATCCTTCTGCAACGGGCCTCCTCCTCCCGGTATACCCTTTTGTCTATTTCCCCCAGTACCCATTTCCTGTGGAGGCTCCTCTTTCGTCTAATCCCCCTAACCACCTCCTTTTGCATCCATGGCGGCACTCTCCTCCGCCTCCCCACCTTACTGACTAGAGGTATCGTCAGGGCTTGCGCCTGCAAAACCTCCCTTTTGAGTGCCATCCACCCCTCCTCAACTCGCTTACCTTCCAGTAACCTATCCCAGGAGACTTTCCCCAGTCTGGCCTTCAGTTGGCCAAAGTTGACCCTCTTGAAGTCCCAGCTTCTAGTGCTCACCCTGCTGCACGGCCCCAGTCCCCTGATCCCAAAGCAAAGGATGGAGTGATCACTCGCATCCAGAGCTCCCCTAATCTGTACTTCATCTATCAGCTCCTCCCTATTGGTCAAGACCAAGTCCAGGATGTTTCCCCCCCTCGTCGCCTCTTGGATCCTCTGTGTGAAAAACCCACCCTCTAGAGCTTCTAGGAAGCAATGTGACCTGGCTGTCACCACTGAGTGAGTCTCCCAAGTAATATCCGGGAGATTGAAATCCCCCATAATTACTGTGTCTCTCCCCCGAGATATCCTTAGAATTTGGCTTGTCAGGACATCATCCAGGGACTCAAGTTGACCTGGAGGGCGATAACATACCCCCACTGTCAGGTCTCTTTCCCTGTCAAAACCCCTAAGTTTCACCCAGACTGCCTCTACCGAATCCCCATCTGTGCTGCATTCTATCTCACTGCATCCTATCCCTTCCCTGACATATAAAGCCACACCCCCATCTCTCTTTCCCTTCCTGTCCTTTCTAAAAAGGTGATACCCTTCTATGTTTACATTCCAGACTTGCCTTTCATCCCACCAAGTTTCTGTGATTCCCACCAGATCATATCCTCCTATTCCCAGGAGAGCTTCAAGCTCTTCCTGCTTATTACCCATGCTCCTAGCATTGGTGTACATGCACCTCAACTCCTTCCCACCGCTTCCTTTCTTTGGAGTGCCCAGCATCCTCCTTCCTCCCATCCTCCCTGGTACCTGGCCCCTCTCCGTAGAAGTCCTGTCAGTCCCTGCAGTATCTCTAAAGCCCTGCTCCCAGAGCCCCGATCCTCTCCGCACACTTGTCTGGTGCAGACACGTTACTGGGGGGCCTGAACCCACCCCCCACTGGCTCAGTTTAAAATCTTCCGGATGAAGCTCACTAGAGCATCTCCAAAGGACCTTTTCCCCATCCTCGTGAGGTGTAACCCGTCCCTTGCCAGAAGTCCATTGGCAAGAAAACGAATGCCGTGGTCGAGGAACCCGAAGCGTTCCTTCTGGCACCACACCCTAAGCCAGTCGTTCACCTCAGAGGCCCTCCTGTCCCTTCCTGGCCCAAATCCCCGGACAGGTAAGATTGACGAGAAGGCCACTTGGACCTTCAGCTCCCTGAGTTTCTTCCCCAAGGCCAAAAAGTCCCTGGTAATCCCGACCACACCCTGCCTGGCTATGTCGTTTGTGCCCACATGGATCACCAGGAGTGGCTGGTGACCCCTGGAGCGAACAAGACGCTCCACTCTGTCCTTCACGTGCCGGATGCGTGCGCCCGGCAGGCAGCAAACCTCCCTTGTCTCAAGGCTGGGGCGGCACACCGCCGCCTCAGTGCCCCTCAGCAGGGAGTCCCCAACAACAATCACCCGCCGCTGTACCTTCTCAGTGCTGGTGGGCAGCCATGCCCTGGTCCTTGCCTCTCCTGCAGTGGCTCCCTTGCCTCCTGATGTCCCAGGCTGGGGGTCCTGCTGGTCCCCTGAGGCCTCGTCAGCCCCAGCCTCCTCAAGTGGAGAGAACCTGTTTCCCAGCTCCAGATCGGTGCCAGGAGAAGGAGGAGGCCGTGCTGACCTCCTCCTCCTGTGGGTGACATACCTCCATGTCTCCGCAGCGGCTCCTCCCGTGGTGTCTCCCTCAGCCCTCTGTCGAGAGGGGGAGGCTCTCTCGGCCTTCAGACACCTCACCTCCTGTTCTAGCAGGGTCACCATCTTGCACCGAGGGCAAGTGTATCCCTGCCTCTCCTGGGGGAGAAGGGCGAACATGTCGCAGCTCTCGCAGCAGACAGCAACACCCATGACTCCCGCCAAGGCCATCTCCTGGTCTGCCATCAGTATCCCTTCCGAGACCTTACCTTGGTCTCCTGCCTTGTTAGTCCTGCAGTTCCTCTCACTCGCCCAGTTCTCCCAGACAAAAAGCCCACTTGCCCACACACACAAGGAGAAAATAAACTTAAATTTAAATTGGAAGAAAAAACAAAGCACAACAAAGCAAAGCAAAGCGCAAACAAAACAAAACAAAACAAAAACACACAAACAAAACAAACAAACAAACAAACAACCCTCTGTGTCTCAGTGAAGGGAGTCTCTGGACCTTCCGGACTGCAGCTCAGGGATGCAGACAAGGGACGACGCCCTTGATGCGCCGCACCTGAGCTTGGCCTTCTCAGTCCCTCAGGCCAGTGGCCCCGCCCCCTGCTTCCCCCTGGCTGCTCTAGCTCTCTGGCCCCGCCCCCTCCCTCTCTGCTGCCCTGGCCCTCTGCTCCCCTGCCCAGCCCCTGCCTTGCCTTCGCCCGTCCCCTGGCCACCCAGCCCTCTCTCCCAGCCTGTGCCTCTGCTGCTCTGCTGCTCTGCCAAGAGGCCAGAGCCACTCGATTAAGTCCTCCTTTCGGATTGTGCTACATCATCCCATGGGGAGAGGGATATGGGAGGGCAAGTGGGTCTTGCTGTCATATGTGAATTTCCTATGGGTGTCAGCAGGGAACATGTTGTAAGCTGCCCCGAGACTGAGGCGAATGAGGCGGCATATAAGTCTGCTAAATAAATAAATAAACCTGTACAGCTGCCTTTCCCTCTTGGTACATTCCAGGTGGTTTGGGCTATGGCTCTCATCAGCCCCAGCTAGCCTGGGCAATGATCAGAAATGCTGGGAGCTGCAGTCATTTGGATTGTGCCAGTTCAGGGATGCCACTGTGCAGCACCTGAG
This sequence comes from Varanus salvator macromaculatus, assembly GCA_023646645.1. Taxonomy (NCBI): domain Eukaryota; kingdom Metazoa; phylum Chordata; class Lepidosauria; order Squamata; family Varanidae; genus Varanus; species Varanus salvator. The sequence goes on from JAIXND010000795.1 coordinate 16,782,697, forward strand.
GTGAACAGATCATGGCCTAGGTGTCAGAAGCATTGATCGTGACCTTGGGGCACAGCAAGAATTCCTGCTGGAAGAACCTCAACTGTCTTCGTTTTCCCAGGGTTCCTCAGGACGAAGAAGATGGTTTGACATCATAGCGCAGGCAGGGATGGAGTCAAGGCTAGGCATGGCTGAGCCCTTTGCCAAGGGCCCACTAGCATGAGTCCCCTAGAGTTGCTCCTCTTCTTCCCCCTTGCAACCTGCCTCTTGCTCTGGCCCAGACAAGGAAGAGGAGAAGGAGATAACACAGCCTCTTTGCTCAGTCGTGTGCTGTCTGCCAAGCAAGCAAGCAGGAGCCATGAGAATGAGGGTAAGAACACCTGGTGGCAAGGGTGGGGGGAAGGGAGCTTTGCCTGAGGGAGGAGGCCCAGGAAGAGTGCCTTGCCTGTAAGCCCCAAGAACCTACTGTTGGAGCTGAATGGAGGCCATGTCTGAAACATGTGCCTCCGCTACTGTGGAATGGTCCAGTCACCAGGCAAGCTCTCCTGGAATATACCCTGTGAGGATGTGATGTGCCATATATACACTGGCATATCAGAAACTGGAAATGGCAAGGCAGAAATGGGTTCATCTTATATGCCTAAAGGAACACCTTCTTCCCTTTTTGCCCTCCCACCTCCTGAGATCGGCAGCAGAAGCCCTCCTCTGTGAAAGATATTAGGAGACAGAGTACCCGGAGGAGGGCCTTCTCTGTGGTGGTGCCCCCTCTACGGAATGCGCGCCTCAGAGAGGTCTGCCTGGCGCCGTCATTATATGTTTTTCGGCGCCAGGTTAAGACCTTTTTATTTAATCAATATTTTAACAAGTTTTAATATTGAATTTTATTCCCATATTTTAATTGCAGCCAGAGTGGGTCGTTAATTTATTTATGTTATACTTTTATGTATAGGTATTTTATTTGTAGGGATTGCAGGTGGTGCAGTGGTTTAAACCGCTGTGCTGCTGGGCTGGTACATCGAAAGGTTGCTGGTTCGAATCTGCACAATGAAGTGAGTTCCCATTTCTCCATCCCAGCTCCTGCCAACCTTGCAGTTCAAAAGCATGCAAATGCAAGTAGATAAAAAGGTACCACTCCGGTGGGCAGGTAACAGCATTCCGTGCACTTCGGTGTTTAGTCATGCCGGCCACATGACCACAGAGACTGTCTGTGAACAAACGCTGGCTCCCTTGGCTAGGAAACGGAGATGAGCACTGCTCCCTAGAGTCAGGCATGACTGGACTTAATGTCAAGGGAAAACCTTTACCTTTACCTTATTTTATTTGTGTAAGCCATCCTCTTGCAAAGGACGGCATACAAATATCTTAAATAAATATAATATGCCAAGTGGAAAATTTTCATCATACAGTAGGACCCCCCATGGAAGTAAACAAACTACAAATTTCTTTAGCGAAAAACTAAATATCTCTAGGGACTATGTTTGGGGATGCCAACTCTTTTTCTTGGTACTAGCCAGCCTCACTCACATGTGTTGTCTCTCAGCAAATGTGAAGACTCTACAGTTATACCTATACATACCAGTTTTATCTCTCCAGACATTTTTTTGCTAGAGATATACCTAATATACCAGTGCATAAGAGGACCCTTGTATCTGGAAATAGTGAAGCAAAAATTAGGTGTCATCTCATATGCCCAACATATGATATGCGCTATAAACCATCCAGACAGCCATGTGGCTATTGTGATGGTCTATAAAAGCTTCAAATAAATAAATTATGACAAACACTGGAAAAACAATCCAAAATACTGATCTTGTCTTATACGTGAATTGTCTTATATGCTGGTATATATAGTAACTGTATGTGCAGGGAAGACTTCTGAACACACTGTTTTTGTAAACCATTGTTTTAAAATCATTTTCAACCCTATTGTACCATTAGTCCACAGTGTTGGACTGAAGACCCAGGAGATCAGGGTTCTAATCCACACTTGGTCATGGAGCTCACAGGTTACTTTTCGCTAGTCATAGACTAACCAACCTCACAGGGTAGTTGTTGTGAGGATAAAATTGAGAGGAAAACTTTGTAAGCCACCTTAGATTCCTTGCAAGAGGAAAAAGGGCAGGATATAAATGTGAAAAACAAAATTAAACATTGTGAGGAAATGGCAATCAATAGATTTTTTTAAACAAATGCATATTTGAATTTGGATTAAAAGGCCTTTCCCCTTAAACACTATTACATGAAAACCCATCAAGACAAAGAAGGAATAGATACATGATGCCTTTCAACTGGTAACACCAGAAGCTCTCTGGCCTGGGGTACCCTTGGCTAACTATTCCTATGGCAACTCTTCAATTGTTTTATTGTTTCAAAAATCTGATAGTCTGCTGTCTGAAAAATATAATATAGAAGAAGCTAGAGGGAAACATGAGAACAACATGTTGATGATAACATCCTGTGGATGCCCCTGTAAATTGTGAGTGACCAAACTATGGTTATTCCTCTATAAATACCCAGTGTAGAAGCCCCGTTAGCAAAGTCCACCAAATAAGTTCATATACAAATGAAGGGTGATACTCCAGGTCTCAGGGCGCTTCCAGGAAGAGCTTTTCTAGTATTCTCAACCACTGTTCTCCCATTATTAGCCAAAAGTGGAATTCCCACTCACAGTCTGCACTTCAAGAGATCTACTGCTTTTTGGTTGCATGCATCTCCCCATGCTCCATCCATACCACAGGTAGGGCATAGGTTTCCTCTTTCCAGACCACTCTTAGTCGCCACACACCCCTTCGCCTGGCCTTTGAAGCAGGTGCTTTGCAGCAGCATTTTACCATCCTCGTGTGTGTGTGTGTGTGTGTGTGTGTGTGCGCGCGCGCACTTGCGCGCATGCACGTGCTCGCGCTTGCACGCATGCATACATGCGTGCGTGCACACACATTCATTTTTTCTTTTAAAAGGAGAGCCTGCAGTACAGGACAAATTGATTTCAGTCTTATTTCCAAGTAAGCTTGCTTATGATCCAGCTGTAAATCCTGACTTTTGGGTCAGTTTCACAAGCCAGCTAGAAAACCTTTAGGTAATCAGCAAACTTCCTCACTCCCATCTTCCTACCAGGGAAGGAATTCCTTTGATTTATTGCTTCCAAACAGTTTCTTCAAAGAGAGAAGGGAAGACACACTTGAAATTGACAAGATGAGGGTTAGTTTCTGTTCCCTTTAAAAATAAAAATTAAAAAATGGACAGGGCTTGCACAATTTCACAGTATACCTAGTCCAACAGTAAAATTTAAAAGATAATGGGCTGGTGTAACAGCATTTCAGGCTTCCAGCCAGATCCTACACATTTTTACTCAGAAGTAGGTGCCACTGTATTCAATGGGATCTTTTCCTGTTTTGTAAACTTGGAAGAACCTTGGGAAACAAGAAAGGGCTTGCTTTCCAGGACACAAAATGGCACTGCCACTGGAAATGCGCTGCAAACAGCAGAGACAGGAGGGACATCACCAATGTGTCATCCACCTTCCTTGCGGCCAGCACAGCTACTGAATGTGTTAATGTCTTGGGCTCCCTTCTCAGCAGAACTTTCTGTTCCTTTACAAATGAGCAAATATCAATTAGAATCACTAGCAGAATCAATGGCCAGTTTTCTATCTTCAGCCAGACCATGACATGATCCACAGGCCAAAGGGGAGATATGGGATAAATGCCAGACCCCTTGTGAAGTTGTTTGTGGGAGAAGTATTGGGGTCCTGCCGAATGTGCCCTTCCAAGCCCCATAGGGTAGACTTTGCTCTCCAGCCTCCTTTCTCCACTGCAGGATCCACTGCAGGATCCTTGCCTCCTACTTCCCCATTGCCAGTAAGCACTGGGGGGAGGGAGAGAGAGAGAGAGAGAGAGAGAGAGAGAGAGAGAGAGAGAGAGAGAGAGAGGGAACACATCTGCATGTGTGTGGATATGAACCAGGCTGCAGGCATTTCCCTCTCAAAACATGCTGGGGAATGAGGATAACACTGGATTTGGGTCTGCAGAAGGGGGAGTAGAGTGGGCAAATCCCTGTGAGAAAACCCAAAGCCAACAATACTACTTCTGGAATACGAGGTGCAAAACTGAAGGGTACAATGTGGAAAACGCACCACCTGTCTGCTCTATTCTGGGCTCTTTCCTAGCCGCATTTCTATTATGGGAATCCAAAGCCTGATTTCTAACCAACAAGCCAAGCATTTCCTGGAAGCAGGCAAGGCAGCCATTGCCTTGATAGGTGGTCCTGGGGCCACAGTTCGGGTGGAGATTGCCCTGGACCATCAGCATGTTTGTTTTGGCATGGGCGACAAAACCTTACACATTTTCCCTGTAAAAGTGACTGAAGGAATCTGAATTCTATATGGAAAGTGTGCATGTGTAAGTAGGCATGTGTGTGTGTGTGAGCATATAAAAATACATATGGGATTAATAAGTGAGTCCATTTCAAATTCACCTGCCAGGCCTTCTTTCATGCTACCATCAAACAGGAGCTGCTGCAATGGGACTGGCCTACTATAAAAGGACAAGGACACATTAACAAGACATTTCCCAGCTGCTCACCCTGCTGTGAGGATGGGCAAAGTCAAGGGGCCTCCCTATTCTTTGTCCTTGGGTTATTTCTCCCTAAACCTGACATGGACTGGACTGCCCATGAAATTGAAAACTATGACAGCTTTCCACAACAGAAGACTGTCCTCTATAAAGCAGGACGCTTGGTCACCCTAGTGCTGAGTTCCAAGGAATGGGTGTGAGGATGCCTAACTGGAGTGCCAGCATCTCTGAGGCGAATGTACGGGCAAGGAGGAAAGGAACCAGTGAGAATGTGGTGGGAAGTTGGTGGTGCTGGTGGTAGGGCATGTTAAGGCAGACTCTAGCAGTTTTAGCCACAGAGACAATGTGTGGGCTATTAAGCGCCTTGGCTTGCCTTTGTTAGGCATATGAGCATCTTCCCCTCTGAATGAGGTGACAAAACTGTCAGTGGTTTATTATGATGGTCATCACAGTCGTCATCCTAATGTATCCATAGCAGCAGTAGCTGTGCTGTCTCCTCACCATCACCCTTTTGACGTGTACCTTGAATCCCCCCCTTGGCTTTTCTGCCAGTGATTCAACTTGTGTTTAAGGACTAATTCCATTTTTATCAGAATCTCATATTCCTTATTTTTCAGAACAAAGCTACTAGAGATTAAGTATGAAATACCAGCTAATTAAACTAGACCAATTAAATTATGTTAATAACACACTGTCAAAATATATGGATGAGGTGCAGCCTTCTGGCTTTACTGCAGGGCTCAGTGTGGAAGAAGTCAACCAGCCTTGAACCCCTTACTGAACTGCCTGCCCCCTATTGCCCTTATAGCCTCTTCTTCCTCTGAGGGGTACAGATGGGTTTCCCTATATAATTCCCAGGTAGATCTCCATCCAGACAGCTGACACAGCCAGACCTACTTGGTGTCAGCAGCAGAACTGAATCATGTGCCTTCAGACCATTTGGTAGGAAGGCAAAGCCAATCTGCAAGAACCAGAAGTCCAGCTGGCTCCAAACATTTTTTGCTTGTAGACCTGTAGTAGTAAGGCATATTACTTTTGCAATAATGAACCTTCAGCTATGGTACATCCTTATTTATACTACATATAATTATTAGGTGTTGGCAGCTGAATATGGCCTTTCACAAACCGTTTTTGAAAGATGGAATTGACAAAAGATGGACTGAAGATAAATATTTATCTGACATTTATATCCCTCTGTTGAACTGGGTGTTCAGTTATAGCTTCAGATTCTTTAACTCTGTGTATTAACATATTTTATATGTATACATATATCATGTCCTAACAGAAAGCAAATTAACAAATTATGCAAAATCAGCAAATTAAGAGGTAGTGAATTATGAACAAATATAACAAAAGAAAAAGAATCCCTTCATTTTTGGCCCATCCCTTTGCAAATTTTGTTCCTGATGTTTGAAGAGAGGGCATGACTTTTGCATAATATGAATCTGAGGAAGAGGGGGGGAAAACACTTTGATTTAATTCTACTCTTTGTGTCAGCCCTGAAGGAATCTCAAAAGGACAAGCAGTACCATGCCTTCCCTCTGATGCTATGCAATGGGTCAGGCTAATTAAACCCAACCCACTCTGGGAAGATCTTTATCCAAGCTAACTTTGACACTCCTGATGAGCACGTTCTGCTCAGTCCTGAAACTAATTGCTGAGATTCAGCCTCGATATGGATGCCATAATCCATTGCCACTGGAGGATGGGTAGAAATGGCACAGCAGCTGAGCACCTGCTTTGCATCCAGAAGCCTTGGGTTCAGTGGCCAACAGTTCCCACTGGAGCAATCCATATCAACTCCACCCATGTGACCCATCATATCATCTGTGAAATAATAACCATAAGAAGCCAGAAATGTGCTTGTTAAGCTGTGCAACATGTTTGCTGGTTTTATCATTTCAAGGCTTGACTTAAAGCAAGCTGGGCAGGATACAAGTTTTAAAAATCTAAAGTAAAAATGACAGAAATCCAGGTGCAAAAGCAATGCAATTCAGCAGAGTTAAGGCATAAAATTAAAACAAACCAGAAAATTTGCAGAAATAAAAACATTAGAAAATATTATCTGGCAGCCAAAGGACAGCAAGATTGGTGCTAGGCCAGTTTCCCTAGCGAAGGAGTGCCATAAGCAAAAAGACCTAGCTTTTGGTTAACATTCACCCGACTTCAGTCCAGAGAAGGGCCTCAGATTACAAGTGTGGGCAGTTTTGTGTTCAAGCAGCAGAAAATCCTCTTTTTCGATGTAGTATGTTATTTACTATGACCCAGTTCACATATAAGAACAAACATTGGTAAATCAACCCAAAAAATGCTTAAATATAGTAGGAAAGAGCAAGTCCGCTATAGCATGCTTGTTGCTTGGTTTTGATTAACGGCCTATAATTGTCCCGACTTTAGGTTGTTAACATGCCCTCCAAACCTTGACACTATCAGCAGTTTAGCAGTTAAATAACCCAGAATTAATCCATATTGTCTGGTATGGATGTCAGATTAACATTCATAAGGGGCTATCATAGGTTGTTAACTGAACATGCAGCCAATAAGAATGCCAGAGGAAGCAGACTTCCTACTTCACACTAGATTTTAGCAATATATGGGTCATTTTACCTAAGACTGCCATAACATGGCAATCATGTCACTGAATTTGTTTAATAAAACAAAAGAGCAGATCACCACTTACCCAAAGAACTGTCCTTATACTCAGTTCTTCTCTTTTGAAAATGCAATGGTTGTCCTAAGAATAAAGAGGAATGTTGAGGCTGAAGCAACTTTCTGCATTTTTATCCCTGAGAAATTGCCTCTGTGTGTGTTCAGAAAGCCTAGAAGAATCATACTCCATTTATGCAGCACAGAGTTTTGATATCCTTAATTTTGGTCCAGAAATACCTACGGGGTAGGATCAAAGCATTTTCTGAAGCTGTGTGGCACAATGGTTAGAGTGTTCCGGAGTTCCGGAGTTCCAGGTTCTAGTGGCTGTTGGCCACAAAGTTTGCCAGGCCCGTTGCTGACTCTCAGCTTTACCCACCTCACAGGGTTGTTGTGGAGCTGACATGTTGCTGTGAGGCTAACATGAAAAGGACCATGTAAGCTACCTTGGGCTTCATGAAGAAAAGGCAGGATCTAAATGCAACAAATGCATAACATGGGGGATAGAATTTCTTTCCCTCACTCACTCAATTTGGATGCTGGACATGATATAAGTTAACAGAATAAGTAAGAGTTATTTGGCATCCTTTAAGGCTGCCAGTAGACATAATTCATCTCAGTGGGAAAACTTGTCGAAAACCACACAAAAAAGCCTCCATTAATTAAATGCAGAAATTCAGCATCAAGTTTATGCCTCACTCCACAGCTTTTGGAATTCAAAATGCCAGATGACCAAATCTGAAACGTAAGCAATTAGATTGGAAATTAAGATATTGTCATGGCCCGTGTCCTGTTTCATCCACCCAGCTAAACCCAAAGCAAACATTTGCACTGTGAGAATTTAACAATGCTGCAATCCTCATAATGATCTCAACATAATTAAGGAGTGTTTATCACAACAACAGCCAATGGCAACAATAAAATTTAGCCTTTGTATAACACTTTGTATTGTCACTAATGACCTTCTAAGGTTTTCATAATGATCTTTTGGCACATCACAGACACCATCTTGTAATCCTCACAATAATTCTGTGAAGCTGTGAGAACAACAGAGTCCTGTGGCTTCCAGGGACCACAGTATTATAATCCCAATCTTGCTGGTTGCAGTCTGACATTGAGTCACAGTGGCCACATATTGCAGAAAAAGAGGAAATGCATCACAAAGAGAACAAGAGACACTGAATTTTGTACAATGTGCATACGCTAAATTTACAAGCATTGCTGCACATTTTAGAGCTTTTTATTACTAGTTTTATTATTTAAGCAGAAAAACTGAGCTTCTCATAGTGTTGAAGGCTCTGATCAGGTGTCTTGTTTGCCTGCTTAATCTGCTTTCCAGATGCTAACTGTTGATGGGCAACATCTCTGGGTCTCCTGGAAGCCCCTTGAATAGCGGACTGCCCTCTGCCAGAGGCAACATAGCCACCCTATGCTGAACAAAGAAGATTTGTCAAAAGCCACCTTGGGAGTTCCTGACAAAGGCAGGATTTGAACCAAGGACCGTCTGATTCATAGCTTAGTTTCTTTGACTCTTTCCAGACCAGACTTTTGCATGATTCCCCACCATGAACTTGGGATAATAGCCTGTTCTTATAATGTGGAAATGGAGGTGGGTGGGTAGCTCATGCTGAACAGTGTTCAAAAGGGTACACACAATCCACAAAAATGCTATTTTCTTTTTGGCGCCTTCACACACACACACACACACACACACACAGAGAGAGAGAGAGAGAGAGAGAGAGAGAGAGAGAGAGAGAGAGAGAGAGAGAGTTTCATGCATTAAAATTGATGGGCTGGATCCAGACTGTGTCATACTTGGAATGGACCCACTGAAATCAAAGGCACAATCAGTTAGTCTTGATTATTTACCTATCATTTGATTTCAGTAGGTCTATTCTACATATGACTCAGTGTGCGTTCTGGATGTACCAACTGTTAAATCTGCTTTGTCTGCATTTTGTGGATTGTCAGTACCTTTTGTTCTGTTGTCCAGTCATTAACAAAATCAGATTTTTTTTCATTTCCTGAACATGCATTCATGAGTACATCTGCAAATTTGCACTTCCAAAAAGTTATAAATCCTCCCCAAAATGTATATTTTCACACACTTTAGTCTATTGGGAGAAATGCACCTTTTTGGTTGCCCCCCCTTTTGTATTTTCCTATGATTAATTTTGCATAAAATTCTGGAAGTTAAAGAAAAGTCCACAGATGCACAGAACCCCTGCAACTGTGAAAAATTCAGTCCACTGCAGAATCCAAATGCATTTCAATCCATTGCAGTTTTCTCCAACATCTTTAGTCTGGACCCAATAATATCTAATTTTTCCTGGTTCTGTAGACATGATATACTGGAAGCTACACTTCATCCCCAAATAAGTATCCACTGAAGGGGTTCAAACTCAGCCATGGTGGCTAAAGATGCTCTCATAGATCAAAACTACAAAAGCTTCTCTGCACAAATTTGTGTTGGAAAAATGTGCAGTGGAGGCATGTTAAGGAATATATAATCCATATTTGGTGGTACACAGCTTGCACCCAATAACATCATTCAGCATCAAAACCTTCCTGCTTTCTGCTTTTTTTTTTTGTAGAGTGGTACAGTCCCTTCTCCCTAATGCCCTGGTAAACAGAAGGATTCCCACTCCTCCAATCTTCTTGCATTCTTGAAGAAGAAACAGCAGGAGGGGAGGAAAGTGTGGGAAAGCACTTTGTCCCTAATGACCTTTTAAGGTCTTTGTTTTGTTTTGTTTTTGGTAATGATATTTGAAGTTAAAGGGGGAAGCAAGAATGCTGATGAAATTCTTTTTATAATAAGATTCTGCTCGCTCTCGCTCGCTCGCTCTCTCTCTCTCTCTCTCTCACACACACACACACACACACACACACTTCGTCTTGAGCACCTCTACCACACCCACCCTGGTCCCACAAATCCTATTCCAGAAGCTCACCCCTTATGCGGAAAGGCTGCATATCTTCCCAGCCCTCCTGCCTTCCTCCCATTCTAGGCTCCCACTTGCCCATATAATCCTTTGAATGCCACCCTCCTCCCCAGAACATGTGGCATGAAGAAGGGGTGCCATGACTACCATCTTTCTGCCCATACATCCCATTTCAAATTTCTGACTCCCAAAAAGAATGCCTGGTCCAAGGTCACTCAATAAACTTTGCAGTTGAATGGGGAACCTGGAATGCCTCAATCCTAACACAGGGCTTTAACCACTATATCACACAGACTTTTGCCTCATTGCTAGCCCCAATCCACTTTTCAAGTTAGGGAACAGAACTGGTTAGTAAAATGGGAATAGCCAAGAATTTCCGGAGCAGAATGTGCTGGAAAGGGGAGAATATGTCCTTGACTTGCCCATGAGGTATTTACCTCTTCACTGCATGATCCCAGAAGCATCACCCTTTGAGGGTACATTTCAGAACGGTAGCCACCTTCACCTGAAGCAGCATAAAGATTTAAGTGTTGTGAGGCTACTCATTGCCACTTTTTTCAACCACAGTATTACCTGTGTGTGGGAAAAAGTATGTCACATATATGCAGTCGTGTTGGACAAGCATGTGCATGTCTATTTCGTGTACAAGCTAAGCCTTGTACACAAGGCTTGGGGTGGGGAATTTCTTTCAGCCTGAGGGCCAAATTGGAGTTTCAAGAAGCTTTTTTAATGGGGCTACCCTTAGTAGGACTTACATTGCATTTCACTACTTCTATATTTGCACTTACCCATATATATTTGCATATGGAAATGTTATGTAAATTGGTATGCTTTTTTGAGGTCAATACATAAATGAGCTACAGGCAGTGACTGTGGCACCTGGCAGAGAAAGGGGCAAATTCTCCATGACATTCTTGCCATGTTTGAGGTTTTGGCTACTTGTTTTTGCCCTTTGATATATAGTAAAAATTCTTGTTTTACTTGTTGTTCAAGTGTTTCTGGCCACCTTATTTTTCTAGAAAGGTAGTATAAAAACAAATATATTTTAATTAAATAAATAAGGTAAAAGAAAGCCAGTCAGTGCCAGGTAGGTCAAACACAGATACATTGACAAGGATCTTGTACCAATCAGTATAGTTTATGCATATATAAAAACCATATCCAGGAGGAAACTTGGGGGACAGGGGGCAATTTAAACATTAGAAGTGGGGAAGGGCCCTGTGGAAAGCCGCTTGCCCCTGAGGAAGCCTTTGCCAACCTAACACACCCTGCAGATGTTTGGGATGACAGGTCCCATAATTCCCAGCCAACATGGCCAGTGGACATTTGGAAGTTGTGGTACATCACATCCAGAGGTGCCAGGCTGGGGATGGCTGTCCTAAGGTCCTACTCTTTTCCCCCAGGGACTCTGACACTTATAACCCTGAAACTTCAGGTCAATGTGTGGGACATGGCAATTTTAATTGGAGGCATCAGGGTAAAGCAACCCTCTCCCCACTAATTACTACCTGCACCTCCTGAGGAAGGTACAGCCAACCACACACTTTAGAAATGGTGGCACTGACTATCCTTGCAGACTTTACCAGATCCCATCTACCTCTGTCTCCAGGAGCCAAATTAAACATGATATGTTATCCAGATGTAATGTTACTCCCAAAGATGCTTTATGTGCACCACAGCAGCCCCAGGAGGTGCAATTTAGGGAGTACAAGCAGCACCTCTATTGAGGAAGGGTGCGGTGTAGAGAGCTCACCAACAACATGTGTACTATATTGATTTTTTTAAGGAAAGGTGGATCTCTAGAATGCTGGTCTAGAGAAAATAGGGGGACATGGGGCACTCTTTCAGGGGGAACCAGAGGCAAGATGAAAGTTCTCCCATAACCATGCTGCATGCTACATGCTGTCTTCTCCCAAAGATTTGCCATCATCTGCTGCTCTTTCCCCGCACCATCACCACTGTCTGGACCAGAGCAAGAGGTAGGCAAACAAACATTTTGTAAAGGTAATGAAGGGCAGGAAGTCAAGGCAGCGGGGGTGGGGAATATCAGTGGGACGCCGGTGAGTGATGGGATACTCCACTCCTGATGTGTGTCCTGTTCACAGCCCAAACCTGCTTTGATGTTCCAACCTCCTTTTCAGTCCTAGCTCTCACAAGCAAGCAACAAGGCAGCTTGAACTGCTTAAGACTACAGGCAAGAAAGGGTAAAAATGCTTCCTGTCCATAGAAAACTAGATTCCAGAAAGCCCAACTTTCTGCTAACTTTCTATGTGTTCAGTTTTATTTAGTTTTGCGGTATGAAGGTGCACTCGGGGCATAGTCCAGACACAGGCTTGCCACTTCATCTGCTGTTTGTCAGAACAAGACCTTGCAGGACTCCAGAGAATGAAGTGAATGTTAAGGGCAGAAGCGTTTTCTGTGCGTTTGAGGCAGACTGTGTGTTTTCCTTGTTGTTGTTAGTCGCGAAGTCGTGTCCGACCCATCGTGACCCCATGGACAACATTCCTCCAGGCCTTCCTGTCCTCCACCATCTCCCGGAGTCCACTCAAGCTCACACCAACTGTCTCAGTGACTCCATCCAGCCACCCCATCCTCTGCCGTCCCCTTCTTCTTTTGCCATCTATTGTTCCCAGCATTAGACTCTTCTCCAGAGAGTCCTTCCTTCTCATTTGGTGGCCAAAGTATTTGAGTTTCATCTTCAGGATCTGGCCTTCTAAAGAGCAGTCAGGGTTGATCTCCTCTAGGACTGACCAGTTTGATCCCCTTGCAGTCCAAAGCACTTGCAGGAGTCTTCTCCAGCACCACAACTCAAAGGCCTCAATCCTTTTGTGTTCGGCCTTCCTTATGGTCCAGCTTTCACAGCCATACATTGCAACTGGGAAAACCATAGCCTTGACTATACGCATTTTTGTTGGCAGGGTGATGTCTCTGCTTTTTAGCATGCTGTCTAGATTTGCCATAGCTTTCCTCCCCAGGAGCAAGCGTCTTGTAATTTCTTGGCTGCAGTCCCTGTCTGCGGTGATCTTGGAGCCCAGGAAAATAAAATCTGTCACTACCTCCATTTCTTCCCCATATATTTGCCAGGAAGTGAGAGGACCGGATGCCATGATCTTAGTTTTCTTAATGTTGAGTTTCAAGCCAACTTTTGCACTCTTCTCCTTCACCTGCATCAAGAGGCTCTTTAGTTCCTCTTCACTTTCTGCCATGAGAGTGGTATCATCTGCATATCTGAGGTTGTTGATATTTCTCCCAGCAATCTTGATTCCAACTGGTGATTCATCTAGCCCTGCCTTTCTCATGATGTGCTCTGCATATAAGTTAAATAGGCAGGGCGACAGTGTACAGCCTTGCTGAACTCCTTTCTCAATTTTGAACCAATCAGTGGTTCCGTGTCCAGTTCTCACTGTTGCTTCTTGACCTGCATATAGGTTTCTCAAGAGACAAATAAGATGGTCTGGTACTCCCATCTCTTTAAGAACTTGCCACAATTTGTTGTGATCCACACAATCAAAGGCTTTAGCATAGTCAATGAAGCAGAAGTAGATGTTGTTCTCGAACTCCCTAGCTTTCTCCATGATCCAGCGTATGTTGGCAATTTGATCTCTAGTTCCTCTCCCTCTTCAAAATCCTGCCTGTATTTCTGGTAGTTCTCGGTCCACATACTGCTGGAGCCTAGCTTGTAGGATTTTGAGCATCACTTTGCTAGCATGTGAAATGAGTGCAATGGTGCGGTAGTTTGAACATTCTTTGGCATTGCCCTTCTTTGGGATCAGAATGTAAACTGACCTTTTCCAATCCTGTGGCCACTGTTGAGTTTTGCAAATTTGCTGGCATATTGAATGTAGCACTTTAACTGCATCGTTTTTCAGGATTTTGAATAGCTCAGCTGGAATACTGCCACCTCCACTAGCGTTGTTGTTGCTCAGACTTCCTAAGGCCCATTTGACTTCACATTCCAGGATGTCTGGCTCGAGGTCAGTGACCACCCCATCGTGGTTAACAGGGATGTTAAGCTCTATCTTGCCACCTCTTCTTAATCTCTTCTGCCTCTGTTAGGTCCCTGCCATTTTGGTCCTTTATTATGCCCATCTTTGCATGAAATGTTCCCTTCATATCTCCAATTTTCTTGAAGAGATCTCTGGACCTCCCTATTCTATTGTTTTCTTCTATTTCTTTGCACTGTTCATTTAGGAAGGCATTCTTATCTCTTCTAGCTGTTCTGTGGAATTCTGCATTCAATTCGGTATATCTTTCCTTTTCTCCCTTGCCTTTTGCTTCCCTTCTTTCCTCAGCTATTTGTAAAGCTTCCTCCGACAGCCATTTTGCTTTCTTGCATTTCTTTTTCTTTGGGATGGTTTTAGTTGCTGCCTCTTGTACAAGTGTTTTCCTTAGGGCCCCTTTTTTATGCTTGTCTGTGTGTGTGTAGTCCCTATCGTTTCTAAATGCACTTATTTTATACGCATCAGACACCGTGCAGAAAAATAAGCGCATCTCACAAACTCACAATCTAAAGAACATGATTGAGACAAAAAGAGAAGCAGCTTGGGAGTGAAACAAAGAATGGAGAGAGTTGCATAAGGCATTCCTCTTCAACAGGTGGGTCAGAACCTACATGTGGGTCCTGCCCCAGTTCAGGCAGGTTATTCCAGTGGCACTACCATTGATCTCCCAATGATACCTTAAGACACGGTGCCTTTTATGTAAAACACAAGCAAACCAACCAGCAAACAGCACTTATCACAAAAGTACCTGGGATTTTTTTCCATCCCTGCCTACACAGTGGATGATCTGGTGAACACTCATCTGTGTGTGAACCAAGAGAGGGGACCAATTTCAACATGCATTTGAGCAGGGCCAGCTGATGACAGTTTGGTGTCTGAGGCCAAGGCCAAGCTGGCACCCCTCTCCAGTCTACATGCAGAAGCTGACTGGACAGGCTGTTGAATCCTCCTTCAACACTGGCTCTTCAGCCATCACTCCTCAGGCAGGCTAATTTAAGCAATGCTAATTTAGGTTGTGTGGCACACCCAGTTCTCACCTATCCAACAGAGGGAAACAGCCATGAGGCTGCCACTATCACAGGCCCTAAGGCAGCCAGGTGTTTTCTTTTACAGAGAGCAAAAGCAAAAGCATCCTTTGTTTGAAGGGCTGCCTGGTCAAGGTGCAGTTTCTAGATGAAGAACCAGCAGAAGGGAGAGCACAGAGTTGTCCAGCTTGAGGTGAGCCCCGCACAGCAGACTGAGCAAGGCACAAAGGCACCCGTTTAGTTTTTACCACAGTGGTGAGATGTACTATGTTTCTACTTAATTACATTTATAATATCTAAATTTGCACCAATACATATACATTTGCCAATGCAACAGTTGTGCAAATTGGTGTCCTCATTTTTCAGTGACATCTTTCCCACTTTTGGCCTCATTGTGCCTAGTTGAAAGCTTGACGACATCCAAAGGGACATGGCTCCAATATCTGTTCTTTGCAC
The DNA here is from genome assembly GCA_023646645.1 of Varanus salvator macromaculatus. Taxonomy (NCBI): domain Eukaryota; kingdom Metazoa; phylum Chordata; class Lepidosauria; order Squamata; family Varanidae; genus Varanus; species Varanus salvator. Next base: position 16,798,317 of record JAIXND010000795.1, read on the forward strand.
AAGTCAGGGACTTCTCTCTGGTGGCCCCCATGCTATACTAACTATGCTTTCACCACTGAGGGCTGCCCAGCTTCAGCCTCAGAAGCAAGTAAAAACCTAGCTTTTGAAGGAGGCATTTTCTAGGAGATGGAACAGTAGTTACATTATTTCTTTTATTCCTAACACAAAAACTTTTCTAGGAAGTATACCAGATTATATGAAACAGCCCTTGCTTGCACTATCATACAAAATACAAACGGGAAAAGGAGTTAGAGAAGAATCAAGAAGAGAAGCACTGATTCATCATAAAGCACAGAATTGTAATACACTTTATGATAACACAACACACTTTAGGGAGGTACGCTGTTGTAGGAATCACAGCTGCAAAACTTTACATTGAAACAAACCTCAAGTGTGAATGTCAAACTTCAAACCTCGTTTAGCTGTGAAGCTAACTGGCTCAGTCACCCTTTCATGACCTAACCTTCCTTGCAAGGTGGTTAAGAAGATGAAAAGGAATGTGGCAGATGGCACTTTATGCTATACTGAGCTCCTTGGAGCAAAGGAAGTCCAATACAAGGGTCAAGGGCCAAGCAAACAATGATGGGCATTGCAGTCCAGAATCTGGGTTGTGGAACATTAAATTAACTCATCATGATTTCCTATCATCACAGACAAAACTTTAATTCTTTAAAGATTACTTAGAGGAGAAGGAAGAAGCAGCAGCAACCAGTCCTTTTAACCCCTAATAAAGCACTACTAATTTTCATCACTGAAGGTTTTGTAATTATGAAGCATTCTGACAATGAACAGTTACATTTTCCTATGCTTAACCACTGTTTTACACATTCAGGATGGTTCAAAAGGGGCAGAAGGATTGGCTTTTTTCCTCTTTTCTCAAATAATGTTTGGAAAAAGATGAAGCAGTAATTCCAATCTTACAGTGCAACCCTATGAGACTTACTCCTTGGTAAGTGGGCATATGAAAGTTGCCACCCACAAGTTGGGTTGTTGTTTCACACAAACATTGATCTATTTTTTCAAGGTGGCTAGTTTGTGAGCAACAAGCCACCCCACCAATCCATGTACAGAGTATTGGCAACTGACTCCCCTCCCAGGTATGGGGAATCAGCTACTGAGCACCTCAGCAAAGACCCCTGCTCTCGTTGCTGAGTGGGTCCAGGGCAATCACCAGTGCCAGCTACCTCCAGAGTGCCAAAGCTACCTGGGGGCAGCTGGCATTGCCCTGCCGTGATCATGAGTAGCTTGGGACTAGCTGTAGCTTTTTGCCCTTTACCTATTTCTCCACAAAAGCAGTCTTGATGGCAATCCTCATTTGACAGATGACAGCCCCTCCAAAGTGCCTGAGTGGCTCCAGGGAAGTGCTGTCTGTGGCCATCAGATTTTTTTAAAAATTATATTTTTGCACAAAAAAAGCACAAAATGGCACTTAAATATTTTAGCTGTAATGGCACAACTGGAGGGATTCCATGCCTCAACTAGGACAATGTCCAGTGGGTATCTGCTGCCAAAGTACAGCAGGTAGTAACCCTGCACATATTACAAAAGAGGCTCCAGGTGGTTTCCCCCTCCTTTGGTTTCTCTTGACAGCTGTAAAAAGCTGAGCTGTTGGAGAAACCAAAAGTGCAAGGGGTTCTTGAATGTGAAAATGCTTGCTCGGCTTTTTTCCACAACTCTAGGTGCTCCGGTAGGTGAAAAGCACATCCCCACCCTTTCTCATGGGTCACTTTACAAATGGTGAGTGGGCAGCGTTTTTTATTTTTATTTTATTTTTTACTAAAACCTTTATGGACAGTATTTTTTTCTGCACCCCTGCATTCAGTGATCACATGTGACTTAAAATCTGTAACTATATGTGAAAGAGGGGTAGGGGAGAAAAATAAAAGAAGAATATATGAATGTGTGGGAGGCTGGGTGGGTGTGGGTATGTAGCATGTTTTTGCACAAGGCTTGCACTGGACACAAATACCACCAGATATTCTCAGCTGACCTGAACTAGATTTGTCAGCTTTTCTACTTTTCAGCTCTATCTATTGCGCATGTACACACACACACACACACACACACCACCATCCCAGGCCTGCCCCAAGCCAACTGGCAAGCCCCAAAAGAGCCAAACACACAAATAAACAAGCAGACCCTTGGCACAGATTGTGCTTTGTGAACCGCACCAGGCAAGAACTGAGGTGAGGTGGGGGGAAGAAGCAGAGCTTCACATAGGGTGATCAAGACAGGTATTGGGACCAGCAAAGTAAGCACTGCATGAGCTTCACATCCATTGTTGTGACTGCTGCGATTTGTCTTGGGAATCTGACAGACCACAATGCTTTATAACCATCATGCTGAGGGAAACAGAGGAGCGAGGCCTTGGGCAGGGTTTATTCTGAAAGAACCGGATGGCTGAGGGAAAGTTTTAATGATGAAGTCCTTTCTACTCTCACCAGTTCTCCCTCCAGACTTGGCACCTAGGATGCCAAGCCCTTAAAGAAACTTACAAGCGGTGACTGGATAAACATCCTTCTGATGTGATACAAACAAGAACAGCACCAGGGACACACAGGCCACATTTTAGTAAATTCACAGTCTTAGCACCCTTATTGAAATATACTTTCTTCCTACAACTAGGTAGAGAAAATGGAGCTTGCAACTTCCCTGTTCTCGTCCCTTAAATTATCCATTCCACATCGTCATCTTCATGCAAAACATCATAAGCTATTCCCTAACCTGAAGATGAAAGATACAGTTATCACCTCTTCCCCATGTTCTTTCTTGTTTCGTAACTCTCTTCCCTCCACACTGTGGATTCTCTCTTGGCATCAGTTGTTTCTCCATTTGAATGAGTTTATTTAAGAGTGTGCACATTTAAAACTGCCCTTTCACTGTCCTTTCTGAAATTAAAGTATACTGATAAAATCAAGCACAGCTGAGCGCCCCCATGTCTGAGAAGGTTCTCTCATTCAAACTCTAGTCCAAAACATGGAATCTACAGAAACAGTGTTCGTAGTAGAATTTCTTCATCCCATCTTTCATGCAGGGGTTAGAACTGGGAATATAATAATTCATGTTCCAGAGATCTGAAAGCAGACCTCCCTGAAAGACATTGGGTAGGATACAGTCACCACATGGAAGCTCCTTGAAATGGCCTCCATATGGCTGTTGCAAATTGTTTCTCATGTGCCTCCACAAACAAATGTGGCAACATCAGGGCCAGCCCTACCATTAGGCAGAACAAGGCAGCTGCCCCAGGCATCAGACACTGGGGGGCAGCACTGGCACTATCCCACTCATTGTTCCTCCTGATCCGCAACTGGGAGGACACAGCTGTGTATGCCCCATGGCCTGTCCTGGCCTCACTAAACTAGGCTGCTTGCTCAGGTGCAGCCTTAATGGCCAGAATATTCAGCTTCAGTACACAGCATGGAGAGGATGTGCCATCTTGGCCTTTGCCTTAGTAGCTAACTGTTTTGAGCAGGTAGATAAAACCAGACTTAATCATATGATCAGACAGCAGCAACCGCAGTGTCCCCATGTGGACACAGGGCTACTTTCATGCAGCCACTCAGTCCCTGTTTCCTGACTCTGCTCACAACATATCACGTTAGCAGTGAAGTGTCACAAGCAAATTCTCTTGTTACAGTGACTGGCACTGATAGGGGGCAACATCCCTACCATTTGTTGAGGTTTTGCTTGCCAGCGTCTCCTCATCACATGGATGGTAAAACGAAAAGTACACTGTAGGACTGTGTGAATTTACTCTGTCTCTCCTTTTCTCTGGACTGCATCTGCTAATCATTTTATTCTGGAGCTGGGATGTGAGTATCACCAGCCAAGGCAACTCCTTTCTGCTTTCATGTTGCTGCTCAGGAGAGTATTCTCAGGACTTATCTACTACTGTCATTTTTGTGTCTTTAAAAAAGTTTGGCTCTCGAGGAGCACTTTATCATTCAAGCTTTACATACCAAGTTTTGACCCAAAAGGACCCTGCAAGGTTATTCACAGTAAAAGATGGATAGAAAAGTAGGATTCTTAAAAGGAAAGAAACAAGCAGTAAAATGGCAAAATAGGGATCATTTTGCAACAAGCAACCACACACATGCAACAGTAGAACAGTCCAGGACAGTAATGTCATTCACTGCTAAGGCAAGCCAACAACCTGACAGCAGGATGCCTCAGAGATGGCCCAGGTGCTTGGGAATCTGAGGAAGAAAACGCAAATCCCTACTTCCCCAAATTCCGACTCCCGCAAACCAAATCCCCACTGCCTGCAGCACCAAACCCAAACTTTCTTCCATTAATATAAATCAGCTGCTTTTAACTCCTAGGAGAAAGAGTGGAACATAATAATTTAATAAATAAATAAATGGGCAAACCCTTGCCCTTTAATGGTACCCTAAAATTTCCTGTTTGAGGCAAGCCATCTTGTCCTGCTTAACACCAGCACTGAGTTTTATATTGCTCAGAAAAATCCATCACATCCTGGAAAATGAGCTACTCATTCCAGGTCTCCAGGTGCTAACTGAACTTTCTAGCAGACAATGTCTTGGATCCAGACTCAGACATACTTAAAGTGTATCTATTGAAATCCAAGGAACATAAGTCATTTGTGATTTTTGTGGGTCTATTTTCAGCAGCAATGAGTTTGGATCCAACCCATTGTACCCCAGTGAAAAGTTGAATAACTCAGCCTTGAATTAAGAATGTTTCTACATATTTAGAAACAGGAATGTACCTCAAATGCATTTGAGCCTCTGAAAAAGCCTTCTCCAACTTGGGACCCAAAATGAAGTATAGCCAGGTCCATTTATGGTTTTGGAGGAGTGACTGCGTGCATATTTAAGGAAACTGTTATGGTCAGTTTGGTAACACAGTTTCACTTGTTTCAGAAGCCAGTGCTTGACAGAAGATTGCATAAATTAAAAAATGTGTATGGAAGGCATTCCAACATTTTTAATAGGATGGATGGATGCCGAGGTAGCAATCCCAGGCGTGAAAACAATGATGTTGTAGGAATGCAGTGTGGCAAACCTATGCACGTCTACTCAGAAGCGATACTCCTTCCCTGAATTTGGTGATGCTTATACTCATGTGTGTGTATATAGGATTGCAGCTCAAGCATCTCTCTATTTTCAGCTATAAAAAGTTGGAGGATATATGAAAAACTAACAGCCTACCTTAGAAGCTTAAAATTCATGTTGGATGTGTGTGTGTGTGTGTGTGTGTGGGGGGTGGGGTAGATAACACATTCTTCTGGCAAACCCATGGAGAATCCTGTGTTTTTCATAAACTCTGAAGGCCCCTGTATTGCTTAATTTAGACAATCAAGTCCCTCTGGATTGAATTCTTTTCTTTCACTCATCTTCCATGGCCCCAAGGAGAGAGGGCAGCTAGGAGTCATCTCATGGGTTGGGTAGGATGGTTCTCTAGGTGGAGTGATTCTTTAGAATAATCAATTCATCCCTGAATCTGAGAAGCTGCCTGGGGCCTGTGAAAACTTCAGCCTCGCCCCAAAAGACGCTGCCTCCATGGCTTAGCAGGCGGCCGAGGGCGGCTGTTCCCAGATAACACCCAGAGTGCCCTATCTTATGTGCTCCCTTCCTTGGTCCAGGGAATGCTAGCTGGGCGTGACTACCCCCCACGATGATGGGTTGCTCAGGATGTGGGTTTATGACATGATCCCTTTCCCAAACACAGACTGTGCAGACAGTCAAGGGCATCTCTTCAAAGGCACTATTTGGCAAGAAGCAGGAAAGGATGATCGACTGGAAAACAGCACAGGCAGGCTCAAAGAGATCCAGCTCGGATTATATAACCATTAAGTGGGGCAAGAGAACAGAATGAGAGAGAAGACTGGAAGATGAGGTGGCTAGACAGACAGAGGGAAAATCTTAATATCTTTCATCAGATGGATGCTTGCCATTTATTTCGATGGTGGCATCAATATATGTGAAGACACTGCAATGTAAACAATTTTTAAAAAAATACTAGCTCTTGCACTGGGTGTCTTACCATGCAAACTTCAACAGCAGAAGGAATAACAAAGGAAGGGGAAAGAGATAAGAGGACTAAGAAGACTGATCCCTGTCAGCTAAGGATTTCAGAATTTGATAGTGGCAAGCAGATGTTTGGAAATTTTATTAAGTTATACATAGTGTAGCTCTAAAAAGATGGGACTAGCTCTTCCACAGGTTAAGCACACTTTCCAATAGCCTCTGCGCATTGGAAATATTTTTCCCACTCTGGACAAATGCATGTATAAGGAGGCTGTATTTTCCATATTAGGTAAAGTATTATTACACTGTATTTTAGCATAATTAAGTGGTGGCTTCCTCAGTGGGTATATATCAGCCCCACCATGTGATCCTCACTGCAGTAACTAGGCCTAGCAGGAGAAGCTGAAGAAATACAGAAGCTCCAAACATTCAAAATAAAATTACCTGGTTCTCAAAGACCAAGCACGGCTGTTCATGGAAGCTTCTGCTGATAAAGGATAACAAGCAACCTTGACTATATTCACAGCTCAAAAGACAAAGGATCAATCTCTGTCTCTCTGTGAACTGGCCCTTCTCTCCAATGTAGATGTAAAGGAAATCAAGATTTATTCAGCCACCTTTGCTACCAGTTGCTCCTACTGAGAGGGTAGCATATTGTTTCTGGTCTAGTGATGTTTGCTCAAATTCATTCCCAATTTGTTCAAAAGATACTTCCTGAGCATGGGCTGGTTTGCTAGCCCAAATTATTTGTTTGCTCTCCTCAGATATGTCTGGCAGACGATCATAAAACCAAGGTCTATTTTCCCTTATGGGTTATTACTACCCTCTTCCTTCACTGTATCCTAGATACCTTTGCTGTTCTTTCATATAGACTGGCTGCTTGTCATCATTGTAGTTGTCTTAACTTCTCTTGCTTGCCCCTTCTATAGTCCAGCAAAACCACCCATATTTTGGAGTTGCATTTATTGACAACCCATGGTTCAAACAACCCAGAGTTCACAACCCAACAACAAACTCTGGGTACTCTTTCTGAATTGTGGGTGGTTAGCAACCCATGGCTTTTTAGCATGACCAAATTCATACATCATGACAACCAAGAACTGAACCATGGGTTAAAACTGCAGGCAAAACAAGCCACAGTGTTTGCTTGGGGTGCATGTGTGTGTGTGTGTGGGGGGGGGGGGGGACAGGATGTTTTTTATCCAGTTAGCACCTTCTAGCCCATAAAGATGAGATTTCAGATTTAAATTATCTCTGGCACTTGAGAATAATAATAATAATAGACCTTACTTTACATTAGTTATGGAAAACTTCACAAATTTATTCTCCTGACAGCATCTCTTTTATTTTTTATTCTGGGGAATACCAAGTATTTATTATTCTGGGGAAGCTAAACAGTCTTACTCCTTCATGGATGCTCAGCTAGTTTCTGTAAGAACAACACTTGCATCACTTAACAGGAAGAATTTGAGAACTAATGTCAGGAAGCCATCAAGATCGGCAGCAAAACTTTGCCTTTCCAGAAAATGCGTGGGAGAGCAGTACAATAAAAGGTATATGAAACATCCAGAGGCTCCGTTCTTCTTTATAGTGGAACTATAAGCAAAATGTTTTATTACGCCTTGAGAATGACATTGGGTAAAACCCCAGGATTCACATAAAGGTGCTTTGGGAGGCAAATCTGGTCCCTGGGCCACCACTTGGCAAATCCTGCACTGTTTGGCGCACAGATTTCTCTTTGAAGTACAATTAGACTCCGGGAGCATGAAACAGCTACAACTAAGTCTTCGTCCTCCTCCTCCTCTTCAGCCAGATGTTCGCCCACAACCTTCACCAAACAATTTGCAAGCAGTGAATTCACTCTGATCTCAGCTCTCTCTCCTTGTGTGTCCAAACCTTGGAGCCAGCAGCTCTGTTACAAAACCCTGAGTGGATGGAGTGGATTTTTCCAGCAAGCAAGCAACTTCCACAAGACTTTTTAGATGCACAGAACCCCACCCCATCCCTTTTACGCTCCCCTCACCTCACCCCACCCCACATCCATCACCCAAGGCAGATTGTTCTTCAGCTGAGCTGTGAAGTCAAGAGGCATCCCCAGCAACCGAATCCCCTTTAGCAGTTCAACAAGTCCACACAGGTCATTTCAGCTGCCGATTTCAGCAGACAAGGGAAATGGATTCTTAATTATTTTTCCAAGCTTGTCAGGGAAAGCTTTGTTTCTCTTCTTTTCTCTGTTGTGTCACTGAATGTTAGAGATGAGTCACGCTTGGGGATTCCTTTTCTCTTTCTGCTTTTGCTCTGCAGGGGTGGGTGTGATTCTGAACAGAATAATGGTGCGCATCTTCAAAACTGGGGGATGACCTAGGCTTTCCCAGGCAACTAAGGCCATTTTCCCCAAATGGCATTAAGGACATAGCTACATTCATTACAGATTTAAATTGTTAAAACTTCACAGGCTCCTCCAAAGTGTCCTTGAAACTCTTAATTTTGTGAGGACTGTGTGCACCTCCTTTACTACAACAACCCCCCTTGATTCAGGAAGCATGAACATTTAAAAAAATGAACTGGTTTTAAATCTGCAGTGCAGACATGCATCCCCTTTCATCTGGAATGGACCACTTGTGAACACTGTTACTGCAGAGAAAAAAGTGGAAGGGAGCTGACTTTAAAAACATTTGGTCTGTTCCCTCAACAGGGGTTTTATGTTCAAATTAGCAGACCCAAAAGGTGTAAATATTGATTTCTCCGTCATTTGTAGAAATAGCTGTAAAAGCATTGATCCTTGGGCCTTGCTATCTGAGTGTGGAAGTTTAGGGACCCTGACAGTTCTCAAAGATTTGGTCTAGAAATATGAGCACTAAGATGCCATGGGGTTGCAACCCTACACATCGAGAGGGTGAGTTGGATCTACCCCAGCTGATGACATAGTTACCCTGATGTTACTAATTTAGCTTACATAACTGTAGTATCCCCACATACACACAAATAGGCATATTCCAAAAAGAGCCTTTGACATTTGGGCTGCCTACATGAGAAAGAAAAAAGTTTTGTTCTACAAAAAGTGCTATCATCCCAGTTACAGACACAGTTCCAAATTCTCCCAAGTGCCTGATCCTGCAGTTCCACACTAACCCCAGAAATATGAAAAGCAAACACAATTACAGTATGGAAATCTTAAAGAAAGGGATTCTTCATGCACAATCTCCTTCTAACAATCTGTAATTTTTTGCAGTGCAATTGGGTATGTGTTTATTGCAGCTCCCGCCCCAGTTTTAATTGGATCTGAACTGGTTCCAGGAATTGGGATGATGAAAAGGCTGGATGGAGACTCCCTTTGGCTTGTTTGGTCAAAATATGACAGAAAAGATGGGGTGGGGGAGCATGCCCTAACAATGTTTGTTTTCAATTCGTGGCGGACCGAGAAAATTCCCAGTTCCTTCCACTCACAAAGTCTGGAAAACTTGCAATAGAATGAAAGTTACGGCATCGCTCTTGGGGGACTTTTGAAGATGAGTGGTTAAACAACCTCCTTCCCTACAAGATGCTTCCTCTATCGTTCTTTGGAGAAAAGTGCTAATAATTCCTGCAATCTTCTTACCGGCTCATAGAAATATAAAATCCCTATTTCTCCCCCCACCAACACGCACACTTTTTTTTTTTGCTTAGTCATAAACGCGACGACCATTTGAAAGCCTACAGGTTGTCCAAAATACGTCCCGAAATCATATGCAAGTGAAAAGGAGAGTTTTCAAAAAGTTTTTAAAAAAGCAAAGCAAAAAGAGCATACCTTTCAAAGGATAGAACAGAATTGTTGGAGAGTCATTCGAAAGTCCTCGTCTTCTAAAAATTGGCCCTGGTTCCGAAATCCCAATTTTTCCGTAGCTTTTCTTCCCAAAAGAGCGACATCCAAGAGATGGAGTGTGTGTTTGTGAATGTGCGTGTATGGGGGGGGGGGGGCCGCTTTAAACACGCACAAACTGAGCAGTAGAGATCGTTCCAGCCTTTCACCAAAGTCCCCAACTTTTCCACATCTTGATTTCACTTCTTTCTCCTTTATATACCAAAACAAAGCAAAATTTAATCTATATTAAAGCAGTTAAAATGCGATTCGGGGTGCCGCTTTTCACCACACATGCGGCAGCGGCAGCGGCGGCGGCGGCACGCGTTATAAATATTCGATTCTCCAGTCTGCAGTCCGGGACCACCTTGAAGCAGGAAGTTTTGATTTTCTTTCAAAACTTTCCCGATGCTTTCTTGAGCTTTTGCACATGGAGCCAATCAGCCGCCCCGTCTGCGCCGCTGTCTTTCGAAGGAGGGCTTTTGCTCGGGACCGTGCAGACTTGTCAGGAAGGGATGGAATGGCAGGAGAGGCTCTCTCTCCCCCGTTGCTACTTTCAAGCTGTTCAGGGAAGGGTTTTTTTTTTTTTTTGCGGGGGGGGGAGTTTTAAAGTTGTTGCTTCCCCCCTTTTTCTTTTCTTTTTTTTTTTAAGGTGGGATCTTTAGCAGCAGGAGGAGGGTAAGCTGAGCCCTGTGTGAGGTTTGAGTCGAAGGAGCCCCTCTCAGGCTCCGTTCTCACAGCATGCTGCCTGCAGTCCCAGGGCCTCTTCGAAAACCCGGCCTGGATTTTTGGCGGACGCGCTCCTTACACCCCCGCGCCGCATCTGGGCACGAGGGAGGGAAGTGCGGAGAAGGCCTGCCCTGCGCCCAAGGAGGCCAGTCCCAAGCGGAAGCGGGCGATTGCCTGTGGCGTACTCCTTTGGGACTAACAAACAGTCCTGTCTACGAAGCAGGGGTGTGGAAACAAACAGGTTCCCCCTTCCCGGTTTTGCTGGATTGCAGCTCCCATCAGCTCTTGTCTGTTTAAGCCGATGGTGAGAGACGATGGGAGTCCCGGTTCAACGAGTTCTGGAGGGCCACCAATTGTCCACCCAAGCTTTGAAGAATCTTGTGGCACCTTAAAGACTAAGTGATATTCGGTTTTTCTTCCCAGTTATATCCCACTTCTTGTCCATGGAGTTCATAAGCTTCCTTTCATTTTATTCTCAGAGCAACCCTGAAAGGTTGGTTGGGATGAAACTCCATGACTGATTCCTAATCACCTAGTGAGCTTCATGAAAGAGTGGAGACTTGAACCAAACTGTCCTAAGTCGCAATCCCTAACCACTATACAACATTGTCCATGTCATCAGATGTCTATAGAAGCTTATTTCTAGAATAAATTCATCAACCTCTAAGGCAGCTTTACTGACCTGGTGCCTTGCAGTCATTTTAAACTTCAGTGCCTATCATGCCCAACCAGCATGGCCAATGGACAAGATTCTTCAGAGTTGTATTCCAACACATTCAGAGGGTACCAAGTTAGGGAAGTCTGCATTAGGTTGCCACAAGACTGTTTCCTTGAAACAGAATTAACCAAGTAACCCTCTGGAAATCCTACCAGATTTACTGAGAAGAGATATCAATGGGCTCATCTATAGTGATGGTGCTAGAGCATTGCCCAAGACATTTTGCTGCTTGAGACGGAGCAACAAATGGCATTTCCTCCCCCCGCCCCCCAGGTCAAAATGCATCATTCACAAGGCTGGTCAATTATTTTGGCACCTGTGACAGAAAATCCCACAAGCACCTCTCCCCTAGGAATAAAAACACATGAGCAATATTTTAAATAACTAACTGTTTGCTAACCTTTCATGACATCCTAGCTACCTCACTCTGCCTGATGCAGTGACAGCTGCAGCCTTCCAGATGTTGAACTACATCTCCCAGCATACTAGAACACTGGAGGACAACAGGTTCTTCATGCCAAGTGTTATAACAGGGCTAGCTGAATGAGATAGTGAAAGGTTTTGTGGAAAGGTGTCACCAGTAGGCTGATGGCAATGAACTGTGGAAATGTTACACTGGTATTTGCTAGGATTGGTAATGGACTGCATGAGCAGCACTAACCTGAACCTCAGTCCCAACAAAATGAAAATACTGTTGCTGGCTGTTTTGTCTGTGCATACTACAGCGACGTTTGGCCTGTTTGGGTGCAGTTGCACTATCTCTTAAGGGCCGGGTTTGTCATCTGTGGGTGCTGCTAGAGCTGGTACTAGCCTGGAAGCTGATACAGCTGCTCCTGAACAGGCATAGTTTGACCTAGTCACTCACACTGAAGCAACAACAAGCTATTGGGATGAGTACTGCTGCTATATGTATGAACCATCTGGATGATGCTTCAGAAATTATTGATACAAACTAGGGCACCTGCATGATTAACTACACCCAAGTGCAGGGAACACAGCTCACCCATTTTTAAAACAACACATACCACATGAAGCACAGGAGTCAGGCATGGAAAAGACAGACATCATCCTCTGTTCCTTCTCAGCATCTGCCATTCAGAGGTGTAAATTATTTCTCAGTGTGGAGGATTTGTTGCTACTACAGCTGAAAGGGAACAGCACATGAGAAAGGCCCTTATATGTTCCAAAACACAAGAGAAAATATTATCAGGTACCTGAAACACTTTTGTTGTGCCCAAAGTGTTTTGGAAAGGACTTTCCTTCCTCAAGTGTTGTCTACCTTAATTCAAATATGTAACAATGACTCCAAATGCTGAAAGCAATCTATCAGCTAATCCTTTGTGAATTTGTCTAATTCTTCCCTCGACACAAGACACACAGATTAAGTTCAGACAACACAACAATTCTGCTCTGTTGATCTGGACATTTGGACTAGATCTTAAAAAAAAAAAAACCTACAAACTTGTTCCTCCTTGAGTGTGCATTAGCCTGGATTCCACCACATGTTCCTGTTTACTAACATACCTGAATTAATGTGTTGTGGTTGCTTTATGCCACTGTGTGATGCTCAAGGCATTTTGTACAATGTGTTATAGTGCTCATAAACCTATGTTGAAGCCCATCAACCATCATAAAAGTAGATTTTTTGGATGGGACAGGGAGGGGCAGGATGGGTCAACCAGAAAAATGTACCATAATTAGGAAAATTCTCATTCCAGCTGAATAGGGCACCACTCCCATCAGCCCCAGCATCATGGCAAATCACAGACAATGAGAATCATAGTCCAATAAAATCCTACAGGCAATGGATGGGGGAGACTGAGATAAACACCATGGGGGATAGGTCTCCCAGCACCTATTCACTATGATAGCCAAATTGAACACCCCTTTTAGCCACTGAATGCCAGTTGCTTGTGGGCTTGCCACAGGCTCCTGGCAGGCCACTGTAGGAAACAGGAAGCTGGACTAGCTAGGTGTGAACTGGCAAGGCTCTACTTATGCTTATGGGTTTGCCAACCCAGCAGAAAAAAATGTTCTGGCCTACCTCCATGTCTGTAACAGCAGCTTGATCTGCAGAAATCAGCAGAAGAAGCTTTCACAGCATGGAGACAGAACTAGGGTGGCCAGAAGTCAGACAAGAAAGATTCTGCACCTTTGACAGTTACAAAGAAGTGGGAATTTTTGGCAAATATGTACCTGCTGAGGCTCCCTCTTCTACTCAGCTATCAAAGGCACAGGAACCCTGTCATCTTTTGCATATGGCCACACAATAAATTAAACAGCATCACTTACTAGCACCTGTAAAACAGACTGTATGTGAATAAGGGTCAGGGAAGCAGTTGGCAACTCTACACCACATGAAACAAGCATTCAAAAAGCTGTGTGCTCCCAGTTCTTCTCAAGACAAGCTCCATCCTGCCTGAAAGATGGATAGTTCTCCACAGGGTTGCTGCATATCATTTTTGTGTAAACAGAATGTGATGCCCCTTGATAGAATCATCAAGTGGTGACTTGCATGCCTGAAACACCACTGCAGATCAAATGCCCCTCAACCCCTTTGAAAGCACAAAACTTTCCCACCACATGGACTTCTAAAGTGGCCATACACTGAATCATATCATCAGACTTTTTGCTGGTCCTGATAAAGAAATTGCTCAACTGTGAATTTTGCAGTTTTTTTTAATGAACCAGAGCAGGTATTTTCATTTTATGCTTGTGCCTTGGAAAACACTGTATTTAGCTCTGGACCTAGAGGAAGATTTTCCACTGCTTGAACTCCCTAAACTGAGAATTCAGTCCCCTCCAACTGCTAGATCAGCCAAACCCAACTGGTGCCCTAGCACAAGATGTGTCAGATGAAAGGTGCAGGGCAGGGGTGCAATATGTACAGTCCACAGGATGCATGCAGCCTATTGAACCATTTCTGGTAGCCCATTAGAGCCGCCTGCATCTGCTCTCACAGCAGCATTGCCTCAGTTTCCCCTACTAGCAAGCAAATCCTTTCCTTTTTTCAGATATCTGATGAAAGCTAGTACTACCTGAGACACCCTTGTTAATGCTAGCAAAAGAACATCATATCTCCAGGGATATCTTCTCAAGAGAGAAATTGGAGATAAGTGAAAGGGTTCCATGTTGGTGCTAACAGAAGAAAATCTAGATGCAAAAGAGGGCAGAATGCCTGTTCCTTGAAGACTTCATGGAAAAGGAAGTTTTTGTGGGAACTGCTAGTTATACACAGGTGAGGAATTTCCTCTTTCTACAGAAATATGTATTTTAGTTTTAGCCTTAACTTTGGTTTTGTAGATTTCCCATCTTTCCATTAAAAATGGTACTCACAAAATGGTGGCTAACAATAATAAAGTGAAGATTTAAACAAAGACTTAAAATGCAGCATAAAAAACAAATATGTTAAAGAACAATTAAAAACATGACAATCAAGGACCAAACTGGTAGCTGCCAGCTTGCATGCCTAGGGCCAACCTGAATAAAAACTTGTCTATGGACAGAAGAACAACAAAGAGGGAGTGAATCCAGCCTCCCATTGCAGGGAGTCCTAGAGCCTGCCTCTGATGGCAGTGGGACTAAGAGAAAGACCTCTCACAAAGATTTTAAAATCCATGTTGACCTGCATTAGGAGAAGGCAGTCATGTATTCTTTCTGAGCATGCTTACTTAAAATTCATTGGGTTAGTTTGCACATCACAAAAGCCCACCATGGGTTATATAACCAATGGGTGTGACATGTGTGCAGCTGCCATTTTGTATATGCAGTCTCTGCTTGTGCCATGTGAACCCAGTGAGCAAGGGTTAAACAACCCATGGCACCTGCAGGCATTGCAGCTCATTGTGGGTTATTTAACCCACAAAGAGCCATTATGTGTCATCTGATCCTGGTCATGGCGTCTTATTTCTGAGCAAACATGCTTAGCCTGATGCCACAGCACTCCAGGAGTCTTGTCCTCCTTTATAACTAAATCAGTGGAATTTCCTGTCACTCTTTAGGCTAAAAGGATTGGCTATCCATCCAGCCCTGTGTTCTGGCCTCATACCCTGAGCCAAAAGTGTTTCTAGGCTCAAGCCTGGCCAGGTTTCTTGTGCAACTTGGGGGCCACACCCAGCACTAAGCTTAGTGCCTGGTGTCACATCTGCCGGTGCCCATCCATGGCCTGGAGGTTTGTGGAGTTCTTTCCATACAATGCTGGAGTGTCACATTCAGCCTCTGAACAACTGAAAAGGTAGAGCTCCAGTTAAACCAATGAAGACATTCCCAGAAGCAATCTGTCTGTGGGCAGAGCTTGGCCTCCTCCTGTTAGCATGGTATTTGTGCATGGATTCAGCATTCCCAATATCTGCAGTCCAGGCAGCAAACACACCGCTCTCTGTGCTGTTGGCTTCTGTCTAAGCAAGCCTGCAAACAGGATCCTTTTTGTGTGTGCAACAATCATCACAGTGGTGGTAGCACCAGGCCCCCATGCTAACAGCAACCTCCTCTATACAGAAGGTAAAGGAAACAAGTTAGTGGTGCACCTTCTCTCGCTCTTTTTTAAACAAGCTCCTGTTGCTGTGCCTTTCATGGCAGGTTAAGCTGCAGTCATTAGAAGGTGATGGGAAAAGGTCTCCTGCTGATTTCTGTGTATCGGGCTGCTCCAGTAGCCTTCTTTCTGTGGCCCTGGTATGAACTTGTACTATCCTCCCTTCTTTTTCCCCCTCCCATGAAAAACCTTGTCATTGCTGAGAAATTGGTGGCTACCTTGGTGTCCTTCACCTTTCTTGAATCCCTTTTGTTCAAGCTGGAGATGTTTTGGACTCCTTGACTAGCTAGATAGGGGAGTGGATGAATTATGTACAAGTGACAAATGCCCTCTAGACTGCTCCCTTCACCTGCATCAGGCAGCATTCTTGTATCCCATGAGGAGACTGCAGGGCTCTCACCTGGCCCTGGGTCTGGCCCTGGTTATATGGCTCTTTTCTTTTGAGTTACAAGCTAGACTCTGACTGAGTTCACACAACAAAACAAGCCACCCCTGGTGCATCCTGTTGTGTGAAACCATTCAGTGCTGGCTCCTCCTGACCATGCAGAAGAAATCCTAGTAAGAACCATGGAACTCGGGGAACTGTAGCTCTGCAAAGGGCATGCACAAGCATTCTCTTTCTCTCTCCCCCTTGCAATGAGGCAGCTCAGGCAAGCTGGCAGCTCGGACTCCAGAGGAAGTGTCCCTTCCCCATTTACATGCATAGGCCATAGCAGTTAAAGGCACTGGAGCAAGCTTTTTGGCTACATGACAACCCTGAATATAGAGCTGCTATGCTTTTAACTTTGATTGTTCAAGACAACCATGCTAGACCAGGATTTCATCAACTGTGGGTAAGAGTTTCTTTACATGAGGGAGAAATCCACTGCTTTACTGGAGCATCTTCTTCCATTTTGTTGCAGCAGGAGGAAAAAAAGTCATTTACATGGGTCTTTCCCCCCCTAGGTTTTCTATTGTTTTGCTTTTCTATATACAGGTAGTCCCTGGGTTACAGATCAGTTCTGTTCCTGTGAATGTCCTTGTCAAATTTGTATGTAGGTCAGATCACATGAGTAAGTCAAATGTTTGTCTTAGTATCTGTATATACTTAGTACCTTTCTATGCATAAGAAACATTTCCATATTCACTAAAGCATCTTAAACACAATACACTGCAATAATCATAATAATACAGTAATAATAAAGTAACTATGGGTACTGAAGAGAGAGAGAGAGTTGTACAGTATTGGAAAAATTGTCATAACTTGCCTCTTACGCCTGGTTTGAAGTATGTTTGAACTTCATTGTCTGTCCGTCTTTAATTTTAATGTAAGCCCAATATAAAATAACCTGGATCTTTACAATTACATACAAGTCTCTCATTATATTCAGAAGCTCTCTGATAATGGGCTGCTAGGGCAATGTAGTCCAGTGCCTGCTTATTACATTCAAAACACTTTAATCCATGGTGAATTAATCTCATTGTGTCCATGTACAGGGACAGAACTGGCTGAGCATTTGTTGAGCTTCCAGTTCCAGTTCCTGATGGAACACAAGGCTTATTGGAAAGAAGTGGTAAACATATTGTCTGAGGTGTTGAAGAGCTTGTAGGAGAAGGTGAAAACATTTGGTCTAAGGGAAGGCATTTCCGTGGCCATCTCTAGGGAACTACGAGGCCACTGAGAGCTGCATTTCCAAATGTATTGTGTAGTCCCTCCTTGTCTGTACCTGCTTGAATACTTAAGTCATCTTCATAGGCACCTTCTTTCAGTTCTCCCAAAGAAGGAAGGGGCCTTCTTAGTTGTGGCTCCCTGTAGATTGAATGGCCTCCTCAGGTGTGCTTGCCTGGCTCCTTCTCCAGTCTCTTTTCAGCACCAGACAAAATCCTTACATTTCTCTCAAGCATTTTAGAGACACCTTTTTTATCTTTTCCAGTGCATTTTGTTGTTTTCTATTTCATTTTTAAACAGTTTATATTTTATACTTTTTGTTTGTAATCTGCCCAAAGAATATCTGTTATTATGCAGATTAAACCAGAATGAACTAATATTTATTTTTTTTTATAATGCCCGTTAGTCAAAACGAAATAAATACATATTTGGGCCTGTGTTTGGCACAGTCATCACTGTGGAATAGGGCTCCAACTTTAAGGACACAATCCCTATGCATGTTTAGGCAGAAAAAGTCCCAGCATTCCCCAACCAGCATGGGTGGCAGGCTGGGTCTTGTAGGGCTTTTTCCTGTCTAAACATGCATAGGCATTCTGTCCTAAAAACCAAAACCTGCCCCTGTTTTATGCCTTTAACAGCTGTCTAACACATAGAAACAATTATATGCATGTAGTATGCTATGTATGTGTATATCTGTATTTGTACGCTGTCCTTCAGTTAAATAGTTCAAAGCAGCTTACAAAATCCAGCAAAGTTCCCCCCTCATTTCTCTCAAGGCCTGGAAAAGCTTTTCCAGCTTAAGTTGTATGTATCAATTCTTCACCACTGAAGGAACAAGGTTACATACATATTTACACATTACATTTTTATCCCTCCTTCTGTCCTCTTGCAAGGAGTCTAAGCTGGCTTACATAGCCCCTCTTCTCCAGTTTTGTCCTCACAACAACTTTGTGAGGGAGGCTAGGCTGAGAGTTCACGATTCACTTGAAGGCATCCAGTGGGCTTTGTGTCTGAGCTGGGACAAGGCCCTAGATTTCCCAAATCTCAGTCCAGCACTGTAATCACCATGCAGCACTGGCTTTCAGTTACAAGATAATTACAAGATGACAGCTGAATATACTTGCATCAACTTGAACTCATAACAAAGAGAGAAAAAGGTGGGTCATTGTGAGAAAAAACAAATTTGTAAATATGTGGCTTGTTTTCTCTTCTATTCAGGGGTGAGTTTCAGGGGAAAGGCCTTGTATAGTTAACAGGATCCTTTCTGGAGGGATACCATGCCAGCTAATACTGATTACTTGTCTCTATACTTGCCCTGCTGCTATGCTTTTAACAGCATATCTGGCACATGGACATCAAACAGACAAAGCACGAATATAATGTGAGCAGTTTCTGTGTGTCAGGCAGCTTTTAAAGCACAAGAAACAGTCAAATGAAGAGGATGCCATCACTGTAATGCCATGCTCTGATGGGGTTATCAGATGCATAACAGAAGAAGGCTGATGTGGTGTTGGTACCTGTATAGCAGAGAAAAATTTGGCAAGTGCAGTTTTCCTCAGTCTTACAACCCCATCATAGGACAAACTGCTATTGACAATAGTTCTTCCATTCTGAAAATTGCCCTTCGTACCCTGTTCCTTGTCAGATGCTTGATTTGTGACATTTGCATCTGAAAGATAGGAAAACACAGTGCCTGCTGCTCTCTACCGGACACAAATGGCTACACGCCCCAAAGTCTTTGCAGGTTCATTTAATTGCAGTCAGTGCTGCATGAGTCAGTGCTCTAAGTCATGAGAATCAGCTACAGTAGCTGGTGTATCCTATCAAGGAATGGCTTGGCCATAGTCATGCTTTCTCTTATCAGGTGCCTTCCAGATGTTTTGGATTTCAGCTCCTGTCAGCCCCAGCCAGCATGGTTAAAGATCAGAATGCAATTACAAACATCTGGTGGGCACTGCATGAGGGAAGGCTACAGGTGACAGCTATATCATACTCTGCCTTTGAAAAGTATTTGGAAATGTCAGCACTAGGCAAAAGTCTGGTTACTACCAGGTGATTGATAGGAATTAAGGGAGGGGTAGAAAACCTCTTTCAGCACAAGGGCTGAATTCAATTATGGAGAAGCTCCCAGTGGTAACCTCAGGGTCACTGAAAATGGGATGAGGCTAAAATATACAAAATATCAGCTTAAAGGTTTTACTGCCAAGTTTTACTCAGGAGAGCTTCTTCAGTCTTTTAGAATGTGGAAAGAAACCTGCACCACAGCTGGGAAACAATCAAAGATGGGTGGTTGTGAGTAATGGCTGGGTAGGGGATATCACCATCTGGGGACCCCCAGAGGATTGAATTGGGGCCTCAGGCCTGGAGCTCTGTGCCTATTATGAGTTGAATAAAGCAGGTGATTCTCACTTTGCTGACATTTGCTGGTTATCTAGGTGCACTGATGGGGTTACATGAAGAGCATTCTTTCCCCATGCTTGGAGAATGCCCAAGAATTTTTGTTTCTCTGGACTTTGTCTCATGTTGATCTGCATTTTGTATTGGTAGATACCATTTGCTGATTCTTCCTGTACTGTTCACTGAAATTAGTAAACAAAGCTTTCCCCATTTTTTCAGGTTTGGATGAGGAAAAGCCTCACCTACTAGCATTTTGATGTGCCAAACTATACTCATATGTGAAAAGCACTAGGGCATCTTCAGACATACAGAGCTTTTTTGTACAAAGGTGATAATCTGTTGTACTTGCCTCTTGGTTTCATCACAGAACTGAGTCCCAAGCACTTGTACAAACTGTATTGCCTTTCCTGCTTTCTGCTACTTAACCACTAGGTACAATTGTGGTATAGCAGAACAGCACCATTAAAAAAGAGGGTGGGGGGGACCACTGCAAGTTAAAAAGTGTTTTCTTTCACTTTATAATTAGATACTACACCTTGCCTGCCCTTTAAAAAACAAACAAAACAAAAGGCCAAAAGTGCCTTTTAGACACAGAAAGCAAAACTGGAGGATCACAATCTCATCCACAGAGCCCATAAACAACTGTGGAAGGAAATGTGTGTGCAATAAATGTCTTGTGCTGAAAAGACTCTTGCACCTTAGGAAACCATTGGTCCATCTGGATGAGGGAGCATGTTTTGAGGCAAGAAAGAGGCCTTCCAAGGATGAGGACACTGGCCCTAAGAGCTCCCCTCTTTTTTCCATGGTGACTGAATGACCAGCTGTAAAAGAGGAAAAAGAAAAGGCTCTTGTGCCTTTCACAGTTATGCAGCAAAGAAGGCATCTGGCAAGTGCTGTTGTTCAACCCTTGGCAATATAATCTGAGAACCTGCCTTTCAGTCCAATAATATATATCTGCACTTATATTAGGAGTCAGACATTAAACTAGGGAAGCCATGTCTCCTACCTGACAGAGGACAATCTTCTGTTGGAAGGGCTGTCTGGTCAAGGTCCAGTTTCAGGATGAAGAATGTTCAGAAGGGAGACCAAGGAGAAGACTTGACATTGCCTATCCATGGTGAGTATCTGTGTAAGGCACATAAGTCACCTGTGGCTTCCCCTAATGGGGAGATGTACTGTATTCCTATCTAAATTGTAATAATGATTTTCAAACTTGCTTCTAGATGTAAAAATTAGCATATGTAAACCTTTTGCAAGTTTGTAGATCCTCCTTTCCAGCTATGCTTTTCCTCGCTTTGGGTAATGCATAAGTGGCTGCCCTACCTTTAAGTTCAAACTCAAATGGCCTTGACATTTCCACACAAAGGCTAAGAGCACCACTGTTGAACAAACAGTCCAGTATAAATTTGCACAGCAGAGGGCAAAAGAGATCCACAGGCCCCATTACAGTTTATTCTTCTCGTAGCATGCTTCCAGACACAGTTTTTATCATGCAATTGCCTTGCCTCATTCATGGAATTCTTCATGCTATGCATTGTAGCCCCAGTGATTGGAAACACTAAACTTGGAGGCTTCAACTTATCCAATGAGGCCAGGTAGAAGGGGAAAGGCGACCTTCATCTTCCAACTTTTTGTCCTGCATTGTTTGCTATAGAAAGGCTTTTTCCCCTTCTGTGGGAAGAAGGCTGAAAGAGATTGATGTTAGCTTGTAGCTTGACCCTTCCAGTCTTCTCTCCTCCCCATCCACAAAACATCCTCTTGTTCCCCTCTTTGAGGTAGCTTTCTTGACTGAGGAGTCTAGCTGGTGCAGTACTTTCCACAGCAGCTGCAAAGGGGTTGGGGCAGGGGGACAGCTTTCTGATTCCTGCTTCCAAAGCACTGTCTCCAACCTAAGAAGGGAAATCCCAGTGTCTGGAGGCCATAGGACTGCTTACTGTGTTGATCCATAACAAGCCAATTCTAGCAGTTTTCATCTCCAGCAGAAGCAGGTCTTTTGTGAAGTTCAGGGATCTCCATATCCCATTCAAGACCAGGTCTCCCTCAAATATTTTGTGTTACAATAGAGAACAGTATTTTGATGTTAAGAATTTCATTTCTCCCTCCAGCTACTGTTTGCAGCTGAGCTCAGAAGGAGTGGGGAAGGCTGGAAGGAGTGACAGATGTGATTGCTATCCCTGTTAATCAAGAAACACTGTGTCTCTGAGATCCCTTCCTCAACTGCCATACTGCTACTAGTACTAGTACCAGGAGCCTTCTATTAGGAAGCACCCCTATCATTCCACCAGAAGAATGGTACTGTAACATAAAAGTTAGGGGTAGCAGGTAGGATGTCAGAGATCTTGTGGAGAGATTAATGTCTGAAATGCCCTTTGATTCTTTTTTGTTCAGAAGAAGCAGGCCTTGTTCTCCCAATGAGTGGATGATGCAGCAAAACTTCCAATGACTGGATCATTTCTAAGTGTGGCTTACAGAATTAGATCCTCCACTGTGCTGAATGAATCCCTCTGCATAGAACCCAATGCCCTCCACATGTTTTGGACTTCAACTCCCACCTTTCCCTGCCAGTGTGGCCAATGGTTAGAAAGGCTGAAAGTTGTAGCCCAAAAGATCGGGGGGGGGGGGGGGAGGACCTGGCTGTGGAAAGCTGTGGTAGGCTGAAATTTATCCTTCTTCTGACATACTAGTTATCTATGGGCAATAATTTTACTTTTATTTTCAAATGAAGAGAGCACCCAGCAGTGCAGCCTGAAAGGGAAGCAGTGGAGAAACAGGTTGATCTGTTGTTAAAACTAAGGTGATGGATGGAGCAGCCTCAGTGCAATAGAACAGGAAAAGTTGTGAATTGCCCAGAAGGCTTCAACTTTGGGGAAGAAGAAAGGTAATACATAAATAAAGGGAACAGCAAATGGTAGTAGAAATGTTGCCTCCCCACTCCCCAAGCAGCTTGCCTGCCCATCATGAGCCAAAGTCAAATGCCACGTTGTATGTGTTTGTGTATAAAGGGTAAGCAAACACTTTCTCTTGTGGTACAGGGGCTGAGAAAGCAAAGCATGCCTCTTGGGCAATGCCAGGGATGGCTTGCATTTCTTGTCAGCTATGCTCCTTTTGCAACCAGAGAAACAAACAGATTTCTTTTTCCCAGAAATCTGCAGACTTCCCCTGCCTACTCTGTGTTCCAGGACCTCATAAGCTTCTCCACAATGATCTATTCCTAGGTAGCAGGTTGGAAATCAGGCAAGTGTCAAGACGTGCAAACTTGCCAAATACGATCCAAAAACCTAACACTCTGTTGCCTTTCCCTTAAAACATGAACTGTCGTCCCTTTCATTCATACAACTGGTCCATAGAAAAGGAGGGATTAAAATGTTTTTAAAATATTTGATTTTTTTTTTTTTTCTTAGAGTAAAGCTTTGGTATCTCACTAGTAGGACT
This sequence comes from Varanus salvator macromaculatus, assembly GCA_023646645.1. Taxonomy (NCBI): domain Eukaryota; kingdom Metazoa; phylum Chordata; class Lepidosauria; order Squamata; family Varanidae; genus Varanus; species Varanus salvator. The sequence continues at coordinate 16,821,600 of JAIXND010000795.1, forward strand.
GGGCCAACGGTAAGCATAGCTGGATACCTGCTGAGGGCCATTGAAGCTAATGGTGACTTCTGTAGTAAAGGTTTTATAACCCTACACTGTCCAGATAGCTTCAGCTATTGGGTGGTGTAGAAAACAAATAACTTCCTCCTTTAGAAGAACACAAACATGTTTCTTTTTCAAGGAAGCATTTATTGTTGTTGTTAGTCGTGAAGTTGTGTCCGACCCATCGCGACCCCATGGACCACATTCCTCCAGGCCTTCCTGTCCTCCACCATCCCCCGGAGTCCACTCAAGCTCACACCAACTGCCTCAGTGACTCTATCCAGCCACCTCATCCTCTGCCGTCCCCTTCTTCTTTCTCCATCTATTGTTCCCAGCATTAGACTCTTCTCCAGGGAGTCCTTCCTTCTCATTAGGTGACCAAAGTATTTGAGTTTCATCTTCAGGATCTGGCCCTCTAAAGAGCAGTCAGGGTTGATCTCCTCTAGGACTGACCGGTTTGATCGCCTTGCAGTCCAAAGCACTTGCAGGAGTCTTCTCCAGCACCACAATTCAAAGGCCTCAATCCTTTTGCGCTTGGCCTTCATTATGGTCCAGCTTTCACAGCCATACACTGCAACTGGGAAAACCATAGCCTTGACTATACGCACTTTTGTTGGCAGGGTGATGTCTCTGCTTTTTAGCATGCTGTCTAGATTTGCCATAGCTTTCCTCCCCAGGAGCAAGCGTCTTGTAATTTCTTGGCTGCAGTCCCCGTCTGTGGTGATCTTGGAGCCCAGGAAAATAAAATCTGTCACTACCTCCATTTCTTCCCCATCTATTTGCCAGGAAGTGAGAGGACCGGATGCCATGATCTTAGTTTTCTTAATGTTGAGTTTCAAGCCAACTTTTGCACTCTCCTCCTTCACCCGCATCAAGAGGCTCTTTAGTTCCTCTTCACTTTCTGCCATGAGAGTGGTATCATCTGCAATCTGAGGTTGTTGATATTTCTCCCAGCAATCTTGATTCCAACTGGTGATTCATCTAGCCCTGCCTTTCTCATGATGTGTTCTGCATATAAGTTAAATAGGCAGGGCAACAGTATACAGCCTTGCCGAACTCCTTTCTCAATTTTGAACCAATCAGTGGTTCCGTGTCCAGTTCTCACTGTTGCTTCTTGACCTGCTTATAGGTTTCTCAAGAGACAAATAAGATGGTCTGGTACTCCCATCTCTTTAAGAACTTGCCACAATTTGTTGTGATCCACACAATCAAAGGCTTTAGCATAGTCAACGAAGCAGAAGTAGTTGTTTTTCTGGAACTCCCTAGCTTTCTCCATGATCCAGTGTATGTTGGCAATTTGATCTCTAGTTCTTCTCCCTCTTCGAAATCCTGCCTGTACTTCTGGTAGTTCTCGGTCCACAAACTGCTGGAGCCTAGCTTGTAGGATTTTGAGCATCACTTTGCTAGCATGTGAAATGAGTGCAATGGTGCGGTAGTTTGAACATTCTTTGGCATTGCCCTTCTTTGGGATCGGAATGTAAACTGACCTTTTCCAGTCCTGTGGCCACTGTTGAGTTTTCCAAATTTGCTGGCATATTGAGTGTAGCACTTTAACTGCATCATCTTTCAGGATTTTGAATAGCTCAGCTGGAATACTGTCACCTCCACTAGCTTTGTTGTTGCTCAGACTTCCTAAGGCCCATTCGACTTCACATTCCAGGATGTCTGGCTCGAGGTCAGTGACTACCCCATCGTGGTTATCAGGGACATTAAGCTCTTTCTTGTATAGTTCTTCTGTGTAATCTTGCCACCTCTTCTTAATCTCTTCTGCCTCTGTTAGGTCCCTGCCATTTTGGTCCTTTATTATGCCCATCTTTGCATAAAATGTTCCCTTCATATCTCCAATTTTCTTGAAGAGATCTCTGGTCCTCCCTATTCTATTGTTTTCTTCTATTTCTTTGCACTGTTCATTTAGGAAGGCATTCTTATCTCTTCTAGCTGTTCTCTGGAATTCTGCATTCAATTGTTTGTATCTTTCTCTTTCTCCCTTGCCTTTCGCTTCCCTTCTTTCCTCAGCTATTTGTAAAGCTTCCTCCGACAGCCATTTTGCTTTCTTGCATTTCTTTTTCTTTGGGATGGTTTTAGTTGCTGCCTCTTGTACAATGTTGCAAACCTCCGTCCATAGTTCTTCAGGCACTCTATCAGATCTAATTCCTTAAATCTATTTGTCACCTCTACTGTATATTCATCAGAGATATGATTTAGGTCATACCTGAGTGACCTAGTGCTTTTCCCTACTTTCTTCAACTTAAGCCTAAATTTTGCCACTAAAAGCTCATGATCTGAGCCACAGTCAGCTCCTGGTCTAGTTTTCACTGACTGTATAGAACTTCTCCATCTTTGGCTGCGGAGCACATAGTCAATCTGATTTCTGTGTTGACCGTCTGGTGATGTCCATGTGTAGAGTCGTCTCTTGGGTTGTTGGAAAAGAGTGTTTGCTATGACCATCGTATTCTCTTGACAAAATTCTACCAGCCTGTGCCCTGCTTCATTTTGTACTCCAAGGCCAAACTTGCCTGTTATTCCGGTTATCTTTTGGCTTCCTACTTTAGCATTCCAATCCCCCATGATTGGAATGCATAAGGACATCATTTTTTGGAGTTAATTCTAAAAGGTGTTGTAGGCCTTCGTAGAACTGGTCAACTTCAGCCTCTTCAGCACGAGTGGTTGGGGCATAGACTTGGACTATTGTAATGTTGAATGGTTTGCCTTGGATTCTGTCATTTTGGAGATTGTATCCCAGTACTGCTTTTCCTACTCTTTTATTGACTATGAAGGCTACTCCATTTCTTCTGAGGGATTCTTGCCCGCAGTAGTATACCTGATGGTCATCTGAACTAAATTCACCCATGCCTGTCCATTTTAGTTCACTGATTCCTAAGATGTCGATGTTCAGTCTTGTCATCTCTTGTTTGACCACATCCAGCTTGCCTTGATTCATGGATCTTACATTCCATGTTCCTATGGAGTAAAGATCTTTGCAGCATTGGACTCTCCTTTCACCACCAGATACATCGGCAACTGAGTGTCCTTTCAGCTTTGACCCAGTCACTTCATTCTTTCTGGCGCTACTAGTACTAGCCCTCCGCTCTTCCCCAGTAGCATACTGGACACCTTCGGACCTGAGGGGCTCATCTTCTGGTGTCATATCTTTTTGCCTTTTGGTACTGTCCATGGGGTTTTCATGGCAAGGATACTGGAGTGGGTTGCCATTTCCTTCTCCAGTGGATCACATTTTGTCAGAGCTCTCTGCTATGACCTGTCCGTTTTGGGTGGCCCTGCACGGCATAGCTCATAGCTTCATTGAGCTACGCAAGCCCCTTCGCCACGACAAGGCAGTGATCCATGAAAGAGAAGCATTTATTATGAGGGTGTAAATCCTTAGGCCTGGGGGCCAAACTTGGCCCACCAGGGATCCCAATCCAATTCTGTGTGGCTCTCAGATGAACACATCATGTTTCCCCTGGCCACTTATCCCTCGGTCATTTCTAAACAGTTGAAATCTTTTCCTAAAGCTCAGTCTCTGGAGGGAAGACTTTTTATTCCTGCTATGTTTGCCCTCATTCCTTTTGTCTTTCATCTCACCCCCTCTTGTCTTTGTGCCACCTCTACTAGAATGTGGTTTCCAAGAGCTTTTCCAAAATGAAATTCAGCCCTCAAACTGAAAAAGGTTCTGCACTCCTGATTTATAATTTCTACCCTCCACCTGGCCAACCCTCAAGCAACTTTTATGGGCCAAGATGGACACAGGTCTGAGGACCATGTGGTCAGCCCAATTCCTCCAAGCAACTTGTCCATGCAATTGGGCATGGGGAATGTGTCCCTGTTTTGCTGGGCCTTTCAGTGAGTTTTTGTACCATTGACAGTGGTATCCTTCTAGGATAGCTGTCTGAGATGGGATCAGGAGGCACACAGTTATATAAAAGCTTCAGTCCTTCTTGGGTGATCAGTTTCAGAAGATAGTACTGGGAGATTCCTGTTTGATACAATGACTGTTCTGTTCTGTTAGGGTTCTATTTTATCCTCTGGGCTATTTAAAACATATATGAAACCTTTAGGAGATACTGTCCAGAGGTCTGGGGTCTGATGCCACCGATATGCTGATAAACATAACTATATATCTCTTGTTCATCTAAAACCAAGGAAGTTGCTCTGACTTGGGCACTGCATGGACTGGATGAAAGCAAACAAACTGAAGCATAACCCAGACAAGAAAGACATACATTAGGTTAGTTGAAGGCAGATCAGGGAATAGAAACTCAACTTGCACTAGATTGGATTAAACTCCCCCCACCCCACCATGCCGACTCATTGTTTGTGTGTACTCTTGGACTTATCCCTGAACCTGAATGCCCAGATCTTGGCTGTGGCCAGGGGGTGTTCACACATCTGATGCTAGTGCATCAACTGCATCTGTTATTATTGATGTCTGATCTGGCCATGGACACCCATGCCCCAGTTAACATCCCATTCAGAGGTTTGTAATGGGCTCTCTCAAAAAGTGTTTCAAAACTTCAGCTGGTCCAGAGTACTGTGGCAAACTGTTTTGCCAAGCCTGGTGACTCTTTTGTTACAACAGCTTCACAGGCTACTGGATTGTTTCCAACCAGAATTCAAAGTGTTGGCTATGATCTATAAAGCCTTGGGAGCAGACCACCTGAAGGGCTACCTTCTCCCATATAAGCTTGCCTGGTCCTTAAGATCTCCTGGAGGTTATCTTCCTCTGAGACCACTGCCTTTAGAAATATGTCTACTGGTGACCTGTGGGAGGGCGTTTTCAGTAGCTGCTCCCAGAATGTGAAACCCCCTCTCAAGGGAAACTAGATTTACCCCCATTCTGCTATCTTTCCACCAGCAGGCAAAGACCATTTTATTAAGGGCCATTAACATGTAAGTGGGTCTATTGGGTTGGGTAACTTTTTTTTAAAACTTTTTGTGTTATGTTTTTATATTTTAATGTATTGTTTTAATCAATTTCAATCAGTTCCATTAGTCTCCTTGAGTACCATATTTTGGTAGAAAGGTGAAGTGGAAAATAAATACCGTATTTTTTGCTCTATAAGACTCACTTTTCCCCCCCTCAAAAGTAAGGGGAAATGTCTGTGTGTCTTATAGAGAAAATATGTGTGTGCAGTAAGTCTGTCAGATGTGCAGCCCATGGGGAAGTGATGGGGAATGTGCCTGTGATTATGTGCCCATTTGATTCAGAATATTTTTTTTCTTGTTTTCCTCCTCTAAAAACTAGGTGCGTCTTATGGTCAGGCACGTCTTATAGAGCGAAAAATACGGTAATCAATGGAAGAAAGCAGAGTGGAAGATTGCAATTAATTATAATTGGAGATTGGGAAGGTCTGTGAGGAGTGCAAATTAATTGAAGTATTTTATTTGAGGTGATTTGAATGAGAAATTAATTGGTTGCCTTTGATGAAATGTAAAACCTAGTAAGAATTCTAAATTTGCATAAATTGCTATAAATTAGCCCTATGGACCTGATCTCAGAATGTTTTTAAACTGTAGCAATATTCTTATGCCATAATTATTTGAGGATGAAATGCATCAAGATAGGCATTTAAATGTGTACTATGAGAGAAAAACATGCATTTAAATTTATATCTTGAGAGAAATGTGAAAAATGCAGATGAATGTAGAAACAGGATTATGAGCCAAAACATGTGCAAAGAGACACAGACTAGAAATAAATTTGCCCTTTCCTTCTTCTAGGAGCCTCACATCCTTCAGGGGGTGACCTGACAACCGTTAGGCACTGACACAATGAGATGTCCCCATGGCAAATTTTACAGCCATACTTATGGTTGTGGCAGCCATTTTGAATAGTCAAGCCACAGTGGAGCCTACTGTAGTGTGTTGTTACATGTGAACCTGGTGAGGGTGCGTTTTGATGGGGTTGAGAAGCCACCCAGAATGTGTAGGCTGTTTCAGATTTGTGGACAGTCTGTTAAGTACTCCAACAACCCACCCCTTCTGAGTTTGCACATAATGACAAGCTATTCTGTTCCCCACTGTAGCTTGAATATTCCAAGAAGCTACTACATAGTGGGTTGCACTGTGTGTGCAGCAGGCCTCTGTATGAAGAAGTGCTACCTTCTGACTGTCTGTCTGTCATCCATCTGGACTTGACTGCCAATCAAATTAATTGGGCAACCTTTAAGCATTAGTGTTCTGTGAGAGCAGGTGAATAATTTATCTCTGCTTAGCTCTGAAATCAGCAGACTTCAAGCTGCTTTCTGAGAATCCACCTGGACCATGTCTGCTGCCTGCCCTCTCAGCCAAGCTAAGAATACACTTGGCCTTGTTAGAAATCTGTGGCGGGGGGATCCCCTCCAGACACTCTAATCATCCATGTTTTTCTTCAATTGGGAGCAGAATCCACCAGGCCTAGTTTCCCTCTTGGGAAGTTTTAAACCTCCCTCCTTGCAGCCCACTCCCTTGGAAATAAAACCTTGAGGGCTCTGCTCTCAACCCTGTATTCAGATATATACAAGGACAAGTGGCAGGGGAGGGAAAACACCCTTCAGGAACCTTATCCAAGCACCCCCTGTTTATTTTTACCTCCAAGGCCACCAGCCCCTGCTCTGGTCTGTGGGGCTTTGCTCTCCCCGTTGCCATGGTGCTTGAATGCAGGGCAAAGGGCCTTCTCTGGCGGAAGGGACATTGGCTATTTCAGGGAGGGTGGCCTTTGCCCATTCTGCACCTGCCAGAACATGACATAATTTATTACAATCAGAACGTGCTTCCAAAGGGCCAAAGTCCTGTGCCAGGTTTGCCCAAGCTTCCTCAGCACAAGCTCAGAGAAGGGCTGGTCTCACAAGGTACTGGAGGAAGCAGCTCCATTAATGAGTTCTGGTTTGGTCATGCCTCTGCAAATACTCTCCTCACTATGCCCAAGGTATAACCATTAGATGCTGGGGGACATGTTGGGGAACACCGCAGAGGCTGTTAGTCAGCAGGGCTGGATTTCCGGGATGGTGCTTATGGGCCTGGGAATGCCCTCTTGGCACTTGCCATGCCTTTGTTTCTCTTTACTTTGTTTTATTTCTTTCAGTCTTTAAACATACATGTTGCTTTTAGCTGGGATGATGGCACATTGCACAGCAAAATGCTGCCCTCCGGTAGCATTTCTGCTTGGGTTCAAAAGAGGGGTTCTGTATTTTAGACCTCAGAGTCTATTTCTGGTGTGTAAATAGGTTCTTGGGCAATTTACTTTTCTTTTATTCCTGTCAGTTTGCCTGCTGGGCGATGAGCATTTTGTGCCCACAGTGGCAGCGATTTTATGAGAACCAACCCCTGCCCTATGGCAGCCATTTTGTGAAGCACCCTTGACACACTGTCAAAATTCCAGCTCAGTTTACTGACCCCAAAAGATCGGCAACTCATGCAATAAGGAACATTACACTGAAGCCAGGCCTTGAAGCAGTAGGGAATATTGAATTGCGGGCTTTTCAGTGCCTTCATTAGCATGGAAATTGCCAGCATTTGGCTAACGGTCTCAAGATGAGAGCTTATTTTAGCCAATCTTTAGGATATAATAACATCACCACTCAGTCAGGCTTATATACTTATAACCAGAAAAGAAAGGGAAAAGTCAAGGAATGGATATCACCTAAGAGGTGTTCTTGTGTGATGGCATAGCGTAAGGCTGGGGAATGTTTGGGCCTCCAGAAGTTGTTTGGCTTCAGCTCCCATCATCCCTCAGTATTAGCTATGCTGGCTAGGGCAGATGGACACTACAGTCCACAACATCTGGAGGCCTACACGTTCCTCATCCCTGTCAGAGCATGAGCCTGTCAACAAAGGCATCCATTGAAAGATGGTGACAGCCTTTGTAGCTTAGTGGACATGTGCTGGCCATGAATGCAACTTTGTGAATACAATTCTGCTATTAAGAGACGAGCTCCATCTCTTAATAAGAAAATAATGGAAGTGGCTGGGTTCCATTTTGTAGGGTGTGTTTGAAGAGAAGTTGCATGTTTGGAGACTTGCCTTTCTTTTGGGGCAAAAGAATTCATATGCTCACTGGCACTCAGGGCAGAGGACACCAACATTTGTGCAAGGAAAAGGTGACAGTCTTAGGGCATAAAGTGGCTTTGGTTGACCTGCTCTTCAGAAAACAGGGAGAATGCATGTGGCAATTGCTAGGCAACCAGTGACAGGGCGCTTCCTGATAAGGAGCTCCTAAAACTACTACCCAGAGGTCACTGTGCAGCTGTTGTGTCTCTTTTTTCCTTAACATATTTTCCACATTAAGGGAAAAGACAGAAGAACTGGTGGGGAAACACAGGCAGGTTAAAAGTAGAAGATATAACCTATATTTCCAAGGATTCTGGGGGCATGTCATTTTGATGTTTTTTATTTTTATTTATTTCATAACAGTGGTTTCACCAATGTAGCTGAAGTGCATGTCTGGTCCTGACATAATGTAAGTATTGAATTGGTCAGGAAAGCATTTTTGTAAACCAGTAAATCATTCATTCATTCATTATTTCAATTTGTATTCTGCTAATGTACTTGGGCTCTCTGTGCAGCTTACAAAAATTAAAATAGCAGAACATTCTAAGATGAATAACATTAAATCAACATATTCAAAACATATTAACAATGTAATCAAAATGTAAAAACATAATCAAAATTAAATTATTACATAAAAATTTTGAATAAAACAATTTAAACTAAAATCAATGAAAAACCAGAAATTCCTCTTTTAATGAGGTGTTGAAGGTCTCCTGGACCCAGATATGAACCCCCTCCTTAGCTTTTTCAATTAACTATGAAGAGCAAGGGGCAAGTCGGCAAGTAGTGGGATGAACAGTGCCAAGTACCCTGTCCACATCATTGGGCCACAACTATTGAAATTCATCCAACAAAACAGGACCAAAGAATGGTGCAATGGACACATCTCTTTTAGGATCTGACTGAGTTGTGGAGTTCCATTCATCTGATGGATCTGAGTGATTTTACCTTTGAAATGCTGAGCAAATTCATCACTATTAGCTACTGAGGATTCAGTAATTTCTACTGATGAGCCAGATTGTAACAGTCCTTGAACTACTCAGAAAAGCTCAGTCAGATGGCCCTCTGAAGATGCAATGGAGGAAGCGAAGTACTATCATTATGCCTTCTTCACTGCCACAGAGTAGGCTTGATAATGAGTTCTATGCCGAGTTTGTTCTGATTTGTCATAACATCTCCTCCATCTGAGCTCTAGCCATCTTCCCTCATTTTGCATTGCCCTAAGTTGAGATGTATACCGAGGGAGAAGGTGCTTAGGTGTGATCATGTCAACCTCTCTGGTGGTCTTCCTGTTCCATAAGGTGACCAGGGCTTCAACAGGAGTGCCAACTATATCAGCCAGATACCGTATTTTTTGCTCTATAAGACTCACTTTTTTCCCCCTCAAAAGTAAGGGCAAATGTCTGTGCATCTTATAGAGCGAATATGTGTGAGCAGTAAGTCTGTCAGACGTGCAGTCCCTGGGGAAGTGATGGGGAATGTGCCTGTGATTATGTGCCCATTTGATTCAGAATATTTTTTTTCTTGTTTTCCTCCTCTAAAAACTAGGTGCATCTTATGGTCAGGTACATCTTATAGAGCAAAAAATACGGTAATCCCTAAGAGCCCTCTGGTAACCTTTTGGATCTATTAGACTCCAGGGATGGAGAATTTTAATCATTTTAAATAATGAAACATAGAAACATAGAAACAGAGCGAGTCAGAAGGGGCCTCCTGGGCCATCTAGTCTGACCTCCGGCACCAGCTGGCTCCGCTCACTACATGCCCACCATGTGCATGTCCAGCCTGTCTTTGAACACCCTCACCAATGGGGCCTCAATGACCTCTTGTGGAAGCCTATTCCACACCCTCGGGGTCCTGACTGTCAGGAAGTGCTTCCTGGCATCCAAATGGAACCTTGGCTCCCTGAGCTTTGCTCCATTGGAGCGCGTCCTACCTTCCTCTGCAGGGGAGAACAGGCCTCTCCATCTCCATGTGACACCCCCTCAGATACCTGTATGTCGCCAACATATCCCCTCTGAGTATCCTCTTCTCCAAGCTGAAGAGACCCAGTTCCCTCAGTCTTGCCTCATACGGCATCCCCTGCAAACCAGCCACCATCCTTGTGGCCCTACGCTGCACTGACTCCAACCTGGCTATATCCTTTCTGTAATGAGGGGCCCAAAACTGAGCACAATACTCCGGTTGCGGGTGCACCAGAGTCATATAGAGTGGTAGTAATACCTCTCTCGATCTTGAAGCCACACTTCTGGCTATGCAACTAAGGGTGGCATTCGTCCTCTTGACCACCGCATCGCACTGCTGACTCATGTTTAGCCTGTGGTCAACCAGTACCCCGAGGTCCCTTTCACAAGTGCTGTTCTCCAGCCACTTGTCACCTAACCTGTACTTATGACAGCTATTCCTATGCCCCAAGTGCAAGACCTTGCACTTATCCACATTGAACGCCATCCTGTTGTCTCCTGCCCACTTCCATAGTCTGTCCAGATCCTTTTGGATCTGGAGTACCTACTCCTCAGTTGTGGCCACTGCTCCAGTTTTAGTGTCGTCTGCGAATTTGATCAGCAGACTGTTCACCCCTTCTTCCATGTCATTATTGAAAAGATTAAACAGGATCGGCCCCAGGACAGAGCCCTGGGGGACCCCGCTTGTCACTGGCTGCTATCCCAACGATTCCCCGCTAATGGTTACCTTCTGCTTTCGGTCAGTCAACCATGCCCTAATCCACCGGACAGTGCTTTGGTGTATCCCAAAACTCCTCAGTTTCTCCACCAGGATATCATGGGGCACTTTGTCAAAGGCCTTGCTGAAATCCAGGTATACCACATCCACTGTATTCCCTCCATCTAGCCATCTTGAAACCTTGTCATAGAATTCTACAAGGTCTGTCTGGCAGGACCTGTTTTTGCGGAAGCCGTGTTGTGTGGCTGTCAGCCTCCCTTCCCTATCTAGCATCACTAGATCTCTCTCTATTATGAGCCTTTTCATTGTTTTTCCTACAATGGGCGTAAGGCTAATCGGTCTATAATTCCTCATGTCCTTCCTACTACCCTTTTTGAAAATTGGGACCACCAATGCCACCCTCCAGTCCTCTGGAACTTCACCCATTCTCCACGAGGTCTCAAAAATGGAGGCCAGCGGGCATGAGAGAACCCCTGCCAACTCTCTGAGTACTCTCGGGTGTAACCCGTCAGGGCCTGGCGCCTTTGTAATGTCCAATGCCCTGAGGAGCCCCTCGACTTCAAGGGGGGTGACTCTAATCTGTGCCCCTAAGTCCCCAGCTTCATCTAATCTCCTATACAGATATCCCCCGTCCTGCTTTGGGGAGAACACAGAGGCAAAATAGTCATTTAGCATCTGTGCCTGTTCCCTCATATCAGTCACTGGATCTCCTTCCTCCTTATTTAGTGGTCCCACCACTTGTCTCCCCTTCCTTTTCCTATTTACATGCTGAAAGAAGCCCTTTTTGTTGCTCTTGTAATTCTTGGCAAGTCTCAGCTCATAATCGGCCTTAGCCTTGTGAAGAATCCATCTGCAACGGGCCTCCTCCTCCTGGTATACCCGTTTGTCTATTTGCCCCAGTACCCATTTCCTACAGAGGTTCCTCTTTCGTCTAATCCCTCTAACCCTCTAACATACCCCCACTGTCAGGTCTCTTTCCCTGTCAAAACCCCTAAGTTTCACCCAGACTGCCTCTACCGAATCCCCATCTGTGCTGCATTCTATCTCACTGCATCCTATCCCTTCCCTGACATATAAAGCCACACCCCCACCTCTCTTTCCCTTCCTGTCCTTTCTAAAAAGGTGATACCCTTCTATGTTCACATTCCAGACTTGCCTTTCATCCCACCAAGTTTCTGTGATTCCCACCAGATCATACCCTCCTATTCCCAGGATTGCTTCAAGCTCTTCCTACTTATTACTCATGCTCCTAGCATTGGTGTACATGCACCTCAACTCCTTCCCACCACTTTCTTTCCTTGGAGTGCCCAGCATCCTCCTTCCTCCCATCCTCCCTGGTACCTGGCCCCTCTCTGTAGGAGTCCTGTCAGTCCCTGCAGTATCTCTAAAGCCCTGTTCCCAGAGCCCCGATCCTCCCCCCACACTTGTCCAGTGCAGACACGTTACTGGGGGGCCTGAACCCACCCCCCACTGGCTCAGTTTAAAGTCTTCCGGATGAAGCACGCTAGAGCATCTCCAAAGGACCTTTTCCCCGTCCTCGTGAGGTGTAACCTGTCCCTTGCCAGAAGTCCATTTGCAAGAAAACAAGTGCCACGGTCGAGGAACCCGAAGCATTCCTTCTGGCACCACACCCTAAGCCAGTCGTTCACCTTGGAGGCCCTTTATATATAAAGCTTAGCTTTATATATAAGCATTATACATAAGCTAAGGAATTCAACTACTATTAATAACAGGGTTTGACTATTATTTGTTTTGGAAATTCATTACTCACTTTTCATTATAAAGTAATTTTAAATGGCAACTAAGGTTTTTAAATTTTAAATGGCAACTATACACAACTAAAGTGCGTATAGTCAAGGCTATGGTTTTCCCAGTTGCAATGTATGGCTGTGAAAGCTGGACCATAAGGAAGGCTGAGCACCAAAGAATTGAGGACTTTGAATTGTGGTGCCGGAGAAGACTCCTGTGAGTCCCTAGGACTGCAAAGCGATCAACCCTGACTGCTCTTTAGAAGGCCAGATCCTGAAGATGAAACTCAAATACTTTGTCCACCTAATGAGAAGGAAGGACTCACTGGAGAAGAGCCTAATGCTGGGAACAATTGACAACAAAAGAAGGGGATGGCAGAGGATGAGGTGGCACTGAAGCCGTTGATGTGAGCTTAAGTGGACTTTGGGGGATGATGGAGGACAGGAAGGCCTGGAGGAGTGTTGTCCGTGAGGTCGCGATGGGTCGGACGTGACTTCACAACTAACAGCAACAATAAATGGCAACTAAATATGTTTGTGAGCCTCAGACCTTCCAAGGTATAGCAGAAGATGAGGACAAGTCAAAAGCCACTTCCTTAGGATCGAAGAATCAGTTCCTTATTCAGAACTCTTTCAGCCCATGGGCAGAGCCCTGCTATCATCCTCCAGTTCAGAGGAAGTACCACCTTCTCAGTCTTGTAGCTGACTCAGGCTACAGAATTAGGTAAAGTCCACACTACAGGTCTTGTTATGCTAGCTATGGGTTCAGCTGACATTAGGTCCCTGCTGAAACAACATTATCCTATTCTAGTAGAAGAGAATTCCAACCAACAGAAGAACAACATGGAACTACCGTCTTGCTTTAATTTCCATCAAATGGTATCAGTTTCCTGTGTAAGCCTCAAGGAACCATTGTTTAGGATAGAAATGGTACTAAATGTTACTTGAAGTGCTATGACTGTTTATTTGAAATATTTTTATCCTGCTCCTTTGCCAAATTGACTTCCAGTGTAGGCTAACTAACATCAAGTTAAACAAAATTGATGCTGCCTACAGAACAATAAAAAAAGAAGTGACATACAAGGAAAATGGCAACCCACTCCAGTATCTTTGCCATGAAAAACCCATGGACAGTACAAAAAGGCAAAAAGATATGACACCAGAAGTTGAGCCCCTCAGGTCGGAAGGTGTCCAATATGCTACTGGGGAAGAGCGGAGGGCTAGTACTAGTAGCGCCAGAAAGAATGAGGCGACTGGGTCAAAGCTGAAAGGACACTCAGTTGCTGATGTATCTGGTAGTGAAAGGAAAGTCTGATGCTGCAAAGATCTATACTTCATAGGAACATGGAATGTAAGATCCATGAATCAAGGCAAGCTGGATGTGGTCAAACAAGAGATGACAAGACTGAACATCGACATCTTAGGAATCAGTGAACTAAAATGGATAGGCATGGGTGAATTGAATTCAGATGACCATCAGGTATACTACTGCGGGCAAGAATCCCTCAGAAGAAATGGAGTAGCCTTCATAGTCAATAAAAGAGTAGGAAAAGCAGTACTGGGATACAATATCCAAAATGACAGAATGATCTCAGTTCGAATCCAAGGCAAACCATTCAACATCACAATAGTCCAAGTCTATGCCCCAACCACTGGTGCTGAAGAGGCTGAAGTTGACCAGTTCTATGAAGGCCTACAACACCTTTTAGAATTAACTCCAAAAAATGATGTCCTTATCATCATACGGGATTGGAATGCTAAAGTAGGAAGCCAAAAGATAACCAGAATAACAGGCAAGTTAGGCCTTGGAGTACAAAATGAAGCAGGGCACAGGCTAGTAGAATTTTGTCAAGAGAATACAATGGTCATAGCAAACACTCTTTTCCAACAACCCAAGAGACGACTCTACACATGGACATCACCAGACGGTCAACACAGAAATCAGATTGACTATGTGCTCCGCAGCCAAAGATGGAGAAGTTCTATACAGTCAGTGAAAACTAGACCAGGAGCTGACTGTGGCTCAGATCATGAGCTTTTGGTGGCAAAATTTAGGCTTAAGTTGAAGAAAGTAGGGAAAAGCACTAGGCCACTCAGGTATGACTTAAATCATATCCCTGATGAATATACAGTAGAGGTGACAAATAGATTTAAGGAATTAGATCTGATAGACAGAGTGCCTGAAGAACTATGGACGGAGGTTCACAACATTGTACAAGAGGCAGCAACTAAAACCATCCCAAAGAAAAAGAAATGCAAGAAAGCAAAATGGCTGTCTGAGGAAGCTTTACAAATAGCTGAGGAAAGAAGGGAAATGAAAGGCAAGGGAGAAAGAGAAAGATACAAACAATTGAATGCAGAATTCCAGAGAACAGCTAGAAGAGATAAGAATGCCTTCCTAAATGAACAGTGCAAAGAAATAGAAGAAAACAATAGAATAGGGAGGACCAGAGATCTCTTCAAGAAAATTAGAGATATGAAGGGAACATTTCATGCAAAGATGGGCATAATAGAGGACCAAAATGGCAGGGACCTAACAGAGGCAGAAGAGATTAAGAAGAGGTGGCAAGATTACACAGAACTATACAAGAAAGAGCTTAATGTCCCTGATAACCACGATGGGGTAGTCACTGACCTCGAGCCAGACATCCTGGAATGTGAAGTCGAATGGGCCTTAGGAAGTCTGAGCAACAACAAAGCTAGTGGAGGTGACAGTATTCCAGCTGAGCTATTCAAAATCCTGAAAGATGATACAGTTAAAGTGCTACACTCAATATGCCAGCAAATTTGGAAAACTCAACAGTGGCCACAGGACTGGAAAAGGTCAGTTTACATTCCGATCCCAAAGAAGGACAATGCCAAAGAATGTTCAAACTACCGCACCATTGCACTCATTTCACATGCTAGCAAAGTGATGCTCAAAATCCTACAAGCTAGGCTCCAGCAGTATATGGACTGAGAACTACCAGAAGTACAGGCAGGATTTCGAAGAGGGAGAGGAACTAGAGATCAAATTGCCAACATACACTGGATCATGGAGAAAACTAGGGAGTTCCAGAAAAACAACTACTTCTGCTTCATTGACTACGCTAAAGCCTTTGATTGTGTGGATCACAACAAACTGTGGCAAGTCCTTAAAGAGATGGGAGTACCAGACCATCTTATTTGTCTCTTGAGAAACCTATATGCAGGTCAAGAAGCAACAGTGAGAACTGGACACTGAACCACTGATTGGTTCAAAATTGAGAAAGGAGTTCGGCAAGGCTGTATACTGTCGCCCTGCCTATTTAACTTATATGCAGAGCACATCATGAGAAAGGCAGGGCTAGATGAATCACCAGTTGGAATCAAGATTGCTGGGAGAAATATCAACAACCTCAGATATGCAGGTGATACCACTCTCATGGCAGAAAGTGAAGAGGAACTAAAGAGCCTCTTGATGCGGGTGAAGGAGGAGAGTGCAAAAGTTGGCTTGAAACTCAACATTAAGAAAACTAAGATTATGGCATCCGGTCCTCTCACTTCCTGGCAAATAGATGGGGAAGAAATGGAGGTAGTGACAGATTTTATTTTCCTGGGCTCCAAGATCACCACAGACGGGGACTGCAGCCAAGAAATTAAAAGACGCTTGCTCCTGAGGAGGAAAGCTATGGCAAATCTAGATACTAAAAAGAGAGACATCACCCTGCCAACAAAAGTGCGTATAGTCAAGGCTATGGTTTTCCCAGTTGCAATGTATGGCTGTGAAAGCTGGACCATAAGGAAGGCTGAGTGCTGAAGAACTGACACCTTTGATTTGTGCTGGTGAAGACTCTTGAGAGTCCCTTGGACTGCAAAGAAATCAAACCAGTCATTCTTAAAGGAAATCAACCCTGACTGCTCTTTAGAAGGCCAGATAGTGAAGATGAAACTCAAATACTTTGGTCACTAATGAGAAGGAAGGACTCCCTGAAGAAGAGTCTAATGCTGGGAACAATAGATGGCGAAAGAAGAAGGGGACGGCAGAGGATGAGGTGGCTGGATAGAGTCACTGAGGCGGTTGGTGTGAGCTTGAGTGGACTCCGGGTATGGTGGAGGACAGGAGGGCCTGGAGGAATGTTGTCGATGGGGTCGCAATGGGTCGGACACGACTTCGCGACTAACAACAACAACAACAACAAGGAAAAAGGGCTAAGTAAGGAAGTGGGAATAGGGAAGCGGAAAAATGAAACTCTCTTTCAGCAAAGCTGGTGGAATGACGCTGGCTTCACTCTCATTTTGTTCCTACTGGTCTGGCTGCTATTGGTGACAGTTGAGGGCAGAGGAACTTTCATGAAGGAGGTCTTTCTTTCATGAATGGCTGGTGGAATGGACTTTTAAATTCCACTGAAGGATCTGTGTTGTGAGGGATGGGAGTTACTCGACACAGAAGGAAAGCTCCCATGTATCCACACCCATGTGTCCCCCTCCTAGCTTTGTCCCACAGCATTGAATAGCCAAGCAAAGCTGCTGTCTTATATGGTTGCTGCCTACAGCTCAACCCTGTCACACAAAGAATATAGAAAAAGAGATGCAATGTTAACACACAAACTCCAGTAACACAAGAGGGATGTTCAGCATTAGGCAAGATATGCCATAAAGCAAACCACTTTGCAAGAGCATTCCATGCAAAGCAGCAGGTAATCAAAGGCCATGCTGTGGAAGAATAGTAAAAGGCCAAGAAGTCGACACCTTACAGATAGATGACATGTGCACAATAGCAGTCCCCTATCTGTGTAGAATCAAGAAGTGTATAACCTCTGACATTAGAACTAACATACAATCACTGTGATGAGTTGCCATTTTTAGCTCTATTCCATGAATATGTCCAATATTAAAAGAACAGTGTGGTCTAGAGGTTAGAGGGCCAGACTAGGACTTGAAGGTCCAAGTTCTTGTTCCCATTCAACCACCAAGCTTGCTGGGTGACCATGGGCCAGTCATGACTCGCAGCCTACCTCCCAGGATTCTGGTCAAAATGAGAAGGACAATGTAAACTGCCTTGGATAAAAATGGCTAGATATCATATGTAGTGACATTTATTAGATGACAAGGAAGAATGAAGACTACAAGGTCATAGTTGAGAAGACTCCTGCTGAAGAAGACACACAGGTAGCCTTGGCTTCAAAAGCAATGACACTATCTTAACAAAACTATGGGCCTTGATTTCTCTGTACTTGCCCCTGTGGCAGGGTGCCAGCAATTTCACACGTACCTCTATGTTTTTTCACACCAAACAGCATTCTTGAAGAGCCTCATGCTACTCTACGGCAAAGCCTTCAGTGTAATACCTGGAAACGGAAAAGATGACCTACAAGTCAACGTTCAATAGACAAACAACAGATTTCTAAAAAGAATGGTCGGGGCTCAAGTCTTCCTAGGAATGGTATCATTTGACTTGCAGTGAAACTTTCCTCCTAATCCCAGATGTACCAATCAGCAGGGTTTGAATGATCCCTGGAATGGAAAAGCACTCTGAGAATGCCTAGGGAGGTTTCTGCTTGTTTTCTTTTCTCCTCATTTTCCAGTACTGAGTTGTGTTCCTGAAGTCAGATTTTGAGGCTAAACCTTGATGACCCTTGACTCAGATTGACCTGCAGTTTCTCTCCATTCCTCCCAATATTTCCAAGGAATACTCTCCCTGGATATATTTGTTTGGCACCTACTAAACTGTCTTTTAGGTGCCATAACACAGTTATTTTTATGTCCCCAATCATTTAGTCAGTAATGTTTTCTTATAACTGATTACAGCTGTTAATTCTTAGGCTTGTATGTTTTGACTAGCTTTTATTGCTATCATTAATAACTTTACCAGTTTTGTAAGTCACTCAGAAACGTGGTCTAGGAAAGATATTCATATTTATATAGTGTTTAGTCCTAGGAGGCAGAATCGCGGTTCAACGTTCACGGCTTCAGTCTTTCGCGGGATTTTCCTCTGAGCGAGTCCAAGCCGATCTCCTTGCGAGTAAGCCGGCGCCTCGTGCGGCGGCTTACTCGCAAGGAGATCGTTTCCTCTGAGTTTGGACTTGCTCGGAAAAAACGATCTCTGCGCGCGCGCGCCCCGCCCCGCCTTTGTGGCCGGCGCCCATCACCCGCACCAAATTCGCGGTTTTTCACAATTCGCGGGTGCTTTAGGAACGTAACCCCCGCAAATTTCGGGGACTATTGTATTGGCTATACTGCTGGAGTGAGGAGTAGGGCTCATATGGGGAGAACTAGAGTTCCCCCTTATGATCTCCAACCGTTCATAAACTTTGTTGTCACTATCTCTCAGATCAGATCACCCAAGAATTCCCTCTGAGTTATTCTGTCTAAGTTTGGAAAGTATAGATCAACATTCCTCTTAAGGAGATGCATGGTATATGCTAGCAGGACTCCCAGACTGTCCTCATTAAAGCAGGACACCTGCCCCCACATAGGTGCCACATGACTCTTTTCTGGTTGAGGCAACCCTAGGGTTGTCAATATTTTTACTGGCCCTGTTCCTAAGTCTTTAACAATAGCATGAATTCAGGGATTTAGTAGGTGAAAGTGTTTCAAAGTTATGGGGAAAACTTAACCTTCATCTCTGTGTACCATGCTGCTGTTAAAGGTGCAAGATCAAGGACATTTAAAAAGTTGGACACATGTCTGAACTTGGAAATATTCCACAAGCATTGCAATGCCTTTTACTTATTGCTGGGCTTGGGTGTCCAGAGTTAGAGTTCTGAGAGTTTTGCATTTTGGTTTTCCAAGCTTAATGTTACCTGTCAGTTTTTGAAACCAGAATCAACTTTGGAGCTCTAAGGTTATGGCAGGGTCTAAATAAATAGATAAATGAATTCCCCTTTGGAGAGAATCATGAAGCTGCAAGCTGTTGTTTTGCTGCTCTCTTTGAACATGAATGCTGCATTCCTGGGCTTGGATCCAAGATATTATGGTGAGATTATGGAGGTTCATCCAGGCCCATGACCACTTCCCCAATGCTGCTGTCCCATGAATGTTCTCCTGATTTTGTTTGCCAAGAATAAACCTAACAAGTCAAAGGTGAGTGTAAGGCTCTGGAAACCAGAGCAAAGGTAAAGGCCCAATCCGGAACAGGGCACTCTTTAGATAAGTAATTATTTGGGTAGGTAGTGTTGATGAAAGGCAAGGTCAACCTCTTCATCTGACAGATGGAACATTTGCTCCCAGTTGTACTTTTGAGGGGATCCTCTGAGCAGGCCTGGTGTTAACGCACCACCTCCTTGAGCTCTCAAGCCCCCAGATCACCCTGCCTGAAGGGCCCATTCCTCTGCCTATCTGCCCACCTCTGAGTGCTACATCCTCCCTGCCTCACTAAGTTTGGGAGCTCCCATTGTGATTTCTCATAAGGCCCTGTGTCAGGATCTGTAGGCAGCACAGCTCTGCCTGGTAGCTTGATAGAGCTGGCAGCAGTGTTCACCTTGCAAGTACTTGCAGGACCAGGATCAGGCCCATCACAGGGGCTCACAGGGATTAGAACCACTGCAATCATAGAAAACATCTGGAAGCCACAGGAGGTGATATAGAAGACTGCTGAGGTTTGCCTAGTTTTGCTACCACAGCACAAATCTTAGTAGTTCCTGTTCCATGTTCTTGATCTTTGTCTGGTTTGTAACTTCTTCATTTGTGCCCTGACTCTTGTCTGTTCCTGACCTCTTTGCCTCTAGTCCTGCCATGCCTTTGCTGAATAGCAATTCCTCACTTTTTGGCTGGTTCTGTCTTGCCTTGTTAACAGCTGACCTTTGCTTGTTCTTGACTTCATCATTGTCTCTGGCCCTGTCATGCCTTGCAAGTATCTGACCCTTGCTTGTACCTGTCTTTGCCTCTGGTATTACCGCATATTGTCAAGAGCTTAATCCATCTCTATCACTCTTGGTTTTGGTGCTGTGGTTATAGATTCCTGCCATATATCTTGGAGATGACACCCTGCAATGACACTGCCTTGGTACGATGGTAAATTAAAATAAGGGAATCTTTCCACCAAGGCCAGCCTGGAGTTCATTGTAACATTGATGCCATGCTACTACTGCTACTGATTTACAACCAATTGACATCTTATTATTTGGATCTGTTCCTGTCTGTGAAGAACATCTTGACTTTATCTTGGGGTGCAATAAATGGTTTCTCTCTGGACCAGGAAAACTGACATTGTCCCTAGGGCTGAAGAGAAAGGGACCAGGAGGGAGATGTTGGTGTGTACTTTTACTAGAAGTATGATAACCAGGAATTCAATGAGACATAATTTCTTGTAACAGTATTTCCATACATAAAAAGGCTATACCTGTTAAACCTCTGCCTGTGACAGTGTTATAAACAATCAAATTGTCTTTTTTTAAAAAAAGATAGCAACACTTCAAGTAGGATGGCCATGTACCCTCTTTTTACAGAGGACAGTCCTTTGTTTGGTGGCCTTACTGAGGTATCTCCTTTATTTGAAAGTGTAACCTCTATTTGAAGGGCTGCCCTATTCAGTTCTGGTTTAAAGATGATGAACCATGAGAACAGTTGCCCATCCACAGGTACCACCTGAACAACAGACCAAACAGCCAGTCTGCTGTGGTGAGAAGCTCTGGATTTCTATTTAAATTCTAATAGCCATGTTTAAACCAGCATCTTTGCATACAGATTAGCTTATGCAAGTATCTTTTTAAACATTGATACAGACAGGTAGGATGGAAGGTTACAACCCAGACAAAATGTGTCACCATTTAAGTATACTCATAATTGAATGGAGGTAGTGATGGTTCCTTCTACTAATTTCTCTGCCGATCAAATGTGAAGTCCTTCTTCAAGCAAGGGAGGAGACACATGCAATGCAACCATGTCCCCAGCTACCTTTGTGTCCTGTTTTAGCTGTGCATGTATAATAAAGGCAAGCATATGCCCTTCTCTAGAATGTCACCTGACAACCTTGCATGCTGGATCATACAGCAAAGCTGTGGCCTGGAGTGGAGCAGCAGCAATGGGGAAATTGTGATGGCAGTGGATGGAGGCAAAGGAAAGAACAAGCAACCAGTGGAAGAAGAAACTCACCATACTTGAGGCTTATCATAGGCCACCTATTAACTGCTGTGTGGCTTACTCCCTTAGGTCAGTCAAAAAGGGTTTGGTCTGGACAAGGAACTGTTTTCCTGTTCTATCTGCAGTCAAAGAGTAATGGCTGATCCATGCAGTTGTTTTTTCACATATTGATGTTGACATGAGTTTGACTTATTCCTAGCTTTATTTACATGTATTAATCTCTGTCCCTTAGAAGCTGTTGCAGTACATATCCAGTTTGGGATTTGACAGTCCCTTGGCTTGGTTTTGAGAGAACAGAGAGAGAGGCCTAGTCAGACTTCTAAGCATCTGATAGAGCTGCTGCCTTAGGTATGAGATTGAAGACCAAAACGGACTACTTTAAATCTGCATCTATGAACAAAGTTTTTGTTTGTTTGTTTCTTTACTCTCAAATAGGTGTAGGGGTCTGATTTGATTTGGGACCTGGCTGGGCAGCGGGTGCTTTTAAGATCCAGACCCAATTGTTTTACTCTAGAGTGAAACAATGGGGGAAAAGACTAGCTACAGAATTAAAGAAATGTTTGTTTTGGCCCATAATCAGACCTTAAATTCCAGGTAGCTTCTCCCAGTAGCCTCTGTAAGGAGAGGAGGTGGATGTATGTCATTTGGGCAGGTGCTAATCTACTTAGTCTAGATTTGTTGCTAAGCCAGATCAGCTGTCTGAAAATATCTGTCCCATGATAACTGAACTGTCCAGTTTCCATATGCCAGGAATGCCTTTTCTGGCAAAGTTTGGTAGGCCTGCTAGGAAAGGGCAGCAGGGCTCATGCACCATAGTTCTTCTTGTGTAATTTTGATTCATGTCTGTTTGTGGACACCTCAATGCCAAACTGTTTGACCATCATGCAGCAGAATTCTGTGGTCTGTTTACATGGCAAGGTGGTATCTCTCCATAAAAGGCAAATGTATTCCAGCCCCCTTTCTCCCATTCTTTGAATCTTCCCACTGTTACTTCAAGAACATTAATCCAGCTCAGAAACAAAGGGGATTAAGGGTTTAGTGACTCTAGGCTTTCAACTCCCTGAGCTGGCAGGTTAGTATGTCAGTGAGTCAGTGAGTCACTGTGACACATGTGGATTCATTCTTCAGGCACACTGATCTGACCACACGTCTCCCCTGTTGACAGTGTGCTCTGACCTCAGTCCCAACTTCTAAGGCTCTGTTCTCCATCAGCTTGTTAATCCTACCTGCTTGATTTTGTGCTTTATCCTAGCCCTAGAGTTGAGCTAGAGATGTCCTCTTCTCTGAGTTCTCCAGAGTTCAGATGCATGTGACTAGAACTGAAGGATGAAACATCCTGAAAGTACTAGTGCCAGGTTCCTCATAGCCTTCATTAAGTGTAAGCAATGAACCCTGGGAGTTGGAGCTATAAATTGTCTTTGTTAGATGGTGGTAGGAGCTATTCATCTAGGAGCACACTTGGACAAGAATATCTGAATTACTCCATTTCACAATTCTGGAACAATTTCTTGCAACTGGAAGTGGGAAGGAACATGTGCCTTTGCATAGTGTTCCTTCCCCTTCCTTCTCATTGCCTGTTCCTGGCACATGGTGCCCCTTACTGCCACTGTATTGTGTTCCCTCCAGTCCTTTTTCCCTTTAATTTTGCCACCAAGCCAGCTGCATGGAAACCCTCTCGACCAGATCTTGGGCCAGCTGCTCCAGAAAGCCCTTTTGATTGTGTTGGTAAAGAAACTAATGGGGCATTTTCGAACTGGAGGAAAGGGGGCAGCAGAAGAGGTTACTCAAAATGGACATTTATGCATATTCAGTGGTGATTCTATTATTGCAAGATGGAAGATTGCCACAGGGAGATTAACAGATATAATTGTAAGGCTAGTAGACGGGAAGATGGGGTGCTGGAAGAAATGTAGGTTTGCTTTGTAACACATGAGTAAAATTTGTGTGGTATTCAGGGGTTTGATAACAAGGTAGTCAAAATGGGGAAAAGGAGGGTGAGGTGTCAGAATATCTCAAATGAGCAAATGGAAGTCTGCCTTGAGCTGTGTCACAATGTTGATTGGGTCTTAGTTCATTATTAGCATGTAAGTTCAAAACAGAGATCAATCAGTAAACTATGATTTACATGTCAAGGGTAGGTATAATCAAGCACCTGTTCAGGGCCCACAACTAGCAGGGTCCACTGACAAGATCCCCTCAGAATAGCTTCTTTTCATCTTGCAAGCAGCTTGCTCACCTGCCTCTCACTCTGGCCCAGACAAGGGCAGTGGTGGAAAGGAGCAAGAGGTACCCTGGCCTCCCTGCTCCTGGGCTCTCTGCCTGCCCAGCACACAAGTGGCAGCCATGCGAAGTAGGATGGGGAACATCACAAGTGGTGGTGGTAAGGTAGACCTGCTGAGGGATGGGCCTGTTGAGGAGGCCTTGCCCAAGGGCTCTTAGTATCCTGGCTCCAGAACTGCCCCATGGTCCAAAATAAGCTCTGGACCACCCCAACTCTATGACTGGGGCATGGGTTCCTTCAAGATAAACAATAGTTATCTTTGGTAAAGATTGATTTTGTTTATGCAATGCACATTAATGTGTGATAACCATAGACACGAATTGCAAATAAGGGTACAAACTCCACAGTAAATTCTAGATTACCCTGAATGATATCCCCATAGCTCCAGGAGACTCCATCTATGCTAAGTTACATTTTACATTTAATTATACTTGTCTCAATGCTTTGTCCTTTGTAAGACAGTGTTGAACGTGGTGCCTCTGTGTTAATAATGTACATAGAAAAAAGCAAAAATGGGGCTATGCACCCCACAATAACCTAAGGAGCACTGTAAGTTATTTGCTGTAACATCAAGAAGAATGTTCTGTGGCAGGTGATATCAAATCATGTTTGGCCTAATGCTTGCTTTAGGCTCAAGACTCAGCCACTGTCCAATTATGCCAGTAAGAGACCAAATTAATATATAAGAATAAGGAAGTGATTTATGTGCCTCACAAGAGATTTGTGATACTGTCTTCTACTGAATGTCTTTGGGCCCAGGACACTGTCATGTTTTATTGTCATGTCCAATGGCCCAGAACATTGGACATGCACATGGTAGGCATGTCATGAGTGGAGCTGGCTGGAGTCAGGGGTCAGACTCGATGGCCCAGGAGACTCCTTCTGACTCACTCTGTTTCTATGTTTCTATATTTCTATCTGTACTAATATCAATAATAATGAAAATCCAGAACATAAGAAGGAACTGGAGGTGTGCATCTTATAATCAGCTTTGAATCCACACCTTTAAAAGGATGCCAGGCTATCATGCCTCTACATTTATCCTAGTGCTTCGTTTTGGCTAAAGATCCTGGAAAATAATGACTGCATGACGATTTTTGCCAAAATATGTGTAACTGATGATCTGAGAGTGTGGCCTCATGTAAAGGTATTGGGCCAGCCCAAATCATATCTCTAAAATTCTAGGAGAGAGACCTTGATAAGACCCAGCAACAGTTCCCAACTCTTATCTATAGAGTTTGGTGTTAGCACCCATACTTAGAAACATAGAAACAGCAAGTCAGAAGGGGCCTCCTGGGCCATCTAGTCTGACCCCCGGCTCCAGCCGGCTCCGCTCACAACATGCCCACCATGTGCATGTCCAGCCTATCTTTGAACACCCTCACCGATGGGGCCCCAACCACCTCCCGTGGAAGCCCATTCCACACCCTCGGGGTCCTAACTGTCAGGAAGTGCTTACTTAACAGTGTCCTGTGCCTAAAGGCATCACATGTGATCTCACAAAAATCACTCTCCTCTGGGTGCATTTGTATGACCTGGGATGTTTTATTGTGGGGTACACATACCTAGCTCCTTATTCTTTTCTGAATATATGGTGGGGTACACACTTATGATAGTTCCTTGTCCCCAGAACAAACTTTGGCCTGCATGTGATTCAATGGATCTGATAGAGGATGCTGTCCAAGTCATTTGGGCATGTGGTTTTGGGTGGTTCATGGCTTCCTGTGGAGTGTACAGTCCCAATTCCTTATTCTCCTCATACATTCATTTTGGAAATAAATTGCAAGGGCACAGGCATTTAACTGTGCCACACAACTTAACAAAGCCTTGGGCTGGATGCAATGTGGTTGTTGTCTTCCTCCTGCAGGTATGGGTTGCCCAAAGCTTACTGTGGATTTCATAGCATTTCATTGAATGGGTGGGGAGGTGCAGTGATAGACTGGATTTCCATAAGCCATGAGCTGTATGTGCCAATTGCAGGGGTGGGGGGCTATCAGGATGTGTGCCCATCCCTAAACAGCTCAGAAATAGAATCACATTGTGATCCTTTCATGAACAGATCAGTCCAAGCAGCAGATTGTGCACAAAGCGTCCTGCTGGCAGATGAAAGCTGCCCTTTGCTCTCTGTGCTGTTCTTTTCCAAGCAGCGGGTCCATGGCCATGGGAGAGGGAACAGGCCTGTCTAAGATATGATAATGTGTTTCTGAGCTGCCATGCAACACTGAACTTTGAGTCATGCTCTTCCACAGAAAGTTGGGGCACTCTGAGAGAGTGTATTTGGTTCGTATACTGCTTCAAGATGCAAAACCCCACTTACTGTTTGTTTTTAATAAACAGCAAGCCTATGCATTTTCTTAATGACATGAAACCATCCAATAAAATTTGCCTGCCTTTAGGCTAAGTAGGGAATTGCTCTAAGTAGCTTTATGATCTGAGAATATAAAGCAACCTTCCTCAACCTGGATGTGTTTGACTGAAACTCTCGGAATTCTCAGCCACCATGTTCCTTGGCCACACAAGGTGTGATTAGGGGAGTTGAAATAATAAGGTATTTATTGAAGGTTAGTAAGTTACAGTAGATAGAGAGTGAGGCATATCTGAGATTTGCTAGGCAGTATGCACTTAACAAGGAACTGCAGCCAAAGCTTCATGATTCTTGCGGCTTTATGGTGTATATTCTTGCAAAGGAGTTATACCCACCCTTAACCTTGTTGGGTCATTCAGTGTCCAGCGTTGTTTAACTTTGGACAAGTCAGTGTCTCTTAGCCTTACCTAACTTATGGGGTTCTTGGGGAAAAGGGTATAATGAGAGAGAAAGACCATAGAAATGATTGGGCATGTTCACGCAAAGCAGCTATATGGTAGGCTGAGGACTGCCTTATGTCAGGGGTGGTGTCTTTCAGCCTGAGTGCCAAATTCCATTTCCGAGAAACTCTCAGAAGCTGTATTCTGGTGGTGGTTGGACCAAAGGCAGATGAGGTGGGTCCAAAGGCAAAGGGGTTTTGTGCAAAAAGAAAAAAAACCCTAGCATATTTTTTCATAAAGCTCTTACTCCCAGTGACTAAACCCATAGATGGGGCATCTCAGTGACATAAAGACTGTGAAACCATGAAGCAATACATTGTTGGGGTAAAAGAGGGGGGACATGGCCTTCTGGGAAACTCTGGAAGGATAGATTTTGCCCATGGGCCTACGGCTTTAAACTTCACTTCCTGCCAGTTTTTTCCTGCTCAATATTTGTAAAGCAATGGGGAGCAGTGATCTTGATAGGAAAAAGTATAAGGGACCTATTTTCTCTCACAAAAAAGAGTCAGTAACAGCCATAACTAATCCAAGAATTAAAAAAGAGGACAGGTACATAAGAAATATAGTTCTCTTTATCACAAGTGTTTAATACTTCTTGCTCAGTCACAGATCTGCATTTGCTGCAAGTGTGTGCAATGCTCACATAATATTACTATGTCCAATTCAAGTCTGAGGTAAAGCTAAGGAACTCTAAGGAGGGAAAGCAGGGAGGTGCCTTGAAGTTGCCCATCACAATCAGCACTTGGACCTAATCAGTACATAAGGTAACTGCATGGGTCACCTTAGGATTGAGCTCTTCTCCATGAAATGAAGTGTTTCTATTTAAGATCAATAATTGCTGAGTCTGTGTCTATAATATAGATGACCCTATGCAAATGTTCTACAAATTGGTGTCGTCTTCCATCCTCTGAATGCATTCTGTCTTTTTTTGGTGTCACATAGTGGGCCGCCCTGCATGTGGTTTGGCTGCTAGTAGCCATAGTAGTAGCACCTTGGTGGCAGTACTGAGAAGAGATCCAGGCTCTTGCGCCTGAATTTGCTATTATTGCCGTCTTGATGTCACCAGCCCTGTATGCACATAGGGTGGCCATGCATTCTTGAAGAAGAAGAAGAAGAAGAAGAAGAAGAAGAAAGAAGAAGAAGAAGAAGAAGGCTATCCTCTATGTGGAAAGCATCCTACATTTGATGTGGTGCTTTCATCAATTTTGTTCTAAAGGTAAAGAGCCATAAGAGCTGTTACCCATCAACACTTAGCACTTGGACAGCAGACTAAGCAGGCAGGCACCCAGGTCTTCAGGTCATAGTTGTCCACTCTAGTCTGGCATTGGGCCTGTCCAGTTAAGTAATGTGATTTCTTGCAGTTTGGACTAGACTTCATTCCTCCCCAAACACTTAGGGCCATGTATTGCTTGCTTGCTTGCTAGTTGCAAAGTTGCATCAGATCCATTGTAACCCTATGGACAACACTCCTCCAGGCTCTCCTGTAGGGTCATGTATACACAAGCATTAAATAAGTGGTAGTGATTGTGCTCCATTTAAATATGCACCACTGCCATAAATCGAACCCACAAAAAAGCACTTCCTACAGCATTTTTCTTACATTTTCAAGGCATACAAATCCACTAGAGTCAGCCAGTTAGGAGACTTTAAAATGGTGTTATGACAGTCCTATTATTACTGCTGGATACCACATCATGGGCTGCTTTGATATGATTATTGTCCTGGTGTTAATGTTTCAGCTGTTTTGAGCTATTACACAGAAACAAGCTGGATTTGCCACCAAGTAGAGGGTGCTTGCCACAGGGCACTTCGCCCAATCCCGATCCTCTAATGACTATGCTAGAATGACAGGCATGTCTTTGAACCCTAGTTTGTCACAGGTATATGTTACATTTTTAGCTGCACACTTTAAAAAAAATGAGAAGCAGTTTGCAGCAGGATGGAGGCAGACACTTTTTTTCCTGAGATGAAAACTGAAACATCTCAGGGAAAATTGGTATGTGCCAATACCATCTCATTTTTGTCTTAAAAGGGGGTGTTACATCTTCTTCTGCCTGAGGGCCAAATTCTTGGAGATCCTCTAGTGGTGGGTAGGGCAAAGGCAAAAGGAGTAGCACCAAATATACCAGTATGTTTCAGCTTGAAGCTCTTCCTGCCAGCAACTAAGCCTCAGGAGATTCATCCTTCCTGAATGGGGAAGATACTACA
Organism: Varanus salvator macromaculatus; assembly: GCA_023646645.1. Taxonomy (NCBI): domain Eukaryota; kingdom Metazoa; phylum Chordata; class Lepidosauria; order Squamata; family Varanidae; genus Varanus; species Varanus salvator. Next base: position 16,850,427 of record JAIXND010000795.1, read on the forward strand.
TAAAAGCTAGGGAAGTGCCAAACGATAGGTGGTTAGGGAATGGGGTGTAGCCATGGCAAGTAGGTTGGACCATTTGTAGAACCTCGGGGGGGGGGGGGCAGATAGGGTCAGCTAGTGGACCAAATTTGGTCCCTGGGCCTGAGGCTATGTATGCCTGGTCTAAAGCAAACAGATGTTTAGGCTCTTGTTTTGTTTCAAAAAGGTAGTCCCAAATCTGTTTGATTAGAGGTGACCATGGGCCAAAAGAAATATGTGCATAATATTGCACACTGCTGAGTGAAGTAAAATTTATCTCAAGCCATTCCTAATTGTTTTAAAAACAGTTGCCTCTACAAGTCTGGCAGGACCTTGCACTCTGCCTCTCTTATGCACCCAAGCACCAGATAAATGACTGCTGGGAAACTGTAAGTGGGGACTGATAAGGTGCCCTCCTTGCATAGCCCTGCCCCTGCCCCTGCCCCTGCCCCCTAGCTGATTTTCTCTGCAGAATGGGATAAAAAGTGGGGCTGGTGAAAAAATGGGCTGGTGCTGAGGTTGGTGTCCTAGGAAGTAGGTGGCAGAGATAAGCCAGGGAAGGAAAAAGATCTGGGCTGATAGATATTGCTAGAATCCTAAGAGTGAACCTTGTGGAAGTTGTGTGTCTGCTTTTAAAATTGCAGTTGTATCTCGCTTAATATCTGGGCAATTTTACAAATGAATGACATTTTTGAAAGCACACCTGGGTGTTGTTTTTAAAAATCCTTTTTAATTATTTCATTCCAAAAATAAAATAATATAGATAGATACATTAACATAGATGCAACATACAAATTCACACACACATACTTACATACAAATACAAAAGGCATAATGGTATCAACGGCTCCTTTGCTGTTCGTGTGACTCACTGGGCATGCAGGAATCCTCCTATCCTCAGTCCTTTCCTTTTCCTGCATGCTCAGTCCACTACTTTCCCAAGAAAATACTGGTCAGTTTGCCTGGAGGCACAGACTTCAAGGAAAACCATGGAAACAAGAATACCAGCAGTGGGGATATTAATATCATGTGTCATTAAAATTAGTCTTTCAGGACAAGGATCCCAAACTCTGCCCTTTTGTTTTCAGCTGGTCAGTTCTATGGGATTTCTGTGATTAATTTTCTTGTCTTCTCCAAGAGAATTCTGGGAGCATCACAAGTAGAAGGAAGCCTTATGTGCTGTGTTTGTGGACTTGCCATGCTCCCAAGGAGCATGTTTTGATGACCTTTCTCCCATGGCCTAACTTGGAAGCCTTCTACCTGCATAGCATGTGCTCTACCATTTAGTTACAGATCCACTTGGAGGGAAGAAGCCACCACCAGTGGCAGACTGAAATATAAATAATGTCCATAGTCCCAAAGATCCTGCTGGCAGCCCTACCTAGCACCCTCTGTACACTTTACCAGGGACACATATATTTTGGGGCAAGAAGGTTACCTCCTATTACATCTTGCTTTCCTTTGCAGAAGCCACCATTGCTCTCTAGAAGAGTCCTCACCATCCTCCCACCCACCCCAACTTGGATTGGAGCATCAGGACCATCACAGATGTCCAAATACAGGTGGAAGGAAATTTATCCCATGTCCCCCACTTTGGCCATTCACAGTTCTTGGTGACTGCCTTGTCCTTAGCTGCAGCCACAAGCATCAACAACCATGTCAGGAATGTCCATTTTGATGAGGTTTCTGTTTGGGTCAAAGTAGAGCAGAGAAAGGGCCCGTCGTTGGGTAGGGACACAGCAAGAACGACCCGCAGTCTGGATATTGTTGGCTTTGACCAAGTTGAAGACAGTGGTGTGGAAGGAGGCTGCTATCCCAGGTGCACCAGCCAGGTGCATGGGGCATTCTCCCATGCAATAGTTTATCTGATAACCCTCTGGCTTAAAGATCCAGTCATTCCAACCAATGTCCTGGAAGTCTATGTAATAGTCTTTTCGGCAGCACACATCAGAGTTTTGGTCACAGCTGAGGCTGCGCTTGGCTACCCGATGGCCAGTCTCCCGGATCTTGGCTTTAACCACCAGAAAGGGCTGGTGGGAGCTGCTGGGAGCAGTCACCAAAGACATGGCATTGGGGTGGCAGCCGTCACACTGCAACTCCAGGTGCAGAGTCTTCTCCTCCCGCTTGAAGAAGCTCTGTATTGCTGGCATGAGGGAGAACGTGTGCCAGCCACTTCCCTTGGTCTCTAGCTGCTGCTCCACCAGGGCTGCTCGCTGAGGCCCTGCCAAGTAGATCTGAAGGGTGATGTTTCGGTGGGCCTTGAGATATAGCCACAGCTGGGCCTGAAGGATGTGCATGTCTTGGCCTTTGGAGTGGGTGAGCTGGAACTGAAGTAGCCCAGAGGTTTCTGTTGGAAGAGAACAAAAGTTTAGGTGGACATCAGTCTCTGAAGGGCTCATCCTTTCCTGCTATGGAGCACTCTTGAGTCAGGGTACTTTCATCAAAGTCAACAAAATATCCATGGCTTGTCTTTCCTCCACATTTATTTGCTTCATTTGGGCACAGATGCCTAGAACACTGCCTTCCACTGAATCAGGCCATTGGTCCAACTAGACCAAGACTGTTGACTGTGACTGCCAATGGCCCTCATGGATTTTAGGCAGGATACTTTCCTAGTCTTATCTGAAGATGCCAGGGTTCTGCATGCAAAATGCACTTTACCCCTGAAACAAAGTCCTTCTAGCAATCTGTGTTATGTCCTAGAACAACTTTGTGCAGTAGGTCAGGCTGTGGGTGCAGGATTCACCCAGTGGTGCTCAGTGAGTTCTTTACCTGAGCCCCTGATGTTCCATGTATAAGTAAAACAATAACTACCCTCATCATACATTATTATGATCATCATTATTATTTGTTTGGTGCCAAGCCCTCCCCTGCCCTGTACAAAATATGTAGAAAGGCAGACCCTACTAAAGCTGGTTTAAAATTCTGCACAAAAGAGGTACAAAATAATTAAGTGAAAGAGAATACTGAAATTAAAAGCCACCCACTGCACCAGAATACTACTCATAGTCTGTCCTTTAACAAAGGTCATTCTTATCTGACTCCTTCATACAAGTGTTCCATCCAGTCACCCACCCACCCATCACTTTCTGGGGGGACTCTTCCTTGCATTAGATAACCTATTGTTCATCACCAGAGTAGAGGAAGCACAATATGAGAAAAGGGGATGCTGATCTGCCTAATGTTTGCATGTGCTAATTCATATGCCAGGCTGCATATTTAGGAACAATTATTATAATGCAAACAGAAATATATTGCATTGCATTCCACTGTAGCAGGTGTAAACAGTTGGGTGCCTACTTAGCCTACTGTCCAAGTGTTCATTTTTATGGGCTCAACTTCAAGGCCCCTCCCTGCCCTCTCATTTCTTGGTTCTTTATATTTAAACTGCATTTAGACTAAATCGCTCTTTGAATGGAAGACATCTGCAAATGTCCTCTGTCTGCTTTTCAAAATAGCAGACTGCCCTTCCTAAGGAGAGCACCTGGTCACCTTATCTGTACCTCCTGGGAATGTGCCGGAGTGCATTAACGTGCCTACACCAATGTGCCCTGAAGCCACACTCTCGCTCAGCCCATTCGCAACACCATAGTCCACGTGAATCTTCTCCAGGCAGTGGCTACCAAGGTCACACCACATGGTAAAAACAAACAATTATATATAAATCAATACCCCTCCCAGAACCTGATCGGGATATCTGAGTGCCTCTTAGCAGGACTGCTGTAGCAGGCGAGTCCCTCCTCTGCCTGCTAGGAGCAAGAAGGGATCTGGGGTGCAGTCCACCTTAGCAGGCCCAATCCTTTGAATGCAGAGTGGGGTGTGAGCCTTGAAATCTCTAGGGGCACACAGAAAGGATGAAGCTGGGAAATGAGTGGAAGTGCAAAGTAATAAACTAGACATCAAGCTAGAAAGCTGCAGAGAGGTGTGGGATAGTCTGACAGTGGACCATCACTCATTTTAAGGAATAGTAAATGATAGGCAGGATTGCACACCTGAAACTTTCCCATAACCTTTGGGAATGCTTTGGCTAGGAATTTTTGCCTGCCTTGTGAGAGTGAAAGACATAGAACTTTTGTGTGTGAAAAGGTAGAAAATGAATGGTATACTGCTGGCTTCATCCTGTGTGCTGGTTGGCAGCCACTCCTAGTATATAGGCAAGGAAGACAGAATAAAGTAGGACTGCAGCTAGAGCCAGGGGCTGAAGGTGGGGTAGTAGCAGCATCCATGTCTCTAGTGTATAGACACATTTCTTTCGTCTCATTGCCATCTCTGGTCAAACTGAATTTGCAGGTTTTTTAAGTACTGCAAAACATACAAAGACGGAAACAAGTGCCATGGCTACATATCCCAGAAGCAACCATGTCTCTGCTCTCCAGCATGGCTGGGTAGAATGCTGGGAGTTGCTGGACTTTTTTCTGTCTGAGCACAGAGAGGATTGCACCCTGGAGTTCCCTGCACCAGAGCATTCAACCCCCGGAACAGCTATGGGGAGGACTCACCTGTCTCTGCAAAACTAATCATTTCATAGCCCTGCTCATCAGGCTCAGGGGTGTCCCAGCCAGAGAAGTGCCTGGTTCCATCTGTTCGGGCTTTTCCCATGTGCAGGCGCCGCAGGGCGTTGGCCACAGCTGCACGTGGCACAGGGTGGGTGATGTTGGGCCTCTCACGCAGGTTCAGTTTCTCCAGGATCTGCTGCTTGGCTACTTCGATCAGGAAGGCTTTCTCTGCACTGGGCTCGAGAGGGGGCATCTTACAGGATGGACAGCCAGGCCTTCCTTCCACCCAGGCCAAGGATGCCCATAGCAGAGCCAGTGTGGCCAGGGGAGACCACTTGCCCTGCAGGCTGTAGGAAGCAGGAGCCATGAAGAAGCTTGGGGCTGTGGGCAGCAAGAGGAAGGTGGGAGGATTGCTTGCCACGTCGTCCGGTGCTAGTGCCCGGAGGTCAGGAGCTGTGCCGCTGCTATGTCCAGAGTGCTTGCATCTTCGCCTTATGGGTGGGTGGCTGCCTTGGGCCTGGTGCGTTTCCCTCCTCCTGGGGACTAGGACCTGCTGCCAGTGCCAGGAGGTGAAGCAGGTGCTTCTTGCTCCAGAGATCTCTGCTCATTGACTGGCTCTTGCCGAGTGTTACCCAGCCAGCTTCCTCGGCATTTGTCACTCAGGCAGCCAGCCCTGGCCCTGCCCTGCCCTGCCTTGTGTGCCTGTCTGATTGGCTGACCTGCCTGTGGTGGCCCAAAGGAGCTTTCCTCCAGCTGGGGAGGGAACTGGGGATAAGCCAGAGGGGATTACAGCCTCCCTGTGGTGTCAACAGGTGTGCAGGGAGAGGGAGCACCACTGTTAGCCATGATGCAAACAAGGGTGAGAATTGCATGGTGCAGGGGGAGGGAGGAAGGGGCTAGGGTATGCATGGGGGGAAGATGAGGGGAACAGTGGCTTGTCTCTAGCTTTGAAACAACCCCAGAGAAGTTGCCTGGGATCAGAGAGAACAGAGAATTGCAGGGAGAGAGGGGACAGCAGCACCTTACGGGCACCAACCAGAAAGGTGAGGACATCTTTGGCCCTGGATGATAGTCGTGCTTTAATTGCATACTCTACAGGTTTGGGGGACAAAAGAAACTCTAAGCACTCAGAAAATCAGACATTCCTTGGGAACAGAGAAGGCTTTAGAGTATCAATGTTTTTATTCTGAAACCCATAGCACAGGTAGGAACCACTGCTGCTGCCGCCTTGCTCTGGAGCCTTCCTCTCTTTTCTGATCTGGGAGTGTAGAAAGTAGCAGCAGCAGGGGGTGAGTCACAGATATATGGTACTGTGCCTGAGACCATTTTTTTCAAAAATGCCTGCTATGGTCTGTATTACTTTTGGAAGCCTTGTGTTTGCAAATGAAAGTTGGGGGCAAATAGCAGCTCTTCAGTGGTCCTTGGAGGAAAACTGTTGCTGGGTCCCTGGTCCAGCTTAGGAGCACATTCTGGACTGGGGGTCTGCCACAGTGGTGTTGCTTCAGAATAAACACGAGCAGTTTGGGCATGTTGGTTTAAAAAGTGTGGCAGTAGCATCATGTGTACCTGAGCACTGAAACTACACCTGACAAAGAGCAGTTGCCAACCCCAGTTCACTGGCCAGTGTACATGCTGTGAATGTATCTGCAACACACATAATAAGCACCCAGTAAATGCATCTAGAAAAGTGGTGCATACAGGAATGCCAGTTAGGGCCAAACTAGATAGTGTCATGAGCTGTGTTTTCTCCTTTGAACAAACACCAGCCTCAGGCCAATTTCCTTGCAAAACACATGCCATTGCTTCCAAATGCAAATAATCAAAATGAGTCTCTGAGCATACACAAAGTAGTTTGTTGAACCCAAACTACTGGTTACATTCCAAAACTCTCCTTATGAGCACATTTGTGCTCCACTGCTGAAAGCAAGTGTACCCTGCCTCTGCTCACTGCTCTTTAATTGGGCCTCTCACCTCTGCTGGCACCTTGCCACAGGGCCCAGCACTGAGGGGAGGGGCTGCTCCACATCTGGGAGTTCCTCCTTCTTCACTGCCCCTTGCACTGGTTGTCCACTCAAGCTGAGGACAGGTCCACCGACAACATGGATGGTCTTGAGACAATCACCGCCTCCTCCTTCTCCTGTTGCATCCCAGGATCTTGAGCCAACCCAAGCTCCCTGATCTCCCTGAGACATTCCTCCTTCTCCTCTGAATCGGAATAAGCATCTCTGACATGGCTGGTGTCTTGTGAGAACTCCTGTCCAAGCATGCCATCCTCCTTGCTCCTGATAGATAGGATGTTTAAAGTATTTATGTTTTTCGTGCTCTCCTTTTAAAATGTAGATATCCCATGGGCTGGGGTGTTTCCTTCCAATGCAGCTAAGAGTAGGAATATACACAAATTTTGTTTCTATTCCTACTGTCCCAAATTTGTCCTGAGCACAAACCCTGAATACAAATGTGACTATGGTTTGTGGGCAAAGCTCCCACATTGCTGAGCTTGTGAGGCTGGCTCAGAAAATGTGTTCTGTAGGAAAAAGGGTGTACGCTAAAAATGTACATTTTGGAGAAATGCACTTTTCATTCTTTAGGGCACAACTGCATGTGTGTTTAGACAGAAGAAAGATCCTGCAACTCCCAACATTCCCCAGCCAGAAGTATTTCCATTATTTCTCATGGGTTTGCACACTTAGTGAGGGAAATATGCATTTGGGTGTGCACTTTAAAGAGATGCATGTCCACTGCACCTTTCCTGTTCAAACAGCAGCAGAAAAAAAGCCCACAATCAGGGATGTAAATGAGGTGGACTGAGTTTCAAAGGAGAACTCAGAAAACGCTGATGAGTTCCGGCTTCATTGATTCCCCTATTCCTGAAGAGCTGCTCTGTAGGAATGGGAGCAGTTTTCCTTAAGTAGGAAAAGGAAGGAAAAGGTTAACCTCTGCCCCCTCTCTGCTGCAATTCTGATGGTGATCAAATTCCACCACCTGCCTCTTGCTGCTTGCATTTTTGTAAATGTCCAGCTTGGTCTTTGGTAAGTGGTTAGAATTAAGCTTTGGCTTGAAATCCTGGCTTGGAGTTGCACTGAGGTAAACAAAGTGGGCCAGGATGCTGCATCTGTGCCTCTTCCTTTTGAGGCTAGCCCTCTGAGGGACTGTTACTGGGCACTTTGTCCCAAGGAACAGGGACAGCCTCCAGCCCAGACTTCTGCAATCTGGTGTCCTCCAGAGCTCCTGTCAGATCCAGCCAGTTGTTTGGGGATGATGGGAGTTCTAGTCTAACACTTCTGGAGACATCAGGCTGGGGAAGGCAGGACTGATCACATGCCCATCCCACTACACTAGCAAGCGGAAAAATGGCCCAGGGTAGTACTGGCATTTACCTCAGCAGTCTTGCGAAGTGAGACTTCCTTGGCTCCCCCATCTTTCAGAAGCACAAAGTCTTATCTGCTGCTGCTGAGTCCTCTGGTGATGATTAGCCAAGGTGAAGAAGGATGTCTGCAAACACTAACTGCTTTCCCTTTTGGCACCATGACGTTGGGCAGGTGCCACGTCAGTGCACTGCTCAGGGACCCATCCATCACCTTGAGACATCAGCTAAGCTTTGCTCAGATGCCAAGGTCCTCAGCTCAGTTGCAGGTGTGCACTTCTGAAGCAGAGGCAGTCCTTGGATTTCACCTTCTGTAACTACCCTCTCCCACTGTTGAATTCCACAACCAGTATATATACCAGACACTGAGGAGCAAATTGATTTCATTTGCACACACTGGACTTCACATTACTTTGCCAGAGAATATGTATTCTTCTCCACCACATATGTTCTCACCCCACAGACACATGCTTCCCCTTGCCTCTGCCCTGCCCCTGCAACAGTGGATGCTGGTAGCAGCCTTACACTGCAGCAGTTGTGGGTTTCTCAAGGTAATCTCATGGAGGAACCATTGCTTGGTGCTCTGTTTAAGTCACCTGACTGGGATGGGAAGATGGTCAGCAGCAAGATTGTCAGTGGCTTAGTTTTGGCCAAGGCATCCTTGCAGATTTTGGCACCATAAGGCTGGGCTCACAATCAGCAGGGCTGTGAGTTCTGATGTGTCTATGGATTGCCAGACTCCCTATGCCTCCTTATTTTTCTTGGCTCTTTAAAGATACTTTTATCTTTCTTATCAAAATACTTTTCCTAAAAATATTTTGGTTGGGCAAAAAAAGGTAAGTGGGTTGAGGTGTCCTGCCCTAGAACATGCCCACACACAACCTTATGTCTCATGAGGTGATGCCCGGGGGCGGGGGAATCTCTTTCTAGATACCAAGGCATGCCTTTGAAAACTCTAGATGTAGAATGAGAGAGAGGTGTTCTTTTGGGAATGCTGGCTTCCCATGTTGCAATTTTTCTGATGCAACTGAGATGAGTGTGTGACTGCTTGGAAACACAAGGGCACAGGAGCATAGTGGCTGTAAGATCAGTGTGCATTGGCTGCAGCAGGATTTAATGGGCATGGTTATGTTGCTGTTGGGGCTACTAGTTACAACGGCTCCATACTTCTTGCAGTGCAGAGGCAGTGCCCCTCCATACACCTGTCACTGGGGAGCATGAGCAGATAGGAGCTTTTGCATTATGTCCTACTGGGGAGCTGGGTGGCCATGTGTGAACAGAATGCAGGATGAGATGGACCCTTGGTCTGATCCAGCAGGGCTTTTCTGAGGTTCTTAAGAGTTTCACATAATTATTTGTTTTTAGTTTGTCAATGTTTTCTGTGGATTTGTCCACATCTTTATTTGGTCTTGTTGATTGACTACCCAGCTCCGATCCCTCTATTCCTAGTACAACTTGTCTTTCTAATCTTTTTAAAGAGATGGTGGTGAGATGCAAACTGGAGCATTCATAAAATTGCTTGTGAAAAACAAAAGGCCAGAGGATGTGTTCGCTTTTGTTGATCTCCAACAGGTAAAAATGGTTTGTGTTTTCCCAGCCTTGGAGAACCCACTGCAGGGTCAGTGCACAAGCTGAACCTGCTGCTCCCCACTTTTGAACAGTTTCAAGCAGAAATCAGAGTGGGACTGTAAAGCTGACCTAGACCTATAACCAGCCAGGCCAAGAATCATTTGGGTGGGAGGCTTAGCTTCTGGTGTTAAGTGCAGATGGGAGTGCTAAGCTTGTTTGCAGGGAGTGTCTTGACAGTGTCTGTGAGCCATGCCTTGTTTTAGCCAAATGACACAGCTTCCTGTGTCTCTGTGCACATTCCATGAGCACATCATACAAATTCCAAATTTCATACCTGGTGTGGAAATCACCATTCTGAGAATCTTGGCTTTCATGAAACACCAAGAACATTGTCCTAGATATCAAGGCTGTGCAGATAAGTTGTGTTTCCAGACAAGGTTTTTTGTGTTCCAGCACCATGCCTCATTCCCAGAATTCTACAGGTTGCATGATACATGTGAAGACACTCTTGTTTTCCACTTGTATTCCTCCAGTGTTTTGCCACTGCATCTTCTGTCTTTTCTCTTACCTTAGATCATGGGTCCTCAAACTATGGCCCGTGGGCAGGATCTGGCCCGCCATGCCCATTTGGGCCTGCCACATGCACACCTGCACCCACGCACGCCCCCCGCCACCCACCTTGCCCCGAGCTCAGGGAGGCAGTGGTTTGCTCGCTCACAGAAAACGATCTCCAAGTGAGCAAGCTGCTGCCTTGTGCACCTGACTCATGGTGCATGCCCGCCCCCACCCGCGCCTCGTCTCACCGCGCACCCTGGCCCCAACTCAGCCCATACATGCTGTCCCGGTCCTGGCCCATGCACACTGCCAGCTCTACCTTTCCAGCCCGCGCCCAGCATGGCAGCTTTCAACTGGCCCCCTGGTGAAAAGGTTTGAGGGCCCCTGCCTTAGAAAATCTGTTAGAGGGAAAAAGATGGGATTTCTGCACAATGCCTGGTGAAATTTCAGAAAGGGGAGGATTTCTGGGGTGGGGATGGGGCTTCCATTACTTGAATTTGGCACATAACCAGTTGAGCTTTGCAAAAGTATCACACAGAGATGCCAGGGTGCACAATTTGCATGGCGTATGTGGAGGATTATGAGTATAGACAAAGTCGAAAGCATCCCTCACAGATAGAAAACATGCCTCTTTTGCAGCATCTTGAGACTCCCTCCCTCCCTCCCTCTTCCCCACATACCCTTTCTCTGGTATCTGGAGCATAAAATTCAACTTTCCTTGGGTGCAGTCTTTGTTTTAAGAGCACATGCACACCTGGGCACAGTTTAGGTTGTCAATGTATGCTACTGAGTGTAGTTGATATTAGTATCACCTTGAACCAGCCCATGAAGAACAAAGCAAGGTACTTTCTCTGCTTGATTGGAAACTAACTCCACAGTAGGTTTCCACTGCTTTTATAGTGTTGGAATTTGAACCCAAGACCAGGGGTGCTGAGTCCACCAGCTGGAAAGAGGGGCCGCAGTTAATTTGGCAGGGAGCAATTCCGCTGACATTCAAGGTTCGCTGTAGGCTGAATGTGAGTTCTTGCTGCTGAGAGGGGCACAGTGAAAAAGTGGGATTTGGCTGGCAATTGAGGCAATGTGTAAACACGTCTGTCTGGGAAAAAGCACCAGATACAACATGATGCAATTTCAGGGCCAGGGCCGAAGTTCATAGCACACTGAGTCTGCTGGCAGCTCAGCTCCCAGAATAGGCCAGGAATGTAAACAGTTAGCAAGTGGTCCTGGCATGCTTCAGGGGCACATGTCCCACGATGCCTGCACCTGCCTACATAAAGACACACTAGCCACAGTGCATGCAAAAACTATTTTGTTGGGACAAGTCTGCCATCCCCCAAGGCCAGCATCCCAGTGCTGAGAGTGGCTGATATGTGAACTTCTAGCTGGGTAAGGGGGCCAGTGGTCTGGTCTCTCCTTGTTATTCATCTCCCTTGTTAGAAGCAAAGGGGCAAGCTATTTGTACACAGGCTCACTCCACTGTTCAGATAAGCATCTAAAGCTCATAAAATTTGCACTGACCCACAAACTCTTGCCTTGTAGTTTGGAGACCTGTGAAATGGTATTCCAAATGCTTGTTGTTCTAAGCCACTCTCAGTCCCCAGTGATCTCCAGGAAAGAGTGGTTTCTCCCCTCTGGGAAACTGGGCTCTGGGAGAAAGTGACCAAATTCCAAATTTAATTTTAAATTAAAATTTTAAATTTTAAATGTGTCTTCATGGTTCTGGGCTTGCACCACAGAGAAACCAATGGTATCAATTCTAGCAAGTCAGCATCATGCTGTTCCATCAAACAACCAACTGGGGCCTGACTTTGATTGTTTTTACTTGGTAACAACAAAGAAAAGGGCCTTCTCAGTGGTGGCCCCCCAACTGTGGAAAAAGCTTCCCACTCAGGCTTGGCTGGCACCAACCCTACTATTCCTTTTGTGCTAGGATAATACTGCTCTCTGTGAGAAGACCTTTAACAACTTTACATTGAGGTGTTCTGTTACGTGCCTAGCTGGTCTGGCTATTGTAGCTTGTGCTAGCTGTTGTAGCTGCTTAGAATTGGGGTTTATTTATTTTATTTATTTATTTGGAAATTTATAGGCTGCCCCTTGCCACAAGCCTCGGGGCGGCTCACAACCAAAAGATTAAAACATAATGTTAAAATTTCCAAATATTAACAATTAAAACTAACATTAAAAATTGGCCCATCTCCAAGTCAAAATTAAAACAACCTATCCAATATACAAATTAAATTAATAAATAATAAATAAATTAACAATTAAAATATTGTTTAAATAAAAAGGTCTTCACCTGGCGCCGAAAAGCAAATAAAGACGGCGCCAGGCGAGCCTCTCTGGGGAGCGCATTCCACAGATGGGGCGCCACCGCCGAGGTATAAATGCAACTTGTACATTTTGTAGAGACATCTTATTGTATCTTGCATTTTATATCTTGCATTCTACGTGTTCTAAACTATCCAGGGAGCTTTGTCAATTGGGTACTCTACAATTAAATAAGCAAGCTAGCTAGTGGAGATCATTGGCTATGTGTAGCCTAATAGAGAACAGAAACCATGATATCCAAGATGACCAAAACTCTGCAGTCCCAGAGGCCTGGAAAAGAGTAGAATCTTATTCCTCCAGTCACCTTTTGGGTGCATTTGAGGGAACCTGATTGGCTCCCAACTGGTACCTCTGACTGACTGGGAAGGCTATGTTAATTTCCTTCCCGGAGTGCAGAGTGGGGGCAAATACCATTTCTGGAAATTTTCAGCTTCTTTGTACATCTGTGAGAAGTCTTAATAATCTGCATCCAAAAAACAAAGAGGATGAATGTTTGGGCTAGAGGGCATGAAGTCCTGGAAAATAAGAGCTCCAGGACCTATGTTTTAGAAAGTCCACTGTGCCTTTCTACTTAGAAGTTTATGCTTGCAACCATGAAGGGTGGGAACTTTTAACGAAAACCATCTCAGAGTACTTAAGAGTCAGAGGCATGACCACAATGACTAGCTAGCACACCAGAAGCAAACCTCACTGGTTTATAATGTCAGAGACAGCTGCAGAGTCGACACATTTCTCTAGCTTGAAGGGAGCACAGTGGGACCCCCACATCTTGCACAAACGGCTCTTGGTGTCCCCAAGCTGTGACGAGTTCTTGCAAGAGGGCCTCAACTTTCACTGGCTTCTCAAAGCCCCAACCTCTGTTCCAAAGATCGCCTAAGGGAATCTAGGCCAGAGGTCAGTACAGTATTTTGAGAGTCTTTGTACATATTGCATAAGCCACCGATCCATGGAGCGTTTTCCAGAAAGCCAACCTCACACCCAATTCACGTGTTGATGAGCAGCAGAATGGCATGATGAGTGCTACCTGTGCTACTTTAGTCACTGTGCTTGTGGCCTTGCAGAGAAGCAGCACCCAAGGAAGCCTAGGCCACTGCAAATGCCCTTCAGGAATTGCCCACTTAACTCTCAATCCTCTCTTTGCAGCCTTTCTATTATTATTATTACTACTACTAGTAGTAGTAGTAGGAGGAGTATTTATAATTGAATTTCTGAACCACCCAATAGGCAAAGCTCTCTGGGTTGTTTACAACAGTTCATAAAGTAGACTAAACAGCAAAACGTTTCCAAATACTATAAACATTTCCAAGATGAAAAATGAATTTTAAAACAGCGAAAACAACATATGATACAGATTAGACCTGTAAAATGCTTGTAATAAATTTTCCTCTCAAGCCATTCAATAAACTAGGTTATCTTGGCATAGAGGGCTATCTTAATCTGGTACTAAATGGATGACAAGGTTAGTGCCAGGTGGGCCTCAATGATGCTCATTCTACAGTAGGGGTCCACCACCAAATATGCCCTCCCCCTTGTTGCTGCCCTCTTATCTTGTCTCAGAGCCAGCAGTCAGAGGCCTTGGATGTTGATTGTAGTGTCTGGGTAAATGGTGGCTGTGAGAGGCTCTCCATCAAGTATTGTGGTCCCAATCTGTGTAAGGCTTTGCAAGTTAAAACCAGTGCTTTGAACTGGTTGCTGAAGTATGCAGGCTGCCAGTGCAAGTGGGCCATGTTGTTGTTGTTAGTCACGAAGTCAAGTCCGACCCATCGCGACCCCATGGACAACATTCCTCCAGGCCCTCCTGTCCTCCACCATCCCCCGGAGTCCACTCAAGCTCACACCAACCACCTCAGTGACTCCATCCAGCCACCTCATCCTCTGCCGTCCTCTTCTTCTTTTGCCATCTATTGTTCCCAGCATTAGACTCTTCTCCAGGGAGTCCTTCCTTCTCATTAGGTGGCCAAAGTATTTGAGTTTCATCTTCAGTATCTGGCCTTCTAAAGAGCAGTCAGGGTTGATCTCCTCTAGGACTGACCGGTTTGATCGCCTTGCGGTCCAAGGGACTCGCAGGAGTCTTCTCCAGCACCACAACTCAAAGGCCTCAATCCTTTTGTGCTCAGCCTTCCTTATTGTCCAGCTTTCACAGCCATACATTGCAACTGGGAAAACCATAGCCTTGACTATACGCACTTTTGTTGGCAGGGTGATGTCTCTCTTTTTAGTATCTAGATTTGCCATAGCTTTCCTCCTCAGGAGCAAGCGTCTTTTAATTTCTTGGCTGCAGTCCCTGTCTGCGGTGATCTTGGAGCCCAGGAAAATAAAATCTGTCACTACCTCCATTTCTTCCCCATCTATTTGCCAGGAAGTGAGAGGACCAGATGCCATGATCTTAGTTTTCTTAATGTTGAGTTTCAAGCCAACTTTTGCGCTCTCCCCCTTCACCCGCATCAAGAGGCTCTTTAGTTCCTCTTCACTTTCTGCCATGAGAGTGGTATCATCTGCATATCTGAGGTTGTTGATATTTCTCCCAGCAATCTTGATTCCAACAGGTGATTCATCTAGCCCTGCCTTTCTCATGATGTGCTCTGCATATAAGTTAAATAGGCAGGGTGACAGTATACAGCCTTGCCGAACTCCTTTCTCAATTTTGAACCAATCAGTGGTTCCGTGTCCGGTTCTCACTGTTGCTTCTTGACCTGCATATAGGTTTCTCAAGAGACAAATAAGATGGTCTGGTACTCCCATCTCTTTAAGAACTTGCCACAATTTGTTGTGATCCACACAATCAAAGGCTTTAGCGTAGTCAATGAAGCAGAAGTAGATCTTTTTCTGGAACTCCCTGGCTTTCTCCATGATCCAGCGTATGTTGGCAATTTGATCTCTAGTTCCTCTCCCTCTTCGAAATCCTGCCTGTACTTCTGGTAGTTCTCGGTCCACATACTGCTGGAGCCTAGCTTGTAGGATTTTGAGCATCACTTTGCTAGCATGTGAAATGAGTGCAATGGTGAGGTAGTTTGAACATTCTTTGGCATTGCCCTTCTTGGGGATCGGAATGTAAACTGACCTTTTCCAATCCTGTGGCCACTGTTGAGTTTTCCAAATTTGCTGGCATATTGAGTGTAGCACTTTAACTGCATTGTCTTTCAGGATTTTGAATAGCTCAGCTGGAATGCTGTCACCTCCACTAGCTTTGTTGTTGCTCAGACTTCCTAAGGCCCATTTCACTTCACATTCCAGGATGTCTGGCTCGAGGTCAGTGACCACCCCATCGTGGTTATCAGGGATGTTAAGCTCTTTCTTGTATAGTTCTTCTGTGTAATCTTGCCACCTCTTCTTAATCTCTTCTGCCTCTGTTAGGTCCCTGCCATTTTGGTCCTTTATTATGCCCATCTTTGCATGAAATGTTCCCTTCATATCTCTAATTTTCTTGAAGAGATCTCTGGTCCTCCCTATTCTATTGTTTTCTTCTATTTCTTTGCACTGTTCATTTAGGAAGGCATTCTTATCTCTTCTAGCTGTTCTCTGGAATTCTGCATTCAATTGTTTGTATCTTTCTCTTTCTCCCTTGCCTTTCGCTTCCCTTCTTTCCTCAGCTATTTGTAAAGCTTCCTCAGACAGCCATTTTGCTTTCTTGCATTTCTTTTTCTTTGGGATGGTTTTAGTTGCTGCCTCTTGTACAATGTTGCGAACCTCCGTCCATAGTTCTTCAGGCACTCTGTCTATCAGATCTAATTCCTTAAATCTATTTGTCACCTCTACTGTATGTTCATCAGGGATATGATTTAGGTCATACCTGAGTGGCCTAGTGCTTTTCCTTACTTTCTTCAACTTAAGCCTAAATTTTGCCACCAGAAGCTCATGATCTGAGCCACAGTCAGCTCCTGGTCTAGTTTTTACTGACTGTATAGAACTTCTCCATCTTTGGCTGCAGAGCACATAGTCAATCTGATTTCTGTGTTGACTGTCTGGTGATGTCCATGTGTAGAGACGTCTCTTGGGTTGTTGGAAAAGAGTGTTTGTTATGACCATCGTATTCTCTTGACAAAATTCTACCAGCCCATGCCCTGCTTCATTTTGTATTCCAAGGCCAAACTTGCCTGTTATTCCGGTTATCTTTTGGTTTCCTACTTTAGCATTCCAATCCCCCATGATGATAAGGACATCATTTTTTGGAGTTAATTCTAGCAGGTGTTGTAGGCCTTCATAGAACCGGTCAACTTCAGCCTCTTCAGCACCAGTGGTTGGGGCATAGACTTGGACTATTGTGATGTTGAATGGTTTGCCTTGGATTCGAACTGAGATCGTTCTGTCATTTGGGAGATTGTATCCCAGTACTGCTTTCCCTACACTTTTATTGACTCTGAAGGCTACTCCATTTCTTCTGAGGGATTCTTGCCCGCAGTAGTATACCTGATGGTCATCTGAACTAAATTCACCCATGCCTGTCCATTTTAGTTCACTGATTCCTAAGATGTCGATGTTCAGTCTTGTCATCTCTTGTTTGACCACATCCAGCTTGCCTTGATTCATGGATCTTACATTCCAGGTTCCTATGGAGTAAAGATCTTTGCAGCATCGGACTTTCCTTTCACCTCCAGATACATCGGCAACTGAGTGTCCTTTCGGCTTTGACCCAGTCGCTTCATTCTTCTGGCGCTACTAGTACTAGCCCTCCGCTCTTCCCCAGTAGCATATTGGACACCTTCTGACCTGAGGGGCTCATCTTCCGGTGTCATATCGTTTTGCCTTTTGGTTTTCATGTCCATGGGGTTTTCATGGCAAAGATACTGGAGTGGGTTGCCATTTCCTTCTCCAGTGGATCACGTTTTGTCAGAGCTCTCTGCTATGACCTGTCCGTCTTGGGTGACCCTGCATGGCATAGCTCATAGCTTCATTGAGCTACGCAAGCCCCTTCGCCACGACAAGGCAGTGATCCATGAAGGAGAAGTGGGCCATAAATGGTGTTTTATGGTCTTACTTTCTTGTCCCAGTTATTAGCCTGGCTGCCATATTTTTTACAAGCTACAGCTTCTGAAGAGTCTTTAAGGACAGCCACACATAAAATGCATGGCATTACTCTAATTCAGTGTTCTACCAGAGAGCAGAATACTGAGGCTAGGCTATTTCTTCCCAGAAATGGCCAAAGCTGGCAGAAGGTTCTCCCTGCTACACTGAGGTTACCTGGTCCTCATGATTATGAGAGGCCCCAAGTTACAAATCCATTCCTTTAAAGGGAGTGCAACTCCAACCAGAACCAGAATACTCTCCATCCAGTAAGAGGAACCACCCACTAACAGTATTTTAAGGACTAGAAACCTGTTTTAAACAGCAAGCAAGCTAAGATGGAGAAAGAGCAGACTTCACATTTTCTCCATGGACCATTTTCCCTACCCAAATATCTCCCAGATGCTTTTCTTCCCTTGATCAAAAAGATAACGAAGACCTATTTTATCCTGTTGTGCTTAGAAAGGAGCACTTTGATTTAAATAACAATTAAAAGCAGCCCATGGGCAAAAGGTTAAGTACTTATCTATTGGATATGAACTTATTTTGCTCCTTATTTACACCATTTAATTATGCATAACTGAACAAGCAAGAGAGACAGCTCAAATCTGCTGCTTGCAGGTTTGGCTCTCGGGTTGTCAGAATGCATTTCTGATTCCTGCACATGTGAAAGGTGGTCACAGTCTCAAGGAATACATGCCATCTTGGTATCATAGGCAAGCATACAAAGATAACATAGCTTTCCAGACACATTTCATACTGGAAAGCTCCCATTGTTCCACCATTGTAAATATCTCTTTTAAAAGAGACATTAAGAAGGTCCATAACCTTGGGAGCACTATCAATCAATCAATCTTTATCGTGCAGTCAAAAACTCAACAAAACAGAGCACTATTAACTTTTTGCAAAGGAGTTACCCTTTTGACTGTTACACTAACAACCTGCTGTGCTCCAGATGTTTTGGACTTCAGTTTCCTCCATAGCTGGAGGACACCAGTTTGGGAACGATGGCTGTAGATCTGTATAAATTTTCCAATGTTGTGGACATTCAGTATACAACAAATACATTCCTCATAGTGTGATTTCTTTTTTACATAACACACACTGGCAAATCTTCAATTGCATTAAACCATCTTATTTATAAAGTTGCAGTGATGTAGGGCTATATGTGGCCTTGAACACACTGGGTGGTGGGTCTTTTTTTTTAAGGCACACTCCTGCTTTGTGGGTTATCATGCTGGCTTTACAGTAACATCAGAATGGAGAAGATTTGTGAATGCTGGGAAACAAAGCTGGAGAAGCATGCTATTTCTTTCATTCTTCTCCTCCTCCTCCTCCTCCTCCTGTGACCTGTTGTGGCCCCTGTTTCCCCCTTGCCAAGAGTAGCATTGTTTTTGCTTGTCCAGAAAAGCCCAACTATGTTTAAAAGGATATGTTCCTATGCAAACATGCAGCTTTGTAAGCATGTGAGGGTTAAGTAAGGTTGGGCACCTACCATGGGCCCACAATCTAGAAGACATCCACTGACAAGTGTTCCCCAGACTTGGTCTCCTTCTTCCTTCTTGCACCTTGAGTGTTCACCTGCCTCTTGCTCTAGCCCAGGCAATGGTGGTGGTGGGAAGGAGGAATGGAAGCTGCTCCAGCCTCCCTGCCTGTCCAGCAAACAAGTGGCAGCCGTGATGATGATGATGAGGAGGAGGAGCAAGAACAGCTGGAGACACTGGCAGTGAGGAGGTCAACTCTCTGAGGGAGGGGACCTTTGAGGCAGTCTGACCCTTCAAAATCTTGAGCCAGCCCTTCCTGTGCAGGGTTACAACCTGAGCCAAATGGCTGTTTCTGCTATTTTGGAGACTCATGGAAGAGCTACTGCTAATGAAACAAGGGTAGCCTGGACCAGACTGAGTCAGAACTCATGCTCCCTTTATCCTCTTTTCTTACAGGACAGCTGGCTACCCTGCTGTCTTTACATGGAGTCATTCCACCCCTGAGGATTCTGGGAGTGGGACTCCTGGATTGGGACAGAAACTCACCTGCAGCCCATGCTTAGCTCTAATAAACACTGAAAAATGATGGGCTTTAACTAAGCCTGAGGATACTACACTTTTCTAAAACTAACCAGTGGTCTGTAGTTCTCTGTTGTAAAAACAGCCCTCTAGACTCTGCCTGCACCCCTGGAAATCTGCAAATCACTTTAATGAACACAAACCAGGGTCATCTTCGTGTGGGCAGGCAGGTTTGACCAGCTCCTGAAGTGATGGTGGGCCCATGTCTGCTTAAGTAAATGTAAACAGTGGTTTTTTAAGCTGTTCAAGTTGCTTCTGCTATTAGGAGAACAAAAGAACAGAAGAAGAGCCCTGACAGGTTAGGGCACAGACATATCAATTACCATATTTTTTGCTCTATAAGACGCGCCTGACCATAAGACGCACCTAGTTTTTAGAGGAGGAAAACAAGAAAAAAAAAATTCTGAATCAAACGGGCACAGAATCACCGGCACATTCCCCATCACTTCCCCATGGGCTGCACATCTGACAGACTTACTGCACACACATATTCACTCTATAAGACGCACAGACATTTCCCCTTACTTTTGAGGGGGGAAAAAGTGAGTCTTATAGAGCAAAAAATACGGTACCACCTTCCATTTCCACAGTGGCCAACAAGCCCACAAGCAGTCTAGTTAATATATAGCCATCCTGGGATAGGATTGTTCCATATGGATTTCTCTTATCTCTTTTAAAGCCACCTAAGTTGGCAACCATCACTGCATCTTGAGGAAATATTTTGTCCGAGTGTCATGTGAAGATGTACTTTCTTTTGTCTGTTCTAAATCTCCAGCCATTCAACTTCATGGAGTGATTCTGGGCTCTATGAATGTAGATGTATCAGCCCAATTCTGGGCTGTGTTAGTCTCACATGTTCCTTTCCATCTCATTTCTGCAGTTAGTTTAATCCTTACACACAAAGTGCATCACAATATGTTGCTTTGAATATACTTTCTCCCAAACTACATGTAGAAATATTTCTTACAAAATATGTCTTTTTAAATGCATCATCTCTCCAACTATGCAGTTCTAAATGCATTTTATTCTAAAATATGCAATCTTTTTTGTATTTTTGCCTGTTTGAGTCAAGAAATACATTGTAAAATTGATGCAGAGTGGGTCAGTTTGGTTAAAAATGCCAACCAAATGGAATCCTTGACTGCCCCTAATTATGAGAAAGGAAGAAAAACTTCTCTTGGCCCACATTCTCCATGGCATGCATAACTGTAGAGCCCTCTATTGTGCTGTACTGTACTTGCCCTTTTTTCTAAACCCAGTAGCCCTGCACATAGTCCCTTTTTCTTTTGAGAGTGTTTGATGGCCCTATCCTGCAATGTTTCCAGCTCTACAAGGTTCTGTATTAAGCTAGTTTTAGTTTCCAAAGTATAATTGGGACCCTTCCACTTGCTTCCGACTATCTTGATGTTGCAGCAACAAAACTCTCACAAATCTATGAGGCCCAAGAGATGAAATCTACTGCAACAGTACTGCCACCCAGTGCCACTGTTGGGGATAAGCATTGTTTGTCTTGATTATCAAATACTTTGTGGTTTAACTTCCTGGGTACTGCTTGAGCATTGTGAGTTCACTGGACCACCTAGATGGCAGTGCAGGATATGGTATAATGGGCTTAAGTTTCAGGAAGCCAGATTCTGGCTAAATATCAGGAAAAACTTCCTGACTTCCTGAGTAGTACAGCAATGGAATCAATGAGCTAGGGAGGTGGTGAGTTCTCCCACACTGGAGGCATTCAAGAGGCAGTTGGAGAGCCATCTGTCAGGAATGCTTTCACTTGTGGTCTTGCACTAAGCAGGGAGTTGGACTCAATGGCTTTATAGGTCCCTTCCAACTCTTCTATGATTCTATGACTTATGGTGAAAATTTCTACTGAACGGGTCCAGTTCCTCATTCGTGGATATATGGGAAGATTGTCATCTTCCATTTGCTTTCCTACTGATATTTTTAATGGCAAGAAACCCATAAAAAAGGAAAGAGTAGGATTACTGCACAGGTATCTGGGGTCAGCAAAGGTGGGCAGCGACTGAGCGCCCATGGGCTCAGAAGGGCTCATCCCTGCGGATGCCAAAGGCCATCCACTCACCTCCACTGCCATTTGTCCCCTGGAGAGAGGACATGGCTCTTCAAAGGACCAGGCAGGCATATATTTCTTGCTCTGAGCAGTCTCCTAGGGCACCAATCCTCAGGAGCAACTGCCTAGCCTTTGTTTAGCAAGAGCTAACAGAGATGAAGTGGCTGCTCCAGAGGAGAGGTGTCCTTAGAGATGGCTTTGGCTGTTCTGCCAGCATAGCTGCAACATTTCTGGTTCTGGCATAATAAGAGTATAGCATTGTTTGTACATCTTGTTTATAATCTAATAGTGAATAGGAAATATCAGCTAAAGTAACCTTCCCAAGCTTGGCCATTGTAGCTGGGAATGTAGTGAGTTATTGTCCATCAAATCTGTAGTGCACCAAGTTGTCTTGTTCCTTAGTTTTTCCTGAATCATTAATATGGCATCATTCTGTTTTCATGAAAACAGAGAAACAGAGCGAATCAGAACAGGCCTCCCGGGCCATCTAGTCTGACCTCTGGCACCAGCCGGCTCTGCTCACGACATGCCCACCATGTGGACATCCAGCCTATCCTTGAACACCCGCACCGATGGGGCCTCAACAGACCATGTACTTTGGGATGCAAGGGGGCAGGTTCCCAAGGGAGTGCACCATGTCACTGGCCATGGTAATGCTAGTTTTACAATGAGGTTGCATCCAGCATTCTGGGCAAAAACTATACCTTAGTGGTGCTTGCCTAAGGACACAAAAGGCTGCAAAAAGGCCTAATCAAGTGTCACCAGAGGGTTCCTTGGCCAACTATTCTCAAGGGACAAAGAGCACTTGGGATCTGAGGAAATGGGGTTCATTTTCCTCTCATAGGGAAGCAGCTGGCTATGCTGCACCAGGCCTTATGCCCCCACCTAGGGTGGCCACAAGCACCAAGTCACCACAAATAATTGTGTGGGGCTTGCAGATGACATCAGGATCCCTGCTGGTCAAAAAATCCCACCACTGCATCCCTGTGAGCCCTGATTCAACTACACCACTGGTATGGTGGGGGAGTGGGATCCTCAAAAGTGGAAGCAAATGGACATCCTCTCAAGAAACAATGGTTTCTTTTGCAGAAGGCAGATATTGGATATAACCAATGAGCCAGAACAGGAACAAATCATTGTTTTTGTATTAAAATCAGATCTATCTTTGTCTTAGGATAAATTCTGGATTAAAAATAGAGTTCTCATTTGAATAGAATGAAAAGATCTTGATTAGCACTTTACATGTGGTAGTCCCTTGATGAAATGAAGGTCATATTAAAATTAGTGCATTCTTTCTTGGATGTGTCTCAGGTAGGGATGTATAGATTTTGTTAAGTTTGTTATGCCTGGCATTTTGTGGATTGCCTGCCATCGTTCATAAGTCTGTTCATTGATGGAATTGATTTTTTTAAATTCCCCAAACTTGCAATTATATTGGACAGTACTAACCTCAGCAAATGTGTATTTCTGAAAAATGCATTTGTGCAAATCCCCTAAATCTATAATTTCACACTGTAGCCCACATGATTAAGGGGTGTGTGTGGAAATTTTGTTGGTTTTTTCATGTTTTAAATTGTATATTTGTATGACTATTTTTGTGTACTATTTCAGAAAGTAAAAAACTGATCTGTGAGTCTGCAGAATTCATGTCATTTGGAAAATGCCAGTCCACTGCAGAATTCATGTGTCAGAGTCATAGCAATCTGAATACATCTGAATGGTTTGAGAATTTCTCCAATATCTTGAGTGTTAGGATGCTTGCAGACTGGCTTCTATTGAGCCATCAGCTCGCTTCATCCATGGAATTTTCAGGGGATCCAGATGCTGATATCTTCAACAGATATCCCTTACATGTTTCCTCCCATCACCTTGTCCTTCTCCCACCCCCCACTGAAGACAAAGTAAGGTGGAAAAGCTGGAATAGCTAGACCATGCTTATCAAGAGGCAGTGCTAGGATGTGCTTCTATCTAGAAGCATATGTTTTTATGTAACTCAAATATTTTAGTGTTATTTTTAGTGTTGGGGATTATTTTCAGCTTGTTTTAGCATTATTTGCAGGAGGTCTAACATTCAAGCATGCAAAGTATATGGAATTGGTTGAGGGCTGTGAAAATCACCCCATGTGGCCCACGTGGTTTGGAACCTGAAGAGTGTGACATTTACCAAGACAGTGCAGTGTTATGAAAGTTGCACCCTTTAGTGGTGGATGCCCTACGGCCTCCGTTGAAAGTCAGGGAACCCAAGCAGATGAATTATGTGGCATCAGCCAACGGATGTGAACATTGCCCCATGAAGCCTGACATCAGGGCCCCTGAGCGAGTGAAATTTTGCAAGTCAGTGCAAGGCTACAAAAGCAGCAGATTTTGGTGGGGAGTGAAATCTGTCAAAACGCAGGGTGCCCAAGCATGCAAAGCATAAGGCATCTTTCAAAGTGTCTGAAAATCGTGTCATGATGTCAGCCAGTGGGTCAGGGCAGTGCAGTGAACAAAATTTTCCAAGTCAGCGCAGGGCTAGAAAAGTCACACATTTAGGCAGGGGATGCCCCAAGACACCCATCCTTTGACAGGGTCTCCAAGGGTGTAAACCATATAGCATTGATTGAGGGCTACACAAATTGCCCCAAAAGGCCCATCTGGGGGACAGGACCCCAGCACAAACAAAATTTTCCAAGTCTGTGCAGAGCTATGAAAAGCACACATTTCCCCCTTTCAAATCTAATTATTTATTCTCAGAAAGTTCAGTAAAAAGAAGAAAGTATATAGGAAAGAAGGTGCGAAGGGCCATTCCAGAAATTTTGCATGCAACATCCTCGTTTAAGCACATCTATAATAAGCAAAACCATAAGGAAGGCTGAGCGCCGAAGAATTGAGGCCTTTGAATTGTGGTGCTGGAGGAGACTCCTGCAAGTCCCTTGGACCGCAAGGCGTTCAAACCGGTCAGTCCTAG
Source organism: Varanus salvator macromaculatus (assembly GCA_023646645.1). NCBI lineage: Eukaryota > Metazoa > Chordata > Lepidosauria > Squamata > Varanidae > Varanus > Varanus salvator. Next base: position 16,874,836 of record JAIXND010000795.1, read on the forward strand.
AGGACATCAACCCTGACTGCTCTTTAGAAGGCCAGATAGTGAAGATGAAACTCAAATACTTTGGCCACCTAATGAGAAGGAAGGAGTCCCTGGAGAAGAGCCTAATGCTGGGAACAATAGATGGCAAAAGTAGAAGGGGACGGCTGAGAAAGAGGTGGCTGGATGGAGTCACTGAAGCAGTTGGTGTGAGCTTGCGTGGACTCTGGGGGATGGTGGAGGACAGGAAGGCCTGGAGGAGTGTTGTCCATGGGGTCGCGATGGGTTGGACATGACTTCGTGACTAACAACAGCAGCAATATAATAAGCAAAAGTCTCTTATCACCTGCTTTCCCATTCAAACTGCTCAATTCTCAATCAGAAATTTATCCAGTCTATAAAATTAGTTATAAACTATAATATTGCCTTGGTTTAAAATGGACATTTGGACATTTGTAAAAATTATATTTTCTTTAACAATTATTTAAATTGCTCAGAAGAAGCCTGCCATCTTTGAGTAATTTCTTCAACCAGTCTTCTGTCGATATAGTTAGTTAACTTTGCCACGGTTGCATCCTCAGCAAACTTGTTTTTCCAGTCTTTGACAACTGGGCAATCTTCAGCTTTCAACTTTGAGGTAATTATTACTCTTGCTGCTGTTATATATTTAAATAAGTCTGTAATAATCTTAGGAATAGTCTCTGGCACAATACTCAATAATATTCATTGGAAAGTCAATTTTAAGTATTTTTTGCATCTCAGCATGTACTGCTTCCAAAATCTTTTAATTTTATCATACGTCCATCACATATGGTAAAATGTCCCATCTATCTCTTTACATTTCCAACATTTTCCATTATAATTCTTATCCATTTTCTGTATATCTTTTGGGGTAATATACCACCAGAAATACATCTTATACCAATTTTCCCTTAATGCTTGGCACGCAGTGAATTTTATATCCTTTATCTATAACATCTTCCCATTGATGGGATCATATTTCATCTTCAAGATTCTGCATCCAAATCTTCACACTTATTTTAATTTGTGGAGTCTCAGTATCATAATTAAGCAGTTGTTTAGAAATTTGTTCTAGAAGATGGTCTGTTTGATGTTTGTTTATAATTTCAAGGTCCACCAGATTTCTTATCATGTCTTTTCCAGTTTGAATTTTCTTTTTTAATATTGAGGCCAGTTGATGATAAAGGAACCATTCTATGTTTTTTTCTTTCATCTTTTAGTTCTTGCCATTAATTAATTCACACTTGTAGGTCAACCATGTCTCCATATGTTAGAAGATTGTGGTTTTTCCTAGAATGTTTTCCACAATATACTTCTACTGGAGACATTAAAGGACATATTGGAGGGCTAATTCTTCTCCTATATCCCAAATTTGTATTAGACCATCACTGCTTTTAAAATAGATTCTTTGGTTCATAATTGATTGTGTATTCCTTCTTCAAGATCTGCTATTTCCAATTCCACTAATCTTTCATTAAAATTGAAAATCTAGTCTGTAATCCATACTAGGACAGCCTCATGATAGTATAATTTAATGTTCGATACTCCAGGGCCTTCTCTCTTTTTTCATCTTGTAGAACTTTAAATTTAATCCTTGTTTTTTCCATTCCAGATGAAAACATTCAATTGTGTTTGCCAATCTTGTATAAGGCACACATTTTGGCGGAGCTCACCCCAAGACACACATCATAGGTCAGAGACTCAGAGCATGCAAAGTATTCAGTGTTGGATGAGGGCTGTGAAAGTCCCTCTACAATGCCTACTCATGGGTCACAGCTAAAAAGGGAGCAAAATTTTGCAAGTTAGTGCAGGCTATGGAAATTGCACATTTTGGCTGGGAATGCCCGATGATGCATGCCGTATGTCAGGGCGTGTAAGTGGGCAAATCGTATGGCATTGGTCAAAGGCTCTGGAAATCACCACAAGATGTGAGTCGGGTGTCCAAAATGAATGAAATTTTGAAAGTCAGCAGAGTAGAACAAAACTCATACCATTTGGTGGGGCAGGCTCCATGACATTCATTGTGAGACAGGGCCGTTGAGCATGAGAAGCATGCAGGGTTTTCTGAGGGCTGAGCAAAGCAGCCCACGATGCCCACCCATGGGTCAGGGCCCTGGAATGTGTGAAATATTGAGAGTCAGTGGTGGGGTTTGAATCTCATCCAAATTGGTGTGGGAGGCCCCACAAGCCTGGTGGTAAGTCAGTTCCTTCAAGTGTGCAAAAAAAGCAGTGTTGGTTAAGGGCTGAGAAAATCACCTCATGATGCATACCTGCAGGTCAGGACACTGGAATGAGACAAATTTTGAAAGTAACTGGAGGTGTACAAACATTGCACCATCTGGTAGGGCAGGCCCCACGACACATACCTGTGGGTTAGGGCCTCTGAACATGCAAAGTTTGGTGTTTGAGGGCAGAACACCCCACCGGCTCCTTGTAATTACAGTGGTCTTCCGGATGAATGCTACGACACCATGACACTCAGTGTATGTCAGGGCCATTGAGGAGGGAAGCATGCATGGTTTTTGAGTACTCAGAAAATCGCCCTACAATGCCCAAGTGTGGTCCATGGTGCTGGAGTGAGTGAAATTTTGAAAGTCCGCAGAGGGGATAGAAACTTACCCACTTTGGTGTGGGGGGCCCCACAACATTCATAATCAGGGCCTCCAAGCATGGAAAGTAAGAAGTGCAGCATGAGAGCTGGCAAAATAGCCACATGTCGTACACCTGTAGGTCACTGACCTGAAACAAGAGAAATTTTGAAAGTTACCAGAGTGTTCCAAAACATGAACCATTTGGCAGGGGTGGCCCCACAACACTCCCCGTATGTCAGGGATTCTGAGTGTGTGAAGTAATAGGTGTAGGTTCAGAGCTGAGAAAATTGCACCATAATGCGAACCTGTGTATTAGGGCCCCGAAATGAGCAACATTATGAATGTCAACAGTATGGCCCAAACCTTGAACAATTATGAAGGGCAGTCCCCACAACACTCATTGTATGTCAGAGCTTTCAAGCACAGGAAGCATACATGGCTTTCTAAGTATTCAGAAAACATGGCCACAATGCCTACCCATGGTTCAGGGCCCTGGAATGAGTAAGAATTAGAAAGTCAGCAGAGTGGTCTCAAACTCACATCACATGGTGAAGCAGGCCCCGTCACACATCTCATAACTAACAGAGGCCAAATGTGCAAAGTGTGAAATGTAGGTTCAGAAGTCAGAAAATCACCCCACAACACTGACTTGTGGGTCAGGGAGCCAAAAAGAGCAAAATTATGAAAGTCAGCAGAGGGGTCCAAACCTCATAGCATTTGGAGGGGCAGCCCCAATGAAACTTGGGCTATATCAGGGCCTTAAAGGACGAGAAGCATGCAGCTGGGCCCTGAGCCATGAGTGGGCATCATGGGGCAATTTTCTTAATCCTCAAAAAACCACATAAGTTTTGCTCATTGGAAGACCCTGACAATCCTCAAGTACTATGGGTCCTGGCAATTTAGATTGCGTGAGTTTCATCCTCCTCTGCTGACTTTCAAAATTTCACTCAATTTGGGGCCCTAACCTAGAGGTGGTAGTCAAAGGGTAATCTTCTCAAGCCTCAAGAAACCATGCCAGCATTGCTCGATCAAAGGCCCTAACTTTCCTCAAGTATTATGGGTTCTGGACCTTTATATGGTGTGTTTCATCCCCCTCTGCTGACTTTCCAAATGTCAGTAATTTCAAGGCCATGACCCATGGATGGGCGTCATGGGAAAATTTTGTCAGCCATTAAAAAATCATTCAGGAGCAGTTGGTGGAATCTCACCAACACTACCCTCCATTCTGGTTGATGAATAACAGCCGAAGAAGAAGACGATGACGAAATGAAATAGAAGGAAGATAGAAGAATTATGGACTGATATGAAAAGGGTAATTTTGAGTTTGGTGTTAGAAAAATTGTAGAAGAGATTTGTAATTATTATAAGATTTAAGAGATATAGTTATAAAAATAACAGGGTAAAGCTAACTAAAAATAGGTGATAGCATGATAGTCTGAAGGAGTTTAAGGATTAAAGCATGGAACAGTGAAAGAATTTTGTAATGAAGGCTAAGGTTAGATAGTTATTATGTAGGGAGACCCTTATTTAAATATACTTAATAGATGCATGGTAATATGATAGGTAGAAGAAGCTAGGAAGGGTGAAGAATAATTGGAGAAGAAGAAGATATAAACAGAAATGAGGAAGTAGAAAGATTTTGGACAGATATGGTAAAGATAAATTACAATTTTATGTTAATAAAATTGTAGAAGAGATTTATAATTGTTGTAAGAGTTAAGAGACATAAAGTTATAAAATAGTAGGGTAAAGTTAATTTACCCTACTATTTACAATGTATTTAGAGGAGTCTAATGATTAAAGCTGAGTTATTGAATGAATTCAGTACCGAAGGTGAAGGTTAGATAGCTATAATAGGAAGAAGCTTATTTCAATAAACTTGTAATTTTAAAAGACAAAGGGATGGATACATGGAAAACTTAGAGAGTGAAACAAGGATTTGGAGAAGTAGTATATAAATGAGAGAGACATTAAAATTTTGATGGAAATACAAGCCAAAAGTAAAGAATTGCAGAACAGGGAAATAGAACACAGAGAAATTTAATATCTCTGAAAAGGGAGTTTTTAAATTTAGCAACAAGAATTCAAGAATGTTGTCTAGAGCTATGGAACAAAAAGAAGTAAAAATTAATAGGAATAGTTAAAGATGAAAAGGGTAAAAATGAAATTTGACAAAAGAAAAGTTAGGAATATTTTATAGATTTTATTCAAAGCTATCTCTAGCTGGGAAGGTGCCAACAGATAAAATTAGGTCAAATATAGTAAGGAATGCTGGGAATAAACTACAGAAGGAAGAGAAGAATTAATGGAACAGGTGTTTAGGGAAGAGGAGACAGAAGAGGTTATTAATAATTTAAAAGTAGGAAAAACTACAGGAATAGAGGGACTAGGACCAGAGTTTAATAAAGCATTTAGAAAGTTATTGATAGCAAAATTAAAATCTCTTTTTAATAACATTTTGGATGTTGGAAAAATTCCGGCATCTTGGAAAGATTCTTCAATAGTTTTGATACCAAAGCCTAATAAGGATTTGTCAGATTCTGGAGTATATAGGCCTATATATTTGATAAATCAAGATGCAAAAGGTTTTACACTAATACTTGCAAAACGATTGAATGATTTTATTGATCATTAATATAATTAAGGTGGATCGGCTTGGTTTTAGGGTAGGGAGAAGGATGTTGGACTTGACTAGAAAAGTATTAAATGTAATAGAATTCATATCAAAGAAAAGGTTAAAAGTGGGTCTAATCTAGTGGGTTTAATCATCATCATATTTAATGATATTTTTAAAACTTTTGATTGTGTGGAATGGCAAGTGATAAAGTTGTTGATAGAGACATTAGGATTTGGTTCACGATTTAAAAGTGTAATAAATTATACTCAGAAAATTTTGCAACAGTGACTGTTAATGATGTTTTAATAGGAAGAATATCCTTAGACAGAGGCACTAGACAGGGATGCCCTCTTTCACTGATATTGTTTCCTTTAGTTATAGAATTATTAGCAAATAGTATAAGAAATGATGATATTACAGAAGGTATTGGGATTCAAACACCAGAAGACCTGAGTTTGCCTTTGAAGATGGCTGTAGGAGTGATGTACTCAGAGCTCTGGGTAGCTGGCTGCACTAGGCTCCATCTTCAGATCATTATTTGTAAGAAGGCCTTAGTCTTTGGGAGCTATGATGCTTAGGATTTAATGCCTCCTAGAATCCAGAATTAGTCCATTCTTTTCTATTCAGAATTAGTCTATTCTTTTCTATTCTATTCTATTCTATTTCTTCAAAATGACATACTAAGCAGAATACTGTGTAAAAGGATCAAACTATAGGGCAGCCACTCATAATCATCCAGAAAGAGGAAACACCAAAGAAGAGGACAAAAGAAGTTGATGATTTGCATAACATTTGTAGCATATACATGGATAGATGAAAACTTTGAAATAATCCTGGTTTCAATCAAAGCTGGCACAAGACTCCATTTTGCTGTAGGCACCAGGGCCCCTGCCACCAGTGTCACTTGCTGCTGAAGCCTCCACCTGGCCAGCCAACCTCCATTCTCCTCCTCGTCTTTAATTGCATGTGCATCACTTTTAAACTGATCAGATTTGTTTCAGATTTCTTTTAAACTAGGCTTCCAGGATTGGTCAGGGCACTTTCTTTTGTCCATGGGGCTGGTGGGGTGAGGAGGAAGCTTATGGCAACTGGTCTAGGGGCAGCAAGACACCCCTCTGAGTCTTTGGGTACTTAGCAGCTGCCTGCCCACACTGATTTCTGATGCTGGCCCTGTTTTTAATATAAATGCACTAGAACTCCCCACAGTGTGGAAGAATCTGCTGTCCAGATGCTTATTGAGGAGGTGGGGAAATTCCCATAGCTTTTTATCTTGATGCAGACTTGACTTATACCAGACAGCCATTCTGATAGCATGCAGCATGGAATGGAGGACAGTCCTCTAAAAGGAGAGTTTGCACTATGCAGTGTATTCTGAAATCCTTTAGGCCAATTCTATGGCTTTGGGCCTACTGTTCATCAGTCCTGGACTTTGATATTGCAATTATTTAATAACTTCTGTGTGGGTGCCAAGAGTAACTTCCCTTCCTAAACATACATTGTTCTGGAAGGACCCATCTCAACAATTTTTTGCTTAGGTTGGATCCTAAACGTCCAAAAGATGTGCACATGGAGAGATTCCTGCCTGTAACAGAAGCAAGACTCAAAGCCTCTGAGGTTATAACTTGGCTTTTTAAAAGTTTCATCAATGGAAAAGAATTATTGGAAACAGATAGTTTTGTGCTGGGGAGTGGGGAGGAATCCAGACATTGCCCTTTGTGGTGAGGATGAGTAATAACAAAATGTGATTTTGGCATAATCATGTTGGCCTTCTGGGCCATTCAAGGGTTTTGCATAGCAGAAATAGAAGTAGGTGGGTTTAGTTGCTCAGATATTTTAATAAATCTTCAAGCGTTTTGTAGGCTATGGCTAGTTCATCAGATGCTATCACAAGGGGTGATCCCCAGCAAGTCCCCAGTTTTCTAAAGCAATTGTTACATGCTGCAAGGTGCTCTACAAGTTTGTATGATGCGCCACATGGTGCAATAGTTGGACTGGGGACCCAGAAGATTCTGCGCTAGTCTCCATTCAGCCATGAAGCTCCCTGGGTGACTTTGGGCCAGTCACTTACTCTTAGCCTAACCCACTGCAAAGAGTGCTGTGAGGTTAAAACATAGCTATGTAAGCTATCTTGGGTTCATCACAAAAGAAAAAAAGGTGGGATATTAATACAATCAAACATCTTTATAATCTCTTGTTCTGCAGTCTCACGTTCCCAGTGAGCCCGATTTCAATTGCTTTAAAGCTGATGCCCAGGATGCTACGTCCAGCGAGGTCATTGTGTGCACCAATAGACTTACTGATGTTCTTATGTGTGATGTCAGATTTTTGACTCTTTGGTCATTATCTTAAAGATAGTTGGTCTCAGCTCATCTGCATGGCTTCTAAGCACTTGATTCAGAAGTTCACTTACCCAGCATTCAGTGCTGCACAGGGAAACTCACCCAGGATGTGGTAGATAGCCCCACTGGGTCCACCCACAATGGGGTGGTCTGCATAGTTAAAACAGACCGATGTGGGTTGCTTAAGCCATGGCATGTGCCTGGTGGAATGTGCATATTCAGGACTGGGCTACAGCTTGCATTGTGCAAATGGGCAGCATTGCCAGAGGCACCTTGTTTTCACCTTATGGCTATTTCGCATACCTTGCAGCTGAGTCCTGACACTGATAAAAAATTTTTCCAGATTGTTCTGCACCTTAAATGAAATCTTTCCTGGGTAGTGGTTGTGCTGCCTGGCTGACAGAGCTTGATCCCAAGAAAGCTGTGTAGATAGAAAGTGTTCCAGGTTCTGCAACACTCCAGAAATGTAGGTGAAATATTGTTTTATTTTAGTGCTAACAAGGCAGCCCTAGTTTCCTCAATGGCCCTACATCCTGTTAGCCTGAAACGGGCACAGAAAGTGGAGATGTGGGAGGTTAATTTATAGTTCTTTGTTCACACTTACGTCAAAGCTTGTTTAAAAATACAGTCGTTTGATTCTTAGTCACTTTTCATGTGAAGCTTATTACAGTTATAAATACTGCAGCCATATGTTTTGTCAGCCTGTTAGCCTGTATGCAGCCTGCTTACTTCCATGAGCTGCCTCTTCAGAGAAAAAGGCCACTGTACCTTCCCTCATGATGCTGGGTAATGCTGAAGAACATAGGTTTCTGGCTACTCCTCCCAATCCAAGGTTTGCTTAATAAAAAGAAAGAAGTCATTGAAATATAACTTTTTGAAGCAACATTCTCTGTGAAATGGAGGGGTTTCCTGTCCTCAAGTAAAGCACCAGAGGTACTTGCAAAATAAACCAAATATATCACATGCTGCTCCCTATTTACTTGGAAACCCTCTATCAGGATCAAGAACACAGCATGTGGAGAGGGAGGATTAATCCTTCCCTCTCCAGTGAAGATCCCTACCTGCCCCTCTGCCCCCAGTGTTAGTTAGCAAAAAACAACCATCCTCACTGACTCTGAACTGGGACCCCTCAGACACTGACACATCCATTGATAGTGATGCTGGGAAAGCATTAGAACAAATTTCCAATCCTTCTGAAGTTGAGTCACTGTCTCACACTCCTTATTCTGTCTGCACAACCTCCAGGAGATGCCACTTCCTTTCTGACTCCGAGGAGCATACTCTGGACTCTTTTGTGAAGAGGGAGATCCCAGGGAGAAGTCCCCAGTTGGATCCCTCCTACCTCAATTTCATTCTCTAGGAAAAGCCAGTGCCTGCAGGAAAAGTCTGCTGGACCTTTTACAGCCAGATAGATCACCCAAAGGGTGGAGTTTCTAGGGGGTCTCCCCTGTCCTGGTTATAAAAGCCTGCTAGTTGCTCCCAGGCTCCACTTGAGGTGTTTCTTAGTTCTTTCGTTTTACTGTTGCTGGCCAAGGTCCTGAAACCTAAGCACAGTTCCAGGTGTGACCCAACAATCTTGACCACACCAAACCTTCTTTGGTGTCACCCAGGTTAGATGGTGGATACCGGGTGGACTATGACATAAAGCTCAGGCAGCTTATAATGTTCTCATAAGCAGGGAAGAATCAGAACTCCAGAGAGGCTCTGGAGAACTCCCCAGAGAGGCTCGCCTGGTGCTGTCATTATTTGTTTTTCGGCGCCAGGCGAAGACCTTTTTATTTAAGAAATATTTTAATTGTTAAATTATTAATTCTAATTAATTAATAGAATTATTAATTCTATATTGTTATATATTGTTGTTTATATTTATATATTTTTATTTTTTTAACTTTGAGATGGGCCAGTTTTAAATTATGTATTGTTTTTAATTGTATTTTCATATGTTGTTAGCTGCCCCGAGGCTTGTTTGCAAAGGGGCGGCATACAAATTTGTTAAATAAACAAATAAATAATAAACTCTATCTCTTTCTGTTCTCTTCTGGGTCATACATAGTATAAAAAGATGCATGGTCTGGCATTCATGTACTGTGCTTTCCCCTCATAGTCAATGTGGTGAGATGGGTTGTGGAGAAAACCACAGTGCAATGATATTCCATGAGGTTCTATTACCAGGAGCAGGGGAGAAAGAGGTACAGAGTATATGTGGATGTTTTGACAAGACAGGAATCTCTGTCCTTTTCGAGGGCCCTTGGGTGAGATGCACTCAATAGGCCCTCTTGTTCTTCCTGCCTGCCATTGCCAGAAGATGCTCTCACTCTTCATCCTGTCTCTTGCTTTCCTGAGAGGGAGATATCCAGTGAGCAAGCTGGCAGTGGTGTCTTATATGCCTACTCCTTGCCACCATCCTTGCCTGAGACAGGGCAAATGCAGGCAAACCAGCCGCTTGCAAGGGTGAAGAGAAAGTCCATGGACTTTGGGCAGCTGCCTGCCCATGCCTACCCTGGATGCTAGCTCTGTGCCCTCATTGCTGGATTGCTTCCACCATGCTCCTCAGGTAACTGCATGCAGCTAAACAAACCATTGACCTCTTTTGTTTATTGTGATGCCTGAACTGGGGAGTCTAGTTGTCTCTTCTCAAATAAGTTAAAATTATATAAGCCTGCTTATGTGCCTAAACACACCCACAGAGTGATGGCAGTGCTGTGTTTCTTGTGACTCCTAATTCTGTCCCTGAGGTGTCCCTTGGTTTTGTTGAAAGCAGAAGGAAAGCTATGATCAGGTGATCTCTACATATGCCTGTTTGATCTGCTCTCCTGGGTCTGTTGATGAGAAACAGGTCTTATGGCTCAGTGGGTGTGAGCTGTTGGAAGCAAGAAGGATGATGGTCTTGGGCAAGTGTTCCCATGGACTGCTGGTTGTATCCCAGATTATCAGGAAGTGAAAAGGATAACTGTAGAATTGGGGAGGATGGGCTAGGTCAAGATTCTGAGATGGAGGAGGTGGAGGTGGCTATCTCAAGGCCAGGTGCTTTGTCTGGCCAGGCAGTTTCTGGGAATAATCACAATGTACAGCACATGGGAGGGGTCTCTGAGGGGGGTTACTAGAGCATGGATTACTGTTGCTAGGGTCTGCCCATCCAGATATGGAGTTTATGGACCAGCTGAAGCTGGTGGAAAGTGCTCCTCACCGCAACAGTCACCTAAGGTTCCAGAGGTAGCTCTGGGTCAAAGATCACTCCCAAACTGAGCACTCTGTCCCTTAGGAGGAGTGCAACTCCATCCAGAACAGAACAAACATCACTCACCTGGACAGATGACCTGCCTACCAACAGTACCTCCATTATATCTGGATTATGCTTCAGTTTATTGGCCCCTCATCCAGTCCATCACATCATCCATTCAGAACCATCACTGCCTCACCTGGATCAGATGAGGAGAGGTAGAGCTTGGTGTCATCAGCATACTGGTGACACCTCAGCCCAAACCTCAAGATGACTTCTCTCAGTGGTTTCTTGTAGACGTTAAACAGTGTGGGGAATAAAATGGAACCCTGCAATGCTCCATTGCATAATTGCCATGGTGCAGAGACATAATCCCCCAGCACCACCTTCTGGAATTGTCTAGCCAAGTAAGAGTAGAACCACTGCAAAGTAGTGCCTCCAATTCCAATTTTAAGATACACTGGGTGTGTGGTTGCAATTTAATCCTAAGTATGTTTTTGAGAAGACCTTTATACCTTACTGTGAATCATCCTTATCCCTACATGAAATTGCTTCTTCCCCTCCACCTCCCTGAAATCTGGGATGGCACCCTGAAATCAGATATGGGGACTGCATGATAGTACTGGAGCAAACAACACGATTGTTCCCCATCATGATTATCAACACCAAAGTGTTGTGCTGGTCAGGGACGTAATCACACCCCCAGTCACAATGGCTTCCTGTTTCAAATTTCTTCAGTGCTGCATGGCAACTGGAGTACTTTCATGCTACTGTGGAATCTTATCTGGAGGGTAAATTAGCAATGTTTTGTTCACTCACTGTTAAAGGAGCATGTTGAACATAAAGTTGTCATCAAACCTTTGGGAGATATCCCATTATGCTGCTGTGCTTATGTAATTGTCAAAGTACCCATGTAAGTGAGTCCACACAACATTAATAGTGTTTGCTAGTGCAATGAATTTACCTGGAAAACCTGTGCCCACCAGGTTATGTTATGAGCATTGTGCTAGATATTTAGGGGACAATTTTACTACCCCCATGCAGAACTCTTCTCCTCTTATCAGCTGCTGACAATGATAGGTAGGGACATTAACTACTAGCAATCAACAGTGCTGAAAAGCACTTAACTGTAATATGTATGCAACAAACATGTATACGTTTTGGTACAAAATATAATCATATGTATATAAACATGGAATGGGATCCAAACATACAACACTGGAAAACTAAAGGGCATTATGTCCTGCAAATGACCAAAAAATTAAATTGCATTCATGTTGTTAGTCGCAAAGTCATGTCCGACCCATCGCAACCCCATGGACAACATTCCTCCAGGCCTTCTTGTCCTCCACCATCCCCCAAAGCCCACTTAAGCTCATGCCGACTGCTTCAGTGACTCCATCCAGCCACCTCATTCTCTGCCGTCCCCTTCTTCTTTTGCCATCTATTGTTCCCAGCATTAGGCTCTTTTCCAGTGAGTCCTTCCTGCTCATTAGGTGGCCAAAGTATTTGAGTTTCATCCTCAGTATCTGGCCTTCTAAATTGCATTCACAGGATACTGGAAATAAGAGGAACAAGACACAACTGGACAGCCATCTGAGAGGGAGGGTTTAATTTGGTGCCCTGTACTGAGCAGGGGATTGGACCTAATGGCTTTCTGGCCCCCTCCAACTCTACTGTTCCATGATTCCATGAAATAAAATTCAACTTAGAATTAATCAATATATACAGAACTATAAAAAGGCAAGATGTAAATCATAAATACTGCAATAGGAGAGTCAAAGGACTTTCAGTCCTTAATATTATGCATTATTACCAAGAAATGTTAGTACAAGAAATCCAACCATTTAAAAATATCCACCTGAGAGCATGGATGTGGTATACATGACAGAACAGAAGGAGGATACAAGCACATATCATTGGAAATGCAGTTCTCAACATTTTGGAGGAAAAGAGATACAGTTTAGCAGCAGGTATGTTCCTTCTTGCTCTACTACCTCATAGTTTGGTGTTTTAGACAGCAAGAAAACTGGGGGATTACTCTATGTAGCTTGTGACTAGCTTGGAAAAAGATTAAAGATTATATTTCCAGGGGAATTATTTTTTCATACTCCCAACTGGCAGATACAAATATTAATTTGCATCTCCCCCTTTTCAAATACATGCAAATTCGAAGCTATATTCAAGGAGTGACTAAGGGAATAGACATGTCTAGGTCTTGTGTTTCTTTTGAAAAGACATTGGGATCAAACATAGAGAAAGAATTATTGTCCGAAGTATGTAGTACACAGACACATTCCTCTATATGGGGGAATAGAAATGAGTAATCAAAGGTGGGAAAGTGAATTTCACATAAAAGTCTCAGGTGGCAATGGATTTATGTCTGTTCAAACATTTTGACAAATGTATTAAATCTGACATCTACAGAAAGCTTTTATAAATAATATTTATTTATTAGATTTATAGCCTACCTCTCTTTTTAAAGAACTCAAAGCATCTTATATAATCCTCCTCCACTTCTTGATCTGATCCCCACAACAACATCCCTGTGAGGTAGGTTGGGCTGAGAGTCTGTGACTGACCCAGAGTCACCCAGTTGGCTCCATGACTGACCAGAGACTAGAACCCAGATCTCTTGAGTCCCAGACCTGCACTCTTAACCAATATGCCACACTGACTCTCCTTTGATGGGAAATGTGGACTAGGGAATGCTGGGAATAATCGGTCTTTCTTCTTTCTAAATCCTGCATAGGGTTGTACCCTTAGTATCCCTTTTGGACAACTTTTACTTGAATGCCACACATTGCTAAAAAATATTGTAATTTTAGTTGAAAAATTGCGGTATGCTGATGTATCTCAGAGAAGGTGACGTCAAACAATAAGCTTAATTGAATAGCAAGCTACAGAGTGTATCTTGCAAGCCACCTTATACTGATGTGCCTGGTAGATCATGGGTAGGGTGCCCCTCCTTCTCCAAAAATTATCCCACAATTCTCAAGGAACATCCTGGGAACACCAAGGTTCTCATGTCCATGTCTCAATGGAAGCCATTTTGGGTTTACCACGGCTTGGATCTGCCTTTTAATTTTTTTCCCCTTGAGATTGGAAAAAGTGACTGTCAAACTGGTTTTTGCACTCCAAAGAAGCTCCAGAAGCAGCTTGGAGGGGCTTCCCATGGTTGCCCACCATTTGTGGGGGCACAAATTCATAATTAATTGCAAAAATTAGGAAGGACAATTAAAACAAGTTGGCCACAAAAGCAATGCCTCCAAGGTACAGCTGGGGTATCTTGGAGGAACAGATTATAACTGACAAAAATGGGATCACAAAAGCTAGTTTGACGGTTGGTTTATGAGATTTGAAAGGGAAAAAAAAATGCAGATTCAAGCTGTGGAGAGCCCAAAAATATGTGTGGCAGCAGGGTATGGAGGGAACCAGTGCCAGCTGCCCCAAAGTGCTGGCTGCTCTTGCCATAGGGCTCCTGATTTTTGTGCTAAATCAAACAAAAATTGTGTGCACATTTATTGCACCCAAAAATTTAAAAAATGGGCAAGAACAGGCTTCAAGGTACCATGTACATGGAATGGTTGCAGATTACTACTGGCTTTGTATCTTTTGATTGGTATGCCAGTTATATACACCTTATTGGAGAAAGTATACCTGGTCAGTTACACACACCCATGTCCCATCTGGATTACATTAATGCAAAGTACTGTCTGGAGAACTGCCCTTGAAAAGTGTAAGGAAACTCAAGCTGATGCATAATGATACAGTCAGACTATTTCTGGTGTTCACTTTTCTGAATGGATTATCCTGGTGTTGTTTAAATAGCACTGGCTTCCAGGACCTATTCAAAGTGTTGATTATTTCCTATAAAGCTTGTGCTGTGGACCAGGGGATCCAAAGCATTGACTTGGTTTGCAAGACACAACCATTGCACTGTGTGAACCTAGAGTGATTTCCCAGAACGGCTTGTACATGTGGAATGAGCCATCCCAAGAACCCATGGGCTGTACCAAGGGATGTTGCATCCATGATGTGTTGTTTTCTTGCCAGACTGACTTCACTGTGGATATGGGGAATTAGCTACATAGCCCCATGGGAAGAGTGGCAAAAAATGCATGCTACTCTTGCCATAGAGCTCAGGGGAAAACACTGGTGCCAGCTGCCCCAAAGTGCCACTTGAAGGCAGTTGGTACTGGTTCACTCCCCTTGTGATTATTTATTTCATTTATTTATTTATTTTATTTATTTTTAGATTTATATTCTGCCTTTTTCCTACAAAGGGCTCAAGGCAGCTTACATCTCCTCCCCCATCTTATCCCCACAACAACAACCCTGTGAGGTAGGTTGGGCTGAGAGTCTGTGTCTGGCCCAAAGTCACCCAGTTGGCTCCATGGCTGAGCAGGGACTAGAGCCCAGATCGTCTGAGTCCCAGTCCCATCCTCTTAACCACTACACCACACTGGGTCTCTTATTCCGGCCATACCTGCAGCTCCCCCCACCCCCCCAACCACACATTTTTAAACTTTTATTTTTGAAGATTGTGCAAGCTGCTACGAAGTCAGTTTTAGCAATCCCCATTTTAACAGCTATGCCTTTTCCTCACCTTGGAAGGGTTTTCATTGGTTCATCAGTCTTTTTTAGGGTTTTTTTTTCCAAGACATGTGTGTGCATGTTTTTAAAATTAAAAATCGAGTCAGACTTGGCAGTGCATGCTTTGTAGTTCCAAAAATGGTCAGCCTCACCTGGGCAATCTCCTGAGTGGTGTCTGCTGTCAAAGTGCAGAAGTAAAGGTATTTGCAACCTCTCTGGGTCCATGCCCATGGTGGGACCCTGCTGTGTTTGGGCAGCAGACCCCTCTAAGTGATTGTCCAGGTGAGGCTGGCCACTTCAGATTCATGCAAGCCTGACACCAATTTTTTATGTGAAAATATGTGCTCTTATTGAGAGTGTAATTTAAAATGAACAGATGACGCAGTAACAGTCCCTCTAATGTGCTGTTTGGGTAATTTAGAGAGACTGTTAACTCGGGGACTGGAAAAACAGGGAAGGGAAGAAGTTGCAGAGAAATAGACTGCAGTCAGCAAGGAGACAAGATAGGCCTTGCTGCAGAGTCTGCTGGGATACCCACAGGAAGATGAAAGGGGGAAAGAAAAATATCCCACAGTGATCGTCTAGTGCGTTATTTCATGAACAATTCACCTTGCTTATTTGCAGCACGGGTTGTCATGATGTGCGACATTGTCCACATGAAGGTGTGGTAATCTTTTGCGGTCATGCTCTGTGTTTTAACACCAAGGCAGATGCATTTGGTAGGAATAAGGACAAGACCTTTTAAGTAGCAGCATGCTAATTGTGGAACTCTGTGCCAAGGGTTAGAATGGACCCAGCAGACTTTTCATAAGTTTTTTTTTTTTTTAACACTTTATTATTTTGCTTATCTTTTATTGTGGCTTGAATGCTCTTTAAATCTGTATTGATGTTTTATTGCTCAGTTTTAATAAATAATTATATAAAATGTTGCCATCACAAAGTTATTTGATACATTTAGTTTTTATATAGGATGAACAAAAAGCAGTTCCCATATCTGGACAGGAGAGGGAAGAGATTTTTCTAGTGGTAAGGAAGAAACTATGTCTTTAGTTGAAAGCCCTTTGATCCTTTTGGTTGCCCTTTTCTCCATTTTTTGGAAATTGGAACATTCACAATTAAAAAAAAAAAACATCCTTTTTCAGATGTGGTGGCCAGAAGTGTACACAGTATTCTAGGTCTAATCTCACTATGATGCATATAAAGACAGTATGATACTGGCAGTTTTATTTTCAATTCCTTTACTAATTATGCCTAACATGGAGGTTGCCTTTTTCACAGCTACTATACACCGGGTTGACATTTACATTAAGCTGTCCACCACAACCATAAAGTTTCCTTCTTTGTCAGTCACTTCTAGTTCAGATTGCATCAGTTTATGTTTGAGATTCAGATTTTTATTTTGCCCCAAGATGTCCACACAGTCCACTACACTGAACTGCATTTGTCATTTTCATGCCCACTAGACAAGTCCTTTTGGAGCAATCCATTTTTAACTATTGGTGCCATCAGCCAACTTGACCATTTCACTGCTTACTCCTAATAATTCCAGATAATTTTTAAATAAGTATAGATCATCATGGGATTCCACTACATCCATCTATTGGGAGATCATTTACCATTTATTTCCACTTTCTCTGGATGAGTGATATTGGGCTTCTCCTATAGGTGAAATTTAAAAAGGATGTTCTGCTTGGTTAACTCAGTATAGAAGTTCTTTTGTTTCTCTGGATCCAGGATTCCTGTTTTGCAAGTAGGACTGCTAACTCCTAAGCACATTACAATCTTGAGGAGCGTTAAAAGTGGGATCTCTGGAGCTTGTAAATGGGATGTGTTTTATTTCTCCATAGGACGACAGCTGACTAATGACACTAGTGAGTTAGTAGGTATCAAAGTCAGATCTAAGAAGAAAACAAGAATGTAAAAAGTATGTATCAAATGGGACTAATTTTTAGGTAAAGCTCTTTTGAACTCTTTCACATCTGTAAATATTGGCTGATGTCAGCTCAGATAGTGCTCAAGCAGGTGGCTGATCACTGATACCTGAAGCTTAAGTCAGATTTACTGGCAAAATTGCTTGGTTTTGTCTTTTGGTAAATTAAAGTTGCGGTTTGCAAATTATTTAAAATGATGCACATGCACATAAAGGTTCACTAAGGCTTGAATTCAGATTTAAATTGGATCAACTGCACTGGTTGAAATGAAGTTCCACTCCCATGGCAATCCACTGTGTCTGTCCCCTGAAAGTGGTGCACAAGAGACTCAGGGCCCCTGATGTGAGTGAGCTGTGGTGTGTGGGGAAGAGTGGGAAAATGAATCTGATTGGAATTTTAAATGTGTAATAATTTATAGATTCACTGGTTTATTAGTGTTTTAAAGTTTTATTGTTAATTCTTTTAATATTGTGAGCCGCCTAGGAATGTTGCTAGCAAAATAGGCAGCATATAAACACCTAATAAACTGGGTGCAAGAAACTTCTGCAAGCAGAGCCCTTCTTATGGAAGGCAGATCCTGGATGCAATCCCAAATTAGCATGAGCACCATTAGAAGCAAACTTCCTAAGTTCAAATGACACCCTCTGAACTTCTGGGCAAGTGACACCCACTGCTGTCACTGACTTGCATATTACTGCCCATTTGCCACTCCTGACTTTCCACACATTAATGGGTTTTGAGTTCAGGCCAGGCTATTTGTAATCCTGCTTCATCTTTAAGCTGCATGGTACAGCCATGGAGAAAATCCTTGCAGGAGCTGTCTGAAACTTGCCCTTTGCTGCTGCTGTATCCAAATAGGCAACACTTCTGTTTTCTCTGAATATGGTGTAACAATTGCTGTTAAAACCCAGATTCTAAATACAGTACAGTACTGTAATTCAATCTTCAGAATTTCAAAGTATAAAGAGACAGATTTGGGAATTCTGAACTTTCTGGAAGGCAGGATGGCATCTGTCCAATAGTCATCCAAGGGTCATAGCACCTATGATTTCTCCTTGACGTTTTCTCTTTTTACAAAATACACGTATGGAGGTGACAATTTCAGCACCGTGGGTTTTCCGGAGCAAACTGTCCCGAGTAAAGGGGCAGGAAAGGTCCTTATCTACTAAAAACAAAATATATGGAAGGAAACAAGACCTGGTTTAGCTCTCACCGCAGTTCCAACCGTTTAGGTGCAACCGCACATCTTTAGACAAGTGTCTTGTACAACGTCCTACGACGTGGGGGATGCACTTTTCACTGTGTTTAAAGCAGCTTTAAAGATGTAGATCCTAAATTAGAGCGGAGTCATTAGTTGTTTTCTTCATTTCACTCTTCACACACATAGAGGATATCCTGACGCGCGGGTATAAGGAAGAATTAAAGGCCACATGACTGGAAAGCAACAGCCTTCCCTCCAAGCGGGGCGACTAATGTGGTTGCAGGGAGGTCTGTCCGCGTATCAGGGGAACCACGCCGCTTGCTTATTTCATGAGGAACTCCATTACAAGAAACAGATTTTACAGCTTCCGCGCCCCTTGATCATGCTCTCCCTCCCCTAGGCGCCTGCTCCTCTCGTCAAGCCAACCCTCTCGCTCCCTTTAAGAGTCGAGGCTAAGCCGCCTCGGGGGCGGGTCTCGCAGGCGGGTGCGTCTCCAAGTTGCCAATGGCAACCGAGACTGGGGCGGGGCGAGGCAGCGGCGCGTTGCGTCGTGGGTACGGCGCCACGCCGCGTACGAGGGGGTGACGCAACACGCGCGCGCAGGCAGGGGGAGGGGCCGGCAGCTGCTTTCCCCTTTTTTCTGTTTCTTTTTTTTCTTTTCTCCCCCCCCTTTCTCCTCCCCCCCTTTCTCTTTTTGTTTTGTTACCCCCCCCCTCCCCGCTTCCCTTCTTTTCTTTTATCCCTCCTCTTCCCTTACTCCACACCGGCGGCTCTACCTGTCCCTCACAAGTCCCCTGGCCGCCACTATTGCCACTCCAGGCCCCATCCAGCCTGCCTGCCTTCTCCCCCGCTTTCTCCGAAGGAGCCAGTGCCACCATTTGCTGCTGCTGCCGCCACCTCCCACGGCCTCTCACCTAGTCAAGTATTTGGGCCCAGCTTGAGACCTCCCCCGCCCCCCATCCCGCACCGCATCCTGCCCTACCGACCCAGCGCTCTCTGTCCGTAGGAGCTTCTGGATATTTCACGCTTCCCCCTTCCGTCCCTGCACCTACAGGTGTTGCCACCTTCGCAGCCCTCTACCATCTGCTTCCTGTGCTCAGCTCCCTCACCGAGCACGACCCGCTCCCCTTGCTCCTCAACCTCCCACTGTCCCCTTCCAGTCCCCCACGCTTGTTGCTCCCCAGAA
The DNA here is from genome assembly GCA_023646645.1 of Varanus salvator macromaculatus. NCBI lineage: Eukaryota > Metazoa > Chordata > Lepidosauria > Squamata > Varanidae > Varanus > Varanus salvator. Next base: position 16,894,514 of record JAIXND010000795.1, read on the forward strand.
CTTCCTTCTCCTTTTTCTCTTTGCCCCCCTCCCCCTTTGCCGCCTCTACCTACGCTCAGTCGCTCACGTCAGAGGAAGAAGGGGCACAGCAGGTCCCTTCAGCCCAGCCTCTTCCCGCCTCGAGGAGGAGGAAGAAGAGGAGGAGGAAGGCGGCGGCGGCGGCAACATTAACAGAAGCACCAGGATAGCCAGCGAGGGAAGGGGGGGGACAGGTCCCCCTGCTCTCCCCCTCCCTCCCGCTAAGGTAAGCGCGGCCGACTAAGTGTAAGAATCGGAATTCCTATCACTTTGTTATTTGGGTAGAAGAGTTATCGTTATTTGGGAGTTTGCAGGCATGCTCTGGTTCGGGGGAGGCCCTTAGGGTGCAGATAATCTCTCCTGGGTTATTCCTTTCATGACTGATTCTGTGTGGAGGCAAAGACTCCATTCTCCCAGATACTGTAGAGAAGGTAGTATTTCCTGCTCTACCAGTGCAACAGGTGTAAAACCAAGAATGGCTGGTGGAGTATAATTTTAAGTTTGGGCAAGGGAGGAAATGGACAGTTCCATTGGCCATCTGAAACTTATCCTTCCTCCCCACTCCCGGTGCTGCACCTGATAGTGATGGAATCTGGATAATACAGCTGTTTTAAGACCAGTTTACCCTTTGGTGTGGGTTTTGAGAGGTTCATTTGTGGGGCAAGAGGGACAGATGAAGCCATGGGCATGCTGATTGCTGGATCTGGGGCATATTCTTTATTCTTCGTCAACTCTTTAGTGTGATGAGTCTGACATTTTGTTCTGTACTGTTAGGTTGGGGTATGCAAGATCTCCTTACCTTTGGGGTTCTCATGACTCCAAGGTTTCCACAGGTGAAAAGCATTTTCATCTAGTGTAGTGTTAGAGAGATGGCTGCAGAATATTGTTCTGAAGTTGATAATGGAGATTTACCATGAAAGTGCTGTTGATACCATTTGTGGGTTTTGTTCAGTCAGCAAGAGCAGGGAGATGTGCTCAGTGGCAGCCTCCCAATCCTGCTGTGGATTTTGCAAAACCTAAGCTTGAACAACCTTTTGAAGCAAGACTATCATTTGGGTTGTCTCTTGAGAGCCAGGATTAATTTTGTAAAGGGGGGTGGTGGTGGTGGTGGTGGTGGTGGTGGGGGAACAGAGATTATTTTTGTGAAACCTTACTATATTATACTGATGGTTGTTTTTGTTACCTATTTTTGGGATGGAGAGAACATATATCTAATTTTGCAAATAAAGGCATGCCAGCATTTGCAGGGTAATGAAATTTGGAGGTAATGAAAGTGAGGTTAAGGCCTAGCATCTCCAGTAACAGATTTACATTTTTGCCCTTTATACTAATGGTCATTTTTTTTATTCCAAAGTGTACCTACATTTTGAAAACTTGCTGAAAGCTACTGAGTTGATCTTTAATGCAAAATATATGGCTGATCTCTGAAAGCATCTTATTTTCAAAAGCAGACAATGATTTTCCATATATTTATAGAAAGAAAATAGTAAATCTATAATGAACAGCTAATTTATTTAGATTCTCCCCCACTTCCTTTCTTTTCTTTCACTTTATTTTTCTAGCTATCCAGTTTGTGTTTAACCTGCGTTTGCCTTCTCTCAAAGAACAGTGTTGAAAACTTCTGAAGGGGATGGGAAGCCTGCTACAGAGAGAATGTGGATGAGATTTTTTGTAGAAAGTAGTTCATGTCATGGTGTGTTTTTGATCATACCTGGAAGTGGATTCTTATCTCTGTCACAACTTTGGATATACCCTGCACATCTGACTTTATTTGAAATCTTGCTAACCTCTTGAGTGGTTTGGTGTACCATGACCTCCTAGTTACTTGTATGCAGAAAAAAGTGCTTCCCTTTATCTGCTATCTTTTGCTTTCTGAGTTTACTTTTTCTTCACACACACACACACACACACTATGCAGTAGTCCCTCAGGTTCATAGAGACTTTTGGTGGTTCACTGTAAGCACACCTCTTCTGTGTCATTTTTCTTCATTTTAATTTTTTTCATTCTCATTAAGTCACTTCAGTGACTTTTTTCCCCTAAGGAAGAGAGTCTTTGATGTAGAGCAACAGTTCTCAGACATCTTTTTTCATGTACTGCTTGAAAGACCACTTAAACCTTTTCCTCTGCAAATCTATGTTTCTCATATTTTATTATATTTTTAGCACAGTTATCACAGTCAAAACAGTACTATGTTATAAAAATTATGACCCTCAGTCAGACTGATAAACAATGCCCTTAACTGGTAAATGTTGAAGAAAGAATTAGTTGACTGCATCACTGCTCTTCTATGAAAATCATGGTCTTGTTAACATATTCAGTAATCTTGCCTTGCTCAAAACAGCCTCACTCTCTTTTTGAGAAATAGAAAAAAAAAAAAAAAAACAGAGCCAAATACAGGTATTCTCAGCTGATTGATAGCCTTTCTGTGTGTTAAGAAACAGTGTACATGGGAGTAGTCTGTCCATTGAAAATTACTCCAAGGCTCAGAACAAATTGTATTGGAAAGCAAAAGATGTTTCTGTTTACTTTTGCACCAGAGCTGTGCACTGTTAATGGTAATGTAATGACTTGGTTCATCTATCACTTATAGTGTTTGTGGGGAGTGGCCAGAGGTGTAACTGAACAAGCTGGGGAAGACCAGTCTTTTTAGCAAATTGGGATGCATTGATTTTTCTTCGGTGGCTTTTGGCTTTTTGTTGAAGTATATTGAACCTGTAGGTCACTTTTAATGTCTGGAATAATTGGTCAGGATTTCATGCCATTATTACTTTGTAATGTCAGTCACTTATTATCACATTTTCAATCTTATACCGTACTAGGACAATTTTAATTCTGTTTTTCTTTGCTTCTTTATTGTTGTACTTGCTTTACATCATCAGCTTACCAGTTACTCTTAAAAGTAAGCATCCTAGTAAGTTAACTGTTCATGCACAAATTCATTGCATTTGTGCTCTGTTGGTTGGTTCATTTTCATCTTGCATGGTGTTCTATTGTGGGCTTTACTCTGATTTGGCTCTTAAGGCTTCCTTATTTTTCCTGAGCCAGTTTTTGGATTCTTGGCTATAGGCATAATATATTGGGAGCAATTAATCACATCACGCAAATATGAAGGGTAGGCCTATAATTGGTATGATGGTTGTATGCTGCAGGAATTGGTGCTGTGAATATATTGTTCCCTTCATCAGCAGCATAGTTGCCTTAAAAGTAGCTTTGAACTAAAGTAGACCCTTAGCTTTTGAAACCTGCCAAGCTGAACACAAGCTACCAGCTACATTTTAGTTACTCACCATGGGTAAAGTGAGTTGGTAAAACTGCTGCCTATATGGATGCATTACTCTCTTTGCATTGGTGGGCTACAAGTTGTACATGCCTATGCTGGAACGTGATAATTCCCAACAGCGTTAATTGTTTTGTTCTGCTTTGGCAACCATGAACTACTTTCCTTGTTGAGGTTGTTAAGCAATGTTGTCACAGAAGAATCCCAATTGCCTAACTATTTTTCAGACCATGCTTTCTGGGGAGTGTGGATGAAAGTTACAATTTGGTGGAATATCTTTCAGTGCTTTTGGAAAAGAGTAGATTTGCATGGATTATATGCAGTACTGTGGTATTTGCTAGATCCATTTTTTCTTGAGGAAGGGGCAGTTTCATTTGCTTGTTGGTATGATTGCATCTAGCTTGTCTGGATATGATACTTTGCTTGTTAAGAGCCTGGTAATTTCCAAGTTGCAACTTAGTGGGGTCACATAGGCTTCTTGCTAGAATGCAGGGGAAATGAAGGCTTCAGTTTGGCGGATTGGAGATGTGTAAAGTAGATTGCATTTGGAGGCCTGTTGATTAAATGTTGGCATGTCTTTTAAGGAAATATTCAAGGCTTTTGTTAACTTGTAACAAAGGGAACTTGCATGTCTTGGTGTTCATGCAATGTACCTCATGACACTTTTTGCTTCCTTCCAAAGTAGTTGGGTGCAGAATAAGATCAGGAAAGATGTGGGCACTGAATGAATATAGAATAGGTCTCTTTAGGTCCCCTTTATACTAATATTTATGGGCAGCAGCCACTATCCAAGTGGTTCAACCAATCAGTTCATTTTTTAATATGCTGGTTTAGCAAGTTGCCCAGAGAACCCTCAGGTTATGGGGTGGCATAGAAGTAAAACTAAATAATCTTTAAAGCAGTGCCAGCAGTGTATATTTGTAGTAAATAATTCCATTAGTGAAAAGGAAAGATCTTGTATGGAAAAGGCCTGAATTTGTTACCTTGCCATGCTGGACACTTCTGTGGGAAGACTACTTTGTGAACCTAAAAGCTTTTCCTTGGAAGGAAATTCCATTGAAATCAATAATGTTTCAATGTACTTAAAGGTGCAGTCTTAAACATACTTACTAGGGAATTCAGTGGGACTTAACTATATAAATGTACTTAGGATGCTTCTGTATTTAAAAATCTGGACTGGTAGTCTTGGGAACCTGTACTTTTTCATACATATTTTTTTTCCTCTGCCTGGTAAGATATTTTTGGGGATGGATATGTTAAAGACTTGATGTACTAGGATACAGATATATTGGGGCCATGTAAGCATCTAAAGATAGAAACTGTGAGCTCTTCAGGGGAGGGAACTGAACAAAATCTGTAGGAGTGAAAATACAGTGACCTCTGTAAGAATTTGTGGTGACACCAGCTTCTATTTCTGACCTTGCCATCTTCACAAGGAAGAGGGCAGAGAAGAGGAATTCACTAATGAAGGCTTAATTCCAAATACCACAATGGCATTGGACAGGTTGACTCATTGCCTAGATTTCATATCACAAAATAAACCAAAGATAAATCCAAAGAAGATTGTTCTCTCATTTGGGGTGCAGTCATATATGTATCCTTACTCATTGTACTCTGTGAGATTTCTTTCTGAGTAGACCTGTATAAGGTTGCATTGTGCATGAAGATTTGAGAATCTTGCTTTTTCCGTCTTGTCACAGTGTACAGAACGTGCTGCTTTAGTGGCAGGGGCACATAACCTCAGGCCTGAGTGTTGCTGTTTATTCCTCCAAGATTCCCCAGAAGACCATATCCCCTTGTCCTGACTCAGTCATTTGTCTAACTACCAACCATTTGGTGGTTTCTCAGCTTTTATACATTTTAAAATCCATTCTAAAAGGTTGACTTACTTCTTCTAAAGCTTAGGTCAGGGGTAGGTAAGCTATGGCACTCTCAATGTTTTCACCTAAAATTCCTATCAGCCCTCACCATTGGCTATGCTGGCTAAGGTTGGTGGGAACTGTAGACCAAAACACACAGATTGCTGCCCAGCTCTTGCTCATTTACTGGCAACACAAACTATAAGCTAAAATATGCTGTCCATCAGCTCCCTTTGCCTTGGCCCAACCAGTGAGAGCTTCTACAAAATGGAATGTGGTCCTTAGGCTAAAAGAGTTTGTGTTCTTGCTGTGTGGTGTGCAAGTGTAGGTTGCTGCTACGATAGTTGAATTCTAGAGCTAAATACTAAAGGAGGTGATGGTTATCTCTGGTTGGTCACTGTTTCTTTTGCTGTAGTATGTAATAATAAAATATTTATAAATTTTATAAAGGCAGAACTTCATCTGATTTTCACTCTAGATAGAAGACTCTGATCATGGAGGCTTCTGGAAGTCCTTTGCCCTGCTCACAGCACAGGAAAAGTGATGGAGGCAAACTTTTGCTCTTCATCTTAACAAAACAAAACTCTTTTTCCTTTAGATAGGCCTCTGAGTTCATTAAAAGGCGTTCTGCTGGTAGGGGTGGCATGAAGAATGGAGAGGCCACAGAATTTTGTAGACACTGGTCTCCTTTCCTCATTCACTAGACTGCCTCTATTTTGACTTCTGTGAGGTCTGTGTTTGTTTTTGCAACCTTGGAAAGCAGGTGTTGTGGTTCTTTCTGCAGTAACTGTGGTGAGGGGGAGGGATTAGACCTTGAAGTCCCATTCCTATAGTCATAGCAATGTCTATACAGCCTCAAGAAGGAGAACATGATGAATCCTGTATCTCTGAGCGTTGTTCTCAGGAATCATAGATTTATGCCCTTACTTGCTTTGGAACTACACCCAGAGCAATGAATAAAGGTAAAACAATATTGAAATACAATAAATAAATTAATCTAGTTAAAACAATTTCAAATGAAATGCGAAAAAGGCTAAAGGAACAACATAATCTAAATTAATAAGCCAGTCAGTACTCTGGAAAAATATATAGCCTTCAATTCTTGACAGAAACTTTGTGTGTAGTTTTCCACACTGGCATTTCATTTTCCCAGTGGAAGTGCTTCAGATGCAAATATAAGTGACCTCTGATTTTCAGCTTTCACATTGAGAACTCATTCTTGATATTTGGAGTCAAACGATTTGCCACTTCCTGAATGAAAGTTGCTCTTAGATAGGCATGCCAACAGATTTAAAAATAAGATGTTTACAGTATTTGTCCTTCACCAGCCTAAGACCTGATGGAGAGACCCATCTCTGTCACAGCTTTGGTGGAAGAATGGTTGTTTGGGGCATGAGAAGAACCTTTTCTGTGACTGCACCCAAATTGTATAATTTATTGCTGTGATAAGACTAGATTGACATCCACTTTACTTGTGTTTAACAGCAATAGCACGGGAAAAAGCTTAGGCAGTATTCAGCAGTCTGCTGTTAGTCCTGCAGAATGTGGCTGATCTTGTCAGTTATGTTGGGCAAGTGCAGAATGGTGATTTAGTGCTTCTGGGAACAGGCCAAAACATGCAGGAAGGGGGCAACCTTGCATAATGAAAATGGCAGTGAGTTCTCATGTGGATAGGCAGGATTAGATACAGACCCTTGTTTAAGCAGGTCTTTGGTATATTTGAGGGGTACATTCATTCAAGGTCTTTATTTTATCTGCTGCATAGAGCAGTCAGATAGGCTAATTACAGAAACTACCGTTCTCCTAGCAGATTTCAGAGGTCCCTTCCTCACAGCAGCTTTACAGATCGGTATACCAGAATCACATGGCCCTTCCCACAGTGGATAAATTTAATGTGGTGGTAGTTCAGACTCATGGGTACTTCTACCCTGTGCCATTGTGATTACAGCAGCTGCTTGTATGATTTTTGCTTCTTTGTAGAATTCACAGCAGCTGGGGTGGGGTGATTTTGTACATTGAAATATAAGATGTTGACCAGTGGAGTAGATACAGTGTTGGAATGTGACTTTGGAGATCCAGGTTCTATGCTGCACTTAGCTACAGAGGCTCATTGGGTGACTTGGACTGATCATGGACTATCAGTTTAACCCTACTTCACAAGTTTGTTGTGAAGATAAAATGTAGAGGACGACCATGTAAGCCCTCTTGGACTCCCTGCAAGAGAACAAAATAGAATATAAATGTAGTATATAAATGAATGCTTACATATTTTCAAATGTGCGCTCCAGCGTATAATGCAGGGATTTCTTTTCCCCACTCCTCCACATTAAATTTTGCATGTTGTTTTGGTTTTGCTGGTTCCACACTTTTCCCTAGAATGTAAGCATTGCTTTGCTTAATCAGAGCACAGTAGCACTAATCCAACATACTGTCTTGCATGAATTTATCCCATACTTTTTAAAAATGCTATCTGTATTGCTTGGCCTTCACCACACAACAACAGATTCTATAATATGAAAAAGTACCTCTTTCTGCCAGTTTGAGTATCCATTTTCACACCATGTAGTTCATAACTTTATAAAGCTTTTATGTTCCCTCCTACTTGCATCTTTTCCTAAGATGCTCCACTCCTCATCCTTTCTGTTGTTCATTCTGTGCTATCTCAGTCTCCCTCTCCCTGCTATCTCAGATTGTGCTGCAGGATAGGAAACTACTGGACATGTGGAAATTCGTGTAGTCTAGGAAGCTGTTGCACTACTTCAGTCAAGTTCAAGACTGCCATCTAGGAGTTTTCAATAATTGGTATTTGTGCATGACAGGTTCCTAAAATAATGAAGTTTTTGCCTAGGAATTGCAGAGCAAAACTTGGAAAAAATCACTACACTGAAACTGTAAGAGTTTCAGTTTTTGAGAAAAAGAGATCTTGTGGGTTGTTGTTGGTGTATCCAAGAATTACAAGTCAGTTTAAAGTTCACCCTGAATAAATTGGTAAAATGCAGCATTAAAGGTGAAATTATTAAGCATATAGAAGAACAAATCCTGCTGAAAAGGAGTTAACCTGTTTTTTTTTACAAAGGTAATCCCAGTCTCTCTTTAGTGTTGTTCAAGTGTGCCAGGCAAGCATGTGGATTGCAGTGATCCATTGACATTTCTTATTTGGATTTCCAAAAGACTGTTGACAAAAGTATGTCAGAGACATCTTAGTGGTAATGGCATAAAAAAAAAGGTAATCTTGTTAATAGATAACTGGTTAAAAATAGAAAGAAGAGTAGAAATTAATGAAAGTGGAGAGATGTAAGTACTGGCATTTTTGTATTGGAATCCAAGAATCTGTACTGAGACTAGTACTTAACTTGTTTATAAATTATTTGAACTTACAGGTGAGTAGTGAGGTGGACATGTTTGATTACAACATCAAATTATTTAGGGTGGCTAGAATGAAAAGGACAGGGAAGAACTCCAAAATAATCTTTCTGAACTGTGGGAATGGGTCTTATAATGTCAAATACAGTCCAGTGTAAGCAAGTTTAAAGTGATGCACAGTGGGGCAAAACCCCCTGGTTTCACATGTGTGCGGTTTTGTACTGGCAATGACTGACAAAGAAAAAGATCTTGGGGCTGTGGTGGATAGTTTGATGACAGCATCAACCCTGCCTGCAGTTTCTATGAGATACACAGCAAATTCTGTGATGGGGGTTATTAAAGGAATGAAAAAAAGAACTGCTAGCATCTTTTTACAAATATATAGTATGTCTACACTTGGAATATTCTGTGCATACTAGTCACCACACCTGAAAAAGAATATTGTATAGCTAGAAAAGATGCAAAAACAAAACAAAACAAAAACAAAAAAAACCCCAAAACAAAACCTTCAACCTTTGGTTGAGAACAAAATGTGTCAAACTGGAAGTGCTGGAATTTGCTCCAAATGCTAAATGCATAGACTTGGAATATTTTTTTCTGGCAGTTTTTGTGATTGCTCATTTCTACACTGCTAATGGACAGCACAAAGAGCAGCTAAAATAATTCAGATCTTTTTGATTCAAAACAAAACAGCTTGACATGTTGCATTGTTGATTAGGATTCTGCTGTTGTATACCTTCTCTAATCTTGGATGTATTTATGCAAGAATTTTCTGCCTCCAGCGCTTCACAGGTCAGTGTCATAATTCAGTGGTTGTCCTGCTTGCTAAAATGGAACATACGAACACATGTGCATGCCGACAAAACAAAACACAGCTGGCAGCAGAGCTAATTTTAGGCTCTTTGCTTGGTCTACATTAACTGTTTTTTGTGAAAAGAAATTCCAGCAGTGAGGAGTATCAATCTAGTCTTTTGACCTTTGACTGTTGCTCTATTTGAACAAGGGAGTAACCATTGGGAATTCCACTTTGAAAATTCCGCCATCATTTAAAATAATAAAGATCTTTTGCTGTACCTCTTTGGTGCCCTATATAACACTGGCAGCTGTTGATTTTCAGTTTGGGGAGGAAAGGAACTCATTTTGTTACTCCTTCAGTTAGCTGAATGTTTCCATAGATTGTATTCATTCAGTTGGTGGCTTATCACTTATGGGACATTTAAATCTTTTATTAGGATTTTTGTGCTCCCATCTTCATCTGTACTGTCAAAGGAGAATTAACTGGCTTTCCTTTGGAACTTCTTTTGATTTCAAATTTTCAAGAGGCATAATTGACTCACTGTACAATTTACCAACCAGAAAGGATGAAAGTTTATCAGGTTTGAGGGTTAAAACCACTGGCCCCTAGTTAAGAAGGGGTATTCACAAAGAAATAGAAACTCTTCTTATCAAGATGCCCAAAGCTCTTCTAAAAGCAAGAAGGAGAATGACTGGGTTCTTACAGCATAAGCCATCTTGACTTTATAAGCCGGTGGGTGTCTTGTTGCTCCATCTGAACTGGTTAGCCAGCTGTGCTGCTGAGCTTTGACAACATAACAGGGCACCCCAGTTTATAAGTCAACATGATTTATCATGCTGCATGAACCCAGTTTGGGGCTTAATCGATTGCTTATTTGTTTGATACTGCTGGGGTGATAAAATAGTTTCTGTGTTTTGGAAGTCTGCCACTTGAAGAGTGACTGAGGTTCAACAATTCATTTTGTTGGAGACATTAAGAGGAAGGTTCAACATGTACTAATCAATGAGTTTAAAATTAAAATTGTGAGACAATAGTAGATTTAGGATGAAAGTGCCTTGATACTGAAAGTTGCTTTTCTTGAGTGAATGTCTCCTTTCGTATGCATTTGGCTGAACCCTAAGATCATCTGCCAAGGTCCTTCCCTGGGAGTTCTCTTTGAAAGAAGTTAGAAGAGTGGTTACTCAGAGAAGGGCCTTCTCACTAGTAGCACCCTTGTTATGGAAAACACTTCCCAGAGAGGTATACCTGGTGTTGACTCTTTTCATTTCACCACCAGGCCAAAACCATTTTATTTGCCCTGGGTTTTAATGGTTAGAATGTTTAAGTGGAAATTTTTAATATATTGTGTATTATTATTATTCAAGTGCTGTTGTGGATTTAGTTCAGTTTTATTCTCTGTAAGCTGTTTAGAGAACCTACAATGGATACAGACAGGATACAAAGCCAATGAATGAATGAATGAATAAATAAATAATGTTGTAAGCCGCCCCGAGGCTTCAGTGCGATGGGGCGGCCTATAAATAGTTTAATAAAATAAATAAATAAAATGGCTTAAATGGTAGTGGACAAGGGAATGGTTTGAATGAGGTAACTGTTAATTTATTGCATATGTGAAAGCCCCCTCATGTATCACTGTCTTGCCGTGGCAAAGGGGCTTGGGTAGCACAATGAAGCCATGAGCTATGCCATGCAGGGCCACCCAAGACGGACAGGTCATAGCAGAGAGCTCTGACAAAAGGTGATCCTCTGGAGAAGGAAATGGCAGCCCACTCCAGTATCCTTGTCATGAAAACCCTATGGACAGTACCAAAAAGACATGACGTCGGAAGATGAGCCCCTCAGGTCGGAAGGTGTCCAATGTGCTACTGGGGAGAGCAGAGGGCTAGTACTAGTAGCACCAGAAAGAATGAAGCAACTGGGTCAAAGCCGAAAGGACACTCAGTTGCAGATGTATCTGGTGGTGAAAGGAGAGTCCGATGCTGCAAAGATCTATACTCCATAGGAACCTGGAATGTAAGATCCATGAATCAAGGCAGGCTGGATGTGGTCAAACAAGAGATGACAAAATTGAATATTAACATCTTAGGAATCAGCAAACTAAAATGGTCAGGAATGGGTGAATTCAGATGACCATCAGGTATACTGCTGCAGGCAAGAATCCCTCAGAAGAAATGGAGTAGTCTTCATAGTCAATAAAAGAGTAGGAAAAGCAGTACTGGGATACAATCTCCAAAATGACAGAATGATCTCGGTTCGAATCCAAGGCAAACCATTCAGCATCACAGTAGTCCAAGTCTGTGCCCCAACCACTGGTGCTGAAGAGGCTGAAGTTGACCGGTTCTATGAATGCCTACAACACCTTCTAGAATTAACACTAAAAAATGATGTCCTTATCATCATGGGGGATTGGAATGCTAAAGTAGGAAGCCAAAAGATAACCGGAATACAGTGGTACCTTGGCTCACAAATGTAATCCGTTCCAGGGCTCTGTTCGTGACCCAAATTGGTTGTGAGCCAAGTCAAATTTCCCCATAAGGTTCAATGTAAATAAGGTTAATCCATTCTGTAACTTTTTGTAATCAGAAAAATTTGAAACAGAGTGACAAAGAACAACAAAGTAACAAAGTACTGTGCAGTACAGTAGAGAACACTAACCTAGGTGGTGGGGAGGTTATTGTTTTGAGGGAGAGTCCCCCTCCATAAGGATATTGGGGAGATCTCTTTCAGGGGTTTCCTCTCTTCTTTGTCTCCTAGCTGCAGGGTCAATTTTGGTGAAAAATCTGTCTATAGACACTTGTTTTTTTCCTGTACTGCATAACCCTCCGGAAATGAGAGACCACGTTATTGTTTATCAGATTCAACACACTGTTTGTTACATTTAGGCTGGGGTGGTACTTCTCCAAGAAACCCTGGCATGGGTGCACACCTGCAGGAAAAGACGGGCACAATCTCGGCCATCTCCCCCCACCACCACCAGCATAATCGTAGTCATCTCCCCCCCACCCCTGCCAAGTGGGGAGATGACCACGATTGCAGTTGCGTTTGTGCAGGGAAGATGTGCGTGATCATGGGTGGGCTACTGCAGAAAAGACGGGCGCCACCCAAAGCGGAGTTTGTGACCCAAGTCAAAAATTCATGAAATTTTTGTTCGTGAGCCAAGGCGTTTGTGAGCCAAGGTACCACTGTAACAGGTAAGTTTGGCCTTGGAGTACAAAATGAAGCAGGGCACAAGCTGGTAGAATTTTGTCAAGAGAATACGATGGTCATAGCAAACACTCTTTTCCAACAACCCAAGAGACGACTACTCTACACATGGACATCACCAGACAGTCAACACAGAAATCAGATTGACTATGTGCTCTGCAGCCAAAGATGGAGAAGCTCTATACAGTCAGTAGAAACTAGACCAAGAGCTGACTGTGGCTCAGATCATGAGCTTCTTGTTGCAAAATTTAGGCTTAAATTGAAGAAAGTGGGGAAAAGCACTAGGCCATTCAGGTATGACCTAAATCATATCCCTGATGAATATACAGTAGAGGTGACAAATAGATTTAAGGAATTAGATCTGATAGACAGAGTGCCTGAAGAACTATGGACGGAGGTTTGCAACATTGTACAAGAGGTAGAAACTAAAACCATCCCAAAGAAAAAGAAATGCAAGAAAGCAAAATGGCTGTCTGAGGAAGCTTTACAAATAGCTGAGGAAAGAAGGGAAGCAAAAGGCAAGGGAGAAAGAGAAAGATGCACCCAACTGAATGCAGAATTCCAGAGAATAGCTAGAAGAATAGCTAATAGCCTTCTTAAATGAACAGTGCAAAGAAATAGAAGAAAACAATAGAATAGGGAGGAGCAGAGATCTCTTCAAGAAAATTGGAGATATGAAGGGAACGTTTCATGCAAAGATGGGCATGATAAAGGACCAAAATGGCAGGGACCTAACAGGCAGAAGAGATTAAGGTGGCAAGATTACACAGAAGAACTATACAAGAAAGAGCTTAACATCTCTGATAACCACGATGGGGTGGTCACTGACCTTGAGCCAGACATCCTGGAATGTGAAGTCAAATGGGCCTTAGGAAGTCTGAGCAACAACAAAGCTAGTGGAGGTGACAGCATTCCAGCTGAACTATTCAAAATCTGAAAAGACGATGCAGTAAAAGTGCTACACTCAATATGCCAGCAAATTTGGAAAACCCAAGAGTGGCCACAGGATTGGAAAAGGTCAGTTTACATTCCGATCCCAAAGAAGGGCAGTGCCAAAGAATGTTCAAACTACCGCACCATTGCACTCATTTCACACACTAGCAAAGTGATGCTCAAAAACCTACAAACTAGGCTCCCCAGTATGTGGACCGAGAACAACCGGAAGTACAGGCAGGATTTCGAAGAGGGAGAGGAACTAGAGATCAAATTGCCAACATACGCTGGATCATGGAGAAAGCTAGGGAGTTCCAGAACAACATCTACTTCTGCTTCATTGACTATGCTAAAGCCTTTGATTGTGCGGATCACAACCAACTGTGGCAAGTTCTTAAAGAGATGGGAGTACCAGACCATCTTATTGGTCTCTTGAGAAACCTATATGCAGGTCAAGAAGCAACAGTGAGAACTGGACACGGAACCACTGATTGGTTCAAAATTGAGAAAGGAGTTCTGCAAGGCTGCATACGTTGCCCTGCTTATTTAACTTCTGTGCAGAGCACATCATGAGAAAGGCAGGGCTAGATGAATCACCAGTTGGAATTAAGATTGCTGGGAGAAATATCAACAACCTCAGATATGCAGAAGATACCACTCTAATGGCAGAAAGTGAAGAATAACTAAAGAGCCTCTTGATGCGGGTGAAGGAGGAGAGTGCAAAAGTTGGCTTGAAACTCAACATTAAGAAAAACTAAGATCATAGCATCTTGTTTTATCACTTCCTCGCAAATAGATGGGGAACAAATGGAGGTAGTGACAGATTTTATTTTCCTGGGCTTCAAGATCACTGCAGACGGTGAATGCAGCCAAGAAATTAAAAGACACTTGCGGCAAACCTAGACAGCTTACTGAAAAGCAAAGACATCGCCCTGCCAACAAAAGTTCATATAGTCAAGGCTATGATTTTCCCAGTTGCAATATATGACTGTGAAAGCTGGATCATAAGGAAGGCTGAGCGTCTTTGAATTTTGGTGCTAGAGGAGACTCATGCGAGTCCTGCTAAGCGATCAAACCGGTCAGTCTTAGGGGAGATCAACCCTGACTGCTCTTTAGAAGGCCAGATCCTGAAGATGAAACTCAAATACTTTGGCCACCTAATGAGAAGGAAGGACTCTCTGGAGAAGAGTCTAATGCTGGGAACAATAGATGGCAAAAGAAGAAGGGGACGGCAGAGGATGAGGTGGCTGGATGGAGTCACTGAGACAGTTGGTGTGAGCTTGTGTGGACTCCGGGGGATGGTGGAGGACAGGAAGGCCTGGAGGAATGTTGTCCATGGGGTCGCGATGGGTCGGACATGACTTCGCAGCTAGCACAGCACAGCATAGCATAGCATAAGATTACAGGTAGAATCCACTGTCAATCCTATATGTAATAGTTCCAGTGAGGTGAATGAGATTTACGTTAGCCATAATTAATTTACAACCCATTGCAATAGGTCTGTTTAAGTCAAACTAACATTGTGTATTACCCTACTTTCATCAAATTCTCATTCACAGCTGTTCTGAAAAGCTTTTGAAGATGGCAAAGAGCTGTTGGAGTAACACTCTTCTGTAAGCATGTGCTACTTAGACAGCCAGGCTGATACACTAAGGCAGAGCTGTTCGCAGAAGCAGGCTACTGTATGTCATTGGCAATGTAAATGCAGGGGCTTGTTCTCATCCAGTTTGACTAAGCAACTTTGAACTGGTGGGATTAGTCTCGTGATGCAGAGTTGGACTGGGACCCTTAACTCTTTAACCTTGGTGTGGATTACTACATTTCAAAACTTGTCTTCCAACAGTTGTTAATAAAAAATACAAAACAACTATTTTGAGATTATTATGGTGAAAATGAATGAGATGCCAACTAAAAGGAAATTTTGTGTTTAGGAACATAATGAACTCTGAAGAGCATTCTCATCAGAGAATTGGATCAAAACGAAGTTGTTAGATATAATGGTGTTCCAGTACATGAGACTTCCATTGGTTGTATAAAAATGACAAGAGGGCATGGTGAATATATAGTGGTTTTAATTTGAAGAAGACACGGAACAACTTGATGTACTTTTGATGCATAACTCTCAGAAGATTAAACAGGATCTACAGGATATTGGCCTTAGCACATTGGAATATAATTCAGAATTAGAATCAGACTAAACCAGATGCAGGCACCTATGTAAGAAACATCTCTCAATTTTTATTTTAATTTTGCTAATTTTCTTTTTACTGACATTACTTTTTACTGGCTGGGATTATTTCAAAGAGAACTGGGAGTCTCTAGCTGCTATTATCTTAATTTCCCATGAATGCCTCTGGGCAGTTTACTTGTCCTCTGTGACTAGCTATGCCCTTCTATAAAAGCTATTGTATGCTTATTTCTAGGACCATTTCTTAGATTTTCTGTGGACTCTGGTCTAAACCAAAGGTAATGTGAAAATACATGTATCTGAAACTTAAAACATCTCATAAAATATAAATGGTGCCATTAAAAATCCTTGAAATGACAAAGCTATGAAACAGTGAAGTGATGGAGCAATCCTACTGGCAGGAGCCAGGGGAGATCTGAAGGCCAAGGAAATGCCTTACCTGCAAAATGGACAGGTGAGCAATACTTTTGTGTTTTATTCCGTATTTATTTTTTTTGCTTCAAACAGATTTCGGACTGACATAATTCCCTATTCCCCAATTCCAGAGATGTGTTGGGGGCTTAGGAGTGCTTCAGATCCTATAGATCAAGCACCATTCCCAGCATGCCTAAAGAACTCTTCCAGGATATGTCCTTTTTGTGCTCTCCAACACTGGAGAGCCATTGTGGATCTTTTTGCATTCTCATAGAGAAGACTTGCAAGGCTGGGGCTCCTCCTCTGAAGCTAGGGGTTTCTCTTTCCTCTCAGAGGATAACCTTCTCCACACAAGCATAAAGCTATGGGCAGTGGAGCTCACAGTATCCAGAAATGAGTGGCAAGCTTTGCTAGTGGATGATTAGCATTGTCCACAAGCTGTTGAACTTCATTGGAGCAGTGATTCACTTAACTTAGCTCAGACCAGGATTTTACCCCGTCAGCTGCTTGTGTTAGATATATCAGGAGGAATATTTGTATGAAATAGGATAAAGACTTGAAGGTCAGGAAAATAAAACAGATTCCAAAAAGAACAGTTTCTCCTTTGCAATGAAGTGCTCTGTGAGACAAGATTTTACTTTATGTTCAAATAACTCCCTAGTTCTTAATAGCATGAACTATTTCTGTTCAAAATAATAGCTTTCTGTGGATGGCTACAGTATTTGTGCTTTCTATTTTCAACTTTTATTTCCCTCCCTTCTTGGGTAGCAAAAAACTGAGATATGTGCATCTTCATAGCATACAGTGCAGCTCTTTCTTTTTGTTGTATTGGAAATTTTACTATTCCACTTGTATAAAACTAACTAACCCATATAGAAAATTCATGGGGAATAAATCCATTGAATTCAGTAGGACTTGTGTCTGAGTAGGCATATAAAAGATTTTTCTGTAAGCTTCGTAAGTTTGCCGTATAGTACAATTGTATATGCTAGGACTAGGTTATAATGCATTTTATGTTAAAGCAGCAAAATAAGTTTGAGTTTGATGAAAAAGTAATCATTGTATGTCTTTCTTGAATTTTCCACAAATTTATTTTTCCCCCCAAGGGATAAAAAGTTTTTCCCCATGTCTTCAATATTTCTGGCAATTTCACATCTCTGAAAAAGGGTGACTCACCCATAATGTTATTCAAGTCCTCTGGCCAATGCATACTAATCTTTCACTCATGAATAGTCTACTCCCTTACTTAATTTTTAGAAATGCTAATAGCATTCAGAATGTTATGTTATAATGTTTAAACATCTGTTCTAAACATTTTGCTTTCCCTGAGTACTTTCTAGGATTTGTTTGATAGCCCTAATCATTTGTGCTGCTGTTCATCTGTAACACCCTCCATAGCATCATTTTTTAAAGTGTTTGCTAGAAGTACTAACAGTATTAAAGGTCTGAGCATGCATTAGATTATTAATAGAGGGAGAGATTGTTTTCATTTTGTTCATTTGGATCTTTAGCCAGAAAGAGATGTGCTTGTCTGTGCATGCATGCACATGCATGCACAAGAGATCAAAAGAATGAGATAAAATAGTAGCATGTAAAAAAAAGAAAAACTAGCAACATGGAAAGAGATTAGAACAGGGATGGGGAGCATAACTAGCTGCTGCCCCAGGCATTTATGTTCGTAGATCATTTGAGAGTAGAAGAAAGCTGATACCTGAGTTTGTTTGCTTCATATGCTTTTGCCTGATGTAGATTAGAGTGGGCAGCAGGCTTCTGGCTCAAGCATTTTCCTTTTCCCACATGAATTTCTCCCTTTCTTTTTTCCTCCAGCAGCATTAACCATGATGTAGTATTTATGCTTAGGTTTAACTCTAGTCATCCCAACTTTGAAGCCAGGTTTGAAGTTGGCTTGCAAACTCTATTTAAACTTGCGTTTAAAGCCAGCCGTGAGGAGCATTATAGATGGTACAAACTTCATGTTGCACTCTAGTCGATTCTTCTAAAAGAGGAGAATATGTTGCAGAGGTGTGGGGCGGGGGGACGGACTGTTGGAGTCAGCATCCAGCTCTTCATCTCTTAAATGTGGCTAAGTGAATGTGAAATGCACAAGGCTGTTGTTGCTTGAGACACTTCAGTGTGATCCATTTTTCAAGCATTCATTCAGGTAAGATAAATCTAATGGTTAATCAGACCCTGTGTTTGAAAGCCAACTTGCCGCTTCCTCCAACCCGTTCAGACCCAAATGCAGCCTTGCTAACTTACATTATATGATTCTTTTTGCTTATTCTGTCAATTTATTTCTACAGTAAGATTTGCCTTTTCTCTCTTTTATACTTGAACTTCCTTTTACCAGATAGCTTCAGTTTCTATATCAGTAAAATATGTAGGAATGTACTGCCTAGGCTTGACTGGCAACAGTGGAAGCCTCAATATTACTTTTGGCATGCTTGTCTATAAATAATGTCATTTTTTATTTTGAAAAAACTTGAATCTCTTAAAGTTTTTTATTGTAAGTACAGAAGTTGCAATGAAGCCTCATGTGAGTATAGAGCACTGTGAAAAACATTGGCTTTTAGCATGAGAGAAGAGTTGGTAAGTAGTTTGAGAAGCTTATATGTGTAATCAGAACTATAATGCTCCTGTGCCCTCATTCTAGACACTTCTTTCTTCAGGAGAAGTATAATTGACATCAGAGGACAATGTGTTCTAGGTGTTAATGTTGATCAAATTTCCTTGGCTTCAGTATATCATACAAAAAAACCCCCTTGTTATTTCTGAAGGTTCTCTCGCAAGTCAAACATCACTGATAATGCTGCACACATCTGCATTACCATTGCCCTCTTGGAACTGAACTTCAGCTTCACCTGCTGAGTAGAGTTTCTCTTAGAAATACAGCTCCCACACCTCCACCAGACACTTGTGGGAAGAAGAGAGGGTTTTAGATCTGTATTTATTGCAATTGGGAAAATACTCCCTGAATAAAAGCCTGCTTGGTTGGGTTTCATCTGATAATTTAGTTCATGACAATAAGTGAGAATTTTTAATAACTATTAATTATTAATTAATAAGTATTAATGGTATAGTCTTTGTTTATGTATATACCAGGAAGGGGTTCGGGGGGGGGGGTTAGAAATGAAAGAATGAATGACTAAATAAACCTTCAAAGAGCAACAGTGACTGGTGGGGAACAATCCAGTGTTTGATTCTAGCTACTAAGGCCATACCACTTTGGGAGAAGGAACCCAACATGGTCCCTGGAACACTTTTCTGGAACCATAGGTCTGCTGTGCTTATGAATGTGAAATATTTTTCAAGTATACCAATCTGCTAGCTAAAAATGTGATATTTGCTTTGAAAAAATTGAAATATATATTTCAGCCTCTTAACTGCCCATTCTCCTTTTGTTAACTCATTTGGAAAGGTTGGGTTGCTTTTATCTGTATATTTGATGACCACTGTTTTGTGATTAATGGGTACTAAGGACATGTGACTGCAAAAGTGCAGTTGTGGTTGGGTCCTCAGGCCATTTCAGGACTTGTGTTCTAGAAACATAGAAACATAGAAACATAGAAACAGAGCGAGTCAGAAGGGGCCTCCTGGGCCATCTAGTCTGACCTCCGGCACCAGCCGGCTCCGCTCATGACATGCCCACCATGTACATGTCCAGCCTATCTTTGAACACCCTCACCGATGGGGCCTCAACGACCTCCCGTGGAAGCCCATTCCACGCCCTCGGGGTCCTAACTGTCAGGAAGTGCTTCCTGGCATCCAAATTGAACCTTGGCTCCCTGAGCTTGGCTCCATTGGAGCGCGTCCTGCCTTCCTCTGCAGGGGAGAACAGGCCTCTCCCCATCTCCATGTGACACCCCCTCACATACCTGTATGTTGCCAACATATCCCCTCTGAGTCTCCTCTTCTCCAGGCTGAAGAGACCCAGTTCCCTCAGTCTCGCCTCATACCCCATCCCCTGCAAACCAGCCACCATCCTTGTGGCCCTACGCTGCACTGACTCCAACCTGGCTATATCCTTTCTGTAATGAGGGGCCCAAAACTGAACACAATACTCCAGTTGCGGGCGCACCAGAGTCATGTAGAGTGGAAGTAATACCTCTCTTGATCTAGAAGCCACACTTCTGGCTATGCAACCAAGGGTGGCATTCGCCCTCTTGACCACCGCATCACACTGCTGACTCATGTTTAGCCTGCGGTCAACCAGTACCCCGAGGTCCCTTTCACAAGTGCTGCTCTCCAGCCACTTGTCCCCTAACCTGTACTTATGACAGCTATTCCTATGCCCCAAGTGCAAGACCTTGCACTTCTCCACATTGAACGCCATCCTGTTGTCTCCTGCCCACTTCCATAGTCTGTCCAGATCCTTTGGATCTGGAGTACCTGCTTCTCAGTTGTGGCCACTGCTCCAGTTTTAGTGTCGTCTGCGAATTTGATCAGCAGACTGTTCACCCTTCTTCCATGTCGTTAATGAAAAGATTAAACAGGATCGGCCCCAGGACAGAGCCCTGGGGGACCCCGCTTGTCACTGGCTGCCATCCCGACGATTCCCCGCTAATGGTTACCTTCTGCTTTCGGTCAGTCAGCCATGCACTAATCCACCGGACAGTGCTTTGGTGTATCCCAAAACTCCTCAGTTTCTCCACCAGGATATCATGGGGCACTTTGTCAAAGGCCTTGCTGAAATCCAGGTATACCACATCCACTGCATCCCCTCCATCTAGCCATCTTGAAACCTTGTCATAGAATTCCACAAGGTTTGTCTGGCAGGACCTGTTTCTGCGGAAGCCGTGTTGTGTGGCTGTCAGCCTCCCTTCCCTATCTAGCATCACTAGATCTCTCTCTATTATGAGCCTTTCCATTGTTTTTCCTACAATGGACGTAAGGCTAACCGGTCTATAATTCCCCATGTCCTTCCTACTACCCTTTTTGAAAATTGGGACCACCGATGCCACCCTCCAGTCCTCTGGAACTTCACCCGTTCTCCACGAGGCCTCAAAAATGGAGGCCAGCGGGCGTGAGAGAACCCCTGCCAACTCTCTAAGTACTCTTGGGTGTAACCCGTCAGGGCCTGGCGCCTTTGTAATGTCCAATGCCCTGAGGAGCCCCTCGACTTCAAGGGGGGTGACTCTAATCTCTGCCCCTAAGTCCCCAGCCTCATCCAATCTCCTATACGGATATCCCCCGTCCTGCTTTGGGGAGAACACAGAGGCAAAATAGTCATTTAGCATCTGTGCCTGTTCCCTCATGTCAGTCACTGGATCTCCTTCCTCCTTATTTAGTGGTCCCACCACTTGTCTCCCCTTCCTTTTCCTATTTACATGCTGGAAGAAGCCCTTTTTGTTGCTCTTGATATTCTTGGCAAGTCTCAGCTCATAATCAGCCTTAGCCTTGCGAAGAATCCTTCTGCAACGGGCCTCCTCCTCCCGGTATACCCTTTTGTCTATTTCCCCCAGTACCCATTTCCTATGGAGGTTCCTCTTTCGTCTAATCCCCCTAACCACCTCCTTTCGCATCCATGGCGGCACTCTCCTCCGCCTCCCCACCTTACTGACTAGAGGTATTGTCAGGGCTTGCGCCTGCAAAACCTCCCTTTTGAGTGCCATCCACCCCTCCTCAACTCGCTTACCTTCCAGTAACCTATCCCAGGAGACTTTCCCCAGCCTGGCCTTCAGTTGGCCAAAGTTGGCCCTCTTGAAGTCCCAGCTTCTAGTGCTCGCCCTGCTGCACGGCCCCAGTCCTCTGATCTCAAAGCAAAGGATGGAGTGATCACTCGCATCCAGAGCTCCCCTAATCTGTACTTCATCTATCATTGTTCTTCTAGATAGAAGAACAATGCTACTGTGTAGAACAACAGTTGAGACGCATTTTGTAAGTGGAAGAAAAGAAGGTCAAACCTGGCATGCTTGAGAAAGAGGAGGGGTGAGATAATGGACAAGAGGCCAGCTTCTGATGATGGGTTCAAGATAGGCCATTGCCTCCAGGGGAGAGACCTTGCTAACCTTTCTGATTTCTTTGTTGCATGCAATCTTGCATTGGTCTCCATCCTTTCTTGTGTACAAATGCTTTTTAGTTCTTGTCTATTGTGCAGCTATATTTAGGGTAGTGTCAGGATTGCCATTATAATACCCTATTTTTCAAAGAGAGGTCTACAATTCAGCTTCTAAACCAATTTTAGCTGTGAAATAGAGCTCTGCTTAAGAACAAACATCTCTGTGGTTGCAAAGATTTAAGTGTGTGTATGTGTGTGTCTCATGCTTACATTTCTTTCAATTAAAAAACACACATTGGATCAGGAAACAGCCATTTCCGTGCATTTTGATAAGTAGTGTTTGCCCTGGGCAACTAGTAGCATGTGCTGCTTTCCCCCCTCAGCCACACTGATTTTCATGGACCAGAAAGGATTTTGCATTGTTCTGGCTGCCTATCTATGATTGTACTGTGAGATTCCTTGCACCTAGAGTTCTGCATTGTTGGCAGCACTAAGTCATGGCAACTATTAGTTTCAGAATTGGCAATAACAGTGCAGTTGCATTGTGGTAAATTAGCTACAGCAGTGTAGTTACTCTAGTACACATAGTACTCTTTGGGATATATTATGGGAATGAAGGGGTGGACAGATTGTTTAGGAAGCTGTGTCTCTGGGTTCCTTTGAGGTCCTCACTATCTCAGGAAGTCATTTGGTAATCTATATTAGATAGGTATCAGGTATTTTCAGCTTTAGTACTTGGACTAAATCATCAGCTGACATCTACTGGTTAAAACAGCAGTAGGGAATTCTATGTGTTGTGCACAAACTATCTAACAGAACTGAGATATCAAGATACCTCTTCATAGCTTTCTGTCTTCACTTTCCAACTCCCATTGAGGGTTAGTGTGCACTTTCTCAATGACTTGGCTAAGAAGAATTAGTTGGTACTCTGAGGTGCAATAAGAATTGATAGCATTTTCTTCATAGCATTGATACACAATGATATTTTACGATGAAGTTAAATTTATTAACAAATGCAAAAGACACAGAACTACAGTCATAGAAATAAAAGAGAAAAACTGTTTCTAGCTTCATATACTTGTCTTAGCTAGTATGAAAAGTATATCAAGTAAACAATGAAAAACCTATTGTATTGTTTTGAGTTGCAAATCAAATGCCCCTCTCTGCTCTCCTCATACAAGATATAGTGTGTATTTCTGTTTCTGAAAACGATTGTATACAGGTAGAATTGGTTGTGAAAATTGACATGAGTTTTAGGTTTTGTACAGAAATCAAACCCTTTTGATGTTTCTGGTTTGACACTGTGCCCTCCATGATACACACACACACACACACACACAGTATACCAGTATCTAGCTGGCTTGTGGTATTTACAACCTTCACACCAGGCTGTTGTTCACCATAAAAAACTTCATTGCAGACATTGCTGACTGCCTCTAATATTGCATCATCTTAGAGCTCTCTGAAAATGTATCTGTTGTGCGAGAGGATGTGTTTATTTCCCCAGTGAATAGGTATCGTCTTAAGAGATCTTCACAGTGGCACTCTCATTCTCTTTGACAGCAAAGGAGCTGCCACCATGGGAGTGGAATGCCACTCTTACATCCTTGGAGATGTCATCCACTGACCTCACTGCCAGTCTCTGTTTCTCCATGTCAGCTTCCTGGCCCTAAAGTGAACAAACTTGTTTCCTGAGATCCAGGAGCTTATTTCACTGAGCAGATATCCACATCTTTTGCCTGGTATGCATGTAGCTGTATAGTTGACAATTCATGAAATATACTCAATAGTTCTCATTGTGTTGCTTGATTCAGACGCTGTACCTTTGAACATTCACACTTGGTTTATTTATTTATTTAACATGTTTGTATGCCGCCCCCTTGCAAACAAGCCTTGGGGCGGCTAACAACATATGAAAGTACAATTTAAAAACAATACACAATTTAAAACTGGCCCATCTCAAAGTCTAAAAAATAAAAATATATAAATATAACAATAAATAACAATATAAAATTAATAATTTAACAATTAAAATATTTCTTAAATAAAAAGGTCTTTGCCTGGTGCCGAAAAGCAAATAATGACGGCGCCAGGCAAGCCTCTCTGGGGAGCGCATTCCATAGGTGGGGCGCCACTGCAGAGAAAGCCCTCCTCTGGGTACTCACCCTCCTTACTTCTCTCACAGAGGGTTCCTGGAGGAGAGCATCAGCTGCCGATCGTAGGGGCTGGGAGGGCATATATGGTCGCAGGTGCTCCTTTAGGTAGCCAGGAGCCAAGCCATTAAGGGCTTTATAGGTAAGAACCAACACCTTGAATTGGGCAGATCCATAATCTCATTCCTTTTTCCTTGGTACAGCAGCCTCTGAAGAGAAAGCAATGGCTGAAAATGTTGCTTGCCAATTCAGGCATTATATCAAACCATGGTTTTAGATTGCGTTTTTGGTTGAGTACCAGCGGTTTTGCCACAATGTGTCTGAACTTAGTAGACAAAAAGAGGGCAGACTCTTCTCTCTACTCCTAAATGTGCTATATTACTAAAGTGGTGATATTATTACTATTATTCTAGCATTCTCTTGTATCAGTCAGTTGAGTGTATTCATATTATTTTAATGCCTTAATAGATTTTCACTGGTGTATTACTTACCTGAGTTAATAAATAGAAGTGCTGATTCAAAAGGCATCATCACTCATTTCTTGGAGCCCTTTCTGGGCAGATGGAATAGTTAATTGGCAGTCCAGATGTTGTTAATTGCTAACTTTGTGCAGACCAGGTGTTGCAGGTCCTCTACTGTATCTCATAGAGTATGCTGTCTAAACCAGAGTAATCAGTCACTTGAGGGTCGTGATTTTTCATTACTCTTAAAACCCTATAATTTCTAGGAGGGTTTCCAGTGTGGGTGTTGCAGTGCATTGTACATACCCTTTGACTCCTCCTTATGTGGACTGTGGTTTATGCTGTGAGGAAGCAGACACAGTTTTGTACCATAGATATGTATTGTCTAACCAAGCTTGAATGTTAAACAACAAATGTGTAACAGATCAGCAATTCAATGTTACTTTCCTTAGGGGGTCCATGAATATTGCTTTCATTTATTAGCCAGTTTCTGACTGCACATGGCCTTGTGGGGATGGTACTCTCTTGTTTGCTCTCATTTTTGGTAAGGAGAAAGCATGCTCCTGTTTCTTACCTTCTTAAAAGCAACAGTGCAAGCAAGGGTCTGTGGATGCTAGTATTCTTTCTCCTTGCTAGAAGGCCAAAGGTAGCCTGGCTTTCCTACTTGCCATAGTTTCCCTGGCTGGAAATTGTTTGCATCTGCCACCATGGTTCAAGCTCCAGTGTCCAAGGTGACATGACAAGTATGACTGGCTAGGCTTTTGGAAAACTTGATCTGTTTTTCTCCTTAGTATTTGTTGTTCTTTGGTTTATTACAACATAACTGAGAATTGTTAACTGCCACAACAGCTTCAGCTATTGGGTGGTATATAAATGAAGTAGCAACAGCTTCTCTGTTCCTAAGTGTGTGGTGAGGCTGGACTGCTTTGCTCCTCTCAGCCCAGTCCTTGATATGAATCCTGATTTTCTTTGCTTCATACCTTCTGGCTAGTGATTGTTATCCCAGCTATATGTCCTTGAACCATGGAACTAGCATCACCACAGCTGTTGCCAGATGAGCTGCACATGGTTAAAATCTGGCAGCTGGGCCTCACAAGCAAATTGTGATCTGCCTGTACCACCTAAGTAAAATTAAGGCTTAGTTCCCTAACTTGCATGTCAATATTTCATACACGCTTATTGGCAATCTGAAAACTAGCATGATTGTAATCTGGGTGCCACAGTAGTGTTGTTTGATTATAAGTATTTCTTTCAAATGTTAGAAAGCTGAGAATGCTCAGATTAACTGTTTTAAAATCTGTAGATTCATGGTGTGTGGTGCTTCCCTTAAAGCATGCTTTCCAGCAAATTGATAATACTTGGCATCTAGAAAAAGCAAGATAGTAAATTTTTGGCCAGTAACTTAAACTTATGCATGTTCAGACAGAAAGATGTCCTACAACTTCTAGTGTCCCTCAGCTAGAACCTCATAAAGGTATACCTTTATACCGAGGATTTGGTATTGAGCAAATGTAATTATGTGTGGTTAAAAAGGAGATGTTTAATGAATTCAAGTTGATTGGTTGAAAGTCACTTTAAAAGCTTTTTATGATGAATCTCAGCAAATCACAATTTCTAGCACATGTATATATAGTTCTATAATAAGCTGAAAACTGGACAATGATACATTCCGCATTATGTCTGTACTAAAGGAATTAGAACATTAAAATATTCTGGAAATGAAAGTTACCATTAACAGGACTGTGGGCTGGATTCAGTATTTTCTAATCTCTTTGTACAGAGTGTGCAGAAAGGAATAAAAGCAAATCTTAATGGAAGCTGTCTAATAGCAATGTGCTCACAACTGCTTGCTGTTGACTTTAATATGTTAATAGTAGCACTGAGTGAAAGGGCAGCTCATATAAGCTGTTTGTAGACTTGTTCCATTCATGTTATTCCCCCCCCCCCAATTCATTTGGAACAGTATCCTTCTCCCTGCAGCTGACAGAAGCAGTAAACTCAATTCTCATATTATTCTCCCACCTCTTTCTTTGAATGAACACACAATGCTTAGTCAGCACACAGTATTAATGTTCTGGGGCAAGTTTGGATTGTTTGGAATGGATGGAAAGAGGGCAGCCTGCTTTCTGCAGTTGGAGCGCGTCTTTATTTTTTGTTCTAGGGTGCTGAGTCAAGGCCAACCCATTATGAAGTTTGTCTATATAAGGCTGCTTTCAAACATGTTATTTAAAGCCTAAACAAGGGAAATGGTTTTTGGATGTCTTGGTTTGCTCTGGTAGTCTGAGAAAGCAAAGTTTTTCCCTAAGCAGTATGAATTCACTTTGAGGGTCAGGTATGTTAATATCGATGCTGCCTTGGTCATAAAAATGTAAATAGAATGCTGAACTTAAGCAAGGATTTGATGGGCCCTTTGTATGTTGGAGATAGCTAAATGGTGTTAATGAGTATGCACATGAGCACCTGGTACTGTCCAAACAGAATATGATGCTGTATTAGCAATATTTGAAGGTGGGGATACTGCAAAAATATTTTCCATTACTGTTTAAGGAGAGGGGAGGGTTGAAAGCTGGCAACGAACTTGAATATATTTTTCATTCATAATTTAACAAATTGATGACATTTTCATGAACATGGCCAATTACAAACTAGTTGGTAATGCAAACTGATTGCAACATGTTGGATGTTGGATGTTGTGAGCCGCCCCGAGGCTTGTGGCAAGGGGCGGCCTATAAATTTCTAAATAAAATAAATAAATAAATAAACATGCTTGTCTTTCCCCTGAAATTGTTACACTGAAATCAGAAGATTTTAGCCATTGTTGGTGCATTTTTCTATTGGTTAGAGAAAGAGAATTGTGATTCTCTTTGTTTAGTTGTGGTTTTTAATACTTATAAAGCACCTGAAATGTTTTAAGAGCTGTCCAGATAGTGAAAGATAAGAGAGTCTCTGTCCAGAGACTTAAAATCTAATATCAAATCAAATTGATTCAAATCAATATGAATCAAAATGCTGTTTGCCTGGAAAAAATACCAATTGTTCCTAGGCATAAAAATGGATGGTAACATTGTGCATCTCTCCCTCTCTCGCTCTCCATCCTCTCCATCTGAATTTCTTCCTGAAAACCCAAGGAAAAGTATGAGTGCCTGAAGGATAAGAGGTAAGCAAGCACAATTTATGACATTGCATAGCATCATCATTGTTCATCAGAGAATCATAATTAAAGGTAGCATTAACATTAATTTCTAATCTACCATGTGCTCATGTCCAACTTGCTTTTTTCCTCTTTCTGTTTGAATGCTTTAAAAACACCTAGAAATTAGCTGCCTGGCAACATAAAAGCATAGATGTTAAAATGAAGTACATGCCTTCCAACTATTTCCATTACCTTGCTAAATTTAGATCAAATACAACTTTGGTGTTGAGTTCTCTTGGGAATTTATCAAAAGACAGTTAATATCTCATCTCTCTAAGAGCTGCAGGAGAAAGGTAGCCTCAGACTAATGTCTGCATCTGTCATCCAAATCACACAAGAGGCACATGCCTTTGTCATTCACAAATCACCCAATATAAATTTCTCTTCCTTAAACAAATTCTGTTCATTTGCTACACTTGCTTTCATGATTATCTCTGCATTTGTCTCCCAATTCCATTGATGTTTCAGGGAGGAGGTGTTGAAGATGTTTACTTATTTTTACTTATTTTCCAGATGACCATATTTAATATATTAAAATATAAATTCTGCAGTGAATTTTGTTTGCTCTTGCTTTTGTTTACTAGTTTTATTTTATTTTTATTTATTATTTATTAAAACATTTGTAGGCCGCCCCATCGCAACAAAGCCTTGGGGCGGCTTACAACATATTAAAACAGCAAGAATACAAATATTAAAATACTATATCCCACCCCCTCCCTCGGTGCATCTCGTTTTAGTTTTAGGGCAGGCTGCTTTGATTTCTTTAGGGGATTAGTGGGAATACCATGATGTAAATGATGTTACAGTAAACACTTTACATAAACTGTTACAGCAAACTCTTGCTTTACCCATAACCACTAAAACCTACATAAATCAAAGCATTTTTGCTCCCAGTCTGTAAAATTGTCATTCTTGATCCTGGTTGGCTTTCAAGAAGAGCCCCAAAGCTGCAGAGCTGCTACCCAAGATGGCTCTCTGTATGATATCATGGACTGGATCACTGCCTTGTCGTGGCGAAGGGGCTTGCGTAGCTCAATGAAGCTATGAGCTATGCCGTGCAGGGTCACCCAAGACGGACAGGTCATAGCAGAGAGCTCTGACAAAACGTGATCCACTGGAGAAGGAAATGGCAACCCACTCCAGTATCTTTGCCATGAAAACCCCATGGACATGAAAACCAAAAGCCAAAACGATATGACACCGGAAGATGAGCCCCTCAGGTCGGAAGGTGTCCAATATGCTACTGGGGAAGAGTGGAGGGCTAGTACTAGTAGCGCCAGAAAGAATGAAGCGACTGGGTCAAAGCCGAAAGGACACTCAGTTGCCGATGTATCTGGAGGTGAAAGGAAAGTCCGATGCTGCAAAGATCTTTACTCCATAGGAACCTGGAATGTAAGATCCATGAATCAAGGCAAGCTGGATGTGGTCAAACAAGAGATGACAAGACTGAACATCGACATCTTAGGAATCAGTGAACTAAAATGGACAGGCATGGGTGAATTTAGTTCAGATGACCATCAGGTATACTACTGCGGGCAAGAATCTCTCAGAAGAAATGGAGTAGCCTTCATAGTCAATAAAAGTGTAGGAAAAGCAGTAGTGGGATACAATCTCCAAAATGACAGAATGATCTCAGTTCGAATCCAAGGAAAACCATTCAACATCACAGTAGTCCAAGTCTATGCCTCAACCACTGGTGCTGAAGAGGCTGAAGTTGACCGGTTCTGTGAAGGCCTACAACACCTGCTAGAATTAACTCCAAAAAATGATGTCCTTATCATCATGGGGGATTGGAATGCTAAAGTAGGAAACCAAAAGATAACTGGAATAACAGGCAAGTTTGGCCTTGGAATACAAAATGAAGCAGGGCATAGGCTGGTAGAATTTTGTCAAGAGAATACGATGGTCATAACAAACACTCTTTTCCAACAACCCAAGAGACGTCTCTACACATGGACATCACCAGACAGTCAACACAGAAATCAGATTGACTATGTGCTCTGCAGCCAAAGATGGAGAAGTTCTATACAGTCAGTAAAAACTAGACCAGGAGCTGACTGTGGCTCAGATCATGAGCTTCTGGTGGCAAAATTTAGGCTTAAGTTGAAGAAAGTAGGGAAAAGCACTAGGCCACTCAGGTATGACCTAAATCATATCCCTGATGAATATACAGTAGAGGTGACAAATAGATTTAAGGAATTAGATCTGATAGACAGAGTGCCTGAAGAACTATGGACGGAGGTTCGCAACATTGTACAAGAGGCAGCAACTAAAACCATCCCAAAGAAAAAGAAATGCAAGAAAGCAAAATGGCTGTCTGAGGAAGCTTTACAAATAGCTGAGGAAAGAAGGGAAGCGAAAGGAAAGGGAGAAAGAGAAAGATACAAACAATTGAATGCAGAATTCCAGAGAACAGCTAGAAGAGATAAGAATGCCTTCCTAAATGAACAGTGCAAAGAAATAGAAGAAAACAATAGAATAGGGAGGACCAGAGATCCCTTCAAGAAAATTAGAGATATGAAGGGAACATTTCATGCAAAGATGGGCATAATAAAGGACCAAAATGGCAGGGACCTAACAGAGGCAGAAGAGATTAAGAAGAGGTGGCAAGATTACACAGAAGAACTATACAAGAAAGAGCTTAACATCCCTGATAACCACGATGGGGTGGTCACTGACCTCGAGCCAGACATCCTGGAATGTGAAGTCAAATGGGCCTTAGGAAGTCTGAGCAACAACAAAGCTAGTGGAGGTGACAGCATTCCAGCGGAGCTATTCAAAATCCTGAAAGATGATGCAGTTAAAGTGCTACACTCAATATGCCAGCAAATTTGGAAAACTCAACAGTGGCCACAGGATTGGAAAAGGTCAGTTTACATTCCGATCCCCAAGAAGGGCAATGCCAAAGAATGTTCAAACTACCACACCATTGCACTCATTTCACATGCTAGCAAAGTGATGCTCAAAATCCTACAAGCTAGGCTCCAGCAGTATGTGGACCGAGAACTACCAGAAGTACAGGCAGGATTTCGAAGAGGGAGAGGAACTAGAGATCAAATTGCCAACATACGCTGGATCATGGAGAAAGCCAGGGAGTTCCAGAAAAAGATCTACTTCTGCTTCATTGACTACGCTAAAGCCTTTGATTGTGTGGATCACAACAAATTGTGGCAAGTTCTTAAAGAGATGGGAGTACCAGACCATCTTATTTGTCTCTTGAGAAACCTATATGCAGGTCAAGAAGCAACAGTGAGAACCGGACACGGAACCACTGATTGGTTCAAAATTGAGAAAGGAGTTCGGCAAGGCTGTATACTGTCACCCTGCCTATTTAACTTATATGCAGAGCACATCATGAGAAAGGCAGGGCTAGATGAATCACCTGTTGGAATCAAGATTGCTGGGAGAAATATCAACAACCTCAGATATGCAGATGATACCACTCTCATGGCAGAAAGTGAAGAGGAACTAAAGAGCCTCTTGATGCGGGTGAAGGGGGAGAGCGCAAAAGTTGGCTTGAAACTCAACATTAAGAAAACTAAGATCATGGCATCTGGTCCTCTCACTTCCTGGCAAATAGATGGGGAAGAAATGGAGGTAGTGAGAGATTTTATTTTCCTGGGCTCCAAGATCACCGCAGACGGGGACTGCAGCCAAGAAATTAAAAGACGCTTGCTTCTGGGGAGGAAAGCTATGGCAAATCTAGATAGCATACTAAAAAGCAGAGACATCACCCTGCCAACAAAAGTGCGTATAGTCAAGGCTATGGTTTTCCCAGTTGCAATGTATGGCTGTGAAAGCTGGACAATAAGGAAGGCTGAGCGCAAAAGGATTGAGGCCTTTGAGTTGTGGTGCTGGAGAAGACTCCTGCGAGTCCCTTGGACTGCAAGGCGATCAAACCGGTCAGTCCTAGAGGAGATCAACCCTGACTGCTCTTTAGAAGGCCAGATAGTGAAGATGAAACTCAAATACTTTGGCCACCTAATGAGAAGGAAGGACTCCCTAGAGAAGAGTCTAATGCTGGGAACAATAGATGGCAAAAGAAGAAGGGGACGGCAGAGGATGAGGTGGCTGGATGGAGTCACTGAGGTGGTTGGTGTGAGCTTGAGTGGACTCCGGGGGATGGTGGAGGACAGGAGGGCCTGGAGGAATGTTGTCCATGGGGTCGCGATGGGTCGGACTCGACTTCGCGACTAACAACAACAACAATAATACTAATGAAGAATTTGCTCTCTGTGGAAAATTGGCAGTTGGATTTTCCATATTCTGTGGTGTTGGAGGAAATCTATGAGGTTCAAAATGATTTTGCTTAAGTAATTTAAAAATAATACTACATGCAGTGTTTCTTTTTCATGGTCTCTGTGCATCATACCCATGCGCTCTGCGCCTGTGTGGGATCTGTTGACAGGTAGAGATTTCCTAGCTAGGCATTTTTGATGGGAGCCCCACCTGGTTTACAAAAAACAATAATAACACAAGAATATTGTAACAAAATATAGAAATTCTTTTAAGAAGCACTCTTGATTTTTCTGTTGTGAAAATACATGCAGAAGTTAAAAGATAACGGAAGTTTCAGTGATTGTTCAAACTGAGTCCTAACTACTAGATATCACAACATAGTCATAACTATGGCTTATATAACAGTTTCCACCTTCCTTTAGTTATCTGACAGAATTGGCTGAAGATTTGGTTAGGGAGTAGGGTTGGTGCTTACATTAAGTCTGGTAGTTGACATTGGGCAGGTTCAGCCAAATATTTCAAGTTAAATAATAAAAGCATGAGATAAATCTCAAGTGTAGTACAATGAATAGAGTTCTGGACTTGAACTTGCTTTACCTTGGTTCAATTCCTGTTTGTTTGTTTGTTTTTGTTTTGTTTGATTTTTGTACTACCCAATATCCAAAGTTATCTGGGAGGTTTACAACACATAAAATACAGTATAAAATACAAATAGCAATAGAAACATCATAACAAAGATTACCATACAAAGATTACCAACCAAATTTAAAGTGAATGTTTAAAAGCTACAGTAGTCTAAAACATAACACCAGTTTAAGCAGCTAACAAAGCACCAATATAATAGTAACTAATTAAATGCCCTGTGGTAGAGTACAGTCTTAACCTGGCACCAGAAAGATATTAAAGTTGGCTTCAGGTTGGGTTCAGTGTGAAACTTGTTGCATAACTGAAGGGCCACCATTGAAAAGGCCCCTCTCCTGGTTGCCACTAACTGAGCTCCCTTCAAAGTAGCAATTGGAGGCAGATCCCAGATCTTGGTAGTGTCTGGGTAGATTGTGGTTGGGAGGGGGTGTTCCATCAGGTATTGGTTCCAAGCTGTGTAAGGATTTATAGTTTCAAACCAGCAACTCGAAATGGGCTGAGATGCAAGTGGACCAGCTGTGGTATTGTGTGTTCAGACTGTCTGGTCCCTGTTATGAATCTTGCTGCAACGTTTTGCACAAGCTGCAGCTTTAGTTGTGAAGTTTGTGACATGTTTGTCAAGTCTTGCACCCTAAGCCCAATTTTGCCCAATTTTAGATGTGGTGGGAATATTTGGCTTGAGGAACAAATAGTGGCCGTCAAGCCTCTCATCAGAATGTCTGGATTATCTCTGTCATGCTCTCAGCTTTTGCTTTGGATACCCCATATTATTTACTACATCCTGCTTTATCCTTCAGTTACAAAGCTAATGGAAGGAACCTTGCACAACATGTGTGGCATTTCTTAGGTGCAAATGCCTTATTTTTCCATTGTGTACTGAACAGTGGTGAGAGTCATATCCACAACTCTGCCCATTTCTGGCTCTGGTCACTACCGTTTCTGGAATGCAGAAATGCCTTGACTGGTTTTTACTAAGGTAATATAGGACTTGATCATCAAAAGGATCTCCACCTCTGCCTTATGGAGTGATTGTGGCAATGAGGATGAAATGGGGCAACCATACTTAAATCTATCCTGACCATTTGCCTGCCTACATAGCTATACATCAAGCTAATCTTTGCTGAGTTGGAAAGGTGTGAGCCTGAGGCCAGATGGGTGACCACATGTCAAAGTGGAGCAGACGGGTGGAACTGATGACCTTATGAGTCCTTTCCAACTCTACTCCTGTCGTGTCCTGTCCTATTAATCTATGAAGAAGAAACAGTGGGATTTAAATGGCAGAAAAGCATTCTTCCTTTAGGAATTGTGAGAGGTGCAAACTTCTTTAGAGTTTTGAAAACATCATTTAGAAAAATTTCTTCCTTCAGTTGTTCAGCTTTGCTGTAGCTCACTTGGGCAGAAAATGATAAATGCACACAAGCCTAGCCCGGATGAAAATGCTGTGATTCCAAGCAGCTTGTAACTCTAGTTGTTACCATCTGAATCATACTAAACATAGATTTAACTACAAGTTCAAATATCTTGCTCAGACTTTGTAAGACTAGCTAAATGTGGGAGAGGGAAGAGTGAGGATGATGAAAAGAACAGGGAAGTTCACAACTTCAAACTTTCCAAAGCTGTTATTCCACATATCTGTTGCCACAATGTCTTGCTATTGGAATAAAAGGAGATAGTCTAGAATAGATGAATTGAGGTATGTTTCAGTAATGGTTCTCACAAAAAAACTCTAGTACTCTGCTTTGCTAAATACTGACTGAACTTTTTAGAATTATGTTTGAATTAGTACAAGATACATAATATTAGTTCATTCACTTTCATAATACTGGATTCTAGCCTAGTGGTACTGGTATTAACAAGTAAAAAGATTGATCCTGATGGATTTCAGGACCTGATGTTGAGTGTATATTGCTGATAGCATCCTGATTCCAATGAAGTAGACATTAGATTACAAAAAAACTAATGAGCCTTGGTATTTATACAGGCATATCTTGTTTTATTAGGGACTGCAGGTGGCGCAGTGGTTTAAACCGCTGTGCTGCTGGGCTGGTTGATCGAAAGGTCGCTGGTTCGAATCTGCACACGGGGTGAGCTCCCGTGCTCCGTCCCAGCTCCTGCCAACCTTGCAGTTCGAAAGCATGCAAATGCAAGTAGATAAATAGGTACCACTTCGGTGGGAAGGTAACAGCGTTCTGTGCACTTTGGTGTTTAGTCATGCCGGCCACATGACCACAGAGACTGTCTGCGGACAAACGCTGGCTCCCTCGGCTAGGAAACGGAGATGAGCACCGCCCCCTAGAGTCAGGCATGACTGGACGTAACGTCAAGGGGAAACCTTTACCTTTACCTTTATCTTGTTTTATTGTACTTCGCTTTATTGTGCTTTGCAGATATTGCATTTTTTTTTTTAAAGAAATGGAAGGTTTGTGGCAACCCTGCATCAAGCAAGTCTGTCGGCACCATTTTTCCAACAACATTTGCTCACTTTGTGTCTCTGTGTCACATTTTGGTAATTCTTGCAATATTTCAAACTTTCATTATTATTATTATATTTGTTCTGGTGATCTGTGATCAGTGATCTTTGATGTTACTATTGCATTTGTTTGGGGGGCACCATGAACTGTGCCCATATAAGATGGCAAACTGAATGGATAAACTCTGCTCCACTGACCAGCCATTCACCCATCTTTGTCCCTTTCTTCCAGTATCCCTATTCCCTGAGACACCACAATATTGAAATTAGGCCAATTAATAACCCTACAATGGCCTTTAAGTGTTCAAGTGAATGGAAGAGTCGCCTGTCTCTCACTTTAAATCAAAAGCTAGAAATGATTAAGCTTAGTGAGGAACTCATGTTGAAAGCTGACATAGGTGGAAAGCTAGGCCTCTTGTGCCAAGCTAAGTTGTGACTGCAAAGGAAAAGTTCTTGAAGGAAATTAAAAGTGCTACTCCAGTGAACACACAAATGATAAGAAAGTGAAACAGCCTTATTGCTGATTTGGAGAACATTTTAGTGGTCTGGATAGAAGATCAAACCAGTCACAACATTATCTTAAGTCAAAACCTAATCCAGAGCAATGCCCTAACTTTCTTCAATTGTGTGCAGGTTGAGAGAGGTGAGGAAGAAGATGCAGAAGAAAAAAGTTTGAAGCTAGCAGAGCTTGTTTCATGAGGCTTAAGGAAAGAAACTGTCTCTAACATAAAAGTGCAAGATGAAGCAGCAAGTGCTGACATAGAAGCTGCAGCACATTATCTAGAAGATCTAACTAATTAATGAAGGAGGTCACATTAAACAACAGATTTTCAATGTAAATGAAACAACCTTATATGAGAAGATGCCATCTAACACTTTCATAGCTAGAGAGGGGAAGTCAGTGCTGGGCTTCAAAGCTTCAAAAGACAGGCTGACTCTCTTGGTAGGGGCTAATGTAGCTGGTGACTTTAAGCTGAAGTAAGTGCTCATCTACCACATTGAAAAACCTAGTGCTCTTAAGAATTAGGCTAAATCTGCTCTACCTGTGCTCTGTAAATGGAACAACAAAGCCTGGATGACAGCACATCTGTTTACAACATGGTTTACTGAATATTTTAAGTCAACTGTTGAGACCTTCTGCTCAGAAAAAAAGATTTTTTTTTCAAAATATTAGTGCTCATTGACAATGCACCCAAGAGCTCTGACAGACATGTATGACTAGGTTAATGTTTTTATGCCTGCTAACACAACATCCATTCTGCATCCCATGGATAAAAAATTAATTCCACTTTCAGGTCTTATTAAAGAAAAATGTTTTGTAAGCTATAGGTGCCATAGAAAGTAATTCTTCTGATGGATCTGGGCAAAGTAAATTAAAAACTTTCTGGAAAGGATTCACCTTCCCAGGTGCCATTAAGAACATACATGATTCCTGGGAAGAGGTCAAAATATCAACATTAATAGGAGTTTGGAAGAAGTTGATTCCAACCTCATGGATGACTTTGAGGGATTCAAGACTTCAGCGGAGGAGGTAACTGCAAATGTGGTGAAAATAGCAAGAGAACTAAAATTAGAAGTGGAGCCTGAAGATGTGAATAAATTACTGCAATCTCATAATAAAACTTTAATGGATGAGGTGCTGCTTCTTATGAATGAGCAAAGAAAGTGGTTTCTTGAGATGGAATCTGAAGATACTGATGACAATTGTTGATTTAGAACATGGGTCCTCAAACTACGGCCCGCAGGATGGATCTGGCCCAGCATGCCCATTCAGTCTGTGCCGCCGCTCCCTGCCTGCTGAGATCTCCCAGCGAGTTCAAAACCATCTCTGAGCACTCACCGCTGCCTTGCAGCATGGGCTGGAGGTGATGGCTTGCTCACTGGGAGATCTCTGAACAAGCGAGCCGCTGCTACACACACCCATCACCACCTTGCACGCACCTGACAATGCCTCACCGGCCCATGTGCCCAGCCCCCCCCCCCACCAGCCCGTGTGTGTAGCCACCGCTTTTCAACTGGCCCCCTATTGGAAAAGTTTGAGGACCCCTGATTTAGAATATTACATAAACGTAGTTGATAAAGTAGCAACAGGGTTTGAGAGGATTTACTTCAATTTTGAAAGAGTTCTACTCTGGGCAAAGTGCTGTCAAACAGCATCTCATGCTACAGAGAAATATTTTGTTGATTAAGAAGTTTAAGAAATTGCTGCAGCTCCCTCAATCTTCAGCCACCACCACCCTGATCAGTCAGCAGCCATCAACATCAAGGCAAGACCCTCCCTGAAGACTCAGAAGATGGTTAGCATTAGACTTAGAAGATGGTTTTGTTTAGCAATAAAGTATTTTTAATTAAGGTATGCACATTTTAGACATAATGCTATTGCGCAGTTAATAGATTACACTAATA
The DNA here is from genome assembly GCA_023646645.1 of Varanus salvator macromaculatus. Taxonomy (NCBI): domain Eukaryota; kingdom Metazoa; phylum Chordata; class Lepidosauria; order Squamata; family Varanidae; genus Varanus; species Varanus salvator. Next base: position 16,932,129 of record JAIXND010000795.1, read on the forward strand.
GTATAAACATCACTTTTATATACACTGGGAAAGCAAAATAATTGTGTGACTTGGTTTATTGCTCTACTTGCTTTATTGTGGTGGTCAAGAATCAAGTCCTCAATATCTCTGATGTAGAGATTTACCGTACAGCAACCTTTTATGGTAAGCCACTATTATTAAACTTGCAATGTAGATTGAGGGAGGTTAAGGATAAGAAATGATGGCTTGCTTAACATGTTCCAGAACTCACTGCCAAGTAACATCTGATATAGGAGCTTCCTAGCACTCACATTTTTTTAATATGTTCCTTCATCTTTTACTGTGACAGATTAATGCAGTAAAGCTTGTTGCTGAAGGCATTTGGGTTTCTCAGGCTGAATTCTTAGCTTTTTAAAAGGTCCTTCCTGTGTTTGTCAGCTGATTAGCCAAAGGCATTTGCTGTTTGCAGCCACTGATAAAATCCTACTTTACTAGATTTCTTGCTTTTGGCATTGTGGGTCTTCAGTCTTGTGTTCTTTTTTTCCCTGGATTGCTGGGATAGCCTATATACTAAGGAACTGCTGTCAGTGCAAACTGACCGCAGGCTCTATAATCAGTTTGGTACCATCTACAAATAAATGCTTTGCAGTTGAGGAGTCAATCATAGCAGGGACATTAAGAATACACTTTTGGATTTTGTATAAAAGCAGTGGACAGTACCTCATATTTTCTGGTCATTGATATTAGTAAAAAATTCTGCTTTGATTAATGTTTGATTTGACATGAACCACTGCCCCCAGGTCGGGCTATCTGACTTGGGAAGCCAGATACTGTTTGTGAGTTGCCAGAGGGCTATCCCTCCTGTTACACTGAAAGGAGAAAAGGTAGTTGTCAAATGCGATCTTCTGAAAAAGAAAGCATGATCTCTGGAAATCCAATAATCTTCCATACCACTTGGTAACCCAGACTCCTTCAATCAAGTTTGCTTTATAAAGTATTAGGGTTTGCTAGAAAGGAGGGAAAGCCAAGTAAGAAAACTTGGTGGCAGAGTTGTTCGGACAAGAGTGTGTAGCTATAGAATTCTCCCTTAGATGGGTTCTCTTCATCAAAGAGTTTAAGACTGGTGTCTGGGGAATGTTGCATGTACAGCTCATTTTCTCTCTTTGAACACTGAACTGGCTGTTCCTGATGCCTGAAAAAGGTAATGAGGTGAGGAAAAGTAAGTTCATATTGTTTAAGCTTGTCTGGGCTTGGAAATCATTCCTCTGTGCTCTCCTTTTCAGACTGTTTTATAAGCCCCTGTATATATTCAAGAGGGTGAGGGTGGGGAAATGCGGGCACAATCTGACCTATTTCTCTGATTCTTTTGAGCTTGAACACAAAGGTGTATGGACTTATCCTGCCAAGTCTTATTTTGCTTGGGTATGCAGTAGCAAGAGCTAAAAAGGCTTGCCACTTCTAAAGCTGTTGCTGTGTTAGAGTGCTGGGATTCCCTTGTATGCATCTTGTCAGCAGGACTCATGCTGATGTATTATTCCATATAAAGCCAGGTTTTCATTTTGCACTGTGAGTACGTAGAGTGAGCACAGCCGGTGAGTCAGTCATGATTCCTGTGAAATTCCTCCAATGATTATTGAATGTGGGCACAAGCAACCTACTTCCTCTGTCATTCCTATATGAAGTTTTAAAATGTACATAAAATGACATCTTGTTTTGGAGAGCGTTGTTTCTTCTTTCTTAGGAACAGCTTAATTAAAGCTGTAGTTATCTCTTCTCTCCTTCATTTAATATAATTTCACAAACTGTCCTGTTTGGTATTGGTAATATTTTTAAACTCAGAATTAGAAATCAAAAAGGTAGGTAGGTCCACAACAGGAAACTAAGGTGTACCCTCCTTCATATCTATAATTATGATCCAAACTTGGAACCATGGTGATATATACTTTTCCCATTATTACTCAATATCATCTCTTGGTAAGTTTTTCATCTCCTATGGAAAAATAGGGAACAGTCAGCTAGTTTCAGCTGTATACCAAAATCCACAATTTCACTCTAACTCCTGTACCAGTCCTGGAATTTTCCTGTTGTCATAGGAACAGTGTGTGTGTAACTATTTTTAATGCATTTATCCTGCAGCACCAGTGTGGGTTGGGACATTCATTTCTCCCATATCCATTGAACAGATGAAAAGGGGCTTTACTAGAAGATGTGGGGGAAGGTGCATGTTGCCCACAGACCATCTCTTGTCCACCTCTAATAGAAAGACAATGAAATATAAGGGAGAGCCAAATTCAGGTATAATTATCTCCTTTCTTGAAATTATTTACGATTTTGTAATACAATATATAATTTTCATTTCTGTACATAGCCAAAGCTTTCTGAGCAGTTTACAACAGTTATATAAAGCCCTGTTTGTCAAGACCAAATGGGGCTCTAGAGATTGACAGAATAGGGCACTCTTCTTGGTAATCCTGTCTTTCCGGGAGTTTGCTTAGATCATGAGCATCTTGCAGACAGAAAGATCTTTTCTTTTTGACTAGTGAGTGTTGGTTGGTGTTAAGCAAAAGCTTATTCTAAATCACTATTTCTTGATCTCCTTGTTCTGCCAAGTGTTTCTTTGGGTGGGAGGAGATGAAGACAGGAGAAAAATAGAATAAATAAAAATAAAACAATTTGGCATGTATTCTTTTTGCTCAATGAGTTTTTCTTTTCTGTTTTAAATGTTATAGAAGCAACATGAATGGTCTGAAGGGCATAGGAGGCAACAATTTACTGAGGCTGAATAGGGGGACTATGAAGTAACTCCACGCATATCGTCTTAGGTTTCATTATGGAAAAAATGCAATGTGAAATACATACAACCCTGCATGCAATATTTATGCTGTTACCCATAAGTTGCAGGCCTACTGGTTATAATACTGATGATACTTAACTTTCTGATCAAATGACACAGGGATATTACTCATTCCTAGAGTACCTTGTCACTCAACTTTATCCAGCCACTTGGATCGCTTAGCACAACCACAGCCTGCTAGGCCTGCCTTGTGCCGTTATACATCACTGAACTTACTTGTGAAATATAGGGAGAAAAAAAATAATCTTTCTATATTTTATAATTCCTTGTCATTTTCCTAATCAGGTCTTAGAAGACTTTCTCCCCTTCTCAATTTATCAAATACCAAAAACATGTCTATTAATTTAGATATGATTTAATCATTTCAATGTATTTTTCAAGCAGTCCCCCCAGAGATGCTTTTTCATCCATGTTTGCTTTGCACTGGGTTTACTTGTATTTCCTTTTCTTTTTAGAGAGTAGGAGAATTTACTCACCCTGCGTATAGGCTGTGGTTTTATCTTCATTTGTCTGTATAGACACCTGTCACTGAAAAAGACTGCTTCCAAAACACCACCAATTATCATAGCCTTCTGCTAGCCTGTGGCAGCCAGGTAAAAATAGAAACTGCAGCAGCAGCTTGCAAGTCTGCTGCCATTTCTTGTTGCCCAGAATAGCCCTTATGTCATTCCAGCAAATTATTGCAAAGGTGATGGTCTTTCTTTCTGTCAAAGCTTCAATAAAACATTCAGAGCAAAGCATGCAGATTTATTTATTAGTACAATCTATTATTTGCTTTTCATTAAGAGCAGGGTGGATATGAGTTAAATCAACTTGATTTAAATTGCAATTTAAATCACTAGTCAGTAAGACTAGATTTAAATCGTGGTTTTCTACATAATTTGCATGCCTGCCTGTCTGAACCCCTAGTTAGAGTAACTTCATTAAAATATTCTCAAACTGGGTCTCTTTTACAGCCTGCTGCCATTTATAAGTTTCCTCCTCCAGGGAAATAATAATATGATAAATCTTAGGCTATACAGAAAAAGATCCAAAGACTTGTGGAGTATTCTGCTCAAAAAGTTTCATTTTGATTTTTATTTCTTGCTTCTCGCACTTAGTTTCTTGTGTTGATCTATTCCACGCCCAACAATCTTCTATTTCTTCTTTTTATTTTTTAAGCTTAGCACTTAAGAGGTAAGGGGTTGATTCTGTGTACATAGATTTGGAAAGGAACAATGGGTCTTTTTCTTAAGGTCTTTTAATCAACTCTGTATGTTTATTTTATAACATTTTTGCTGTGAAGAAGAAACGTGTATTCTCTGCAGACACAAATTCACAGTTTTGAAAACTGTAAAACCAAGTATCTGTGATAATATCTACTAGAAAGAAAAAATATCCAATAATCTTGCAGAAATCTCTAAGAGAAGATCATGACATTGTGAAAGAATTAATGGAATTTATTTACCAGAAAAATTGAAATACCGTATGAATATAAGCCTCATGCTATATAATTAAAAACTAATCCTTATTTCATGATAAATAATGTATTTGGATTTAGATTTCTTTATATTCTTTAGATAGGTTTTTTTTTCTCAAAAGGCATTTTATTTAAAAATCCCAGTTAAATAAAATATCTGTTTTAATTTTAAAATCTCATTTTTATTTTTAAAGAAATAATTGATTTCTTGATAAAGAGAATTCCAGTTTGGGGTATGAAACCAACAAAGCACAGTGAAATCATACAAACCATTGACCACTAAAACAGTAAATGAGGGAGAAGAGGAACTCAGAAAAATATCAACAACAGGGACACATATTCAGTCAAAAACCTGGGTGAGCAAATAATTTTTTCACAGGCACTGAACACTCGGGGCTGGCACCTTATGAGTAGGGAGGGAATTGGACAATAAGAACACTATTTCACACTTGCATATATTTTACTGATTTACATAATTCTTATCCCAGAATTTAGTTCAGAATTTTCTCTTTGAGAAAAAGGCTGAGTTTGTCCTTATTGGCCTTTTTTGTGATATAGGTGCTGTATACAGTTTCATTTCAGTAGACTTTAAATTCAAATGTCTGGGTTCAATTCCAAACTGTTGTTTTCAAATCCTTTTAAAAAGTATGCTGTTTTAAAGTAACTAATTAATCAGTGTTCAGAAATTTCACTAGTAGAGAAAATGCTTAATTAATTTGTATAAATAGTATAATTTTTCTTGGCATAGATTTTTGCTATTTTTGGTACCAAATGCTACCAGCCGCCTAAGCATCAAGAAAGAGATGGCATGAAGCAGAAAGATTGGCTGGCTGGCCTTCTAAAGCAAGCCTGCTGAGTTTTGGAGACTTTTGGCATGTAATTTTTGACTGTTTGTGGGAACTGATCCCTGTGGGCTGTGGGAACTGATCCCTAGATTTAGGCATATATTTACTGGGTTTCCCAAAGGGCAAAATGAAATGTGGATTCTCCTCCTGTTTTGCATAAATAATAATGCATATATGAATGCTACTGCAAAAATGAATAAAGCCTTTTCTTCTTCACTTGCAGCATAAAAATCAGTCTGTGTTATTGTTTCTTCCACAATGAAATGCTACCCTTTCTCATCAAGTTTGCCTTCCAGCTGTGTTGAAGTTTTGTAAGTTGGCAAGGATAGTGAGAATCAATTTATGAGGATGGGCAAATTTAAGTATCTAAATAAAAATAGGGACATGAATGACTTGCTTGTAAATTAGTACATTGTAGTTGCCTTTGCCTGATAGAACACTTAACTCCTTCAAATTGCTAGAGTATGTGTATCAACTGCTTGTTGGGTGGGCAGCCAGCCAGAGTTTGCGTATGAGAGAAGATTGAATTAATTTTGAATGTTGATCTTGAGTTTAAATCCTGAAGTAAGAGGAAACAGCTCCAGGTTTAATTGTGCATGCGGTTTAAACAGAGATGAGTGGCTCTTGAAATGTAGCCTGGACAATCTTGTACTGTGGTAACAGGTCTTGTTGCTGCATTTCCCAATGTGATTTTTCCTCAGGTGTATCCTAGCAGACATTCTCACTGCTCTCTGCTGCCTTTCATGCACATGATCCTCTTATCCCCCTCCTCTTTATTTGCTTATTAAATGAAATAAAGCTTGTTTCTGGAGTACACTAGTCGAAAAGTTTAATGAAAAGCAACTAAGCAGTAAATTGTGTAGTATAGGTGCATTTTGCTTGGATACAAAATGAGTGATACAGTATTACTGTAGTTGTTTAAGAATCTGTAGGATAAGGTGGTACATCCCAGCAACCTGGAATGAACCAGGGCACTTCCTCAGACTTTCCAAGTTTCCTAGAGAACTCCAGATCAACTTTATTACTGGCAGTTAGAGCGTGGTGTAATAGGCCAGGGATGGTCAGCAGGTCAGTCTCCAGTACTTTCACACTAGAAGCTCGTGTCAACATGGCCAATGGTCATGAAAACTGAAGTAGCTGAAATTGGGAGTCAAAGTACAAAGCATCTGGAGATCCATTCATGTAGTAAGGCTTCTTTGTTCTTATGAATTTGGAAATAAACTATTTTTCTCTGATTTTTTTTTTTTTTTGGTTAATGTTGATTCTGTATGATTATTACCTTAGTACTGTACTCAGCCCTGAACTTCCACTAGACTTAAATCTGCATTCCACCAGGGTAATAAATAGGGATGAATAAGTGCAGTTGTATATACTTTGGTACATGTAATTGCACTTCTACCTTTTCCATCCTCTCATTTCTCTCCTTTATTGACTTTCACAATGTAAGCTCCTTCAGGCAGATATCTTTCTTTCTTAAATGTTAGAAACTCAGGGTTCTTCTCAGAATCAAAAACCAATGCCATTGAAATACTGCAATAGAAGAGCACTCTGGGAGCCCCACTGGCCAGGAAGAGCGGCAAGTGGGCCAGTGAAAAAAGAAATGCAGAATCCCAATTTATAAAGCTGTTCCGAAGCTCAAAGAATTAACATTAGAAGTCTCATTGTAACAATGGGAAGTAACATTAGAAGAAGTGATGGATACAATTAACACAAGAAATGTATCTGACACAGAGCAGATGAATATTACCATTTATTTTATGTTCTTCTCTTCATCAGTTGGCTGGCCTAAGAATAGGATATTGTCTGATTATGATAACAAAGCTTTTGGCTAATGCCATCTTTGAAGCCAAGTTGAATGCCAGCCTGACAGAGCCAGGTTTCTGTAGGGTGCCACCGGGACAGGCATGTACCCGGGAGCTGTGGCCAAACATGGCCCAACTGTTGCTTATTGTCCATAATGTAACCAAAATATTTGGAGATGTGTGCCTCCTTACATTGTATGTGTCAAATGCAACTTCTGGAAAACACTTCTGAGGGGCAGGTGTGGATGCACATGAAGTGCGAGAAGAAGTGTACAATAACAAATCACATTTTCAAGGATAAAACTATAAAAGTAAAATGATGCTGAGTATGCTTGCTTCCTCTGAGGAGCCACCACCACTGTCAGAAAACAGTAACAACTTGTATTATATGTTCCTCTCAGTGCCAAGAGTTCTTCATTGCATGTGCTAAACTAGGGTTCCCTACCGGTTTTGAACCTGTGGGCACAATTAGGAATTTGAGAAGCTGCTGTGGGCACCACCAAAATGCCTAATCAGTGGCCTTCCCTTTGGCAATCTACCTGCTGCATCTGTGAATCTTAGGCTGTGTCTTGCTCAGCAAAAACGAGTTACATGTCTGTTGGATGTCACAACACCTCTTTAATAAGGGACTGTCTAATTCAACTAATTGCTGGCTGTGAAATACAGCTAATGCTTCTTTAAACACAAATTTTGGCAATGTCCAGTAGATGCTTCTTTCTGGGAAGAGATTATTACACAGATGCATTTTACACTGGAACAGTCTTTAATTTTCACTGATGTACGTGCTCTTTTAAGTTACTTAACTACTTCATGGAAATTTGAAGGCAAATGGATTCTCTGTACCCTTTGTCAGCTGTAAGGCTGCTGTTACAGTATTGGGAGGATAAACATTTCACTCTTACGATTTTAGAAATATTTTTGATATTTGAATGGGTGGCATATAGATGGATATTTATTTAGATATTTGCCCTGTTTTTGTTGAATCCTATCATTGCTAGAGGGTTGTGCACTTTGTATGGATGTATTGCTACAAATCTATCTACATTTTTAAAAAGGAGGAAAAATAAATGTTTGGTGGTAATTAATCACCAAATTTTCTCTGGTATGGAGATGCTTCAGGACCCACCTCAGTCAGAAGCTAGTAAGGTTTCCACAGCTTGCTTGCGTGCTTGATTTGTTTGCTTGAGTTATAGCTGCTTATATTTATGAACTCAAAATGGCTTATACCATTCTCCTCCTCTTGCTGTCAGTCTTACTCCACAACAACAACCCTGTGAGGTAGGTTGGGCTGAGATCCTATGATTGGCCCAGAGACATCCAGTTGGCTCAATGGCCTAGTGGGGACTAGAACTCAGGTTGTCTGAGTTCCATTTGCACACTCTTTCATAACCACTATGTCAGATCAGCTGTAAATAATGTAGTTATTAATTTAATTCCTGCAACTGGCCTTATGTGGGATGCTTTGCTTATAAATAAGCCCCCATCCTGAAATAATTACTTGCCAGCAGTGATGGACTACCTCACAGTGTTAAAAACCCTGGTGGCCAAGTGGCTACAGCTTAAAAAATAGTAAAGATTATTGTTATACTGAGACCCACTTCATGGTCTTGTTCACCAGAATGCTCCCTAATGTGATATATGCCAGCAGTGCTTTTGTGCTAATTGCATCGGATGTGGTGGACTGACGCTTCACAAAATAATAAATGGGCATAAATTAGATATTTAAAATAGGTAACACTCTGAAATTTTAGTCTTCATGACCTTTTTGTGATAGACTTGAAAATGCTCAAACTTTGCTATACTTTCATCATACATCTACTTCAAACAAAACAGTTCCAGCATGGGAGATACCATGTTGCCAACATGCTCCAACTGGAACTCAGTAAAGACTACAGCTGACTAGTCAATTATGGAAGGTAGGTGCCTAGCATTAGAATATCTATACTGCATACATTTTCTTTCACCAGCTGGTAAGGGATCATGCCCAGGCTGATTTCATTCCATTGACTCATTTTTCCCCATTTGTTCCCTACATGGCAATTGACATGCCTAGCTCTTGCATTGTTGGTGCTTCTGGCCTTGGATTTTTTAAATAACAGTCACCCACTGCTTCCATCTTTGCGTTTATCTGCATCCACATACACACACCCTCATGCCCCCTATGGACTCAGAATAGTCTATATGGAATAATTGAAGTGTGTTGAGCTAGTTTGCCCCCAGCAGTGCACACTGGATAAATGCATGAACGTGAACTGAATGAGCTGGCTCTTTGTAAGCAACCAAACATCTACTCTGTGTGTAACATTGTAGACACTTGGATAATTGCTCCACCAGCATATGCTAAATAAATAAATAACAAGTAAGTCACAAAAGTTTATGCCAGAATACTTATGCCCCAATGGACCTTGTTCTTAGTAGAACTGTTGATTCTTTGAGGAGCTGATGGTACTGACCAGCATACTAATCATGAAAGGCCTGTACAAAGATAAGAAAAGTAAGAACATAGGTAATAAGTCTATTACTATCAGCTGTGTCTATGATAGCAATGAGGAAGAAATCTCACTTCTCTGCCAGTATTTCATCTTCTCATTGTTGGACCTGACAATGACTTTTAGTACCATTAGTTATCATTCCTCCCATTCCTGTTTTGCTAGCTGGTGTTAATGGGAATTATAGTTCAAATCACTTGTGCTGCACTAGGTTGATGAAGGTGTTTCATGGTATTCTTCTTGATGAAGCTTAAAAGGCACAGCATTCTCATTCTAGTCCTTCCTGGAGGAATAATCTCAGAAGGTTATGCTGGGGACATTTGATGTGCCACATGGTCATTTGCTTATAAAGTACCACAAGGTTCTGGTTTGGCCCTGATCTTTGCAAAATCCACACAGACTTCTGGAGGGAAGCCTTCTGGAGGTATGACCTGAAGTGTCTTCAGTATGAGAATTGCACTCTCACTTTCATCTGCTTGTTCTAAGGATGTTGTTGAACTCTTCATCCAAGGTCTACAGGCAGTTTTGGCATGGATAAAGATGAGGCTTCCAGATAAGATGGGAGCCTTGTGGGTAGAGAAAACAACTACTCTGGATGGAAGTTTTCATTTGGCCTTAGATCATTTTGCATTCTCCCCTGAAGGATCAAATTTGGGACCCGGATACCTGAAGGAATGCTTGCGGCCATATTTGCCCTCCCGCCCCTTGAGATCAGTAGCAGAGGCTCTCCTCTGGGAGCCTTCTGTGAGAGATGTCAGGAGGCAAAGTACCCGGAGGAGGGCTTTCTCTGCAGTGGTGCCCCATCTGTGGAATGTGCTCCCCAGAGAGGTCTGCCTGGTGCCATCTTTATTTGTTTTTCGGCGCCAGGCCAAGACCTTTTTATTCAAACAGTATTTTAATCATGTATAATATTTATATATTTTATTATGCAGCCAGTGTGTTTCCAGGTTTTAATTGTAATTGTTATTGTTTTATTTGTTACTTTTGTGAGTCATCCCGAGGCTATAAAGCAAGGGGACGGCATATAAAAACTTTAAATAAATAAATAAATTTACAGTTTATGGAGAGTCTTGGACTCAGTATTAATCAGGGAGGCTCAGGAGATGGCACTGACTAGGAGTGCTTTTTACTGGTTTAGGGTTGCAGCTGTTGTATCAGCCACCTGGAGGGGGATAGACCTTACCTTAGTTAATCCATGTATTAGAGTCAATTAGGCTGGGCTACTGTAATATGATATATAGAAGCTGCATTTTTAAATTTTGTATGCAAATTTCTGTTAGTGCTGGTCTCAAGCAGTGATTGGAGTGAAGTGGTCTACAGTGCACATCTACAGTGCACCAGCTGTATTTTGTACAGGTGCAGTTCTAAGCTTGATTTCAAAGCTGGATTTAACCTTTTAAAGGCTTAAATGGTTTGCAATCAAGTTATTTAAAGGACCATTTTCACCCATATCAGTCTGCAGTGCTTTGAGATTTGCAACATAGGCCCTCATCAGTTGCTTGTATTTGAAGGTAGTTGTACTGGCAAGTACAAGGATCTTTCTTACAGTAGAGTTGCATCTCTGGAAAGAATTTCCGTTCAAGGTTCATAAGTCTCCACAGTTAGCTTTTAAGAAAGTTCTGAATATGAGTCTGCTTTTTAAAATGTATTTATAGATGGTTAATTTTATTGGGTTGTTGTAGCTGCAGTTGTGTATCTAACTCAGATTTTAGTATTGCTGAGTTAGATGTTAGTATCAGCATTGATGGGCCTTCTGAATTTTTGTTTTATTGTATAGTTTTATTATTATCTAATAATATTTAGATAATAATAGGGATTTTGTACTTAAAGGCAAAATATATTTTTTAAATAGTTAGCTTTAAAGATGCCTCTAGATTATATTTCAAGAGATTTCAATTATTCTTAAGCCAAGTTTGCAGTAGACTTTGGAAATGTGGTTCCATTTTTAAAATATAGCCTTCTTCTGCATTACTAGATGGACATTTAGATGGCTGACTGCCATTTCTGCCTTCCAGCTTGTCTGATATTGATCAAATTGGAGGTCATGTATTTTCTTGTTAAAGCTGCCATCTGTATATGAGAAAACACTGTGAACTTGCTGTGTTTAATTCCTCTTTAAAGAATGAGGCCATTGTTCAAAGGTGAATAAACATTGTAAAATGTTTGATGGTTATCAGGTAAGAATATTGTACAAAGGACAATTCATGTTAATCCAGACTTTATTTCTGCTCTCCACTGTGGATTCAAAGGAAGCCTTTTTTTAGGGGAGGACAGAGACCATATCAAAAAGATTTTGAACTTTAGCAAAGGGTCAGGACTTGAAAATGAAGCGATCTTTTTTTTCATTGATGCATTTAAAACTGTTTGTTTCTGCAGTATTTCTAGTTTAGAAACATGAGAACCTGTGTATATAATTCAGTTTCTATTGATTCTAATAAAGTAGAGAAGGAATAGCTTTCATCCTGCTCTTGATCAGGCACATGCAATGAGTAGAGCTGCTTGAAGGTCTTTTAGTTGATCAGTCATCGAGCTTTTTAGTAATTGATCAAATTAAGATACATTTTATTACCCAGTTTTGGGGGGGGGACTTCTTTCTTCAGTTTAATAGAAAAACCCACCACATTTTAAAAATGGGAAGACTTAGCTTGGTAATGTTACTACAAAATAAATTTTGTATTCCACATCAGGTATTAAAATGACTTTAGAAATTAGCTAAGTTCAGTTTTCAGTTTGTGTTTTGGAAGGTTTAGACTTAAAAGAGACATTGACACTCATCACAATAGCATATGTAATTTCTGTTATACGTGATTCTTACTATTGTCAGAAAAATTCTAACATACTGCTATTGTACACTCAAAGTCAGCTTCGTACAATAGTCATGCTGTATTTCATGAAAGTACCAAACTCAGACCATTTAAAGACTAACACATAGGAGTGATTTTCAGATATTGAGGTATACACTATTGCATTTCTGCAGCTGATTGAAATGTTACTCTGTAGGAGTATGTATATAATTTATGGACAGATATAAAGTGATCTTGGGGCCTGTAATACTACATATGTGTGGTTGTCTAAAATAATTTTGCCTCTCCCTTGAGACATCTGGCAGAGACACTTGAATGGTTGCATTCATTAAATATTGTGGCAATACCAGTAGTAAGTATCTGAATGATGATAGTTCTGATAATACACATGTAACAGGAGGTGACTCACTTTGTGACTCTGCACATTCTAGGCTTTTCATCCAATCACTCTTTGCACTTAGGCTCAATATTCCCTCATCAGGCAGATGAATGATCAGTTGAATTTGCAGTTTTCTCCTTGTTTGAGATATACCACAACCAGTAAGCTACTATAAACTGTTGTTGTTATTATTTCATTTTATTTTATCTTAATACACAAGCTGTGGTTTAGACAATTGCTTTTGAATGACAACCTTTTTAATGCATTATGGGGGACATGCAATTCTAGTAAGAAGGAATCAGAAGAATATTCCATAAAGTAGAAGAATGTTATAATATACTAATAGGTATGCAGTAGTACCAGAACATGCATGCTAGTTTTTCCCCTCGATTTTCATGTTTAAAAAAAATCATAGTTCCTTTCCTGTGCCTTGCATCTACTGTGCAGTTACAAGAAATGTTACTCTTATATCCACTGCTCTCTGCTCTTATGAAGGAAAATGTTCTGACAAGTTGGATAACCCAAGCCACCTAATTCTGCACAGATTTTTTGTTAAATTAAGAACTAATACCACTTTAAATCAGGGCTTAAAATTTCAAGTCTAGACCTACTAACCCGGCAAAAACCTTACTCTCCACCAGTTGCCCCACCAAACCTTGCCCAGGTCCACCTCCAACCCCACCCCAGGCCTATCCCCAGCCCTGCCTCCAACCATGCCCCCTTAAAGCTTATGAAATTACATTTTTCTTTAGAATAAAGAGTCCAAAATATAAAAAACAGCAATTATAACATAGCTTTATTATGTCAATTTAAACATAACAGCAATAGCTTAATAGCAATAGGGTGCAATCAAAATATCAAGTAGTTAGTACTTCTTCAGCACATGGGTTCCTATGCATAGTCAGCTACCAATTTTATTGAAAATATATATTTTTATTTTAAATTAAATTTGTAGCTGATTGTGCATAGGTGTGCTGTGCTTTGTTTTTTTCTTTTTTACTTTTTGAAATATTTAGGCCCCAGAGAGCAGCACTAAAATGGCATTGTTAGTTTTTTTTAACATTGTTGGTTTTTTTTTTTTTTTTTTACTCTTTTTGAAATCATTTTGCCCCCAGAGCGCAGCACAAAAAATGTCATTTACCTTAAGCTGGCAGGTGTAGGGATGTGCACCGGTGGAGAGTGGATCTCTCCACGTGTCCCCTCAGCAGCGCTGCCAGTGTAATGGTGGTGCCGAAGAAGAAGCAGGAAGTCGGAAACCAGAAGTCAGCTTCAAAACCAGGCTTGGAGTGCAAGTGGAATGCAAATCGATCCCCAGGGCCTGGGGATCGCATTGCAAGCCACCCACTCCATTACTGGGCTCACTAGAAAGGAATTTACCCTCGCATTTGGCAAGCAGGTGAGCAGAATTTTCAAGCCCTGCTTTAAACTAATGTTCTACTTTGTACATGCACCTGTGCAGTATGATTAATGTAAATATATTATTTCAAATGTTTATGTATGTACATGTAGTATGTTGGATTTCTAAAAATGTCAGTTGTATGTTTGATCAAAAGTATCTTGGTGTGTTTAATGATTTTATGGACTTGGGTCACTGTTGTGCTTCATATACAAATAATTTTATTTATTTATTTATTGACCTACAAAGGGCTCAAGGCAGCTTACATCATTCTCCTCCTCCATCTTATCTCCACAACAACAGTCCTGTGAAGTAGGTTGGGCTGAGAGTCTGTGACTGGCTGAGTGGGGACTAGAACCCAGATCGTCTGAGTCCCAGTCCCATGCTCTTAACCACTACACCACACTGGCTCTCAACAAATTATGCTGTGTTACATAGAATCATAGAATAGTAAGGTTGGAAGGGGCCAAGAAGGCTATCGGGTTCAACCCGCTGCTGTCAGGGGTTTATACATCAGTTTATACCATCCCATTCAGATGACTGTCCAGTTTCTTTCTAAATGTCTCTAGTGTGGGAGAGCCCACTACCTCTCTAGGCACCTGGTTCCACTGTTTCATTGCTTTGATAATGAGAAAACCTTTCCAGATAACTAGCCTGAATCTGGGTAGTTGCAACTTGAGTTGATTATTATGTGTCCTACACTCTCTCATCAAGGAGAGATAATGACCTTCCTCTTTCTGGCAACCTTTGAAGTACTTACAGAGTGATATCATGTCATCCCTCATTCTTCTCTTCCCAAGGCTGAACATGCTGAGGTCTTTCAGTCTCTCCTCATAAAGCAGTGTTTCCAAACCCTGGATCATTTTTGGTGCCCTCTGGATCCTTTCTAATTTTTCTGCATCTTTTTTGAAACTTGGTGCCCAGTATTCCAGATGAGGTCTGATTGGTGAAGAGTATAGGAGAACTATTCCTTCTTGTGCTTTGGAAGTAATACTTCTGTTAATGTATCCCAAAATAGCATTTGCCCTTTTTACAGCTGCATTGCATTTTTGGCTCATATTTAGCCTGTTGTCCACAGTAACTCCAAGATCTTTTTCCTTTTCAGTTCTGTTGAGCCAAGTATTTCCCATCTTTTATTGATGCATTCGGTTTTCTTTTTCCTAAGTGGAGGAATTGGCATTTGTCTTTATGGAATCTCATTTTGTTGCTTTCAGTTCAGCATTCAAGCTTATCAAGACAGCCCTGGATCTTCATTCTGTCTTCTAGAGTGTTTGCTATTCCACCCAGTTTTGTATTGTCTGCAAATCTGGTTATTGTTCCTTGTACTTCCTCATCTTAATCATTAATGAAGATGTTGAAGAACAATGGGCCTAGGACTGAACTCTGCAGTGCCCTGCCTTTTTCCAGTTTGAGAAGGTGCCATTGATGAGCACCCTTCATGTCCAAGTTAGCAGCCAATTTTGGATCCTACTAATAGTTTTTCCATCTAGTCCACTTTTTGCTAATTCACTTATTGAGATGTTGTGGAGTACTATATTGAAAGCTTTGCCAAATTCTATCATGCTCAAATAGAATTGTCTGAAACAGCTTCACATGTATGCACATTTTTCAGTATCTGAAATGATCATTTAGTGTTTTTATGAAAAAATGCTCAATTGTTTGCTATGCCATTGTGCTAGTAGCTTCAGTTAACTACAGGAAGAGGTAGCATCTTTTTCTTAAATTTGGCAACCTTTATGTTGATTCAGCTTTCAGTATCAGCCCCACCGAATGCATATTAAATCTGCAGCTTAATTCATATTAGCTTTTATTATATTTTTTTAATTTAAAAGGTATTTACGATGTACCTTAAATATATGTCCTAGGAACACAGTGATCTGGCTCAGAAGTAATGATGGCAACTTAATTCATAATTTGCTGGAGTTGAATGCCACTGCTATGTTAAATATGCAACCTCTGATCAGAGGTCTTACAAGGAAACCTGGATGGTAAATTGTAGGTTAAATGTGAATTGTCAAGCATGCATTTAACCCAAGCTGTCTTCGTTTGCCTATCATGGAATAACTTCTGATTAGGTCAGTTAGATGTTGCATATTCGGAACTGCAGTGGTATGCATCAGCCAAATCATGGGCTAGCTAGCTAGCTAGCTAGCTATTTATTTATTTATTTAGAAATTTATAGGCCGCCCCTTGCCACAAGCCTCGGGGCGGCTCACAATAAACAAAAACATCAAATTCTAAAACATTAAAACTGGCCCATCTCCAGGTCCGAATTAAAACAACCACAATATAATACAATAATTTAACATTTAAAATATTGCTTAAATAAAAAGGTCTTCGCCTGGCGCCGAAAAGCAAATAAAGACGGCGCCAGGCAAGCCTCTCTGGGGAGCGCATTCCATAAATGGGGTGCCACCGCAGAGAAAGCCCTCCTCTGGGTACTCACCCTCCTTATATCTTTCACGGAGGGTTCCCGGAGGAGAGCATCAGCAGCAGATCGTAAGGGGCGGGAGGGTGTATATGGTCGCAGGCGCTCCTTTAGGTAACCGGGACCCAAGCCGTTAAGGGCTTTATAGGTAAGAACCAACACCTTGAATTGGGCCCGGACTTCAATGGGGAGCCAGTGAAGCTGACGGAGAACTGGGGTGATATGAGAACCACGCCCAGTCCCCGTCAGCACCCTGGCAGCTCTATTCTGCACCAATTGAAGTATCCGGACCGTCTTCAAGGGTAGCCCCACGTAGAGCGCATTACAGTAGTCTAGCCGGGAAGTCACCAACGCATGAGTCACAGTCGCCAAGCAGTCGAACTCCAGGAAGGGACGCAGCTGATGGATCAGCCGAAGCTGATGGAAGGCGCTCCTCGCCACTGCTGACACTTGAGCTGTCAAGGTCAGCTCCGGGTCGAGGAGAACCCCCAAGCTGCGGACCCTGTCCTTCAGAGGGAGTGCAACCCCATTCAAGACTAGGGTCAGGTCCCCCATTCCAAAGCCCGAACCACCTACCAACAGGACCTCCGTCTTGTCAGGATTGAGCCTCAGTTTATTGGCCCCCATCCAGCCCATTACCTCAGCCAGGCACCGGTTCAGCACAGCCACTGCCTCACCTGGATCGGTGGAAAACGAGAGGTAGAGCTGGGTATCATCAGCGTACTGATGATTCCGCAGCCCACACCTCCTAATGACCTCTCCCAGCGGTTTCATGTAGATGTTGAACAGCAAAGGGAACAAAATGGAACCCTGCGGAACTCCATGGCAGAGCTGCCATGGCGCAGAGCCATAGTCCCCCAGCACCACCTTCTGGAATCGGCCATTGAGATAGGAGCGGAACCACTGCAAAGCAGTGCCTCCAACTCCCAGTCCCGCAAGCCTATCCAGAAGGATACCATGGTCAATGGTATCGAAGGCCGCTGAGAGGTCCAGGAGAACCAACAGGGACGCACTCCCCCTGTCCCTCTCCCTGCACAGGTCATCATACAGGGCGACCAAGGCAGATTCAGTGCCAAAAATAATTAAACCATGGTTTGTCTCCATTAGGTGTTAAAAGGGGCACTCTCTAAGGAATAATGCCCAGTACCAGCCATCTGCACTACTGGATGCAGTACATCTGAATGTTGTAGCTGGTTCTCTATAGTAAGGAGTTGAGGTACAAGACTATGAGTTGAAGGTACCATTTTCATGCCTGAAAGCAGAATATTTGCAGTCTTGCTGGCTTCTTCCACTGATAGATTCTTTGTGTACAGTTAGTGCAGCAATATATTCCATCTCATCCTTTTCTTCATGGTTTCACAAACTGTATTGTCAGACTGCATATTTGAAAACTGGTGTCCAGGACTACACAGAATGATGGTTTTGCTGCACAGTTGAGGCTCACATTTGAAGGTTTACTATCTTTGGGAAAAACGGGCTTTATAATTTTAAAAATAACCTGAAGTGATGGCTTACCACTAGAAAAAGCATACTTTGGAGCAAGAAGAGATTAATAGAGTTGTGTCTGTTTCTTTTCTCTTTAAGCGAAAGGTGGCAAAGAGTAGGTTATAATTCACTGCTGCTAATTCAGTAATAATTTCCCCTTCGTAGCTGTCTGAACTATCATTTCAAGAGCTACTTTAAACTAAAATTGGTGACTGCCATTTGAAGTACCTTGTGAGCTGCTTTTATAGGATGCATAAATTGTCATTAAAATTCTCTTGTTATTTCTCAAAATAAAAAAGCCAGTCTTTACTTTCTGGAGCCTTTCTGAGGTTATTTGCTTCATATCCTTCATATAATAAAGAAAAAAGTTGTTTTCTGTCTTAACAGCAGTGGAATGCAGGTGACACTATTGCTATATAATCACTTTTGTGATGCCATGTGCATTGCTTGTGTGTGCATATACTAGTACATCTGGCAGACTTCTAAACCTCTGATTTTGTAAGGTATGCTATGACACATTCCATTTTAAGAACAATGTGCAAATTTTAAAATGCCTTATTTAAAAAGCTACATTTTGACTGTATCCTCATTCTGTCTTATTACTCCAGCATGTTCCAGTCCTTCCACTTTCATTCTGTGAAATGTTGGAAAAACAGAAATCTTATTTAACTTGTAGTCACCAAGAAAGCAGAAGGCCTGTGTGTCACTCAACCTATAAACGAAGTAACAACGGTACAGACCTGGAGCGGTAGTTTTTTTGTTTTAGCAGACAGCACAAAAGGATGCTTTCTCTTGACTGGCAGTTGTGACTGTAGCCATCCAGTATGAGGAATACAAGTTGAAACAGGGAACAGGAGTTTGTTGGACTTTGAACAGGAGCTGAAGAGTTTGTGGGCCTTGCATTTCTGTTCAGATTGCACAGCTGCAGACAGAGGCAAACCCCAATGGTATGGTGGGATAGGTTGTGGAAGGGACTTGCATTTATAATAGAATATGCATTAGACTGAGGCTTTCTAATACTTGCAAATGTTAGTTGTGGAACACATGCTATAAAGACTGGTTACTGTTAGTGCCACACACCCTGATAGATTGAAGGCATGCTTGTTGACTTCATGCACTAGGGCTCAGATATTGAACAGGCTGTTGACTGTTGAGAGTAGTGTTGAATCACTAGGGCTGTGAGTCAAAGGCAAGGTTGCTTATAGTTTGCAGTGGTTTCGGTGTTTATTGGTTAGCCCATTCCACACCCTCGGGGTCCTGACTGTCAGGAAGTGCTTCCTGGCATCCAAATGGAACCTGGGTTCCCTGAGCTTTGCTCCATTGGAGCGCGTCTTGCCTTCCTCTGCAGGGGAGAACAGGTCTCTACCCATCTCCGTGTGACATCCCCTCACATACCTGTATGTCGCCAACAGATCCCCTCAGAGTCTCTTCTTCTCCCGGCTGAAGAGACCCAGTTCCCTCAGTCTCGCCTCATACCCCATCCCCTGCAAACCGGCCACCATCCTTGTGGCCCTACGGTGCACTGACTCCAACCTGGCTATCTCCTTTCTGTAATGAGGGACCCAAAACTGAACACAATACTCCAGTTGTGGGCGCACCAGAGTCATATAAAGTGGTAGTAATACCTCTCTTGATCTAGAAGCCACACTTCTGGCTATGTAACCAAGGGTGGCATTCGTCCTCTTGACCACTGCATCACACTGCTGACTCATGTTTAGCCTGTGGTCAACCAGTACCATGAGGTCCCTTTCACAAGTGCTGCTCTCCAGCCACTTGTCACCTAACCTGTACTTATGACAGCTATTCCTATGTCCCAAGTGCAAGACCTTGCACTTATCCACATTGAACGCCATCCTGTTGTCTCCTGCCCACTTCCATAGTCTGTCCAGATCCTTTTGGATGTGGAGTACCTGCTCCTCAGTTGTGGCCACTGCTCCAGTTTTAGTGTCGTCTGTGAATTTGATCAGCAGACTGTTCACCCCTTCTTCCATGTCGTTAATGAAAAGATTAAACAGGATCGGCCCCAGGACAGAGCCCTGGGGGACCCCGCTTGTCACTGGCTGCCATCCCGATGATTCCCCACTAATGGTTACCTTTTGCTTTCGGTCAGTCAACCATGCCCTAATCCACTGGACAGTGCTTTGGTGTATCCCAAAACTCCTCAGTTTCTCCACCAGGATATCATGGGGCACTTTGTCAAAGGCCTTGCTGAAATCCAGGTATACCACATCCACTGCATCCCCTTCATCTAGCCATCTTGAAACCTTGTCATAGAATTCCACAAAGTTTGTCTGGCAGGACCTGTTTTTGCGGAAGCCGTGTTGTGTGGCTGTCAGCCTCCCTTCTCTATCTAGCATCACTATCTCTCTCTCTATTATGAGCCTTTCCATTGTTTTTCCTACAATGGACGTAAGGCTAACAGGTCTGTAATTCCCCATGTCCCTTCTGCTACCCTTTTTGAAAATTGGGACCACTGATGCCACCCTCTGCTCCTCTGGGATGTCACCTGTTCTCCATGAGGCCTCAAAAATGGAGGCCAGCGGGCATGAAAGAACCCCTGCCAACTCTCCAAGTACTCTCAGGTGTAACCTGTCAGGGCCTGGCGCCTTTGTAATGTCCAATGCCCTGAGGAGCCCCTCGACTTCAAGGGGGGTGACTCTAATCTGTGCCCCTAAATTCCCGGCCTCATCTAATCTCCTATGTGGATATCCCCTGTCCTGCTTTGGGAAGAACACAGAGGCAAAATAGTCATTTAGCATCTGTGCCTGTTCCCTCATTTCAGTCACTGGATCTCCTTCCTCCTTATTTAGTGGTTCCACCACTTGTCTCCCCTTCCTCTTCCTATTTACATGCTGAAAGAAACCCTTTTTGTTGCGCTTGATATTTTTGGCAAGTCTCAGCTCGTAATCAGCCTTAGCCTTGCGAAGAATCCTTCTGCAATGGGCCTTCTCCTCCCGGTATACTCTTTTGTCTATTTGCCCCAGTACCCATTTCCTATGGAGGTTTCTCTTTTGTCTAATCCCTCTAACCACCTCCTTTCACATCCATGGCGACGCTGTCCTCCGCCGCCTCACCTTACTGACTAGAGGTATCGTCAAGGCTTGCGCCTCCAAAACCTCCCTTTTGAGTGCTATCCACGCCTCCTCAACTCACTTACCCTCCAGTAACCTATCCCAAGGAGACTTTCCCCAGTCTGGCCTTCAGTTGGCCAAAGTTGGCCATCTTGAAGTCCCAGCTTCTAGTGCTCGCCCTGCTGCACGTCCCCAGTCCCCTGGTCTCAAAGCAAAGGATGGAGTGATCACTCGCATCCAGAGCTCCCCTAATCTGTACTTCATCTAACAGTTCTTCCCTATTGGTCAAGACCAAGTCAAGGATGTTTCCCTGCCTCATCGCCTCTCAGACCCTCTGTGTGAAAAACCCTCCCTCTGTAGCTTCTAGGAAGCGACGTGACCTGGCTGTCACCTCCGAGTGAGTCTCCCAAGTAATATCCAGGAGACTGAAATCTCCCATAATTACTGTGTCTCTCCCCCGAGATATCCTTAGAATCTGGCCTGTCAGGACATCATCCAGGGTCTCAAGTTGACCTGGAGGGCGATAACATACCCCCACTGTCAGGTCCCCTTCCCTGTCAAAACCCCTAGGTTTCACCCAGACTGCCTCTACCGAATCCCCATCTGTGCTGCCTCTACCGAATCCCCATCTCACTGCATCCTATCCCTTCCCTGACGTGTAAAGCCATGCCCCCATCTCTCTTTCCCTTCCTGTCCTTTCTAAAAAGGTGATACCCTTCTATGTTCACATTCCAGACTTGCCTTTCATCCCACCATGTTTCTATGATTCCTACCAGGTCATACCCTCCTATTCCCAGGAGAGCTTCAAGCTCTTCCTGCTTATTACCCATTCTCCTAGCATTGGTGTACATGCACCTCAACTCCTTCCCACCGCTTCCTTTCTTTGGAGTGCCCAGCATCCTCCTTCCTCCCATCCTCCCTTGTACCTGGTCCCTCTCTGTAGAAGTCCTGTCAGTCCCTGCAGTATCTCTAAAGCCCTGCTCCCAGAGCCCCGATCCTCCCCGCACACTTGTCCAGTGCAGACATGTTACTGGGGGGGCCTGAACCCACCCCTCACTGGCTCAGTTTAAAGTCTTCTGGATGAAGCTCACTAGAGCAGCTGCAAAGGACCTTTCCCCATCCTCATGAGGTGTAACCCATCCCTTGTCAGAAGTCCATTGGCAAGAAACCGAGTGCTGTAAACTCATAACTCATAGGAGCTGTTTACCTGTAATGACAACCTATTAATTTAAATTCCACTGGGTAGTTGGGTTTGCCTGTTCTTGCTGCCTCTTTTGCCATACCACAATTTACAATTGAATCTTGCTGAGCAAGTTGTGTCAATCCAGACGGCTAGATGGTTTAGTGTCTAAACAACCCAGCAGTTAACTGAAATCATAGGTTTACCACTCACTCTTTCCTGTGCATTGATTTATGCTCACTCCATCACAGTGGTTCAGATGTTATAGAGCAACCACTAGTCAGAAGTGTGGCCACCTGAATATGACACACAGTAGAACACATTATGAATACATTAATCCATGTTTTGCTGCCATTATATGTAAACTGGTTCAAGGAGCAGGCTTTGAAACCGATCCATACATTTCCCTTTCACTTTGATTGCTCTCCACAAATTTTTGTGTTTCTTTGTTCATGTCTCTATTACCTGAAACAAATTCTTCATAGCTCTGTGTGCGTGTGTGCTCACGCATGCGCGCACGTGTGTGCATGTGCATGTTTAAACGGCTCTGCCCCCTCTGTCTCTTGTTTCTGGATAATGCTACAGTGCTCAACATGTGTGGTGGATTACAAACTCCCACACTGGTCCTTCAGTGTTGTGTGTTGACTGGATCAGGGGATGGCAGTTTAATTGCCTCTGATCCCCTTCTCCATTTGTAATATGTTTGAGGTTGGAGACTAGTGGAGCATATCTCTTTTTCCTGCAGACATTGTGCTTCCATTTATATCTTCCTTGAGCATCTAAGATACCTTGTGGATTCATATGGTCCTTCTTTCTTCGATTTTCTTTTGAATGGACTGTTTTTAGAAGAAAGCCAAACCCAACAGGTAAACCTTGTATCTCAGGGGAGTTTCCTATAGTTTCTTTTATCTTTCCCATTAGTTAGTGCAGTGTGTGAGAATGCCAACCTTCTGCTGTTCGGTGAAAAGGAAATTCTGGAGAAAGAAAGTTATTTTCCCTGTGCAGTTATGGCATACATAACCTTGCCACCAGACCCTTGGCAGTGGTATGTTGAAGGGGCACTGTAAAACATCATGCCTGAGATTGTTTTCATTCTGCCTTCCTTCAATCAGCTGTGAGATATAGTGAGGGCAGAGTGCTTAACAGCAAAGCAAAATCCTGATTGAACTCCTGCACCTTTCTGATACAACACTTTTCCACTTGCTCATTATTTCAAAGCCCACTTCACTGTATTTATTGAGTGTTTCATGTTTTGGGGTAAATGTGTTGGCTTTCATTTAATTGTGATAGTTGCTCTGCAAGATAACAGAAAGCACACTATTAAAATTGGAACACTGCCTTAATTGATTACAGCTGAGGCTTCCATTAATACTCAATTTCTGAGAAGTGGATCAGTGATGCCTTGCAGTGCTTTATGTGTTCTTTGATTAACAGTGAAATACAGTTTTGTTTGCTTTAAGCTCAAATGTAGGTCATTATATGCTTCTCTGCAACCCCCAAGGAACTTTACTCATTCTGAGGTACTCATTAATTGCTTTGTTAAATATTGTAAAGGAGTGTTTTGCTTTACCCTTGTTTCTTCCCTCTAAAAGAATGAAAAGAGATTATAGTAGCATCTCTCTGGTACGTTTTCTTTATTGTTCTTAGTCACGAAGTCGTGCCTGACCCATCTCGACCCCATGGACAACATTCCTCCAGGACTTCCTGTCTTCCACTATCCGCTGAAGTCCACTCAAGCTCACACCAATTGCTTCAATGACTCCATCTAGCCACCCCATTCTCTGCCATCCCCTTCTTCTTTTGCCATCTATTGTTCGCAGCATTAGGCTCTTCTCCAGGGAGTCCTTCCTTTTCATTAGGTGGCCAAAGTATTTGAGTTTCATCTTCAGTATCTGGCCTTCTAAAGAGCAGTGAGGGTTGATTTCCTCTAGGACTGACCGGTTTGATCGCCTTGCGGTCCAAGGGACTCGCAGGAGTCTCCTCCAGCACCACAATTAAAAGGCCTCAATCCTTCGGCGCTCAGCATTCCTTATGGTCCAGCTTTCACAGCCATACATTGCAACTGGGAAAACCATAGCCTTGACTATACGCGCTTTTGTTGACAAGGTGATGTCTCTGCTTTTTAGTATGCTGTCTAGATTTGTCCTAGCTCTCCTCCCCAGGAGCAAATGTCTTTCTTGGCTGCAGTCCCCATCTGCAGTGATCTTGGAGTCCAGGAAAATAAAATCTGTCACTACCTCCATTTCCTCCCCATCTATTTGCCAGGAAGTGAGAGGACCGGATGCCATGATCTTAGTTTTCTTAATGTTGAGTTTGAAGCCAACTTTTGCACTCTCTTCCTTCACCTGCATCAAGAGGCTCTTTAGTTCCTCTTCACTTTCTGCCATGAGAGTGGTATCATCTGCATATCTGAGGTTGTTGATATTTCTCCCAGCATTCTTAATTCCAACTGGTAATTCATCTAGCCCCACCTTTTGCATGATGTGCTCTGCATATAAGTTAAATAGGCAGGGCGACAGTATACAGCCTTGCCGAACTCCTTTCTCAATTTTGAACCAATCAGTGGTTCTGTGCCCAGTTCTAACTGTTGCTTCTTGACCCACATATAGGTTTCTCAAGAGACCAATAAGATGGTCTGGTACTCCTATCTCTTTAAGAACTTGCCACAATTTGTTGTGATCCACACAATCAAAGGCTTTAGCATAGTCAATGAAGCAGAAGTAGATGTTTTTCTGGAACTCCCTAGCTTTCTCCATGATCCAGCGTATGTTGGCAATTTGATCTCTAGTTCTTCTCCCTCTTCAAAATCCTGCCTGTACTTCTGGTAGTTCTTGGTCCACATACTGCTGGAGCCTAGCTTGTAGGATTTTGAGCATCACTTTGCTAGCATGTGAAATGAGTGCAATGGTGCGGTAGTTTGAACATTCTTTGGCATTGCCCTTCTTTGGGATGGGAATGTAAACTGACCTTTTCCAATTCTGTGGCCACTGTTGGGTTTTCCAAATTTGCTGGCATATTGAATGTAGCATTTTTACTGCATCGTCTTTTAAGATTTTGAATAGCTCAGCTGGAATACTGCCACCTCCACTAGCTTTGTTGTTGCTCAGACTTCCTAAGGCCCATTTGACTTCACATTCCAGGATGTCTGGCTCGAGGTCAGTGACCACCCCATCGTGGTTATCAGGGATGGTAAGCTCTTTCTTGTGTAGTTCCTCTGTGTAATCTTGCCACCTCTTCTTAATCTCTTCTGCCTCTGGTAGGTCCCTGCCATTTTGGTTCTTTATCATGCCCATCTTTGCATGAAACTTTTCCTTCATATCTCCAGTTTTCTTGAAGAGATCTCTGCTCCTCCCTATTCTACTGTTTTCTTCTATTTCTTTGCACTGTTCTTTTAAGAAGGCATTATCACTTCAAGCTATTCTCTGGAATTCTGCATTCAGTTTGGTGTATTTTGCCCTTTCTTCCTTGCCTTTTGCTTCCCTTCTTTCCTCAGCTATTTGTAAAGCTTCCTCAGACAGCCATTTTGATTTCTTGCATTTGTTTTTCTTTGGGATTGTTTTAGTTGTACAATGTTGCGAATCTCCGTCCATAGTTCTTCAGGCACTCTGTCTATTAGATCTAATTCCTTAAATCTATTTGTCACCTCTACTGTATATTCATCAGGAATATGATTTAGGTCATACCTGAATGGCCTAGTGCTTTTCCCTACTTTCTTCAATTTAAGCCTAAATTTTGCAACAAGAAGCTCATGATCTGAGCCACAGTCAGTTCCTGGTCTAGTTTTCACTGACTGTATAGAGCTTTGGCTGCAGAGCACATAGTCAATCTGATTTCTGTGTTGACCGTCTGGTGATGGCCATGTGTAGAGTAGTCGTCTCTTGGGTTGTTGGAAAAGAGTGTTTGCTATGACCATTGTATTCTCTTGACAAAATTGTACCAGCCTGTTCCCTGCTTCATTTTGTACTCCAAGGCCAAACTTGCCTGTTATTCCAGTTATCTTTTGGCTTCCTACTTTAGCATTCCAATCCCCCATGATGATAAGGACATCATTTTTGGTGTTAATTCTAGAAGGTGTTGTAGGCCTTCATAGAACCGGTCAACTTCAGCCTTTTCAGCACCAGTGGTTGGGGCATAGACTTGAACTACTGTGATGCTGAATGGTTTGCTTTGGATTCGAAGTGAGATCATTCTGTCATTGTGGAGATTGTATCCCAGTACTGCTTTTCCTACTCTTTTATTGACTCTGAAGGCTACTCCATTTCTTCTGAGGGATTCTTGCCCGCAGTAGTATACCTGATGGTCATCTGAATTAAATTCACCCATTCCTGTCCATTTTAGTTCACTGATTCCTAAGATGTCGATGTTCAGTCTTGTCATCTCTTGTTTGACCACATCCAGCGTTCCTTGATTCGTTGATCTTACATTCCAGGTTCCTATGGAGTATAGATCTTTGCAGCATCGGACTCTCCTTTCACCACCAGATACATCGGCAACTGAGTGTCCTTTCAGCTTTGACCCAGTCGCTTCATTCTTTCTGGCACTACTAGTACTAGCCCTGTACTTTTCCCCAGTAGCAGATTGGACACCTTCTGACCTGAGGGGCTCATCTTCCAGTGTCATATCTTTTTGCCTTTTGGTACTGTCTATGGGGCTTTCATGGCAAAGATACTGGAGTGGGTTGCCATTTCCGTCTCCAGTGGATCACTTTTTGTCAGAGCTCTCTGCTATGACCTGTCCGTCTTGGGTGGCCCTGCACAGAATGGCTTATAGTTTCATTGAGCTACGCAAGCCCCTTCGCCACGACAAGGCAGTGATCCATGAAGGAGACAGTGATCAGTCCCATGCTTGTATACTTATATGAATTTGTAAATGGCCTGTAGTTTCATGTTGCCTGTTTGGGAGCCTGGGCAGAAACTAAGGCTTTGCTATAAGTTAGTTAGCTTCCGTTGGTTAGTTGTGTTTGATACTTAGTGATATGCATCTGACCCCATTATCTGTTTCACAAGTCTCTGTGAAAAAGGGATATCTTTGGGATGCATTCACAAGATCAGTGTTCAGAATTTTCCTGTATTCTTTCATTCCTTCTTTTAAGAGTGCCATCAGTTGATTTTTTAAAATATAGGTAGCCGTGAGAAGTACAGGACAGATATAACATAGTCTCCTGAGAGAGATAAGAAACAAATAGCAAAGCAACATAGTGAGCCAAAGTCCACTGATGGTATTCTTTCCCTCAGGGCTGTCCTTTCAGCCACCCAGTTTTCTAATTAAATTTGTGAAGAAACCAAGATCATTTAGACCAATTTACATAAATGATGGGCATGTTCCTGTCTGTAAGTGGTTTGTTTTCTAAGAAGTATAGGTAAAACAGCTCTGAGAATAAAGAATACATCAGGACTGGAACAGTTCTGGCTGTGTGATCACCCACATGCTTCACTTGTTATTTGTTAAAAACATAAGAACTAGAAATCTTCCTGTTCCCCCAACTTGAAACTCACAGAATTAAAAGTCCTTACATACTTGAAAAGGAGTCATTCAGAAAAGTTGTGATGTAAAGGCAGAAATAGGGGAAACCGAGAGACAGATTTATTACTAGTTAGAACTGTTCAGTTTTTTTTTGTATGCTTCCTTCCATTCATGTAGTATTTTACAGGAATTAATGGATGAACAGATTAGGAGCATTTAGATAGACATAGATGATGAGGGAAAGAAAGAAGACTGTCTAAATGGAGTTTGGCTTGATGCTGGGATATTTGCACAGGAAGGAATATGTCTTTTAACCCCCTTTTGCATTTCTTGAACAGAGTGAATTCAGATGGTTACAAAAGCCAAAACAAAGGAAGTTTTGATCTTGTTGCATTGATATAACTAATTATGGCATTTCTGAAAGACAAGCTGGCTTTATTTTTCTTTAAGTGTTGTGCGTTGGATGTCGTGATCACTGCAATCTGGAGGCAGCCACCTCTGTCATGATCACAGCATCTGGTGGCTTCTGATCTGTTGACACAGATCCCTGTTCTATATGGTGCTTGCACTCTCTGTCTCCTCCTTTGAGTTCGGTGCATTCTATTTTTAAACTCCGCCGTGTGCACTGTATTGCAGCATTTCTCTTCCTGAATTATTTATCTTTCTTTGAAGCTGAATGGAGTGTTTGAAGCCCCCCGCCCTCATTAAAGCCCACATGTCTGTGTTGAGTTCTTGATGGATTAGGTCATGTCAAATTCAGCTTCAAAAAATGGATGACCACAGCCTGTGATAACACATGATCATTCAGCACATATATTTATGTGAGCATAATGCCTGAGCAGGGAGGATAGACTATTGTGTTTCCTACTTAGCTTCATTGAATAGTCATGTTGCTGACCAATTGCTGTTTGATTTGGTGCAGCATTAGGCATGGAGTTCAGAAGTAGTGGGGAGACAACTGGATTATGAACCACTGTGTAATATTTAGGAGTCTTCCAAAATACTTAGCACTTCCCCAATGCTGTGTATGTGTTGGTTAAAACAGAGAAAAGCAAGTAGCTCTAAAGCAATGCTTATCTTGCAGCAGTGATTCTTAAACCTTTTTAAATTCAAGGAATATTCACATCACCTTACCTGCCAATCAACCATTGTATGTTGCAGAGGATTATGCCTTAAGGTGCATTTTTGATATATGGAGGGGGCTGCCCTGCCTTGCCATATCAGGCTTCAGTATTGCCTGTGACAACCTGGGACTCTATATTTGCATATATAATAGGGTATAGTTGTAAGTTTGAACCAACATTTATTTTGGGGATGTGTGTTGCCTGCTACTTCTTTTCAGTGAAGCTTTGGTACAGATTATTATTACCCATACCCCACTGCAACCAAACCTGAGTTCGTGTAACTGCAATAATTTGATCATCATCATCATCATCATCATCATCATCATTGCTTTTTTTGGTAAGAAAAAAGGTGCCAGAACTCACATCTTGTTAATCTTTTATTAAAACATTATATATTCAGTTCTTAATATTCTGGACTTTTTATTAGCAGGATCGGTGGTTGAGAAGTAATTAGTAATTTTTTTCATTTTTAAATTTGGGGTCACACTTTTACACTAAAAATTAAAAAAAGGTTTTCAATTCACCAACGTTTTTTAAAATAAATGATTTACCTTTCGCACGTAGTCAATCACTGTACACACACCCACACACGTCAGTTGTGTAACAAAACATAACGGTCGCTGCCCGCAATAAGCACTCAGCGCGCAACTACATGACCAATGACAAGCCGAGCAGAGCCATAAGTCGAGCAGCGCCATCATAACCAGTGCAGATGAAGTACGCATGCATCGGACTCGACACACAAGCAGCCCGCATGCACTGTTTTAATGATTTTGCTGCTGACCTGCTATGCTTGACAGGGCGATTCAAATCCACGTGAACCAAACATCAAATTTTCAAAATTACTTTTACAACTTGGAAAATCCATCGAAAAAAGGTGCCGGAACACTGTTCCGGTGTGTTCTATGACAAAAAAAGCACTGATTATTATTATTATTCAAATAATGTGCTTTTTTAAAACTGCTGCTTAGCTTTTGTACTTACATTGGGTTTATAAAATTGTCTGATGGTCATGGTTGCTTTAAAAGATACGTATTTGTATTAAGTTATTGTATATTGGTTTGTGAAGTCTTGCAGTAGAATATAAGCATATGAATAAATCAAAATGGTCTACTCTTAACCTGCCTCTATTTTCTTCTCTTTCCTTTGTTGACTCCCCCCCCCCCCCAAAAGCTTAGACTGTCTTCATGGGCCTGACCCTATTCTTTGTAAAATACCATGTATGTATATGGACGGTGTTCCATGAATGTATGGAGAATTAAGCACTCTTTTCACTGAGGACCGTCTGATAAATGGCATGCATCTTGAAAATGCATGTTTTCAAGTTGTTGGACTGGGGAAGTATTTTCCACTGAACATTCAATTCCTTTACATGCCTTACTGCTGCTTCCTCTGGTCAGGTTCGCACAAACATTTCTCATAGTGACCAGGAACCTGATCATAGTGCCTGAACAGAACTTCATTTGAGCTTAACTTATTTATTGATTTTGATGTTTATATACCATCCTATTCCTATATGCTCTGGACAGTTCACAAGAATTAAAAACAATAATAATGCAATTTTAAACTAAAATAAGTATATTAAATAAAACTAATATGGAAAGGCTTGTCAGAAAAGATACATCTTTAACTCCTTCTTGAAGATAAGAATCTGGGATATTTGACATATCTTGCCTAGCAGACCATTCCACAGTTTAGAGGCAACCACTGAGAAAGTCCTCTGAGTAGTTGACATTAATCTTGCAGAAGCAAATTTCAGATTTTTCCCAGAGGACCTTAGTGAGTAAAGTGGAATATATGGGGCAAAGGCACTCATTAAAATTATTCTCAACTTGAGCCATGAAGGGCTTTGAAGGCAATTACCAACACCTTGTACTCCATCCAGAAAGCTATTGGCAGCCAGTGCGCAGACTTAAGTGTCAGTGATATATGGTCCTTCCATGATGTCCCAGAGATAAACCTGGCTGCCACACTTTGTAGTTTGCAGTTTCTGGAGTCGGCACATGGGTAGCCTAATAGAGAATGCACTGAAGAAATAGAGGTTAGATGTTAACCAATGAGTGCCCTGTTGTTTTCAGGTTATTCTCCTCCCGGAAGGGATGCAGTTGCAAATGAGCCAAATATTTTGATGCAAGCCTCAGCCCTAAAACAAAAATGAGCAAACTGCATTTTCAGCGTTGGTGATCCTGTATGCACATGGGCTTTATGGAACAAGGATCCTGGTAAGAGTAGCATATGCATAAGCTCTCTTGTCCACCCACACACTCCAGTACTAATTCACTTGTGGCACAGTCCGATGTGGCTGCTTATAACCCCTTGTACTTGGAGAATTATGACCATCCAATGGATGGTGGAAGGAGCACAAAGCCAAAGGTTGCCTCTGTGTTCCTCCTGCCCTCCAAAAAAATTACCTGACTTTGTTTGCCTGTTTTCCCCTCAAGTGCAAGAAGAGGCTGAGGATATCATATATTATGGCAGAGCCTTATTCCATCCCTCTCTTCCTTGCCCTACAGAATGCTATCTCTGAGGTTAAACTTCCAGCCTTGGAGTCATAGCAGGTGTGGTTCTTTCCAGACCAGCTGGGAAGGTATTCCAAAATCCTAGTGTGCTTCCAGGCTTAATGTTGGCACTCCAACCTTTCATGTGGCCATCTAGATTGTTTCAGCAGCCATAGAATTGCACCATTATGTCAGATTGGGCAAAGCAACAAAGGTTTTTATAG
This sequence comes from Varanus salvator macromaculatus, assembly GCA_023646645.1. NCBI lineage: Eukaryota > Metazoa > Chordata > Lepidosauria > Squamata > Varanidae > Varanus > Varanus salvator. The sequence goes on from JAIXND010000795.1 coordinate 16,963,591, forward strand.
CACCTCAAAGGCCTACACATTTATTCCGCAGTGCCCACAAAAGCCATCACTATAGTAAATTAGTTAGCTTTTAATATGCCACAAGACTCTTTGTATTTTCTGCAGCAGACTAACATGGCTGCTACTCTGGAAATCGGATTGCATTTCTTTACAGTGAATTTGTAGAGTTCCATTTTGGGGTTGCTCAGTGTATGGATTTTGACTTGCAGTACATTAAAGTCTCTGCTTTAGCAAATAGTGACATGTAATACGTGGGACAATACTTTCCTGAACAGTTTTGAATGGAGGGTTAAATGGCATCCTAGCACTGTGGGTTTTTCCAGGATCAGTGCCAACAAGAGAACTGACAAAATCAGGCTGTAACCTCCTGTGGCTGGAACAATGTCTCATTGGCCCTGGGTAGGTGCATGACTTCCAGCACGCTGGATTGCTCTTTGTTGCCATTGTGCACCAGAAAGTCTTATAAACTTTCAATTGTGGGGATGAAGGAGATTAGGAGCAGGCTTGCCCCTTAGTAAATTGAGCATCATGACTGGCAGGATACAACTATGAATTTCTAAAATGCCGTGTCTGCCGTTAAAGTTAGGCCTTGCAGTGCTTTTTGATTTGTTTTGTACACTGCCTCTATGATTCATCCTCTGCTAGATATCTCAAATCTAGGGCAGAAGCGGTTCCTTGTCAGCTCCTAACTAGCAAAATGCTAATTTTTTGCTTGTGACCTAATTTCAGAAATCTTGTTTTAAACATTTGCTGAGGCCAGCTGTACATCCTCTGAGTTGACTCCAAATTTTATTCCTTACCAGCTCTGTAAATGTGGTCCTTGGGTTCCTGTGGGCTGTTTTTAAGTAATGCAGAAGTATCCAGTAGCATGACTGCATGTGACTTGCATGCAGTGCTGGCTCTGACAGAATTCCTCTGCATAGGATGATCTGTGGGCAAAATCGGTCTTGCCACTGGTAACACTTCTGTGGCTGTTCTTGAATGTGCTGGTATAAGGCAGCCTGGTTAATGATCCAGGACACTACAGTTATTTCATTTTCTAAAATCAGTCTTGGAATTTCTATTGCGGTTTCATACACAGTAATCCTTAAAGCTTCCACATACGAGCCATATGAAAGGGAGCACGTAATAAAGCTTGCAAATAATACTGAATGGTATGAAGTTGACCAGATATACATGGTGGACTCTTGGGAAGAATGTTTAGGTGTCACTCCTTACTTGTTCTCAAAGCTAGCTCCTTGTATCTTACTTATCCTTACAATAATGCTATGTGGTAGGTTAGGCTGGGCAGTAGTACCTTGGGCAAAACCAACCCATGAGCTTTGAAACTTGGTTATTGTAAGGGCTAAAAGTTCTTATGACTCTACTTGGCCCAGGAAGTTTTCACATGCAAACTGGCTTGTGGGTCATATGTTGTACAATGCAAAAAAATTCAGGAAGATCACATGACTGAAGCAAACACAAAACAAAATGAGTGACTACTTGAGCTGTGAATGGAGGAGCAAAAGGATGATTCCTATTTAGTTGTGGGATTCTTGAGCAACTGTTTACAACAGGGTTCAAGTCCTTTTTAGCACAAGGGCCAAAATCCATTTTGAAGAAGCTCTTGAGGGCTGTACTCCAGTGGTATATGTGATCAAATGCAAAAGAGCTAAAATATACCTCCATATTTTAGCTTAAAGCTCTTGCTTCTAATAACTAAGTCTTAGGGAAAGCATTATAATCTATTAGAATATAAAAAGCTGGGAAATCATCCAGTGGTTTGTAGTTGGTGTGGCTATTGCCCCTTGGTTTTCAACAATTCACTGATCATTTAGAAAAAGAAGTATCTATCATTTTAAATTCCCTCTTCATAAATTTGTAAGTGTAGGGATGTCTATGGCCTCCAAAATTCAAGTTCAAAAATTCAGTAGAATAATTTTGAGTTACTAGTATGGTTACTTCAGGTCTTTTGTCCATTGTTTGTTTGCTTCCTTTGAATTTTAGTATGTGTAGATTATACAGCTAGCACAGATGCTTCAGAATCTCAGTTTTCATCTGTAGTTCTTCAAAACTTTACTAGCCCTCATGGCTGTACAAGTTGCCTAAGAATTTTCTGAGAACATCTCCAAAATAGGCCTTTTTGCATTCATTTTCCTTCACTTTCCATATTACTCTATGCCATTGTCTTATGCATCCCGCTAACTATTCTTTCAGCATTCACCATTATTGTCTTTTAATCAGCTGTAATTGTCAAACAACAATCCTAAAAAAGAACACTTCAGAAAGGAGATACTGATAAGAGAATAGAAGTGCCTGTATCCAAAATATTTTTACTAAACAAAAATTTGCATATATTATACATTCTTCTTCGTGGCCTCTGTGCATCACACACATGGGTTCTGTGCCTGTGCAGTGCCTTTGGCCAGAAGATTAACAGCTAACGGATTTTGGCAGGAAAAACTCCGCTCCCTCCCCCCCTCCCTAGTATATAAGGGAGCGGAGTGTCCGCCATTTTCCAGTCTTTGCGACCGCCGTTCACTGTGCCTCGTGCTGCTTTCGCTCTCGCTTAGATCTTACCTAGTTCGTTGTATACTCCTCGTTCCTTATCCAAGTTCTATTCCCTTGTTCTTCTCTTGCGATTGTTTATTCACTTCGTTGTTCTTTCTAGTTATTACCACTTTTCTCTAGTTTCTATTAAAAAAAAAAAAACTTTCCTGCTTTACTATCTCCTTTTCTTCTTATTTCTACGATGGCGCAGCGGGCGGTGTTCCGCAAATGTGGGCAGTGCGGTTCTAAAATGCCCACTGCAGACCCGCATGATCTGTGCCTCCTGTGTCTGGGGGAGGGGCACAGAACCGATAAGTGCCGCCATTGCTTGGCCTTCTCCAAGCAGGCGCGAAAGAACCGAGAGAATCGCCTCCGCAAGCTATTGTGGGACCAGGCCCTTCTCCAGTCTGATCGGCTGGTGGCAAAGCCTGCACCTTTGGCTCCTCCCGAAGGCCGCCCAACCACCATCGATCCTCCGCAGCATACTGCCTCTTCCTCCGCTGCTCCACCTTCGTGCCCCTCCAGCGAGGCAGCCTTAAACATGGCCGACCAGCCAGATCCTATGCCGAGAAAGCATAAGGAAAAGCGCAAACGCAGTGATTCTGGCAAGGAACCGGTGCATAAGAAGGTTAGAAAGGAGAAGGCCGGAAAAACGGATAAAAAGTCAAAGAACCCCGAGCACAGAAAACACCGCCACTCGGGTTCGGCAGCATCCTCGATACCGACCCCAGTCACGGTACCGACACCCTTGGTACCGACCATTCAGGCGGCCATGAGGGTCACTCTGCCAGGCTCACCTCACTGGCCGGCACCCGAGCCTCTTCAGGATCCCCATCGTGGCTTGATTTCAGATGGGGAGATAAGGGATTCCCCCCAGAGGGTTCGATCCCCGACTCCAGTGCCGCCCGCTCCAACGCATGCGGGTATGGCCCCTTCTCCAAGAAGCCGCAGGAGTCAATCCTCGGAGCCAAGATCGGACGACTGGTACCACGTCCGGTATTCCTCTGCTCCCCAACGTAGAGAATGCCAGTCGATGGCATATTATCCTGCTCCAAGGAGCCATCCCTCGCCACCTACAGCCGGGGGCCATCTCCATTCTACCCCTGTAGATGCCCCACGGGCTCCGTCCTGAGAGCGAGGCAGGTCGGAATCACCAGCAGATTCGTCCTCCAGTGTACCACCTTATTGGATGGACTCAGATGATTCCGAGGCCGATTCGACCTCGCCGGATGCGGTAGTCACTTCCCAGGGGCCGGCGTCACCTGATGAACCACACATTTCCTTTGGGGAATTGATGACCAGGTTGGTGAAGTCTCTTGAAATCGAGGCCCACCAAGAGCCTGGTCCTAGTACCGATCGATTCTACGACGTGGTCAGGGGCGAGCAATCCACTTTTATTGCGCTGCTGTTTATCACAACCCTGAAGCAGGCGATGACCCAAGCCTGGGACTTTCCAGCACAACCACAACCTACTTCTCGTAAATACGAGTCAATGTATAGGGTTCGTGAAGGAGACATCCCATTCTTGCTCCAACACCCCAGACCGAATTCCATGGTTGTGGAATCGTCCCAGGGGAGGGAAGCTCGCGGCCATACATCGCCCCGAGACAAGGAGGGCAGAAAGGTGGATTCACTTGCGTGCAGGGTGTATACGTCAGCCGGCCTCGGGTTGCGCATTTCCAACTATGAAGCAACCCTGGCGAGATACCAATATTTTTTGATGCAACGACTTGATGGTATCATAGCCACTTTTCCCGACCACCAGGGTGATCTGGCATGCACTTTCATCAAAGAGGCCATGCAGGTGGCAGTGCAGCAACTTTCCACTGCCCGTCACCACGTCGATACTGACTCCCACTCGCTCCTGGGTGCCATTTCCCTCCGGAGGCACACGTGGTTACGTAACTGTAACTTTCCGGACGAGACCAAGAGAAGATTGAAGAGATGCCGTTCGACGGGTCCGGCCTTTTCCACTCTAGGACCGACAGCAAGCTAAAAAAGCTCCACGAATCCCGAATGATGGCCCGTCGAATGGAGCTTCCATCTCAACCATGATGTAAGTGGTCATGGTCCCATCCCCTGTACCGTCAATACCAACCTCGGCAGCAACAGCCAATCCAGTGCCAGCAACGCTGCCGACAGCAGACATCCCAGCGCTTTCAACAAGGACGCCGGTGCTTCGATGCAGACCGGCAGCAACGCTGATGAGGTGAGCGGACCTCTCTCCTACTCCCACCTACACCCTTCCCCCTCTCATTTGGGGACCGATTGAAAAGTCGGCTCCCCATTTGGGAGACCATTACATCTGACAAATGGGTGTTATCTATTATAGAGCACGGATATGGAATTGAATTCGACTTTATTCCATCATCGAGCCCTATCCGATTCACACCAGGATCACCGGTGTTGATTGACGAGCTCTATCAACTCCTTGCAAAGTGAGAGATTCGTTGTTTATTGTCTTCGGAAGGGCTCCACGGATTCTATTCCAAATACTTTACTGTTCCGAAGAGGGACGGAGGTCTCCGACCGATTTTGGACTTGAGAGCTCTAAACAAGTTCATAACACCAAAGAAATTTCGGATGACCACACTTCAAAGTATTCTTCTGTTGCTCCGGAGAGGAGACTGGTTCGCGTCACTTGATTTGAAAGACGCCTATTTTCATATTTCAATTCACCTGCGGCATAGGCGTTTTCTTAGATTCGCAGTAGCACCTGAAATCTACGAATTCAATGTGTTACCATTTGGACTGGCTACCGCACCGAGAGTCTTTACAAAATGCATGGCTCCTGTCTGCGCACATCTCCGTTTGCGGGGGATCCAAGTTTACCCATACCTCGACGATTGGCTGTTGGTCTCCAAGTCTAAGGAGGGACTTATGGAGGACATTCGTACCTCATGTACTCTGCTGCAAGACCTTGGACTTTGTATTAATCAACGAAAATCTTCTTTTGTTCCCGCACAGACAATCGACTTCATCGGTGCATGCCTCGATTCCATAACACGAAGAGCCTTCCTACCCGCCATCAGACAACGGACCATTTTTCATCACATCGATTGGATTCGACGAGAAAACAGCGTTCCGGCGCGGACTATTCAAACTCTCCTGGGACATATGGCGGCTGCCATAGCTGTAGTCCCTTACGCCAAGCTCCGAATGCGCCCTCTGCAACTTTTTTTCAACAGAGCTTTTCATCCCCAAAGGGACCCGCCTACCATGAGGATCCGACTTCCGGGATCCGTGTTACAATCCCTGCTGTGGTGGATGAATCCTGCCCACCTCAGCACTGGTGTCCCGTTTCGACCTCGGTACCCTACAATGGCCATCGGTACTGACGCGTCTCTGTTGGGATGGGGAGCTGTATGCTCTACGATACGCACCCAAGGACTTTGGAACTGGAGCGAATCCAGGAACCACATCAACTTCCTCGAGTTGCTGTCTGTTTTCAAAGCCCTGCAGACGTTCAAAGACCTTATTTTACGCCAAGTCGTCCAAATTACCACAGACAATATAGCGACGGTATTTTATATCAACAAGCAGGGAGGCACCAGATCCATCAAGCTTGCCCGGTTAGCCATTCAGATCTGGGATTGGTGCATCCCATGAGATATTATGCTGGTAGCGGTCCACCTAGCGGGAATGGACAATGTGGAGGCGGATCTCTTAAGCAGACAGATGTCTCATTCACACAAATGGGAATTGGACAGTTGGATTCGAGACAGACTATTCCACCACTGGGGTCCTCCGGACATAGATCTCTTCGCCACCCACTCGAACTGGGTATGCGTGACTTATTGTTCCAGGGCAGGAATAGGACAGGGATCTTCCGGGGACGCCTTCATGATCCCATGGACGGGCATGAGCTTTTACATGTTTCCACCGATTCCCCTGATTATGCGAGTATTGACGAAGATCATCCACGAAAGAGCCACGGGACTGCTAATTACTCCTTGGTGGCCTCGCCAACCTTGGTTTCCTATGCTTCTGCGGGTGTCTCAAAGGGAGTTTCTTCAGCTTCCCCTTCTCCCCTCCCTCATCACTCAGGAGGGAGGTACAGTCTGACACCCAGATCTGCAGTCGCTGAAACTTACCTTCTGGCGGATTCAGTAACCGAGCCCGAGCCACCGGTACTGATGCATCCCTCGAACGCTGCCGAGCCTGTTTCCATCACCTCTGCCTCACAACTGCTGCATCCAGATCTCCAGTATATTATCGATTCTGCACTAAGACCCTCCACCAGGAAGTTGTACGCCGCTAAATGACGTAGATTCTCCAGTTTCGCTGAAGCACGTTCCTTTTCTCCATCCTCGGCTTCGATCGAGCAAATCCTCCAGTTCCTGCTCGTATTGCACCGCTCTGGACTTAAACCTTCCTCCATTAAAGTTTATACAGTGGCGGTTTCTTCCTACTGTGGACTGATACAGGGACTCTCCGTTTTTTCTTAACCTCTAATCAAAAAATTTTTAAAGGGACTCTCTAATCTTCATCCTACGATCAGACCCTTTATGCCAACATGGAGTCTTTCTGTGGTCTTACAGGCGCTCACTCGACCGCCCTTTGAACCTGTGGCAAAGGTGGACCTTCGCCTTATTGCGTGGCAGACGGCATTCCTTGTTGCTGTCACTTCAGCCCGCAGAGCGTCAGAACTTTGTGCTCTGCAAGTGGACCCTCCTTTCCTCAACTTCCATAAGGAGAAGGTCGTTTTGAGGCTTGACCCGTCTTTCTTTCCGAAAGTTGCTACCTCTTTCCATATGGACCAGGAGATTGTACTCCTGTCCTTTTTTCCGACTCCGTCAAATCCGATAGAGAGGTCCCTCCATATGCTCGATGTCCATCGCTGCCTTGCTTTCTATCGTTCCAGAACGGAGTCTACCCGACATTCTAATAGACTTTTTGTGAAGTACTCAGAACTAAACCGTGGATATCCAGTCACTCCCCAACGTTTGTCCAAGTGGATCGTTAACACAATTCAACTATCTTATCAGCTTTCAAAGTTGGACTTACCTTTGGCTGCGAGAGGACATTCCACTAGAGCTGTTGCTACTTCCTCAGCGTTTGCGTCGGGGGTTCCAATTGAGGACGTTTGCAAAGCTGCCACTTGGGCCACACCATGCACTTTTGCCAGGCACTATAGACTGGATGTCCGGGCCAGACGAGACTGTTCCTTTGGCAGAGCCGTCTTATCATCTATTCTCCAGTGATGACACCTCCCTCCTCCTACTTTGGTAAGCTGGTTACTCTACCCATGTGTGTGATGCACAGAGGCCACGAAGAAGGAGGACAGGTTGCTTACCTGTAACCATTGTTCTTCGAGTGGCCATCTGTGCAGTCACACAACCCACCCACCGACCCCACGTGGTGTCATGGGTGGTCAGGCCCTTTTTGGCCTTCCCTTTTTTTCCTAAAAAAAACCACACACACACACACACACACACACACACATTTTTTTAGGGAGCGAACGTCCGGTCGTTTCAAAGACTGGAAAATGGCGGACACTCCGCTCCCTTATATACTAGGGAGGGGGAGGAGGGAGCGGAGTTTTCCCCGCCAAAATCCGTTAGCTGTTAATCTTCCGGCCAAAGGCACTGCTCAGGCGCAGAACCGATGTGTGTGACTGCACAGATGGCCACTCGAAGAACAATGGTTACAGGTAAGCAACCTGTCCTTACAAGCGGTAGGCCTCCAAAACATGTGGATTTCTTCCCTCTCAATCTGAAGCTTCTCTTTCCTTCTTTGCTCCTAATCTGAACCTCTTGAAACAGTTTAGAGGGAGCGGGATGCTAACATGTCATTTCTGTACTGGCTGGTTGCTAGGGCCAAATTGAGAGGATCACCCACAATTCTTTGTAATAATTGAAAAGGAGAGCACTCTTGCATTGTGTAATTTATCAAGAAAGGATGCACCATTTTTGGCTGATTGGTCTTGCTTCCCATATTAGGTCATAATACACAACAGGTAATACATTTTAGACAGTTTAGTGCTAAGGAGAGGAACATCCTTATGCTGACATACCTTCTTCCCCCACCCACTTTGAGTTGTATAATCTCAGCAAGCTGCTGATGAGGAGGAAGAAGAGCGATTTGGCCCTCTGACCTCTCCTCATTCCAGAGTGGCACAACTCTTGAAAAAAAAGGGGGGGGCAGTGTCTGTAATTGTGAATGTAGGCCTTATCTTGATGCCCAGTTTCTGTGACCTTAGTGCCGAATGTTGCTGGTTCCCATGCAAAATGATTAAACTCAATGCTAGCTTCTTTAAAATGTTTATTTAAAACATCTGTATGCTGTCCTTCACTATTGCATCTCAGGACAGCTTACATGATTAAAAGCAAAACCATAAAACAATTGATAGAACAGAACAATACAATAAATTGAACAAATTGAACAGAACAAAACAATACAATAAACAATATAATAAAATTATCAAACCAGAACAAATAAATCCAATAAAAACCAAATGTAACAAAAGTGACTGTAAAAATGGTAAAAATATTAATTTTTAAAATGATGATTAAATAAAAAGGTTTTAACCTGGCGCTGAAAAGAGTATAGGCTTGGCATCAGGCAAACCTCAACTGGGGAGCATATTCCATAATCTGGGCACCACCACAGAGAAGGCCCTGTTCCAAGTAGATGTCCTTTTTACCTCCTTTAGGTCAGAGCAGGGCCTCTCCCACTGATCTTAAGGGGTGTGATGGCATATATGGAAGGAGACGTTCCTTCAGGTATCCTGGTCCCAAGCCATTTAGGGCTCTATAGGTCAAAACCAGCACCTTGAATTGTGCCCGGACTTTGAACTGGAAGTCAGTGGAGTTGGTAGAGGACTGGAGTTGTATGAGAATAACGGCTGGTCCCCGTCAGCAGTCTGGCTGCTCTATTTTGTACCAGCTGAAGTATCTGGACCATTTTCAAGGGCAGCCCCACATAGAGTGTGTTACAATAATCCAACGGGGAGGTTACCAGAGCATGAATCACCATTGCTAGGCAGTGCTTGTCCAGGTAAGGATGCAGCTGATGGACCAGCTGAAACTGTAGGAAAGCATTCCTTGCCACCACCGCCACCTGGGTTTCCAGTGACAGCTCTGGATTAAGGAGTACTCCCAAGTTGAGGACCCTGTCCTTTAGAGGAAGTGCAACCCCATCCAGGACAAGGTCAAAATCACTTACCTGAAACCTCGATCTGCCCACCAACAGGACTTCTGTTTTATCTGGATTGAGGCTCAGTTTATTGGCCCTCATCCAGCCCATTACCTCAGCCAGGCACTGGTTTAGTACAGCCACTGTCTCACCTGGAGTATATGTAAATGAGAGATAGAGCTGGGTGTCATCATCATACTGGTGACTTCACAGCCCAGACCTCCTGATGACCTCTCCCAGTGGTTTCATGTATCAGTATAATAAATAAATATCAATGTAATGTTGTGTGAGATCACGCAAGGAACCATAATGGATCATGTCTGATACCTACTGCATATGGTCATTCAGAAATCTTATGAAGAGAGAGGGGATAATGGACCTTGTAAAATATGAACTCCTATAGTGTGAAAGTTGAGAAACAACTGCTAGATTGAGCAGAACCAGTTCATATTCTTACGGGCTTGGCCTTGTATTTTTGTCAGTTGCTTAACCAAGGACTGGCTTGCTTCTGTTGCTGATAAGATGTGTGTTTCTAACACTGCTCTCCCTGAACTGTTTCCTGCTATTTTGCTAGTCAGGGACATAGAGTTTCTAGATTGTTGATAGCCTACTTCCTTGCTTTAGTAGAAGGGCTGAACTAATCTAATATAGAGTTCAAATGTGACTCAAAGATTTAAACCTAGAGATCCTGCTTTTTCTGTAAATGGCTCAAAATAGTGAGAGAGGATGATGTGACTGCTTCTCTTTGCAGTTACTTCTGCTGGCCTATTAGCTTCCTTGCCTGGTATAACCTCCCCTGCCATCTAATTTGAAAGAGTAGGCAAGGAGAAAGAGTGGCTGATGGGGCAGAAGGTGTCATATCTCATTGGTAGGTTCTGTGTCTTGTATCTCCAGTTTAAATGGGTGTCAAGAAGTAGCATGGAGGAAGGAAATGCATTCTCTACCTGATGATTTGAAGAGCAGCTGCTTCCTGTGGTTTGGCTTGGTCTAATGCATCTTCATATCATCTCATTGTCTGGAGTCTTTATAGCAGGTTTGGACAAATTGTTCATTACCATGTTTCAGCCACATGGTGACTACCCCTATTTGTGAGGGACAAACAAGGCTTCTCTCTTGATAGCAAATGGTCCCAATGGAGCAGGAGTAGGTCATAGCAGGTAGGGATTCCATTCAGAACTGCCTTGCATGGATTTGCTTGTTTTGAAGCCCTTAATACCAACTGTGCCAAGTGACTTTTTTCAAGTTAGAGGCATCTCCACTGCAAGTGTAAAGCACAAATGCTTTAATGTCTCTCCTGTGTCTCTGACCTAGTTTCCACTGTATGCACCTGCTATGCCTAAATAAGTGGCATTCAGGTGTGAAAGGCAAAGAACAGGCAGGTGGTATATGAGGTGTGGCCCTATAGCTCATCATCATTCAAGCTTGTTAACTGAGCCAACTTGCATTTCTTCTACCCCAGAGCCACTATTTCTACAGGGAAGGTTTACCATTAAAAGAAATGATTAAGTGCACAGATTGCCTAAAATAAGACTTAAAAATAAATATTGTTAAATGTTGGTGGTTAAAAAGGCAGGTTGTCTGCCAACCTGTATAAAACTGTTTGGTCATTTTAGAAAGAAAGAAGAACCCCTGACAGTGTTTTGCTAAGGTGGGTAGGTATATGCTTTGAAATTATGTAAAGATAGAAGTCAGAAGAAAAGGATGGTATTGTTTAAATGTGAGTGAAATCTTCCAGAGTGAGAAAAGACTATGTTGGAAACAAATGGAATCAGAGATAAGCAAAGGGCTTCATAGGAAATAATGGCTCCATACATAGGACAGGCTTATATATAACAATTCATGTGTCTACTCTTAAAAAGTAAGAATTGCCTATTAGCCATTAAGCACTGAACTTCACCAAAATCTATTCTTGATTTTTTTTCTTTTTTACCTTTAGGTCCTTAATAGCTAGCATATTATAGTCAGACTGATAAACATGTTCACGATGTGGTAACATTGCAAGGCTCCTTCAAGGATACTACATAAGACATAGCAAGAATAAGAGTTCAGAATCTGTTTTCCTTTTGCCATTTATTTTTGGCCTCCTAGACCTTGTTTTTCTTTTTAGTAGTGTTTTTCAACTAAGTTTGCTTTGTGAGCCATTTCTTGTGTTATAATCTATGTTGAATGTATGTTAGAGTATACCTGGTTGGAGTTAGCATTGGCTGTGACCTCACAGTTTGTTCACATATGGAAAAGTTTTCATTGCTTCCAGGTCAGGTAAAGATAAAAATGTGAGGAGGAGGAGAACTGTGTAAGCAGCCTCAAGTTCCTTGAAAGGAAGAAAAGTGGTATATAAAAAACACACTTGTGGTACCAAAGGTGAAACATGATGGAGTCCTGTGTTTGCTACTACATCAGAACCATGTAACTTTTTTGTGAATTTTCACACAAAGTCATCTGCTGCCTTCAGCAAGTTAGATATCTGTGGCAAAGAATGTGTGTGATTTCTTCATTACATCATTTGATCACAACTTGTTACCATTAGCCTAAGGTTCTACAAAACTCTTGCAAATGCTTTACCTACCGCTCACATCCTCATTGAAGTGTTATGTGAATTTCATACCTAAAGAACTGGCAGTTCTAACTTATATGGAGATCCATCTTTCTAGAAAAGAATATGAAATGGTGGCAGGCTAATTTTTTTTTAACAAGAATTAAAAACAAGGATGTTTGAGGCTTGATCATAGATGCATATCAATACAGACTGCATGAGCAGAACAATATTATTATTGCTATTATTATATTTAATGGATTAATTTATTTCACTCCTGTACTGGCAAGTAGCTGAAGCATTTTGGGCAGTTCTGAGATACAGCTAATAAAATATCACATAAAAATACAATATGCAGAATTTAAAGCAAATTAAAAAGCTAAAAAGACAGTTGAAATAAGTGCCCCATTATGTGGAATTAAATGATATTAAATGACTGGGAGTACATGGCAGTCCCAAGCTAGCACAGAAAAGATGACAGCATTCACACCAGGCAGGCCTCAGCGAGGAGATGATTCTATAAAGGGATCACTATTGAGAAAGCCCTCTACCTTGGTTGCCACCTTCCAAGCCTTCCTCAGAAGAAGACCTCAGATTCTGAATGTAATGTCCAGATATATTCAGGCTGGCAGAAGGATTCCATCAGGTATTGTGGTTCTAGCTTGTGTAAGGTTGTATAAGTTAAAATCAGCACCTTGAATCATGTTCGGAAGGTTGTTGTTAGCCACTGCAAGTGGGCCAGAATTGATGTTATGTTATGAACTTCTAGCCCTAGTTATTAGTCTATTTGTTGCATTGTGCACAAGCTGTAGCTTCTGAACAACTATCTCTGTCTTGTGTTATGGCTGATTTTCTTTTAATAGAAAGTAACTGGCTTTTAAAACAGAATTTCTTTGTGATGTAGGATAAATTATTGTATGAACTGCACTTAATAGTCTTGCCCTTTGCATGTAGAAATTGGTGACAGAAAGAAGCATTTTCAGAGTTATAGCCACTGAGGTGGCTTGCCACGAGAGTGTCCAGGTGAATACAGTGTGTTCCACACTTGGTTTATGAAATGTATTCTCTGTCAGAAGTTTTGCTAGGAAAACTAATCACAAAGTGTGAAAATCAATAAAAAGTATGAAGTTCTGTTAAGATTTGATAAACAGGCCAGGTTGCTGGTCTGAACTAGGATTTCAGATTTGTGTAGAATGTTGATTTTTAAAATCCTCTTCAGGGAGCAAGGGGCTACCAAGATGGCCTTTTCAGTGGTGACACTCTGGTTGTAGAATTCCCTCCCCAGATAGGCTCACTTGGCATCTACATTGTGGTTGTTACTGCTTTAGGTGAAATCCTTGTCTTCTCTCAGGCTCTTTAGTTCTTTGGTTTTTAAAAATGATGCTCATACTTCTTAGATTCAGTGCTGCTGTTGGTTTTGCGTTAGTTTTATTTTGAAGCTGTTTAATTTTACATGCTGTGCTTTATATTTTAATAATTTACACTTTAAAACTGTTTTGAACTTTGGTTATTGGGTGGAATATAAATATAAATAAATATCATTTGAACAGTGAATACTTGTGGAATACTGCCCTTTTACCTGACTAACACACAGTGGAAGCAAGGCAATCTTACCTGAAAACTGAGCTACAGCAACCTTGATATCACCACTAAAAAGGCTCTGCCATGCATTTCTGCTTTCTTCTCTCCATGCAGAGGGGAAACATGAAGCAAGGCATTTATAGATGACTTAAATGGACTGGTATATTCATATGAGAGATCGTGGTCTATAAAACTTCCTCAGTATTAGCTACTACTGTATTTTTATTCTCATTTAATTTGTTTAAATTTTAGAACAGTTTCAGTTTAAAAACTGAAATATATATATAATAAAAACTAGAATTTAAAATTACTCAGGGATTGAAATGTGCATGCCAGGTTTTCTGCAAAATTTAATGCAAAACAGAATAAGCATAATGGTCGTTTTGATCCTATAAATAATATGTGTAGTTTACTTTTACCTGCCAGGGCTGAGTTACAGCTACTTCCAGCTGTTTGACTGGCAGGTATATCTGTCTTGTGTAGTAGCTTGTGCCAGGAGCATGACAGGTGTGACAGCATTATGCTGTGTTTATGTGGTGTGGAAAACACAGAGGTGTGCTATGGCTGTCTTTTGCATGTGATGATAACGGACCAAACTGCCTGGGTCTGTTCAGAATTGGGCCTGGTGCTATCTCAGTCCCCACTTCTGAGAGCTGTTTGCACAGTTCTGTCTCACTTTATGCAGGTAACTGGGGAAAGCGTCATACCACGGCAAAACAGGTTGCTGTAGCTATAAGGAAGCATTTGAATTTTGAAGGACCTATCATCCTTCTGTCTAGTGTACTGTTCTATGAAATGTGAACATATGTGAACTTTCATACAGAGCTACAGTGTTGCAGTAAAAGATTGCAAATTAGTTGCCTTTAGTTCTCACTGAAATCAATATGAAAAGCCACTTGTGACTTAAGAGCCTGTTGATAGCAGTGGGAACCAAGTGCAACTAACTTAGCTTGGATCCATTATATTATATATGAGTTTTCTATCTCCTACCCTTTCGTGCCATCAGAACAGCAATCATTTAAAGCTTACAATAGATGAAGATGGTCAGCCTGCTAACCTTTTTCTGTGTGTTGTCAGTGAAAAAATTGCAAGCCTGGGAAAATGTGTATGTTCAGGGAAAAGTCAACATACAACTTTTTCAGTTTGAACAGCAGGTAGATATAAACAGCTGACTTGTCTGTGTGCAAATCCGAATCAAACAGGGTGATAGCAGTGCTGATAATGGTCTCTGTTTCCTTGCAAGCACAGCTTCAGTAGAAAAAGATTCTCCCTTTTAATTCCCCTGATCTCCCCATTGCTGTGCCTAGTGGTAGAAAATAGGATGCTGTATCTTTAAACACCTTTTCTAAGCCTTGCGGAGGCAGTTCTGCTCAAGTCTGAATGAAGGAGAAGAGGGGGTGTGGAAGTGGCCATTGGCAGAACTCTCTATGCCATCCCTTCAAACAGCTGGGGTCTGCTTCCTTCTGAGCAGCTTGTCAGAGTAATTAGCTGGTTGTAGCAATAGCGCAGAGCATTCAAATTTCATTGGAGGCTGCGGGGGGGGGGGAGGCATGGCAGTGTAGGGGGAAAGAAAGTGGATTCTAAGAACCAAGGTCTCCTGGCAAAATTCCTCTGATAACTGTTCATGGCAATGAGGTCCTTGTTGAGAAGGGGAAATAGATGACCTGCTCAGAGTGCAGCTTCCACTGGGGTGAGTTTATTTTTAGAGTAAAGTCTCTGATGATTTTTGGAATGGTGTGGGGAAGAGAGAGAAAGTGAAATCTCTCATCAATTGCAACAGATCTATTCTTGTAATTTAATTGTGCAGCTATTTGGCTGTTATGGTACGTCACTGACAAGGCTTCCTGCCTTTTTAAATAAGATTTTCAGAATGGCTTTTCTTCTGAATGATCCAGGAATCTCTCATTTCATGTCTTCATCACGTTGCCTCCTTCTCTAGTCTTTTCAGGGTCTCCATGGCTCCCATGTCATCAGTCTTTCTGTGGTCTGCTGTGTATCTATCTACCTAGAGAGAAGGGAATCCCCCATAAACACAGTCAGCTTGTTTGTGTCATTAAGCTCTCTGTGCTGGACTCTCACAGGATTTTACATTCATTGGCTTTAAAGCTGGGAAGCCAAGCATCTCCCCACTACTCTCACACACAAACTCTGCACTTTTTCTTTAGGTAAGGGTTTGTATAGTTTCAAGGAAACAATGTTTGCTGTTGTGTTTGAGCAGACACTGAGCTGGCTGGCTGTATGCTGATAAACCCAATTAGATTAAACTGAAGCCTTTTGAATTCCTTCTCTGTTTGTCTTGATGGTCAAATTGTTTTTTGTTTTTTGTTTAATGTTGGGCTAGGCTTTCCAGGAGGGAGTCCCCTGACTCTTACCCAGGTCTGCTTCTCTCCATCTTCAACCCTTCAAATTGCCAGTTAAATCCTCAAACTCTCTTTGGCTTAAACAATATAATGCACAGTATTATTACAATTGTAATTTTAAATTAAAGGGATAGATCCTTGTTAAAATCTAAAAATCTAAAGCAGATGCTTTTAAAAATCTAAGCTAGGCTAATTCATGGTTTAGGGTGGGGAAGGAGACAAAATTAAGAACTGCCTATGGTAGGTGATTTTGTCATGGATGTTTTCCTGGCTCTGCTGAATGATAATTGCTTCAGCAAGTGGGTGTTTTGTTCAGTTTTGTCCTTGTGCTTATGAAACCAATATTCAGCAAGGGAAGGAGTGGTGGTGAGGTTGCTGGATAGCTATCGCCTCTCCTTCCCTCCTATTCTTTTCAAACTCTATTCCAGATGATCTCTTCTAGTTCAGGTGAGAGGTTTATTTGTTTGTTAGCTTTCATATGCAAGATATTTGATTCTGCTTTATTTGCTTATGTCCAGGACATACAAACTAAGCTGCAATACTTTGAGATACTTGCAGCACCTTTATTTGTCTTTAAAAATGGCTAACATCTTTTAAAACAAAAAGGTGGACGGAGCTGAGGATCTGGGCAGATTCCTCCTATTTGCCCAGTAGTGGACATATATGAGATGAGAACCTTTCTTTGCTATTCAGTGAGGGTTCAGTTCTGTTATTTTCCTTTCCCCTGCTCCCCATTACTTCTGGCTTTCTATTCATTTGGTATCTTACCTGTTCAGTGAACAACAGAAATCAATGAAAAAGTTGGATCAGATATGTTTGCGAGCTTTCAGCTTGCTTGTTTTATGAAAGAGATGCAACTTGAGCTCTCTCATTCACATTTTGTTCTGTGTGGCACAGATGCTTTATCAGACTTTTGAGAAGGAAAGAGTTAAGAGCTATTTTTATGATTTGGCATATTTTCTTTCCATTCTGGAAACAAGCAGCTGGTGCTGTATTCTCATGTGGTTGATAGCCCCCAGAATTACCCCTCCCACCAGTGTTAGCTGAAGGAATCAGGGCACTGGACAACGAGAACTATGCCAGGGATCAGCAGTGTCTTTACAGGAAAGGGTTAAAAGGAATTCCAATGCAGTGTCGCACATCTTGACATTAGAGGAGGTGGGTAATTTTCATGCTAGATTTTCAGGAAATCCCCATGGTGGACAGCCCCCTTAGTTGTTGCCAGGAGACCGTTCTGACGTCACTGATAGCAGTTCCCATCTGCATGTGGGTGCACCGAACAGCCTTCAGAGGGGAAACGGTAGCTGATATGAAACTGGTAAATACTTGCTTGAAAAATCCCAAACCCTCTTCATTTCTCCTTAATTGCCTTGTTCGTAGTTGTGAAATTTGTGAAATTAATGCTTAAAGATATTTCTTGAACCTTGTTGTGTGGATTTTATTGTTGATGCCTGTCTTTGCTGAATAGCTAGATTGAAAAGGATTCTCTCAAGGATTTTACGTCATCGAAGGGGAAAGCCCTTGCTTTTTTTTGGTGCATCACCCAAATAGGAGGAGCATGGAAATGGGGAAGGGGGATGAAGGAAAAAGCAATCAGCCCTCTTATGATTCTTTGTAATCCTTGAAAATAGGAGAAAGTATAGAAAAGAAACAACAATTTCTCCCCTATATAACCTCTAAAGGGATGGGCTCAGGGGAAGAGAAACAAGATGCAATGTGGCAGGGTGAGGGGAAAAAACAACTTTAAGTCTCTATTGCATCCAGAGAGCAAACCCTTCTGTAAGCAAAGTCCTTTCCCCCCTTTTTTCTTCTTGCATATCAGAGCCTTGATAGCAACCAAATCATTTTTAAATAATTAAAACAAGATGTGTTTCTGTGTGGTACTACATTCCCTCCCTTTCCAGGGAGCTAGCCAGTCTGGTCCAGGAAGAAAAGATGGGAGCTTTGCCAACTGATATGTATCAATTACCTTCCAATTCTTAAGATTTACCTTGTCAGACATCACATCTGAATGGTGATTGCATTGTCATTTTCATACTGAGAGAGGAGAACTACCATGCCTCCTTTACCAAAGGTCTGTGTCACCTGGTACTCTTTCCCTCCCCCCACCAACAAGCTTGATGCCTCTCAGAAAATCATGGAGTGCTTCTTTCTAAAAGTGGTGATTAAAGTTGTTGCTGGATGAAGTTTTTTTTAGCTGTTCCAGGAAGTTATCTAAAATTAATCCCAGGTATAACCCCTTACAGCATTTGGTACTGCAAAGCCATGATGCATACTATGCTGTCAGGGTAGCTGTATGGGCATTAACTTAGCTAGCTTTCTGGATTGACTGCATGTTTTTAGAATGAAACTGTGACCCTTCAAAGATGACATCGACAAAAATTCTTAGTCACTGTCTAATGATAATTGTTGATGAAATATTATTTGAACTCACCATCATGATGATGAACTGTTGAGATCACTCCATCTGTTCTGACCTCCCCCACTCCCCCCTCTCTCACACACACAGAAAGAAAGAGTGGACTGCCCAGGCTTGCTCTGATAACTACAATGAATATTAATACCCATTTACTACTCCTATCATTTTCCACTGTCAGCTGAAGCCCTTCTCCCTGTTCCTCCTGCCCAGACTATAGTCTCTGTGCAAAAGTACTTCCTCTGGACTGCAACTCCCATAAGCCTCACTTACAATGGCTGATGTTCAGGTATGTTCAGGAATTTGCTTTATGGGATTATGGGAGTTACATTACAAAACATCTGGAAGGTACCAGATTGTCTGTCCTTGCTCTAGCATCTGTTCCTCCAGACCATAACATGGACTTAATGTTCAGTTGGTTTAGCAAACAGCAGAACTCATCTTGTTGGTTTCTCTTTCAAACATTGTGTTACTATCTAGAAACTGTCTTGCTGTTCAGTCATCCTCTTCACTGAATGTTAGGTAGAGCCTTGTAATAGATTCTGTACCAACAGTCTCTCTCAGGCTGTAGTGGCCAGAAGCATCCTTCTTAGGACAGTAAGAGTATGCTTGCATGTGGAGGGAGATATCAAGACTCTGGAAAAGCAGAGGCTTGGCAAGCTGGCTGCATCTAGTTTGGTGGATCATAGGCCTGCAGCACCTATCTCAAATGAAATCACTTAAAATTACACAGCTGGTTAAATTGGTTGGTAGTGAGCTTAAGAATCTAGTCAACAGGTCATCTAGTGGAATCTTCGTTTCCAGCTTTGGCTAGCAGATTATCCCAGAAGTTCCATAAGCAGAACACAAGGGCATAAGCCCTCTCCACTAGTTTGTCCCGAGTGTCAGTTATTCAGAAGCATACTAAAAAGCCAACTCTTATCTCCCACTCCCACAAAAAAGGAAAAAGAGAAAAAAGTTGATGTGAGCAATATAAGAATTTATTGGCAAATCATTGGTACTTGAAAAATGTGGCACACAATCCTTAAAATGTATTCTTAATTCAGCTTTTCTGTAAATGGACTGACTCATTTTTGTAAGAGTCCAATTTTAGAGCAAGTTGATTCAGGGTTTACTTTATAGCTTTCTGGATTAATACCACTAATTTTGTTTCACTAATATTTAATAAAGGGAAATGTTTCTTGCTTATGCTCATTCATTGAAGAAACTGGTCTGTACTCTAGTTACTTGGTTTGGAAATTCTTTAAGAGTAAAATGGTTTTCAAGCTTCTAGTTTTTAAATGTTACTTTTTTAAAAATTAAATTTTACAAAAATACAACTAAAAGAAAAAACATTCAATTAAAATCATACTATAATATAACGAAACCATGCAATCCATCACTGGGACCATTGGATACATGCTAAATTATTTGGTATTTCAAGAAGCTCTGTCCCTCTTCTAAACTTGCAATGAATCTTGTGGAGATTCAAATCCTTTCTCTTTTGTGAGCACATACTCAATAAATGGTCTCCAAATATCATCAAATTTATTCTTATTTATATAGCATTTTCATTTTAATATCATAAGCTAATTAATCATTAATATTCCAAACTTCTATACCAATCACTCAATTGATCATCATGTTTTACTTTCCAATTTTTTGCTATAATTAAATTTGTTGCTGTTAATAAATTCAATATTAATTCTTTGATATTCCATCTCCATTGTCTTCTATCAAATATTGACAATAGTGTGATTCCAGGACTTACATCAATATTTAAACTCAGCATTTTAGTACTTTCTTTAAAAACCTCTTTCCAAAATGTTTGAACCCTAAGGCTATGCTAACTATTTTATAACCAGTGTGAAGATTGATCTCATCCCTGATCTGTTCCTGGAGTAAACATAGAAACAAAGCAAGTCAGTAGGGGCTTCCCAGGCCATCTAGTCTGACCCCCGGCACCAGCCAGCTCCACTCATAACATGCCTACCACGTGCAAGTAGAGTAGTTTACTTCCACTTTTTATTACCTAGTAAACAGTTGGGACATAGTCTGCACTTAGCTTGAGGGCATGTCACAAAATCCTAATTTATTTTTTTTTAAGATTTTATTAAGATTTTTAAACTACAAATTAAAAACATCAATCATCAAATACATTGGACAAGCTGGGTCAGCCCCCTATAACATAACTTTTAACATTCTATGATCATATTCAAATCAATTTATAAAAGTTTAAAGACATCTTTAAATCTAAGCCAAGTCCCGTTTCTCTAGCCAGTCGTAAAAAAAGTCCCAAGTTTGGTAAAAGTCAGTGTCTTCCTTCTCCTTCAGTGATAGAGTCAGTCTATCCATTTCTGCACAATCCAGAATCTTTTTCAAAATCAGTTCCTCAGTGGGTAGTTCCTCACTCTTCCAGTATTGAGCAAGCACGATCCTTGCCGCTGTGATTAAATGTAGTATCAAATACATTTCTTGTTTACTAATATTTTCCGGTATAATACCTAACAAGAAAATTACAAAATACTAATTTTGTTGAAACATGCAGAGTATAAGATTTAGTATGTTAGATCCTGCATGTCTGCCATATCCCACACATACAGGCCTCTCCAGATGGAGTATTTAATAGTGCATGGCACATTCATTCAGTACCCATATATGATGCTGAGCTTCCTTAGGTCTAAGAGCAAAATGGGTGAACAACAGAGGTGACTCCATCCAAACACAGCCCTATGCATGATTGAAGTTGTTTGCTCCTGGGTACCATCCCTGAATGTCCAGACAACTGATGAAAATGTATATCCTCTTGACAGTGTAGGAACCAACATGCTAGTAGGTCATTGACTACTCATCACTAGACAATATATTGTTTAATTTGTCAAAGATTTGGACCATGATGGAATCAGTATAGAACATAATTCAGTGAAACTGCTTAGAAACAAAGTGACCTAGCTGCTGTTACATCACTAGCACTTATTATGCTATAGTATATTATACTATACTTAAGTCTCAGTTTTCCCCTCTTTGATGCAAACCTTGATGTGGTGTGGGAATTCAGTAATGTCAGAGAAGCTGAGAGCAATGCTGTCAGGAGGCCAGACTTTCTCATTAGAATGGCCTCCTAGAGGATCACCCAAAGTGGAATGGTGAAAGCAGAAAGACCAGAGTAAGATGCAGCTCCCATCTTCAGTAGTAATGATTACATCAGTAGAAGATAATGTATATCTGTATTGGCAAAGAGGTGGAGCCATTTCTGAAGGGCAGCTACCAGGCAGCAGTGGTAGTTGAAGGCAACACTGGCAAAGGATCTTTCACAGGCAACGGCAGTGATGCTCAAGCTAACTCTGGTTAGTACTGTTCAGAAGAAGGCAATGGTAAACCACTTCTAGACTTTCTTACTTGTAAACCCTGTGATGTAACAATCCAAAAGGAAATGAGATAGTGCCAGAAGGCACCCAGTCAGCTACTGAAGAACAGAGAGCAAATATGAGTAGCACTGCTGCTAACAGTGCAATGTGATCAAAACTGAAAGGAAGTCTAGTGGCAGAGATACACAAAAACAAAAGAAAAGCCTGATGCTGCACAACACATACAGTTGGAGCATGAAACGTGAGAAGTATGAATCAAGACAAACTGGAAACCATAAAGCAGGAAATGGAATAGTTAAACATAGTGCTTGGTGTGAGTGAACTAAAGTGGACTGGAATAGGGCATTTTCAGTTCGACAAACACAAAGTGTTTACTCTGGAAAAGACAAATGTCTCTAATACTGAGATGTAGTACAGACAGTAAGGGGCTATAATGCATGGTCTGACCAAATCATAGCAGTCAGAATTAATGGAACACCTAACCATCAGTCAAGTCTATGCTCCAACAAGGAATACTGAAGAAAAAGAAATCCAGGTGTTCCAGAGGAAATTGACAGCACACTATGACAAGATATGCTGATGATCATTATAAGTGACTAGAATGCAAATGTAGGGAATTCTGTAAAGCCAACAACCTGTCAATTGCAAATGCGTACTTCAGGCAACTGATCAGATGACTGAAAAAATGGATATCACCAGATGGCCAATATAGAAATCAAATATACTGCATAATTGGTTGTGAAGGATGGAGAGTTAGCATTTTCATTGCCAAAATAGGACTGGGAGCAGATTTCAGTAGTGACCATGTTCTCTTAATAGCAAAAATCATAGTAAAGCTGGAAAAGATCACTAAAAAAAGGCATAGTGCAAAAATGCTACTTAACACTCCTGAGTAAAGTTTTTGCCGTACTTAGTTTACTCAGTTTTATAGACTGTGAACCAGAAGAACTGTGGACTGAAATCAGAGACATAATTATGGAAGAATGCCAAAAGATCATCTATTTAGTTGGTTAGTTTTCTTTCTAGCTGAAGCAGTCTGGGCAGTTTATAACAGTTTCTCTCCCTGCTTGAGTAATGCAGTAGGCTCTTCCAGTTGCAAGTACCACAATTCAATACTTGACATGTTGTTTTCTGAAAGAAATAGAAGGAAGGGAAAGAAGTAAGGAAGGGTTTGGCTCATCAGAGTTGTTAAAAAGATGGCTACTCAGTCCAAAAAATAATTTTTTTAGCATATTAAAAACTAATGAATTGATAGTGGTGCAATTATATAATTGATAAACCTCTAGTTAAGGGCAATTGAGAGAATTATAACTGCAGTTTCTAGGTGAATAACTTAGTATGGGATTGTATGGTTAGTTCCTTAGAGGTTACTTTGTTACAAGCCAGCCTTGTAACAGCTAAATCAAGGTTATTTGTGGACATTGCTAGAGTTGTTTCTTTGCTCCTGAGCCAGAGATGCTGTCCCAAATGATTCAGTTGATGCACCTTTTAATGGATTGACTTGGCAAGTCTGTGCACAAGATCTCTGCAGCTCAACAGTTTGTTGCCCTCCTGTGCAAAAGGTTATTTCTGCAAATCCCTTTCTGCACTATTCTACCCTAGTCTTTTTGTTTCTCCATTGCTGGGGGGTGGGGGTCCTTTGCTGTCTTTTCATTACTCATTTGTCAGTCCTTGACTACCCCTCAATCTAAGTTGGTTGTTATAACAAGACAGTGTTAAAGGACTCGATGGAGGGGTTGGATGGGCTGGTTATAACTTGATTCTCACAATAGCATTATCACCCCAGTGCAGGCCATTGGTAAATGGCATTATTGCAAGGAAACTCTTCCTGTTTATTGCAGTCAAGTGTCAATTTGTGCCCATAAAGGGGCTTCTGCTAGTGACCTTCTGCTAGTTTCAGCCTTTGTGCCATCAGTTGTCTTTGGTCAGTGGGGGAAATTGCAGGGAGATGCACTGAGAAAACTATGTTGCATTTTGTTAGAAATGAGAAGGATGGCCTCTTTGGGCAATCATTCTTAACAGACTGCTGGCTCTAGTTCAGAAGATTCAGCATTGGAATATGAAAAAAAATCAAAGGGGAACTGGGGAGGCTGGGACATGCTGAGATACTGAGATGAAGGAGGCAGATGTACTTACTTATCGCAAGGCCAGATGATTAGGTAGGAAAGGAAGTTCCTGGAAATAACCAAGCTGTAAAGTTAGTGGGAGGAAACTCTAGGAATGAAGGGTTCTTAGATGGAGACCAAGTGGCCTCGGCTCTTGACCACCTGACAAGTCATCAACAGAGGCAGATGGCCCAATTAAATTATCAGTGTGCAGAGAGGAGGTGTAGTTACGTGCAGAGAGCTCTTCGTGAAGGGATAGGACCCAGGCATGTTCAAGGGGAACCCCAGGAGGGTTCTTGGAGATAAACATTAGATTGGATTCATAAAACCGCTCTGTGTATGCTCGGAGAGTCTTTCTGGGTGATTTGTACTTGGAAAAGACCTTTTTGCAAGGAAAAATGGTCTGTGGCTGACTGCTTGGAGGAAGATCATCTGCTTGCAACACAGCTTTTGAGTCAGGCAATATATTCTGTAAAAAATACCTGGCTCAGGTGTGTTTATTGCTCTGAGCCAACTAGGAGACTATCCGTGCAGGTTGTAGATTACCTTTGCGCTGTTCCCCCTTTGCATCTGTCATGTCCCTGCCTTCAGCTGTATAGGAGTGGGTGTGGCATTTTGCTAGGTTTCCTACATTGGTTAGCAGAGACCACATGTTTCAGTGCTTTGTTTTTGATGTTTAATGTATGCTAGACCACTTTTGACAAGAGAAGTTTCCTGCTTCGTTTGAAATGTTGTTGCACAACAAACACGTGAGACAGGTTTGGGTTTAAAAAAAGAAACTTGGGAACATAGAGGATAATAAAAAAAAACTTGTCGTTGCTCATAGTGATAGAACCTGTTGCCATGGAGGCATGGTTCAGATTGGCTGACCTGGAGGCCAATGAGCAAATAGAAAACAAGAACGGCGTCATTTAACCTTGCAGGATATACTAATTCAGTGAGATCTGACGTTAATACAAAAACCCTGTGCAGAGTTGTAGAACTGAAATACTTGAGCATCAAAAGGTTGCTGTGGCCTGTGGTTTTTTTTTTTTTTTTCCTGTCCTTGCTGAAAATTTTGTTTTGGAAAGAAGTGAAAAAACTTCTTTTTTGACTGAATGGCCATAGTGAAGGCCTAGACAAATGGTTTTCAGAATCAACTTTCTGTTTTCTAATCTTCTGTGATTTGGCTGACCTATGGAAGTGTGTGCTCATGTTCTCCCAAAAGCAACTTGAAACATTTTGCCTTGTATTTTCTTTGTTCCTATTTCCCTGTTTTATTGGTACAAGAAGAGGAATTCAATTTTAATTTTATGATTTTCTCTTAGTCTGCATGATCAAGCAGCTATTCTTTCAGATGTGTGGACTCCTTTCTGAATTTTTGTGACAGCAGATGCTTGATTCTGGAAGAGATGTTTTCTTGTGGCATGTCTATCGTTTGAGCTTACATTTATGTGATGATTGTGGGGCTCAGGCAGTTATTATGGTAAAAGCACAGTCACACTCCCTTCTTCATAATATCTAACAGAACTTATGTAACATAATATCACGATGTTCTGTTTCCTTTTACAAAGGTTTTACCTCTGGCTGTCAGTGGGTTAGAGGAAACTCAGACTACAGCATAAATTATATTACATGTTAATAGACTCATCACAGCAATATTTGGGGGCAGACACATTTTGGCATAATATTTAGTTTGATGTAACTGTTTATGAACCAATGAGAAATATAGAGGTATGATGCAATAATGTATTGTGTCCATATGGTCCTAAACTAGAAGGTGTGGAAGACATGAAGCTTCAGTATTTGGTGAATGAAGACAAAAGTTAGCCAGGCATCCTTAGCGTGTATCTTATTTTCTGCATTTCTTTTTTTGCAGTTTAGTGACTTGTGGTGTAGGAAGTATCTTCTTGACAGATCTTCTGGAGCAATCTCTGTGACACTTATTTCTTCTTTTACTATAAGGTGTTCTGATCTGAAATATGCTGCATCACTTGTTCTTTTCCAAGTGCAAGTGTCATATATTATAATAAATGCCTACTCTTTTGAGGATCAAAGCCCTGCACCTGGATGATGATGATGGTGATGATGATGATGATGATGATATGTTTGCTTTATAGATATGGAAAAATGGATGTCTGGCTTCCCTAAAAATAGGTCTGATCCTGGAATTAAATAAAAGAAGATGGTATTGCCTCATGGGTGATGTTCAGCTTAGAGCCATCCATTAAATTGGAATTTTAACCTTCTTATAGAAAGTTCCATGTTCTCCTTGTTCATGACACATACAGAACTAACCATTGACTTTTCATGACTTCAGAAAGAGTTGAAGATATTGAACTCATGCATTTGACATTCCAAGGACACCTACACATATATTTCCTCAGTGTGACCTGAAGAAATCAGGAATTTAATAGGACTCCATTTCATTATTTCCAAATAATGATGCTGATGAGGTTGAACTTTATGTGCATTTGCTTCTGGTCACAAAGAAAGTCTATTTCAGTTTCATAGTAATCAATTTATTTTTGCAGTTTTCATCTGTCAGCCTTATGAAGACTTCATCTCCCTCAAGAATCAGGAACTTGATATTGGCAGGATGATAAAGTTCGTATTGGTTTGGTGTTTGAAGATTGTTTGATTAGGAGTCCGGGGAATGCTGGCAATAAATTTCCTGTATTGAGTTCCAAAGAAAGAGATCAATTTCCTTGTGTAATCACTTTATTTGGGGACAGGCAAGGGGAAAGAGCAATGCCTACTTACATTAATTTTACTGAATGATCAAGTAATGAGTTGGGGATAAAGAGGCCAAACCCCAGAAGCTTGATTCCATGACTCTTTCCAGTTTTAGCCAAAATAAGTCCCCTGCTCTTCTAAAAGGAGTAGTTAAGGAGGCCATCACACAAGATTAAGGGAGCCAGGCTCCTTCTGATTCCAGCACCAATTTCAGTGGGTCAAATGGGAGAGAAATGTTACTTTTTGTACATGGCTGGAACTGCCTTGACAGACTTCTTTCAACTTACTTGGCTTTTCAAATATAACCAAAGAATTGAATCTTTCCTCTACTGCCTCTAATGTGTGTATTTTTCCCTCTTTTCCTGACCCAGATTTTAGCTTGAGACTTCCCTGAAGCTTCATCTCTGTAATTCACTTTATTTGCTTGGTGAAAATGATTTGGCATAGCCTGTCCATCCAGGCTGCCCACCTCATTCTGTGTGAGCCCTGCGAGCAGCCACTTTCTGTGCAACTCCTGCTTGCCACACTGGATCATGTCAGCTGCCTCACACCCTCCCACGCTTGTCCCGAGAGAGCTAGGCTGATTCATTCACACAAAAAGGAAAACCTTCTGAGAAGAAAGCTCCCCCCACCACCCCTCATCAGTGGAATATACAATGCTGCTGCTTTTAATTTGAATGGTTGGAGATACAATCCAGAAGGTGTTCACTGTATGTTTCATACTAGAAAAAAACACCTATCGTCATTTTGTGAATGAGTAAAGTATATAGTTTAGCTCCTACAGTACTCTTCCACTGCAAGTGGGGAGGAATTATAAGTCTTTTGCATCATAAAACTGGGTAGAAGTACCAACCCTTGCACCTTCACTTCTAAATGCCCGGGGGGGCGGGGGGGGGCTAACTGTCCTGTCTGTCTGTCTGTCTGTCTGTCTGTGGGGGTAATACTGCTTGTTACATTTAGGGGTGCTGAGGATGACAAATGCTAGTGGAATTGCGCTATAAAAATGTTGTTTGCTTTCAGCACTGGCGCTTCATTGTGAATTTTGTAATTGTGCAATTCTGTTAAGCCTGAGCATGTATTATGAACGCCTGTTTATTTTAAAAGCTCTCATCATACTTCATAACACCAAAGTGAATAAATATAGAAACTTCCCTGAAATATAATTTGAAAAGTACCATAAGTTAGCAAAGAAACAAACCAAAAGGACTCTGTTTTTCTCTGCCATGGCTTGAGGAAGGAGGTAATTATTTGAAGTAAATATATGTCTCAATTTCTCACTTGCTTATGTTAGCCCATCAGCAGGTCACTTGTGGCTTATGCATTATATTATGACCCTTTATGGTTATACCAAAAGGTAACTTGAAAGGTAACTTGATTTCTAAGGAAAGTCACCTTTAAACAAATTAGAGTGGAAACCAGCAACTTGAGACCACAGGGCTAAAGTCAGCTCCTTAAGGTAATACTAAGAAGTATTACTTCTCCAACTAATGGTATAGAGTTGAAATAGAAATGATCGTCTCCTTCCCTCTATAACTACAGAATTGCTCCTGCTTAAAGGCATGTTCAGTTGTTCATGCTTAAAGCCCTCCTGACACTGCCTGTGTTGAGAGTGTAGGTGGGTGGGAAGGTGGCATGTTTGAATCTTCATGTATACCAGATATGCCCTGCATGTGGAAATCTAGTACAACATGGATAAGTAAAGTTACTTCAGTCAGAAACTTCACGTCTCTCTACTGTGTTAAAATTCTGCACGCAGGGCATGGAAATCTGTGTCTGAATTCCATGTAGTGGGTTTATCACTCTAAATTGTGACCCATCTTCTTACTGTAAGAGCACAGTCCTATTGATTGAAACACCCAACTGGTGATTGCAAACCCCTGATCAGAGGCTCCTGATCATCTAGTACAGAACAAATGGGGCAGCAGAGGTGATTCTCACTGCCCTGTCCTTCCACTACACACTTTTCACCAGAAGGATTTTTTTGCCCAGATAGGTGCACTGTTTTGGAATGTGTGAGTAGGAGGTTGAAAGATGCTCAGAATAGTCCATGTGCTAGCCTCTCTGGCCTCTTGCATGACTAACCACCAAAATCCCATCTCCAAGATTGCTTTCTTATCCTTGCAGGGCAACTGGCATGGTTCTTTCCATGTTACCTGTGAGTGGGCTGGGGAGAGGAATTGGCTGAATTCCCTTCCTGATCCTGGAGCTCACTCCCAACTTCAGAGTGGGGAATCCCCAATATCCTGTGTCCTTTCAGACAGTGCTTAGAATGCTATTGATTACATCTTGTGTTTAAAATACTTTATTGTGATTTTCAGAAAAAATAAACTTTACATCTGTATAAAGGGTTTCTTTGGAAAAGTGTGTGAGGTGACATGAAAGCTGTAGGAGGGAGCAGAACTCCCCCACCCACCATTCCTCTGGCTTATGTCTTCTGTTAGATTAGCTTGGTCTTGCAAATATGGAGTGGTGGTGCTTTTGTGTGAGGTGGGGAGAGGAGTCCAGGGGAGGGGTCTAGCTATTAAAACCAGCCAGAGCTACCTTCTTTCACATTATGTAATTCACCCACTGTTCTTTTCCAGATACATTATCATCTGTCTCTGGACATTAAGCTTTTCTCTTATTTAATCTCATGTAGTTTTCAGTTCTCCTGAGTGCCTGGCAGTGCAATTCTGCATTGGAGTTACTTTGGCTGAGGAACTTTAGGATGTGGCAGAAGCCCTGTTACCCAATAGTTAGCTATAGCTGGATTGGAGTATTCCCAGCTACAGCTATTACTATACCTTGGGTTTGCTTTGCTTTTGTAATTTAGAATAATTTGGAATTGTTACTTTTTATACAAATATGAATTGTGGCTCTCTAACTACTTCAGGGGCAGAATGCTGAGTGAATAAGCTGTAATCAATGTACTTGCAAGTAAAGCCACATACATGTTTAGGATTTGTTTGGTTGGAAAATCACAGGATCAAAAATAAAATGGCTTTCTGTTTAATTTCCTGATAACTGTTGTGTTGGATCAGATCACTGTCCATCCAGTCTTCAACAAAAGCCACACACAGAACTTTTAGACATTCATAAGAGGGACTTTCAATTGTTGTTTACCAGGTGCTAAGGTTGATCAGACAGAAAGACTGACCTAGAACTGGAAAATTCATTTAGCTGTTCCTGCTCATCCATCTATCCCTTCACAAATCCACTTCTGCAATCTTTTATTTCACTGTTCTACAAGCAGAGAGCAATCACAGTGCATGTAGGTCCTTCCTAAGTGTCAGGCAGTTCAGACAATTGAACCAAACTGCATGCTGCGTGAGGACATATTTCATCAAAGCCCCAGATCAAATATGGCAAACTCTAATACAAGGATATTTTACAATCTGTATTTAGATGAACAGTGCCTAATGTTATGGCAAGTGTCTTCAAATCCACCTTTTATTATGTCACAAAACCATACTGAGTCTGTGGAAAGTTGGTGTGGTTTGTAGGGGACAAAGACCTTTAAGTATCTGTCAGTATGTATTCTGTCAGCTTTCATGCTGCAATGATAGAGGGCCCTGGGCTTTCAGGAAAAGAAAACCTCTACAAAAGGTCTCCCTCTTTGTTCCACACCACCTGTAGATTCAGGTTGTAACAGAAGAAAAATCCTGTAAATCCATGCTGAAGACTCAAACTGTTAGCTAGAAAAGCACAGTGCAAGGCTGATAAACTGTATTTTTTCCAGTTAGTGAGTTTTAGTCCATTGCATCTGTCAACAAGGAGGGAAACTCAGCTGAACCCAACATTCTCATTTTGCTGCTCTGCATAGCATACTACCTAGAGACTTGCTTGTAGGATTTATGTTTCTCTATTCCAGAAACAAACTCAGCAATAGCAGTAAATGAAACAAAATGGAGTTGAAATATCTTCAAAATATCTTCAAAATGGAGGTGGAATCAACTGCCTCTCACAGGGGGTGGAAGACATAACTATTGAAGTGCAGTTGCAGTGGAAATTTTGCAAGTGGGGAGGAAACAGGTTATGCATTAAGGAATGATAATAACAGTAGTTACAATGTTTTGATTGCATAGATTTGATCAGCTGGTATACTTTTATTTTGAGCATCACATTTGGAATTGTTTAATAATGGAATAGTTCAGAGATCTGGGGAAGTTAGTGACACTTTAGATGTGACAGGGTTATATGTGACTGTAAACAAGAAGTGTGGGTTCTACAGCCCCACACTTCTTGCAAACAATCTTGTCCCTTGGAGGCTCCTACAGTGATGTTTAAATGCCTTCGGATACAAGGTCACAGTGAGAAGAGCTAGAAATGATCTTCCTTGATTTCTGTACTGCATTGTTTTACTCTTTGCTGCTGGTTTTATTTTATTTCATTTCACTCTCTCTGTGTTTTATTTATTTAGTTCTACACTACTTCTGTAAAGCTAATCGAAGTAGTTTACAAACATCTCACAGGATTTAAAAAATAAGCAAATAAAAATAGAATAACATGTTTAAAACAACATTTTTACCATAACAGGGTAAAAATGTAAGTTAAAAAGTATGTCTTATTTTATTTTTCTACCACCCAACAGCCAAAGCACTCTGGGCAGTTTATACATTCATACATCTATTCCTGAATATAGATGACTGAGGATCAATTGCAGGCAATGTGTTATCAATATCTGTTGTTTTGTACTTTGTGTTTAATTTACATGTAAACTTCTGGATTACTCTTGTTACTGGAAGAATTATATAGGTACTTAGACAGTTATTATATCCATAAATGTAATGAATAAATTAATAACCCTGACTATTGACCATATGGCTGGGGCTGATGAGATTTGTAGTCTAAAACATCAGGGCAGTACCAGACTGCCTATTTTTATTTCTTGGATCATTTCAAAAGATAAGTGGTCCCATGTATTTAATGGCTCATCATGATGGGGAAGCAGACATTTTAAATATGTCAAGAGCTTTCCTGGTTCCTTTATTGTTTTTTGCACCTTTGAGTACTCTGATAGAAGCATGGGGTATGGAAATGAATTTCATGTTTGATCAAAGGGCATGATCAAAAGTCTGCTCTGGCACATCTGTTAAATCAGGGGTAGGCAAGATGGTGCCTTTCAACTTGACAACTAGGGCCCCTGATCATTTGCCATATTGACTGGTAGGAGCTGTAGTCCAGAACATCAGGAGGGCATTAGTTGTCTATAGTGGCAACAAGAAGGAGGATTGGAGTTTGTGGCGTTAAAATCATAATTTTAAATTCTTACTGATGCTGCTGTTGCTAAGGCCCAGATCAGTAACTGGGGCTCCACTTGGCTGGCAACCAAGAAACCTGTGCAGATCTAGAAATACTGGAGTGACATGGATCAGATGATCCAGTCCCATACAGACCATGGGGCCTTACAATGAGCTGTACTTAGAGCTTTTATTTATTTATTTATTTATTTTTTGATTTATATCCTGCCTTTTTCCTACAAAGGGCTCAAGGCAGCTTACATCTCCTCCTCCATCTTATCCCCACAACAACAACCCTGTGAGGTAGGCTGGGCTGAGAGTCTGTGACTGGCCCAAAGTCACCCAGTTGGCTCCATGGCTGAGTGGGGACTAGAACCCAGATCATCTGAGTCCCAGTCCCATGCTCTTAACCACTACACCACACTGGCTTTGTTTACTCCTGACCCATAGATCATTTCCTTTCCTCTCCATCCTACTCAGGGAGAAATATAGAAATAGAAATAGGCCCAACCCTGCTGGCCTTCCATCAGATGTCTGGTTGTCTTTACAAGCCATATATGTGTATAAGATTACATCTATATGCTTGCTGTCAATGAAGCCTGAACAACTGTCATTCCTTGGTTCCACAGTCAATAATCTGAATTGTCACTTCATTTTTCCCTTGTAAACATGCAGATTGTAGCAGTGTATGTAAGTGATACTAGTTTTCACATCATTAATGGTTTTGTATGGTTCTCTTGTTAATTATACTATAACATGGGCCCTGGTTTGACTTGTCATTCTACTCTCTCAACATAATGCAATTGCTAATCCAGACATCTCCTTTCCCTACCCCCAGTCAAATTGGAAATCAGACTACTGATTAGTAATTGGTAATTCTGCATTGGTAATTCCTAGACCAGTGCCTGTAAAATAAGTAATAATGCATGTTCAGAGCTCAGCAGCACTACAAATTAAAGAGAAATTACTTTGAATTAGACTGTGTATATTAGTAATTCCCACGCAGGGCCAACACTCAATAAATCTTTGTCGTATCTGACTGCTTTTCTGTTGAGCTCTGGCAAGTGCTTAATAAAACAGGTTGATAAACATTGTCTGTGCTTCTTTCTTTCTCTGCCTCCCAATTATTATATAGCCAGAGTAAGTAAGCTCTCTTGAGACCTAGCTAGGCATATGCAAGTCATTGCATTCCCACAGGGCTCTCTGTGGCATGCACCTGTCTTCACACAGTGTGGCTGCAAATAGACATGCATTGTATATCAGGCACCTGTGTTTCATAGATAGATGCTGCAATTACAATTGGAGCTGAATTTCTTCTGGAGAAAACTTTCCATGCAACTTTAGGTATTCTGCTCAAGTAAAATGCCTGAGGAATTTCAACTGGGGTAGCTTCAATATCTTAGGAGGTCTCTGTCTCAACTTAGCAGTTATTGTTTTGGTTGGTGGTGGTACTGTTGTTGCTGAAGTGCAAATGTGAGTCTCTATTTGGGAGTTTCTTCTCAAGTGATGATAATCTTGAGGAATGTTCTGAGGTTTCAGGGAGACAAATGCCCAACCTAAAGTTCTGAGAATCCTCCATAGCCTTCCTTTAGGTTTAAGGGTGACTTATATTTATCCTAGACCAACCCTCCTGTATGAGACTTAAGCCTAATTTTGCTGAAGTCAGAGTGCCCACTTGGAAGGGTCTACTTTCATTCTGGATTCCATTTGAAACACTGACAGTCATAAGAATAGGCTTCCTTAATTCACATAAATGACCTTACAAGTGTCTGATTAAACCATTATTCAAAGAGTGCCCTGCCTGCTATGCAGTGCACTTCATGATGAAGCTGGACAAACATCTCAAAATTAGTGATGCATTTTGTGCTATTTCTGATTGTTGTTATTTGTGAAGTTGTGTCTGACCCATTGTGTCTGACCCATTGCGACCTGGAGACAACAGTTCTCCAGGTCTTCCTGTCCTCCACCATCCCCCGGAGTCTGCTTAAGCTCACACTGACGGCTTCAGTGACTCCATCTAGCCACCTCATTCTCTGCCGTCCCCTTCTTCTTTTGCCATCTATTGTTCCCAACATCAGGCTCTTCTCCAGAGAGTCCTTCTCATTAGGTGGCCAAAGTATTTGAGTTTCATCTTCAGTATCTGAGCAGTCAGGGTTGATCTCCTCTAGGACTGACTGGTTTGATTGCCTTGCGGTCCAAGGGACTCGCAGAAGTCTCCGCCAGCACCACAATTCAGAGGCCTCAATTCTTCGGCACTCAGCCTTCCTTATGGTCCAACTTTCACCAGCCATACATCACAACAGGGAAAACCATAGCCTTGACTATACACATTTTTGTTGGCAGGGTGATGTCTCTACTTTTTAGTATGCTGTCTAGATTTGCCATAGCTTTCCCCAGGAGCAAGCGTCTTTTAATTTCTTGGGTGCAGTCACTGTCTGCAGTGATCTTGGAGCCCAGGAAAATAAAATCTGTCACTACCTCCATTTCTTCCTCATCTATTTGCCAGGAAGTAAGAGGACCGGATGCCATGATCTTAGTTTTCTTAATGTTGAGTTTGAAGCCAACTTTTGCATTCTCCTCCTTCACCTGCATCAAGAGTCTCTTTAGTTCTTCGTCGTGGCCTCTGTGCATCACACATACGAGTGCTGCGCCTGCGCAGTGCCTTTGGCCAGAAGATTGCAAGCTAACGGTTTTTGGCATGAAAGCTCTGCTCCCCCTCCCCCATGGCCTATAAAGAGCGGAGTGCCCGCCATTTTGTTCAGTCTTTGTGACCGCCATTCACTGTGCCTCGTGCTGCTTTCGCTCTCGCTCTGACTGTTGCTTGTTTACAACTTGTTCTCCTTCTCGATTGTTCTATCCCAGTTGTTATAGCCCTGTTACTTCTTGTTACTTCTTCATAGTTCTATAACTCTTCGCTTTTCCTTATATTCCTCTATCGTTCTACTGTCTCTCCTTTTTCTACAAAACCCGCCCCCCAAAAAACCAAAAATATATACTTACCCTCTACACTGTCTTCTTTTTTCCTTTTCTTGTGATGGCGCAGTGAGCGGCTTTCCGCAAATGCGTAGAGTGTGGGTCTAAAATGTCTCTGACCGACCCACACGACCTGTGCCTCTTCTGCTTGGGAGAGGGGCATAGGACCAATAAATGCACTCATTTCCTGGCCTTCTCTAAACAGGCCAGGAAAAACCGCGAGAATCACCTGCGGAGGCTCTTATGGGATCAGGCTCTCATGCAGTCCGACCCGCTTGTGGTTGCTCCTAAGCCTGGCTCTGCTTCAGTAGCTCCACCCTCACGCCCTTTGAAGGCGCATCGACCACGGCTGCTCGACCTGCTTCTCCTAAGAAAAAACATGAGAAGTGTAAGCATGCTGATTCCGACAAATCAGCAGGCCACAAAAAGGCCAGTAAAGAGAAGGCTCCTAAGCCTCCGAAGAAGTCGAAGGATTTGGAGCGTCCTCGAAACCGGGACTCAGGTTCAACGGCTCCTCTTACCGTACTGACCCCACCTGACCCGATGCTTCAGGGGGCTATGAGGGTCACCCCTCAAGGGTCCCCTCGCCTCATGGCTGACTGTCCTTCTGAGCCTCTTCCAACTCTTCCACGAGGCTCGATTTCTGATGGGGAAATTCAGGACTCCCCCCCCCCAGGGCTAGGTCGCCCACATCTATGCCCACTGTCACTCTGGAGGCGGATGCTGAGATTTCCCTGCCTAGGAGCCGAAGGAATTACTCCATCGAGCAGTGCTCTGAAGGATGGCGTCGCTCCTACTATCAAACCTGGGACGACCCACTCTTCATCGGGTACTACCCTGCTCCTAGGGGTCGATCCTCACCTCCTTCCTGTGACCGGCCGCAGTCCTCGGGCCCAAGGCGCGCTTCCCCGATGCTCCTCAGGATGGGAGTAGCTGCTCGTTCTCCCCAGCGGAGTCCTCTTCATCGGCTCCGCCTTATTATGGTGCCGACTCCGACAACTCGGAGATTGATTCAACCTCCCCCGATGTCGTCATGACCTCTCAGGGCCCTGCGTCACCGGATGAGTCCCACATCTCATTCGCGGAACTGATGGCCCGGCTCGTCCAGTCCCTCGACATAGATGCTGTCCAGCATCTGGGCCCTTCTACGGACAAATTCTATGATGTTGTCCGCGGGGAACAGTCCACCTCCATCGTCCTGCCTCTGATCACCACCTTAAGACAGGCAATGACGCAGCCCTGGGACCTGCCCTCTCACCCTCAGCCCAATTCTAGGAGGTACGAATCGATGTACCGAGTTCGGGAGGAGGACATTCCCTTCCTCCTCCATCACCCCAAGCCGAACTCGGTCGTCATGGAGTCCTCCCAGGGTAGAGAGGCGAGAGGCCACACTGCACCATGAGATAAGGAGGGACGAAAGATCGACTCCCTGGCCAGGCGAGTCTACGCTGCCTCAAGCTTGGGGCTGCGTATCTCCAACTACGAGGCGACATTGGCGAAGTACCAATACTTCATAATGCAACGCCTCCACAACGTCGCCTCGACCCTACCGGACCACCAGGGTGATCTGGCCAAGGTCCTTATCAAGGAAGCAATGCAGGTTGCTGTCCAACAGTTGTCCACAGCCAGGCACCATGTGGACACAGACTCAAGGGCCTTGGTCGGTGCCATCTTGCTCCGGAGACACGCCTGGCTCAGGAATTGTAATTTCCCGGAGGAGACCAAGCTCAGAATTGAGGAGATGCCCTTCGATGGGTCCGGGCTTTTCAACTCCTGCACTGACCACAAGTTGAAAAAGCTTCATGAATCCCGGATGACGGCACGCAGGATGGAGCTGCAAACGCAGACGAGATGTAAGTGGTCGTGGACTCATCCATCCTATAGGCAGTCCTACCAGCCTAGGCAGCAGCCCCAGCACTGCCAGCAGCAACAGCAGCATCACCGTCAGCAACCCCAGCAGCGCTACTAGCAGGGCCGTCGCCATTTCGATGGGGACAGATGACAGCGTTGACAGGACTGGCGAACCATTCCTCTCATCCCTTCCATACCCACCCCCCTCTCATCTGGGGACCGGCTGCGAAGCCGACTCCCCATTTGAGAGTTCATCACATCTGATCAGTGGGTATTGTCCATCATACAGCATGGCTATCCGATAGAATTCGACATCATTCCTCCATCGAGTCCGATCTGGTTTACATCATGCTCGCCGGTACTGCTCGATGAGATACAACAACTTCGTAAAGGAGCGATTTGTCAAATAACTCCACCTGACGCACTCCATGGATTCTACTCCAGATATTTTATGGTCCCGAAACGGGATGGTGGTTTATGTCCGATTTTAGACTTACATAATTTGAATCAATTTATCCTGACAAAAAAGTTTTGGATGACCACTCTTCAAAACATTTTGCCGCTGCTAAGGGAAGAGGATTGGTTTACCTCATTGGACTTGAAGGACGCCTATTTCCACATTTTGATCCACTCCAGTTATAGGCGTTTCCTTCGTTTTGCTGTTGTACCCCATTTCTACGAATTTATGGTTTTACCTTTTGGACTGGCCACTGCTCCGAGAGTGTTCACCAAGTGTATGGCCCCTGTCTGCGCTTTCCTACGCCACCAAGGCATACAAATTTACCCGTATCTTGATGACTGGCTGCTGGTATCCCAATCTAGGGAAGGACTCCTCGCATCCATCCATACAACCTGTGCCTTGTTAAATGATCTGGGCCTACACATTAATAACGAGAAATCTTCTCTTCTTCCGACACAGATGCTCACCTTTCTTGGAGCTCGCCTGGATTCAATGATGGGAAAAGCCTTCCTTCCTCGGGACAGACAACAGACTCTTGCTTGCCACATCCATCGAATGCGACGAGACGGGACAGTTCCAGCAAAGTCCGTCCAGCGGCTTCTGGGACATATGGCCTCTTTGGTCGCTGTAGTGCCACACGCCAGACTTCGACTCCATCCGTTACAACTCCTCTTCAACAAGCTGTTCCACCTGCAGAGGGCCCTGCTGTCAAAACTAATTCGAATACCATCCTCGGTGCTCCATTCTCTACTCTGGTGGACAGTCCCAGCCAATCTGACTGCTGGGGTTCCCTTCAGGCCTCGGGCTCCGTTGATAACCCTCGGTACCAACGCATCTCTCCTAGAATGGGGAGCGGTATGCTCTGGCCTCTGCACTCAGGGCACATGGAATCGTCAAGAATCCACGAATCATATCAACTTCCTGGAGCTGTTGGCAGTATTCAAGGCCCTACGTTCCTTCGAGGATGTTCTCCAACATCAAGTCATTCAGATAACTTCGGACAACATTGCCACTGTCTTTTATCTGAACAAACAAGGGGGAACGAAATCCCCAACCTTGGCCAGACTGTCAATGAGAATTTGGGACTGGTATATTCCGAGAGGCATTACACTGATGGCAGTTCATCTGGCTGGTGCAGACAATGTACAAGTAGACCTTCTCAGCAGACACATGTTCATCTCTCACAAATGGAAACTAGATCCTCAGGTACGCGACCATCTTTTTCATCACTGGGGATTCCCAGACGTGGACTTATTTGCCACCCAACAGAACAAGGTGTGCGATGCTTTCTGCTCGAGAGCAGGAATCGGGTTTGGATCCCTAGGGGACGCCTTTATGATTACATGGAACAACCAGAACTTTTACACCTTCCTGCCGATTCCTCTTATAATGAGAGTGATAGCGAAGATAGTGCACGATTGGGCCACGGGGATAGTAATTACCCCTTGGTGGCCGTGCCAACCTTGGTTTGCTACACTGCTCGACATCTCTTGCGGGGAATACCTTCATCTTCCACTGCTTCCGTACCTCATAACCCAACGGGACGGTACGCTTCGTCATCCAGATTTGCTATCATTGAATCTAACAGCTTGGCAGATCCGATAGCTAGCACTGCACCATCTATATCAACAGCAACTTCAAGCGGCTCGAATTCTACCTTCGAATCCGCTGAGTTTGGTGCCTTTGAATCCGCTGGGTTCAGCGCTACTTCCTCATCTCTTCCTCCAGCACCATTAGATCCGAGCACTGATCCGTCGAGTCAGACAACCTTGCATCTGGACATTCAATACATCCTGGACTCTGCCTTAAAGCCATCTATGCAGAAGTCCTACATGGCTAAATGGAGACGATTTTCCACCTTTGCTGAGTCTCGTTCATTGTCTCCACTGACATCATCGATTCCTCAAATCCTTCAGTTCCTATTAGAACTACACTCCGGACTGAAACCATCTTCGATTAAAGTGTATACGGTGGCAATCGCCTATCATCGTGGCATGGTGGACGGATCGTCCATCTTCTCTTAACCAACTATTACGAGGTTTCTTAAAGGTCTACATAATCTTAATCCATCAATAAGACCAGTAATGCCTACCTGGAGTCCCTATGTTGTTTTACAAGCACTTTCAAACCATTGGCGACAGTCGATTTACATCTTGTGTCATGGAAGACAGCGTTTCTCGTGGCGGTTACCTCAGCTCAAAGGGCCAGTGAGCTCTGTGCTCTCCGCATAGACCCTCCTTACCTGAATTTTCACAGAGAAAAGGTCGTCTTGCAGCTCGATCCATCTTTTCTTCCTAAAGTGACTACATCCTTTCATATGGGTCAGGATATTATCTTACCTGCCTTCTTTCCGTCCCCATCGACTCCGCTGGAAAGATAGTTGCACTCACTTGACATTTGGAATTGCTTAGCCTTCTACAGATCTAGGACTGAGTCTGTTAGGCGCTCTAATAGACTATTCGTTAAATAATCTACCAGAGATCAAGGCACTCCAGTCACTCCGCAGAGACTTTCCAAGTGGATAGTCCACACTATCACTTTATCCTACCAACTGGCCAAGATCGACTTACCAACAGCTCCTCAAAGCCATTCGACCAGGGCTGTTGCTGCTTCATCTGTCTTCGCATCGGGGTCCTGATTGATGATGTATGTCGAGCTGCTACTTGGGCGAACGCTTCCACTTTCACCAGACATTATCGTCTAGACGTTCAGGCTCGACAGGATTGCTCTTTTGGCAGAGCTGTTCTTTCATCTGTTCTTCACTGAGGACACCTTCCCTCCTCCATTATGGTAAGCTTGTTAATCTACCCATATGTGTGATGCACAGAGGCCATGACGAAGAAGAGCAGGTTGCTTACCTGTAACTGATGTTCTTCGAGTGGCCATCTGTGCAGTCACACAACCCACCCGCCAGCCCCACTTGGTGTCGGTGAGTGGACATATTGTCGGTACCAATGTTTCTTTTCTTAGCGGTACCGATTTTTTGTCTCATCTAGTAATGATAGTTTCTCCACGTGGGGGTGTACGTTCAGTCGCAAAGACTGAACAAAATGGCAGGCGCTCCACTCTTTATAGGTCATGGGGGAGGGGAAGCAGAGCTTTCCTGCCAAAAACCGTTAGCTTGCAATGTTCCGACCAAAGGCACTGCGCAGGCGCAGCTCCCATATGTGTGACTGCACAGATGGCCACTCGAAGAACATCAGTTACAGGTAAGCAACCTGCTCTTCCTCTTCACTTTCTGCCATTAGAGTGGTATCTTCTGCATATCTGAGGTTGTTGATATTTCTCCTGGCGATCTTAATTCCAACTTGTGATTCATCTAGCCCTACCTTTTGCATGATGTGCTCTGCATATAAGTTAAATAGGTAGGGCGACATATGCATCCTTGCCGAACTTCTTTCCCAGTTTTGAACCAATTAGTAGTTCCATGTCCAGTTCTCACTCTTGCTTCTTGACCCACATACAGGTTTCTCAAGAGACCAATAAGATGGTCTGGTACTCCAGTCTCTTTAAGAACTTGCCACAATTTGTTGTGATCTACACAATCAAAGGCTTTAGCATAGTCAATGAAGCAGAAGAAGATGTTTTTCTGGAACTCCCTAGCTTTCTTCATGATCCAGTGTATGTTGGCTATTAGATCTCTAGTTCCTCTGCCTCTTCAAAATCCTGCCTGTACTTCTGGTAGTTATTGGTTCACATACTGCTGGAGCCTAGTTTGCAGGCTTTTGAGCATCACTTTGTTAGCATGTGAAATGAGTGCAATGGTGCAGTAGTTTGAACATTCCTTGGTATTGCCCTTCTTTGGGATTGGAATGTAAACTGACCTTTTCCAATCCTGCGGAAAAGTTTTCCAAATTTGAGTTGAGTTTTCTAAATTTGCTGGCATATTGAATGTAGCACTTTTACTGCATCGTCTTTTAAGATTTTGAATAGCTCAGCTGGAATACTGTCACCTGCACTAGCTTTGTTGTTGCTCAGATTTCCTAAGGCCCATTTGACTTCACATTCCACGATGTCTGGCTCGAGGTCAGTGACCACCCCATCGTGGTTATCAGTAAGCTCTTTCTTGTATAGAAAGCTCTTTCTTGTATAGTTCCTCTGTGTAATCTTGCCATCTCTTCTTAATCTCTTCTGCCTCTGTTAGGTCCCTGCCATTTTGGTCCTTTATCATGCCCATCTTTGCATGAAACGTTTCCTTCATATCTCCAGTTTTCTTGAAGAGATCTCTGGTCCTCCCTATTCTACTGTTTTCTTCTATTTCTTTGCACTGTTCATTTAAGAAGGCATTCTTATCACTTCAAGCGATTCTCTGGAATTCTGCATTCAGTTTGGTGTATCTTGCCCTTTCTTCCTTGCCTTTCGCTTCCCTTCTTTCCTCAGCTATTTGTAAAGCTTCCTCAGATAGCCATTTTGATTTCTTGCATTTCTTTTTCTTTGGGATTGTTTTAGTTGTACAATGTTGCGAACCTCCGTCCATAGTTCTTCAGGCACTCTGTCTATTAGATCTAATTCCTTAAATCTATTTGTCACCTCTACTGTATATTCATCAGGAATATGATTTAGGTCATACCTGAATGGCCTAGTGCTTTTCCCTACTTTCTTCAATTTAAGCCTAAATTTTGCAACAAGAAACTCATGATCTGAGCCACAGTCAGCTCCTGGTCTAGTTTTTACTGACTGTAAAGAGCTTCTCCATCTTTGGCTGCAGAGCACATAGTCAGTCTGATTTCTGTGTTGACTGTCTGGTGATGTCCATGTGTAGAGTAGTCGTCTCTTGGGTTGTTGGAAAAGAGTGTTTGCTATGACCATTGTATTCCCTTGACAAAATCGTACCAACCTGTTCCCTGCTTCATTTTGTACTCCAAGGCCAAACTTGCCTGTTATTCCAGTTATCTTTTGGCTTCCTACTTTAGCATTCCAACCCTCCATGATGATAAGGGCATCATTTTTTGGTGTTAATTCTAGAAGGTGTTGCAGGCTTTCATAGAACCGGTCAACTTCAGCCTCTTCAGCACGAGTGGTTGGGGCATAGACTTGGACTACTGTGATGCTGAAT
Source organism: Varanus salvator macromaculatus (assembly GCA_023646645.1). NCBI lineage: Eukaryota > Metazoa > Chordata > Lepidosauria > Squamata > Varanidae > Varanus > Varanus salvator. The sequence goes on from JAIXND010000795.1 coordinate 17,005,873, forward strand.
GGTTTGCCTTGGATTCAAAGTGAGATCATTCTGTCATTTTGGAGATTGTATCCCAGTACTGCTTTTTATTGCTTTTCCTACTCTTTTATTGACTTTGAAGACTACTCCATTTCTTCTGAGGGATTCTTGCCCTCAGTAGTATACCTGATGGTCATTGAACTAAATTCACCCATTCCTGTCCGTTTTAGTTCACTGATTCCTAAGATGTCAATGTTCAATCTTGTCATCTCTTGTTTGACCACGTCCAGCTTGCCTTAATTCATAGATCTTACATTTTAGGTTCCTATGGGGTATAGATCTTTACAGCATTGGACTCTCCTTTCACCCGCAGATACATCTGCAATTGAGTGTCCTTTTGGCTTTGACCCAGTCACTTCATTCTTTCTGGTGCTACTAGTACTAGCCCTCTGCTCTTCCCCAGTAGCTTATTGGACACCTTCCAATCTGAGGGGCTCATCTTCCGACATCATGTCTTTTTGCCTTTTGGTACCGTCAATGGGGTTTTCATGGCAAGGATACTGGAGTGGGTTGCCATTTTCTTCTCCAGTGGATCATGTTTTGTCAGAGCTCTCTGCTATGACCTGTCCGTCTTGGGTGACCCTGCACGGCATAGCTCATAGATTCATTGAGCTGCACAAGTCCCCTTGCCATGACAAGGCAGTGATCCATGAAGGGGTATTTCTGATAACTCCTTGGTATAAACCACCTAAAACAGGGGCCCAGATGAAGTCCCTCTTGAGTTTATGTCTTTGATGCAAAGATAAATTGCTCAAGGCAAGATAATGAATTGGTATGGCAAAATGGAGGTTTTGCTGCTTTTACCTCTGGAAAGATGTGGATTTAGATCCCATAACAGACCTTTGTGTGCTTACTTAACACAAAGTTATCTTGATGGTTGCCCCGCTCTTTCCTCTCTTACTGCTTTTCCTAGAATAAAATGAAAACTTTGAAATGCTGAAATGTACAGCTTTGCTTGGTAAGTTTTCCTCCTCTGCATCTGTGCTGCGTTTTGATTTGGGTAGCTTGTATAGCTGGGGAATTTATGGCAAGATCTCCCCCACTGTCAAATTATGCCTATCATTAGCAGGTCCCCATGCAGTATCAGTTCCTCTTCCACTGTCATTGCAGTTGTCTTATGAGGAGTTTCATCCTTTTTAAGAAAAAAATTCATACTTTTTTTGAGATTCATCATTCAGTGTCTTCTAATTTGTTGTTGTTGTTTGTCAGTCTTCAGTCACTTCTTTTGTTCAAGGAACTTTTTTGGAAGTACATGTGCTATGGCAGCAAACTTCCACCAACTATTGGTCACTAGTTTTGTCTACACTGCCTGATTGAGAGGCATATTTTCCACTCTTGCCCATCTAACATGCCAGATGAAACAGATCTGACAGACTAATGTCTCTTATGGAAGAGAGCATTGGAGGAAGCAGAGTTTCCACAACTTGTGGTGGACCTGCAGTGATCTTCTCCAAAATCAGCTTCTCTTCATCAGTGATGACAATAAGGACTAACAACAAACTGAAACTTTATTCTAGGCAAGACTGAGATGCTGTTGGGCAGTGGTTCTGCTGATTGGATGATGGGTGTTCAACCTGTTCTGAATGGTGTTCATTCCCCTTGAAGGAGCACGTTCATAGCTTGGGGACACTCCTTGATCCATCTTTTGTCACTTGATGTTCAGGTGGCCTCAGTGGCACAGAGTGCCATCTACCAGTTTTGGCTGGTGGCCCAACTGTGCCCCTATCTCGACAATGGTAACTTAGCTTTCATTGCCCTGATAATCTCTTAAGTAGATTACTGCAATGCATTTTACATGGCGCTGCCCTTGAAGGCAGTTTGTAAGTTGCAGCTTGTAGAAAACTTGGCAGCCAGACTGATAACTGGGCCAGGCAGTCCAAACTTTTTGGCCCATTTGTTCTGGCTGCCAAAATGCTTCTGAACCCAATGTAAGGTGCTGGTTTTAATGCATTTATTGTATTATTGTTCAGCATCCAGAAAGTTTCAGCTATTGGGCAGCATAGAAGATAAATAAATGATGAATGTGAAGGCAAGGCTATTACTTTCTCCTTTGTCAGTTATTCCCGCTGTAAACATGGGCTGAATGGAACCTCCTGACACTGGGTTGATTTCCTACTATCTTACTGGCCGGAATGATTGTCTAAGAAGCCTGATGAGCAACCTCCTTGGATTCAGTCAGAAAGAAGTTCTTGCTAAATTTGGGAAGCAATCTTAAGAAGCATCACAAATCTCTTCAGTTTGGCTGCCAGCACTGTTTCTTGGTTTTCCACACCAATTATGCCTCCTTGTCTGGTGTCAGAGTCAGCTCCAGTTTCTTCTCAATTGGGTCTCAATTGCAACAGATTACTGGGTTCCATGTATTATTAAGTGGGATTATGGGGTCAAATTGATACCTTTCCTCCATTTTCGAATATTATTCTGACAGTGTGGTCATCTGCCATACAAGTAGAAGTTGACTTCTTGGTCTTAAAAGGTGCCATTTGCTGTGTTCCTGCTTATGATTACTACAACAGTTTCTTCTTTATCATTCTGAAAAAGATTATTCCAACCAATTCTGGACCTATGGGATATTATTACCACCAGGAGATTCAGAATTATCATTTTCTGTACAGGCCTGTGATTTGCTTCAGTAGAACTCAAGGATACATAATTTCATATCATGATTAGTCCTCTCAAAGCTTCCTTCACTTTGTGGTTGGTTTGGGATCATCATCTTCATCACCATCTTCACAGTTATATGCCACCCTCTAGCCTATATGGGGCTCTCTGGGTTGCTTAGAATAGAACAAGGAAGTACACATTCCATATAAATACAATAATATATTCACACAATACAATCAAGCAATGCGATATTTTTTTATTTTATTTATTAAAACATTTATAGGCCGCCCCATCGCACTGAAGCCTCGGGGCGGCTTACAACAGAATTAAAATACAATTCAATAACAATACTTTAAAACAATATTACATATAATTTTATCCCTCCCCCCCTCGCGGTGCATCTCGGCTAACTAAAGTATAACTAACCCACAAAATCCAACTTACAATCAAATATAAATCATAACCAATAAACATTTAAACACAAATTAACTAAAACCCACTAACAATCAAAATAAGACTTAAATAAAAAGGCTTAAATAAAAAGGTCTTTGCCTGGCACTGAAAAACATATGACGGCGGCACCAGACGAACCTCTCCAGGGAGCGCATTCCATAGTTGGGGTGCCACCGCCGAGAAAGCCCTCCTCCGGGTACTCACCTACTTCACCTCCCTCACGTGAGGCTCCCGAAGGAGGGCCGCTGTTGCAGATCTTAGGGGGTGGGAGGGCACGTAAGGGCACAGGCAGTCCATTAGGTATCCGGGTCCCAAACCGTTTAGGGCTTTGTAGGTTAACACCAAAACCTTGAATTTGGCCCAGACTTCAATTGGGAGCCAGTGGAGCTGACGGAGGACTGGGGTTATATGAGAATAACACCCAGCCCCTGTCAGCAACCTGGCAGCTCTGTTTTGTACCAACTGTAAGGATTGCAAAATCAAAGCAAAACTTAACTAATATAATACACAATATCATAATACATAATATGTATTATGTATATAATAATATCAATGCATAATAAAGTCTCAGTATCAATAATAAGATATAGCTATAATCCCCACACACACGAAACCCATCAGTGCCTATTTAACTTATGTGCAGAGCACATCATGAGAAAGGCAGGGCTAGATGAATCACCAGTTGGAATTAAGATTGCCAGGAAAAATATCAACAACCTCAGATATGCAGATGACACCACTCTAATTACAGAAGGTGAAAAGGAACTAAAGAGCCTCTTGATGCAGGTGAAGGAGAAGAGTGCAAAAGTTGGCTTGAAACTCAACATTAAGAAAACTAAGATCATGGCATCCGGTCCTATTACTTCCTGGCAAAAGATGGGGAAGAAATGGAGGTAGTGACAGATTTTATTTTCCTGGGCTCCAAGATCACCACCAATGGTGATTGCAGCCAAGAAATTAAAAGACGCTTGCTCCTGGGGAGGAAAGCTATGGCAAATCTAGACAGCATGCTAAAAAGCAGAGACATCACGCTGCTGACAAAAGTGCGTATAGTCAAGGCTGTTGTTTTCCTAGTTGCAGTGTTTGGCTGTGAAAGCTGGACTATAAGGAAAGCTGAGTGCCGAAGGATTGAGGCCTTTGAATTGTGGTGCTGAGGAGACTCCTGTGAGTCCCTTCGACTGCTCTTTAGAAGGCCAGATACTGAAGATGAAACTCAAATACTTTGGCCACCTAATGAGAAGGAAGGACTCACTGGAAAAGAGCCTAATGCTGGGAACAGTAGATTCCCAGCATTTGCCATCATAGATGTCCTCCACCATCTCTGGGAGATGGTGGAGGACAGGAAGGCCTGGAGGACTGTTGTCCATGGGGTCACAGTGGGTCAGATGCAACTTCTCAACTAACAACCACAACAGTTACCTACATACCAGTTCTGTGTGTCCTGGCTAAGTGCATTGGTATTGTTTGCACCTTTTTCCACACCAAAGATGCACAGGTCTAAGCTAGATTATTGCTGGTACAGTCAAGGAACAGGCTGCTTAATGCACCTAGGTTCACGAAGAAACTCTTACAGGCCCTTGTCTTATGTATTAGTCTTTAAAAGCCATATTTGAGCTCTGCCTAGACCAGGGGTTGGCAACCTTTAACACTCAAAGAGCCATTTGGACCCATTTCCCACACAAAAGAAAACACCAGGAGCCGCAAAACCCTTTTGACATCTAAAATGAAGATAACACTGCATCTAAACTGTATAACACTGCATATATCATTTTTTACCTTGATGCTATGTATATCTTCATTATGATTTAGCTGCAACTCTTGTTCAATCACTAAAAACTGTTATTTTTTAATCTTACATTATAAACTAGTAGGACTCCATTCATATATTTTGAATAGGAGAACAGCTTCCTGAAGAGTCAAAGTCAGTGCTAAAGGGCTGTGTGCATTAAACAGCATACCCCATAAGTTCGTCAGCAGTAAAAGCAAATGAATCTACCCACGTATTAAACGTTTGATTTTCTTCAGAAACTTTTCTTTGATTTATCCATGGTTGGCCTACGGTGGGGGCGGGGGGAGCTCAGTAAATTGGTGTGGATCCGATCTGCAGATTGGCTGGAGATATAGGTGTGTTTAGTGACTGATTAGCAGATAAATAGTCAAGTGAATTGTGACAGGTCCCAAGCGCAGCCTTCAGATGAAGGAGATTACATTGGGACAAAGAGAATCTTTTCAGCAGAATTTTGTGTAACATGAGAGCCTGCAGAAAGCTTGTTTAACAGAGGAATGTAGCGATTTACTTAACTAGCTCATTTACTTAACTAGCTAGCACTGGGTTCCTGAGTGGAGCTTCAAGCAGATCAACGGCTGTGCCAGCGCGTGTTTTGAGCGACGGAGCTGCAACAGAGGGGTTCAAGAGCCACGTGCGGCTCCAGAGCCGCAGGTTACCGACCCCTGGCCTAGACTATCTTGTTTACCAGCTTCATCCTGGATTTCACTTCAGGTCAGGCCTACTTAGCTCAAGATTTTTTACTTATTCTGCTGAATCTAGCACACACAGTACTCAGCTTCTAGCTTTCACCATCCAGTGTCATGCTGGTTTGAGGGCTGCAACTGTAATGGTTGTCCCTTTCTAGTGGTTTTATTCCAGCAACTTCCTAGTGGCCTCCCTCAGCCGTGCTTACCAACTGTTCCAACAATGTGAACTGAATCCAACAGTCAGGATGTCCCTCTTCTGGAAATAGGGGACCTGCCTCAAAGAAATCTTTGCTACCCCAATGAAAATGGCTTATTTGCCTCTATGGCACTCAAGTTGTGGTGGGTGCAGGTTCATTAGGGAATTCTTTTCTCTTTTGATGGGGAAACAGACTATTCTACCTCATTTCACCATTCCTATTATTAGTGAAAATCCTTGTGAAAGTACAAGAGGACATCACAGGATGTACACCAACCTTGGATCACCTCCTTTCTTTGTTCAGAGGGGGTTTCTTCATCTTCCCCTCATCCCAAATTTGCTAATATAGAATCAGGGTTGAATCCAATATGTAGAACTGAGAATGCCCCACTGTGGAGCGTGAAGGCTGCATTAGGCCTGCACTCACCTATGTTTGAGCCAGCAATCCAAAAATATTTGGATGCCACTCACAAGCCCTCCTTGAGGGTCTCCTACTCAAAGAAATGGGAAGCATACTTTCCCTTCATGCTGTAGAGCTTGAGCCTTCGTCCTGTCTTGTTTCCTGTATTTTATTTATGTATAATTTATTATATTTATATCTCACTTTCTTTCCTGCAGGGACCCAAGTCAGCTTACATAATCCTTCTTTTCATATTAACCACATAACACCCCTAATTTAGGTTTAGAGACAGTGACTGGCCCAAAGTTACCCAGTGAGCTTCATGGCTTAGTGGGCACTAGAACCCTGATCTCCTGGGTCCCCAGTCCAATACACTAACCACTATTACCACTGTTTCAAAAGGGTTAAGTCTTTCTTCTCTCTGGTTTTGTTTGGCTGCTATATCTGTCTACTCCCTTCTCTCCCCTCCATGCATAATTTTGTTGCTGTTTTTTCCACATCTGACAGTTGAATGGTTTCTTTGAGGTGCTTGTAACATTGTTCCCCCTTGTAAAACTCCTTGTCCCCCTTTGGATCTTCTCTGTAATACTGAAAGCTGTCACTGGGAAGCCTTTTGAACCCATGACTACTATAGGTATCCAATTACTCTCATGCAATGTGGCATTCTTTGTTGCTGTTACTTCAGCTTGCCAGTCCTGTGAGCTTTGTGAGTATATTCTCCATTTCTGACTGTCTACAAAGAGAAGATTTTTTGCCTGGATGTTTCTGTCTTTTTTAAAGTGATGTCTGACTTGTATCTCAATCAGGATATCACTCTGCGTATTTTCTTCTCATCATCCACTGTACTGTTGGAAGTGAATATGCATACCTTTGGGGGGGGCGTGAGTGAGTGAGTGAGTAAAGCAAGATCTGAGACATTTCAAAAGTAATTGCATCTTTCTATCTGTTAGGGGGAACAGAACAAAGTAGTGTGAGTCTCTTCTCAATGTCTGTCATCTTACATAGGTTGTCCAAACCATGCTCCTGCCTTACCCACTTGTGAGTCTTGAACTTGATGTTCTGATCTGAGCCAACTCCATGCACGTATCGCTACATCAACAGCATTTGCTCAAGACATTTCACTGTAGGAATTGTTCTGGATAGCTATATGACTGAAACCATGCCTTTTCATTTGACATTGCTGGAAAGATATTCAGGCTAGAGCAGGCTGCTCCTTTGGTTGCATTGTGTTGTCATCCATTCTACACTAATGACACCAATCCACTACTGGTGAGTCAGCTTGTCTGTTACCCATATGTGTGATGTATAGGGACCATGAAAAAGGATGACAGGTTGCTTACCTGTAACTGTACTTCTCCAAGTGGTCATCTGTGCATTTACACAGCCCGTCCACCCTATACTCCACACACCAGCAAGGGTAAGAGGAGAGGTCTCCTTGGCACTAATGTGAGCTTTTCTCCTGATACAAGTAGCAGCTAGAGAAGAGATTTTGTCAGGAAAGTGGCAGTAGACAATTAAATTCAGAATGTTGCTTTTTTTGTTTATTCCAATAAAGAACATGAAGAGATATGGAAAGTGTAGTGTTAAATTTCCAGTGATAGGATAGGAAGACAAATTCATGTGTATAATTGAGCCTCTGAGTCAGCATGGCTGCAGCCTGAGGCAAAAGGGGGAGAAATTGGATCAATTTAAATTTCAGGTGCTATGACCACTGTCTCTTCTATCCCTGTCTTCAGGTGCCCATCACTAACACACTATTGTGCTGAAGATGTCTAACAGCAACACAACACAGAAGACACTGGAGATAATGAAAGAGTCAGAAAAGAAGCTGATTGAAGAATCTGTGAACAAAAACAAATTTGTATCCAGGTCACCAAGCAAAGAGGAACATGAGAAGGATGGGGAGGAGAGCAGCACACGGCAGGAATCTCAGGTAACTGGAAGATGATCCATTGCACACACAGTCATCCTGGTTGGTCCATCAAAGCCTAGTACTGACTAAAACTTGGAACTCAGCTTTACAGTGTCTTGGGCAGCAGTTTTTCTCAGTGCTGCTGCTGCTGAGTTCACTGAAGTAGAAATTCCAGAGATTATATTCCAGACCTACCATCCTCATCTGCCCCAAATCTCCTGCTCCTTTAAGTAGCCTAACTTACTCTCCTTTGCTTCCTCCCATCCCTGAAGCTCCCTCCTAGAACACCACTGTAATCTCCCTAATCGTCAAACCCAGTGATTCCATGAAGCCTTCAGCATAATCATGTAGCCTTATCCCCAAACCAGTGAAGTCTTAATTTGTCCTGGGGTACCTCAATACCATGTTCTGCTTGTCCCTTATAGGAAATCTCTTCCAGACCATTCTTGTATTTTTTCTTCTGCTCTGTAGAGGCGTCCTCTGGACCTATCACATTGCAATGCCTACTCCCTGTTAGGCCATGATGGTTTCACTTATGTGCATCCAAAGTGTAGCACTCCTCCCTCTAGACAATAACAACCAAGGACATACCTGAAATGGTCTGTAATGTGAATTCACAAGTTGCCTGCAAAGTAAAACAGAGGGCATAGCAACAAACAGACAAGATGATCCTGCCCTGAAATTCTTGAAATCTAAAGTAGTAGTGGAAATCTAAAATTAAGAGAGAGTGGGGAGGGACCAAATAGATATTGATATATAGTGTAAACAGGTGTGGTTTTGTGTACTTAAACTTTAGGGATGATAGCTGTGACAATAGAAGGTGAGCTTTGAGGATGGAGTGGAAGAAAGAAAAGGGAAATCTTAAAAGTAGATGATTAATGCTGGATTTGGCCACATAATTTTTCTCTAGTTGAGTTAGATTTTATTTATTTACTTGACCTTTAGATAATCATAGGAGTTTCCTGCCACTGTTATATTTGCTTTTGGCAAAAATCTACATGAAATTAGCTTGTTTTATTGCTTTATGTGGTGGTGGGGGGGGGGAGAGGTTTTTTATATACTCTTCATTCAGCTAAAAAGCTCTCTAAATGGTGAGAGCTTGAATATGTTTTGAAAGTAGCATGATTTATGATGTGAACTTGACCTACTAATCCCAGACCGTTTTGAGCATTACCTCATTAACATTTGGAAATAGGCATAGGATTTCAGCAGCCATATACTTTGCTACTTTGGATGCCAGGAAGCACTTCCTGACAGTCAGGACCCCGAAGGTGTGGAATAGGCTTCCACAAGAGGTCGTTGAGGCCCCATCGGTGCGGGTGTTCAAAGACAGGCTGGACATGCACATGGTGGGCATGTCGTGAGCGGAGCCGGCTGGTGCTGGAGGTCAGACTAGATGGCCCAGGAGGCCCCTTCTGACTCACTCTGTTCCTATGTTTCTATTTGTCTAGGGACAAGTTGCCAGTTTGCCCAGGCAGACAATGATCACATTGCACTTTCCTTGTCCATCACTTACCTTCATTCTTCCCAGGCCTATCCTGCTCTTTTAAAGTTGAAAATGTGCATTTATTTTATGCATAAATGTTTATTATATACATGTATCTTTATATTATGTTTATATCCCACCTGTTTTCCTGCAAAGTAACCCAAAGAATACAAGGCAGCCTCTCCATTTTATCCTCTCAACAATCCTGTGAGGTAAGCTAGGGTGAGAGTCAGTAACTTGAGCCAGAGTCACCTACTGAGCCTCATGGCTGGTTGAATGGGAGCTAGAACGCATATTTTCTGAGTCCTAGTACAGCGCTCTAACCCTTCTATCTCATTGGCTTTCAAGTTTACTAAATATTTTTCTCATTCCATAATAGTGCATTTGGTTGATGCATTTTGTTTCTCCTAGCATGTACTCTATTTTGCATATAATGCAGAGTAGTGGTTTCACTTTCCATCCTCCCAGTGTCTTGTCTTGTCTTTTCTTCTTTTTATTTTATTTTATTTTATTTTATTTTATTTTATTTTATTTTATTTTATTTTATTTTTGTAGAGGCGAACATCTAATCATGGGCATGCCAGAAAAAGAGCCAAGGTAAGAGACCTGCCTGTTCCCTTTTTCTTGGTTGTACCATTCAAAGCCACTAGGCTGGGACTTGAGGAAGAGCTTGGGTGACATTGATCCTACTGTTGTACATTTTGGCACTGAGCCCCAGACATTTTCCTTTCTATCAGTGCTCCAAAATGAGAGACATTGAATAAATTGGAATGGTATAGAAATATTATAAATAAATAGTTCTCATCTGCTGCCTCATTCTTTGCCCTCTTAATCCTTGTGTGTAGCCAAAATAGGAATTCAGCATGGCAGATTTGTTGCCTTTTACTTCTAGGTATTGCATTATTTTTAAGATCACCCCAGAATGCCATTGTGCACTACATTCTGAGTAACTGTTTCATAACTATGAAGCTGCCTTCCTCTGGGAGACCTTACAGAAACCTGTGTATCTTATGGAAGCTATTCAAGGACTTGGTATTTGGGCTGGCTTTCAGACCTCAGGCTTGGTATAATTTCTCACTGGAGTAATACATTTGTGTCGGCATTGACCCACTTCATTCTGCAGGTGTGAATTCATGTGACTCAGTGCCCCCATACAGAACTTTTATTGAATTGAAGTTCTTTCTGATTGGATCTTGGGAAGGTATGGAGCAGCATCCAGTCATGTGATAATATATCTGCAGTCTGAAATGATACCTCAAGAAGAACTTGGCCTTTAGTTCAGGAATAATTGGGCTTTCAGTGCTTGTAACATTTTTGCTATTTTAGATTTGTTTTAGGGTACAATTGAACTTTTTAAAAATGATTGCTGTCCCAAGTTTTGGGTATTAAATAGTTATGAAATTGTACTTTTTCTCTGAGTGAGCTTCCATATGTGCTTGCTACATACACCCTTAACATGGAAGAAAATACTTTAGCTATAGTTCTCAAAACCACATCTTACCATGACTGTGTTTTTCCAAATATTTGTGTGTTGCCATCTCCTTCCTCTCAAAAAATCATTTCAACAAGCAGTCTGAGACAGACCTTTATTTTAGATATTTTATTCAAGTGGTACAAGTAGAATAGCTGTGTTTGTCAGAAAGCCATTTGAAATGGCAACTGTGGAATGACATGCTTTTAATTAAGGCAGAAAAAAGTTCAGTGTTGCCACTTAGAGTTGGTTTAACAATCAGCAGATTATTTAATGGGATTACTTGGTGCAGGGAAGCTCAGTCAATGTATTTTTCCTTTAAAGCACTGAGTTAGCAGAGACTAAGTGATGGACCTGTTTAGCATGCTCATCCTTTACTTCTTGTGGTGGTAGATGTAAATTGTTAAAGTGGGAGCAGTTTTGCTAGTTGTTTGTCCATATACCTGTATGTAATTGGTACCTACTGCTTCACCATGTGCAACCATTGGACAAAAATGGAATTTGTACTTCTCTTTATCATCATAATTATTACTAGTTGACTAGCAGCTCAGTGTTTCATAAAAGAGAGCCTGCATCTTACTACAAAGCTTTTGTTTTTTCAGTCAAATTCAAAACTGAAGTTAGTCCGAAGCCTGGCTGTATGTGAAGAGTCCTCTAACCCTTTTGTGGATGGCCCATTGGACACCCAGGTATGCCAGATTGTTACTTTCATTGATAATTCTTTCTGGTTTAGACCAGACTTAAAAGCTAAGCCTGTAGCAGCTCATATTTGTGCCTTCAGTAACTAAATAGAAAATGGTAGGCCAGGTTAAATTGTAGTATGATGTTATCAGTATTTTGTTAATGGTGTTTTAATAGCAAGACCCAATGTTCTAAATATTCTCATGTCAGCAAGTGCATACTCTGGCTGTGCTATGCCAGCTTTTATTTGAAAGTATTATGTTTAGGGTTCCTTGTTTATAAATTACTGTTTAATAGTTGATAGCCAAAAATGGGAAAACTCATAGTGAGACAGAGAAAGCTTTTAATCTTCAAGAGATATTAAACTATGCCAACAGTAAGCACACTGCAGGGGAGTATTGTGTTCAGTTTTGGGCTCCTCGTTACAGGAAGGATATAGCCAGGTTAGAGTCAGTGCAGCATAGGGCCACAAGGTTGGTGGCTGGTTTGCAGGGGATGCCGTATGAGGCGAGACTGAGGGAACTGGGTCTCTTCAGCCTGGAGAAGAGGAGACTCAGAGGGGATCTGTCAGTGACATACAGGTATGTGAGGGGGTGTCACATGGAGATGGGTAGAGACCTGTTCTCCCCTACAGAGGAAGGCAGGATGTGCTCCAATGGAGCAAAGCTCAGGGAGCCAAGGTTCCATTTAGATGCCAGGAAGTACTTCCTGGCAGTTAGGACCCCGAGGGTGTGGAATGGGCTTCCACAAGAGGTCATTGAGGCCCCATCGGTGAGGGTGTTCAAGGATAGACCAGACATGCCCATGGTAGGCATGTTATGAGTGAATCCGGCTGGAGCCGGGGGTCAAACTAGATGGCCCGGGAGACCCCTTCTGACTCACTCTGTTTCTATGTTTCTTTGATTTGAACATCTGCTATATTTCTGTGCCCTAAGATAACTGCCTGTGCACTATGTATTTGTAGAGAACCAGAGTGGTATAGTGGCTAAGAGCACTGTACTGGGTCTCAGGAGATCTGGATTCTAGTCCCCACTCAGCCATGGAACTCACTGGGTGATTTTGTGCCAGACACAGACTCTCAGCCTAACCTACCTTACAGGGTTTGTGAGGATAAGATTGAGAGGAGGAAGAGAATTATGTAAACTGCTTTGAGTTCCTTGAAAGAGAAAAAGTGAGATATAAATATAACAAAAATAATATAAAATAAATAAGCACATAGAATTTAAACAGAATTTCATGTGTTCATTATTACTTGATATCTTGCTGGGAGATGGCACAGGTATGGGTTTTGTGGGGGAGAAAGGAACAGAAGGGCTCTCTACTCCAGTGCTTGGCCCACTTCTATTCATTCCATTTACTTAGGTATGTCATAAAACAGGTGCATAGCATCAATAGGTGATCTTCCACAAGAATCACAGCAGTCAAACATGCAGGTGGTCACATGTTGCAGTGAGAGACAAACATGTCACAATCATGAGCCAGTCTGACCCAAAGTAAAATTCCTTCCCATATCAAAAGAACTGTTATCATACCATATTATCAGGTTTCTGTGAATTGTAAAGCATCAATTATAGTTTTTGTTTTGTCACTAGGATATCATACAGCTACACATCAGTTGTCCATCAGACAAAGAAGATGACAAATCTGCAAAAGATGGCCCTGAGAAAGAAGAAAAAGAAAAAAATAAGGAGAAGGCACCGAAGAAAATGTTGTCTAGAGGTAAGATAATCTCAGTCTCCAATCAAGCCTATTCTTTGAAAAGTGGGTGTACAAGGATAGCACAATGTAAGTAAATAAATTTAAATGAAAAGGGGGGCATCTACTCAGTCATTAACATGAGTTAGTTATCCCTCTAACAAGCTTTGTTCTACAACTTCTAGAAGTTTACACCATATGCTTTGGTAACATTTAAAAACTTAGCTCACTTAAGATGGAGCAAACCAACAATTCATTCAGAAAACTTCAATTCCACAGATTTGTGTGCATGGGCAAAGCAGGGTTGGGACCAGTTCTTCTGTTTTTGAAGACATGGGGTGCAGATTGAAGTTTAAAATGTGTAAAAGTGTTTTGTATGGAAGACCTCGTGTTTATCTGAAGAGACCTTTTGATAAAATTGCCCAAAGACATTAGGGGAACTTTCATATTGACTTTAAAGAAAGCATGCGTGTAATCTTTCCTACATGATATATGCATCTTAAGGCTCATCAGAAATAGGTAGAAGTTCTGATCAGAATGAATATAAAATGGTATTTGCACTGTCTATTGTATAGCGACAGTGTATATGTGGAGTTTACTCTGGCTTCTGTTTATTTTCTGGCTGGCACTGCTTAACTTTAATTGGTGCTTTCATGTTTTGCCTCTTGGAAAACAGAAGAAAAAGGTATCATGATATTATTTTTAAATGCCTTTTGTGGAAAAAGGGTTTGCATAAGTGTATTGTAGTGAAGAAAATGATTTGGCTGTTTTCTTTTCAGATGCTTTGGTTGAATTTTTAATTTTTTTGAAATGTAAAATAAGTATGCTATGGTGTGTGGTAGGCAAACTTCTGAAACCTGTGGACATGCTTGTCAAGGGTTTTTTTCTTTCTTTCTCTTTCATTCTTCAGGGTACATTTCTCCTTGTGGTCATTTGGGCTGCATACACTTATTTTCAAGTTTCCCACTGTTCTTGCTTTCATATTTTCCCACAGTACTTTCTGTCCCCTGATGTTCCAGAGTTGTGTTCTCCTGCCTACCTTTGCTGGGATCACCTTAGCAGCCATGGAGCTCTAACCTAGATGTAGGAAATCAACAGATCTGGTTAGGCCTTTGTGGCTGCTGAGGTGAGCTAGCCAGTGAGCAAGGGCTGGGGGAAATATGCAGTGGGAGTAATGAAATAGGGGGCGGCTTGGTGTGAAGGGGTCAGGGGCTTTGATGGGCAGTGCTTCTGCAGACACCATGTTTCCAGTCCCTGCTGTGGAGAGATACTAAAAACGTTCTCAAACTTCCATCCCCACAGTACCTCACAACTCCTCCAGTCCCCCAGTGACTGGGAAGGGACTGTTGCTTGGTGGTAGAGCACTCTCACATTGCATATACAGTGGTACCTCGACTCACAAATGCCTCAGTTCGTGACCTAATCAGGTCGCAAACAGACATTTCATAAAAATTTTGCCCCAAGTCACAAACTCTGCATCGTGAGCGTGCCTGCCTTCCCTCACGGGCGTGATCGTGGTCGTGCTGGGTGGGGGGAGATGGCTGCGATCTTTGTTGTTCTTTGTCACTTTGCTTCAAATTTTTGTGAGTAAAAAAAAAATAGTTGCAGAACAGATTAACCTTATTTACATTGACCCTTATGGGGCAATTTGACTTGGCTCATGACCAATTTGGATCACAACCAGAGTCCTGGAACAGATTAAATTTGTGAGCCAAGGTACCACTGTAGAAGGGCCCTGGTCCAACTACTGACATCACCATTTGAAAAGATCAGGAAGCAGACACAGGATCTCTGCCTGAGACCTTGGAGAGCTGCTGCTGGAGAAGACAGTTCTGAACTAGAAGGATAAATCATCTGACCTACCTTAATCCATCTGTCTGTCTTCCTTTGAATGGTATCCATATTTGGGCTGCTCTTTATCACCCACCGCCGTTTTACCTGCACAGAATCTCACTTCTCTTTCTATTCACCCATTTCTCCTTCCCCACAGGAGAAAGGTTTTTCTTTTGCCTTCTTTATAACCTGTGTACCTTAGAACTCTGTTGATACTATAACAATAGCCTTTTCTGATTGCTGTATGCAAAGCAGCCCAGCATTATGTACATCCTCTTACCAGTAAGATGCTCTTATGTTATGTTCTCTTAGAATGAAATAGCATGGCAACAGCCTTGCAATTTGCCACTTCCCTGTTCAACTGAGGCGAGCAGTCTTTTTTCCCAGGTGCCACTGAACATGGTACAGTTGGAATTTTGTCCACCTCCCCAGAGGCTTTATGAAAACATTATAAAGTAACTTTAGCAGGCCAGTTAGTGCTGCCTGGTTTCTAACAGAACCCATCAGTTAGTTAGCTGTACACATGGCTCATTATCATGCAAGTGGCAAGAAAAGAATCTGCAGCATGGGCTAACAAAACAGGATAACTGAACATAAGAAATGTTCTTTTTCGTGGTCTCTGTGCATCACACATAATGGGTGCTGTGCCTGCACAGTGCCTGTTGCCAGGTAGAATACAAAAGCTTTAACAGATTTTGTCAGGAACTCTGCACCCCTTCCCCGCGGTGCTATATAGGGCGGAGTGCCTGCCATTTTCCTCAGTCTTCTTTCGATCGCTGATTGCACTGCCTCGAGTCGTTTGTTATCGTTATCGTTCATATCTCTTTACTATAATCACCTTTTTTCTCTTCCTTTCCCGGTTAAGATAATCCAAGTTTTATTACCCTTACCTTTCCCTAGTTAAACACTTCCTCCTTTTCTTGCTAAAATCTAAAAAAAAAAAAAAAAAGTTAAAATTACTTCTTGTCTTCACTATTTTCCTCCTCGATGACTCAGTGCATGGCTTTTCGAAAGTGCTCCAAATGTGGGGCCAAAATGTCCCCAATGGACCCACATGAACTTTGCCTCCTGTGCCTGGGAGAGGGGCACCGCACTGACAAATGCGGCCTTTGCCAGGCTTTCACCAAGCAAGCCCAGAAAAATTGGGAAAATCGGCTGAGGAAGATCCTTTGGGATCAAGCCCTGATAGTTTCCAATGAGCTTGCTGCCCAGGCCGCTCCAGCTGGCCCCTCCATTGTGACCTCCCCTCATCCGCCATCTGAGGGAGCTGCTTCCAGGGAGACCACTCGCTCCTCCCATTCCTCCTCACTCAAACAAAAGGAGAAGAAGAAACACACCAGCCAAGGGGATTTGTTGGTCTCGAAGAAATCTAAGAAGGACAAGACCGATAAGGCCAGCTGCAACTACCATAAGCCTGCCCAGGAACTGCGCCAAGACTCGGGTTCGACTGCTCCATCGGTCCAGATAACCTCATAGGTCCTGATGCCTTCAACACCAACACCACAGGCTTTGATGCAGGTTATGCCGCTTGGATCCCCTCAGAGGGTCACATCACCGGCTCCTACGGCATTGGATCCCCCTGAGCCCATCGCTCATGGATCAATGTCCAATGGGGAAATCCAAGACTCGCCTCCGCGGTCGATACCAAGCCATCAGCCGGCTTGCTCTCCAACGCTGATGCCATCATTGCCCAAGGCATCTCCAAGGCCTTTCCCACCACCAACCCTGCACTTTGGATCAGCCCGCCAGGAGCTGAGTTCCGATGCCTTACAAGGGCCCCAAACCACCCCGACCCTACTACTGGAGCTATCCGCCTCCATATGGCTACTATCTCATGCCACTGGAGCACATTCACCGATCCCATCCTACCAGGTCCGAAGCGCCTTCCACTTTGGCACCCGTGATTTCCCGTCCTCCTCCATCTCCAGTCCAGTTGTCCTCCAGCCCTCCATACCTTTACGATTCAGACTCTGAGGACTCGAACCAATTCTCTACATCTCCTGATGCGGTCATCTCCACTCAGGGACCCGGGTCCCCTGAAGAGTCTTACGCCACGTTCGGCGAACTCATGAGCCTCCTTACCCAGTCCCTGGAGATTGAAGTCGAGCATCGACCAAGCACCAACAAAGACAACTTTTATGACATCGTTCGTAAAGAACAATCCTCCGCCATATTCATCCCACTCATCACCACCCTTCAGGAGGCTATGGAGGATACTTGGGCATTCCCTAGCCAACCTCACCCGACATCCAGGAGGTAGTAGTCAATGTATAAGATTCAGGAACATGACATTACATTCCTCTTGAGACACCTGAAACCTAATTCGATTGTGGTTGAGTCTTCTCAGGGGTGACAACAGAGAACACTCAATCCCTAGAGACAAAGAAGGCCTGATGGCATGACGCATCTATGCGGCCATGGGGCTGAGTCTCCGGATCTCAAATTATGAGGCAATGATGGCCAGATATCAGTACTTCCTGATGCAATGGCTGGAATCCATCACCTCTACTATTCTGGAGCAACAGCGCAACCTTGCCCGTGTTTTCATCCAGGAAGTCATGCAGCTCTCCATCCAACAGCTCACCATGGCCCACCATCATGTTGATTGTGACTCCCGCGCACTCGTCGGATCCATCGCCCTCCGTCGACACGCCTGGCTATGTTCCTGCAATTTCCCCAACGAGACGAAGAGCCTGATTGAGGGAATGCCCTTTGACGTTTCCAGTCTTTTCCATGACTGAACGGAACATAAGCTCGAGCATATCTACAACGCTCGAGCTACCACTTGGAAGATGGAAATGCTGAATTCTAACCGTCGCAAGTGGCCCCAGTCTTGCTAGCCTCGATACCAGCCCCTACTATCACTACCAACCACATCAGCAATACCAACCGCGCCAGCAGCACAACCGGGGCCAACCAGCCGCACAAAACCAAGGCTGCTGCCGCCAACTCACCGACAAGCAGCAGCGTTGATGGGCTGTGCGAGCTGATCTTCTCTCTCCTCTTCCACCCTCCTCCCCCCCTTGGGCACTGGCTGCAAAGCCGACTCCCCATTTGGGAGTCCATCACATCTGGTAAGTAGGTACTTTCTATAATTGAGAATGGATATAAGATCGAGTTCAACACTGTGCCCCCCTCAGGACTGATACGATATACCTCCTCGTCGGAGGTCCTCAGAGATGAGGTATCCCAGCTACTCCACAAAGGAGCGATTTGTCGAATCTCCCGTTCCGAGGGGCTTCATGGCTTCTATTCCAGATACTTTATGGTCCCGAAACGGGATGGTGGTCTACGCCCCATGCTCGATCTACGGGGCATCAATTCATTCATTACAACTAAAAAAATTCACATGACCACTCTACAAAATATCCTCCCCTTACTTTGATTGGTTTGCATCCTTAGATTTAAAAGATGCTTATTTTCATATCAGTATCCACCTGTCTCACAGGCGGCTTCTCCGCTTCATGGTTGGATCCAATATCTTTGAATATAACGTTCTTCCTTTTGGATTCGCTACAGCTCCAAGAGTTTTTACAAAATACATGGCACTCGTCTGCGCCACCTTCACTTACAAGGCGTACAAATTTACCCCTACTTAGATGATTGGCTCATTGTCTCCTTCTCTCAAGACCAACTCCTTTCAGCCATCGACACTACATGTACTCTACTGGATGACCTAGGACTATGCATCAATGCCGAAAAATCCTGTCTCACTCCTTTGCAGGTCATTGAATTCATTGGGGCGTGTCTTGATTCCATTCAGGCAAAAGCGTTCCTCCCATGGGCTCAAATGGAGAACCTTTGCTCCTCTGCCAGGCGCGTCTAGGAGGACAAACAAACCCCAGCATTGTCCATCCAGAGGCTCCTCGGGCACATGGCTTCGACAATTACAGTCGTTTCGAATGCCAGACTCTGGATGCGGCCACTTCAGCTGTGGTTCAGCACTGTATTCCAGCCACATTGCGACTCCCCGTGATGGCCACTTCTACCTCCTGCCTCGGTTCGTCAGGCTCTGTCTTGGTGGATGAACAAAGACAATCTCACAGTAGGTATTCCGTTCCACCAACAACAGCCTTCGGTATAGCTCCATACCGATGCTTTCCTTACGGGCTGGGGAGCACATTGCGCCAACCTCCATACCCAAGGCACCTGGTAGGCTCATAAAAAGACTGAGCACTGCTCGAACTGCTGGCGGTGTTCAAAGTGCTGCGTTCCTTCGAGCCCACCCTTCGGAACCAGTTGGTGCAGATAGCCTCCGACAACGTTGTCACCGTTTTTTGCATATACAAACAGGGCGGCACAAGATCGGTACCACTGACCCATCTGGCTCTACAGATTTGGGACTGGTGCATCCCCAGAGGGATCACCTTGCTTGTGATCCATCTGGCGGGGGTGGACAATGAGGAGGCGGACATCCTCAGCAGGAAGATGTCATCAACCCAGGAGTGGGAGTTGGACAACTGTATTTGCAGGGACCTTTTCTCCTGTTGGGGCACCCCGTCCTTGGATGTGTTTGCCACGGCTACCAATTCGAAATGCCAGACCTGCTGCTCCTGGGCAGGAATGGGCCCAAACTTGCAGGGCAATGGCATGATGGTGAGTTGGTCAGATTCATTCCTCTATGCGTTCCCTCCAATCCCGTTAATTACACCTATCCTGGAGAAGGCTGCCCGTGACAAGGCACAGGGCATTCTCATCACACTGTGGTGGCTGCACCAGCCTTGGTTCCTGACCATCCTCAACCTCTCCCATCGAATGTTTTTCTGTCTACCGCAGGTCCCTCACCTGATCATGCGGCGGGGGGGGGGGCGATCCTCCATCCCGATCTTGATTCCCTCAACCTCACCGCGTGGCTCCTTCACTGACTGCTTACTGTCACCTATCTTCGTCCCTGGAAAGCTCATTGGTCCCGATCGCTACTACTCATCTGCCGGTACCGGAACCACAGTCAGTACCTAGCGAGCCGCTTCAAACCATTTTCATCCTGACTTCCCTGCAGTTGGAGATCACCTTCATGCTGCAATCCGCCCTACGACCATCCACCCGCCGGTCATACGAGGCTAAGTCTCTGCCTTTGTGGAGTGTAGCGAGGTCATCAGGACGTCGCAGAGGTCAACAGACAGGCACACCTACTTTGACCCTGCACGTTCTGCACATCCTACACACTCAACATTATCAGGATAATAGGTGACAATTGATAAGGTCAGAATGGTCTGGCTAAACAAGCATGCAGTCCGTCAGGTAGATCAGTGACCCAAGACAATACCTGTTTTTCCTGTTTGTTAAGTAACCTGACTGTGATCCCTCCTCATTAAGTAACCTGACTGTGGCCCCTCCTTATTGAGTAACCTGACTCCTTATTGAGCACCCTGTATAAAATAAAGGCACAGCCTTGAACCGGGAGGATTTTGCGCAGAACCACATCCCTGTGTCGTGTAAGTCTGTCCAACCTTCAGTGGAGACCAATCACTTCCCTCCTAACTCCGCTTCCATCAACAATATTCCGTCCTTCCTGCTCTCCCTACACCAAGATGGCCTTAAACCCACCTCAATTAGAGTGTACATTGCGGCGATTTCCCATTTTGGGGGCCCTTTATCCAGATCCTCAGTGTTTTCTCACATGCTCATCCGTTGCTTCCTCAAAGGACTACAGAATCTCCAGCCACCAACCTGGCCTTTGGTACCGACCTGGAGTCTGTTGGTGGTACTCCAGGCTCTCACCAGAGCCCCCTTCGAACTGTTGGCAACAAATGACCTGAGACTGTTATCGTGGAAGATTGCCTTCTTCGTCACTATTACTTCCGCAAGGAGAGCAAGCGAACTCTCTGCCCTTCGCATAGATCCACCTTATCTTAATTTTCATAAGAAAAAGGTTGTCCTATGTACCGACTCGGCGTTCCTAAGGTCGCTACAGCCTTTCATGTCAATCAGGACATCGTCCTCCCAGCGTTCTTCCCTACTCCTTCCACCCTGACAGAGAAATCCCTCCACTCTCTTGATGTACGCCGATGCCTTGCCTTTTATCAGTCCCACACCGAGAGCTTCAAAAAGACCAAGTGCCTTTTCGTTAAATACTCTGAACCCGACAAGATGCTACCATCTCCTCCCAAAGGCTTTCAAAGTGGATCATTCAAACTATCGAACTGGTGTACCAGTTAGCCAAGCTGGACCTCCCGGTTGCCCCCAAGAGGCACTCTACCAGAGCTGTGGCTGCCTCCTCAGCTTTTTCAGTGGGCATCCCTCTACCAGACATTTGCAAGGCAGCAACATGGACGATTCCTTGCACCTTCAGCAAACATTACAGACTCGATGTTCGGGCCAGACAGGACTGTTCCTTTGGCCGGGCTATCCTGTCTTTGATTCTCCTCTGATAACACTGACCCACCCCCGGTTGGTAAGCTTGCTAATCACCCATTATGTGTGATGCACAGAGATCACAAAGAAGAAAGGCAGATTACTTACCTGTAACTGTCATTCTTCGAGTGGTCATCTGTGCATTCACACAACCTGCCCACCAGCCCCACTCGGTGTCGGAAGACAGGACAGCAGACTCTCCCTAGCGACTCCTCAAGTCGACCACACTCTCCACTAGGGGGTGATCTGACGATCTCCATAGACTGGGGAAAATGGCGGACGCTCTGCCCTATATAGCACCGTGGGGGAGGGGTGCGGAGTTCCCACCAAAATCCGTTAAAGTTTTTGTATTTTACCCAGTTACAGCACCCATTATGTGTGAATGCACAGATGACCACTCAAAGAATGACAGTTACAGGTGAACAACCTGCCTTTCCTTATATTGAATCTGGTTCTTGGTCTATCTAGTCCTTTAGATTATTCTGCTTTGATTGGCAGTAGCTGTGCGAGGCATAAAGGCAGAAGTCTTTGCTAGCCCCGCTACTAGAGGTTGTTGTAATGGATGTGGCACAATTGAACTGGGAGCCTTATGGATGCAGTCAGGTGCACTACTACTGAGCTATATCTCTCTAAATGATTATTTGCAAAGTACAGTTCAAGGTTCCACCAGGTTTCCGAGCATACAAAGCTTCTCCCATGCACAAGCTGTTCTGTTCCCTTTTGTCACGTCCTAAGTGCAGTATACTGTAGTTTCACTTTCATTTTTACTGCTTGCCATTCCCTCCTCACGTTTAGCTTCTTGTACAGATTTATTCCACTCCCAACAATCTTCTATTCATTGAATTTTTTGAAAGTTAGCACTTAAGAGGTAAGGGGTTGATTCTGTGTACATAGATTTGCAAAGGAACAATGGGATTAAGGTCTTTTCTCAATTCTTTATGTTTGTTTTATAACGTTTTTACTGTAAAGATGAGACATGTGATCTCTGCAGGCACAAATTCACAGTTTTGAGAACTGTAAAAAAATTATCTGTGGTAAGAACTTCTAGACAGAAAAACTGCCCAATAATCTTACAGAAACCTCTGGAAAAGCATGACATTGTGAATGAATTGATGGAATTCATTTACCAAAAAATTAAACATTCCATGGATATAAGCCTCATGCTACATATTTAAAAACTAATACTTATTTCATGATGAATAAGCTTTGGACTATCATATATCTTAAATACAAAACTACCTTTAGATAGATGTTTCTTCAAAAAGCATATTATTATAAAATAAATTTCATCAAAAATTTAAATAAAAATGTGATTTAAATAAAAATTATTTTTATTTTTAAAAAATCATTGATTTTTATCCACCCTGGTGAGAATCATATTGGAAGTAAAGATCCAAGGTTGGGAACCAGTATGCTAGACTTAGGCTCTGCATTCCCATATTCTCCAAGGAAACCAGCTTATGTTGGTAGTAATGTTGATACTTCCAGCAACAATGAACCCAGTTCCTTGAACAGTGTCATAGTTTCACTGTGATCATATTTGTTATGAATTTTTGGATGTTTGGATATAATATCTATAAGCAGGACATTACTTGAATTTGCTGTTGTTTTCTGTTATAGATTCCAGCCAGGAATACACAGACTCCACTGGAATAGATTTGCATGAATTTTTAGTAAATACACTGAAGAAAAACCCAAGGTAGGTTTCAGTATAGCTGTATGGCAGAGAAGGGAGGTGTTCCTCCAAGCTTGCATGGTTGAAGAATCAGTGATGTAATATTCTGATAGCTTTTGCTAATCGAATGCTTCATAAAAGCCTTAAATAAATATAATATAGTATTAACTGCTGAAATCTAGGGCATTGGTGTTGAGCTATTTGTGCTTTCCTACTAAGGCAAGGGTGAACAACTTGTTGCCCCCCAGAAGTTTTGGTCTGCAACATCCATCAGCCCAAGCCAGCATAGCCAGTGCAGGTCAACTGGAAATAGCCAGCTTCAGGGTTTAAAGGTTGGGGCTAAGCAGCTAGTGGGTTGCTAAACTCAAAAGATGAGCAAATTGTTGTGAAGCATGAACTGAGAGTTCCCAGTCTTTCCATTGCTTCAGTTTGGTGCGTGTATGTGTTCCCCTCTCTATGGCCTTGGGCGCAGAATGGCAAATGTAACACCTGGACTGAGTGAGCTGGCTCACTGGGCCTTGGCAACATGTCGGCCATGTGCCGGTGTCAGCCAACTATAGCTGCAGAGGGGCAGCATCTCAGAAGGGTCCACTGCTGCTTCTTATCTTAGAACTTCCTTTGTAGCCCGCACCCCCGAGTTCTGCTCAGCGCCTACATGGCTGTGTTGGGAAATCACTGCTTAATTTCCTGTGATGCTGTGGAGCAATCCTTCGTGGAGGTTACTGAGGGAAATTACAAAGGTGACTCCCAATCCCAGCGTACTGGCACTGGTTGGAGTATGGCTGCTTCTGCTGTCATGTCATCCCACCAGTGCCAGTTCATCAACATAGGAGGAAGACCACCAGAGGGCACTTGGTTGAAGGCTCTCTCAAACCTGGAGCTGCCCTCTAAGTTAATTCTTAGACCATGATTCAAGATTAAATAGGATTTTGGTCTGAAAATATACTGTGGTATGTATGATGTAAAACTGCTACAGGATATCTAATACCTGAAGGATTCTTATATCCATCTATTATATAAACCTTATGGAAATCTCCCATCTGGATTTAGAGATGTAAAATTTCCAGAAATTCTGAAACCATGAAAAAAAACCTTTCCTGGCTTTTTATGGGTGGGTGGGTAGGCTGCAAATTTGGGAAAAATTGAGAAACAAGCAATGCTTAGTAGTTTCTTTTAAGATCTTTACAGATCTAAATCACCTTATTGCATTAGGACAGGGCTTCCCCAGCTTGATGCCTTCTGGATATTTTGGATTTCAGTTCACCAGCCCCAAGCAGCATAGCCAGTCAGCGAAGTCTGGTATTGTAGACCAAAACATTTGGAGAACTTCAGGTTGGGGAAGGATGCTTTGTTCCTAAAGTCATACTATATATAACTTGGTTTGCTCATAAAATTATATTTTTTTTAAAGTAAGCATAGTGAATTTAGTATACTGAAAAGTAAACTTAATATACTTTAAAATGTAAGCTGTACTCTGAAATTTAGGGTCCAGTCTTACAGCCTGCTGACATTATCTGGAAGGCATTATTGAGAGCTCCAGCTCCAAGGCTTTGTGACCTCTAGGCTTAGAAAACCTGCCCTACCCTACCCCATAGCTGGTGCAGAAAGAGCTGAACCAACTGACTCTCTGAGATGGTAGCTCAGCCCTGGAAAGCAGCAAAAGGACTGTGCCATGAGTTGAGGAGAGAAGAAAGCTGGGACTGACAGTTTATTTCCTATCCAGCACTGCAGCCTCCTTCCCTCCCACTCAATGATGCTTCATTTAGATGGTCCGGGATGTTTTGATGAAATGCAAGGTGTAAGGTGCAGCAGTGGTGAAGATTGCTGCCACTGCACCTCTCCCCATGCATTGGATGCAAGTAAGTCTCCAAGTTTGAAGTTTTACATACAGCTAGGACTGAGGTTGCAGGATTGTGCCCTTAATGTCCCATGCATGGCTCATGCTCATAAAATTATGAGCAAACCAAGATATAAATATTTTAGGTTCCTAATGAATGTCTCACAAGAGGAAACATTTATAAAGTAATTCCTGAAACAGCATAAGCATCCTAGGAGCCAGAAGAAGCAGAATGAAGTGGAAGCAGAGGAACACTGTTGTACAGCATTTGTTCCTATTTGTAAGAAATTTTAGAGAAATTCTTCATCCTGTTACTGTTTGGAGCTAAGGAAAATCTGGAAGGAAAAGCTGCCAGTATTTAATTTAGATAGGAAAGACTAAGCTTAAGAATGGGAAACAACCACATGTAATTTAAGAACCATTAAGTAATCTCAACCTGTTATTTGAAGAGTGACATTTTATTCACTTTTATAAAGACTTTCCATTAATGAACAACTCGAGTTTTTTGGGGTTAATTTCAACATGTTCAGTGTTTAGTGGTAGTGTCAGTCCTATGCCTATCCCAGAGGAACCAGGCTACTGAATTTCTTTTAGGTAGGGTTTATTCTAGAGGCAGAAGTCAAAGGGTTTTATAGGTGAGACAGCATTCTTTAGTGGCGAACTCTGATTGAGAATGTCATTAAAAATGGAGGTAGCAAGTTGTATAGACCCAAACCTCAAAGCTAATTTTACAAAAAAAAAAAAAAAGAAATATAGATGGGGTAACTCACTGTTTTCATCACATCTGATAACAGTGAGTTCTCTTTTTTGCATGTTTAAAGTTTAGCTTAAAGCGATATTAACACACTACTGTGATATCTAACTAGAACAAGTCTAAGTCCATAAATGTGGTATCTTCTAGCTGTCAAGAACACACATTTGCATTAATTTGCTCACATGCTGGAAAACTGGGCATGATTTGGAGCATCCCTAAATGTTTGTCAGTCAAAGGAGTCATTAACGTCAATAAGGAATGGAAATGGGGGAAAAGGTATGTGGGGAGTCTTACGGAGAGTATAAAAATACCTTGTTTCATTATTTCCAGAAATCTTGAATTTTTAATCTTTCTATAAAAGTGTTCTTAGAAATAATTTTGGGGCAGATAAGTCTGGATAACAATATATAAACCACTTGTCTTCAATTGTAGAAGAAATCCAAAGCTTTCCTGTTTTCAGTGGAAAAAATGGTTGGAGACAAAAATACAAAGAAACAGTTTACCCCGCCATTTTTTCTGTTTGCTTTTCTGGCCTTTCACATCTCTGTCCAGTTACTGGTCTATATTTGTTTAGCTTCAGCTACTGTGCATCATCCACTAGCGCGTACTTGAAAACTATGAAAACTTGGACTTGCGAACATTAGAGTAGTTATGGTATTGTGGACTAACAAAGCAGATAGATTAATATACTGAACACGAAAATGGGAAAAAGAAAAATAATTGATATGAGTTGGCCAGGAAAAAGCCTTAATAGCTCTAAAATCCCTCATATAAATAGCATCCCAGTACCTCTCCATAAAGTACCTCCTGCTTTTTAAGGAGTAAACAACATTAAAACTGAATGTCAGGCATTGAGTATGTTCTCATGTACTGTTTCTCTTTAATAATATAGACTTCTTGAGAGCCCATGGGGTTTTATGCTCCTAGAAGCATAATCACTGTGCAGAAATGAATCCACTTGAACAAAAACTAGCTATATCTGTTTTGTAACTGCCATTGCAGAACAGTAGAGATGCCTTAATTGTTGAATTGTCTTGAATTTAGGGTGAAGTTAAGGAATTAATCAGCAGATTTTCAAAGATACTTGTACAGCCGTCGATACTCTGAATGTTTTTTCCCCTTTCCCTTCTTTTTTTCCTGTTTTTCTTAACAGGGATAGAATGATGCTGCTAAAGTTAGAACAAGAGATCCTGGAATTTATTAATGATAACAAGTAAGTAATGTGCCGGCTTGTAAGTAGTCAGACAGACATTTGAGGGCTGCCTCATAGAAGGTCTAGCTAGCAGCCCTGTACTCTCTTTCATAATTAGCTGTGATACTATAGGTCTTGAGAAGAACTATACAATACAGAGAATGTACAACTGCCCATGTTTCCTGCTTCTCATCTATTCCCTGTTGTGGCATCCTGCTTTATATTAAGATTTACTGGACATTACTGGAAGGGGAAATGGGAAGGAAAAGTACTGCACTGCTACTTCGATGGCAGTTCCATATTCTCTGTATTGTTTGGTTCTACTCTCACTTGGAAGCCCCTCCCTAAGTTCCTTGAAATTGGAATTCCAAGATCGAAACTGGGCTTTCATACATACCAGAAACATGCTTATTGCCAGTGAGGTACAGCTCTTTCCAAATGGTCCAGTGCATCTGTTGCAAGGAGATAAGTTACTTTCTACCCACAACAAGCTTGCTCATGCTTTAGTGGGAACAGAGTGCAAGCTTGCACGTAGGGAATTGCCCACTTGCCTTTCCCACAAGATCTCTTATACATTCATTTACTTTAACTGCATGCAGATGTTTAAAACCTGTACACAGCAGGAAGTCAGGATGATAGCCACTTGGATGCCGTTTACATTTGCACAGAGGCCTGCACAGTTTTAGATCAGCCTTCCCAGCCAACAGTGAGAAAAGATCCATACACATTGATTTTGTTAAGTGTGATGCATGAACTTCAGGCCCAAGAGTTGGTGCTGAGAACCATAGCTGAGTGGCAGAGCACATGTTTTGCATGCAGAAGGTCCTAAGTTCAGTTCCTGGCATCTCCAACCTAGCTAGCAGGTTGGGGTAGGTTTTTGCCAGCCTGAAACTTGAGAAAGCTGCTGTGACTCAGACAAATGGTGGGTTAGATGGTCAGTGGTCTGCTCCAGCATCAGACAGCTTCACATATTTTATGTTGCGGAGTTTCATTCTTCTTATATATAGGATTTGAAAGTCTGAATAGTGTCTTTGTATTTTTGGAGACTAGGTGATCCATAGGCCTTGCATGTCGAATAACTGGTAAGACCAAAAGAACCAATAAGGTGGAAGAACACAAAGGCTTTTTTGAACAAATGTGTAAACAGTTGGGGACATTCATTCATTCATTCATTCATTTATTTATTATTTTTAGATTTATATGCCACCCATTAGTCCATAAGGATTGTGTGAAATATACTAAGGTTTAATTGAAAGCTAGGATCTGGTCCATGTTTTGGAAGACTTGTTTCCTCATTAGTCTAGATGTAGTGGTATATTGCTATGAAATTGGTCAGCTGGTATCTGGAAAGTATCTCCATGACAGCTGAAGGAAAGGATATTAGAGAAAGGACTTGCCATTTCAAATTAGTGTGAAGGGAATTCTGGTATAGTGACACTAAGAATGTCTTGGAGTCTATACTGATGTGCAGGAGAGCACCACAGTGGCTCCTCCTCGCGAGGAGGAGGTAACCGTGATTACCAGGAGCAGGAGAGAGCAGACACTTCCAGAAGAAGAAATAGATCAGGGGCCTCCGGCCGCTTTCCAGGAGGCTAGCCCTTTAAACCATACAGACTGTGAAGGAGAAAGGGAGGGGGAAAATACTGTGCCAGAGGAGGAGGAAAGCAGCAGGCCGGAAGGGGACGGGCAGCTAGGAGGCATTGACTTGATTGACGCTAACCAACGACGAATGATGCGCTCTTATCAGCTTCGGGAAGAACGGAGAAGAAAGAAACAGGAGGAAGGGGGGGGGGATGAGATTCATTCTCAGGGGAACGTCGTTCGTTCATACATGTGCCTTGCCGTTAGGATATTTGTTTAACCGTAAATCTTGTAGATAATGAGCAATAAACCAATTTAGAACCTCAGCTCCTGTTTGAAGAATTTATTGCAGCTAAAGCACTTCCAAGCGTGAGGGTGTTTTTATAACACCCTCACAACAACTGACTTGCTCCTGTAGCTGTTTAGCAAACTGCAAGGCCAGGCTGAATTTTTCCTGAAGGAAGTTCCAGTTATGGCTAAGTGCAGACTTGTAGCCTTGTTTTTACAGTTCTGTGCTGTTGCCATTACCTGCTTCCCACTGTCTTTACCAGGTGTCAATCTTCTGAAAGTCTGTATTATTTTTGACAGTACTTAATATGTACCTTTAGTAGAGAAAGAACTGAAAATTATAGGTGAACTTGTGCTTGCTTGATGCTATGGAAAAAGGCAGCGATGTGAAAGGCAAAGATTTTTGCTGCATCCTTGGTGCCTAATTCTTTCTGTGGCATTTGTACACCTACAACAAAACATTGCCAAAGTACATTTTCTTCAGTTTCTAGTGTAGGGAGGAATGTAGTTGAATAATGAGGGTTCATACACCAGTGGAGATTTGCTACTTGCTACCATCTACATATGATATTAAAAGGCACCAAATCTTGAAAAAAAAGTATTCAATTTAGCTTTTGTCTCCTAAAGTTGATAAGTGGTAGTTCCTATGGTAAACTTATTCTATATCCTGCCATGGTATAAATTGCAGATTTGTCCAAAATTTCAAGTCGCCAAAAGTTCTGCACAAGCATCCTTCAGTGTGCCAACTATTAAGTTTGTGTTATAAATCTGTAAGAATCTCCAGAAAAAAGATTTAGGAATCTCACCAGTGAGGTGCATTGGACTAAATTGCTATCTGTAAGATTCATTTGATTCTAATCTGTGAGGACTTACTGTTTTAACAAAATATCTCAGTGTTTCAACCCAAGACTCAACAATGAGGGGAGTCCAGAATTGTGCAAATCACTGTACATCCCTCCAAGAGGCTGAGCAACATATGCCAGTCTTACATTCTTCTGTCTTCTGATGATGTCTAAACACAGCCAGTGAATTTACACCATTCTGGGCTTTCCTGGTTCTTGAGTCTTGGATTCTGAATGGTAAAAATAAAATGTTCCAGAGAAAATACGTTTGCTAAATAAATGTCTACTTTTAGTTTCAGGAGGTGCTGAAGATAGCATTCATACAAAAAGGTTGCTTAGATACTGCTTCTTTTCTCTGTGGTGCCCCTTCCATATATATAGCATATAGCAACAGAACATTACTTTCCTAAAATTTGTCATGCCCATTTGGAAACAATGAGAGAGTGTGCTGTACCTCACTGGTGGGTGCCCTTCTTTTAGATTCCCTGTGTAGCTAAGACTCGCTTTCATTTCAGTAGACCCATGGTTTGGGTCTGTGACTTCAGAAATTGCAATGCAGAATAAATCAAAGTATGCACTCTTCATTCTCTTTCATCATTTGCAGGAAATGGCTTATGTAAACGCAGGGTAGTCTCAACCTCCTCCTCCCCTTCAGAAAAGATTTAAACATGATTTATTCTGAGGATTAGGCTTTTGATTGAAAAGATCTAGTATATCATGACTTTGATTTTTTGTGTCTCATTCTCTGTTCTCTTCTTCCATCCCCCACTCCTTTGATCTTTGGTGCTGTCAGCAATCAGTTCAAGAAGTTTCCCCAAATGACCTCATACCACAGAATGCTTTTACACCGGGTTGCCGCTTATTTTGGCATGGACCACAACGTAGACCAAACTGGGAAAGCCGTCATTATCAACAAGACCGGTAACACCAGAATGTAAGGCAAGAATGGGGTTTAGCCAGTCAGGGGTGAGGGAAAGGAACAATAATTTCAGTACTTAATAATTTACATGGCTCTTCAGACTGTTCAGAACTCTTCTATAAGTTATTTAAGTAATTCTTGCTGCGACTTTATATGAAGAGCAGGATTATCATCATCCATGTCTTTCATATTCTGAATTAAACTAGAGAGAAAGCAGCCTGCCAAAGCTACCTTTTGAGTCCATGGCAGAAGTGAAACATGAATCATGGGCTTCTGTAATCATAACAGTTGAAAGGGGCTGTTTAGGCCATCGCGTCCAACCCTGCTCAGTACTGGAATCCAGTTTACAACATCTCTGCCAAAAGACTATCCAGTCTCCACTTTGAAGACCTCCAGCAATGGAGAGCCCACAGTTGCTCCATTGTCTGATTGTTCTTACTGTCAAGAGATTTTCCCTAATATTTAGCTGAAATCTGCCTTCTAATAACTTAATCCCACTGCTTCTTGCTCTGCTTTACCCTTTGCCATAGCCATTTACCCTCTCCTCCAGTCCTTCAAACATGTGTTGCCCAGCTTCTGGGGCAGGAGTGGTGGTGAGAGGGAAGCATGAGCAACTGCTACCTGGTGGGTGGAGTTTGTGCCTGACTGGTGAGAGCCATGCAACCAACCCACTGTGGGTTTGTCACCTGGTTTCTTCTGTAGCCTGCTATGGAGGAAGAGGGGCATTCAATTTTCTTCCTGCCTTCTCCCCTCATCTTTTCATAGGATATTCTGGGGCCTTCCAAAACACCATTGAGAATATTGGCATCAATGCAGCCTTAGGTAATTTTTTTCAGTGATGGGGTGAAAGTGAAATTGGATGCAGGAAAGTCAGCATAATCTTCTTAAAACTGTTTTCCAGCTTAGTACCATGCATAAAAATCCCCTGCACACTCTTATAATGCCCCTGAAGAAGGCCAGTGTCATGATCCTTGTGATAGGCAGCCTACAGCTCTGTCAAGGAGTGAAGTGGAGGGCACACATACTCAAGAACAAAGCCTCAGGGTAATCAAGCAACCTAGTAGTCAGGCATGTAAAATCAAGTATAGAGATGGGTGAGCTCCTTCCAGCTCACACTGGACTAGTTCAGGAATGAGTCAAGTTATTTCTCCTCCTATTTCTTCTCCTATTTCTAACTAAGCTATATCCTCCCATTGGGATATAGCTTAGTTAATTTTTGAACCAATTAACTGTTTTCCTTGGAAGCGGCACTTCAAGCCAGCACCCTCTGCAAAATAACAGACCACTGCACACACATGTTAAATTGGGACTGGAGGGACAAAAGATCTTTTTCTATGGGTAACTCTTGGGGCAAAGGACACTTGAGTTTTGACCACCCAGTAGGAGTACTCCTTTGAAGCAAGGCAGTGTTTTTACTGGTTTTAATTTAAATCCAAATCAGAGAACAGTTTGGGGCTTCTAATGGTGACTGGTTCTTTTAGGGGAAGAAAAACATTATTCAACCCCTGAAGCATGCTTCTTGGCCTGATCTGGGTTGCATAACTACCCAAGTAAAACAAAATTAACCTGCTTCAGTAAGTCATCTTGGATCATTATGGTGCAGTGCAGTGCAGTGCAGTGCAGTGCTGAGGTTTCCAGTTATGGGTCTTGTGTTTCCTTGGAGGCAGATTCGTTCATGCCAGAATATGTTTTGTGGGTAACTCAGCTTTTTAGCCATTTCCTTTTCTGACCACTTAAGAGGGACCAAAAATGCATTCCCCTGCCACAGCAGTTCAGTCCCCTTGAGTGTTCACCACCCCACCTGATAAAAGATTGTTTGGATCTTCACAGCCCTGAACAGAGGTTCTCTGAGCACATCAAAGATGAGAAGAGCTCTGACTTTCCACAGAGATTTATCCTCAAGCGAGATGACACCAGCATTGATCGAGACGATAATCAGGTGGGAGGCCGGAGTGTAACTGCATGCATGCTCCTTTGTGAGGAAGCACAGCGGCAGTTTTCAACCTTTTCTTTGCTTGGCTCTTTACCTACCTTGACTTTTAAGTGTGCTGTATTTTCTTTGCCTGTTTTTTAGCCACAAAATAATTGCTGCTGTAAGCTTTCTGTGTCCTCTGTTTTGCCTTTCCTCAGTTCAGGCAGAGAATTGTATTTGTGCTTCACATATCAATTAAACACATGCTCCTTTCAAAACTATTTGTTTTACTTCTAATGAGGCTTTGAGCACATGCAGGGAATTCTGGTCCCTCCTGTATCACTTGATCCCATGAGAGATGGCTGACCATTCACAAAATGTAAAAAGCTGTTCTGCACCAAAGTCACTGTGGCAAGCATGGGGAAGAGGAAATATTCTTCACAAAGTTGCTCCTAATTAGCAGGCTTCTTGAGAGCAGTTATGCTCAGGATACATCACATTTGTGCATTGTAAGATATATGTACTGCAGCCCACAAAATGCCTGACAGTCTCTCTGCTCTCCACTTTTACAGCTTGTTGTTGCAAAAACAGGGTAAAATATATCAAATATATGATAGACCACATGCATCACAAGTCTGCTCTCAATACACACATACACCATGAAATCTCTGTGTTATGTGTACCCAGTGGAGGTTTGGATACAGATGCTGATAGAACAGCGGTTCTGTACTTTGCTCCTTCTACTTTCTCAAATATACAAAGGAAGAAAAGGAGTTTGCTGAGGTGTCCTACTAGTGTATAAGAAGCAATACACCATGGAATACTCTGGGAAATTCAGGGACTAGGAGAACAGTTTTCCATTTCAGTTGAATGTTTAGAAGCATCACATATTGCCTTAGATAAGCTCAAACTATTGTTCAACCAGCTCAGTCCTGTCTACTTGGTTTGGCAGTGACTCTACAGGCTCCTGATCAGGCACAGAGGGGCCTTCCCATCCCCCCCGTGACCTGGTTCATTCACCTGGAGAGGTCACGGACTGATTCTGAGACCTGCTGCAGGCAAAGCACGTGCTCTGTTGCAAAGATATTGCACAGACATGCAGTCAGTGCAGATCTCACCTTGATCATTTGCCACTTCATTTATCATCACTAAAGGAAGTGAACAGGGCAGAAAATAGGGATCCACTTAACATGTCATCAAGATGGAACATGCAGCACAGAGTAGATAGAGCTTGGGGGTACTGTACTGTTTAAGTTATGGTCTTAGCCTTGGCCTTTGTTTGTGTAATTTGTCCTTTATAGAAGGTCAACAAGTGAATGCATATGGAACAAGCCTTCCTCAACTGATTGCCCTGCAGATGTTTGCACTAAGACTCCCAGGATTAGAAACATAGAAACAGAGCGAGCCAGAAGGGCCTCCTAGGCCATCTAGTCTGACCTCCAGCACCAGCTGGCTCCGCTCACGACATGCCCACCATGTGGGTGTCCAACCTATCCTTGAACACCCGCACTGATGGGGCCTCAACGACCTCCCGTGGAAGCCCATTCCACACCCTCGGGGTCCTAACTGTCAGGAAGTGCTTCCTGGCATCTAAATGGAACCTTGGCTCCCTGAGCTTTGCTCTGTTGGAGCGCATCCTGCCTTCCTCTGCAGGGGAGAACAGGTCTCTACCCATCTCCATGTGACACCCTCACATACCTGTATGTCACTGACAGATCCCCTCTGAGTCTCCTC
Organism: Varanus salvator macromaculatus; assembly: GCA_023646645.1. Taxonomy (NCBI): domain Eukaryota; kingdom Metazoa; phylum Chordata; class Lepidosauria; order Squamata; family Varanidae; genus Varanus; species Varanus salvator. Next base: position 17,040,182 of record JAIXND010000795.1, read on the forward strand.
TTCTCCAGGCTGAAGAGACCCAGTTCCCTCAGTCTCGCCTCATACGGCATCCCCTGCAAACCGGCCACCAACCTTGTGGCCCTATGTTGCACTGACTCTAACCTGGCTATATCCTTTCTGTAATGAGGGGCCCAAAACTGAGCACAATACTCCAGTTGCAGGCGCACCAGAGTCATATAGAGTGGTAGTAATACCTCTCTCGATCTAGAAGCCACACTTCTGGCTATGCAACCAAGGGTGGCGTTCACCCTCTTGACCACCACATCACACTGCTGACTCATGTTTAGCCTGCAGTCATCCAGTACCCTGAGGTCCCTTTCACAAGTGCTGCTCTCCAGCCACTTGTCTCCTAACCTGTACTTACGACACCTATTCCTATGCCCCAAGTGCAAGACCTTGCACTTATCCACATTGAACCCTATCCTGTTGTCTTCTGCCCACTTCCATAGTCAAGATTCCTTGCTATTGTCTTATACTGGCTGGGCTAATGGAAGTTTAAGCCCAAAACTTCAGGAGGGTATTAGGATAAGGAAGACTGGTGTAGAGTTGTTAGTTGCTTTCATTGAATTAATCAAAATTGACTTGATTACTACTTGGTAAGGGCCAAAGTTTGAGGCTGTTTTGGTGCTGGTGATCTACTGTAATAAGCAGTGGAGAATATATTACAATTGGTCTTCCCATCTAACAGGAAGAGAACCCTAGGTGTTTGAATGGAAACACATGGGATTCTAACCCTGCATTTTCCTTGTAACACCAGTACTGATGATGTTATTACTTTCTGTGATGTTATGCCTGCCTGCTGTGTGGATTGCATGTTTCAGAACAGTGAGAATTAATTGATATCCAGTAGATATGATGCTTGAAAGTGAAATAATTCCTATTCCTGTTCTTCAACAGCAGTGACATTGTGCATGGTATTTCCTAAATTAAATGCTTACAAAAGCTAGGGTGAGGTTTTAAATCCAGAAAGAAGTGCACCATCTTGTGCAGGTGTTACACCCCGGCCTGCTTACAGTGTGCATAAATCAATTCCTCACTGCATACCTTTGCCTTGCTACTGGGATCAGTGCTTGGCAAGGTCTTAATAATGCCAAGTTCTGGTTGTCCATCTAGATCAGAATCCCGCTGCAGGATGGACGGAGGAGCAAATCCATAGAGGAGCGAGAAGAAGAGTATCAAAGGGTCAGAGAACGCATATTTGCACGAGAGGTGAGCATGGATACTTAAAAATTAATTCTGTTCCTACCTGGCGTTTATGGTGTCCCATCCAGGTTGCTGAATAGACCTAGGTCTGTTTAGCATTAGCAGTATTAAACCATTGAACCTTTAGGTGTTTCCAGATCACTCACTAGGACATGTCCATGTATACACTTGTGAGTTACCATGAAATGTGTTTGGATTTTAAAGGGTGCTTCTACCCCCATCCAGTTAGTGAAAATAGGCTTAAGAATCCAAGGCTTTCTTGCCTTTTAATTTTGATTTATTTTAGATTTATATCCTGCCTTTTTCCTACAAAGGGCTCAAGCTAGCTTACATCATTCTCCTCCTCCATCCTATCCCCACAACAACCTGTGAGGTAGGTTGGGCTGGGAGTCTTTGACTGGCCCAAAGTCACCCAGTTGGCTCCATGGCTGAGCGGGGACTAGAACCCAGATCGTCGTGAGTCCCAGTCCCATGCTCTTAACCACTACACCACACTGGCTCTAATTTGAACTGTGGGTATTATTAGCCCACTAAATAGAAGTCTGAAGCCCAGAAGATGTTCAGCAGTCTATTTATTCATGCTTAAGCAATTTTTTGCTCAGTTAACATCTGAACTTCTAATTGATTTAAAGAAACAAATTCTTTTAAATGGTGAACATCCATGGTGGTTGGGCAAGAAGGAGGGAATTCATTTCAGACAATCCAGACTGAATAGATATTACTTAACTCACAGGATAATGAAAGGTGGGCTGGGGAATTTGAAGAATTTTCTGTTATATGGGAAGGATTGAGCCACAAGCAGATTGCACGTATACAGTCAGGAAGGCTTGATTGCTGCACTGAGATTTAGACCTCAGAAATCTGGACCTGGTTAAATTAGTTGACAAAAATTATAAAAATCCAGCCATTTTTCCCCTGCTTCTGTGCTCTTAAGCTTAAGATGGTCTCTACGTCACTTATGTACTGCTGACACCATAGCAACTAAGCCAAGGGCAATCAAAATAGGTACCAGTCTTCTGCCAATCCTGGCTTATATTGACATCAGAGCAGGAAAGCCAATGGCCTTGCAGGGAAGTCCAGGCCAGCAGGGGAGAGCAAGGGGAAAAGCAATAGGGATGAGGGGAGAACTGTTCAGACCAGGTATGTTAGACCAGGTATGGCTTTCCCTCAACTTTTAGGGAGAATCAGATGTCTCCCTTTTCACTTGTAAGCAAGGATATCTTGAACTATGCTGAGTACCAAATTTCTTCACCTACTTGAATGCATGGAATTTAACTCTTTTGGGGTACACTTTTGCCTGTTTTGACCCAATACATAAAAATACCCAGTGTCCAAAGTTCCTTATAGAAACCAGTGCCTTGGTCTGCCTTTATATCAAATTGCAGATCTCTAGGTGATGTGAGGCCCAGTGAGCATACTTTCTTTCCATTCCGCAGTTGTCTGGCCATAGGAAGATTTTAGCAGATGCTGGATGCCTACTTCTAGAATCTTCAGATGCCCTTTTTGGTTAGGCTGAGAGAAATATTGTCTTACAAGATTTCTTCTTTTTGTTTCTGTTTCAAATCCTGTGGTTCTGTTTGCTGATAGTCGGGCCAGAATGGATTCCTGAATGACAGCAGGTTAGTAGAGCTCATGCATGCTCCCTTCTAGTCTTCAGTATTTCTTAACGGGGAGGATCTGTAACTGCATAACAATGCTTTTCTTTGATGTTAACCAACAGACTCTCCAAAGAAGGCTTTTCTTCTAGCTCTCACAAAAGGCGGCAGATCTTTAGGTACTTCTGTGTGATTTCTTGCATACATTTGTCTTGCGGAGCGAATTTGCACCATGCATGGCTGCTTGTGGAGTCCTTCAAGTTGTCATATCTTTTGCAACATCACTTTGTGTTATTTTCCCCTTCCACAATAAAGTGAAAGCTAAACTCTTGCTTACTCAAGGATTTGACTTTATTGTTGTGGTGTCCAATAAATTCCACAATTTCAATGCAGCTAATTCCAGTCAGCATGTTGAGGATTGCAGAGTTACGGAGGCTCGAGTGAGGGGGCAAGAATCAGAAGCAAGACCTGAGGAATTTTCAGTTTGAATACAGCTGCCTCCATTCTTTTGAAGTGTCAGGAAAATACACTTTTTGTTTTCATGAAATAATAAAACTTTCTTTAACCTCATATGATGAGGTAGGTGTCAATAAAATGGACTGTGCAAACTTTACACACATACACAAATCTTAAAAATGAATTTTGTAGGAGTAAAGAGAGGCAGTGAGCTATTGTACATGAAGCAGAGTGGTTTAGATGTCATTTTGAAAATAGGAGCTCAGTAGGGAGAAGTCTAACCCCCCTACCAGTGCTGCAGACAGTGGCTTTTCAGTGGGGTAGGCACTTAAAAGGCATGAAAGTTACTCCCTTGATTTCACAGGGCAGACCAAAGACTTTGAAAATAGTCTGCTTCTGTTGAACTGGAGGCCAGCTCATTTTCCTTACTTTGGAAAGGGATACATCCCCCAAGACTGGAATTTAGGGTCTGAGTGGAGCTCTGGATATTATTTCAATTAATTTATATCCTGCTGTGTTTCCTCTTGTGAGGAACCTATGGTGTTTTATATAGCTCTCCATTCCATTTTATCCTCACAACAACAGCCCTGTAATGTAGGCTAGGTTGAAAAGTAGTGACTGGCCCAAAGTCTCATTTGGGACCATTGGCTGCAGTTTTATAAATCAAGTAAAAAATAAAAATAAATAGTGAATAGTGGACCCTGGATCTCCTGAATCCCAGTCCAAAGAGCTCTTTTTTATTGCTTTGCTTATTGACTGATTAACAACATTTGTATGCTGTGAGGTTTAACATCAAGAAGCATAAAAACAATGTAAGTATAAAATAAGGCATGCAATCGTAGAATCTGAACCAGATAAGTACAACAAATACCAAATTGGCAGTGAGCTCAAAGTTGAAGCATTTTTTAAAATGGAGTGGCCCAGACTACTTTTCATTTAAAAGGTCTGATTTATTTATTTAAAGCTTTTATGTGCCATCCTTCACTAAGTCCCTGTATTGAATAAAAAGGTCTTAATCCAGCACTAAAAACATGTCTCTGTGTATACCTCTCTGGGTCATTCTGTAACTGGGATGCCAGAATGAAAAGTTACTTGGCCTGGTGGCCACCCAACTGACTGCATTTGACAGAGACTGTTGGAGCAAAGCCTCTGGTTTACTTCTTTAGGCTTGGGTAGGTATACATGGAAGAATGCTGTCTTTCAGGTAGCCTCATCCAAAGCCTTTTAGGGCTTCTGAGGTTCAAACCTGCATTTTAAATGGGGCCCAGAAATGGACTGGGAGCCCTTGTACCTGGCAAAGCACAGGCATAATCTCATCAAACACAGTTCTGGTCAGTAATCATGTAGTCCTTTTGCAATAATACAAAAGGGCTTATCCGCACATAGGTAACGGTGGCCAGACTATCTCCCATCTAGTTAAAAGTTACAGCTAGCATATCAGTCAAAACTGACAGAAGGCACTTAGAGTGACAGTGGTTACTTGAGATTCTGATGACAATACTGCATCAATAAGCACCTCCAGATTCTTTAGGCTAGAGGTGAGTAAATTCCAGAGGCCCTCACTGAGGGGCACACCCCATCTCTGCCAAAATTGCTATGATGATGACAGAAAAAGTGGTGATTTTAGCAAGGATGCAAGGCATGCAGAGAATGTGCACCTTATTTGCAAGTGGAATCTCCCTTCAGGGAAGACTGCTTTACTTGCAAATCAAGCTTGTGCTTTCTGCACATCCCTGCCGAATCAACTTGTTTTGGTTGCCACCACTGCAGTAGCAAATCTGGCAGTGGGAGCAAGGTGATGCCAAATGTCCGTAGGGGGTCTGCATGTGACACTCGAGCCACATGTTCTTCACTCCTGTTTTAGGAGAGAGAGCAACCCTATTAGGCGGAACACCTTGCACGCAGGTGGAAAAAACTCTGTGGACATTATCTTATCCCATCTTCTTTAAGATAGCTATAGACTCACTGGAATCTGATGAAAATTGGAGATCAAGCTAGTTGATACCTACGCATCAATGCTGCCTCTGACCAAATCTCTGCCTGACCTCTCCCAGCTGCTTTAAATAGACATGAGAGAAAGAACAAAATTCTAAAGCTTAAGTGCCAGGGGGTTGAGCAATAGTCCTCCAATGCTTCTCTCTGGAAACAGTTATCCAAACAGGAGCAGACCTGCCAAGTGATGCCTCCTATGTTCCTACTGCTACATCTTTCTTCCCCTGTATTACTCCCCTCCACCCCACTGCCCTGACTTAACCATTGTCAATGCTATTGTCAACGAGATAAGAAAGCCTCACATTTCTATGGATAGTGCTGGGTTACTTCACTGAGGAAAAGTCTGCACAGTGTGGTGGTGTTGCTCCTCAGAAAGGCACTTCAGTCACAGAACATGGCATTCATGTAGTTCCTGAACAGCACACCATACCTGTCAGGGCTGGCCTAGGACTTCTGTCCTCTTGTGTAGCACCTGCTCACTTTAGTGGGGCTTAATAAAAGGAAGTGCTGTGGGTCATAGCTCTCTCCCACTCTGTTGTCTTTCCAATAGCTCCCATCAACCTCTGTCACCTGATGTGGTTGTCTTGCTTTGCCTCATGGTAGGGCTACCTCTGGTGTTTTAAGAAAATTGTGCTAATAAATTAGAGTTCTTTGCTAAATTAGTTCTTGCAGAAAGCAAGAGGCCTGTATGGATGAGGAGTTCATCCGCAGGTATGATGACTCTGCTTCAAGTGTTAGAAAGTAATTAAGAACTTAGGCTCCAGGGGACATTGATCAAAATTTAGCTCAGTGATGAAAAATGTAAAAGCATCTCCCTCTTAAAATTTCCAGTTTGTGTCCACATTGGCTTATGTGCCTTCACATAAGTGTGAGTCGGAATTGGTTAGAAAGCAAATTGTGTGAGAGTCTGACCCCTGTGGATCAGGCTTAAAGGGTAGTGCCCCCAGACAACTTCAGCTGGACAAGCCTCCTTAAGAGAATAGCCATTGTTTAAGGTTGATATTTGTCAACATTGATTCCAGTGGGACTTGAATAAAAGGTGCACCTGGTATAATTTTTCTCAAGCATGTTAGATGTTTGCATATATAGCACTCTGCTCAGCCAGTTTCACCAACATGAAATTCATTGTCAAGCCATCTTCTCATTTAGCCTCTTGAGTAAAGAGGAAGATACAGAAGCAGTAGTGGCCTGAAATTGTTCATAGATTTCCCCTCCAGATTATGTTTATTGACTCCTCCATATTTTTTTTTTCATTTTTAGAAAGGTCATTAGCAATGGAGGGCATTTAAAAAAATTCCCAAGAATTTTCTTACCAACCTTGATAAGCCCTTGGGTGCAGTCTTCATATTTTAGAGCTGCTAGTAATGCAGTGCTGCTCTGGCAAAGGAGGCACTTGCGCATCCCAACACTCCCCAAAGAAAGCCACCACCTCGCTGTTGTCACCAGGGAAAACATAGTGACTCTTTCCTTTGCCACTTTAGGGTTAAGCCTTGCCTCCCTGCTTTTCAGAAAAGGCTCTTTCAACTGTTTAAAACCTTAAGTAGGACATTATTACATCTAAAAAGCCAAAATTACCCCTTTTAAGTTTTCTGTAAAAAGTTATCCTCAAAAGAGAACTGCAAGTAGGAAGCAGAGACTCATTTTGCTTTCTTTTAGAACTGAAGCACAGCCTCTGAAGTTTTGTTGTCTCCAGATCTGGCCGAGGCTCTTTTGCCCAAATTTGGAACCAAGCTGCCTGGCAGTTAGCTGCAGACACATTGAAGTATTTCGCCTCATTGACTAGAGCCCATTTTTATGCTAGTTTACCAGTGTAATATGAAGCTTTTTTGAACTTGCACAATTCAGTGGGATCTTGATATGTAGGAAGTCAGAACATTCAGCAACTAGGAGATCCCATTCTGCTGCTGATCACCTGGGATGGTAAGATACATACCTAGGAAAAGAAGAGAGAAAGCTTCTGGATATACATTAATATTAAGCCCAGTACATTTCAAATATAAATCCTCTTTCAGGAGTACTCTAAGGCACATCCAGCTTGAATGTTCAGTCTCCAGAATTGTAGAAAGACTTTTTTTGCCAGCTGGGTTAGAGATCAAAGACTGCAATTGATGATACCAAAGAATGCTCCTGCGAGAAGCTTACGTTTGAAATGTACTGAGCTTCATAAACACACTTTTGAGGGGGATCTGGAGTCTTCCTTCCTTGCACTGCACTTGGTGCCTTCTGACCATCCTGTTAATCCAGCCAACATACTTATTGAGTCCACGCCACTAATGTTCATTGAATCATGTCCGTCAGTCTTTGGTTTTTCAGAGTATTAAGCTTCTGGTCTCCATGGTTGTGTAGATGAGGTTGATTTCAAAGGCCTCATGATGCAGAAAAAACATTCGCCACGTGTATTCTGTGTTCAGACTTTGCTATTTCTGAGTTCATCTCTGAATTATGCTAGCAGCATCAAAGTTCATGGTGGCACCAGCTGCCTGGAACATTCATTTGGTAAGATGAAAATCACCTACCACGCATGTCTTAACATTACAGAAGCCATGCTAAGAGTATGGGCCTTTTGGTCCACCATCACTTAATTCTGAAGTGATTTTCATGGAGGTCTTTTGCTGAACTAGATTCTTAAAAGTCTAGCTGTCTCTGAGCACAAATAACCCTTTCCGCTCTGTCTACCTGCAACTCTGTATGCTTCTACACTTTCATCTATCAAATCCTGCTGAAATTCAGAAGCAAAGGGGATTTTTGCACCTTTCTGTGCAAGCCATACTTCCTGGGTTTGACATTTTCTTATTCCTGAATTCGGCCCAAGTGGGTCTCGTAGAGTCACTGCTGGTATGAAATGCCACCTCCTTGTGGGAGACTATCAATTAGGTTACAATGTTTTGTGAAATTTTGGTAGCCTGTTTTCTTTTCATCTCATGATGAGGGTACAAATTCCACATCCTGAGCCATAAGAGATTTTGAAGGTAAAACATGCAGAGAACAGGGTAGACACATTGCTTTGGAGAACTACTGAAGAATTATGCAACACAGAAGGCCCCCCTCTTGCAGCAGGCCTACTTAAATGGTTGATCTATCCTGGGCAGATTAGAGAGGTAGTTCATCTCTTGTCATATCAGCAAAGGATACCTAGACCTTGATGACAGGACATTTTTGCATTCATTTCTTTTCCTGCCAGGATGCCCTTGATCTGCACCTCTGCAGAACAGTTTACATTTAGAATTCTAAATGTTTCTCAGTAGTCTCAGTAGTCACTGAGCATCTATAATGGTGGTCATTCTACATATAAAGCAAACTGTATTTCCTGGAGCAGGCTGTAGCACTCTTCTGCCTTCACATTGGTGTATTTGAGGGCCAGCAACACTCGCTTACTCCCCAGAGTTGGCTCTTCTCAGTGTAGCTACTTGTGCTTGTTTGTCTATTCTCCTAACACCAAACAGTACATTGCTGCCTTGAATGCTTAGCCATGCTGTGTCTTTCTAGCCCCTGGTGGCATTAACCACTGTGATCTTTGATGCAGAGGTAACCGGGATGGACTCAGCCGGACTTCGGGCAGCCGACAGAGCAGCACGGAGAGTGAGATGAAGTCGTTGGATCCGCGGCCCTGGAGCAGCACAGACTCGGATGGTTCGGTCCGCAATCTGCGGCCTCCTGTCACAAAAGCTAGCAGCTTCAGTGGCATTTCCATCTTGACACGAGGAGACAGCATTGGTGGCATTGGCAAAGGAAGCGGTGCCAGCAGGACTGTCAGGCCAGGTACCGCTTCTCTTTTTACTGCCCTCATTCAAGTAAATTGAGAGGAATTCCACGGGCAATGGTGAGTCTGCCTTGAGGCAATCCAGGATTAAAACTGCTCCTTTACTAATAAAGAATTGGAAATTGCTTTCTGTGTCGCCAGAGAAATGCCTTATGGGCCTCAAAACATGCCTTACTACATCTATCTAAATAAGAATCAAAGACCAGAAGCCAACCTGAATGGGGGAATTACCACCAGTGAGTTAATGAATAAGCCGTGCAGATGCTAGCAGACTTGGTAGCAGTGAAGCCTTGGTAGCAGCACTAGCAGAAATGTGGTAGCAACACTGTCCTGCAAAACTGGCCTCAATCTAGAAATGATCTAGACATCCCACAAAATGTCCTGGTCCTGGATGCGTACTAACTCTGCCCAGTGGGTGCAGTCATCTGCCATGTGGGCCTCATGGCAAACTACCCGTTGAAATTGACCAGATTAAAAGTCACCCAATCTTAATGAAACTTCACTCGCAGACTATCTGTGGTGGTTTCACAATTCCTCTTTTCTAGCCATTATCCCTGTTTTGTTGAGGAGCTATAAAAAGGTTGCATAGCCCATCATTCTATAACTTATTTTACTATAGCATACATTGCAGATATACTTAAAACATTTGTATAAGCAAAGATGCAAGAGACAAAGCCAATAAACTAGAGTTCTGATTTTCTCAACACATTTCAGCTGTCTTCATCAGGAGGAATTTAATCAGGAACAACACACAGAACTGCATTTTTCTGAGGGTGTCATGTCTTGAAACATGACTGTATCCATGTCTGGGGAGATAGCTAGTGAGATATTAGAAGCCAACAGATGAGTTAACTGCTTTGATGAAGGTAGCCAACAACATCTTGGGGTTTTATGAAATTATACTTGCACCTTCTTGGCCTTCCTTCCTCACTGTTTTCAAAAAGTTCCTAAGTCTGAGAATGTAAGATATAACACCCAGGACCTCTAATTTTCTCTTTCAGCCTCTAAGCATCTCATGTAGCATGCTTCTGAAAGCAGGTGCCCCATAAGTTCCCCAAAGTGCTGCTGTTAAATTTAGCATGTAGGCAGCACTCAGCTTGATCTATGCACCTTCAATTTAATTCATTTAATGAATTTCTGCTGTATCTGCTACCGAGCTGACTCCCTAAGTGGCAGTTTTCTCTCTCCAGCAGTTGATGCTGCTGTTGCTTCTTCCTTCTCACTTAACCCCATTTTTCTTGAATTACCTACAAGCAGATGAATTAAAAAAGAATAAACTGGTGTCAAGATACTGGGGCGGCGGGGGGACATTTTTTCTTTGGAAATTCAGCTCTATTTTTCCAACCCCTCGAGACAACTTTTCTCTTTTTCAATCCTTTTTGACGGCTTTCCATTTTGCTCACACTTTTTGTACAAGCAGCCTGAACCATTCTGCTTTACCAATGCTACTTCTATATTGGGTGCCAAATTAGTCCATAGAAATCAATGAAAGGAAAAAGTCCATTGGCTCAAGTGAACTGTAGAATGAACCCGCCACCCCAGCATGGACCTTGTTCAGGATAACTAGACTACTTCTGGAATAAAAGAGAGTATATAGTAGGCATTCACCATCAAGCAGCCTGGAGTTGCTTTCTTGGGGACTTTAGTCCTATGAGTGAATTCAAAATGGCAAGTTTATTTGAATAATTTGTGTAAGGGAAAAAGATGTACAAATCGTGTTAGTTTATCACATACAGGTATATTACAAGTACGTTGCTGTGCACATGTGCTGGGAAGCTACACATGGATTTGCAATACATGTTCAGTGCAATGAAATGGCACACCTTCGGTTAATTGTAGATTTGCAAGGCATATGCATATATCAAAACAGATGCTTTTCGCGTTGTCAAATTTGGAAGCATCCCCTCTATGTACTTCTAAGTGCCCTGCTTTTTGTATGGCTGTGTGTTATGCTTGCAGCAGCCCATGCGCAGGAAGGCAGCAACATACATCAAGCCATGCTACAAGTCTACTCAGTGCTGGTGGATGCCAACTGAACTTACAGCAGCCACACTGGCCCATTGCATCCTGTTTTTCACCTGCGCAATGCCCTGCTCAAGCAGCTTGCGATAGTCTTGGGTTCTTTGCCTTCAACATTAAGAATGACTGCCAAGGCAGTAATTGCAACAGAGGCTCTGCATAATTCCTCTGTATAGATCAGGAATTCAATCTGCAACCTCATTCTGAGGTTCTTTTAGTTCACAATTCAGTAGTAACTATAGATTGCTCCCATCTAGAGGCAGCCCATAGGAGTGTAAGTCATGAGAATTGCCAAGCTTCCATATAGGCAGACTAGAATGGCTGTGGATCCTGGAAAGTTATTGAGGGATTCAGCCATCTTTCTCCTAAGACCATAAGCAGGGAGGGATAATTTGCTTGCAAAACAAGTATTTCTTCACACTCATAATGGGGAAAACTATGCAAGAAGTCTGGAAGTGAACAAATTAGTTACTGTTTCATGGGAGGCAGCTGGCCCGTAGCATGTTGAAGGATCAGGCAATGGAAGAGGTAGAGGGGAATGTAGTGGACATGCCATAGTTGGGTGGCAGAGCATGTATTTCCATGAAGAAGGTCCCAAGTTGAGCACCTGGTATTGCTAGTTCATGTTGGGAACACTCCTGACTAGAAACCTGGCATGCTACTGCCACTTAGTGTAGGCTGTGCTGAGCTAGATGGAACAGTGGGCTGGCTCAGTATAAGCTGTGGCGCTGAGTTCTTGGTGGCTAATAATGGGGATCACTCTCTTGGAAAAATTACCATAAAATGGTGGGAGCTGACAGTCGAGCTGTTGCATTCCCCTCTCTATCCCAAATTTTTGTTCTTTGTGATTCATATTAGGTGTGTTAAAACGTGACAGGGCTGGAAAAGCATTGTACAGGCAGTCCTGGGGTTATGAATGAGTTCCATTCCTGAGAAAATGGAAAACTGCCTTTAAGTTGAATTTGTATGTAAGTCGGATCACATATAGTTGGCTCTCCACATTAGCAGAGGTTAGGGGTGCAGGGCATACATGAAAGTGGAAAAACCATGAATATCTTTAGAGCACCCTCCTGCCAAAACGCAGCAGTGCCTCTTTTTTGCAGCAAGAAAATGCCAGAGAGATTTCTTTCTCCGGGTGGGAGGGGCAGAAAAGCATACTTTGGAGGCTTCCCTTGCTCCCCTTTCACTTCATCTCTTCCTCTAGGGTGATGACCATTTCCTGCAGTATTTTTTTAAATTAATAGGCTTTATGGCAGCCATCACCAGTGCCACAGTCCTAACAGTGATTTGGTAGGACCAGTTCATTATCTCTCCATCTGCTTTTAAAATATCTTGAATATATCTTTAATTAATCAACTCCCCCACCCCACCTCTTGGCAAAGAATTCTGTGCCAAGATCAATCTATGTGTATATTAAATTTTACAAACATGCACTTCCTAGAGTTTGGTTTTTTGAATAATTTGGGGGTGGTTTTATTTTTTGCTAAGGGAGTAGAAAGAGGGAAAGACATGGAAGGGCTGAAGTCTTTCCACTAGGACAACCCTTTCTCACAACCTTGGCACTACAGCAACTTCTCTAACTACTGTGAAATGTTGCTCCATCCCTCTCTGAGTTCTGATATGTTATCAGGCATTGCTGGTACCTTTAATCAGCCATATGACCTAGAGTAGAGGTGGGCAGATAGTAGATGATCTGACATTTGAGAGTTAAATTCAAAATATCTGGAGATCTCCTTTCTTCCCACACTTGGTCTAGAGCAAGAATTTTGAACTAAACCCCCATCAACCCCAGCCAGCTGGGCCAGTAGATAAGGATTATAGAGCTTAATTTAAAACATCTTCAAGGCACCAGATTGTAAAAAGCTGGTCTAGAGTCAGTTCTGAAGGGTTGAGGGAGAGTGCACTCATGCACACATATTCTCAGGATGCCGAATTTAACATCAGCTATCAGATTTTCTGCACACATGGTGCTCTTGTGTCTCCTTATGCATTTTATATACAATTATAAATACAGTTATTATAAAATTATAATGCATAATTATACAATCTCTTTGTTTTGTCATGTCAGAGTGGAATTGCAGTTTCCAGAGCCTCTTCCATTACTCTGCAGTGTTGCCTAGCCTTCTTTCTGTGTGCAAGGGAGGAGGATGCTTTTATAGATATACTAATTCTTCTTCTTGAGCTCATAAACAGGGATGTGTCAATAAAGGGGGTGGTAAACTGCAGCATCATGTCTCCTCACTCACTTCTGCTTCCTACAGCAGTGAGGATGACTCATATGCTACCATCCATGTATTCAGCCTGTTTATGATCTTCCTCCAGCTGAACTTCCAAGGGCAGGCACTCAAATGTCTTTGTTTATATCTCCTCCCTTTATTTCCTTCTCAGTAGTTGATTGTGAGCATGCCCTCCCACCCACCTCCTCTTTGTTTAAAGTCTTTTAAGCTTAAAGTCCTGGACTTTCACGGATTTGCATGTGCTTAAAAAGCTGATGGTGTTGCACAAATATGTTAATGTTTCCTTCTTTGTTACTGCCCCTCACAATGATAGCTGTGTATGGAGGTTTTCTTTGGCTTCTAGAGAAATATGATATGATATGATATTGTAATGCAAGTTGTTACAAACACCAAGAAACTGCAGTGTGGTAGCCAAGATCAGAAACCATGAGCTGGGAAACTGCAAGCACTTGATGAGTTTCTATGGAATGACTAAGTATGAGTTAATTAATTAATGCATGGTTGGTTTTTCCTTTGCAACCCCTACCAACCATAGCTTAATTAACCCACTGGGGCTGCATGGGAGTGCATTTGTATTCCAGCATTTTTTCTCTTGTGAGGACTCCAAGACAGCTTACATAGCTCCATTTTATCCTTATAGTAACAGCCCTCTGAGGGGGATTGGGCTGCAAGTCTGTGACTGGCCTGGAGTACCCCAGTGAGTTTCATAGCCAAGCAGCGACTAGAATGTGCATCTCCTGGGTCCCCAGTACAACACTCTAAACACCATACCACTGCAGTTCTACTGCAGACTGGATCAATATTTTTTCCCTCACAAAAAGTCCTACTTAAGTACGAAGTATTACTAAGCTATTATATAATTGAATGCATTGAATTTTGAGAATTCTTATCACACAGCTTGAATTTCTTTTGGTACAGGATTTAGTCTGGGCAGTAGCATAGTGTAATAGAATAAAGCATGTACAATGAGACCTACTTCCTTGCCTAGGAACTGAATGAGTGCATTATTAGGAAAGAAATATTCTACAGCTGGCTATGAATATTCATCTGTTTACATTTTCAGGTCAAAGTGGATTTTGAGGGGCTAAAATTCTACTTCCAGGCCTTAATTATTGATAATGTTCACTTCTGTTTTGATACTTAGAAAAAGATATTGATGACATACAAGCATGCTTGTATACTTTTTTGCTTGAACTGAAATCTTCTTTTCAAGTCACACAGGTTAATGACTTGGGAATATACATTCTGTGGCTGTACCATGTATGGCTAGCTTTGTTGAATGAGCTGAAGTAGGATCAGTTACTCAAGTCAAGCTTTGTCTTTTAAAAGCTGACTGCCATCAACCAAATGAGTTACAGACCAGTCCTAAGGCTTTGTGCTCCATCCCTGGAGCACATTCAAACTTTTTTTAAAAATTGCCCTGGATTTAAGGAGTTCAGTTTGGTGTAGCTGGTGTCTCTCCCTTCCAGCCCTGTTCTGCTCTTGCAAATATGAGGTAAGGCTGATGGGAGAGTGATCAGTCACCTAGTAGGGCTCATGGGTGACTTGGATGTTCTTCTTCCGAGGTATGCTTCCACATGTGACAGACCTGACCTGACCTCTGATCATGTGCTGATGCAGTATCTCCCACTGGCATTTCTGCTAATTAGACCTTGCTTCCCCCTCAGTAATTTAGAGACCAGCTCCTGTATCAGTCATATGCTAGTAAAGAAAGGTTAGGCTTCCCAGGGTGGGGCAGATTTAGCTGTATTACCCATCGTTAGCATCCTGCTTCGGCATCCTGGTTCCTACTTCTGCTGCAAAATCCACTCTACAATATCTGTTTTTCCCCTGGAACACTGTCTGTTGAAGGGCTGGCAGTTTGAGACATAAGGCATTTCGATTGGAGGATGCCGATGTCTCCTTCATAGGTTAGGCTATATGAAATGTGAGAACCAAAACTACATATCTGGTACTTGGAGGAAAACAATAAAGTAGTGGTAGGGGTTTCCATATAATTCATGAACAGTGTCTCTTGCAGTTTGTTTCATTTTAATTGTATTTGTGTTGTTCCTCATCATGCATCTCATCTGTTGTTGGTTCTGTGACTTTTTTTCTCTTTTGCATGCCTGTCATATGCATGTGCATAGAACAAGAACATAGAACAAGATAAATGGTTAACTAATATAAATATTTTATATGTGAAGGCATGCAGCACCTTGCCATAATGGGTAAGAAAATTTGTTTGCTTCTTCTGGAGGTAGATGGAAAGGGACAGTGTTACTTGGGATAGATAAGAGATGATTAAGGCCTTTTCATTCACACATTCATTGTCATATTCATGTATTGTACATTTGAAAAAGTAACTTGTGGACTATGTAACACATAGTGTACATGCCATAAGGATACTCCCTGCACCATGTACCCATATACAAAAAACTTACCCATTGAAATCATCTCAGTGTCATGCATGAATCAGTCTTTAGTTGGATAATGACTTTATGGGACAAAACTGAGAAATGAGGTCATTATTTGAACACTGTAAGATGGAGATGGCATTAACAGTTCTTGATAAAACCTGAGCAGTACAGCTTGAACAAATTAATCCTTAATATGACATCTTTTGGAGTTACAGCAAAACAGAATAATTACATCTTTTGTTTGTATTATTATTATCCTTTTATGCTCTTAATTTTATCTGCGAAATGGTCCAAATAGCATTGTATGTGGACCTAGGAAATGTTAGTCCAGTGACTTATTTAAATGACTAAGCCTTTACATTGTATGAGATCTCTTCCCACCTGTCTGGGAAATGGTGATAACAGTAATTCTGTACCTTGCAGAGGGTCTGTGGGAGTAAAAAGCCAACTAATGCCTGAAATTGCTCAGATGCAGCTATGATGATGGTCACACACTAGAAAGACTGAGAGAGAAAGATTTTTTTTTTGAAAGCCTGCCTGTAACTGCAGGGAAGGTGTTCAGATTCCATTTGGCTATCATGTTAAGCTTTTACAAATCTGGTGACAGAGGGAATAAATGGTATTAGAATGGCCATAGAAGAAGAAATGCAAAGGAAGAGATCAACTCATTGGACCAATCTCCTGTCCCTTCTATGACCAGTATTGACTTGGATGTGGTAGTTTGGGTTCAGACCCTTTCTCTGTTAAGGTCTCACTGGGTGGAGTTTGGGTAAGTCATTCTTTCTTCTAAGGGGCACCACCTTTTCTTGACTACAGGCTGGATCAAATTGCTTATGTGGGGCTCTCTAACTTTCCAAATTGAACATACATGGTTAGCAGGTAATGGGATTTTTGTTGGGAGAACAAGCACTAGAACATGGTAAAACAAGCACTTCAAAACAGGAGTACCAAAGAACAAGCATTTAAAAACAAGACCTCTCACATACTGAAATTTGTGTTTTTATTCTGTAAGATAAATTATAGCATTGTTCTGAAAGTAAATACAGTTACGATACAAAGACAGAATGCCAGACAGGGGACACTTGGTTCTTTTCTGATCAAGTGAAATGGTTCTTACACACATAACTGAGGCTCAAATTTTAGCTGAAAGACTTTGAGTTACATGGAATTCTTTGGGTGCAGGTGTTAATTAAGATGTTACATCTCTGGTTTGATAATGAACTGCTGATGTCTGACACTGGGGAGGAATCAATTCACATAAAATCCAAGTGATTCCCCCTCCATTAAAGACAGAGAGGTGGGGAGGAAAACATTTCAGCTTGGAAACCAAAGAATTACATTGCAAAACGTATTTTCATCTCAGAGTGGAACAGAAGTGCTTCTGAACCTTAACTTGTTTAAGTCAGTGGTTTAAGAAAAATTCTTGCATCAAATCAGTGAAAACAGTCAAGATATGAACACTGTAGAATATACTTGTAACCAAAAGCATTTAATATTTATGTATATGAAGTGTGTATTTGGATCTATAAAACAGTGCAATGTGAAATGGGACGTGAATATCTTGACACTGATGGGAAGCCATTGTGGGTTGATGTATTTCAATATATTGGAAGCTGTTGAAAATAACTCACTGTCACGCACAGAAAAAATATGCACTTGCCTGTATTATGAAAATATGCCAATTTTGGGGTTGTGTGTGCATGCACATGTGTGCACTGTGTTGTGTAGCTTCCTTCTATCCGCACGCCACCCCCTCCTCCCCCAGTTCCATTGGATGAAAATTCAGCTATTAGCTGTGCTGGCAGAAAGCAACATGTTTTTGTCTGTATTCCAGTGGGGGGTCATGCAAGGGGACTGTAGAAATGGTATCTTCCACAGCAGATAGTTAATCAGGGGCTTGATGGAGTGGAATATTAGACAAGGGAGGAAGTAAAATAATAATCTTTTCTCAGTGAAATAAGAGAGAGAGCTTGGAATGGCAAAATGCTTTTGTGTAAATATGACTTTTCTGTCAGCTATTGAAACTTCTTGAGGTGTATTTTAAGTGTATAAAATCTTCTCTTTCATCTGCAGAAGTCTTAAGTAAAATTGGAACATGTAGGATGTTGATGAATGTGTTTCTGTACAAGACAATACTTTAAAGCAGCTCCCAATAACAATAAAATGCAAGCATCGATACAACAAAGGGAAATAGGCTGGGGAGATCGTATTTGCATAGAATGTCTTCCACCAAGGCTTAAATTCAGCCAGGACGGGGCTGAATTGTTGAGAAAGGGTCAGCCTTAATGAACAGCTAAGGGTGGGGAGGTGGGCTAAGCATGTGTGAAGTCATTTTTTCACATCTAGGATTACAGTCCAGAATGTGAACTTCAACAAATATTTTTTTCTAGCCAGGCTCCAGCCCTGGCACCTCTCCTTTCAGAAATAAAGCATTATTTCATATTTCTCTGGTGCATTTTATTTCCCTCCTGAAGGTCTGTCACTAAGTACCCCCGAAGCCTGTAACCAAGTCTCCTCTGCTCAGCCTGGCCGAGGCCTCTTGCCTTGTGCTGCTCAGCAGCCACAGCAGCCGCAGCAGCCGCCGCCGCCACTTCTGCCCACACCCCAGCAACAGCCAGCAATGAGTAATCACATCATATCACAGGTGAGTCACTGTTCGATGTCACTGTGTTCTGGAGAGTTCTTCCTCATGGTTCCTTAGCCAGGAAATAGAAGCTGAAGAGCTTTTGGATCAGGAGTGCTCCTGTAGAGACCTAGAATGGTTTTATGAGTAGGCAAACTGGCTCTATTAAACCACCCCCTTCTCTGTTACCCAGGTTGTTATACAGAGTTGAGTCACAGTAGCAAAGCCTGGCTTCCCCACATATATATTGGGGGATGGGCATTTGAACCTGGCAGATCAGAAGGCAGATTGTATGTATGCTAGGGTGGCTCTGCAGGGAAGCAGGAGCATCAGCTGTGGGGAGGTGCCTTACAGGTGGGTGTAGTGGGGTGTGGCGGGAGCATGCATTCTGCACCAAAAAAGTGGCTTTTGGTAACTGATCAAATTATTCAAGTTGCCTATACTAGGATCCTAGGAAGCTGCCTTTGACTGAGTCAGGATATTGACCAGGCCAGCATTCTCAAATCTGACTGGCAGCAGTGGCTCTCCAGGGTTTGAGGAGGATTCTTCCTAGAGGATTCTACCTGGAGATGCTGGGAGTTGAATCTGGGAACTTCTGCATTCAAAACAGGGGCTCTAGCACTAAGTCGCAACATGCTAGCAACAGGGTAGGACAAGAAGTGGTCCTCCTTATTTATGAGAAGGCATACATTACTTCTTGCTGCCATCATGGATTTCAGCAAGCATTGGCCCTATGTTAAGTCTAGCTTTGTGGTTGTGCATGCTGTAAACTTGTCTCTCCACAGTGAGGAAAGTGGAGATTTTTCAGGGTGACTAAATAACTGCCCAGATTTTAATGTTTTTGTTTTTATGCAGTGTGGAGTAGTACTAGTTCACATTAATTTTTTAAATATCTCAATCTGGTGTACCATAGTTGAGTCCTGCCCTGACATCTTGCCTCATGTTCAGCTGGCATCCTCAGACTTTTGCTTTGTAGAGAGTTCTAGGTATCAGCAGCTCAGGAAGCATATAGTTTGCAGAGATCACATACACTTAATGATCTGGCTTAGTCAAACATGTATTGGCTTAATAACCCAAGATGTAAACAACACTTTTGCCTGTGTATGCAGCCCCTTTATTCCTCCCTTTATGCAAATTGCAATTAAACCAAGACATCTCTAACTATAATGTCTTGTTTTCTCCAAACTGGGGAAATTAGTTGCAGCTAAGCCATGGATTGAATTAATTTTAGGATCCTGGTTTGTTCTGAACCTAGCAACCATGGTTTTCCTGGTTTGATTGAAATGGGAAGCTGTGGTTAATTGAAGACTTCTGTATTGCATTCAGATATTCTGTGAAGGGAGGAGCAAAGTGACTGAGTGTGCAGGCAAAAGGATGGATTGTTCATATCTCAGCTGAAAGTATGATCACCCAAACACAGTCAGGCTGTACTTCTCATTCTGAAAGAGTATGGTTGTGGTCTGTCTCCTCTGAATAATAGAAGAAGGACAAAGAAGCTTGGTAGTTTCATATGAGGTTCATGCTAAAGTGTCTTGCTTCTGGGGAGATGTGAGAGTTTGTTATGCACTTCTGCATGTGGGAATTGCCTGTACCAGCCACAGCATAATGACTGAGGTAGAACATCTGAGACAGTCCCAGGAGGCTCAGGCACGTCTCCTGAGTGGCCTGTTTGTGTCTGGTTCTGTGCTCAGCTTCTTTCTTTCTTTATTAAAACATTTCTATGCCACCCCGTCACAATAAAGCCTCGGGGCGGCTTACAACAATAAATTAAAACATATAAATTCATTTAAAAACCTCCCCCCCCCCCCGTTGCATCTTGGCAAGAACCCTTTAAAATACAATCCATATTAACAATTTATTAACAATAAACAAATTAACAGTTAAAATACAATTTAAATAAAAAGGTCTTCACCTGGTGCCGTAAAACAAATAATGACGGCACCAGGCAGACCTCTCTGGGGAGCACATTCCATAATTGGGGTGCCACCGCCGAGAAAGCCCTCCTCCAGGTACTCACCCTCCTAATCTCATTCACTGAGAGTTCCCGGAGGAGGGCTTCTGTTGCTGATCTCAGGGGGTGGGAGGGCATATATGGGCGTAGGCGTTCATAGAAACAGAGCGAGTCAGAAGGGGCCTCCTGAGCCATCTAGTCTGACCCCCGGCTCCAGCCGGCTCCGCTCACGACATGCCCACCATGTACACATCCAGCCTGTCTTTGAACACCCTCACCGATGGGGCCTCAATGACCTCTTGTGGAAGCCCATTCCACGCCCTCGGGGTCCTAACTGTCAGGAAGTGCTTCCTGGCATCCAAATGGAACCTGGGTTCCCTGAGCTTGGCTCCGTTGGAGTGCATCCTGCCTTCCTCTGCAGGGGAGAACAGGTCTCTACCCATCTCCATGTGACATCCCCTCACATACCTGTATGTCGCCAACAGATCCCCTCTGAGTCTCCTCTTCTCCAAGCTGAAGAAACCCAGTTCCCTCAGTCTTGCCTCATATGGCATCCCCTGCAAACCAGCCACCATCCTTGTGGCCCTACGCTGCACTGACTCCAACCTGGCTATATCCTTTCTGTAATGAGGGGCCCAAAACTGAACACAATACTCCAGTTGCGGGCGCACCAGAGTCGTATAAGGTGGTAGTAATACCTCTCTTGATCTAGAAGCCACACTTCTGGCTATGCAACCAAGGGTGGCATTCGCCCTCTTGACCACCACATCACACTGCTGACTCATGTTTAGCCTGCAGTCAACCAGTACCCCGAGGTCCCTTTCACAAGTGCTGTTCTCCAGCCACTTGTCACCTAACCTGTATTTATGACAGCTATTCCTATGTCCCAAGTGCAAGACCTTGCACTTATCCACATTGAACGCCATCCTGTTGTCTCCTGCCCACTTCCATAGTCTGTCCAGATCCTTTTGGATGTCGAGTACCTGCTCCTCAGTTGTGGCCACTGCTCCAGTTTTAGTGTTGTCTGCGAATTTGATCAGCAGACTGTTCACCCCTTCTTCTATGTCATTAATGAAAAGATTAAACAGGATCGGCCCTGGGGGACCCCACTTGTCACTGGCTGCCATCCCGACGATTCCTTGCTAATGGTTACCCTCTGCTTTCGGTCAGTCAACCATGCCCTAATCCACCGGACAGTGCTTTGGTGTATCCCAAAACTCCTCAGTTTCTCCACCAGGATATCATGGGGCACTTTGTCAAAGGCCTTGCTGAAATCCAGGTATACCACATCCACTGCATCCCCTCCATCTAGCCATCTTGAAACCTTGTCATAGAATTCCACCAGGTTTGTCTGGCAGGACCTGTTTTTGCGGAAGCCGTCTTGTGTGGCTGTCAGCCTCCCTTCCCTATCTAGCATCACTAGATTTCTCTCTATTATGAGCCTTTCCATTGTTTTTCCTACAATGCATGTAAGGCTAACCGGTCTATAATTCCCCATGTCCTTCGTACTACCCTTTTTGAAAATTGGGACCACCAATGCCACCCTCCAGTCCTCTGGAACGTCACCCGTTCTCCACGAGGTCTCAAAAATGAAGGCCAGCGGGTGTGAGAGAACCCCTGCCAACTCTCTGAGTACTCTCAGATGTAACCCATCAGGGCCTGGCGCCTTTGTAATGTCCAATGCCCTGAGGAGCCCCTCGACTTCAAGGGGGGTGACTCTAATCTCTGCCCCTAAGTCCCCAGCCTCATCTAATCACCTTTGTGGATATTCCCCATCCTGCTTTGGGGAGAACACAGAGGCAAAATAGTCGTTTAGCATCTGTGCCTGTTGCCTCATCTCAGTCACTGGATCTCCTTCCTCCTTATTTAGTGGTCCCACCACTTGTCTCCCCTTCCTTTTCCTATTTACATGCTGAAAGAAGCCCTTTTTGTTGCTCTTGATATTCTTGGCAAGTCTCAGCTCGTAATCAGCCGTAGCCTTGCGAAGAATCTTTCTGCAATGGGCCTCCTCCTCCCGGTATACCCTTTTGTCTGTTTGCCCCAGTACCCATTTCCTATGGAGGTTCCTCTTTCATCTAATCCCCCTAACCACCTCTTTTCGCATCCATAGTGGCACTCTCCTCCACCTCCCCACCTTACTGACTAGAGGTATCGTCAAGGCTTGCACCTCCAAAACCTCCCTTTTGAGTGCCATCCACCCCTCCTCAACTCGCTTACCTTCCAGTAACCTATCCCAGGAGACTTTCCCCAGTCTGGCCTTCAGTTGGCCAAAGTTGGCCCTCTTGAAGTCCCAGCTTCTAGTGCTCGCCCTGCTGCACATCCCCAGTCCCCTGATCTCAAAGCAAAGGATGGAGTGATCACTCGCATCCAGAGCTCCCCTAATCTGTACTTCATCTATCAGCTCCTCCCTATTGGTCAAGACTAGGTCAAGGATGTTTCCCCCCTTGTCGCCTCTCGGACCCTCTGTGTGAAAAACCCTCCCTCTATAACTTCTAGGAAGCGACGTGACCTAGCTGTCACCGCCGAGTGAGTCTCCCAAGTAATATCCGGGAGATTGAAATCTCCCATAATTACTGTGTCTCTCCCCCAAGGTATCCTTAGAATCTGGCCTGTCAGGACATCATCCAGGGTCTCAAGTTGACCTGGAGGGTGATAACATACCCCCACTGTCAGGTCCCCTTCCCTGTCAAAACCCCTAGGTTTCACCCAGACTGCCTCTACCGAATCCCCATCTGTGCTGCCTCTACCGAATCCCCATCTCACTGCATCCTATCCCTTCCCTGACGTGTAAAGCCATGCCCCCATCTCTCTTTCCCTTCCTGTCCTTTCTAAAAAGGTGATACCCTTCTATGTTCACATTCCAGACTTGCCTTTCATCCCAACAAGTTTCTGTAATTCCCACCAGATCATACCCTCCTATTCCCAGGAGAGCTTCAAGCTCTTCCTGCTTATTACCCATGCTCCTAGCATTGGTGTACATGCACCTCAACTCCTTCTCACCGCTTCCTTTCCTTGGAGTTCCCAGCATCCTCCTTCCTCCCATCCTCCCTGGTACCTGGCCCCTCTCTGTAGGAGTCCTGTCAGTCCCTGCAGTATCTCTAAAGCCCTGCTCCCAGAGCCCCGATCCTCCCCTCACACTTGTCCAGTGCAGACACGTTACTAGGGGGCCTGAACCCACCCCCCCACTGGCTCAGTTTAAAGTCTTCTGGACGAAGCTCGCTAGAGCATCTCCAAAGGACCTTTTCCCCACCCTCGTGAGGTGTAACCCGTCCCTTGCCAGAAGTCCATTGGCAAGGAAACGAGTGCCGTGGTCAAGGAACCCAAAGCTTTCCTTCTGGCACCACACCCTAAGCCAGTCGTTCACCTCAGAGGCCCTCCTGTCCCTTCCTGGCCCAAATCCCTGGACAGGTAAGATTGATGAGAAGGCTACTTGGGCCTTCAGCTCCCTGAGTTTCTTCCCCAAGGCCTCAAAGTCCCTGGTGATCCTGACCACACCCTGCCTGGCCACATCTTTTGTGCCCACATGGATCACCAGGAGCGACTGCTGACTCCCGGAGCGAACAAGACGCTCCACTCTGTCCTTCACATGCCGGATGCGTGCACCCGGCAGGCAGCAAACCTCCCTTGTCTCCAGGTTGGGGCAACACACCTCCGCCTCAGTGCCCCTCAGCAGGGAGTCCCCAACAACAATCACCCACCGCTGTACCTTCCCGGTGCTGGTGGGCGGCCGTGCCCTGGCCCTCGCCTCTCCTGCAGTGGCCCCCTTGGCGCCTGATGTCCCAGGCTGGGGGTCCTGCTGGTCCCCCAAGGCCTCATCAGCCCCAGCCTCCCCAAGTGGAGAGAATCTGTTTCCCAGCTCCAGATGGGTGCCAGGAGAAGGAGGAGGCCGTGCTGGCCTCCTCCTCCTGTGAGTGACATACCTCCATGTCTCCGCAGATGCTCCTCTCGTGGTCTCTCCCTCAACCCTCTGTCCAGAGGGGGGCTGCTCGGGGGCTGGGGCTGGAGAGCTCTCTTGGCCCTCAGGCACCTCACCTCCTCCTCTAGCAGGGTCACCATCTTGCACCGAGGGCAAGTGTATCCCTGCCTCTCCTGGGGGAGAAGGGCGAACATGTCGCAGCTCGCGCAGCAGACAGCAACACCCGTGACTCCTGCCAAGGCCATCTCCTGGTCTGCCATCGGTATCCCTTCCGAAAACTTACCTTGATCCCCTGCCTTGTTAGTCCTGCAGTTCCTCTCACTCGCCCAGTTCTCCCAGACAAAAACCCACTCGCACACACACACAAGGATAAAGTAAACTTAAATTTAAATTGGAAGAAAAACAAAGCACAGCAAAGCACAAACAAAACAAACAAACAAACAAACCTCTGTGTCTCAGGGAAGGGAGTCTCTGTTCCATTAGGTATCCAGGTCCCAAGCCGTTTAGGGCTTTATAGGTCAAAACCAACACCTTGAATTGGGCCCGGACTTCAATCGGGAGCCAGTGGAGCTTACGGAGAACTGGGGTTATATGAGAACAACGCCCAGTCCCCGTCAGCAACCTGGCAGCTCTATTCTGCACTAATTGAAGTATCCGGACCGTCTTCAAGGGCAGCCCCACGTAGAGGGCATTACAGAAATCTAATCGGGAAGTCACCAATGCATGTGTCACTGTCGCCAGGCAGTTGTAGTCTAGAAAGGGACGCAGCTGATGTATCAGCTGAAACTGTAGGAAGGCATTCCTCGCCGCCGCCATCACCTGAGCATGTAATGACAGCTCCGGGTCTAGGAGCACTCCCAAGCTGCGGACCTTGTCCTTTAGAGGGAGTGCAACCCCATCCAGGACAAGGCTCAAGTCCCCCATTCCAAGGCCCGAACCGCCCACCAACAGGACCTCCGTCTTGTCTGGATTGAGCTTCAGTTTATTGGCCCTCATCCAGCCCATTACCTCGGCCAGGCACCGGTTCAGTACAGCCACTGCCTCACCTGAATTAGTTGAAAACGAGAGGTAGAGCTGGGTATCATCAGCGTACTGATGATTCCGCAGCCCACACCTCCTGATGACCTCTCCCAGCGGTTTCATGTAGATGTTAAATAGCAAGGGAGACAAAATGGACCCCTGCGGAACTCCATGGCATAGCTGCCATGGCGCAGAGCCATAGTCCCCCAGCACCACCTTCTGGAATCGGCCATTGAGATAGGAGTGGAACCACCGCCAGGCGGTGCCTCCAACTCCCAATCCCGCTAGCTTCTTCCCTTTTCAGTTTCCTTCACTTGCCACAGAGAGCAGCAGCTCTCTGAAATACTTGTTCAGGGGGCTTCTGCTTTTTGATGAACCTTATAAAATTCTTTCTAGCACAACTATATCAAATCAGCTCTGGTATGGGCAGACTTGAGGCACGTGTGATCTGCTAGGGGTTTTTTCCTAGAACCCTGAAGTCCACTTATCAGAGCTAGTTATAAATTAATATGTGGGGACAGACAATGAATTATTTGCTGCACCCCATGAGCCATATGGTGGCATGTATGTGTAAATACATCTGACTTGCTATAGATTAGGGATTCTAATATAAAACTCTCAAAGTGGGTCTCCACTTTGCAAAGACCTGGTCAAAGGACACCAATTTATGCTCCCATTTTACTTGTGAGGAGCACTGGTACCAAAAGACAGGAGATTAGCAAAAGGCCTGCTAGCACAAGAAAGATATATCTAGTTTTTAAAATTTCCATTTTACTTGTTCAGCTGCTGGGAGCCAAAGCCTTATTTATCTAGTACAGTTGCTGGTCTACTGCAGATACTCTTGAATGAAACTAATGAGCTGGATCCATTCCAGGGCTAGTTTTGAAATGGACACTGGATTGATAACCATGTGGTATGGCCTTTGCTGAGAGATGGACAAAGGGGAAAGCAGCCAATTGATTCTTTTAGATGCCTTGGTGCTTTCAGTACTATCAACCAGGGGATCATTCTGGATAGACTAAATTGTATATACTCCTGCTCAGATGACCATTTCCAGAAGGTGGTGCTGTGGGATTATTGCTCTGCCTTGGCAAATATACCATGGCATTCCATAGGGCTCTGTAGTATCTCTTAGAATCATTAACATCTTCAGGAAATTTCTGGAGGAAGTTATCTGGAGTTGTGAACCAAGATGACACTTGGGTCTATTTCTACTTTTCATCAAATGCAGGCGAGGAAAAGGGTATGGATGAGGAACATGGAGACTCAGTCCAGACAGTATGGAGGTACTATTAGTGGGTGGTTTGGCTAAGTGATAGTAAATGTACCATGGAGGGGATAGAATTCCCACTAAAGGAGTGGGTTCTTATATTGGGGCTGTGCTTGGATCAAGAATTAGCTCTAGAGGCACAGATGAACTTGGTGGTGTGGAGCATTCTGCATCTGCTTATGCTGATACACTGACTGTTTGGACAGAGACAGCCTAGCTATAGTTATCACACTCTCTATAACTTTATAGGAAGATAGTAACTCAAAACAGGAGAGTTGTTCATTAGACTAATCTAAACAGGATAACTAAGAATAGAGTTGTAAAAATCCTTGATAGATTGAAGAGTCCGGGTTTCACTCTCCTCATTCTAATGTAAATCTCATGTCTTGGAAATCTGTGCAGCACTTTCTAACCAGAACTAAATTTGCATTACTATTCTGACTGCAGTTTTATACACACTTTGAAGTAAGATCCACTTAAACTCAATGGGACTTCTGAGTAGTAGAGATGCATTCTTACAGAATAAAGTAGCAATCTATAGACTTGCACTCTTATGGTGGGTATATCTTAACACAGAAATTATATTCTTCAGCATGCTTATGAAAATGTTATGAACTTACTTTAGTAAAGTAGCAGTTGTAAGTATACCCAGCATTTGTGATGGTGTAGCAGCCTGCAGCTCCTGAAGTCACCTCAGAATATACAGTATATCATACTTTTTGTCATTTGGGAAAGCAGTACAGAAATTAATTGAATGTGGAAACCTTGAAAATAGCAAACAAAAATGCTTTTATCTGGGCTTTGAAACAGTATATAAACCTCATGCAATGTTATGCAGAAGAGAAATGAACAGAACAGCGAAATGAACAATTGAGAGAAGCTGAGAAAAGAAACCATCTTGTAATATAACCATGCAGTGGTAATAATTTGGATATTCTTTTACCCTTTATAATTCTGTTGAGGAACATAATATTACTTTATCACCTGACCTAGCCAGTGGCAATTTAGTGAATCCTTACTGGTTAGATTTCTGTCACACTTCATCTCAGGAAATAATCTTTCCCTGAAAATTATTCCCTATCTTAAGTATATTTGGTGTACAAAGGCTTGATAGAACCCTCCCCTCCTTTTCTTGTATCCTGGCCTTCCTGTGTTTAACTGGGAGAAGAAAGAAGACAGTGGCATTTCTAAATCCAGTGCTTTTGTCTGGTCACATTCCTTGTGTGTTTGGGTGTGGAATTGCATGATCTCTTCTTGAGAGATCACAGACACATAAGGAGATGCCTGTCAGTTGTCTGCTCTGTTTTCTCCCCTGGTTTTTTTGGTGTTCCCCCAGAGTATTGTGATATCTTCACCCATTTGGCTTTCTAACCCCCCTCCCCCCCCCAAAAAAAAGAAGAAGTGAAATTAAATGAGCAATTTAGACAAATGGACTTCCACTTACCTTGGTGTAAATGAATGTGTTCCATCCCAACAAGTTTTCTATCTGCCATAAGCATAGAAGGAAGGCAGGGGGTGTTCTGCTGCTATGATCATGGCTGCTTTTAAAAATTTTCTTTTTGCAAAGCGTAAGAACTAGCAAGATTGCTTGGGCAAAGGCATCTGCTTCCTGACCATTGTGGACATTCAGATGTCACTCTCCAGACTCAATTATTTAGACCCTGAGGCTTTCTGGGCACCTGAACTTTTGCAGATCTGACTGTGATGGAATACATGGATATTTGTTGCATTTCAGATTCCTCAAGGATAAACTATCTGACATATTGCTATCCCCACTGTCTTTCTCTTGTGGCCAAGTATGTCCTGCTCCTTATTTTTTGCTTTCCTCTTAAAAGAAGTAGAGGGAAAAGCAAGAAAAAAGGGGTGTGGGAAAGAGGGTGAAACTCAGCAGCTGATGGTGTGTTTTCAGTCCTCTGTTCTATCTACATGTGCAATAACTAACCTTGTTCTACCTTTTCTTCTCCCTTCCTTTTTCTCCACCCCTTCCTTATGCCTGTGTCTTCCCTATCTCCCATCTTTCCCTCCTGCTCTGCTCTCAGCCGGTCCCAGCTCTGCAGCCCTCTCCACAGCCTGTTCAGTACTCTCCAAGCTCCTGCCCCCAAGTCCTCCTGCCGGTCTCTCCACCCCAGCAGTACAACATGGTATTAAAAAAATCCAACTTCTTAGATCCTCTGTCTCTCTCTCTGTCTCTCTCTCTCTCTCTCTCTCTCTTTCTCTGTGTGCGTGTGCCTAGCATGTGTTTGTGCTTTTCTTAAGCTGAAAATTATTTTGTTGGCTGTCCTGGGATTCCCTTGAAAGACAAAAAGGCAGAATATCAATATTGCAATGCTGCTAACTATCAATATTGCAATGCTGCTATTGTGACTTTGGGATCAGGATCTAGGTTAATGCTAACCACGCCTACTAATTTTGACTTCACTTCAAGAGGCCTTGAGAACACTTACTGATAATAATAGTGTATGCACAACTCTTGCGAATTTGTTGAGTGGGTTCCAATTGTCTTTGCTCATGGAGGCACACATTATACTGAAGGAGCAAACTGGGATGTAGCTTCATGAGAGTGTCACAGAGGTACTATGGGCTTGTAACACCCTATTCCCCATAACCATTGCTTTGAGATACTTTAGTTCTTCTTCGTGGCCTCTGTGCATCACACATGTGGGTACTGCGCCTGCGCAGTGCCTTTGGCTGGAAAAGATTGACAGCTAACGTCTTTTGGCGGGATGCGCTCTGCTCCCCCTCCCCCTTGTAGCCTATATAGAGCGGAGTGCCCGCCATTTTGTTCAGTCTCTGCAACCGCCATTCGTCGTGCCTTTGTGCCGTCCTTCGCTATCGCTTTGACTATTTCTTCCAGCGTTCTTTCTCCAAGTTTGTTCCCTATATCACTTACCTTGTTCACAGTTGTATAGTTCACTTGTTTCTGTACTTGTTCTATTCGTTTTCTTCACGTTTTCCCCTTCACGTATCACTCCCTCCCTAAAAAAACCCAAAAATATATACTTACCCTCTTTCTATCTTCTATTCTTCTTATTCTTTTCTGACACGATGGCTCAGCGAGCGGCGGTGTTCAGAAAATGTTCTGAATGTGGATCCAAAATGTCACCGACGGATCCGCATGATCTATGCCTCCTCTGCCTGGGTGAGGGGCATAGAGTCGACAAATGCTCCCATTGCCTCGCCTTTTCAAAACAGGCGAGGAAAAATCGGGAGAACCGGTTACGGAGGTTGCTCTGGGATCGAGCACTCCTCCAGACCGACCCTGTGGCTTCCCGCCCAGTCGTGGCTGCGACTGTGGCCCAACGACCGGCCACTTCTGCTTCGGCATCAGGGGCTTCTTCTATTCAACTCGGGCCACCGCGTGCTTCCGTTGAAGGAACCGCCACTCTGCCTTCACCACCTCCTGCTAAGAAAGCAGAAAAGTGTAAGCACGCTGAACCCGACAAGGGTCATAAAAAAATCCAAGCGCGATAAGGCCAAGAAGCCTAAGAAGCCGAAAGCCCAGGATAAACCCAGGCATAGAGACTTGGGCTCGTCCATTCCATCTGTGCCTTTGGCCCTAGCAGTACTGACGCCTCCAGGCCCAGTCTTACAAGAGGCAATGCGGGTCACCTCCTCGTCAACTGTACCGAGGAGGGAGCCCAGTTCGGACGGAGAAATCATTGACTCTCCGCCGAGACCGAGATCTCCGACCCCCATGCCACCGGGCCGTGATGTGGAGACGCAGATCTCCCCACGCGGACGTCGGAGTGTATCCTCTGATAGAGGCTCCCCCGAATGGCCTTCTAGACCGGCCTGGTACAAGTACCACACCGAGGCTCGGTACCCATCTCAACCGCTCCATCGGGCTCGGGATACAACAATACTACCTTTGGGTTCACGACGCCTGCTACCGGATTCATCGAGGGAGAGTATGGTTTCTCGGTCTCCTGTGGCCTCCTCCTCGTCCAATCCGACGAGATACGCTCTCGAATCCGAGGCTTCGGATCTGGACTCCACCTCCCCAGATGCAGTGGTGACGGCGCAGGGCCCTGCGTCGCCAGATGAATCATACTTGTCTTTTGGAGAGCTCATGTCTTGCCTGGTCCATGCTCTCGACATTGATGCTCTCCAGCGGCCGGGGCCCAGCACTGACAGGATATATGACGTTGTGAGGGGTGAGCAATCGACCAACGTGGTGCTCCCCCTCATCACGACTCTGAAACAGGCCATGACCCAGCCTTGGGACTTTCCCAATCAGCCCCAGGCAACGGTGCGCTGCTTTGAGGGAATGTACCGGGTCCGAGACGAAGACATTCCCTTTCTCCTCCACCATCCTCGGCCCAATTCTGTCATGGTCGAGTCGTCCCAGGGCAGGGAAGCCCGTGGCCATACTGCACCTAGGGACAAAGAAGGGAGAAAAATTGATGCAGCTGCAAGAAAAGTCTATGCTGCGGCGGGCCTGGGTATCCGCATATCCAATTATGAAGCTACCCTGGCCCGCTATCAATATTTTCTGATGGACCGTCTAAAGACCGCTGTTGCTGACCTGCCGCATGACCAAGCAGAGGTGGCACAGCTGCTGCTCAAGGAGGCGAAGAATGTGGCAATTCAGCAGCTGTCCACCGCATGCCACCACGTTGACACCGACTCCAGGTCCCTTATGGGAGCGGTGTCCCTCCGTCGGCATGTGTAGCTCCGTAACTCCAATTTCCCTGAGGAGACCAAAAGAAGAATAGAGGACATTCCGTTCGACGGATCCGGCCTGTTCAACATGGCAACGGATCGCAGACTCAAGCACCTTCACGAGTCCAGAATGGCTGCTCGTCAGATGGAACTTCAGCCACCTAACCGGCGTAAGTGGTCTTGGCCTCAACAACAGTACTGTCCGGGCTACCAGAGTCAGCGGCAACCTCCGTACCGTCCACAGCAGCAACAACGGCGTC
This sequence comes from Varanus salvator macromaculatus, assembly GCA_023646645.1. Taxonomy (NCBI): domain Eukaryota; kingdom Metazoa; phylum Chordata; class Lepidosauria; order Squamata; family Varanidae; genus Varanus; species Varanus salvator. The sequence goes on from JAIXND010000795.1 coordinate 17,071,545, forward strand.
GACAACAACCTCAACGGTATCAGCAGGCCCGCCGCCGCTTCGATCCCGAGTGATGGCACCGTTGACGGGGCGGGTGAACCCGTTCTCTCTCCTCCACTACACCCACCCTTCTCTCATCTGGGGGTTGGCTCCGAAGCCGGCTCCCCATTTGGGAGTCTATTACATCTGACCGGTGGGTGTTATCCATTATTCAGCACAGATACCGTATCGAATTTGATGCCATTCTTCCTCCGACTCCGATTCGTACTACCTCATCCTCCCAGACACTTCGGGATGAAGTTCATCAATTGGTGGTGAAGGGTGCGATTCGACAAGTTTCTCGGAATGAAGGAATGCATGGCTTCTACTCAAGATACTTTACGGTTCCGAAGCGGGACGGTGGACTCCGACCCATTCTTGACTTGCAGGGCTTAAATAAGTTTATTACTCCACGTAAGTTTCGGATGACCACCCTTCAGAACATCCTTCCGCTGCTGAGGAGAGAGGACTGGTTCGCCGCACTGGACTTAAGAGACGCTTATTTTCATGTCTCAATCTTCCCATCGCACAGGCGTTTCCTTCGCTTTACCATCGGACCTGATATCTACGAATTCTTAGCACTCCCCTTCGGTTTGGCCACTGCACCTCGAGTGTTTACCAAGTGCATGGCGCCGGTTTGTGCCTTCCTACGGCTCCAGGGTATACAAGTATATCCCTACTTGAATGATTGGCTCTTGGTGGCTCAATCTCGCCAACAGCTTCTCCAATCTTTGCGGACTACTCGTTCTCTGCTTGACAATCTCGGTCTCTGTGTTAATACCAAAAAATCTACCCTTGCTCCTGTGCAGTTGATCAATTTCATAGGGGCACAACTGGACTCGATACAGACCCGAGCGTTCCTACCGTCGGATCGCATGCACACTCTGATTCATCATGTTCACATGATGCTACGAACCAAGATTTCTTCCGCCAAGACCATTCAAAGACTTTTGGACCATATGGCTGCAACTGTTTCGGTTGTGCCATACGCAAAACTGTGCCTCCGGCCTCTGCAACTATTCTTCTTGAGACACTTTCATCCGTATCGGGACAGTTCGTCGAAGTTACTTCGAATCCCGTCTTTGGTCCTTCACTCACTCCAATGGTGGACAAAACCAGCCAACCTGATGGTCAGGATTGCATTCAAGCCTCAGCGCCCGACGATTCTGGTCGGTACCAACGCCTCCCTCCAAGGATGGGGCGCTACATGCGGAGACTTGACCACGCAAGGCAGATGGAGCTCGCAGGAAGCGAACAACCACATCAATTTCCTGGAGCTTCTAGCAGTCTTCAAAGCGCTCTGAGTGTTCGAGGATGTCTTGAGTGGCCACACAATACAGATTACCTCGGACAATACCGCCACAGTGTTCTATTTAAACAAACAGGGTGGCACGAAATCCCAGACTCTTGCCAAATTATCCATCCAGATATGGAATTGGTGCATTCCCAGGGAAATACAACTAACCGGAGTACACTTGGCGGGTACTGACAACGTGGAGGCGGACGTCCTGAGCAGATGCCTAACGCCTCATCACAAATGGGAACTGAAACCTCAGATTCGCGAAGAATTCATCTGTGGGGCTTCCCTCTTGTCGATCTATTCGCAACACACAACAACGCAGTGTGCAAGGACTATTGCTCGAGGGCAGGGATCGGACCAGGCTCCCTCGGAGATGCCCTGATGTTGAATTGGACTGCTCTGAGGATCTATGCGTATCCTCCCACGCCATTACTGATGCGGGTGGTGTCCAAGATTCTGTACGAGAAACCGACGGGGATACTCATTGCTTCATGGTGGCCTCGACAACCGTGGTTTCCGACTTTACTACAACTTTCTCAGGGACATTTCATTCGTCTTCCGAACGTGCCAGACCTCATCACGCAACGACAAGGCACTTTTCGCCACCCGGACCTGGATGTCCTCAAGCTCACAGCGTGGCTCATACCGTGACGACTACTACTACATCCTCGGATCCGACGAGATCGATTCCGTCCACTTCGGTCCCGACTACATCGGCTCCGTCCGCTTTGAATCCGAGCTACTCATCGTACCTGACCGCATTCGACAACCAACTCTCATCAGCTCCCTTGCTGCGTGATCCTACATCTTCTCTCGGATCGGAGGACCTCATGTCCCTTCCTCAGGATATTCAACTGATTATTACCTCAGCACTGAAGCCTTCAACACGAAAGTCATATTTGGCTAAATGGCGGCAATTTTCCTCATTCGCTCGAACCCACACTTTTCAACCGCTCTCAGTGTCAATACCACAAATACTACAATTTTTGATGTCTTTACACCGTTCTGGACTAAAACCATCATCAATTAAAGTCTACACGGCAGCAATTGCACACTTTCGCGGGGCCCCTCAAGGACTGTCGCTCTTTTCACAGCCCCTTATAAAGAGATTTCTCAAGGGACTCATTAATATTAATCCAGTCATCAAACCTCTGGTTCCGACGTGGAGCTTGTCCGTCGTTCTGCAGGCTCTTATGAGGTCCCCATTCGAACCCATGGCCACATTGGATTTACGTTTGGTATCTTGGAAGACCGCTTTTCTTGTGGCCATAACTTCAGCTCGTAGAGCGAGTGAACTTTATTTATTTATTTTATTTATTTGGAAATTTATAGGCCGCCCCTTGCCACAAGCCTCGGGGCGGCTCACAACAAAAAGATTAAAACATAATGTTAAAAATTTCCAAATATTAACAATTTAAAACTAACATTAAAAATTGGCCCATCTCCAAGTCAAAATTAAAACAACCTATACAATATACAAATTGAATTAATAAATAATAAATAAATTAACAATTAAAATATTGTTTAAATAAAAAGGTCTTCACCTGGTACCGAGAGCACAACTTTGTGCTCTTCGAGTAGATGTCCCATATTTGAACTTTCATAGAGACAAGGTCGTTCTGCGAATGGATCCCTCATTCCTTCCGAAGGTATCCACACCGTTCCATCTTCATCAAGATATTACGTTGCCAGCCTTTTTCCCATCTCTGTTGAATCCGTTGGAGCGCTCTCTTCACGCCTTGGACGTGCGCAAATGCCTTGCTTTCTACAGGTCTCGCACTGAATCCATTCGTCGATCCCAACGTTTGTTTGTCAAATACTCTGAACATGAGCAGGGATCCCTTATTACGCCTCAGAGACTTTCCAAGTGGATTGTGCAGACCATCACGTTGGCGTACCAGCTTTCACACATCAAATTGCCTGTAACACCTACAGCTCATTCTACAAGGGCAGTTGCGACTTCGTCTGCGTTTGCATCGGGAGTTTCCTTAGAGGACATCTGTAAGGCTGCAATTTGGTCGACACCAAGCACGTTTGCCAAACATTACCGACTGGATGTTCATGGAAGACGGGACGCTTCTTTCAGCAGAGCGGTGCTTTCCTCAGTACTTCAATAGCGACACCTTCCCAACCATCCTTTTGGGTAAGCTTGTTAATCTACATGTGTGATGCTCAGAGGCCACGAAGAAGAAAGGCAGGTTGCTCACCTGTAACTGATGTTCTTCGAGTGGCCATCTGTGCAGTCACACAACCCACCCGCTGGCCCCGCTCGGTGTCGGTGAGTGGATATTTCTCGGTACCGTTTACAGTTCTCTTCCCATACGGTACCGAATGTTACCAAGGGATTGTTCCTCAATACTGAGTTTCCAATTTTCCTCGGTACCGTGCCACCTCGGTACCATGTCACTTTCTACTTCATTCATGGCTTTGGTAGGGACGAACGTTCGGTCTTCAAGACTGAACAAAATGGCGGGCGCTCCGCTCTATATAGGCTACAAGGGGGAGGGGGAGCGGAGCATGTCCCACCAAAAGACGTTAGCTGTCAATCTTTTCCGGCCAAAGGCACTGTGCAGGCGCAGTACCCACATGTGTGATGCACAGATGGCCACTCGAAGAACATCAGTTACAGGTGAGCAACCTGCCTCTCCTGTGAGTCTTGTCTTCGCAAGATGAGCCCTCCCATCTTATTTCCACTGGTTGATGTTTTCTTGTTTTTAAATACCACCAGCATCCCACCATCAAAGTACCTGTGAGAGAACAGCAGGATGGCTGCCTTCCATCTGAGGCAAATCTCCCTGATTTGAGCAGGGATTCTCCCCACACCTCCTGCAACATATACCAGTCTATTTTTGTGGAGTGGATTTTATAACAATGATCCAGTTCACACTTGACACTGGGTCATTGTTATAAAATCTAAATTGCTATCTTGGATTGATTTAAATATTAATTGTCAGAAAACAGCAAACAGTAAGTTAACTCAGGCTTTTTAAACCCCTAAACAGCCTAATGTGTCTGAGTTTGGATGTCACACTATGAACAGGGTAATCATAGGTTGGTCACTGAAAGTAGAATTGTGGAACAAGCTGGGGGCAGCATGCTTACTTGCTCCTGCTTGTGCCTGCTCATTTTTGCATTAATTAACCCATGGTGGCATATTATTGGAGAACTACATCTTTTCCTTTGAGTTAGGATTGCTGTCATTTAGAAGTCAGAAACTGCCTTGGTTGCCCTGAGGGATTTCTTTTGCAAGAATAATGACAGGGAGTGTGTCCCTGTTGGCTCACCTGGACCTCTCAACAGCTTTTGATACCATTGACCATGGTACACTTCTGGATAGCCTGACTGGGCTAGGAGTGAGAGGCACTGCCTTTCAGTGGTTCTGCTCTTGCTTGACTGGCTGATTCCAGAAGGTGGTGCTGGGGAATTTCAGCTCTGTGCTATGGCAGTTATGCCATGGAGTACTGCAGGGTTCCATTTTATCCCCCAGTTGCCAACCTCTACCTGAAACCACTGGGAGAGGTCATCCAGCTCTACCTCTCCTTCTCATCTAATCCAGCTGAGGTGGTGATGGTTTTGAACCTGGATAGAGGGATAGATTGGTTGAGGTCCAATAAACTGAAACTCAATCCAGGAAAGATGAAGGCACTGCTGGTAGGCAGGTCTTCCGTCCAAGTGAATGATACTTACCCTGTTCTGAATGGGGTTACACTCCCCCTAAGGGACAGGGTGCATAGTCTGGGAGTATTCCGTGACCCAGAGCTATTCTTGGAATCTCTGGTGGCTGCTGTGGCGAGGAGCACATTCCACCAGCTTCAGCTGGCCCATCAATGACATCCTTACCAGGACAGGCAGAGCCTAGCAACAGTAATCCACATTCTGGTAATCTCCCACTTGGACTATTTCAGAACACTCTACATGCGGCTACCCTTGAAAAATACTTCAATTGGTACAATACAGAGCAGCTGGACTGCTAACTAGGACTGGCAGACATGATCATATAACACCAGCCCTTTATCATCTTTATTGGTTAGCAATTGAAGTCCAGGCCAGATTGAAGGTGTTATCATTGACCAATAAAGCACTAAACAGTTTAGTTCTTGGATATCTGGAGGGACATCTCCTTCCATATACACCTGCCCAAACCTTAAGATCATCTCCTGGAGCCTTCTTTGAAGAATGACTTCTAGGAGGAGGGGCTTGTCAGTGGTAGTGCCCCAACTATAGAATCTGCACTCGAGAGAGTTGTGCCTGGCACCTACTCTTTCTTCATTTTGTTGCCAGACCAAAAGGCTTTTTATTTACCCAGTATTTTAATGGTTAGAATGATTTGACTACATATTTTAATATATTGTAGATTGTGATTTTATTCAAGTGCTCTTGTGGATTTTGCTCTGTTACTGTTGTTCTGTTTGTTTTTTTTAATGTAAGATATCCTGATTGGATATAGGATGGGATATAAATGTTTTGAATAAAATAAATAAGGTCAAGGACGCTTTCAGACATTGGACAGCAACAAAATCTGGGTTTGCCAACAGCTGTGAATTCGACAGGAGCTATACCCACTCCCATCTCTCTCAAGTTCCTGTGTTTTCAAAAGCCTGTTTCTGGTGTTCATAGATGAGATTTTTAGGCACATGTTTATTTTAAAAACACAACTTAGATGTACAGGAAGAAAAATGTGTGAAAAACCCCTGAGAAATGACAGCAGCAAGCTTTGACCTGATCATCTGGACAGGCCCTTTACCACCCACTTTGTGCCAGAGTTAGACTCCCTGTTAGCAGCTTCCCTTGCCAGAAATCTGCTGAAGGATGGGCTATAAAAAATAGCATGTGTAGTCTGAAGGCAGTTTCCTGGTTTAAGACTCCATCATCTGCTTACATGAAACCCCCCTCCCCCAACCTCCCAGCCGGGCTGTCTGTAGAATGCAGAGAGTTTAGGACTTTTTCCTGTCTAAACATGGATAAGATTGCTACCTTAGTATGAGGTATGGCACTAACAGCTACCAGATGGCCCTCCCTTAACTACTCTGCATGATCAGATACAAGAAGGTTAGTAACATCTTAGGTGATACATGACAGTTTACATGCTGCATTGGCCACAGTTTCCATCAGATGTGTTTCTGTAGCAGGACATGGCTGATATGGAGCTGCACAGCATGGCTGTAAGGTATGGTGACTGCGAAATCATGGTTCTGCTCCCTAGCAGTACATTTCCTCAATTTGCACAGTGCTTTTTCTGACAATATCCCATTAAAATGCAAGGGTTAAAGGAATTGTCATAGCAAGGTTTAGTCTGTTGGTCTGATGCGAGCCCTGTGAATCTGCAGCCATGTCCTACAATAGTAATGAGTTGGACAGGAATTTTAGCTTCATAGGCAATTTATACAGTGTAGGTTGATGGGGTTACAGGGAGAGGAGATGCCATCCCAGGTGGAATAAGGATCCAAATCTTTCTGTATATTGTCCTATATCTTTTTCTCTGACTACAACACAGTGAAATGTGGATTGACCTGTGAAGGGTTCTGAGAATTCTTCCCGGGGGCACTGAGTTTGCTTTGTTCCAGTTTTTTCTCCCCAGTGCATTATAGACCTGTCCAACATTTGAAAGTACACTATGCCATGTTTATTTGTGATAGCATGCCCTGTGTAGTTCTGTGAAAACTCAGAAGTCAGATTTCCATGAGAGGCTACCCTACCATGAGACTGTCAGACATTGGGCACCACTGAAGGCAGTAAAGGAGTGGTGAATAGATGCATTTCCTGAGGCACAGTCCCATTCATGGGGCACTGAGAAGACCACCTAAACACACCTGATTGAAACACACACAGAACTGTATGAGGGTACTTCAGTGTTCTTGTACAACTCCTATCCATTTGCATTTGCACCAGAGAACATCCCAGTGGTTTTTGTCCAGTATTAGTGAGTGGCTGGACAAAGTGTGTGTTTGTGGGGAGGGGTGCCATTACCATTTTACTGTTGCCTCAAGACATCAAGGCATCTGGGGCCAACCTTGAGAGGCGAGAGAATTTAATTGTTCTGCTGCAGGGTAAATATTATGCTTATTTTGCTTCTCATATCTTGCTGGCTGGTCATATGCTAATGTTGCTCTTCAGCTGAAAGTGTGGCTTGTTCCTTTGTTTGAGCTCTGGGGAAGTCCAGGAGAGACTTACAGTATCCATCGGTATACTCATTCTTCATGATGATCTCATAACAGGACCTTAGTGGTGTGATTTGCTTTGAGCTGCATCACATAGCATCAGGAATATTTATTTCCTTCCCAAACACCAGAGACCAGTAGGAAATTGTGCTTCTCCTGCCTGAATGCCATCATGTGACAAGTGTATGTGTGTACCTTGCTATGCATATATGTGGTGATCACCAAGGATGGTAGATTTCTGCATCCTGCTGCCATAATAGAATGACTGAGCACATCGCCTGTGAGAACTGGCATCAGGGGAACTCTCACAATTTAAGTTATATATTAGTACTGGGTATTCATATGTCACTGTTGTGTGTTAATCCAGGCCTGGCCCTCTCTACCCTACCTGTTATTAGAAAATATACCATGGTTCTTTTGAAAGTCCCTGTCCTAAGCTGCTTTAAAGTGGCTTTTCTCAACCTGGTGCTTTCCAGATGTTTTGGACTGCAACTCCCATAACTCCCAGCCAACACCTGCAATGATGCCAAGTGGGAATGCTGCAGTAAAGCAAATCCCATCTATTTTGCCTGGCCTGCCAGCCCTTACCTTGGAGGTATGCCCTTCTTATCCATAACAATGAGCTCTTGGAATTTTTCCCTTGTCTTGGAGATGCCCAGATAATCAGTGATGGCTTTGTCAAATTGAACATTTTATGATTTCTAGCTGCTGCTGTCCTAATGCATTTTCCCACCCTCTTCCTGCAGAAGCTACATGGATAGCTATGTAATATTTATGTCGCAGTTAGGAAAACTAGAAGTGTTACTTTGCTCCATAAGCCCTTTCATGATACTATTGTATCAGTGTGGGAAAAACTGATCTGTAGTTGTTCATAATTCTTTTGTTCCCTTTTTCTTTTATACATTGGGTTAGATTTCCTTTGCTACATTTCTTAATTGTTTTTGGGTATAACAGTAAGATAAGGAGCTAGTTTTTGTCTGTATGCATCTCATACCTAGAATGTAATTGTTTCACTTGCATTGACCTATATTTTGGAGGGGAAGAGATCTAAGTTACTAACATGGAATGAAAGATTGCTGAATTCTCTCACCCTCCTCCTTTCTTTTCTTTCAGCTGTAAACACTCCTCCTTCAGCATGTCTGTTCTGCAGCCAATGGCCATTTTTGTTGTCTGCTGTATGCATTTTCTCACTTCGCGTTCTGTGCTGATAATTCTTTGAAGCTGTGCTCATTGCAGTGGGGCAGGTGTTATGAAAACAACTCAGGGATGCAATTATTCAGTCTGTCTTTTTCCTGTCTTCTGGCCACAGGCTGATGAGCTCAGTAACCCCTTTGGGCAAATCAGTCTCAGCCGCCAGGGTTCCACAGAAACACCAGATCCGTCTTCAGCTATGTTCCAGCCACCAATCATGTCCCAGCACCCTCAGCAGACTGGATTCATCATGGCTTCCCCAGGGCAGCCAATCACTGCCTCCAACTACTCTGCCTCGGGACATACAGCACCAGCCCAACAGGTCTTGCAGCCCCAGAGCTATATGCAGCCTCCCCAGCAGGTAAGCTGTGTCTGTCTGCCTGTATGGAGTTGTGTGACTGTTAAGGAGCACCAGCTGATGCTGGGAAGAGTAGAAAAGAGTGCAGAAATCCATCCTCAATAGAACCTGAGTCAAACTGAGCATTAGGGTCATGTAAGCATTTGATCAGACAAGCTAGCTCAGGCTTTAAATCTAAGTTGAGCATCAGGAGGGGATAGGCTGAGTCTGCTAATATCACCTAAAATGACCTGAAACAACATAAACCACTCCTCCCCCATTTACATAGGTGTTAATGAACTGAAAGATCAGGAGAGATACTGGTTTTCCTTTGGCCCAGTCCCATGTCTTTCTCACCTGTCTGAATATTTGGTGGAGCTAGAAAGGCTCAGGACATGTGAAAGGGCTTTTGTTTCTGGTTGGTTGTCATTCTTTTGCAAGGGGAGTAATTTCCAATCATTCTGGAAATTCTGGTATGCTTTCCCTCACAAGGGTTCTCCAAGGGTCTGCTACTGGTTCCTGGGGAGGAGCTACTGGGAATGTCCCCCACTGAGAGGGCTCTTGATCTGCTTTTGTTGTAATCAGTGTCCTTTTGAATGTCTTTTCTGCTGGGGCCCCAGGGCTCTGCCCTGCCAGTGCCCCCTGCATCCTATACCTGCCTTATTTACTGACAATATCATTTCTCTCTCTGACAGATTCAGGTTTCTTACTACCCTCCTGGGCAGTACCCAAACTCTAGCCAGCAATACCGACCTCTCTCTCACCCGGTGGCCTACAGCCCACAGCGCAGCCAACCGCTGCCTCAGCAGTCACAGCAGCCTGGTAAGTGTGCAGCACGTGCTACAAACAAGCAGCGAACTTAGCAGTGTCAGGCAGATCCAGGCCATCTTGCCCTTTCTTGGAGCCAGAAGGAGCAGGCCTATTTATAGGGTTCAAGTCATGTGCATGCAAAGGATCTTTGAGAGAGCAGATTTAGCTTGGCTGCAAGGCTCAAATGGGTGTCATGTGTCCCTCTGGGTCACAGGGACTTTAGGCGGTTACTATCCTTCAATTTTGCATGCGTTTCAAGGCTCAGGCCTGCTAACTTGTTTATTGCACATAAGCACAGAAGGGTTCTAGGTTATCAAGAAAGCCTGTGTTGATCAATCCATTATGCTTTCTGAGCTTTAAAAGCACACGGTCCGCTGTGTTTGCAAGCTTTGAAGGAAGCTGCAAGGAAGGCATGACTAACATACTTGTGATGGGTGAGCCCCGAGGAATTGGATACACCGTGGGCCAAAGCAGATACTGTGTAAAATGGCAGTCACACATTTAGCAGTTCATCCCATCTGTTACATGTGTTTGCCTTGGTCATGATGTCACACTTCTCCGGATTTCTCATTCATCAGCAACCTCCAGCGATGGGTGGGTGTCACCAGGGCACGTTGCCCATCTTGACTAGAAGTTATAAAGGAGAGAGGCAGCCATAACAGTCAAGCATTTAACACAACACATTCTGCCCTAGCTGAGAATGGTGCCTTCCCAACTTGATAAAATTCTAGATTTCTTCTGGCTTGGAAGCTCTTGTAGCCCAACTCACTCCTCTGAGACCAACCACATTCACGTATATAAAAATGCTTGAGTTATTCATGCACTTAAAACATTAAAACAGGATAAAGAAGAACAGTCCCAGGACACCAGTCAAGTATACTGATAGCAAAGTATGGTGCTTGGTTATGATAGCCAAACTGACTACATAGACTGGCTACATACAAACTGCCACGCTCACTGTTTTAAACTTGGTATTGCATTTTAAAACTTGGTGCTGTTGCTAGGTTTCACTCCCATTTTCACTTCTGTTCTATACATAACTCTTAACTAATTAAAGATGTTATGCTGTGTTTTATACTATATTTTATGTTTTAAATTGTTTTCAAATTTTGTGACTCACCCAGAGAGCTTTCAGCTATTGGGCAATATAGAAATGTAATAAATAAACCAACTCCCAAGATTTGCAGAATTAGAAAAATATCTTTGGTGGGGGGAATCCCTGAGGAGTTAACCTGCCCCTCTGAAATAGCCCATGGAGGCTTGTGCATGCTCTAAGTCACAGCAAGATAAGTGTGTTGGGGCAAGGGGAATGGAAGACCATGGGGAGGCATGGAAGGGGGGGTATCCTGAGGGAAGGCGTGGCTGACATGAAAGAGGGGTACTCCATGCAGCAAGTCCCAAATGTAAAGTATTAAGCTTTGTTGTCATGTCATGCTGCAGGTTTACAGCCAATCATGTCCAACCAGCAGCAGACATACCAAGGTATGATCAGTGTGCAGCAACCCCAGGGCCAGAGTCTCCTCAGCAACCAGCGTAGCAACATGGGTAGCCAGATGCAGAGCCTGATGGGCGTGCAGCAGTCTCAAAGCCAGAGCCTCCTCAACAGCCAGCGAGGAAATATGGGCAGCCAGATGCAAGGCCTGATGGTCCAGTACACTCCACTCCCTTCATATCAAGTGAGTGATGACAACAGATGGGTGCCGGGAGGGTGAGGGACGGTCAATGTGGCAACTGCACTGTTGCAGCATGGGACCTCTGGTCTGAGGGCAGTATATCCCACACAATATGCTGTTCCCTTTGGTTGTTTAGAAATCCTCAAGTGATGCTTCATGCACTTTAAAAAGACACAAACATAGCTCATGCCAAACCCATTAGGGTTCTGGGGTTGGACTGATACTTAGAGTAAAGCTGCAGGCATGTGCCAAATCTCCCCTACTCCTCAGTGGCTTGCCGATATGTCGCATAATGCAAGCCGCTGTCTTCCTGTTGTGTCTTCACTGCCAGCGTCAACCAGAACTGTGGAAAGGGGTGAACTTGGTGACGTCAGGGGAAGGGAATGTGTTATTACATGTTGCAGAGGGGCAGAGTGGAAACTTGCTGTGGGGCTGTTACTCTGGCAGTAGGCCTGCATTTATTGTAACAAGTAGCTCTGACCTTATTCCATAACTCTTTATTTATAAAACATTTCTGTCCAGCCTCTCCTGCTATTTTGCGACAGTTCACAAAAACAGTGGGACAGTGCTAACAACCTTAAAATCAGACCACTACAGATCTAAACATCTAACAACCTGCAGATTGCAAACCACAATTTGCTGTTGATGTTAGAAGCAAACTGTAATGATGTAAAGCAGTGGTGAGCTCCATTATTTCCAGCTAAATCAGGGTTTGAGCTCCCTGATTTCACTCCCAAGGTCTAGAAAGGTACAAGCTGTATTATCTCTCTTCTGCTGCCTTCCTCTCCCCTCCCCTCTCCTCCCCTCTCCTCTGGAAGCCCAAAGGCAGTGGCTGTTCTAAGAAGTTGGTCTAAAATGCAGAAGGCAATTAGCAGTAACAGTCCACTGGATGTTGTAAATAAACAGGCTTCAGTCCAGAAGCCTGAACAGTACAAATCCAAAACCCTCTTTGTGACAGGTGGATCTTTTCTTCCTCTTGCCCCTTTCTGTAATTGACATTTGAGCACACCCATTGTATCACCAATCACTTACTGGTTGACTGTGCTGCTTGAGGGGCACATACAGAGCCTTGCAGGCTGGCTAAGAGTGAGATGTGCAGTTCCCTGGGTTGTGACCCAAGTGCTCAGATGGGGCATAGTCTGAGAATATATGCCATGAAAAAGGCTGAGGACTCATTGTATTATATCTTCCTTCAGCCCCCAAATCAGAGGTTTCCAACATGCAATAAATAGTATTTTTGTTTGCTTACTCTCAGAAGTGAATCATGCAAATTCATGTTTCATGTGTATTACAAAAGTTGGTTTTTTTTTAATTGCAGACAGGGAATGTGTATTTTAGAGTAAACAAATATTTAGTTGATTATTTTATTAGTCCCAATTATCTCATCTTCACACAGCTGTTTTTGTATGGGGTGATCACTCTAGCAAAATGCAACCATTGTTGGAATAAGTTCTCTGCTTAATATCCTGAGATTCATTAAGCATCAAAAAGGAAGGCATGAGAATGGGGTGGATGGAACAAAGCTAGTAGATACTAGGGAAAGAATTGCTATACAGAATAACCCCTACCTCCTCAATGCTCTCCAGTTTTTAAGCCATGGAAAAATGCCTTCTGACTCAGGTATCTTTTTCCACAATTATGAGGATAAAATACTCGCTCCTTCCTAAAACAAATGCTAAGCATCCAGGGAATTTTGTACGCTTTCTTGAAGTGTACATGAGGTCTGTGATTCCAAGGAACTGGAGTGTGTTGTGCAGTACTCCCTTCAATGACATTCTCCTATTTTCCTAATTAATAGGTTCCACTCCTTTTCTTCGCCCCAGCAGGTGCCAGTGGCTAATGAGTCTCAGGGTGTGGTCCAGCAACCCTTTCAACAGCCTGTGTTGGTATCGGCAAACCAGTCTGTTCAAGGAGGACTACAGACTGGGGGGATGTCAGTCTATTACAGTGTTATCCCACCAGCCCAGCAGAATGGCACCAGGTAAGGACATGATCAGAGGCCCTGTTCAGTGCCCATTCTTAGGCAGATGTCAGGTTGGTGACAGCCCAGGCCAGAGCTTTCACAGCCTCACCTTCTCCTCTGGAGCTTCCTTTCTTAATACATCTGCTAGTTTTAGTAATCAAATGAAAACCTGTCTTAATGGAACCAGGTTTTTGAAGTGGGGAAGGATTAAGTGATTTAGTCCCCTTGCATGCTGCAAGCCGTTTTGGAAATTTTTCTTTGAGAATTTTGTTTTACACATTGTGTTTTTGTTTTTAAGGAATTGGCATGCTTATGGTTTTTGTGTGACCTGCTTTGAGGGTTTGTTGCCACAAAAAGCAAACTGACAAAAGGCAAGGAGATAAAGAAATAGAATAAAATGGAACCCAGGGTGTCAGAATAAGTTTGAAAGTAAGAAGATGTCAGGAATCTTCTTGGGAATGGGAACCTGTCAGATTCCTTGGGCTTGGCTCCCTGGGCTCTGGTCCACTTTGCAGTTGCCCTGAGTCCGAGTCTCTGAAGAACGCTTTCAGGATCCACTGGGTGCTTGCCATGAATTGAACCCCACATTCTGTGGAATTAGCAGCCCTCTTCTGCACCTGGTGTCAGCTACCACCTTTGCCAGGCAGAGAAGGTCAGTCACCAGGAATGGCGCCCCTCTTCCATGGCCTGCAGCTGCCCTTTGGGTGATGGCACCTGATGCATTTAAAAGATTGGCATTCAGCAAGAAGTTGCTCCCCAGATCCATATTTCTTCTCTTGATACCACCCATTCAAAGCTGTGGAACTGCCAGGGGAATAGTAGGGATCATTGTCTGCCTCATTTTCTTTCCTGTGATCCTTAGTGTACAAAGGTTGCTAGCATTTTTTCCCAACTGAAATGAGTGATACTCTCCAAAGCTGACAAAAATCCTCAGAAAAGATTGTCATTTATTCATTATATTTCTATACCACTCAATAGCCAAAACTTTCTGGTTTACAAAGATTAAATCTCTGCAAATACAATATAAATGTAATATTAAACCATTTGTATATAAAATATAAAACAATTATGCACAATCAACATTAAAAATTCCATGGCCTGTTAAAAATCTTACATGCTGTCAATCATCTGGGAGTTGGGTAAAGATGATAGTGTTGGTGCCAGGTGGAGTGCACTGGAGACAATGTTGCATAATCAGTGGGCCATCACTGAGAAGGCCTTTTCCCTTGTTTCAGTCCTCTGACTTACTCAGAGGAGGAACTTGAAGGAGGGCCTCAGAGGAAGATCACAGTGTACATTCATTTTCTTACTTGCATCAGAAGTTCACTGAAAGAAGCTGGGAGAGCACAGGCATTGACCTTTCATGTGGGTGTTCTGAGGCCATTTCACCAGCCTCTCCCTGCACAAGAGAAGTCTCTTTTCTGTAAGTGATCAACTATTCAACCTGTAGACCTCTCTGGGGTAGGGCGTAAATACCAATCTGTAAAGCCAGCTAGACAAAGAGGAAATTCCTATGTATATCCAAGAGGATCTATGATGTCTCCCTGTAGTGCTGAATAAGCATAATTGAGTAGGAATCACAGTAATTAGCATCAAACCAATGAAAGGTGCTGGAAGTTACCCAGCCCAACTGGGCTTGGGCATGGCTGCCTTTCAGAAGCATAGCTGTTGCTTTTTGCTGTGTTGTTTCTGCTGCCTCAATGGATTTCCCTTTCCTTCCCAGCCCTTCCGTTGGCTTCTTACAACCCCCTGGGACAGAGCAGTACCAGATGCCCCAGTCTCCATCACCCTGCAGCCCGCCACAGATGCAGCAGCAGCAACAGCAGCAGTATTCAGGTAAGGCAGGTTACCTTGCAGCTTAGAAAAACGGGGCCTGCTTGGCAGGGTGTGGCTTCTTCTCAGATATATGTTTCCCCCAACGATGGCTAGAACCCGCAGGATGTTTTGAGCTGACCAGCTCCCCATCACTGGACCGGGGTGGTAAATGCTGCTGCTCAGGCTCTGGATTCCCTACAAAGAGAGGGGCCATCAAGTCACTTCTGCAAGCAACAAAGCCTTTCAATCAGGCATGCTCTTGGCCCATAAGTTAATAACTTGCCATTGTGCTTCACTGCTTCTTTGTACAGACATTTACCCTGCTTTGTTTTTGCATTTTTAACCTTCTCTTTTACTGCTGTTTTATTATGTACATCTTGCTCTGCCTGTATCATTGCTGTTAGCTATCTTGAGCACCATTTTGTAGAGGCAGGTTATACATTTAGCAGATAAATGTATGAACCAACAGTATTAAACATGTCTGGAAAGGTTCTGATAGCCCCACATGCCTGCTCCCATAAAATTGAATGGGAAGACTGTGACCACCAAGCCACATGCACCCTGCTCAAGCTGCATGCCCAAATCGGGCATGCTTGGTACATGTGAGTCCATGCTGGATATCTCTGTTTGTATCCTTTTACTTTGCCTGTGTACAGAAATGAAGCATGGTGCTGGCTTTCTTCTGGCTTTGGGCTACTTTTGGCCTGTGCATCTCTGCAAGCAAGAGGTAGCTTTTCTTGCATTCTGGGCAAGAGGGTCAAAATATTTCAACTGGGATTGTGGCACCACCTCTTGGTGGCTCAGGCATACTACAGATTGTGCTTCTGGGTTCCTTTGGCCCATTTCATGACAAGACTTGCCAAAGGCCACATGATGAGCTGGGATGAGTGTTTTAGTCTATTAATTGATATCTTGCTTTGAAAGTACCTCTCAAGGCTGCAGTGGCAGAGTGCAGAAAAGCCATTGTCTGACAGGTAACTGCTGTGGAGGCCAGAGTAAAGGGCAGAGGTGTTTTCCTTGGAGGGAGCTGGCAGCCACTAGCACCCTTTTCTCCAAAGGTGGTATTTGATCTTGGCTTGGAGCCTGCAGCTAGTTCTTCCCAGGATTGCTGTATACTGATGAAAGAACCAAGTGTGAGCAGCTGGCCCTGGTGAAATGGCAGGGAGCTAGCCAGATTCTCTTCGTCTCTCTCAGTGTAGCAGCAGCATGGAGTTTGGATTCACTTATTCTCACTACCTCTCATCTGTGGGCACACATAACCTGAATCTTGTGATTTGGTACTCAGCTGTTGATTCCAGTCCCTTGCCTGGAAATGAAAGTATCTGTAGCCATTGTGCTGTCATGCCTCAGCACCTGTTCCCTGGTAACCTCACAAGATTCTGTGCTCTCAGTGATCTGTGAACAGTTTAGTCAGTTTTCTTTTGTTAGCCTCCCCGAAGAAGCACTAGAAGCTTCTGAACAGGCAAGGCCATATTTGTAGAATCAGAGTATTAACCAAGAGGGTGTGGTTTATTGTTGGCTTTCCACAATCAAAGTGGAAGAAATGTAGAATCTGATTGGGTTCTGTATTGCCACACAGCTTGGTGGTTTCCTGTTCCATCTGTGCACCCTGTGAGAGAGAATAGGGACAAGTAGGGGCTTTTATCACCCTTCTCAACTTGCATCCTCAGACAGTTCCTAAAAATGTGCAAAAACTGGTAGCTATCCCTCATCATTGCCTAATTAGACTGTCCTTGTAAGCCCTTCTAGCATTTGAAGTTTCCTCCATGTTTCACATAAAACCACACTATTTATCAGAAAAGTTGTGGAACAAAAAGTACATAAGAGTAGGAAGGCATAGGAGATTTAAGTTCAGAGGCAAAGGTTTACTATTCAGGAAATCAGAATCATCTAGCATTTGAACACTCTTTCTTTGCTTGTTTAAGAAAAGGTGCTTCTGAAGCTGTCTAGAAGGCAAATTTTCCTTGCCCTCCAGATGGTTAAAAGTATGGTATGTAGAGACTTCATGAACTCTTTCAAGACTATTTCAGAGCATCTTAAATGGAGCTGCCTGCACATTTCCTGGGCCATCTCTGACTTGGAGCAGTTTCAGCCAGACTGTAGATTGTTAGAATGAACAGATGAATGCACACAGTCTGCCTTTAAAATAACAAGAGCAACCACTAAACTCTTCAGGATTGGTAAAGGGTACCCACTCTTCTGATTATGTTATTCTGAAAGTCAGTGTGGTGTAGTGGTTAAGAGCATGGGACTGGAACTCAGGTGATCTGGGTTTTAGTCCCCGGTTGGCCATGGAACTAACTGGATGACTTTTGGGTGAGTCACAGACGCTTAGCCTAACCTACCTAACAGGGTGGTTGTTATAGGATAAGAGTGAGAGCAGCAGCAGGAGAATGATGTAAGTCGCTTTGGATTCATTGTTTAAAAAAAAAAGTGGGATATAAATCTAATAAATACGGGTTAATCAATGCTAACTGACCTGTTTGGCTTCCTATAAGCCCTCTTGGTGCCATGTGTAGTTGCACCCTTTCCTAACTTAGTACCCACCACACATTTTTATTTCAGTTACCATCAGCTTGAGCTAGTATGGTTAAGAATGTTAAGAATGCTTAAGAATGTTGAAAGTAGAACTGCAAAACATTTGGAGAGCACCAGGTTGGGGAAACCTGTTATACAGGATGTCAAGGGACCAAGCTTATGGGAAGCCCAACAGCTAATGAAAGATTTCAACTTGAAGAAAGCTAAATTGGGCTTCTGTTATTATGCAGAAACAAAGCAATATAGCATTTTTGTAGCGCAAACAGGAAGGCAGACAGGTAGTACGCAAACACATCTTGGAAAGGCCTGGTCAGAGGAGAAGTGTCAGCCCCCATCCTGTGTGTGACAAGGAGAGAAAATAGGAGTCGAGGCCTTTATAAAATGGAAGCTAGACTGTTTTAACCAGCTTTATCTTTCATGGTCACCTAGAAGTCTTTAAATAGTTTAAAACATTTTTTCCTGACTGGTGTATTTACCGTATTTTTTGCTCTATAAGACTCACTTTTTCCCCCCTCAAAAGTAAGGGGAAATGTCTGTGCGTCTTATAGAGCGAATATGTGTGTGCAGTAAGTCTGTCAGATGTGCAGCCCATGGGGAAGTGATAGTGAATGTGCCTGTGATTATGTGCCCATTTGATTCAGAATATTTTTTTCTTGTTTTCCTCCTCTAAAAACTAGGTGCGTCTTATGGTCAGGTGCGTCTTATAGAGCGAAAAATACGGTAGTTCAAGTCAGGAAAACATGGCTACGCCTAGACAATTGTGCTGTTTCTATGTGCAGAGAGCAATAGGGTAATTGATTACCCCATGTCCATGTGGTCTCCCATCTCTAATAGTCTAGTACTTGCTAGGCCAAGTACATCATAGTGGCCACTTCTGTCAGGCTGGATGTGGATGATTGAGCATGTCACTGGCCTGTGCATAGTAAATACATGGTTAGTGAGTTATACAAGTCCAAAGTAGTTTTTGTCAATTTTTCTTGTGTCCATAAATCTGATTATGTTTTTCCCTGTTTTCCTCCATAGGAGTGTCTCCAACAGGGCCTGGCGTTGTAGTAATGCAACTCAATGTGCCTAATGGCCCCCAACCTTCCCAGAATCCTTCAATGGTGCAATGGAACCACTGCAAGTACTATAGTTTGGATCAGCGAGGTCAGAAACCTGGAGACATCTACAACCCAGACACCAGCGCTCAGGTAGAGAGGATGGGGAGGGAACTGATGGAAGAGGGGGAAAGGGTTGGTTGAACATAGTAGATTGCATCTTCCCTGGCCTCTGACCTGTCTTTCCTTTTTCCACCCCTCTCACTAGGCCAGCAGCACTCAGCTGAATAGCCCCATCACATCTCCCACACAGTCCCCTACGCCGTCACCTGTCACTAGCCTCAACAGCGTTTGCACTGGTCTCAGCCCTCTCCCAGTGCTCACACAATTCCCCCGGTCTGTGGGCCCAGCACAAGGTAAGAAGGTTTCTGGGGAGGTTTCATTGTGGGTGTGGTGTGTGTGGTGTGGTGTGGTGTGGTGTGGTGTGGTGTGGTGTGGTGTGTGTGTGTGTGTGTGAGTGAGAGAGAGAGAGAGAGAGAGAGAGAGAGAGAGACATGCTCCATGGTTGAGTTGGCCTTGAGAAGTGTGAGAAGCATAAGAGCCTGACCTTCAGGGCTCACAAAGGAAGGAACTTCCTTTTTATTTAAACTTTTTATTTAAATGTTATTTTAATTGTTGAATTTATTGATTTTATATTTATGCCGGGGTGTCTCCAGATTTTTATGTATTTCTATAGCTATTTATTTGTATTGGAAGCCACCCCGAGGCTTTTGTGAATGGGGTGGCATATAAGTGTTCCAAATAAATAAACATACAAATAAATAAACTTTCTGCTTGATGTCATAATGGGCAGCAAGGTGCATTGTGGGTAGTTGCACTTCCTTTGTGATTTCAGTTTCTGTGCCAGTTTCACTGCAGGGCGTAAACCCCAACCTTCAGAAAAGATAACAAAGGAGTTAGAACATTAGCAGTTCTGTATTATTAAAAGCCTCACTGCAGAATAACCACTACATCCTTCTGAACTCTAGAGGCTTGAGTTGGATGTACCGTATTTTTCGCTCTATAAGACGTGCCTGACCATAAGACGCACCTAGTTTTTAGAGGAGGAAAACAAGAAAAAAAAATATTCTGAACCAAATGGGTACATGATCACAGGCACATTCCCCATCACTTCCCCACGGGCTGCACATCTGACAGACTCACTGCACACATATATTCACTCTATAAGGCGCACATACATTTCCCCTTACTTTTGAGGGGGAAAAAAGTGAGTCTTATAGAACAAAAAATACGGTAATTCAAACACTTCCATGCTGAACTGTTGCCCAGAGGGAAGCTTTCCTCTTCTATAGATAAGCCAAGAATATGGGCCTCTTACAGCTCATGGACAAGATTTGCCATGCTATTAAATTAGTAAAATCTCAACCCTGTGTCCATGTATTTACAAAAGCAAGGGCCCCTTAGAAGTAAAGGAAGAGAAGCTCTCCCTGTGGTGAAATCCTACTTATGAGAGAAGAGTCCAGAAAAATTCTGAAAAAAAGGTGTTATTCTGGAAATCACAATCCAACTATTTTTTTAAGAAAATTGGGGGAAGGAGATATATTTTTCCTCACATTTTTCCAGGATTTTTCCTCCAGTTCTTCACATGACTACTTGCAAGACTTGGGACCTCTTAACCAACCCATCTTTGGTTCTATTTCTCTCCAGGTGATGGGCGCTATTCCTTGCTGGGCCAGCCTCTGCAGTATAATCTCTCCATTTGCCCCCCACCTCTGTTGCACAACCAGTCCAGCTATACAGCACACCAGGTGAGAGAGGACATAGTAGAGTCTCCGGTGGAAGGAGTGCTTTCCTCTGCCTAGTAGGCCAGGTTGGAGATAAAGCATACCAAAGCATCATGGTTCCCTTCATAGTTGAGTGTGTTGCTGCAGTAAGCCAGAGGCTTTCAAAGCAGTCCCAGCTATGTACACAGTTGCCCCTGCCCCTGCCCCTTCATTGTAAAATCTTGAGTGAGGAGATGCACTGAAAGATTGCAGCTGGAAGAACCAGCCAGATTTTCCTCTCGAGAATTCTGCTTAGCTCTCTCTCTCGTGGCAAGCCATTTGTAGGATCATATGATTTTAAACATGGTTCTGCACTTGAGCAGTCATCCTGTCTGAAACTGTGGTTAGAGTATTGAATTGGGATCCAAGAGATCCGTGTTCTAGTCCCCATTTGGTCACAAAACTCACTGGGTGACTGTGCCAGTTGGGACTCGCAGCCCTCTAGCTCACAGGGTAGGTTGAGAGGAAGAGATGTCTTATGTAAGCCGCCTTGAATTCCTTGAAGGAGGAAAGGTAGGATATAAATATGATAAATAAAAACAAGTAAATGCCAGTGAGAGTGGAACCAGCCATAGCCTTGTGGACTAGGATCCACAATTCCCAGGTCTCATCACGTGAACCTTCCTAGGCGGTTTTAGCTGTTCATTTGCCGTGTGGGAATAATACTAATGCCGCAGGGGTGCTTTTTTATACAACTGGCGGGGTGGCTGAGATAATATGCATGAACTGCTTTGCATACTTCAATGCACTGTACAAATACTTGGTGTAATTCATTGCAAAGGCTGAACTGAAAGTGTGACTGCATGCTGAATTGCAACCTAAGAGCCTTTGCAAAAATGGCCCATGAAACGTGACACCTCCACCACTTGGAATCTTGTGGTGGCCCCTTCTCTGTTCAGCTTGCCTTTTGTAGGCCTTTTTCACCTCAGGTGCCTTTTCTTTCTCTCTACACTGTGGATGGCAAAACTGAGGTCATATGCTGCTCTGGGTTCCTGAGCTCGTGCCTGAGCAGCCTGCTTGCTACTTGTGTCACAGTGTGGCTGTAAGTCGGGTGTGAGTGATGGGAACTCTGATCAAAAGCACCATCCAAATTGGGCAGGGCATGGAGCCCAAGGGAAAGTTTGCAGCTGGTTAACTATGTAGGGTTTGGGCTCAGAGTTAGTTAGAATAGCAAACATATCAGGGATGAAGCAAGGGGGAACTGCCAGTCTTCCTCATGTAGAAGAACGAAAGAGAAGACAGAATTGAGGTGTTAAATATGGAACTGTGGGGCATTTCCACCGCTACAGTGTGTAACTCAGATTTTTTTATTATTATTATTGATGAGTAGTTGTATACATCCCACCTTTTCCCCATGCTAGAGCTCATGGATGGATCCACAGGGCACTCACTCTCCCATCCTGACACTGACCAGACTTTGCTTAAGCAAGGTTGCTGCTTCAGGGAGCTAGTTGGTATTAACTCTCTTGGCAGAAAAGGAGTGATTACGCTTTCTAGGACCTGGATGTGCTCCTTTCCAGGTCCTGGCACTGGTCAGATTAAATACCAGGGGTGATGCCTGGATGAGTGTGGCAGTGCCCTGTGATATCATTCTTTTGCTCTTCTGTCACAGGGACAAACAGGGATGAAGCATGGCAATCGAAGCAAGAAGCAGGCTCTTAAGTCGGCATCTACGGACCTTGGAACAAGTGATGTAGGCAAGTGACAAATGTTTGCACACCTGTTACGCACCCAGTCCACTCACTGTCCCCTTTCTAAAGTGTTCTTTCTCTTTGCCTTGTGCCAGTGTAAATGGAGCAAATGCGAAATCTGGGAAAGGGATTGGGAAGGGTGCTGTTGTCCCCACACATTGATGTGGCAGGGCCATACCCATCTTCCCTACCTTCCCACCAGTTGGAGATAATGGGAAATCCATGTAGCATTCTTGCCTGGGAGGGAGTCCACTGCCTCTGAAGGGCTGGCTAGCTGAAGGGGCTGGGTCTAAGTGGGGAATAATGTGTGACGCTCCTACTTTTGCAGGGAGGATTCATGCCTTACCTTTGCCAGAACCATTTCCCAGATTAGGAGCATTTGTTCTAGATCTAGTTAGGGTTCGGCGAGGAAGGCCACTCTTTATGTGTTCAAATGATTTGTGGGTTTCATTTCCCCTTTCGACCCTGCTGCCTCAGCCCTAGATTAGAATGACTATAGGGTTGGATACCTCCTTGATCTTTGGCCTGTGTCAAGACTAAAAGAGCACCCTTTTGCCCAGAAGGATGGCAGTTTCACTTTGGCCTATCACTTTCTTACAGAGCCAAGGCAACCAAAGCCATCACAGATCATACCTATGGATGCCATGGCAATGAAGCAAACTGGTTTCTGAGAGTGCACACCTCATTTTAATAGGACCTGCAGAGAATACGATGCCATCCAGCAAGCTTTAAAATGCAGAAGTCCAGGACTCTATTTCTTTGCTTGCTTCTATCAATTTCTGGAGGAAGTTTTCCATGACAGAGTGTCCCTTGACAGAATCCCATTTATGTAAAATTGGTGGTAGCATTGGACAGGAGGAGCACTCCAGTCAGCATTGGGTGGCTGGAAACTGCCAGCTTAATATCCCATGGTGACCCTGATGCAGCCTTACTACCATTTTCTTACGCTTTATGTATTTAGGCTTTCCTGGAAGAAGGATTGGTAATTGGTGTAGAGCTGGGGAGCCAGCATTCTTTAAACTAGTATCCCTGAACATTTCACTCTTAACCAGCACCCTCTCCTATGATCATATAGCCCAGCCTGCTACTCCCCCCACTCCTCCATTTTTTCATTTGGATAATAAATGGAGATCAGTGTTCGCTGTGAACATTTGTGGCATTTCACATGTGCAATTATAACAGGCCTTGTGCATTCTTGACAAAGCAGTGGCTACTGCAGACATGCTTGTGATGGCTGGCTTGCAAACCTGTTGCAACAAAGAGCAGAACTGCCTCCCCACAGCGAGTTTGCACAGAAGGCCAACAAATGGTGCTGACTTGGACTGGTCAATCTCTCCCTGTTGTTGTTAGTAATATGAACTACGCTGAAGCTGGCTAATTAGATTTGGACAGGACATACTACATTGGCACTGATACTGCCAATGTAGCAAATGAGGAACGTTGGAAATGTCCCGTAAACAAACAGTGCAGAGATGTCCTACTGTTCCTTTAAGAGTTGCTTTAAAATCACAAAACCTTTCTACCCATCCCCCTCCAATGGAAAATAGCCTGGGGTGGGCCTGCTATATTTGTTGCATGCCTATTTAATATTAGCAAAGCATTTCACTTGCCAGGACCCAGCACTGCCACTAACTGGAAACTAGACCTGCTGTGCTGCTCCTTACTTGAGGCACAGATCCAGAGCTACTGCCAAGGCACATCCCTGGCTGTGGTGCGTAGTTCCCTCTGCCTGGGAAGCCACCAAATTGGCCGGCAGTGTTCTTTTCTGCTGAGAGCAATCTGCCAGGCAGGGGGCTGGGCGAGACCAAGGAGGGAGAGGCAACTGCTTTACTCGTCTCGTCTGATCAGTGGTAGGCTCGTCAAGAATTGAAACACAGGACTTTTCCTTGGGTCACATCTTCACTAGGAGAGTTCAGAGGAAGAAGTGGGACCACATGGCTGTCACTGGCACCAGCCCATGGACCTGAGCTGGAGATGTAGTAGGGGATGTGTAATTAGTGGTTAGGGGCCAGTTACGTATACATCAGCAAAATGGCAAGGAAGATAATGGGCCTTGCTTGACCCGAGGAATGAGCTGCTCATTGCCCCATGAGCTTTCATCCCAGTAGAAGTGGCAACAGAGTTTGCATTGCCAGTTTTATCTTTGGCATGTCAGAGAGCCTGAAACTAACACTGTCTTGCCCCCTAGATTCTGTTCCCTGGAGCCAGAAGTCATGGGCTCTGGAGAAGACAAAGAGTTAGGTTCAACCCTCAGTCCTCATCGACCAGCAGTACTGACTAGATGAGTGGTGGCTCCAGTCTAAAAGACCTGGGACCTGGCCATAGCTTGTCCTTTGGCACATTGGCTGAAGCAGATGCCAGGACTTCCAGGCTCAGTCACCCACCTTCCAGCGTCCTGTCGTAGTTGCATCTGAGGATACTACTGACAGCCTTCTCTCTCTTTCTCCTCCCCCACACCCCCGCTCCCTGTGTCACCTCCAACAGTGTTGGGTCGTGTCCTGGAGGTTACTGACCTGCCTGAGGGCATCACGCGTACAGAGGCTGACAAGCTCTTCACCCAACTCGCCATGTCTGGTGCCAAAATCCAGTGGCTCAAAGAGACTCAGGGGCGTCCTGGGGGCGGTGGCGACAACAACCACGGGACTGCAGAGAACGGCAGGCATACCGACCTTGCTGCCTTATACACCATCGTGGCCGTCTTCCCCAGCTCCCTGGCAGCCCAGAACGCCTCCTTGCGTCTCAACAACTCTCTTAGCTGCTTCAAGTTGCGTATGGCCAAAAAGAACTATGACCTGCGTGTGCTGGAGCGCGCCAGCTCTCAATAGGGGCAAGTGGAGGAGAGGGGGCAACAAGCACACTGGACTGGCCTCTCTGGCCCCCTCTCAGCCCCTTGCCCTTCTGCCTCCCCCTCCTTTGTTTCCACAGGCATCCTGTCTTCTTTTTTTTAAATTTTTGGTGGGGGAGGGGGGAATCTTTCTGGAGATATTTATATGGACAGAATGAAGAGATACATTGATTTTTTTTTTTGTTCTTTTTGTTTTCTGTTTTTATTTTATTTTACTTTTTGTGTGAAAGAACATGTCCCACCCCTTACCCCCTCTCTGAAACACGTGAATATTGTTTTTGTTCAGCGTTGTGCCGCGGTACGGAGCCGTATTTAATTGCACATACAGATGTTGGCTGGGTATGTTCACTGTACATTTTATTTAATCTGGGTTTATTATTATTAATATTATTATTATTATTATTTGGTTTTTAAATATAAAAAATCGTCTGTCACTTTAAAGCTGCTTCCTCCCTGCCTCTTTCTCCACTCAGATGTTGTGAAGGTGAAGCCCATCAAAGGTGGGCAAGATTTCCTTTTCTTCTTCCAAGCTGGGTGCTGTTGGGATATGGCCTCGGGTGAAGCAGATGGCTTCAATATTAAGCTGATATTTAATTCCTGGATATTGGAATGGCAGGGGAGTAAATATTGGTGCAAGTTGGGTGCAATACTTCTGAAGGGCCTTCCTTCCCTTTGGTTCTGGCCACTGCAACATCATGTTTGCAGTAACATCAAGTTTTCACATCTTGTTTACAACCCAGTTTGAACAGACAAACCATGTTATTGGGAAATGAAAGAGGTTGCTTCTGATCTCCTGTTGCTGGATGCATCAAACAAACAACCAGAATACATAGGAGAGCACATGTAGCATTCAGCTGTAGTTTAGTGCAGCTTTGCATGCGTCGTACAGCTGCTCCCAGCATTCCCAGCCAGTGGCCATGTTGGCTGAGAATTATGGGTGTTGTAGCATCACCCTTCCTGAATTTCCAGCATCTCCGGAAATTCAGGAAGTATCACATCCAACTGCAGCCAGTATTTACCAAGGACCCCCCCTCCCCCCAAGTAATGCATTATCTCAAAACATGCATGAGCTTAAGTGTGTGTTCTTCCAAAAACATCATTGAGGACAGTTTCATTCCATTAACCTTGTTCCAAATCTTTATTAGCCAAATAGGTATTTAACAAGCAGTAATTTGGCAGCTCCTAAAAGATAATTTTCTATAGTCTTTCTTTAATGTATTCATTTAGAGAACTAATATGTTGCAAACTACTTGAGGCTACCATGTTTTTAAAGAGTCTTGTGACTTAACTTGAAAACATGGTTAAGTTTAGGCCAACTTAACCATGTTGTGCATTTCCTTTTCCCCTTTTGAATCACTGACTGTTGCTCGTGGGATGGGAAAATGACAGAAGTAGCCAAGGATGGCTAAACTTAAAGCAGGAGTGGGGAGCAAATTTTGGCTCATAGTCCACCTTTCTTCTGGGGAAGGACCTCAAGGACCCCATGCCAGCAGTGGGCAACCCATGTGCCCCTTTCCATACATGCACATTTCATTTACATATCTTCCCCAAATCCAGACACACACCTGTGTACATATGCATGCACACATGCGTGCATGAACACACAGATGCATATGCCCAGGAAGGTGGCTCTGTGTGCTCTTCATTAGCTCCTGCCCTGAGGAAATTTCAGGAGATCCTCAAGAGTCAACTCCATTCACCCCTTGTTCTTGAGATTGCATGCAACTAGCTTCCTTGGAAGCTGGCCCTTTAGGGTGTGCCAGGCAAGGAGCCAGGTCTGTGCACACCTTGCCTTTCCCAATGGGCAGAATCATGTGGTGGCTCCCAAGGAAGCCAGTTTCACATGCCACTTGTCTTTCTTCAGAGCAGTTCAGTGTTTTTTCAACAATCAAGTCTTCTAACAGTCTCTGAATGGAATGCTGCTGGAGAAATTGATGATGCAGCATTGAAGCGCTCCAAAGAAGAGAAGATTAAAGGTAATGGGGCATGACTTCATAAAGGGGGCATTTCCAAGGGAAGCCGGATGGGGGCTGGATTGGAGAGCCTCACAGCCCGGATTGGGCATTATCCCATTGCTGCTTTGAGAGGTGGGAGAACTCAAAAAAGGCCTGCTGTTTTTGGCAAGAGTAACTAGTTAATCTTCAACCAGCCAATACTACCATTTCTGAACTTGCTCCCCACAAAGACAGATTTGTGTCTTTAACTTTGCTAAAGAAGATGTCAGACTGATTTTGCAAGCTAGGAAACTAAGTACTATTAAAGATGTTTATTTTTCAGCAAGAACAGAAATTCAGAGACAACAAGCAGGTTCAGTATTTGGTACAAAAGGAATCTTTGCCTGCTAGGAAAGAAGTTATGAACCTGAAGCTTCAGTGAGTTAGGTTTAGGGGACCAAATATCTTTTCTCAATGCCAAAGATCAAACCTGGAACAAGTGATGGAATGCTACAGAAGAATACTCCTGACAATACACAGCTAATCCCAAGAGTCACCACACACATAGGTAAGAGATTTCAAGCTGGAGGGACTATGACATCTAGGGGCTGTGACATGCAGCTCTTAATTTTTAAAATTAAAACTAGATAAAACATATAAATGCGGTACATTTGAAATATGGGATTTTAGAAAACTAATCAGTTCCACAGATTAGACAATATTTGCATGTACTTAAAAACATGCACAGACCTAGGCTTTATCCTCTTTCCTCACAGAGATTATTCTGATTTAATCAGAAGATACCAAAGAAGTGAATTGAATCCCTCTTGACTAGAGTGGTGCTATTTGACCCATTCTCTCCACATTATGTTCTCTTCCAAATCTGTAAGGTGCACATTCCCAGTGCAGTATACTTTGTCTTAACCTTTTCACATCTGTGCTCATGTTTATGTATATTTTGTGCTTTAAACCAACCAACCAAGTTGTGTGGCAAATAACTTTCGATTTTGTATAAAATGTACAATCTATAATCAAATGGCATAGTTAATTCTGCTGGCCTTGGAGGAGGCCCAGTCCTATGTGAAGATAAGTGGAGCCCTACCTATCAACAACAGGAACTCTCGCTTAGTACCTACCTTTGAGAGTTTCCCAGGTATTGCTGTAGTGCTAAAGTGACTAGCAGTGCCAGCCTGTCAATGTCTGTTCAGAAGGAACTGCCAGTGAGTTTGATGAGATCTACTCCCATATAAGTGGGTATAGAATTGCAGCCTTGGCAGCTAAAAGCTGGAGCTATTCTCCACTAGCTATTCTCCAGATTAAGTAGATAATTCTGGTGTAAGAATTGGAAGTACTTGGCACATAAGAAGCTGTCCTATAGCAGGCCAAGACTGGTTGAAGGCAGCTTCCTATGTTATAGGTGCTCTGATCCTTCTTTGGGCTTCACAGGTGAAATTCAAGGAAAACCCCATAAGGTCTAGTCTGGTGCTAGAGAAAACTTCAGCTGCCCTGATCCTTGAAGCAGGTTGATCTTTATGTTTTTCTTTAAAGTTCTAATTTGGTGCCCTCCAGATAATTTTGGACTACAACTCCCAAAATTCCCAGTCATTGCCTGTGCTGACTGAGAATGATGGAATTTGTAGTCCAGCTCATCTGGGAGGCATCATAGAAACATAGAAACATAGAAACAGAGCGAGTCAGAAGGGGCCTCCTGGGCCATCTAGTCTGACCTCCGGCACCAGCCGGCTCCGCTCATGACATGCCCACCATGTGCATGTCCAGCCTATCTTTGAACACCCTCACCGATGGGGCCTCAACGACCTCCCGTGGAAGCCCATTCCACGCCCTCGGGGTCCTAACTGTCAGGAAGTGCTTCCTGGCATCCAAATTGAACCTTGGCTCCCTGAGCTTTGCTCCATTGGAGCGCGTCCTGCCTTCCTCTGCAGGGGAGAACAGGCCTCTCCCCATCTCCATGTGACACCCCCTCACATACCTGTATGTTGCCAACATATCCCCTCTGAGTCTCCTCTTCTCCAAGCTGAAGAGACCCAGTTCCCTCAGTCTCGCCTCATACCCCATCCCCTGCAAACCAGCCACCATCCTTGTGGCCCTACGCTGCACTGACTCCAACCTGGCTATATCCTTTCTGTAATGAGGGGCCCAAAACTGAACACAATACTCCAGTTGCGGGCGCACCAGAGTCATGTAGAGTGGAAGTAATACCTCTCTTGATCTAGAAGCCACACTTCTGGCTATGCAACCAAGGGTGGCATTCGCCCTCTTGACCACCGCATCACACTGCTGACTCATGTTTAGCCTGCGGTCAACCAGTACCCCGAGGTCCCTTTCACAAGTGCTGCTCTCCAGCCACTTGTCCCCTAACCTGTACTTATGACAGCTATTCCTATGCCCCAAGTGCAAGACCTTGCACTTCTCCACATTGAACGCCATCCTGTTGTCTCCTGCCCACTTCCATAGTCTGTCCAGATCCTTTTGGATCTGGAGTACCTGCTTCTCAGTTGTGGCCACTGCTCCAGTTTTTGTGTCGTCTGCGAATTTGATCAGCAGACTGTTCACCCCTTCTTCCATGTCGTTAATGAAAAGAGACATCCACTTCAACAGGTGGCTATCAACCAGCAGGGATGTATTACTGGGACTAACCCTGAGAAGGAGAGAGTACTGCTCTGAATACTTTAGGCCCATTTTTTCTGGAATCAGTAATGAACATTGGTGCCTTGCATGCAGACCCAGGGTGGAACTTTACAAACCCAGACAGGTTCTTATTTTCAATTACAGTGGCTTCAGAACCTGCAGAGGTGGGACAGGAGAAATGGAAAGTAATCTTGTCAATGGTATTTTGTTATTGGGCATTTGATCATGGATGAAAAAGTAAATCTGGCAGGTTCTTGTGTAGTTTCCACGCTCCTGAGTCTCTCGGCTGATAAATCTTGACCTGAGCCATTCTGATGAGGTGCTAATTTGCAGCATTCAGTTAGTGGGGCCCTGCATCTTGGGCTGTGATTTCTCTTTCAGGCATCATAAGCAAATGGATCTTTATTTTGCCTCATCTGCATGCCAGTATCTGGACAATGCCCGCCCCTTCTCTGTCCAGGGTAAGTTGGCTGAGCTGCTGCATTGATGTCTCAGACAGTTTGGCCCACAATTCATGTTCAAGCTGCTACCTAGTGTCCAATTTCTCTGTGTCAGCCCTCCCAATGGAGGGCAGCTGTCTTTTCCCCTCTTGTCCTGTCACTTCAGTTGTGGTGCTGGGACAGCAAACTTTTGCATGTTAAGTTCTGGGAAGGGGAAAAGTCTTTATCCACTGTATGGATCTCTAAAGTGACACAGCAGGCACTCTGGGGCTGTAGGGGATTGCCTGATAGGCTCAGGATTTAATCTGCAGGGAGTGTGAACCCATATTCTTGAAGGTAAGTGTGTATATATAAAATACATTTATACTGAGATTGATATCTTTATACCTTGCCAGACTTCACCGCCATCAGCTACTGTTTTCTTGCAGGGATATAAGTGTCTTTTCTTGGATTTGACACTTGAGAAACATAGCAAATTCTCTTTGTTTTCCTCCTGCTGTCTTTAAGTGGTTGACTTTCTGAGTTAGACAAATATGTCAGTTTCATTCTGGAGGCTTAGAATGGCAGAAATTCCTCTTCTGACAGTGACTAGGGAAAGAACTAGTGTGCACAGGAATCTGTGTTCATATTTTTGCAGTAATGTTGTAAAATTGAAGGTTCATCACTTCCTGAAGAGTGTTCAGTTTTGCAGCACAGGAGCCCAGCTTCCGCAGATAGGCAAGGGAATGGCCCCGGCTACCTCCCAAGCTCTTGTTATTTGGAAAGGAAGGAGGTGAGGGCTGTTTGTGGCCCATACATGAGCCATGAAGCGGTGAAATGCAGGCCTGGCCTAACCACTTAAAACACGAGGAACATTTTGTCCCTGAGGAAACGGCTGTTTTCAGTTGTTGAATGTGAGAGGCTGAGTTTTGTAAAAGAGCAATGCTGGTGATCATCTCGCGTTTTGTGCCAGGAGGCTGTTCCTTGCCTCCGTGCCAACCTAGTAAACGTGTTGCTTATTTGAGCGGCTAGTAATTAAACCTCCAGGAATCGGAGCCTGATGGCTGCTCTTTGACCACTGCTGGGGCTTCGGGTCCATGTGTGGACCCGGAGACTCTAGAGCCAGCTACACACTGGAAACCCCGAATGCTTTTGTGCTGAGGGGCTGCAAGTGACATGGCTGAGGGCAGGCATGGATCATGTTTGTGGTTGGCCACTCCCTGGGTCGTTCATACAGATCTGGAAGCTGGGAATGCTAAGCAGGGGAAAAGGGGTCTTGTCCCAGGCCAAGAATTTCTTCCTGGTTTCATGTTGGGGGCTCAGTCCTTCTGTTAAGGATTTTGGAAACGTCTGGAAAATTGTTCTGCCAATTAGTTTCAAAGGATCAGATGAGTTAGGAACGTATGTTTGTACTCATACCCACAAAGTGATTTGTGAACAGGGCTCACTGAAAGCATCATCAGAAGGTTTTCAATAACAGGGCTTAAATATCTGGAGTGATCATAAAGAAAAAACACCTCTGAGCATGTGTAGAGTTCACTGAGTAATCTTGGCATATGCCTACACAACCAGGATTAAGGAGCAGATTTTCCCAGGTGATCTTCCTGGGAAGTTAATGAAAATGAAGCACTTACACTGTTTCAGTGCTGGAATCCATTTTATCTCACCAAATACTAATCCCATAGTAGATAATCTCTTGTTTAGTATACTAGTTCCTTGCAAGAACTATTTGCCCTCTGTCCTTTTCTCTAACATAACTGAATTCTGGGAAGCTAATGGGGAAACAGTGAATTTCTGTTCTGACTTGCTCAATCAAATAAACCCCCATGGGACATTTTACACAGATTTCATCATGCTTATGTTGTCCTGTGAGGGTATTTTATTGCAGATTAAAACTAGTTTAATGATCTTAGGAACCCTTGCGAATTGTGTGGGTTGGCAAGCGATGTCTGATTTTCAGCATTCTGACCAAACTACAATTCCCAGGATCCCTCCCTCCTCCTCCCCCTCTCTCTGTGGGTGGGAGGGAGGGAGGGAGGGAGTCATTAACAGTTATGCCCAATATAAATCCATAGTATAACTACGGCCTTGCTGAATGAACTCCTGGGGCTAGTTAGGAAACCCTTTTAAAAATGCATTTTAGAAATGGATACATTCAGTTTCTAAAGTCACAACGCCAAAGTGGATTGGTTCCTTTTTTCATGCATGAACTGGCCTACCCTTTTTACCAGCCTGAATTGAGAATAAAACAAGAGACCTAATCAGGGATAACTAATCTGTATTAGGAGCCCTAGGAAAAGAGGTAGTTTTGAGTCTACATGCAATTTTTAAGACAAATATGAGAGACTCTGAAAATGTTCCTGAGCAAAGATGATAAGGTAACTCTCTCTCTTTTAATTCTACTCTTGGCCATTGCTTGCTAAATTGTCTTGGAATGGCAAAAATACAGTGAATGTGCAAGTTAACAGTGATGGCACAGACAGGGGGCATTGTCTGTTCCATTGAAAAGAAATTACTGCATTTGCTTTCCCCCAGAGATGGCTGCAGTGTGGTGAAAACAAACAGTTAAAAGCCTAGAGGTCCCTCCTCCCTATGAGTGAGATGACCTGTTTGGGAAATATGACCCTTGTCAGCAACTTTTTATTGCCAGCACACCGATTTTAACCATTTTCATAAGCCATGCTTAAATTAGTTTTAGACATTGCCAGGGTCT
The DNA here is from genome assembly GCA_023646645.1 of Varanus salvator macromaculatus. NCBI lineage: Eukaryota > Metazoa > Chordata > Lepidosauria > Squamata > Varanidae > Varanus > Varanus salvator. The sequence goes on from JAIXND010000795.1 coordinate 17,104,462, forward strand.
TATTTGAATGAAAAGCTTCCTTTGATGGGATTAATCACGCTGATTCCTACGATTGACTTCATGCGCTCTGTTCCAGACTCAAAGGTGGCCTTAGTGTTATTTATTTATTTATAGCATTTTTATGCCCCACCCATCGCCGAAGCCTCGGGGTAGCTTACAAAAAACAATTTGTATAATATTAAAATTATTTTGGAGTTTCTCGGCAGATGTACAAGCAATTAAATAAAAACCCCATTAACAAAATATCATTTAAATAAAAATGTCTTGGCCTGGCGCCGAAAAACAAATAACGATGGCGCCAGGCGAACCTCTCTGGGGAGTGCATTCCATAGGTGGGGCGCATTCCATAGGTGGGGTGTTACCAGTGAAGAAGTCATTTAAAGGGGGTGCAGGATGCTTGCCTTAGCAGCCCGACTACCAAGGACTACCAGCTCCTCTTACCACCACTCTTGCCCTCTCTTTGTGCCCTGCACAACACAAATTAGAATCAGAAGTGTTCAAAGGATCACATTTCTATCAGATTTCTCTGGCTTCCATTTCAAGCTGTTTATCTGCTTCAGGAAGCAGAAATGGGCATGTGTGGAAGAGAGAATGTACTTATTTATTTATTCAATTTATATGCCACTCCACTAGCGATAGGCTCTCTAGGTGGCTTTCAACATGATAAATTGCAACAACAAAAAACTACACAAACATAATATAACATTTTCTACAAAGACCAATAACAACAACAACAACAACAATAATAAATAAGTTAACAGAATTAAAAACCAAAATAGGAAAAGAATAGAATTAATAAATACTATTAATTCTATTAATAAATAGAATTAAATATATATATATATATATTCTCAGAAATAATGTATAAACCATTAAAATAAAGAATAAATATCTCTCCTTTACAATCATGTCCCATCGGCAGCAGCATAAAATAATATTATTATCTAAAAATTAATCTGCTACAATAACTGCTAAACAGATAAGTCTTTAGTTGGCACCTAAAAGCTGAAAGAGTCAGTGCCAACAAGTCTTCAAGTGGGATTGAATTCCATAGTTGGGGTGCTATGCTGGAAAAGGTCCTCCTACTTGCATACTCCCTCCTCACTTCGTGAGGGGAGGAACACCAGAGGAGGGCTTCAGATGAAGACCACAGTGAATGGGCTGGTAGATATGAAAGAGGTGCTCCCTCAAATAACCTGGCCCCAAGCCTTTTAGGCCTTCATATGTTCTTGTGAGCACTTTGAATTGGATCCAGACAGCAACCGGCAGCCAGTGTGACCTGTGTAGGACAGGCATGATATGCTCATATGCTAGTCTTTGTCAGCAGACGTACTGACTGATTTTGGATAAGTTGCAAGGTCTGGACTGTTTTCAAAGGCAGCCCCACATAGAGTGCATTACAGTAATCCAGGCAGGTGGTTACCTGCACATGGATGAACAGAGCCTTTTCATGGTTATCCAAGTAGAGACACAGCTGATAAATCAGCCAAAGCTGATAAAAAGTACTCCTGGAAACCTGGGCAACAAGTGATATCTCGGGATCCAGGAGTACTCCAAGACTGAAAACCTTATCCTTTAGTGGGAGCACAAAAATTCTCCAGTTGAACAGATGGACTCCCCAACAACAGTACCTCCATCGTATCTGGATTCCACCTCAGATGATTGGCCTGCATCCAGTCCATTACTGAGCTCAGATGAATTTAGAACTGCCTCCACCTCACCTGGGGATGATGCAAATGAGAGGTGGAGCTGAGTGTCATCAGCATACTGATGTCATTCAGAGATTTGAGCTGACGTGTCATCTCCCAGCAGTTTCATTAGATGTTAACATGGGGACAAAATAGAGCCCTGCGGAATTCCATGGCACAAAGGACATGGCGCAGAGCAATAGTCCCCTGACACCACCATCTGGAGACAGACAGGTAGGAGCAGAGTACATACATATGTATGCATTATATGTATATCCTGCCATTTATCCTTTCAAGGAACTCAAGGCAGCTTATATAATTCTCCTCCTCCTCTTCACTTTACTCTCTCAACAATAGCCCTGCGAGTTAGGGTGGGCTGAATGTCTGTGATGGGCCAAGGCTGAGCAGGGACTAGAACCCAAATCTTCCGAGTTTCAGTCCCACTCTCTTAACCACTACACAACACTGGCTCTCTAACAAAAGCATTCTGAAGAGTTTCCTTCTTCCGCCTTCTCAAGTTATTCTGCATTCATCCTTTTTTCTCACCCCTTGGGTCTTCTTAAAAGAAAGGACCAGAAGCTTCACACTGGGGACCAAATCTGACCCTCCTGGGTACTTCAGATGGCTACATCCCCTTTCCTTGAAACACTGAACATTGGGTCGCCTCCCACTTCTGTGTCATTTCCCCCATTCTGGACAGTTGCAATGCTTTTTTAAGGCTTACTTACTGGCAAGAGCATTAATTCAAAGTATGCAGGTATATAGCGCTCTTTCCCTTTGGTCCTGCCCCTTTCACCTTCAGCTCCAACCAATGTGGAATGTGCCCCTCAAAAACTTTTCCAGAAGAGAAGTTGGCCCTGGGCTGAAAAAGAACATGTACCCCTATTTCACAACGTTGACTTTCTGACTCGGAAGGCTATAGAAGAGAGGGAAAATGTGGCTCCCAGAGGCAGGAACTTTCTTCCTTATATAGGCCCCAAGCAGTTTGCCAGAAGGAAGGTCAGTGACTGACACAGCACAAGTTCCACTCATGCACCGTTCTCATTGAACCTGGGGGCTGCCAGTTGCTGAGCCCTTACACACGATCCACTTAGCTCTTTTTTTGTAGCATGTCAAGTAATATGTTGTGGGAATCACAGAGCATACCAAACTGTGGGCATTGTAAAAATGCCTACAGTACCTTTTTCTAGGTAGCGCACAGAGACATTGAAATGACCCCTGCTGCAGAAGTGAAGCCTTTTGTTAACGCTGGATGACCAGATGTTGCCCAGAAATGGACAATCGTCTCCAAGGTGGTTGAGGTGATCCTATGTGAGGTGCAGCACTGATTGGCTCCCATAAGGAACCAAAATACCATCTCTGCCTGTCCATTCCCATGCTATACCAGGCTGGAGCTATCCCTTTGCCAGGCAAAAGCTCTGCTAAAGCCATCTTCACTCTCCAGCAAGACATTTTGTGCTACTTTGACTGGGATAGAACGCAGAGCTTTTTATTTTCTTCCGAAGTTAGACTAGGGTCCAGTTTCTATAATCAGGAGAATCAGGTGGGCTCGACCCCTTCAGGCTCAAGGCTGTAGTTTCACTTGCTTATAGAAGGTAGAGCATTCAGACTTTCTACACACAGGTGACTAGTACTTCAGGAGAATAATACTAAGGTAGATTCTTCCCTCAACTGCAAGGTGCTTTGGTGCAATGTTTTGGCCTCATACCACCACTGTAATGGGGGAATATTAAATCATCATTGCCCCTCCACTTACATCCTGATGCCTGACAGTTCAAGGGAACCATTGCCATTGGACTCTGCCAAATTGTATATCAACTAGTCCTCATGATCTGTCTAGCTCCAGGGGTTCCCAGAATTCTTCCTTTATGGCAGGGATGTGCCTGTTGTGGAATTCCAGGTCCATCATCTCAGGTGAACCTTTTGTCATCAAAACCATGAGCTACGGAACTACTGGCAATGTAGAGAAAGGTCTTCTCCTTAATCATGTGGGACATGAGTTATGATTATTCACCAGTGAGTAAGGTTACTCACTCATTCGTAAACTTCATAAACTGCTCATCTTATGGAAGCTCTCTATTAGAGAAAGAGCGAGAGCTTATGGACAGAGCCTTGTTGTGAGCTCATTCTCTCAAGATACTAAATATAGTGAGAATGATTTCAGTTTTTAAAAAGTGTGTGTTGGAAGGATGAAGGCATTTGGATATGGCAGAGTAAGTATTTAAATGGTTGAGTTGTTTTGCAGAATTCCAACAGTTTTGTTTTGAAGAGTTTCACTCCAAAACCAGAAATTGCAAAAGGCTCTATGCATACCACAGACATCAATAATTTGTCTGCGAGCTCATATTGATTCAATAAAATGATGCAACAAGATACTCATGATAGTATGCTATAGTCCTGATTATATAATGCAGCTCATTGAGGCCCCATCTGTCTTGTCAGTTCAAGAGCAGTAGTGCTAGTGGGGTGGAAGGCATTCTCCACATGCTCAAAGGTGCTCTTTCCACGTGTCAAGGATAAGCGCTGATGCTGAACTCTTGTTCTCAGATGAGCCTTAAAGCCCTGCCAGCCCAAGAACTGGCATTTCTTCACCAGGCTTCATCCTGCCTGTGACATCATTCCACCCTTCCATCCCTGGAATTTCATGGCTTGGACAGCTGGTGCGAGTCTAGATGTTTGTGATTTCCCACAGTAGAGGTCTGCAGAATATCAGGGCCCATGTGGTTTAAGCCTGAGGGATCTTGCCTGACACACACCCCTTAAATAGATGCTGTGAGTACCACTCCTGTCCTACCGGACCCTGGCTCATACCCCACTGGCTTTGTTTATTTTCATTTTTATCTTTGTATCCGCTCTCTTCTCTGTGCAGTATGACAGAAAAAGAGATACTAGAGCCACCTGCATCACCCACGTCTGAAGGGGGTAAACCCTCGGAAGGGGTAAGTGCTGTTGTGGGTTAAATGGGGAGGGTGACTCCTAATTCCTGCACAATCAGCCACAGGGTCTGTCTGGAGAAGCGTGGTCTTTCTCCACAACATCCTAGGATGCCAGAACCTTCCGACTGTGGTCTGTTTGGCTGTGGTGGTTGCAACCAATCAGATTGGGAAATACTCTTCCACATGCCCGCTTGCTAGTGAAGCCAAGTGGAAGCCTTCCCAATAAGAACTATCCCTCTGCTTCCCTGCATCCCCAAGACTTTCTGATCGCTGTCACATTTCACAAGCACGGAGGGCCCCCTCCTCCTCCTTGGGGTGTCTCCTGAAGGTTAGGGTCGCCATTGGGCCAACTTGTCCAGCTTTACATTTGCACAAAGTTTTCTGTTATGGCCACGATCCAAAGAAATTACTCCGAGTCTCTTGCTTAATGGGCTTTTTAAAAAACAGCAAAGATACATGTTTTCTTGAACAGAAAGCCATGCTATAACCCTTATGAACTAGTGCATGGGTTGCCAACAAGCCTGAATAGTGAAATAAACCTGCCCAGGTTTGTCCCCCCTCCTTTCTATACAGATGGAGGAATTGCTATTTTTTTTCCCCAGTAAAAGCTATACATTGGAATTGGTTGACACACTTTTTGAGTAAAAGCTAAGAAGAGGGATGGCTTCAGAGTAATTTCTGGCAGCTGTGAAGATGTTTCTTCCTTCAGTGCACATCCCCTTTGTACTTCATAGGACCATGGAAAGCTGAATTTTATTAAGCCAGAGCTAGTTTTGCCCACTGTGGGCCCATGTAGCCCAGTGTTGCCAACATTGATGCAGTTCAGGATGATGGGAAAATGAGGAAAGCTTGTGCTTCATCAGTATTCTCTAACCAAGAAGCATGGTCTCCTTGTTCCCAGTACCAAATGCAAGCTTTTCTTGATACTGTTTGAATAGGAATTACGTGCATTTGGGTTCATCTTTTCTTCAAGTGCTAACATGTATACTTTCCCCTCACTGTGAAAATGCTTCCCCTCACTCTGCAAAACATGCATCTGAAAGTGTCCGTTTGTTTTATTTCATAGATTTTTATATACCCCTGAACATACTGAAAAATATCCCTAAATGGGCCAGAGAATTCATTATAGTGGACCCTAAAATACATAAACAGTGTTAAAATGTTAATTTGAAACATTAATAAAAGCCTTGAAATCATTTAAAGCAACACTGCAGTCGCAAGCAAGCCTACTGAGCAGCACATTTGATCAGGGAAGTCCTGGGTGCTGCTACTTGCGAAGTTGTGTCCGACCCTTTGTGACCCCATGGACAACACTCCTCCAGGGCTTCCTGTCCTCTACCATCCCCCAAAGTCCACTTAAGCTCACACCAACTGCTTCAGTGACTCCATCTAGCCACCTCATTCTCTGCCGTCTCCTTCTTCTTTTGCCGTCAATTGTTCCCAGCATCAGGCTCTTCTCCAGGGAGTCCTTCCTTCTCATTAGGTGGCAAAAGTATTTGAGTTTCGTCTTCAGTATCTGAGCAGTCAGGGTTGATTTCCTCTAGGACTGACCGGTTTGATCGCCTTGTGGTCCAAGGGACTCACAGGAGTCTCCTCCAGCACCACAATTCAAAGCCCTCAATTCTCCGGTGCTCCGGTCCTTATGGTCCAACTTTCACAGCCATACATTGCAAGTTGAACACATATGCAAAGGCAATTGCAAGCGTGAAATCTACAAGCATTGCCTGAAAAATGTGCTTGTGAGTCCAACCTGGGCAAGTCATGGTTAAAAAAGCAAGATTTTCAAGCATCCCAGCAGCAGCTCTCGACTTTTCCCAGCACTCCAGGGAACCATCAGGGATCAAATCTGCAACCTTCTATATACAAAGCATATGCTTTACCTCTGAGCTATGGCCCTTGTCCATGGCTGTGCTTTTGGGGAACACAAAGTGGGACACATTGTAAAATGCCTTACAGCATTAACCACAAGGCTAGGCTGACTGAATCACAGAGTCAGAGGAGGGCTGGTTGGCTATCTAGTCTGATTTCCCCTGTTAAGCGGGGGAACCCAGTCCTGGAGCTGTATAGCCTGTACTTAAGAACACCCCACCCTCCCTCTGGAAGGCTTCCATGATCACATTGCTTGTACCATCAAGACATTTAGAAACATAGAAACAAAGAAACAGAGCGAGTCAGAAGGGGTCTCCTGGGCCATCTAGTCTGACCTCCAGCACCAGCCGGCTCCGCTCACGACATGCCCACCATGTGGACGTCCAGCCTATCCTTGAACACCCGCACCCATGGGGCCTCAACGACCTCCCGTGGAAGCCCATTCCACGCCCTCGGGGTCCTGACTGTCAGGAAGTGCTTCCTGGCATCCAAATGGAACCTGGGTTCCCTGAGCTTTGCTCCGTTGGAGCACATCCTGCCTTCCTCTGCAGGGGAGAACAGGTCTCTACCCATCTCCATGTGACATCCCCTCACATACCTGTATGTCACCAACAGATCCCCTCTGAGTCTCCTCTTCTCCAGACTGAAGAGACCCAGTTCCCTCAGTCTTGCCTCATACGGCATCCCCTGCAAACCAGCCACCATCCTTGTGGCCCTACGCTGCACTGACTCCAACCTGGCTATATCCTTCCTGTAATGAGGGGCCCAAAACTGAACACAATACTCCAGTTGTGAGCACACCAGAGTCGTATAAAGTGGTAGTAATACCTCTCTTGATCTAGAAGCCACACTTCTGGCTATGCAACCAAGGGTGGCATTCGCCCTCTTGACCACCGCATCGCACTGCTGACTCATGTTTAGCCTACAGTCAACCAGTACCCCGAGGTCCCTTTCACAAGTGCTGCTCTCCAGCCACTTGTCACCTAACCTGTACTTATGACAGCTATTCCTATGCCCCAAGTGCAAGACCTTGCACTTATCCACATTGAACGCCATCCTGTTGTCTCCCGCCCACTTCCATAGTCTGTCCAGATCCTTTAGGATCTGGAGTACCTGCTCCTCAGTTGTGGCCACTGCTCCAGTTTTAGTGTCGTCTGCGAATTTGATCAGCAGACTGTTCACCCCTTCTTCCATGTCATTGTTGAAAAGATTAAACAGGATCAGCCCCAGGACAGAGCCCTGGGGGACCCCGCTTGTCACTGGCTGCCATCCCGATGATTCCCCACTAATGGTTACCTTTTGCTTTCGGTCAGTCGACCATGCCCTAATCCACTGGACAGTGCTTTGGTGTATCCCAAAACCCCTCAGTTTCTCCACCAGGATATCATGGGGCACTCTGTCAAAGGCCTTGCTGAAATCCAGGTGTACCACATCCACTGCATCCCCTCCATCTAGCCATCTCGAAACCTTGTCATAGAATTCCATAAGGTTTGTCTGGCAGGACCTGTTTTTGCGGAAGCCGTGTTGTGTGGCTGTCAGCCTCCCTTCCCTATCTAGCATCACTAGATCTCTCTCTATTATGAGCCTTTCCATTGTTTTTCCTACAATGGGCGTAAGGCTAACCGGTCTATAATTCCCCATGTCCCTTCTACTACCCTTTTTGAAAATTGGAACCACTGATGCCACCCTCCAGTCCTCTGGAACTTCATCCGTTCTCCACGAGGCCTCAAAAATGGAGGCCAGCGGGTGTGAGAGAACCCCTGCCAACTCTTTTAAGTACTCTCTAACCCATCAGGGCCTGGTGCCTTTGTAATGTCCAGTGCCCTGAGGAGCCCCTCAACTTCAAGGGGGGTGACTCTAATCTCTGCCCCTAAGTCCCCAGCCTCATCCAATCTCCTATGCAGATATCCCCCGTCCTACTTTGGGGAGAACACAGAGGCAAAAGGGTCATTTAGCATCTGTGCCTGTTCCTTCATGTCAGTCACTGGATCTCCTTCCTCCTTATTTAGTGGTCCCACCACTTGTCTCCCCTTCCTTTTCCTATTTACATGCTGAAAGAAGCCCTTTTTGTTGCTCTTGATATTCTTGGCAAGTCTCAGCTCGTAATCAGCCGTAGCCTTGCGAAGAATCTTTCTGCAATGGGCCTCCTCCTCCCGGTATACCCTTTTGTCTGTTTGCCCCAGTACCCATTTCCTACGGAGGTTCCTCTTTCGTCTAATCCCTCTAACTACCTCCTTTCGCATCCATAGCGGCACTCTCCTCCGCCTCCCCACCTTACTGACTAGCGGTATCGTCAAGGCTTGCACCTCCAAAACCTCCCTTTTGAGTGCCATCCACCCCTCCTCAACTCGCTTACCTTCCAGTAACCTATCCCAGGAGACTTTCCCCAGCCTGGCCTTCAGTTGGCCAAAGTTGGCCCTCTTGAAGTCCCAGCTTCTAGTGCTCGCCCTGCTACACATCCCCAGTCCTCTGATCTCAAAGCAAAGGATGGAGTGATCACTCGCATCCAGAGCTCCCCTAATCTGTACTTCATCTATCAGCTCCTCCCTATTGGTCAAGACCAAGTTAAGGATGTTTCTCCCCCTCGTCGCCTCTCGGACCCTCTGTGTGAAAAACCCTCCCCCTATAGCTTCTAGGAAGCGATGTGACCTGGCTGTCACTGCTGAGTGATTCTCCCAAGTAATATCCTGGAGATTGAAGTGAAATTACTGTGTCTCTCCCCCAAGATATCCTTAGAATCTGGCCTGTCAGGACATCATCCAGGGTCTCAAGTTGACCTGGAGGGCAATAACATACCCCCACTGTCAGGTCCCCTTCCCTGTCAAAACCCCGAAGTTTCACCCAGAGTGCCTCTACCGAATCCCCATCTGTGCTGCATTCTATCTCACTGCATCCTATCCCTTCCCTGACGTATAAAGCCATGCCCCCATCTCTCTTTCCCTTCCTGTCCTTTCTAAAAAGGTGATACCCTTCTATGTTCACATTCCAGACTTGCCTTTCACCCCGCCAAGTTTCTGTGATTCCCACCAGGTCATACCCTCCTATTCCCAGGAGAGCTTCAAGCTCTTCCTGCTTATTACCCATGCTCCTAGCATTGGTGTACATGCACCTCAACTCCTTCCCACCGCTTCCTTTCCTTGGAGTGCCCAGCATCCTCCTTCCTCCCATCCTCCCTGGTACCTGTCGGTACCTGTCGGAGTCCTGTCAGTCCCTGCAGTATCTCTAAAACCCTGCTCCCAGAGCCCTGATCCTCCCCCCACACTTGTCCAGTGCAGCCACGTTACTGGGGGGCCTGAACCCACCCCCGCCGGCTCAGTTTAAAGTCTTCCGGACGAAGCTCGCTAGAGCATCTCCAAAGGATCTTTTCCCCATCCTTGTGAGGTGTAACCCATCCCTTGCCAGAAGTCCATTGGCAAGAAAATGAGTGCCGTGGTCAAGGAACCCGAAGCTTTTCTTCTGGCACCACACCCTAAGCCAGTCGTTCACCTCGAAGACCCTCCTGTCCCTTCCTGGCCCAAATCCCTGGACCAGTAAGATTAACGAGAAGGCCACTTGGGCCTTTAGCTCCCTGAGTTTCTTCCCCAAGGCCTCGAAGTCCCTAGTGGTCCCAACCACACCCTGCCTGGCCACATCATTTGTGCCCACATGGATCACCAGGACCGACTGCTGACTCCCGGAGCGAACAAGACCCTCCGCTCTGTCCTTCACATGCCGGATGCGTGTGCCTGGCAGGCAGCAAACCTCCCTTGTCTCCAGGTTGGGGCAGCCCACAGTCGCCTCAGTGCCCCTCAGCAGGGAGTCCCCAACAACAATCACCTGCCGCCGTACCTTCCCGGTGCTGGTGGGCGGCCGTGCCCTGGCCCTCGCCTCTCCTGCAACAGCCCCCTTGGCGCCTGATGTCCCAGGCTGGGGGTCCTGCTGGTCCCTCAAGGCCTCATCAGCCCCAGCCTCCCCAAGCGGAGAGAACCTGTTTCCCAGCTCCAGATTGGTGCCAGGAGAAGGAGGAGGCCATGCTGGCCTCCTCCTCCTGTGGGTGACATACCTCCATGTCTCTGCAGCTGCTCCTCCCATGGCCTCTCCCTCAGCCCTCTGTCGAGAGGGGGGCTGCTCCGGAGAGCTCTCTCGGCCCTCAGGCACCTCACCTCCTCTTCTAGCAGGGTCACCATCTTGCACCGAGGGCAAGTGTATCCCTGCCTCTCATGGGGGAGAAGGGTGAACATATCGCAGCTCTCGCAGCGGACAGCAATACCCGTGACTCCCACCAAGTCCATCTCCTGGTCTGCCATCGGTATCCCGTCCGAGACTTTACCTTGGTCCCCTGCCTTGTTAGTCCTGCAGTTCCCCTCACTCGCCCAGTTCTCCCAGACAAAAACCCACTCGCACACACACACAAGGATAAAATAAACTTAAATGTAAATTGGAAGAAAGACAAAGCACAGCACAGCACAAACAAAACAAACAAACAAACAAACAAACAAACCGCTGTGTCTCAGGGAAGGGGGTCTCTGGGCAGCCGGGGCCGCAGCTAACGGGCGCAGACAAGGGGCGACACCAATGGCTGAGCGTGGCCTTATCAGTCCCTCCGGCCGGTGGCCCCGCCCCTCTGCTTCCTCCTGGCCCCTCTAGCCTCTCTGGCCCCGCCCCCTTCCTCTCCGCTGCTCCTGGCCCTCTGCTCCTCTGCCCAGCTCCTACCTTGCCTTCGCCAGTCCCCTGGCCACTCAGCGCTCTCTCCCAGCCTGTGCCTCTGCTGCTCTGCCGCTCTGCCAAGAGGCCAGAGCCAAAAGGGCTTGTAGTGGCTGAGTGTGTCCTTATCAGTCCCTCAGGCTCGTGGCCCCGCCTGTCTCCTAATGTTCACCTGAAATTTGCCCTTCTGTATCTTAATGCCATTAGATGTAGTTCCACTGTCTGGGATGGCAGAAAACACATATTTGCCCTCCTGCGTAACAGCCCTTCAGGCTGCCCCCTCAGTTGTCCGGGCTGGTTGGGCACTAACCTTTCCACACTGGAACCAGAATTTTTTGAATCAGCAGTTTGCCAACCCTGCCTTTCACAAATTGCACATAAAAACCCCCTTTTGCTTCACATGAGGTGGCCAATACTCATGGAGGATTGCTGTTCAAGAAACACCAAGCCCCCTTTAGGTGGGCAAAACCAGCTGTTTGGGTTTGTTTTGGATCCTGGTCTAAATTGGCAAGGCATGCTGGGCATTTTGCAACTAGAAGGTCAAAGTTCTGCTTTGCTGAGGGGAATATATTGTTACAGCGATGCATATGCATATATTCAAGCGGCATAATTCCCCAAAAGTTGCTGGAATGTCAAGCAGGTTGCTGGAATTTGGAGGCATTGGCAGAGACAAAATAAGTTGGGGCACGTGAACACATAATGATCTGCAAGTCTAAAAGGAAGCTCACACGAGGAAAGTGTGTTACTCTTACATAAGGTGGCAGCTTGAAAATTTTCTCTGTGAGGTTTCCCCTTGGGACATGAGCAAATGGAGGTGTCGGCCATTTGTGCCTACCTATGCCTATATCCTTGCTGTGGGTGCTCATTGTATTTGAAGTCTTTTTTAGGTGGGAGTGGCTCATAGAAAGTGCTGGACTAAGCAGTCCTGTCCAGAATAATATTTTGACATTTTTGGTCACTAGTGACTTACTCTCACCTTTGCACGCTACTCAACTCCTAACCTTCAAATGTGGAACAGAAGTCCTTTTAGTGTGTGTGTATCTTAGACAAAGTACTTCTGTGACAAAAACCAGCAACACAATACTTTATAAGATCTTTATGAGCAATGGAGTTTGTCTTTGGAAGAGATCTTAAGAATTAGGACAAACTCTTCTGTGGGATCCCCAGAAGTTGTAGATGTTTGTGATGAGATACACAAATATTTTTGGAACAGTTTGTCATATCTACCCCAAAGCCTACTGTTAAGCACTCCTTTCCCCTTCCTAAAGCAATGGTGATTCTAGCAGTAATGCTCAAGGGTTGTTTCTTATGCATAAGACAAACTGGAGACCCAGGTGGCTTTATAACACTTATTTTTATTTACATGCATAAAAGAAGGGTCTAGTGGAAGCAAATAAAAACAGACTGCAAAACCACCATTCCTGAATCAGATTCCCAAAACACCTCTGTGCTACCACCAGCCTCTTGCCATCCTACTAAACTCTCAGCTCTAAACTCCTAATTCTGCCTTCTTCCAAATTCCAAGCTGCCTCTGCTTCTTGCATTGCACATATTCTGCTTCATGTCGCATTCCGGCATTCCGCATTCCGCAGGGGAAGGAGCAAGTTCCAGCCATGAAGGGCACAAGTTTGTTGTGTTAAGCCCTCAATTGCTCACTAGTTGCCCAGAGTTAGGCCAACTCACAATACAATGAGTTGAATTACCTATGGTGGTATCCAGAAGGTATTAGGCACTTGTGCAGAGCAGTGGACAGGGTGTTGGAATTTCACTAAGCCCTGAACTTCTGCATTGGCATAGCCTTGTCATACAGCCTTAGGCAAATTGCTATCCACCCCATCTCCATTCCATAGATGTCAAATGGGGACAATAGCAGCCTGCTTTACAGAGTTGTTGCATCGCTTGAATAATCAAATCAGTCATTTTAAAGGAATATAGGAGTCACAAAAAGATGGAAAATCAGAGTCATTGCAAGGGTAAAGCAGGACAAGGGGAGAGTTTTAGGAATGTACATTCACATTAGGAATATCCCTTTTCAATTCAGTCTGCTTGCTTGTCTTTGTTCATGACATAAACTTAGCAGATAGGAAATTCTATCTAAGAATGCAAAATACTCTACTCACATTCTCTGTATCGCTTACAGCAAACCCCACTGTATGCCAGGCGGTTATTATGCTAGACATATTGCAGTCTTGGGGCTCAGGCCTGCATCAGTGTCTTGCTTGAGGCCAAACTAGCAAATGTGTTGGATAGGTAAGACTTGAACAAGAGTCTCAGCTTACAATTTTGCCACTTTGGCTAGCCAGCTGCACACATATTGAGCTTAAAATGTGCATAAGCTTGGCTCACTATCAAGAAACTCTGACAGTGAATGTGCAGTGGCTTTGTTCCTTCTCTTCTCATTTACATCTTTCCTGAACATACAAGCGGGCCCATTCAGTAATGCGGGAAAATGCAGAAATAAGAAGCCTGAGCTTTGCTCTCCCACAACAGTCTTCCACAGACTAAGATTTCTCTGCTCTTCATACTAGCCTACCTTCCAAAAGGGCCTCCATCTAGAGGTGTGGCCTCTGTTCCAATTTGTTCTGGAAAAATGTAGGGGACCAGAAATGCTTTCAGGTACAACATACTGGTTTTGCTATTCTATACATTCTGCTTGTTCTAATGTCTTGGAACAGCAAAGGGACTCTGCACTAGAAGAGAACCGCTCAAGATTGGCGTAAGGTTCTTACTCTACTGAGCAGAGGTGGGCCACTTAGCTATGCTGCCCTACAACTTCCATGATCTCTCCCCATGGGCTGTGCTGATGAGTCGCAGGCCAAAGCTTCCAGGGAGCCGTAAAGTGCTCATCCTTGTGGTGGAGGAGTTACCCATAGAATACAAAACATAGAAACAATCTAAACACTGCAGGATTTTCCACATTTCATTAAACTCCCAAATATCAGGATCCCAGGGGACTCTGTATGGACACAAATAAATATATGTGAAAGAGTGCAGGAGGATGAGTATTGGCTGGCTCTGTCCCCTGAGACATAAATTACCAAGTACAGCCTCAGGAAAGAGGTTGCATTTCAAGCATTGTTTTCTTTATGCTGACACCGTGCTTTCCAGTGTCTTGCCATCCCAAGCATCCTCTGTAAGTGGCCCCGGCTGTCCTTCATGGCAGCAGAATCCACATCTGGTCTGGTGATGTGTCTTCCAGCCCTCCCACCTTGCACAGACTGTGCCACTCAGGGTCAAGATGAACTTCAGCATACCTCTGGGATGAAATTACGCACTGGTTGCTGTGGGACTGACATTCAGAGCTGGTGGCACAGTTAGGGTGCTCACGAACACCCATGGCATCTCTCCTGGCCCTTCTTTATGGGCTGAGCCCACCTTTTCCCCTGCCTAGCACGGTTGATTGACACATTGACTAAACTGAACAATGATTACTCTGCAGTCAGTATGCTGCTGTTGTTATTATTGAATGGACCAGACTTAGCATGAGTTAGCTCTTTGCTTGATAGAAGAAAGCCTTGCAAACATATACTTAACTGTGCTGCATCCATATTAGCTAGGGGTCCATCCACTTCATTCCCCTAAGAAGGGACTACCCCACAGCGGGGTGGGGGTGGCAACTGTAGGTCTTTATCTCATGCTAGTGCAATCCGTTAATGCAATGGTACATTTTGAAGTGAAGATGCATATCATAACAGTCCCCATAACCATGTCCCCCAGGAGACTCATGTCAATAATAATTTAAAAAGTTCTAGGAGTTGTGTTCTGCCTGGAGCAGATCTTCTGCTAAGCTAATGGGTCTCAGTTACCAAAATACTTAGCATTAGCACAGTGGTTAATATATTTGTTGCTTGAAAAAGGCATTCTCTCCCAGATCCTGTGAAGTTTGCAGTTAAGCTCAGAGGGAATACGGAGTTCTGGGAGGGGTGGCCGATGGTTCCTACTAACAGAAAAGCACTGGCCCTTTATCCCTGCAAACTCTGCCTTCAGTGCACTCTGGCTCCCCCCTTGTTTTCCGCCTGTCTTCGTGCTGGTGAGGAAAGTTTGCCACCTATTGATTTGAGGTGATACTGCATGCTTTAAGCCCAGAAACACTATTAGTACTTATTAATACAAATGGACCTTTGTTCACTTAAATGCACATTTGCCATCTCTCCCTTATTAAGTATAAGCAGAATATGTGCAAGGGAGTGCAGATTATTGATTTTGCAGAGTGCAAAATTATTGATTTTGCTAACCAGTGCCATGCTCAGTTGGCTTCTTAACATGTTAGGTATAAATGCTTAAAATGAATGCAAGTGAAACAGGGCTGACTGAATCCTCTTGTAATACTAGAACCCAGGTTCATTCATACACAACTGGATAGCTGGAGATTCAGGAAAGATAAAAGATAGTGCATCTTCACCCACTACATACCATATTTTTTGCTCTATAAGACTCACTTTTTTCCCCCTCAAAAGTAAGGGGAAATGTCTGTGCGTCTTATAGAGCGAATATGTGTGTGCAGTAAGTCTGTCAGATGTGCAGCCCATGGGGAAGTGATGGGGAATGTGCCTGTGATTATGTGCCCATTTGATTCAGAATATTTTTTTTCTTGTTTTCCTCCTCTAAAAACTAGGTGCGCCTTATGGTCAGGTGCGTCTTATAGAGCGAAAAATACGGTAGTTAAATTATGGAATTCACTTGCATGAGATATTGTGGTGGCCACCAATTTGGATGGTTTTAAAAAGAGATTGGACAAATTTATGGGGGAAAAGGTTCTCAGGGTTACTCATCCTGATGACTAAATGCTACCTCCAGTATCAGAGGCAGTGTGTTGGGGAACACAGGCAGGAGGGTGCTGTTGTATTAAGGTGGTCCTCCTGGGATCCTGCAGGCAGCTGGCTGGCCATGTGTGAGTGGAACGCTGGCCATAATGGTCTGGTCCAGCAGGGCTTTTCTCATGTCCTTCAGCTCTTTCGTTCTTGCATACTTGCAAAAGGTGGTGAATGCACTCCTCTGGGAGCTGGACTGCAGCGATAATACACTATTGCACCTGATGCACATGAAGCATCAGGGATGTGTTGGCTACTTAAATTTGGGACTACAAACTTTAAAGAATCAGCCAATCACAATCAGTATGGCTGCAATCTATTTGAGGCTGCCCTGGTTCTAGTGTATTGTACAAAGAGAGGAACATAAAATATTAGATAGTCTTTCCTTCTAACAATGAGTGGCACTTTTGTGTAAACTAAGATGCCTTTCAGTATCTGAAAAAAAGGGGAAGGGGAAAAAGTGAATTTTGGAAATTGGCATGTGGACTTTAAATGTGATGGATCAAACAGTATAGAGCATAACTGCTAAGAAACGTTTTTTGTGAGGAAGCTCCCATGTCAAATCTATCACCATTGCCCCTTCTTCCTAAGTCTGCAACATGGGCATAATAATGCTGGCTTACCCAGCAGGCTTGTTAAATGGTTTGCTGAAATTATACATGCAAAAATTTTGAAACTGTATGAATGCTTCTTCACATAATTATTAACAATTTGTTGGTTACAAGGCAGGTGGTTAAATCAACTAATGAGAAAACACACACGCACACGCACAAGAACATCTTGGTTGCTAGCCCTGCTTAAAATGCCATTGCATGGAAATCACTCCACAGTGCCAGCTGTTCTTTTGCTGTGGCTTCCCAGCTGGACCTGGTGCTTTTCACTGCTGCAAGCCTGCAACATCATTTCCTTCTGGTGGTTTGGAGAGAAAGCCTCTGTGCACGAACAGTGAGCTCTGTGGTAGGGCCTCCGTGCGGTTGCATGGCGGTCGCATGGCAGTCGCAGCGCTGCTTCTGTATGTTTGTTGGACTTTGGGAAGACACCCATTTTGCAGGCAGGCTGCTGGGGCACTCTTCCCTGGTTCGTGCCACAGGACCCCTGTAACTGTCTTGGGTGTTCCTCCGGGGCTGCTTTTCGAGCTAGCCGCAGACAAGTTGGGCACTTGCATGCCAATGGTACTGGTTCCTTGTTGGCATCTCCGAAGTGCTGATTGTACATGCCCCGCCCCTTGCCCCCACCCCGAACCCTCAGCTGCAGCGGCTAAAGCAGCTTTTCAAACGCAAGCCCAAGGAAGAGCCTGTCCCGGAAGAACCCCAGGCCAACGGGGAGCTGGTCAGCCCATCAGGCGGGCCAATCTACTACATCTACGAGGACGAGGAGGAAGAGGAGGAAGAGGACCCTGAGCCACCTCCAGAGCTGGAAAAGCCAGTCAACGACAAACCTCACAAGTTCAAGGATCATTACTTCAAAAAGCCCAAGTTTTGCGACGTCTGCGCCCGCATGATTGTCCGTGAGTCTTGCCAGAGGGAAGTGAGGCTCCAAGGGAATTGTGGTGGTCAGGGGGCTACAGCCTCTGCCTTCCTGCAGAGCTCCTGGACTTTAGCTGTGGCCTGGCAGGCAGGAGTCCAGCTTGCCCTGTCAGTGCATCTCTGCCGAATTGCTGCAAGCCATGCAGCTGTTAGGGGAAACAAGTCCTGCCTGTAAGTTTAGTGTAAGGAGGGAGAGGTTGTGGAGGGAGATGGGGAACCTATGCAGGGGTGTGTGCCATTGGGAACACATTTAAGGGGCAGCAGGACACTAAGAGGAAATGGGCCAAACATCATTTAGAATCTCTCACACACACATGTGCACATGGTCTTATACACCTGTTTTCATTTATGCCATTTCTCACACAAACCACACCCTCTCACATGCATGTTCACACCCTTTCTCCCACTTATTTGTTTGTGCACACACTCACACATCCCTCCACCTCTCTTGTGCAGAAGCAGAGAAAGCAAATGGCTGCCCAGATGGTTCTTCTCAAGAAGCTGAGGCTCTCCCCACCCACCAAGTCTGCAATGTAGCAGGGAGGGAGGGATGCTAATGGTGGTCTCTCCCTCCCTCCCAACTCGGCAAGGGCTGAGGTGGGGGGGGGCTGTGTGCAGCTCGATCCGACTGCCTTCTCCTTTCTCCGTATCATTACATATCCCCGTAATTCCAAAGCGAGTGAGTCATGCAGCTCTCCGAGGAGGTGGGGCCTTTAATATTAATTTGATTCAGGAAATAGGTCATTCCCTGATCCTTCTTTCCAGTCCGACTGATCTTGTTGCTTCCCTTTTCCTGATAGTGAGGTGGCGTGGTGGAAAGAATTGTCCTTGCTGACTGCCCAAAACATCACTAGCCTGGCCAAAGTTTCAGTCTCTTGCACTGCTTCCAGAACAGGACATAAAACCAGACCAAACATCAAACCATCTCAGTCTGATGTTTTCATAGAGATCGCCATCCATTTCACACTAAAAGAAAAATGCCTTTCCAAAAAGGGGAGCACTTTGCACATGTTCAGAGTGTGGATGAGCCTTTTGTCCCTTTTCGACATAGGTGTTTCATTGGCTTATTTCCAAAGGAAGCTCAGAGGCACCAGAATATTCAAAAGCACATACTGGCCAGCTCAGGGGCGAGTTACATGTAAGGTGACAATGCTGTGTCTGTGACTCTAGGTCTCCCCATGGCAAGCGCAAACGACCCCACTTCTGTGTAGAATGGAAATGGGGAGTGTGACCAGGCTGGGCCATAGTTGGCTATCAGAGGCAGGCTGAGAAAGCCCAAGGTCGGCCCCATGGACACACAGAAAAGCACCAACCTGGGAGGCCACCAAACCCAGCAAACCTCCATGTATAGCCATTCCTGTCTGGGAGGACTCAGTAGCTTGCCTGCCTGAACAGGGCAAGCCCAAGAACACCCCCGGTTGCAAAACACAGTCTGCAGACTTGCCCATGTGGGGCAGCCCCACAGTGCCCTTCCAGTCCCAGGCCCTGGAGCTCCTGACAGAGGGATTGAAAAGTGCCGGGGCGCGGGGGGGGGTGGGGGTGGCGGCATTTCTTTCCTAGTTTGGCCCTGATAGTGAAGTGAACCCAGCTCGGAGATTTATCAGCCTCTGAGGGAAAGCTGGGGGTGCAGGAGAAAAGTCCCTCTGGGGGCTTTGGAAGGCCGTCTCCAAGGGTAGGCATGGCTGGGCTGCCACTGCAGAGCCACACGCCAGTCGGGGCTCCCCAAAAAGAGCCCAGTGGGCTTGCTCTCCTGCCCCCCTGCAACACGGTAGTTCTGCCTCTCGCTTTGGCCCAGGCAATGGTGGTGGTGAGGAGGAGGAGCAGGTAAGATCCTCACCACTCGCTGGCACTCTGTCAGGTAAAGGAGTAGGTGCAACAATGAGAAAGAGGCAGTGGCAGCAACAAGCTGGACTCGCTGCCAGGCATCTTACCTAAGGGGCTCAAAGGGCTGGAGCTGGCATGGCCCTGCTTTCCATGTGATCGAGGCAAACTTGCCTTAAAGACAAGAGTCTGACGGTGTGGTTTTATCCCCTAAAAAGTGGACGGAGCAGTCTGGGGAGGGTGCCTCACCTCAGCTACCCACTGATTGCCTCTCTTTCTGCTTTAGTCAACAACAAATATGGGCTGCGATGCAAGAACTGCAAAACCCACATCCATCATCACTGTCAAAGCTATGTGGAATTTCAACGCTGCTTTGGCAAGATTGTAAGTGCCCCAGTTGGCCTGAAATGCAAAATTTCTGCTCCCTGCTACTTGCTCTCCCTCACATGGTTTGCCTTGCTGTGGTCCTGATCTGCAAGTCCAGATCAAATCAGTCAGCCTGTGAAGACATTCAGGGAATACTGAAGCCCAGAGAGATAAGATCTTCCCACAGAGGCAGGCTCATTTGAGAACAGAGGGCTCTCCCTGACTGCTTTATTAGGGAATATAGTAGGAGCTCTGTGAACAAGATACTGCAAATTACTGGGTAGCCACCACGCTTGCAGCTAGAATAAATTTAGCTAAAATGGGGGCAGTATTATGTGTTATGGTTAGATGCGCAGATCCAGTAGATTCTTGAGTTCATTTTCTGAAAAACAAAATGACTGGAGTATGGAATATTGCAAAATTCCCTTATGAAGAAGAATGGAAACCATTTTGTTCCAGAGTCATTAATGCCATAATCATGTGTTGATCAGTGGCGTGATTATGGATAAGAAAACTAGATTGGAGTTAATGTTAATAGTAAGAGAACTGTAAACAGAGCTGTATTATATGCTACAGAGGATATCATACATTTGATCCTGTCAACATCTGATCAGCAAGTGTTGACACCCCCACCAATACCAGCTAGCATTCATCATTTACCCATCTCACAAAATGATTTTAAAATGCTATAACACATTATATTCTCTCTCTCTCATACACACACACACACATGTGTGTGTGTGTGTGTGTGTGTAGCAGTGAAAAAGGAATTCACAATTCCTTATTTGCATCTCCCTTGCAATAACTTAGGGAGATGGGCAGCACTGAGTGGTAGGTCCCAATTCCTGCTGCATGCAGCCTCCATCCTTTGGTTTCTCCCAAGGCCAATGTGCCTTTAGCAAACATCTGGATAACAGGAACAACAGCTACGTAAGAACTTGCCCGAGCTCATGCCGGGGATCCATAGCCCTGCAATGAATTATAGCCAAGTCTTCAAGACTGCAGGGCCTCTTTGTGTATGAGGTTTTCTTTCTTTCTAGGTGGAAAGAACTTAAAAGTAGAAAATGATTTGGTCAATCGCTGTGCATGTCTATTTCAAATGTACACATCTCGGTACTTCTGTAGATGTTGGGAAGCTGCAAGTAAAGCACAAAGAACCCTACAAAATAGGAATGGGCATTCAGGGTACCCTCCATATGGATTGCATCATGTTCCCTGTATGGACATGATTAATCCAAGCCCCATTTATTTCAGTGGTTCTACTTTAAGGAAGGCTAACACAGAGTACTATTATTAGACTTGAAAATCCTTTTCTTGATGCAGCCCTTTTCTTATCCTGAATTCAGTGCAGAGCTTTGTGTAAGTTTTTCCTTGGCTTCAGTTCACTACTTGCAAAATGGGATTAATAGCAACCCAACTCAGAATGTTTTGTGGATGTCCAAGATAAGGATTTATACCACATTTATAAATGCAATGTAATACTAATAAAGAATGTTCACACATTTCTAGAGTCCTACACAGATGGTGAATTGTTATTTTTCAAAAGTGCTGAAATATTCTACTGTGAACATTTTTGGCATGCTTTCGAGGGGACCAAAATAGTCCTCCAAAAACCCATATGTTTACTTTTTTAGTACTGTTGGCAGTTTGTAGTCATTGTTTTCACAGGCTTCAGCTGCATTGGTGCCCATTTATTTATTTATTTAGCACATTTCTATGCTGCCCCATCGCCGAAGCCTCAGGGCGGCTCACATACATAAAAAATAATAATTCAAAATTAACAATACAATATTAATACAATCACATTTCCCTGTGATCTCTACTTCCTTGAATAATCTCTGGCAATCAGGGATCACAAAGTGAATATGATAGAGGTAAAGTTTCTTCTTCTGGAACAGGTCATGTGCTTGAGCCTAACCAATTAGGCTAGGCTCTGGGCAGCCCAGTGAAAGGTCATGGCGTGGGAGCAATTTCATTTTTGGATCATGTTTTTTCTTACTGCTGCTCTGAGGAACAGCACCCTTCATGCAAACATCTCGCATCGATTTACAGGTTCTTTTTGTTGTGACCTGCCATGAGTTAGTTGTTTTGTTCAAGAAATGGGAATGGCACTGTACTTCTGTATCCCAGAAGCATTGTGCCTCCAGACCAGGGATGGGCAACCTCCTGAGGGTTTGGCTTAGAGCTCTTATCAGCCCTCACCAGCATAACCAATGGTGAGGGGTCATGGGAATTGTAGGCCAAAACATCTGGAGGGCAATGGCTTGCCTACCCCATTTCAGGATTTGCACCCTTTTCACAGTGCCCTCTCCCACATCACCAAAAGGTGGATTTCTTGCTTCATTTGATGGAAATAGTTGCAAAAAATGATCTCCTTGCTTTTCTGCTTAGGACCATTTTTAAAATATGCCTATCTGAGCCGGGGTAGAGACAGTCTGCCAGGATAAGTGCTGATGGTGTTAGGAAAGCGCAAGAATGGGTGTGGTCCATCTTGCTATATTCTTTGCTTGTGTATGACACTTGTGTTTTGCTGCAGCCCCCAGGTTTCCGCCGTGCTTACAGTTCTCCATTGTACAGTGCCCAACAACTCGCTGGCGGTGAGTAATCTCGCACTTCTGGCACTTGCATGCTGGACCTCCATCCGCACAGCAGCATCCTGATGACTTTGTTTGGGTCTTGTTCCACAGCCAATCGGAGTGATCCCGTGTTTGAGACGTTACGGACTGGTGTCATCATGGCAAACAAAGAGCGCAAAAAAGGGCAGGATGACAAAAAGAATGTAAGGGAGTTGGTGTGGGGGAAAGCCCTGACATAAAAGGGTGGTGCATTTTTCTCTGGGGACGTAACCCCGGCATCGTCCCTCAGTGACAGCCAGGGAGCAAGCTGCCAGGTTGGCATGCTGCACTTAGAAATGAACTAGTTCTAAAATGGGTGTGGCTGGTCTCTGGCTGTCGGTCATGATGGCTGGAGATGATGGGACTTGCAGTAGCAACATCGGGAGGGTCACAGGTTCCCCACCCCCTTTTTAAGGGTGGATGCAACAAGTAATATTAATTCTTCCTCTTGTCCCTCTGCACCCATTTCCCAATCCCTGGCTCCATGCTGCAATAGAAAGTTTGGGGAGCCTGTTGTTTGCATAGTGCCTTTTCCTGACTGGAATGGCTTGTTGCATGAAATGCACAGGGACTATGAAAATGGCACAGATGTGGTTTCCTTCCTAAGGTGTGGCTTACACCTTCCCAACTGTGATCTCCAGGTCGTAATGCCTGCTGAAGTGGTGACAGCCTTGGGTGCCAGTGGCAGAAAATCTTGGGATAGGTTGGGAATTGGTAACCCTGCTTCCCCAATCCCCTCTCTCGAGACCTCCAAGAACTACTGACAAATTGCTCATGTCCTCTTCATAGGAAGAAAGGGTGCATGCCAAGATAGGATCCACTGGTGTAACCAGTGCTCAGCAACAGATGTTGCATGCTTCTGCTCAGAAAGTCTTCTAACCATCCAGCAGAACCTCCTGGTGCCCCGCTTAGTTTTACATGACCAGAGTTCCTGTTGCTTTGCCCCATGGCTCCATCCAGTTGCTCAGCATGGCTCTGTGCCAGGAACCTGAACCTTGTAGCCCCACCTAGATGGCTGAGTGCGGATGGGCCATGCAATTGGCAGCAGAGGATGCACTAGATCTTCCCACCCCTTCTGATGCATTTCCCTTCCTGCTTTCTAGCCATTGGCTGCTATGATGGAGGAGGAATCAGAGGTCCCTAAGCAAGAGGCTGGCAAACCTGAGGCAGGTAGGTATCGTGCCTTGGACATTCTGCTCCCAAGAGTCTCTCCAGTCCGCAGTCTGGCTCAGACAGTGCCAAATTCATGCAGACCAGTGATGCAAGAGGCAGGAGTCATCAGGAGTGGGGAGGAATGGTTCAACACAAATGACACTTTTCAGCTGTACTGTGCCTAATGAAAGATGCCTAATGGTAATGTCTGCTTGTCTGCAATGCTTTCATCCAAAGGAAGACAACCATTTAGTCATTTCTTCCAAACTCTGAGCCAGTTCCTGAGTACCTTTGGTTCAAAACTGTTCCATTTCCTTACCCCAGGTGGGCAACCCGTGTAGATACTCTGCCTGGCAACCGTAGCCCACAGAGGGGTCATAAGAGCTGCAGGCCAAAACATCTGGAGGCCACAAGTTGCCTGCTCCTGCCTTGCCCCCATGACTATCAGCAGAGCAAGCTGTGCAAAACAAGCTAATACATGCAAACCTGCTGAGCATGATTCACCCAGCTTTGCTTGGCACAGAATAGGGGTTACCTTCCCACAGCCCTCACCATTGCTTCTTGCCTGGCTTGTTGAATTCTTTGATGAATTCAACAAGTCAGGTTGAGTATCCTCAGGCAAGCAAGATACTCAGCAGGCCTTTGACTTTGTGTGAGTGGCTGATCAGTTCTGAAAGACGTAACACAGGAAGCAACCCCCAACCTGAGTTGGGACAATATTGGGTTCTAGAGAGAGGCTGTCTCCCCAACAGTTTTGGAGGCCGCTCGTGTCTGCCACAGTTTCCTTGGCTGTCTGAAAATTCATGTTTCCCCTAGCACAGAGATCAGGCTGTGCTGCCTGGATCTTACTTTAATCTCAGGGTAACAGGGTGGGGGCTTACACAGATTTCCCAAGGCTCCCGAAGGATTCACCCCCCCCCCACAGTCAATGACCAATCAATGCCCCTGTCCAGCTTAATTTTCTATATGCACATTTGTCAGATACAACCTGTCAGTCTGCTGATAACAGAGCATTCTATTAAGAAACCAAAGCTTACTGAATTCTGGAGTTGAACTCTACCTTTTATTCATGTGAACAGGCCTCTTCAGTTCATTAAAGTCTGAACCCCAGTTGAACAAATACAAAAGTACTCCTGTGATGCCAAAGCAGACATACCTTGCATGCATTTCTTGTTTGTAACCTCTGGGATCATGATTTAACTTTTGTAATAATGGATTTTAACCAAAATTAAAGCAATAGAAGGGAAGGCTATTAAAATCAAAGCATATACTGTAAAATATGTCAGTTTACTTCTTAAGAAATCCTTATCCTTGGATGTGCAGGACACTAATGTAATCACCCAGGGGCAGGGGCAAGATGCTTTTTTCACAACCAGATATGTGCTCTTACTTCATACCTGGTCTTTTTGCTGAGCAGAGTACTGCCACCCTGGCTAACTGGAAACAATTATGTGGTTGTGGTTTACTTCTCCTAAAACACGGAGCCAAAGCTGCAGCCTGCAGCTTCTGTTTGGCTACCAGAGGTCCCATCTGGCCTGCGGAGGCTTCAGGCAAGGCACCTAGAAGGGGTGGGTCTGGAGAGGGACTTTGGTCCTCCTTTATCCTCCCCCATGAGGGGAAGGGATTGGGAAGAGAAAACCCTCTTAATGGCTTGAACTGAGTCAGCCTTACCCCTCCCTAGTCTTCCCTATCTTTTGAAGATGAGGGTGGAGAGAAGCCAGCTGTGAGTTCCTTTCTCTGCACAATGAGCTGGCCCTAAAAGACTGTCCCTCTGGGGAAGAGTGTGGTGTTGCAGACCATCTTGTTCCCACTGCTCAGTGAGAGATGGCACAGGCAGCTCTCTTTTCAGGGCTGTCAGGGTCCAGGGCTGGGATGTGGCCAGCAGGAGACAAGACAGGCACCAGGTCTAGGATAGCAGAACACAAGACAAGGCAGAATCCAATGTCCAAAGCAAGGCTTAATGTCAAGTCTAAGTCATGGTACAGGTACAGGTACAGGTACAGGTACAGGCCGAGGCCAGGAACCAGAAATATGTATCAGAGCAGAACATGGACATGGTATTGAGCAAGCCAAGGGTCACGAACAGGTAGGCAACTCATGCTGGGCTACATAGCAAGGCAAGATACACTGCAAGGGTCAAGCAAGATACGGGCTAGCAGGCAAACCTGCTTTGCTGAAGCAACCCAGCAAAGCAGGATACAAGGCAAGATGCTGGCAGGTTACAACAGGAACCAAATACAGCCAGGGTCAGGAGCTGAGCCACAGCTCACAGGAAGGCCTGCATTGCTAAGGTGGCACAGCAATGCAGGGGATGGCAAGAAAGGATGCATACAGTAAGGCAGGTTGCAGGCATCACTGCAAGCAGGGAGACCTGGGCTGCTGAGCCTGTTCTGGAGGGAAGCACTTGCTTTTCTAGACTGCTTCCCCTGGGCTCCCACCTGGTGCTCATCAGGAGGCTGAGAGCTCCAGCAGGACCTGGGACTGATCCTGTGGCCATCAAGTGAAGCCCCACAGCAGCCCAGATCCTAGCAGAGACGAATGGGGCAGTGGCCCTCTGCCTCCCTGCCCCCTGCACTTGTGGCAGAGGGACCCTCCCACAGCAGACCATTTTCTCCCATGTACGGCATGTGGTGGCTGATTGCCAGGCACGAGCTTTTCCTGCCCTCCTCCAGCCACCTCTGTTGAAGATGAGTATCTGCCCTGCCCTGAGGCAGAGGGCAAGAGCAGCAGCCTCCATCAGGTCTGTGTATGTATGCCCAAGTTATCAGGGCATGGGGCAGGTCAGATGCAGGGGAGGAGGCTTGCTGTTCCCTTGCTTGCATGAGCCAAGAACGGCTCTGTTGTTTCCAGCCTTGCCTCCCTTCCGCCACTGGGACTCTTGCTTTCTTTGGGGGTGTCACGTTGGCCCTGGTTGCTCTCCGCTGCTTGTGCTGGTCCTTCACTATCAGAGAAGCAAGACGACAAAGATGAGGCGAATGAAATGAAGGGCGTGCCAGGCAAAGGCACAAGTGCTGTAATGGGCAGCATCAGGCTGAACACAGTCAAAATATCAAAATGGACTATCGGGATTAACCATATGGATCTTTCATTTGTAAGCCCAGAAAACAAACCACAAGGAAAAATCTTGATGTCTGGGGAATATTTTTTTCTTTTCAGTAGAGGTTCAGGTCTCTGTGTGTTCTGCCCTTGCTTTGCCTTGCCCACCCTAACCACTCTAAAAGCAGATCCTTCTTCCCTTTCCCTTCCTCTTTTTGGGCTTCCAGGAAATCCAGAAGGACAGAAAGCGGAGAAGAACACTCCTGACGACAAGGTGCTTGCCTGCCTTCCTCCCCTCTTCCTCCCCTGCACTGGGGGAGGGCATGGGGCGCCTGGAAAACAGCTCCAGCCCTCATCCCCACCCAGAAGGAGCCTGCAGGCTGGCTGCCAAGCCCCCTCCTCTGCCACATCCCGGGTTGTACGGCATTGCTCAAGGGTGTTTTCCCTGAGCTGCTGTGATAATTGAAATGGCTGCAGGCTGTAAATTGCATGGGGAAAATGTCAGCATGAACCCGGCAAGTCACATTTGTGGAAGGGATGGTGCGGAGGAAAAAGCAGCTGACTGGCAGGCACCCACCAGCCCTTGGTTTTAAGTTACTCAGTGTATACTTAATGGGACCCTCGTCATTTCCTGCTTGCCATGTCCCCCTGCCCACAACCAAACCTGGCTTGGCATTAAAATAGGTCCCAGGGCAAAGCTTTGTAAAGTCCTCTTAGTTTAAATGGTCAGGAGAGGGGAGACTTCAGGCATTAGAGATATATTTTGGGGGTTTTTTCCTAGAACCCAAAGAGCCATCCATGGAAGCCTGGTGCAAAAGACGTAATGCATTTAGGTTTAAAGAATTTTGTTAGGGATGAAATCCACTTGGAGGGTTAAAATCTAGCAGATTGAACCTGCTCGTTCCCCCAAATTGGAGCCCATCTCCCCAATGAGGGTGCTGACTTGTTTCATTATAAGTTGACCCAGCACAAGAGTTTCCTTTGTTTTTTTAAGCAGACTACTATATGTATATTTTTAAGGAAGAGGAAGGTGCACAACATGTTGTATTTACACAAACTGCGGCCATATTTTAGACAAATCACACCATATTTTATGCAAATTTCCCTGCCTCTTAAAAGAATGCAAATTGCGGCACACTTTAGAAGAAGTCACAAACCCCCTCCCAACATGGCTTGCTTTCAGCAATGCAGTCTACCAGGTTCTTTGGTGCTGCCCATCCTGTCTGGGTCAGCACATCCGAATAGCGAAACTACCAAGACCATCCTTCCCTTGCCCAAATCTAAAAACTAAATGCAACATGGGGCAGAGAAAGCCACCTGCTGTGCCTCTTGTTGGGTATCACAGGGACGAACCTGCTTTAGGCCTCTTCCCAGGCCCCCTTTTCAGTGCTGGAATGAGGCAGGTGTCTACAAGGGGGACTAGGCTCTTTGGTTGTGGCTCAGTGGGTTGTAGCAGAGCTCTCTCCCCATTGAAGCTTACCTGGTGCCCCCATACCTATCTTGCAAAGAGCTTTTTTTAAAAAAATCCTCAGGCTTTTAGCACCTGAGGTATCCCCCCCCCCGCCCACTGGGGTGGTTATTAGCACCCCTTTTTGTTCCTATTGTGCTTGTATCCATTATTCTAAGATGCCCCAGAAATGTTGAATGGAAGGGGTTTTGTGAAAACATAGAAAAGTTTTACATGAAATGTAAGAACAAATTAAAATTAAAGGCCAGAAAGTATGAACTTGTCACCCCAAGGAGGCCGAATTAAATTCCTACTCACACAGAGAATGGCCCTCACAGGGAATGGCTTACAAAGGCCTCTCTGTGGCAGATATTTCACATGCGTTGCCCCCGGATGGACAAAAGGATCCGGAGCGATGTGGCTTTGGAAGTGGCTATTCTTTTGAACCTGGAGGGACCGGGCTCTTCTGAATGTGCTCAAGAATGCATTGCTGTCCCTGAACATGCCTCCTTTCTTCTCGTCAGCAGAGCAAGAAGCAGCAGGCGGGGTTCCCACAGTCTCACTACTTCATTGCCCTTTATCGCTTCAAAGCCTTGGAGAAGGATGACCTGGATTTCCAGTGAGTGAGGAGACTTCTTTTGTGACCTTGCTGCTGGTCAGAATATGCCCTGCTTAGCCGGTCTTGAAATCACTGCTTTGCAGAGGCCAGTCCCAGCTTGGAGCTCTTTAGGCACAATTTCTGCTGTACTTGACCTACGTGGTGCTTCATCCCATAGGTTCAAACCTCTTGAACCCAGCAACCTCCAGATGTGTGGGAGCACAACTTCCATAATCCCTACCCAGCATAGCTGATGACAGTTGAGGGTTATGGGAGTTGTAGTCCAAGGCATCTGGAAGGATCCGTGCTGGGGGATGCCACTGTAGGTGCTCCCAGTTGTCACCTGGAGGCCATTGAATTATTATTTTTGACACTGAGAACACCATTAATGTTGGAAGGTAATGTGTGAAGGTGGCTTGAATGCTGTGGTGGTGTTTCCCAGTTGTCTGTGTGCTAATTCAGAGCTAGGGGCTTGAGGGCATAGGAAGTAAATAAAGTCTAAATTCAATTTCCTGCCAAAATTGCTACTCCTTCTAGGCTGGGCAGATTTCTGAAAGATCTTAGTGGGGGCAGGGAGCAAAGTTCCAAAATCCATCGTGCCCACATGACTTTTTAGGGTAGGTGAAGGACTGCATTAAAAATGAGCTGAGCCCAAAAGAAGAATTGCAAAGTGTCACTTATTTTGAGGCATTGTTCCTTATTCAAAGATTTATGAACCCTGTGAAAAACAATGCAGCTATCTCTCTTAGCTCAGTGCCTTTCTCCTTATTTTCATGATTTGAGTCAACCAAGCCTAGCCTGAAGTTAATGAGGTATTCCGATATAAGAAGGTTCATAAGAAAGCCAGTGTGGTGTAGTTGCTAAAAGCACAGGGCTAGGACTCAGGCGATGTGGGTTCTAGTCCCTACTCAGCCATGGAGTTCAATGGGTGCCTTTGGGCCAGCCACAGACTCTCAGCCCAACCTACCTCACAGGGTTGTTGTTGTGGGGATAAGGTGGAGAGCAGATGAGAGCTGCTTTGAATTCTTAAAAAGAAAAAAAGGTGGCATATAAATCTGAAAACAAAGGTTCTGGGGTTGCTGGAGTGTGACATGCCCCTTCTTTCTCCAGACAGCTTGCAAAACTTTGGAACTGTGGGGGAATGTAGGGTTAGGATGGCTATGGGAATATTGCCAATGTCAGCTCAAGTGATGATGGATGTTGACCCCCACCAAACCACCCTCCAGCTGCTGCTTCCAGAACAGGCCATCTGCTGCAGCCTTTTGGGGGAAGGAGGAGAATGACAATTGCTTAGCACCTCCCAGTGCTCACGAAGGGCCTTCTTGTTTTGGTGAATGGTGGCAATGGGAGCAAGGAAGATTTGCTTCTGTTTGACTTGGTCAAGTACTTGAGATGGGGAGAGAGATGATTCCCTGTGCAAGTCATCAGAATCTAAATGGGCAGCTCAGAATGTACGGCCACCATGGTTTGCATCACTGTGTTCAAAGTGGGCCTCTTCTCTTTCAGCCCTGGGGACAAAATTGCCATCGTTGATGACTCCAATGAAGAATGGTGGCGGGTAAGAAGAATGTTTCTGCCTTGGGACTGTGGCCGGGTCATTTGGGAGAATCATTTTGGTCTCTCGGAACTAAGGATTAGAAATATCTTCCCAATCGGATGGGAAGCATCCACAAGCATTCTTTGGGACTGCCTTACTTGCAGCCTCAGAACTAGGGGTTTTCATCTTGACATGCAGCTCTCGTGGTGTCTTGAAGACATGGCTTCTCTGTGCTCCTACAGAGCTGCTCGGGTCACATTCACATGACAACTGCCTGTCACTTTTATTCATGCTTCCCCTTGACTGTTCCTCAGTCAAACTGAAGGGTGAACAAATCCATCCGGTGCCCTTTGAGTTGAGGGCAATCGTTGCTTTCCTGAAACTGCTGCTGCCATCCAGGACAGTCTGTTTTCTTCTCCCTAACCCCACAGCCAGGGCTGAACTGCCAACAAAGCCTCCACGAGCAACAGGAAGGCACAGGGATGGGGCAAATAAGAGTGGCAGAGGGAGAGGAGGTCGATATAGCAGGCTGTGTGAGCCCTGTGGGTTGTCTCTTGAGAATTAAATAGCCGATGGGTCAGGCAGGGGGAAGGCGTGAGGGTCATTTGACTGAAAAGCATGATATAAATTTTGCAAATAAACTAAAATAAAACTGTTTATCTTAGTGCTTATGGACCTGTGAGGTGGCTTGGGATCATTTAGCACTGAATTCTGCTACCATTTCCCATTTACTAAGCATTTTTTGTGGAGGAGCTCTCTGAAAGGGCTGCTGCGGCCATGCAGCAGGGCCCAACAACATTTATTTATTTTATTTATTTATTTAAAAATTTATAGGCCACCCCATCGCAACAAAGCCTCGGGGCGGCTTACAGCATCATTAAAACAATATATAAAACAGTTTTTCCTCCAAAACATTGGAGGAAAAAATGACGTGGCTGAGCAGAGAAGTGGCAGAGGAGCAGGGTGCTAAGTTCTTTCCCTGCCTTTCCTTTCTCCACTCCAAACTGGTATTCCCCAGGAGCTTTTTCCCTGGTGATGTTCACAGATTTGCGTGTGTTTGCTGAGGGACGGGGGCCATTTTAGAGAATAGGCCACCGCTCTGCCTACTACCTGCTTAGCCAGCTGGGCAAAAACCTGACGGAGTGGGAGACGTTGTGAGGGGAATCACTGGGGAGGGAAAAGGTTAAGCACCCCTTCCTGTCTGATTATTCTTCCCTGCACATCCCCACTCCCATGACATTATCATTTTGAGGCAATGCAGGCCACACACATGCCTCTAAACTTGTTATATTCCATCCTCAAGCAGTAGCTCATTAGGAATGAAACCTGCCCTGTTTTCTGTGGAAACAACTGAACACTTTTGTGAAGTCATTCAAGGAAACCTGTAACAGTAATTTTAATCCCCCTTTCCTTTTGAGAACAACCCTTTTGTAAGGTTTAACAACCTGTCTCATGCAACACTTTAATGTTCCCCATTTAGACCATGCTCCACTGCAATCCTGGAAATAGCTCACTGAGAAATCTGGTTGGTGGTTGATTTTTTTAAAAGAATAAATCTGAATTGATTGTGTTAACACGAGCCTATATTCCAAAATCTTAGTTACTTTGTTCCTCTTCCTCTTCTTCCTTCTGAAAAGAACTTTAGTTAAGTGTTGGGAAGGAAGTGAGTGAGAATTGTCATGATTCTTTTTTTCTCTCTTTCTAGCTGTTTTTGTAGGAAATAACTACAAGTCTATTCATTCTGTTTTGTTTGATGGTGGCAGGACCTGGAATTTTTGGATTAGCTTCTTTTGATTTTACAGTCCCATGTGATTTTTCTAGGGCAAGAAAGTTGGGGAGATTGGGGAGAAAATTGGATACTTCCCACCAAATTTCATTATTCGGGTGCGTGCAGGAGAACGAGTACACAAGGTGATGCGGTCCTTCGTGGGCAACAAAGAGATTGGCCAGATCACATTAAAAAAGGATCAGGTAGGACCTTTGGAGATATTTAACTTTCGCAGAACTGTGAATAGCTAAACTTGGGGTGGGCAAGGGGATGGATGTTCAGTCCTCTGATTTGTAGAAATGCTTCCTTCAGGTGCTCATGCTTCACCTGCATCCTCAAACCTCCAAGTTCCCCAGGTATTTCTCATGCAAATGGGTTTCAGCTCCATTAGTTTTACCCCTGAAGACTTTTTGGTCCTTCAACTGTTTCTAAGGATGTTACTGTGCTTTTAGATCTTTACCCTGTTACTGGCATTATGTTTTAGTAAAAGCTTATGTTATGTTTTATCATATTGTATTCTAAGGTTTTAATTTTGTGAGCGCCGCAGAAATGCATGTTCCTTGATCTCTTGAGCAGTTTACAGGTGATGCTTAAAACAATTTAGTATTTTCCTGGCTTTTAAGCTGGTTGAAAAAAGGGGATTGTTGACTAAAATGTTAATATAAAATATCAATTTGCAATGGATCTCCTTTCCTTCATTCCTTCCTTCCGGCCTGATTTAACATCATTCGGGCATAACCACCTTCTAAAAAGAGTTCTTGTGCTGATTGTGAAACCTCCCCCTCACGGGAGATCCCGCTTCTCAGGCACTGAACATCACCAGACGCTTCCCAGACAAAATGTTGCAGAAGACCTGCTCCTGAAAGCCTCTGGGCCATCTCACACACTCCTTTCTCTTCCCCTTGAGCAGTACTGCACCTCTGAGATACAAGCTTACATAGGGCTTTTAAACTGGTCCTCTGTGTGGCTTTAAGCCCCACAACTGCTTCTGTTTCCCTCCTTTGTCTGGGAGAAGTTGCTGGCTTATAATCCTAAGTGTTGTCCCGAGCTGACTTCAGACCCACCTCACTCATTCTCCTCCCTCCCCCCCATTCTGCTGTAGATTGTGGTCCAGAAAGGTGAGGAGCTGAATGGGTATGTGAAGGTCTACACTGGCCGCAAGGTGGGGCTGTTTCCTGTCGACTTCATGCAAGAGATCTGAGACCCAGTCCTGGCACTTGTGATGGTTTCCTAGCCAGGGCTGAAGGAGGCTGGTTGTTTGGAGACAGATTCCTGGCTATCAAGGACTCTCTGCAGCGGAGCTGGGTTCTGTGAGTGCCTGTGGCCCAGAGCGACGCTATCCCATCAAAGCCTTTGACCTCTGGTCTAGGACTGAAGACATATTTCTGAAGGAGTGCATATTTCTGCCACCTCTGGGGCCTTGATGCTCCTCCAACTCCGTGGCTTGATGGCAGACTCCAGAACGGGTGTAGCCATCATCCCTTGACAATGTAGCCATGGAAGTGCTGGGATACAGCGAGACTGTTCTGCTTCCTGTCTGCAAAGGAAGCGGTTAGAGATTGTTCACCTGGACTGCCAGATCCGACAAATGGCTTTTGCTGCAGCATCCTGCAGGGGGTGTCGAGCTTGTGTGCATGTGTGTTGACTCAGAGACAAAATGGCTGCCCCTTTCCTGGCAGGGGTCAGGCCCGGCTCCCTGGGTTGCTTAGATTGCTTAAATTTTCTTACATTTTGTGATGTATGTTATCTCTTTCTCTCTACCCTCAACAGCTTGCCTACCTGTGAGATATGAGATCAGTGTCCAATGAACTGGCCTGATGGCTTGAGAGGATATGGGACTGTTCCGCTATGGATATATCGATATACCTCTCTCATTATCTTTTTCCTCCATTTGTGAAATAGATTTTTTTAAGCGTCTCCTTTCAGTGACCCTCCCTCCCGCAGCCTTAGCTGTGAGGGAGGTCTGATGTACTACATGATTCTATTTCTCGCAGCATGGATCTACAGCTATTTCTGTGTCTGTGGCTATGGTTGTGACTTTGTCTGTTGACATGGGCTGAGAAGAGAGCATGCAAGGCCTCAGTAAATGGGGGTAACTTAGTTTGTGGAAAAAGTGCTTCTTCTGTTTCCATGATCCTCTTGGGTCAGAGAGGGTGCCACGCAGAACTGAGCCTTTTGGGTGTTACAAACATGAGGCAATGGAAGTCTGCAAAGGGCGGGCACACGCCTGCTTCCACGCTCTGGGTGTGGCAGCTGCAGGCGCTACCTATGCCTCTCCTTCGCAGAAGGAGGTGGAAACAACGTGCTCATCTGGATCTTGTGACTCTCTCGACTGCAGAGAGGAATGAAAATATGTTCCATCGATTTGCATTAGTTAACAGCTCAAGTTAACTTTCCTTTTCACTTCCCAGATGATTGGAGGGCAGTTGGGGTGGGGAGGGGGATGTTATAGACCAGGGGTAGGCAAATTGATGCCTTCCATATGTTTTGGACTCCAATTCCCATTACCCACCACTCTTGGACATGTTGGCTGAGGCTGGTGGGAGTTGTAGTTCAAAACATCCGAAGGCCCGCTGGGTGTCCTGTCCCTGCTTTAGGTACGGAGATCCAGCTGGGTTTCAGGGCTGCTGAGAGAGCTTACAGGCAGCTTTCGATGTGTGAGTTTCTTGCAGTGGCTACTGCTTGAGGCCCAGTCACACTCCTGTAACGCAAGCCTTTCGCCCATTTGCACTTCACACCCTTGCAAGGTTATTTGCACACACATTTGTGCACGCAACAGTTGCACGCTGAGTTTGCTTTTGAACTTGGGCACCAAGCCCCTCACATGCTTTCCCAAGGGTGGGCAGGGCAAGCAGGCAAATGTGCAAGCTGCTTGCCATCCTCATTGGCTCGCAGTGGTGCCACTTGCCAGAGCATGCCAAGACAGCAACACACTCCAAAGCACACCTCGCTGCCCCCTGCCCCTGGAGTAAATGCAGGCACAGGACCTTGCAGTCGGTTCCCTTCTCAGTATGAAATGCTCAGAGGCCAATTAGGCAGCCACCTGGCATGTCTCCCTCTCTAATAGCCAGTCTCATGCCCTTCCCCAGATCTGTGAACTGCAAAGGCTCATGTGGCTCCACAGTTGCTGTCATGCCGCAAAGAAACCTGCCCAGTCCGTGTGTGGGATCCTCCTATTTATTTTCTTTCAGTCTGCATCGCTGGGTTCTCTCCACCTCTGTGCCCAGCTTTGTGTCCCATTTCCATGCTTCTCATAAAGCATCATCCCGAAACAGGCCAGCAGTGCTCTCCTTGGGCCAGGGGCGCACAACCTTTTCTCAGCCCCGAGGACCAACTGGGGTGCTGGTGAAGGAGCTGTGCACCCACACACATGCATCTCAGTGATCCTGGCACAGGTTGCTGCTGCTTCTGAGTCAGGATCTGTGTGGGGAGCAAGTAGAGCGTGCAGGCTGGTGGGGGGAGTCTGGCAGCACTGATGAGGTCAGGGCATCTGTGGGGGGGGAGCACAGGTTAGGCATGCCTGGTCTGTGATGTGGTTTGGTGCCCGCTTGAGAGTGCTGATGCACCCACAAGATTCTGGCAGTTTGGTCACTGCCTTCATCCTACTCCAACTCCAGTGGCATTTCTTGGGTAGGACTGCTTAATTACATGTTGCAGAACTGGGTGCTAGTTTGGCAAAAGAGCAGGCAACCCAGTGCCCTCCAGAAATGTTGGACTACAGCTCCCATATCAAGCATTGGCCATGGTGGTTCAGGCTGATGGGAATTGTAGTCCAAAATATTCAGGCAGCACCAGATTGCCTACCCCTGGGCTAGCTGGACAAATAGGTTCACCCTTACGCACAAGTGCACAGGTAGGTTAACTAAGCTTTTGCCGTTGCCGCCCCACCCCATATTTACTCCTCGGTTAAGTGAGTATGCTGAGGACTACTGTGATGCCTCGTTCCTAGTTAAAGGTGAGTGTGATCAGACTTCCTCCCCCGCCAAATCTTCAGGTATAAGTAGCCTGGAATCCAGTGCCAGAGCCTAGTTTAAGCATACATGAAAACTACTGAATCCCCAAGGAAAAGCTCAACATG
Source organism: Varanus salvator macromaculatus (assembly GCA_023646645.1). Classification (NCBI taxonomy): domain Eukaryota; kingdom Metazoa; phylum Chordata; class Lepidosauria; order Squamata; family Varanidae; genus Varanus; species Varanus salvator. The sequence continues at coordinate 17,140,393 of JAIXND010000795.1, forward strand.
TATTTGCAAACAAAGGGATGGGGGCATTATTTAGAGAAAACAACCCTAAATGGTCAGAGGCATGAGAAAATACACCCAAAGAGTTATACTAGCAAAAGGTTCTTAATGACTGGCAAAACAAGGAAGGAGGGCTATATGCCATTAAGTTGATTTCAGGTGCATGGAAATATTCCCTAAGCAAGGCTTGGAGAGCAATGCCCTTTCCAGGCCCCTCCGCAGTCCCAGATGGGCTGGGCATTGTGAGCGCTGTGTGCAAAAGGAGAACCAGGAAGGTTATTTATCACAAGGTCACTTGGTTGAAAATGATTGCATGTTAGTTTTAGTCTCTTGCAGGATTGGGAACCCATCTGGTTTCAGAGCTGACTGATTGTGTATCAGCTGCATTTCAGCTTCACCCAAGAGCACAGGTCTGAGTCATGCAAAGGCAGAGAGAGAGAGAGAGAGAGAGAGAGAGAGAGAGAGAGAGAGAGAGAGAGAGAGAGAGAGAGAGAGAGAGGTTAGCAAGGATGGTTAATTTGCACGTGTTGGGGTATGTGTGCAGGATCTGTTTGCACTGTTCTCTAAAAGGGGAGATGGTTTGAGCTAAGAAACATGCAGTGGGATGTTGAAAATGGCTTTGAATGTACATCTTCGGCTGCCTGTCTAGATGTGATGTGGAAATTGGCAACTACAATGGAATTAGGTTGGCGATGGCAATACAAGTTGAGCATATTTTTGTGTCTAATACAAGTATAACCTACTGTCTATATCACATTGCCTGTTTCTTGTCTCATTGAATCTGAAGGACTGTAATACACAGAAAGGAGGGGGCAGGAGATGAGAAACCACTTTTCCTGACTTGAACGTCTCTGAAACATCTGCTTGGGAACTTATGCCTGTTAGTGGCATGTACAACACTATGTCTAACGTCAGTGTGCGCTTATGTGTGAGCAATTTGGTATCTGGTGCAGAATCCTGAGAAGCTCGGCTTCCATGTGTGTTTTAACTAAGCAACTCTTTAATGTGCAAGCCCTGGAGGTAAACCTGAACATGTCTGGTCAAGCATTGTCTAATGGAATCTGAAACTAGGACTGAGCAGCAAGTCCAGGTGTCATGGAGTTGGATTTTCAGCATGCCTAATTCTTAGGAACAGGATAAAATATGTGTAAGTGGTAAATAAATGCAGAGGTCCATATAACAGATCCTGTTTGCAGACTGTGGTTTTTCGTTGGGCTTGGATTACCCAGGCACCAGAGCTGGGCTTGTGAGGCCAAGAGGGCCGGTTGCCTCAGGTGGGAAATGCTGGGAGGTGGCAGTAAGGTGTGTGGGAAGGATGCTGGATGCTGCATGGCCTTCTCTCACTGAGCCTGCTGCTTTCTGGAGCAGCGGAGGGCGCGGTCCTATTGCCAGTGGTCACTCCAGCTGCCATCTGAGCATGGAATGGGAAGGAGCACCATCTTGTCCTTCAGCTCAGGCTGCAGAATGCCTGGGCCAACTCTGCTGGGCACAGAAGCAAACACAGCCTGGTCTTTTTACAGACACAGACATCATACAGTTGGAATGCTGAGCCCTTTGAATAGTCAGGATCCATGTGGCAGGCATTTTGGAGAATTGCAGCCAGCTCTGGAAAAGGGGGCTCTAGCATGCCAAGGGGCTGGCAGTGGGAGCTGTACAAAATCTGGGCTGATTGGAATGATTTTTCAGTGTAAGCTAGAACGGCCCTTGCCCCTTTGTCCCCGGAGGAGGCAGAGCAGCCAGAAGCCATATCCTTGTTAGGAATTCAAAACCAGAGCCCCTTGCTGGCAACCAGAGCATTGCTGAGGGGTTGCCTTGTATGGGAGCAGGGATAACAGGTGCAGCTGAGCCCATTGGTTTTCGCCATTTATGATACTGGAAAATTCATGGACAAAAAGACTGAGGGGCGGGGAGAGGGAGAAAGAGGATTGTGCCTCTTGATCCTAAGGGGACAGGTGTTGTCTGTCCACCTGTGGTGCCAGAATTACCACTAGGGTCCAGTGGGAGGGCAGAGGAAGGACTAGGAACAAGACTCTGAAGCAGAGCATGTCATACGAGCTAAGGTCTCAAGGGGGCACTCGTACTCTTCAAAGCTTGGAGACTTGGGTTTTTATAACACTGTTCCTCAGACCTTTTGAGGCACAGCTCATCTCCAAGAGTGGCCTTAGGTCCTCTTTGCAGGGGTGGCCATCTATTTAAAAGGTGGACAGAGGACCTCACTCTGTTTGGAAGATGTCCTTTGTCTGGAGGGCTGGTTAGTCCAAGCAAAGTGATAGGAGCCCTAAGGACGGAGAGCAGGACGGGGGCCTCGAAGTTGCCCAGCTACACTTGGCACTCAGAAATCAGACTGAGGCACACAGACCCCCTCCCCAGTCACGGGCATCCGCACTAGGTTGGCTGGTTGGTGAAAACTTAGCTTTTGCTCTGCATTGTTGGGACCACCTGTGCCTGCCTGGAGAAATGGGAGTGCCTCCAAACTGAGATTTGCAGCCCACCTGAGTAGGGCTAAGCAGAGGAAAGAGGCATCTTGGTAGGCAGCAAATCTCCACCTCTCACATCAGAAATACAGAGAAGCTGTGCTCCAGTAGCCTTCTAATCTTCATTTAACCTTGTTTCTTCTTTGCATCTGTCTTTCTCCACACCCTCCAGCACAGAAACACCCATAGAAACATAGAAACAGAGCAAGTCAGAAGGGGCCTCCTGGGCCATCTAGTCTGACCTCCGGCACCAGCCAGCTCCGCTCACCACATGCCCACCATGTGCATGTCCAGCCTGTCTTTGAACACCCTCACCGATGGGGCCTCAACGACCTCCCGTGGAAGCCCATTCCACGCCCTCGGGGTCCTAACTGTCAGGAAGTGCTTCCTGGCATCCAAATTGAACCTTGGCTCCCTGAGCTTTGCTCCATTGGAGCGCGTCCTGCCTTCCTCTGCAGGGGAGAACAGGTCTCTACCCTCCGTGTGTGACATCCCCTCACATACCTGTATGCCGCCAACAGATCCCCTCTGAGTCTCCTCTTCTCCAAGCTGAAGAGACACAATTCCCTCAGTCTTGCCTGATACGGCATCCCCTGCAAACCAGCCACCAACCTTGTGGCCCTATGCTGCACTGACTCTAACCTGACTATATCCTTTCTGTAATGAGGGGCCCAAAACTGAACACAATACTCCAGTTGCGGGTGCACCAGAGTCGTATAAGGTGGTAGTAATACCTCTCTCGATCTAGAAGCCACACTTCTGGCTATGCAACCAAGGGTGGCATTCGCCCTCTTGACCACCACATCACACTGCTGACTCATGTTTAGCCTGCAGTCAACCAGTACACCAGGGTCCCTTTCACAAGTGCTGCTCTCCAGTCACTTGTCCCCTAACCTGTACTTATGACAGCTATTCCTATGCCCCAAGTGCAAGACCTTGCACTTATCCACATTGAACGCCATCCTGTTGTCTCCTGCCCACTTCCATAGTCTGCCCAGATCCTTCTGGATCTGGAGTACCTGCTCCTCAGTTGTGGCCACTGCTCCAGTTTTAGTGTCTTCTGCGAATTTGATCAGCAGACTGTTCACTTCTTCTTCCACGTCATTGATGAAAAGATTAAACAGGATCGGCCCCAGGACTGAGCCCTGGGGGACACAGCTTGTCACTGGCTGCCATCCCGACGATTCCCCACTAATGGTTACCCTCTGCTGGGTCAGCACTTCTTTAGCTCTTTGCGAGCTTTTAGCTCCCAGTCAAGGGACACGTACCAGAAACCTCTCGTCATAGTGGCAATGGGCGGGGGCAAGTGGATCAGAATCACTGGTTGGGAGGGGCTGTGCCTCAGAGGCAGAACAGCTGCTTTGCACACAGACGGCCCCTGGCTCAGGCCCCGGCATCTCCAGAGAGGACTAGGAAAGTTCCTGTCTGAAAATTGGAGAGCCATGGCTGCCCGACAGTGTGGGCAAAACTGGCCTGGATGGACCAGCAGTCTGACTGATGGCAAGGCAGCTTCCTGTATTTAGACTTGGGAGAGGAGGCAGGAAGAGACCAATGATGCACCCACAGACACAGTGCATTTAAGAACCTTTTGCCCAATGGTCCCTATCAAAAAGCCAGACCATAATTAAAGGGTTGCATCTCTGTGTCTGTTTACTGATAGTGCTGGGTAAATGAAGAGGAGGTAGGAAGAAAGGCCATGCCATGCCTATGTGTGAATGAGCAGCAAGGTCCCATGGTCTTCCCTAGTGACCTACCTGGCTCTGCTCTGGAGCTGAACTTGCTGGCTGTGCTGTCCATCAAATGGTCACATCCTCTGGGACCAAGCAGGGTGGGATCAGATCCTTACAGGGCTTGTGCCTGGGCACTGCCATCCACCCCAGAGTGTGACTTTTTTGAACAATCCCAATCTGGGAACAGAGACCAGTTTTCACCACTAGATGGCAATCGCAACCTTCCTGGCATTTCTTGCAAGCTGGATGCCAGACATCATGCCAGAGATTGCCACTTGTGGGGCTGAGGTTGGATTTGTAGGAACATCTGGGAGGGGAGACTTCCTGAATCCTGATTCCAGTGGGAACGGCCAGGTTGCAAACCAGAGGTTCTGCACAGAACTTTGGAACTGCCAAGGTAGCTGCTGTGGGAGCCATTTTGGCTATTATTGTTATTTTGGAATATGTTGCAAGCACAACTCCTCAGGAGCCCAGTTCTGCTCCCAGTGCCACGTCCTCCTTCCATCAACCACAAAGCAAAACTCCCCTGCCAGGAAGGTGGGAGAGGAAGATGGCTAATCAGGATTCATCAGGAATATGTTTCCATTAATTTCTGATCAGGATTTATCCAGATTGTACCTTCCAGACTGAACACAGACTCAAACGCACTGTGGAGTTGAAATCCAGACATCTCCAAGCTTGCCATATGATTTGCAGGCTGACAGCATGGGAAAATGCTCATAAAAATGTGCAATGGGGAAAAAAAGTGCACATTTCAAAGGTGTGAATGATTGGTGTGGGCATTTGGAAAAAATGCATATTGAAATATTCACGAATGTTTATGTGCAAAGCAAAACCAAACATTGCCGTTTGATATTGACATGAGATGAACTTTGAGGGGGAATTTGGAGAATGGGGCCGGAGAAGCCACCCCCAGACTGTCTCCTTCCTTAGCACTTTGCAAGATCTCTGCAAGAGGCCAAGGGTGCAGAAAGCTGGGGCTTATCCTCTCAAAGCTGCTGGCAGCATCATTAGCCAACAGTCCTCCCTGTTTTCCATTGCCAGATTATTCAGAAAGGGTTCATACAGCATTTTTTAAAAGCGTGATCCCAACCTGTGGAGGTTATGCACCAGCACTGGAAACTGTAAGGGCACGTGCAGCAAATATGCAGGCAAGCAGATAGTGCTAGGCTGCATTCATCAGCTCTGTGTGGAGTCGACACACAGGAGCAAGCCCAGCAGGAGCCCAGTTCCCTCCAGATAGTTCGACTTCAGCGCCCATCAGCTCAAACCAGCAAGCTGAGTGGTCATGCATTGTGGGAGTTGTGCTCCAAAACATCTGGACAGTGTTAGGAAGCCTGTCCTCTCAGATTGCCCCCATCCTCAGTAGGGATCTGGGAGTCCCAGGTTCTGGTCCCTGCTCAGCCATGGAGCCAACTGGGCCAGTCACTGACTCTCAGTCTCATGGGGTTGTGATTCTTCTTTGCAGGGTTGTTGTGGGGACAAATGGAGAGGAAGAGGACCATGTAAGCCACCTTGGGCTAGAGATAGTGGAATAGCAATATAACAATAATTTTAAAAATCCTCTTGTGGTACAGTGATGGGAGTTGGGGGGTTGATGGTTATCCTGGGGTGCATTTTGGCTAAAACAAGGAAGAATCAGGGATTGGGAGTACGGATTTCATGAAAGACCCTCTGCTTTTTCTTTCATAATCTGAGTGCAGCCTTCAACTCCCCTCAGCCCCAGCTGGCATGCTTAATGGTCCGGGAAGCTGGGAGTTGTAGGCTAAAACATCTGGGCAGCCACATATTAAGGAATATTATCCCTAAGCAAGGGATTTTTTTGTTTTGTATTCTCTGAGCAAGAAAGGGATCTTGAGGTCATAGTGGGGAGCTTGATGAAAATGTCGGGCCAGTGTTCAAGTGCTGTGAAAAAGACAGACTCCATCCTTGGCCTAATCAGGGACAGGAGATAGAACTGCCAAGATCTTACTTCCCTTATACAAATCTTTGGAATGTCCCCACTTAGAATATTGTGTTCAGCTCTGGTTGCCTCATCTGAAAAAGGCCATTATTGAATTGGAAAAAGTACAGAGAAGGGCAATGAAAATGATCAAGAGACTGGAGCAACTCCCCTATGAGACATGATAGAGGTGTTTAATGTAAAAGTAGGGAGGAAGACGTTTTTCTCCCTCTCCCATAACACTCAAACCCAGGGTCATCCCATGAAGCAGACTGGTAGGAGTTTTAGGACAGATAAAAGGAAATACTTCTTCACACAACATATAGATAAATTATGGAATTAACTGTCACAGGAAGTGGTGATGATCACCAATCTGGGGGGCTTTAAAAAGGAATTGGACAGATTCATGGAGGCTTTCAGTGCCTACTAAGCTTGCTGGCTGTGCTGCCTCCTTTGCCAGGGGCAGCCTGCCTGCATATGCCATTGCCAATAAGGCCTGTCCTGCTTGAGGGATCCCTGGTCTACTACCATGTGCATGGAGTGCTGGACCAGAGGGATCTTTGGTCTGATCCAGGAGGACGTTCCCCCTGTTCTTATGCACCCCCACCTGCTCTCAGCACCAAGAAAGCAGCAGAGCCTGAAGTTCAGCCAGTCAGAGGCTCCTCCAAACTGGATATGGGACTGTAGGACTTAGGAAGCTGGCATCCAGGTTTTGGAGGGGGCCCTCCCTCAGAGAGCTGACCTTCCCACTGCCCTTGTCCCCAGCTGCCCCAGCTCCTGCTTCCCTTCCCCATCACTGCTGCCATGTGTTTGCCTGGCAGGCAGGAGCATCTCCCACACCCCCTTCCCGCCACCACCATTTTCTGAACCAGATCAAGAGGTAGGTGAACAAGCTGGTTGCAATGGGGCAAAGAAGGAGCAACTCTGGGGGTTTTTTCCAGGGAGCCCTCAGCCTGCACCCAGCCCTGCCCAGCCTTGACGCTTGCTGGCAGGGTAGCTTTTCCTTTGATTAACACAGCTTGTTTGGATGGAGGAACGGGGGCTGTTGCTGAAACCTGCCTAGAAGCTCCAAGTCTGACGCCCCATCTAACATCTGCCCCCCAGCCTCCCCCTTTCACCGCTTCATCCTGAGTCATGCAGTCCTCCTTGTCTTCGGCTGTCAGCCTGCGAACAGAATTACATATTTCTCCCTCCTACCCAAAGTGGTTTTGCATACACTCCCATCCTAGCGCTTCTCTCTCCACGCTCAGCCAGTGTGTCACATCTTTAATCTTTCTGCGATCAGGACCCTAATTAAATTAGCCAGCTTTGTTATACCTTCTTGTAATCTTATTGCCGGCAAATTGCAGCCTGCACAGAATCCCCGAGCGTCCCCGTGGGGCCGGTTCGTTGCAGCCCACCGCTGATTGCCTCGCTGAGACAGACCGCCGTCCTCGGGGGGTGGCCTCCACGCCTGTGGGGAGGCAAGCAGTTGCACCATTTTGACTGCCTGCGGTTATTGTGCTAGCCAGGAGGGGTCGGCTGCTTTTGGATGAAAAAATAACATGCCGAAGAGTGCGTGTGTAAGAGAAATGTCTCTCATTGCTGTGACAGGCCAGCATGGAAGAAGAGTCGGCAGTGACCCACCCAGGAGATGCACTGAATAGCTCCTGCCTGTTGGTGCCTTGCAATAGTTGGGCTGGTTTTCCACCTGCCATCTTGTCCCCATGTACAATGCTCTGCCTTCCCCCACAGTAATGAATGGCAGCCCCGGGGGGGGGGGGAGAAGGGGCTTCCCTGATAGAAAACATTGGGGTGGGCTCAAACTGCTTTTTGCCCCTGCTGGCCGCCGGCTCATGGACAGGCTTCCCCATTTCTCCAAGTGCAGGCGGTTTTACTGCTGCTGACGTACGACTGAGATTTAGCTGCAATCCAAACAGATCAGATGAGGTATGGCAGACGGCAACAGTGGGGAATGGGAAGCTGCAGAATGTGAATATGAGCCAGTGTGGTGTCGTGTGGTGGTGGGAGAGCTGGATCGGGGCCTGGGAGATCTGGGTTCTGGTCCCCACTTGGCCATGAAGCCCACGGGGGGACTTGGGGCCAGTCACTCACTCTCAGTCCACAGAGCTGTAGCTGGGAGAGAGAACCATGGAGAGGAGGAGAGCGATCTGAGCTGCCTGGGGTTCCTGGCAAGAGGAAATAGGTGGGATATAAATGCAGTAACAGTGGGGTTCCTCCTCCTCTTACCATTGCTGCCAGTTGGTTGCTTGAAAATCTAGGGGCCTGTGGGCCACTGGGCCATGGCATCTCCTCCTCCTCGCCATCCAGGTGGGTGAAGATGCAGGTTGCAGTGGGGAGGAGAAGCAGCAGTGCAGAGGTCCCTGCTCATGCATGGGTTGTTGGCAGTTGCCCAACCCCGGCCCTCTGGATGCCAGCCCTGAAAGCCCCTGTGGAATTAAGGCAAGATTTTGGGCGGACGTGGGGAACCTGAGGTGGGCCCAGGCAAGTTGTCCCTCTCTGAGGGCTTAGCAGGACCTGGCTGTTGACCTGTGTGGATCAGTGAAAATGGTCGATCCACGTGGCATGCAGCTTCAGGCCAGGGTAAGTGTTCCTGCTGCTATTGAGCACTATTCTCTGCTCTGAGAGGAGGAGGGAGTGTGAGTGTCGGAAGCGCAGGTGTCGGTATTGGTGAGAGACTTGCTGGAGGATCATTTGCTCATCTCAACCGCTCCCTTTGGTGCCACCTACATGCCTGGATTCTGTAGATCCAGATGCAGGTTTGCATTTGGCCAAGCACCCTCCCTCCCTCCACTTACTCCATGCAATCCTTAAAGATGCTTTTTCTTGTCCTCTTTTGGGACAGATGTGACAGATACATGTGGTGTCTGGGATGGTCCAGGTCCCATTCCCACAGTTGGTTGCCTCTGGGTAACTTATTGATAGCCTGTTGCTTGAATCGTAGGTGCCAGATTCCATGTGCCATCTTGTAGGACCAGCACCAAGGGTGGGCACAATCAGGCACCTGCAGGAGGCCCACTGGCAGCAGCCCCTGGAGCAGTTCTCCTCTTCCCCATTGCAACCTGCTTCTTCACCTGCATCTCACTCTGGCAGTGCTGAGAAGGAGGATGGCTCTCTCTATGCAGTCGTCCTGCTTGTCCACTGGATCCCCACCCCCTGCACCCTCCACATGTTCAGAGGAGCTAGGACAATGACCTGGCATGTTCAGGGTGGAATGGTGACCCTGCAAACAGATTCCAAGACTAACCTTATCTTGGCTCCCTGGAGGTCCTAGCAGCCAAGGGTCCAGTCTCCCACTTGCATGGGATACGCCCACTTGCTTCCACATTCGGTGAAATGCTGGCAAGAAATGCCCTGAAGTAGCAGCAGGAATGAGACAGGCCTTGGCCGGCAGAATGCAGTATGGAGACATGGCTGGACGTCGGGCGTGGGGCCTGCTTCCTCCCCACGCAGGCACAGACGCGGCTGCCCAGGTTTCATTGTCCCTTTACAAAGGGTTCCCTCTCTGTGTCTGGCTTCCAAGCCTGTTAAGGGCTCTGCCAACAATTCCCTGGAGCTCGTTAGCGCTGGGTGCTTTTGAACTCCGGTGCTGCCCCCCCCCCCCCCGCACCCGAGCTTTCTCTCTCTTCCCTTTTCCACCATCAACATCCTTTAATGAAAAGAAAAAGGCTGAACATAAGACATCCTGAAGTGCTGATAAAACCATCTCTAAGTTCAAGTAATTATGGCAATTTTTTTAGCACCTGAACACCCCGTTGGAGATAGATAGAAAGAGAGAGAGGAAGGCAGGCTGGCAGGGACAGGTGTGGTGAGCTGATGGAGCCTGTCTTGATATTTTAAATGAGAGGAAGAAAAACCGCTTTAATCAATTAGCTCATTATTTAATGCACAGTTGCCCTAGGGCTTTCCATGGGCTGTCAGTTGCTCCCAGGAGGAGGACCAGATCCAAAGGAGGATCAGGCTGCTGTGGCACAACTCTTCAAAGAGACCTGCCATGCTTTTCCATCAGGAGGGGTTAGTTTAAGTCAGGATGGGCAAATGTAGGGCAGAGGGACTGTGTTGTCCTTCCCAGCATCCACCAGGTGCTGTACTGTTGCCCCGTGGCACTGAATTGGCCAGCAAATTTTGGGGGCACAGTATGGTGGAGGCAACCCCCCTTGCAAATTCCACTTGAAAGAAGACATGGGTTTGAAGGGCCGTAGCTTCACTGTTTTTTCTCTCAGCCAGTGGCACATGCAGTCTAGTGGGAGTGCATGTGAGCTGAAAAATGCTGCCCATTTCTTGAAAGATTTTGTTCTAAAATGTGGAAATGGTGCCTCTCTGCTTACATGGCCCCCAACAATTACAGGTGTGGGTTTGTTGGTTGACCCCTTTAGAAGATTCTTGCATCACCCTTCTGCTTAAAGGTTTCTGTTGTTCTGCAAGTAGTTCACTTCCAAGATTTTGTTTAGCTTTCTTCCTGTGCAAGGTGCAGAATGTTCCAGGAAAGGGGGCTGGTGGGGATTGGGCAGAGCAATCCATTCAGCTGAAGGCCATGTTCCCCATCCTGAGTAAAGCAGCACTGATCTTCCGGCCCAGGACCCTCAGGTCACCACTGGGTCTCAGCAGGTCTCATTTGCACTGAGGCGTATGCTAGGCCCCTCGCTAGGTCAAGCTGAGGCATGGTCATATCAATTAAAATCCAATTAGGCAATGTTAACAAAGTCGAGGAGGACTCTTTAAACAGAAGTCAGAACCCTGGAAAGCTCCTGATGGGCTGGCTGCTGGATAAAGCATGAGAAGGTGTTGGAGCGGGTGGTGGCGGGACAACTCCAAGCACTCTTGGATGAAACATTATCTGGACCCATTTCAGTCCGGCTTCAGCCCCGGGTATGGTACTGAATCTGCCTTGGTCGACCTGTACAATGACCTGTGCAGGGAGAGAGACATCCCTGTTGGTTCTCCTGGACCTCTCAGCGGCCTTCGATACCATCGACCATGGTATCCTTCTGGATAGGCTCGCGGGACTGGGAGTTGGAGGCACCGCTTGGCAGTGGTTCCACTCCTATCTCAATGGCCGATTCCAGAAGGTGGTGCTGGGGGACTATGGCTCTGTGCCATGGCAGCTATGCCATGGAGTACCACAGGGGTCCATTTTGTCCCCCTTGCTATTTAACATCTACATGAAACCGCTGGAGGAGGTCATCAGGAGGTGTGGGCTGCAGAATCATCAGTACGCTGATGATACCCAGCTCTACCTCTCGTTCTCTACCGATCCAGGTGAGGCGGTGGCTGTGCTGAACCGGTGCCTGGCCAAGGTAATGGGCTGGATGAGGGCCAATAAACTGAAGCTCAATCCAGACAAGACAGAGGTCCTGTTGGTGGGCAGTTTGGGCTTTGGAATGGGGGACTTGGGCCTTGTCCTGGATGGGGTTGCACTCCCTCTAAAGGACAAGGTCCGCAGCTTGGGAGTGCTCCTAGACCCGGAGCTTTCACTAGAAGCTCAGGTGACAGCGGTGGCGAGGAGCGCTTTTTATCAGCTTCGGGTGATCCACCAGCTGCACCCCTACCTGGAGAACAACTGTCTGGCGACAGTGGCACACGTGTTGGTGACTTCCCGACTTGACTTCTGTAACGCGCTCTACGTGGGGCTGCACTTGAAGATGGTCTGGATACTTCAATTGGTCCAAAATAGAGCTGCCAGGCTGCTGACGGGGACTGGGCGTTATGTTCACATGACTCCAGTTCTCCGTCAGCTGCACTGGATTCCCATTGAAGTCCAGGCCCAATTATTTATTTATTTATTATTTAGTAAAATATTTATAGGCCGCCCCATTGCACTGAAGCCTAGGGGCGGCTTACAACAAGATTAAAATACAAAAATGAAGTAAACAATATTAACGTATCCCTCCCCCTCCCCATTACCTTCGGTGCATCTCGGCAAACAAAATAAAATAAGCCATAACTTAAACCCTAAAAACCCCAAAATAAATAATAAGCCCAATAAATAAATCAAACCAACCACCAAAACAACAATAATTCATCATAAACATATAAACAAATCAATCAACCCAAACCAACACTAACAATTAAAATAAGACTTAAATAAAAAGGTCTTCGCCTGGCACCGAAAAGCATATAATGACGGCGCCAGGCGAACCTCTCCAGGGAGCGCATTCCATAATTGGGGCGCCACCGCTGAAAAGGCCCTCCTCCGGGTACCTACCCACTTCACCTCCTTCACAGGAGGCTCCCGGAGGAGGCCCGCTGTTGCGGATCTTAGAGGGCGGGAGGGCATATAAGGGCGCAGGCGGTCCATTAGGTATCCGAGTCCCAAGCCGTTTAGGGCTTTATAGGTTAATACCAAAACCTTGAATTTGGCCCAGACTTCAACTGGGAGCCAGTGGAGCTGACGGAGGACTGGGGTTATATGAGAATAACGCCCAGCCCCCGTCAGCAACCTGGCAGCTCTATTTTGAACCAGCTGAAGTATCCGGACCGTCTTCAGGGGTAGCCCCATGTAGAGAGCATTGCAGAAATCCAGTCGAGAAGTCACCAATGCGTGTGTCACAGTTGTAAGGCAGTTGTGATCCAGGAAGGGACGCAGCTGATGTACCAGATGTAACTGGAGGAAGGCACTCCTCGCCGCTGCCGTCACCTGGGCCTGCAACGACAGCTCCGGGTCGAGGAGTACCCCCAAGCTGCGGACCTTGTCCTTCAGAGGGAGTGCTACCCCATCCAGAACAAGGCCCAAGTCCTCGACTCCAAGACCCGAACTGCCCACCAACAGGACCTCCGTCTTGTCTGGATTGAGTTTCAGTTTATTGGCCCTCATCCAGCCCATTACCTTGGCCAGGCACCGGTTCAGCACAGCCACCGCCTCACCTGGATCAGTAGAAAACGAGAGGTAGAGCTGGGTGTCATCAGCGTACTGGTGACTCCGCAGCCCAAACCTCCTGATGACCTCTCCCAGCAGTTTCATGTAGATATTAAAGAGCATGGGGGACAAAATGGACCCCTGTGGTACCCTAAGGCATAGCTGCCATGGCGCAGAGCCATAGTCCCCCAGCACCACCTTCTGGAATCGGCCGTCGAGGTAGGAGCGGAACCACCGCCAAGCGGTGCCTCCAACTCCCAATCCCGCCAGCCTCTCCAGAAGGATACCATGGTCGATGGTATCAAAAGCCGCTGAGAGGTCCAGGAGAACCACAGGGACGCACTCCCCCTGTCTCTCTCCCTGCACAGGTCATCGTACAGGGCGACCAAGGCGGATTCAGTACTGTACCCGGGTCTGAAACCAGACTGAAATCGGTCCAGATAATCCGTCTCCTCCAAGAGTGCTTGGAGTTGTCCCGCCACCACCCGCTCTAGTACCTTGCCCAGGAACGGGATGTTGGCCACCGGTCTATAATTGGCGGCCACCTCTGGATCCAGGGATGCCTTCTTTAGGACTGGCCAGACTACCGCCTCCTTTAGGAGTGCAGGCACCCGGCCGTCTCTTAAAGAGGCGTTGACCACCTCCCGGATCCAGGGTCCAATCCCGTCCTTGGCTGTCTTAAGTAGCCAGGAAGGGCATGGGTCTAGCAAGCAAGTGGTAGGGCGTACTCGTCCAAGCACCTTGTCCACATCATCAGGCCGCAACAACTGAAATTCATCCAATAAACATGGACCAGACGGCGTCGAAGGCAACTCTTCACTAGAATCTGCTGCCAAAGCAGTGTCGAGCTCGCAGCGTATCTGAATGATTTTCTCATTCATGATTTTCTGAATTGATTTTCAATTCAAGGTGTTGGTTATGACCTATCAAGCCCTTAACGGCTTGGGTCCTGGTTACCTGAAGGAGCGCTTGTGCCCATATATGCCCGCCTGCCCCTTGAGATCAGCGGGAGAGGCCCTTCTCTGGGAACCCTCCGTGAAGGATATTAGGAGGGTAAGTACTCGGAGGAGGACTTTCTCTGCGGTGGCGCCCAGTCTATGGAATGCGCTCCCCAGAGAGGTCCGCCTGGCACTGTCATTATTTGCTTTTCAGCACCAGGCAAAGACCTTTTTATTCAAATGTTATTTTAATTGCTAATGTTATTTATTTATTTTATGCTTTGGCCAGGGTGACTTAAATTTATATAGTTTTATATTGTGATTATTTATTTATGGGTGTAAGCCGCCCCAAGCCTTCGGCAAATGGGGCAGCATAGAAGTTCCATAAATAAATAAGATGTTGACTCAACATGGCACTGAAGTCATCGGAGGGTTTATAAAGACATGTTCTGCATGAGGACCCACCTTCTTGGAGAAACCAGCTGCATTCCTTCCAGGGCCCTCCTCTGGTTTTCTATCCTTTGGCCTCTGGGAAGCATAGGAGCAGTGCTGGTTCACCCGTCCCTGGCTGCCTTGATCTTCACCAGTTCCTTTTCCTGGATGGTATGATGGACTTCCAGAGAGGTCAACTTCCCTGGAAAATAAGCAGATGGGGGAGGCTTGCAGCCCTGCTTTGCTTGATACAATATGGGTGGATGCATCAGCATTGATAATGAACATAGAAACATAGAAACATAGAAACATAGAAACAGAGCGAGTCAGAAGGGGCCTCCCGGGCCATCCAGTCTGACCTCCGGCACCAGCCGGCTCCGCTCACGACACGCCCACCATGTACATGTCCAGCCTATCTCCGAACACCCTCACCGATGGGGCCCCAACGACCTCCCGTGGAAGCCCATTCCACGCCCTCGGGGTCCTAACTGTCAGGAAGTGCTTCCTGGCATCCAAATTGAACCTTGGCTCCCTGAGCTTTGCTCCATTGGAGCGCGTCCTGCCTTCCTCTGCAGGGGAGAACAGGCCTCTCCCCATCTCCATGTGACACCCCCTCACATACCTGTATGTTGCCAACATATCCCCTCTGAGTCTCCTCTTCTCCAGGCTGAAGAGACCCAGTTCCCTCAGTCTCGCCTCATACCCCATCCCCTGCAAACCAGCCACCATCCTTGTGGCCCTACGCTGCACTGACTCCAACCTGGCTATATCCTTTCTGTAATGAGGGGCCCAAAACTGAACACAATACTCCAGTTGCGGGCGCACCAGAGTCATGTAGAGTGGAAGTAATACCTCTCTTGATCTAGAAGCCACACTTCTGGCTATGCAACCAAGGGTGGCATTCGCCCTCTTGACCACCGCATCACACTGCTGACTCATGTTTAGCCTGCGGTCAACCAGTACCCCGAGGTCCCTTTCACAAGTGCTGCTCTCCAGCCACTTGTCCCCTAACCTGTACTTATGACAGCTATTCCTATGCCCCAAGTGCAAGACCTTGCACTTCTCCACATTGAACGCCATCCTGTTGTCTCCTGCCCACTTCCATAGTCTGTCCAGATCCTTTTGGATCTGGAGTACCTGCTTCTCAGTTGTGGCCACTGCTCCAGTTTTAGTGTCGTCTGCGAATTTGATCAGCAGACTGTTCACCCCTTCTTCCATGTCGTTAATGAAAAGATTAAACAGGATCGGCCCCAGGACAGAGCCCTGGGGGACCCCGCTTGTCACTGGCTGCCATCCCGACGATTCCCCGCTAATGGTTACCTTCTGCTTTCGGTCAGTCAGCCATGCACTAATCCACCGGACAGTGCTTTGGTGTATCCCAAAACTCCTCAGTTTCTCCACCAGGATATCATGGGGCACTTTGTCAAAGGCCTTGCTGAAATCCAGGTATACCACATCCACTGCATCCCCTCCATCTAGCCATCTTGAAACCTTGTCATAGAATTCCACAAGGTTTGTCTGGCAGGACCTGTTTCTGCGGAAGCCGTGTTGTGTGGCTGTCAGCCTCCCTTCCCTATCTAGCATCACTAGATCTCTCTCTATTATGAGCCTTTCCATTGTTTTTCCTACAATGGACGTAAGGCTAACCGGTCTATAATTCCCCATGTCCTTCCTACTACCCTTTTTGAAAATTGGGACCACCGATGCCACCCTCCAGTCCTCTGGAACTTCACCCGTTCTCCACGAGGCCTCAAAAATGGAGGCCAGCGGGCGTGAGAGAACCCTGCCAACTCTCTAAGTACTCTTGGGTGTAACCCGTCAGGGCCTGGCGCCTTTGTAATGTCCAATGCCCTGAGGAGCCCCTCGACTTCAAGGGGGGTGACTCTAATCTCTGCCCCTAAGTCCCCAGCCTCATCCAATCTCCTATACGGATATCCCCCGTCCTGCTTTGGGGAGAACACAGAGGCAAAATAGTCATTTAGCATCTGTGCCTGTTCCCTCATGTCAGTCACTGGATCTCCTTCCTCCTTATTTAGTGGTCCCACCACTTGTCTCCCCTTCCTTTTCCTATTTACATGCTGGAAGAAGCCCTTTTTGTTGCTCTTGATATTCTTGGCAAGTCTCAGCTCATAATCAGCCTTAGCCTTGCGAAGAATCCTTCTGCAACGGGCCTCCTCCTCCCGGTATACCCTTTTGTCTATTTCCCCAGTACCCATTTCCTATGGAGGTTCCTCTTTCGTCTAATCCCCCTAACCACCTCCTTTCGCATCCATGGCGGCACTCTCCTCCGCCTCCCCACCTTACTGACTAGAGGTATTGTCAGGGCTTGCGCCTGCAAAACCTCCTTTTGAGTGCCATCCACCCCTCCTCAACTCGCTTACCTCCAGTAACCTATCCCAGGAGACTTTCCCCAGCCTGGCCTTCAGTTGGCCAAAGTTGGCCCTCTTGAAGTCCCAGCTTCTAGTGCTCGCCCTGCTGCACGGCCCCAGTCCTCTGATCTCAAAGCAAAGGATGGAGTGATCACTCGCATCCAGAGCTCCCCTAATCTGTACTTCATCTATCAGCTCCTCCCTATTGGTCAAGACCAAGTCCAGGATGTTTCCCCCCCTCGTCGCCTCTCGGACCCTCTGTGTGAAAAACCCACCCTCTAGAGCTTCTAGGAAGCGACGTGACCTGGCTGTCACCGCCGAGTGAGTCTCCCAAGTAATATCCGGGAGATTGAAATCTCCCATAATTACTGTGTCTCTCCCCCGAGATATCCTTAGAATCTGGCCTGTCAGGACATCATCCAGGGTCTCAAGTTGACCTGGAGGGCGATAACATACCCCCACTGTCAGGTCTCTTTCTCTGTCAAAACCCCTAAGTTTCACCCAGACTGCCTCTACCGAATCCCCATCTGTGCTGCACTCTATCTCACTGCATCCTATCCCTTCCCTGACATATAAAGCCACACCCCCACCTCTCTTTCCCTTCCTGTCCTTTCTAAAAAGGTGATACCCTTCTATGTTCACATTCCAGACTTGCCTTTCATCCCACCAACAGGTTTTCTGGATCTGTTCAACCAGGCATGAGGGTCATGGTGAGTTGTTTCAAGCGGCTGAATGCTTTGAGCCTCAGTGAAAAATGCGATATGAAATGTCGGTAGGAGTTTGCAAAACCAAGGAAGTGCAAGATATCCTTTACGTTTTTAGAGGGTGGCCAGTCCAGAATGACCTTGTAAGGTCCACCTGCATGTCCTGAGCTTGTTAGGGCCCAGAAACTTGATGTGCATCAAGTCAAAAGCCCCTTCCCTAGTTACACATAGAACTGGTTTTCTTGACACACTAAAAGATAAGCCAGACTTGCCAGTCATGGCATCTTGGAATAGCAGAATAGTTTAGAGCGTCATCCAGGTATACAATGGCCAAGCAATCTGGGTTGTCATGGAAGTTTTCATTCACTCAATGCTGCAGCACTGAAGAGCACTGCAAAGATTGAATGGCATGGGTGGGTTCATTTGGAATGCTGCCTTCTTCTCGTTCCCTTCCCAGAAGCTGACTAGATTCTCCAGAGTTGTGAAGAGCTGGGATGCGGAACTTCTAGCCCATGGGCCACGTGTGGCTCACAGGGGTTCCCCATCCAGCTCACCATCTTGTTCCTCTGGCCCTGTCCCCAATCCTGATAGGGAAGAGCACTTCTTTCCAATAGGGGAAAACACTTCTGTTCAATCAGCAGCCAACTGGACTTTTTTCTTTGATTTTTTTTCTTGTGAAATTCAGTAAAAAATAAAAACCAGAAAAATAAACTTTAAGGTACAGTATTGCAGTATCTCATGACATCTGAATAGACTGATTATGGGAAGATGCAGGTGGAATGTTATACTACCATAACTTATTGACCCTGGTTAGCTTCCAAAATTAGGATCGGGCACTGCAGGCTATACACATGTATTCATGTATTCATTGATTATACCTAAAGACTACATGCTCAAAAATGGAAACTTTTCTTACAAAAACTTGTTGTATTTATTGAAGGTGACCATCTGTCTTTCCAATACTGCAATATTTGTCTTTTAGATCTTCAAAGGGCATGAAGAATCCATTTGCACTGAACTTGCATTAATCCAAAGGAGGAGGTAGATACTTAAAAAGCATATCCACATATGTTAGTATTAAAGAACTTTCCATTACAAAGTTTATCTGTATTGCTACCTCCTCCCCAGAAGAGGCAGCCATTGGGCATTGCCAAAACCTAGGATTAAGGGAAGTATTAGCTGTGTTACACAGGTAGCCAATCTAGACAAGCCCTTGCTAGAAAGATACTGTGGCATCGAATGTGCATGCAACATACACTTCTGCTGAATAAGGTGTAACCTAAGAGCCATTGACCCTTCTGAAATGGAAGCCAATCCTGTGTTTTTTTATTAAAACGGGACAATCCATCCATTCTCGCTTAAGACTCTGTGCATCATATAGTCCCTGCACTCGTGCCCTGGTCCCAGCAACCCAATCATAGTTGCCTGCCACCCGCACAACAGCCCTTACCCTAGAGGAGAACAGACTCAGTGTGATCACATGTAAACTTCCTGGGGTCCTTACTGGAACCTCTGGGTTTTCCTGAGAATGCCACACCCCCTTCCTCTCGATCACCGATCATTTGGGGCATGCCTGGGTGAGGAGCACCCCCACATTCCACCCCCTACTTTAAAAACTGGGAGCACTTCCCTTAAGGCCCAGTTACTGGCAGTAAGGCTGAAAACCGGTATTTCAGTTCTGCCCTCTTTCCTTTTGGCCCAACTCTTTCACCTTCAGCTCTCCCCATCATCAGAATGTGCCCCCCAAAAGCTTTTCTGCAACAGAGAGTGCAGTCAGGCATTCTGCATCCTGCTGCACACAGGCCACACTGGAAACAGACCCAGGTTACACACCCATGGCTTTTTCCTGCTTCCCTGGATCAAGACCAGAGCTCCTGCCCATGTCCTTGCTCATACTGATGGCCTCTGCCACACTCCAGGCTGTTCCTGCTCACATCTGTGCTCCTGGCCTGCTCTTTCAAATCAGGCAATGCAGCTCAGGAGCTTAGCTGCAGCCAAGGGATCCTCTCAAATACTATGCTTAACATTTAAATCCAAGTCACCCAGTGTGGCATAGCAGAGTGTTGAATGGGAACTCAGCAGATCTGATCTGGGTCCCAGTCCCCACTCAGCCATGGAACTCACTGGGGGATTTTGGGCCTGTCACTGACTCTCAGCCTAACCTACCTTACAGGGTTGTTGTGATGATAAAATGGAGAGGAGGAGAACCTTGTAAGCTTGGGATTTTTGCAAGAAGCAAAAAGATACGGTATTAATATACTTTAACAACAGCAACAACAAATGTATGTGTGTCTGCATATAACCCTCTCAAGAATATTAACTCAAATTAGCCATACTGTGTGTGTAGCTCGTTATGCCATATTGACACAAGGGATGTACAGAATTTGTTAAATCTGCTTCATCTGTGTTTCACAGATTGTCAGACATCTTTCATTCTACCATCTGCTGGTGGACAGAATTGGATTTTTTAGGGGTGCATGAGAATTTTGTTCTAGTTCCACTAATGTGCCTTAGCAGCAAACAAAACAAAACAAAACAAAACAAAACAAAACAAAACAAAACAAAACTACACAATCCACAGAATTCATGTAATCTGGAAATTCCAGTCTCTGTGACATCTGCAGCTTAGACTAATAGAAATGGAGACCTGTATGAATCCAGGGCAGATTTCTTTCACATCCCAGATGGAGTGGTACAACAAGGAGCTTGATTTGAGTGCCACTTTCCCCTGCTCCCTTCTTGGTGGGGTTCATTGGCAAGAGTAGAGCCACCAAAATATGCAGATCTAGGGTGGCTGAGCATGGAAACCACAAAGGCCCATGAGGGTCTGTGATTCAGATGTGGGGCTTGCAGCATGGCACCCTAAACCAATGGGAGGGTGCAGTGCAGACTGTAAGCACTGATGTGACCCATGCTGAAATGGGGGACTTAGGATATCTGCCAGAAAAAACAAAACCAATCTGTAGTGCCTGCCTTGGAGCTAATCTCTGGCAGCATTGCAAGGTGTTAGATCTCAGGGTTTGTTACACTTCAGCCCTTCCTTGTATACAGTTCTGGCTGGCTTGGGATGATGGCCACCTCTTACATTTGTGTGGACATGAGGCTGCCTGATATTCATCCACAGGGCTTCCTCACATAAGAGGTAGGCACATGGATAGGCACGGCAGTGCCCAAGTGCTGCATGCAGTCCCAGGCAGCTTCATCAGACTGAGAAAGACTCCCCACCGAACCCCTTCGCCACCAGATGGGTTACATCATGGCTGGTGGCCTCTGGCTCATATTGAGCTGGGGAAGGCCTGGGCAGATAGAAGCGGGCTCCCTGGCCAGAGCACATTGCCTGGGGACCCAGGGTTAGAAGCTCTTGAGGTCACCTGGCCCATGAGGTGGGGAGATGTGGGGCAGGCACTCTGGATCTCAGGGTGAATCTCCTTTGATGCATGTGCTCCATCTGTTGTTGGGTTTCTTTAGTTCCAGTGTGCATTGATGGAGTTGGATTTTTCAAGGGCTGTCGGAGAATTTCATTCCACAGGTGCTCATGCAGAATCCACAGGTTGGAGTAATAGAAATCTGAACTCATCTTGCTCCCTAGAGGATGTTCCTATGATCTCAGGAAGCAGAGCTGGGAAGGACCCCCAGCTGGCTTCTTGAAGAACTGCTGCAATGCAGAGCCTGTTTTTTAAGGCTCTTGGCAAGGTATCCTCCTTGGGCCACCTTGCTCACAAAGCCGCTGTCTCACCACCGTCACCATCTGCTATTGCTGCTCCTCCTCTTCTTCCTCATTATTCTTGCTTGACAGGCAGAGAGCCGGTGCCGTCTCCCTCCTCCCCCTCCCCCTCCCCCTCCCCCTCCGGTGCCGTCTGCCTCCTCCCACCCCCTCCCCCTCCGGTGCCGTCTCCCTCCTCCCCCTCCCCCTCCCCCTCCGGTGCCGTCTGCCTTCTCCCACCCCCCTCCCCCTCCGGTGCCGTCTGCCTCCTCCCACCCCCCTCCCCCTCCGGTGCCGTCTGCCTCCTCCCACCCCCCTCCCCACCACCACCACCACCACCACTGCCGTTGTCTGGGCCAGAAGGAGAGGAAGATGAACAAGGACATTGCCAGGGTGGACTCCAGAGGGCTTCGCCAGTGGGTCCATGGTGGGGCATGTACTCTTGCCAGGTGCCCATCCATGCTTGCCCTCAGTGCCAACCTGGTATCTGCCAATCAAACAAGATAACATTTGGTCAAATCATTGAATGGTAAGACTCAACATAAGGCAGCTTTATGTTATCTATATACCCATATGGCTTCAGGAGATGCAAACAAGCTTGGCCACTTTATTCAGAGCACTTCATCTTGGGAAATGAAGATGAGCGGAGTATTATCATGCAGTGTTATGTCCTACGATATCATAAAACTAAGTAATCACAAATCATCTTTTGCATACCGGAACCTGAAGAAAGCAATCCACTCCAAGAATGATTAGCACTTGTGCTTGATGGATCAGCAGGCACCTCCAAAATGTACTCAGCTAAGCAAAAGGCAGACTTGGCCTGTGTGCACCACACACTGTCTCTTCGTTAAAGCACAATCCACACATTCAGGTGTATTTTTCTAATCCGATCGGTAGCAGTGATTTCCCCAGAAAATGTCCCAGTTTTCAACCTGGAGTTCTGTCACCTGTACCCAGGACAATAGAATTCCTGGAAGCCAGGAGGTCACCCTTCTGAACAAGGTGCTTCCCCAACTTAAACCAAACTTTGATTATAGATCTTGAGCCCCTGGCAGAGACCTACAGCTTTTCAGCAAATGAGTGGAAACAAACGTTTTTAGGTCAGACAGAGGCCAGCAAAGCCAAGCCTACATAGGTCCAAAGCTAGATATAAAACAGGAAGGAGGTGGAGGGTCTGCACATATAAGAGCCATGAGCATCCATGTAAATCGGTGCCTCAGATCTACAAACTTGCAGCTCAGCAACCCTGAGAGGTGCTTGATCTGTGTGTTTTGCAGTACAGTCTGAGGACATAGAAGTGAGCTGTGATTAAGAAGCGGCTTTAGGGCATCTGTAAAAAATATGAGGCTGCCTGAGGATTTCCATCTCAGATCCTATGTGTTTCCATCATGTTAGCAGTGCACACACCAAATCGCTCTCATTCTCTTTCCAGGTACAATCCACTGTCAGCTGAGTAAATAGGATGGATCAGGGACTTCTTCCTATAAAACTTCCTGATTGAAAATCCATGTCTCAGACATGTTTGCAACACAACAGTATAGAGAATTGCAGATTCACAGGATGGAAATACAAAAAGGTGGAAAACCATGCGAATCCGAAAAGGCTAACGGGGGTCTCATTTCCTCTGAGGAAATGCACCATCTTATAACAATAATATAATATAAAATCACAACGTTGCAGATTACAATAAAATGATTCAAGAAGACATTTTTAAGATGCGTCCAGTACACTTCCATTTAGAATAATCATCTTCAAACAATAATTTTGAATCATATTAGTGAATAGTAGCGGCAGCAATGTCCCACTCATCAAAGATTATTCGAGCCTAATAAATATAACAGGAACAATATTCCATTCTCAGAAGACTGTTCAAAGTTTTTTTCAAAGTACAAATGCACATTTTCCCTGGGCTGAAACCATGGTTGTTGGCATGTGGGTCATCATAATGTCTGGACTCAGCTGAGATAACCACCTATGGCGAACAAGCCACATTTTACAACCCAACAGCAAACCATGGATTCTCTTCATGGGTTGTTCATGGTTAACAAGCCATAGCTTCTTTGTACAGCTTGGATTCAGACAACATGATAACTCATGTTTCAACAATAGCCCACAGTTTAGCAGCAACCAAGACTTAACCCTTGTAACAGGAAAGATTGGAGATAGGAAGACCACTTCTACAAATGTGTCCCCTGTTCCAAAACACTCTCTGGTCATTTCCTTGGCCATTAGAAGGCCAACTATTGGAAGCCACCAGCTAAGAAAGGGAATGTCCTAGGCAACTTAGCCAGGACTATTAGCAAGTCCCTAAACTCTGATATACTCAGTCAACCTATGCTGATAGAAATGACATTTACAGGCACCTGAGGGGTCAAGAATCACTGTGAGAGGCCACCCTGTCCGGCTCAGTATCAGTAGCGCAGCTCCATTTCTGTGCTATGCTGATGCCACACCGGGCTGCAGCCATGCTTGTAGTGCAATCGCTGGGCACAGATGTGAAGGCTGGATGAGACAGTGGAATGTTGCAGGTGATTGTGACATCTATGGATGAGAAGTGATGCATCCTAGTGGTGCCATACAGAGCTGGATCTATGCTTCTTGTGGCCATGGCCCAAGTGGTAGTGAGATGGAAGACCTGAGTTGTCTGCTTATCAAAATCATGAGAAGGATCTGTGCAGTTTCACTTAATTGAATGCCATCCCCCTCCAGGCAGTGGAAGGAAAAATCCAGTTCCTTTCACCACCTCTGTGGCCACATCCCTTTCAGCAGAACCTGGTAGGATCCATGCATCATCTTTTGAACCCCTGGCCTGTCCCCTGGGGTAACATCAGCAGGCCCTGTCTTTAGGCGAGAGGGAGTGATTTTGAGTGAACAAGACATGTGGCCTGCCTGCCTAGGGTTGAATAAAACAGTAGAAGTTGGAATGCATTTGGATGTATGAGGGCAGGTTTGCTCCCTAGAGCAGATGTGGGAGCATAGAACCTCATTTGATTTACAAGTGATCTGGCTGAATTTATGAGGGTTTCCTATGAAGACTTTTAATCTGATGCTTTGGCAGAGGCCTGTTGGAGATCAAGACT
Organism: Varanus salvator macromaculatus; assembly: GCA_023646645.1. Lineage (NCBI taxonomy): Eukaryota > Metazoa > Chordata > Lepidosauria > Squamata > Varanidae > Varanus > Varanus salvator. The sequence goes on from JAIXND010000795.1 coordinate 17,164,621, forward strand.
TATAGCCCTCCTAGGATTTTGCAGATTTTTCCATTTTAAAATGTCAGAACCAGCCCCGACGGGAGATGGAATACAGTGAGTGGACTGCTTTGTGCTAAACTGGGAAGCAGATTTTCCTCTTGCTGGGTGTGTGGCAGCTGCTTCCATCCTTCGCTGATATCTTTTAGCACCAATTACGTGTGAAGGGCTGCAGAGAATTCAGAAGCCCTGCTTGCACCCAGTAGTGCGTGGACAAGTACGTGGTAAGACTTAGGACAATTTGACTGAGTCTTTCATTGATCTCTAACATTGTAGCAAACACACACACACACAGACCAGAATGATCTGCCCAGACTAGAAAACCTGGTGGGATTATCAATTCTCTCCCACCAGCATGCAGGTTTCCCCTGTGTAGTGTTCACTTGCATACATCATTGGGATTTGCCTTTGAGTTTTTATATAAGGGCATGATCTGCTTTTGTTGGTCTCTCACTTTGATGTACCATAAACTGGAGTGAGATTAGATGACCTTCCTTTTCATTCAGACCCCTTCAATCCTCTTCCTCTTATGTGCCATTAAGTTGTTTCAGAGTTATAATGAATAGAAGACCTCCAAAACGCACTCCCCCTGAGAGCCCCACTCAGCTCTTGTAAATTCTGAGCCGTGGCTTGCTTTATGGAGCTTTCATCCATCTGCATTTGGTCATTCTTTCCCTCTTCTGCCGTGCACATTCATTTCGTGCTTGCACTTGCAACATCATTGCACCAGCCCATCCTGGCATTCGCTCAACAAGTCACATCAGCCCCTGCCAGCATGGCCACTGGTTGTCAGGATCAGGGCCTGAGTAACTCTGCAAGTGCCTTTGTGGGCACTTGCAAGGAGCACCTGTGGAGCAATTACCGTATTTTTCGCTCTATAAGACGCACTTTTCCCCCCCTCAAAAGTAAGGGGAAATGTCTGTGCGTCTTATAGAGCGAATGTGCCTGACACCCGGGACGCTGCCCGCCCGCCGGCACCACCAGGCCGGCATGTGCTCGGCGTGCCCTGCTCCACCTCGCACTCTGGGAACTGATCACCCCCACCGGGAAGCTCCATGCTGCCGTCGCCCCACCTCCCCGCGCCATTGCTCTGCGCCACCACGCACCGCGCCATCCCGTGCCACCGCTGCCGCGCACCGTCACTCTGTGCCACCGCTGCTCGAGCACTGCCATCCCGCGCTGATCTCCGCCACCCCCCCACACACCACTGCCGCGGCAGGCACAGCTTTAGAAGCACAATCCTTCTAAAGCCTCTGCCGCCCGCACTGTCATCCCGCGCCGATCTGCCACCCCCCCCCCACGCCACTGCACAATCCTTCTAAAGCCTCCACCGCCCGCACTGTCATCCGGCATTGCCATCCTGCACCAATCCACCCCCCCCCCCACGCCACTGCCGCGGCAGGCACAGATGACGCTTGCTTTAGAAGCACAATCCTTCTAAAGCCTCTGCCGCCCGCCCGCACTGTCATCCCCATCCCGCACCGATCCGCCGCCACCCCCCCACGCCACTGCCGCGGCAGGCACAGATGAGCTTTAGAAGCACAATCCTTCTAAAGCCTCCGCCGCCCGCACTGTCATCCCGCATTGCCATCCCGCGCCGATCCAACCCCCCCCACACCACTGCCGGCACAGATGCACAATCCTTTTATTAAAGTTTAACAGGTTAAGAAACAGTATACATTGAACAGTATACATTCTCTTTGAGATGTGAGAGAAGCAATTGACAATGTAAAGAGCTGGATCCAAACTTAAGCTTCCCCTCCTTCCATTCCTTTCAGAAAGAATTCAGCCCTGAAGGTGGCCCCTGCTGCGTGAGGGCTAGACAGCAGGAATGCTGGACACTTCTGAATTGGTCCACCTGTTTAGCCTGTCATATCCTGTTGGTGCCAAGGACACCCCTTCCATCTCCTCCCCACCACTCTGAAATGTCTCCCTCCTTTTCCAAAGAGGGCTGGTTCTCTCTAGCCATGTACCAGCACTCTAGGACAATTTTTAAAAGGGATCTGGAAAATTATATGCGGCTTTGCTTTCTGTTGGTTCTGCATAAATTGGTTGAAAGTGTTATTCAGGATAGATTCAGTTAACATATAGAAGAACTAGCCCTGAAGAAGCAACATGGCTTCTGCAGGGGTAAGCCTGTCTTGCTAATCCAGTAGAATTCTTTGAAAGTGTCACTACTACACATGGACTGAGCAGTCAAATAGACATTGTTTCTTCCAAAAGCCTTTTGATAAAATCCATCAACAGACTCTTGAGAAAACCTGGCAGTGATGGAATAAGGGCTGTGTGTGCACACACATGTTGTCCTATGGATCAGTAACTGATTACAGAATTGAAAGCCAACATTGAGAATGCATGGTATTCTCACAAGATTCTGCATTAGGATCAGTGCTTTTCAACCTGTTCATAAATGATCTGGAATTAGAAGTGAGCAATAAAGTAGCCAAGTTTGCTGATGATACTAAAATAAAACATTTAAAAGGGATTGTGAGGAATTCCAGTGCGATCTCTCTGAGCTGGGAAAAAGGGCATCAGAACAGCAAATGCTTTCAGTGTAAGCAAGTGTAAAGTTAGCATGCTGGGGGGAAAGAAGAAAGGGTCTTGAGAATGTGGGGGACAGCTTGATGAAAATGTCAAATGTTAGGAGGAAATGCCATAATTAGGAAAGGAATTGAAAATCAAATTTCCAAGATCATATTCCTCTTACACAAATCTTTAATATGACCATACTTAAAGTATTGTGTACAGTGCTGGCCACCACACCTGAAAAATGACATTGTTGGAAAAAGTGCAAAGAAGGGCAACTAAAACAATCAAGGGATTGGAGCAGCTCCCCTATCAGACTTTGTTACAACAACCAGGATTGCTTCTCTTAGGAAAATGATGAGTAATGGGAAGCATGGCAAAGATGTTCAAAATTATGCATGGTGTGAAAAAGTGGAAAGTGGGACATTTTCCTCCTCTCTGAAAAAAAAAGGGTTAATCCCCATGAAAACACCCATCACTCCTTTGTTCTGAAGAAAAAAAAAAAAAAGATTCAACAGCAGAAGTGTAGTGAGCTTGAAATACCTTTTGGGAATGGAAGGAAAGTTCCCCACAATTCAGCTTTGTCTTTCAAGGGTTGGGCCTTTTAATACCTCATGGATAATTAACTGGGACTTCTAAATGCTTAACAAAAACAATGTGGATATAAAGTTCCCGTCCCAATTGAGGATACAAGAAACACAATTATTATAGTGATCTCTGCAACTGTGCAAATGTTAGATTTTCATGCCCTTGGTCCAGAGGAAGAAATGACACACGAGAGACCACTGAGTGAACATTTCTCTCGATTCAAAAGGATGCATAGATGCAGCCCGAGTTTCTTAAGCATCACTTTTAAATATGAAAAAAAAAGAGAGAGAAAAGTTGGAGGATTGAATTTAGGTCTCTCCTCATTGCTCACCTTCTCTGTCTAAGATAGAGGCAAGAAAAACCAGAGAGAGCAGGTATGCTTGGGGTGTGCAATCAAAAGAATATTTACAGTTTATTCAGACCTACAGGAAATACATGTGGCATTGAAGGGACTGCAGAGATGGATTCTATACAAGATGTTTTCATCCCCTAACAGTTACATGCACAGTCTGTGGGGGATGGGGGGGGGGTCATGCACACAGTATGCTAGAGGCACATGAGAGTAAAGCAACTGGGATTAAGAGATCCCAACACATCCCATAGTTTATTAAATAGTTCAGTAAACCATTTGATTCAGAATATTTTTTTTCTTGTTTTCCTCCTCTAAAAACTAGGTGCGTCTTATGGTCAGGTGCGTCTTATAGAGCGAAAAATACGGTATGCAGTGCAGCTGGAGTCCCTGAAGACCAGCATAAAGGGCTTCCCTGCACTGCTGCTCCTTGCCACAGCAATGCAAGTTGTCCTGGTGACTCCTTGTGCTCTGGCTCCTGTTTTGCTGAGCCTTGCTCAAGTCCTGCTCCAGGTCATTCCTGCCTTGTTCATGTCTGTTCCCACTTCACTCCAGCCAGTGCCCCTCCTCCTCTTCCTGTCTTTCCTCCAAGTAGATCCTGCCTCGCTCTGGCCTCCTACAATCCTGGCATCAACATCTCTCTGGTAAATTGACTTTGGAACTGTGCTCCGACTCTCTCTCTGTATGTGTGCCAAGCTTGGACTGCTTTCATGTGTGCCTTTGACCCAGACCTGCTGACTTGCCCCAAGCCTCTGGCCTGTAGTGAGCTCCAGACTCAGCTCAAGGGTGTGTGCTGGACCTGGCGTTTTGCCCCTCCTTGCTGCCACCCACACCCCAGTCCTCACACTGGTCAGGAATGCTGGGGCCTCTTCAAAGCACCTGGAACATGCCAGAAGCCCCTGCAACAGGGGGGCTCTTTGCATGGAATGCTATGCCATGGTGGGCTGACTTCCCCATTGGGCTCAGAGAAGAGTGCCACCATTTTGTATAGGCAAGCACTTGAAGAAATGCCCTGCAGCTTCTCCTTTTCAGTGAACCTGGCCTAGTGGATTGTTCAAGGAGGTTGCCAATCCTCATCTTAGGCTTACTTGAAGGTTGGCCACCTCCTCAAAAAATCCACAAGGCCAGGTCCACCTGACATGACAAACCCTGGGAGCAGGGGCACCCAAGTGAGCCATGCAGAAAGGGCTCCTGGAGGCAGCTGCACCAAGGAGCCCCCACAGGCATAGGCCTTGGGGCAGGGGGCTCCTGTGTCAAGCAAATTGGGTCTATGTGCTAAGTGCTTTTCTCTCTTAAATCACATTTCCTGTCCTGAGGCCTGTGAAAACACACAGGCAAAGGTTAATGAGATCACCAAAGCTTGGAGATGCAGCAGACCAGGTTATCCATGGTTGGAGATCTATTTGTCCTTCCCCTGTGACCAGAAGATGGAGTACCCATTTTGGAAATTTGTAGACTCCAGGGTGGTGGTGCTTATGAAACACAGAGGTTTCTCTCAGTGTCACTGCCTTCCATTGGGTGAGAAGGGCTCAGGAAAGGAAAACTGAGATTCTGCGAGGTGAGGTGGCTGAAGTTTGAGCCTTCCTTGCATTTGTTCTACACCCACCAAGCAGACATGGTGGACAAGCCTTTCTACTGGGCTGGTTTATTGAAGGGCAGTGGCAAGGCACCATTCCTTCTCAAAGGTGTTGGGGTTTAATGCTTCTTGGATGAAGTGCCCTCTGATCTTAATGCAGTCTCCCCCAATTATGGGAATACACTGTGGTTTGCCAATAACAAGGGGATATCACTCTGTATGTGTATTTATTCATCATTTCTGTTCTGCCTTTTTGCCTGGGTAGAGAGAATCAGTCAGGGCAGTTCATGGTGCTCTTCCTGATGCTTCATGGTGCTCTTCATGGTGCTTCATGGTGCTCTTCATGGTGCTCTTCCTGCACACTGGCCCTTTCCCCACCTGAGCAGCAGAAAAGGACCACCATGGCAGCAAGGAGCGACGGACCATCTGAACCATCTGAGGTTCACTTGGGTGATGAGCTTGCCCTGTGCCACTCCATACGGTTGTGATCACAGGCCTCCCTTTCCTTTTGTTTGGCAATTTCCATCTGTTTCCAGTGTAGCAAGAGCTGCTGATCAACCAGGATGATCGGGGGTATTTCATGAACAAGGAATGGCAGCAAACACAATTTCTTGGTGAACTTTTGGGTAGCATCGCAACAGGTGATAAAACCATTCACCTGTTTGTGAAGTGTTTTCCTGAATAGACGTCTTTTGATGCACCCTCCATTACCTTGAGTCCCTCTCAATTACCTTCGTTTGCCCTTAGCAAGAACAGCACATTCCCAACTTTGATTGGCTACACAGCTCTGAGATGTCCCCAAGTTTGCTCTGAGATCCCCACTTGGCTGGGATTTTTTTAGTGAAAGAACAGCTGGTCAGTCAAGAAAGCAGAATAATGCCTGAGCAATAGCCGATTGGAAAAACAGACACAGCAAACATTCTTTATTTCATTTATATGCCATCCTTCATCGTATTGATCCAAGGGCAGTTTTTGACAGAGGTTTAAACACCAAGATCTAAAATAAAAAAGCTGAGCACAGTAGCACAATTAAAAGATCAGAGCAGCAGAGTGAAAACATTTGTTTCCAGTTTTCTTTCTGCTGTTTTGGTACTTTCATTGTAAACTGACCTCGGATTAATTTTATGGAGGGTGCTATATCAATTAAAGAACTGTCACAGCCATTGCTTCCCTTATCTACTATTGCTTTGGCATCAACTGTTATGAGATGGTCCATGTCCAGGAGAGATCAGAGCAGGCATATCAGCCTCCTCTAGTAGAAAACAGCCCCTGTCTGGGGTTGTGATAATCCTCCCGGGATCCAGCTCTTTCCTGTTCATTGGACTTCTTGTTGTGCTTGGCCCCTGCTTAGAAGGCAAGTAGAGCTGAGAGGAAGTCCGCACATGCTGGCTGTGCAACCAGCCACCTTCTTCCACAGCATCTGTAGCACGGCAAAGGTCATAAGTCACCTGCACGAAAGGGGGACTTTCATGGACTCTGTTCCTGATGGTTGCACCCACAAAGTGTGCTCAGTCTCAAACTGGACTCCCCGCCGGAGTCTGGGGACCTGAGCAGAGGGAATTCAGTGGCCACCAAACAGATTCCTCACACCTCCCTCTCCATGCCACTGAGGACCTCTGTATCTCGTGGCAAAGCTGGATCAAGTAGGATGCCCAAGCTATGAAGCCGATCTTTCAGAGGGGATGCAACCTGATCAAAGGCATTTGAATCTCTTCTTCCTGGACTAGGGAACTATCCACCCACCCAGCTCCATTTTCTACAGGTCTAGTGTCAGTTGACTGGCTTCCATCCAGACTACGACTCACTTCAGATGATGTTTCGGCTCAGGTGAGTTACCTCTTTCTGCCCAAGGGCCTAATTCCATTTCATGGAGATGCTACTGGGGGCTGCCATCCCCTGGAGGTCAGGCTAAAGGCAGAAGAGGGCAGGGCCCAAATTGCCAGCATAGTTCAGCTTCAAGCTCTTACTGCCAGTGATGAAGCCTGAAGGGAGACATTTCAACCATTCAGAATGGGAAGCTGGGTGATGGGTGGTCAGAGGAAGGTAGCAGGTCCATCTGAGGAGCTCCAGTGGGGCTCAAATTGGCCCCCTGGCCTGGGGTTAAGCAGCCCTGCTTCTGCCTGATTTTGGTGAGAGGGGCAAAGAGAATGAAGTGTTCTTGGTCACAGGATGTCTTTCATGTATGTGAACTACTTAAGGTCCCCAGATATACTTTTGACCAGATCTAGTCTTGACCTGAACCTTATAAGGATAATCTGTTGGCACATCCCTGGAAAATTCCTGTGCAGGCATGTCCATACTGATCGGAAGGGCTGTGAATCTTAAGCAATTCTGTGGATGCACGTAGAAACTCAGCCAGTTCCCCCTTCACACACACACTTTTGCCCTTCATCCTGATCCGCGTTGCAGAGAGCATCGCTTCCCTCGCTGCATTATTCTTGGCATGGCCTTGCCTCCCTTTTAACTGTGCTTCATCTTGAAGAATTGATCCATACACTCTTCGGCTTGATCAAAGGTTGACACGCGAGTATGTGCTTAGCGCTGCCCTGTCACCGCCTGTTCTTTGCAGCTTCAATAATTCATCACAGGAGCTGAATGAAATAGTGCCAGGCAAAAAGAGTTCAGGCGAAGCTGGGGCTTGTCTCCGACGAAGTCCAGCACAGGGGAGGGCTGATACGTTATCGCTAGCCTGCCAATTCATTAAGCCAGGTCCACCTTAATTGGGTTTTACATGCTATGTTGCTTCTCCAGCAGAACATCTTCTCTCTCCCCGCGTTTCTCCCTTCAGGGAAAAGGGTTGGCTCATCCCGTCCCTTCCACCAATTTCTTAGCAGTGATTTGGCAGAAGAGAAATGCCCATTTCTGGAGCAATGGGAGCTCTTCTGGTCTTTGGGGGATCTGGCCTCAGGAAAGGAGCCTTCTTCGTGGTGCCCGAAAGAGGAGGGGGATGTGAAGTGCTGCTTTTCTGAGAACTGGCAGTTCTGACCATGTTGAGTTGGCCTCCCACAACCATTATCAGGTAATGCTGGGCTCCGTTCATAACCCAGGAACTGCCTGTGTACAGAAAAGAACTTTAGCTTTAAACTTACTCTTCATCCAGATTTTAATTCCCTGCAACTCCCAGCAGATACTGCGTCTGCTACTATGTATTATTGCCCTGGTGGGAGCAGTGGTTACAAGTCGCTATGGTATTACATTCCGTAGTGAGTCAGCAGTGAAAAAGTAGACTTGTGCAAAGGAGGGGGGCACTGAGGGTTGTGTGCCCTAGCACCCCAAAATCCTGGAGTCAGGAGTATTTATATAGTCCATCCAGTATTTTTATGTTTTATTCTACAACCTCCCCCTTTGGTTATGCTGGCTAGGGATGAGGATAGTTGTAGGGCCACATGTCTGGAGGGCCACAAGTTTCCTACTCTTCATTATGAAGTTTAGGGCAAGAAGAAGCACAAAACCTGTCACATTGATCAGTAAATAATTCCAGATCAGCTCTCTTGTTTCCTGTTGACATCTTGACCTAAAATGTTATCAGCACTATTTATGCCCATTTAGGATCTCCTCCAGGTAACTAGTAATATCTACAAAGACTCAGTAACCTTAGTAAACAGGCAATACTTTAAATATGAATAATCGAGCAAGTATGCCTTTTTATTGTTGCTCTACAGCAAGAACAACTCCCCACCCCCAATTCAGGTCTTAAAAGCCCCCTTCCTGCATGCTGGGCCCTGCACCTACTCTAGAGTAAAATGTTTAGAGCTCTAGTTGCTGGTATTGAGATTTAGAAACATAGAAACATAGAAACAGAGCGAGTCAGAAGGGGCCTCCTGGGCCATCTAGTCTGACCTCCGGCACCAGCCGGCTCCGCTCATGACATGCCCACCATGTGCATGTCCAGCCTGTCTTTGAACACCCTCACCGATGGGGCCTCAACGACCTCCCGTGGAAGCCCATTCCATGCCCTCGGGGTCCTAACTGTCAGGAAGTGCTTCCTGGCATCCAAATTGAACCTTGGCTCCCTGAGCTTTGCTCCATTGGAGCGCGTCCTGCTTTCCTCTGCAGGGGAGAACAGGCCTCTCCCCATCTCCATGTGACACCCCCTCACATACCTGTATGTCGCCAACATATCCCCTCTGAGTCTCCTCTTCTCCAAGCTGAAGAGACCCAGTTCCCTCAGTCTTGCCTCATACGGCATCCCCTGCAAACCAGCCACCATCCTTGTGGCCCTACGCTGCACTGACTCCAACCTGGCTATATCCTTTCTGTAATGAGGGGCCCAAAACTGAACACAATACTCCAGTTGCGGGCGCACCAGAGTCGTGTAGAGTGGTAGTAATACCTCTCTTGATCTAGAAGCCACACTTCTGGCTATGCAACCAAGGGTGGCATTCGCCCTCTTGACCACCGCATCACACTGCTGACTCATGTTTAGCCTGCGGTCAACCAGTACCCCGAGGTCCCTTTCACAAGTGCTGTTCTCCAGCCACTTGTCCCCTAACCTGTACTTATGACAGCTATTCCTATGCCCCAAGTGCAAGACCTTGCACTTCTCCACATTGAACGCCATCCTGTTGTCTCCTGCCCACTTCCATAGTCTGTCCAGATCCTTTTGGATCTGGTGTATCTGCTCCTCAGTTGTGGCCACTGCTCCAGTTTTAGTGTCGTCTGCGAATTTGATCAGCAGACTGTTCACCCCTTCTTCCATGTCGTTAATGAAAAGATTAAACAGGATCGGCCCCAGGACAGAGCCCTGGGGGACCCCGCTTGTCACTGGCTGCCATCCCGACGATTCCCCGCTAATGGTTACCTTCTGCTTTCGGTCAGTCAACCATGCCCTAATCCACCGGACAGTGCTTTGGTGTATCCCAAAACTCCTCAGTTTCTCCACCAGGATATCATGGGGCACTTTGTCAAAGGCCTTGCTGAAATCCAGGTATACCACATCCACTGCATCCCCTCCATCTAGCCATCTTGAAACCTTGTCATAGAATTCCACAAGGTTTGTCTGGCAGGACCTGTTTTTGCGGAAGCCGTGTTGTGTGGCTGTCAGCCTCCCTTCCCTATCTAGCATCACTAGATCTCTCTCTATTATGAGCCTTTCCATTGTTTTTCCTACAATGGACGTAAGGCTAATCGGTCTATAATTCCCCATGTCCTTCCTACTACCCTTTTTGAAAATTGGGACCACCGATGCCACCCTCCAGTCCTCTGGAACTTCACCTGTTCTCCACAAGGCCTCAAAAATGGAGGCCAGCGGGCATGAGAGAACCCCTGCCAACTCTCTAAGTACTCTTGGGTGTAACCCGTCAGGGCCTGGCGCCTTTGTAATGTCCAATGCCCTGAGGAGCCCCTCGACTTCAAGGGGGGTGACACTAATCTCTGCCGCTAAGTCCCCAGCCTCATCCAATCTCCTATACGGATATCCCCCGTCCTGCTTTGGGGAGAACACAGAGGCAAAATAGTCATTTAGCATCTGTGCCTGTTCCCTCATGTCAGTCACTGGATCTCCTTCCTCCTTATTTAGTGGTCCCACCACTTGTCTCCCCTTCCTTTTCCTATTTACATGCTGAAAGAAGCCCTTTTTGTTGCTCTTGATATTCTTGGCAAGTCTCAGCTCATAATCAGCCTTAGCCTTGCGAAGAATCCTTCTGCAACGGGCCTCCTCCTCCCGGTATACCCTTTTGTCTATTTCCCCCAGTACCCATTTCCTATGGAGGCTCCTCTTTCGTCTAATCCCCCTAACCACCTCCTTTCGCATCCATGGCGGCACTCTCCTCCGCCTCCCCACCTTACTGACTAGAGGTATTGTCAGGGCTTGCGCCTGCAAAACCTCCCTTTTGAGTGGCATCCACCCCTCCTCAACTCGCTTACCTTCCAGTAACCTATCCCAGGAGACTTTCCCCAGCCTGGCCTTCAGTTGGCCAAAGTTGGCCCTCTTGAAGTCCCAGCTTCTAATGATGTTTGTTTTAGTCTTGTGAGACATAGTAAATAGTGTCTGTTTGGGGGTTTGGGGCCCAAGTAGTTCTTTTGTTGAACCCAACTCTGTGCACAGAAGTCATTTAAGGGTGCTGTGAAAGCGATGTTGCTTTCATGTGCTTCCCAGAGTCATGAGTCATCCCTGAAGGAGGAGTGCAGGGCTGTGCTTCAGCCTCCCCCACACCCCGAAGCTGCAAATACAGGGCTGGGCAGGGCAGGATCCAGCCAGCTCCTGCTGGTTCTCACTTCCACAGCAGGGATTACACTCTATTTTGGGGGTAGGGGGGCAGCCTGAAGTGGGCAGCAATACTTTTCCCTGCAGGGAGGTGGATGGATGGAGCTCGCATAAAAGAACTCTACCAGCCTGCCTCCTTCCAGATGGGAGTGCTTCCCTCTCCCTTTGGGTGTGCTTTAGAAAGCACTAAATCTGCCTTGCAGAAGCAATGGGCCAGGCAATGGTTGGAAAACAGAACTGGCCCCCACTAATGCAGAAAGGAGTAGTCAGGGGATGAAGGAAAAAATTAGGGTTCAAATGCCTCAGTGGATCCTGCTCAAAGTTCAGATTTGAAAGGTATGTCCAAAAGTGCATTGCCTCACATTTCAGTTTTGCCCTTCATTATGAGCTGTCGCAGAATATTCCTTCCTTCAGATGAAAATCCACAGCCCAAGCAGAAGGTTTCCGCATTGTCTTCTGCCCATCGTGTTGGGTGTGGGGGACAGGTGCATCTTGGTCCCCCCCCCCCATTTGCTCTCCTACAGTCTAGGAATAGGGTTAGACCTTCTCCTCTGCTCTTGGTGTGCACTAGCAGGCCCGGTCCTTTGGGGTTGCTGTGCAAAGCTGAGCTCCGGAGGTGATGGGCTGTGCAGCAGTAAGAGAAGGGATGCGTCTCCCTGGGTCTCCGAAGCAATTTGATAGCTGACTCAAGGACGGCTCTTTGCTTGCGCACTTCTCATTAACCCACCCAGCTTGCAAGTCCCTGTGAGACTGGCAGTGACAGCTCCCTGGATTAGGCTCGGCATCTATGTACTTCCTCTGGTTTGGTTGGGAGATAAATTTGCTTCTTGATTAGAAATGACATGTGCACCTGTAAGTTTGTGTCTGTGCGTGGGGGTCCTTAGAATAATTCTGTTAGTGTGGACACATGCGTGAGCTTGCTTCTTCTAGATTTATTACTTCAGAATGGCTACAGTCCGTTTCTCCTTTTCCTATGAACAGAAACATTCTTTAGAATCATTTGTGTATTTATTCCACCTTTCAGCCAACAGCCTCTCAGAGCAGTTTCCATGTCAATAAAAGGACAGTTCTCTGCCCTCAGGTTTGCAGTCTAAAACAGAGGAAAATGGATTGGGAGAGAAGAGGGGAGAACATACACTATTTCTTAATGTAATAAAGTTCCTAGAAAGATTTGCTGAAATGGAAAATAATTCAAAGAGTGGAGTAGCTCAAAGTTATCAGTCTCCCAACAGAACTGATGATGGCCTTGCACCCTTCTTCTCTTCTTTGCTCACCACAGCTTGTGGAATGACTAAAAGTTGGGAAGGCCCAACTTGTTACTGCCCCAAAGGGCATGCAAGAAGTGAGTGAATTTCTGTCATGCATGGCCTACTTATTCCCCCCCCCCCCCCCGAATTCTTTTGGTCCACCATTATCACCATGTATTCAACATGTAAAGCAAGTGCATATTTAGAATCTCTGAATGGTTAAGGCATCGCTGACCCATCATAAGTCATCTCTTGCTTAAGACTAGGAGGTCCCCTCTGGGGGATTGGACCAAGTTCCACTTAACCCAACATGCGTTGTAAGAACCCCCATAGCCAACAGAATTCTTGGTGGTCTTCCTCTGATCTCTACATGCATGGACCATATTTGGGAATTTGCAAAATGCTGTTTTAAGGTCTCTCTCTCTCCCTCACGCCTCCACACCCATGCCACCTGATCCAGCCTCCTACTTTATTGGTCCCCTCACTTCAAGCTTTTCAAAAGGAACATCAGGCGCTTGAGGTGACCATTGGGTGGGAAGTCAGTTGACTGAGCCAGCTGCTATATATAGGTTTGTGGGTAAGCCTACAGTGCAGAACTGCAGGTCATGAGATCCAATGAGCTCTGTAGCAAGGCACTGTGTTTCTTGGGTGTAAGCAAACAGGAGTTTTATGTGGACTACTCTAAGAGGCAAAGGAGGCAGATTTTATTTTCCAGCTGAGTTTGTGGCATGCTTGAAAGCTTCTACCTCTCTGCTTAGGCTGATAGGTCACTTGACTTAGATGCTAACTTAGCAGCTGCTTTTAATACCTCCCCCCCCCCCCACAAGCTGACAACAGAACAGGGCAGTTGGTCTGTTGACCTACATGCCAGGTTTGTCTTCCTGTGTGAAGACAGTGTGAAGCAAGTTCAAGGTGGAAGAGAAGATGAAGGACCTCAAGGCATGCCTCTCCATGTTCTTGATCACTGGAAAGATGAAAGGATTTTAGTTGAGGAGGAGCACTCCTGAAAGAACACCAGAAAGCGAGGAGGTATGCAAAGAAGGATGTGGAGGACAAGAGGCAGGAGTGTGGAAGAAGGTGACACCTGGAGCATTGATGGCCACTGGAACTACACTTTTTCATGCAGGGTGATGCTGGGACACCACACCTGATGGTGAGATGCTCTGCAGAACCTTGGGGAAGGAGCGCAGGCTCATGCGAATGGGAGGGATTTAACCAGCAGCCTAAGGAGCAGCAGGACTGTGCTGATGGTGGGAATATTGCTAGGTAAGGTATATGTAGCATTGCCTCCATTAACAGAACGTGGTTCTGTCCACCAGAGTTGGAGGAGAAGGGGTTAATGGCATTGTCCAAATGAGCCTGATCTCTCTGCTTGAGTTATGCCCTTCCTGTCCTTTCTCACCTTCCATCTCACCTGGAGAGGCAAAATTGTCAGAAGGCCACGCTGTGACCGGAAAAAACATGTGTTTCTGTCTCCTCCTCTTTAAGCAAACCAGCTAACAAATTGTTATGAACACTCTTTCCTTTTCGTCAGAAGAGAAAAATATTCCAGGCATGCAGAGAGTTCTTTTTAAAACTTTATTGCAATGAAGGGAACAGAAGAATGACAGTTTTCTTCCCATTCTTCTGTTCACCTGAGCACATGTTCACACACCCCTTTTGAACCCTGCTCCCGGCCGCTTGTTCCCTCCTCCTTTCCCCTTATTGGCTAGGGTACTGAGAGTTACATTCTTTCCGTGCTGCCCCAACACCGGCCCTTCTTCCCAATCCAGCCCTGGTGGGCTACAATAGGCTCATTTTGTTCTGCCCAGCTTGTCAATAAACAATCAGGAAGTATTTGGCCGTCCTGCCTATGTGCCTGTTTCCCCATACCTTGTGCTATTTGATTTTGGCCCCTCCCCTCCTCTGGGCTAAGTAATTTTGTTACCTTTTCAAATCTCTTTACTCCCTTGTTTCAAATCATCCTTTCACACCTATCAATTCCTCCCTTTTCTTTCCTTCACCCTGATTTGAAACAACAATTCCCAATTCTTAAACTTTGATACCATCATCCTAATCATTTCCTCCTTGTCTGTGCATTTTTCCCCAAATGCATCTCCTTATTCCATGGGGTGCAGGCCAGTATACATTGTAAGCTAATGCAGCAGATTATGCTTATGGCCATCATCCCCAATATGAAAGCAGGTGTTCCAACCACATAAAGTTGGGGAGCCATTATGTCAGCCATTCCCCTATTCCTGACTCCTGCCTTATTTTGATCCCTGGTATTACCTGTTGGATTGCTCTTAAGTCTTCATTGATGTCTGTTGTGTTTAAGTCCATCTTGCAGGTGTGTCCAATCACCCCACAGGCCCCTCCTTTGGTACTAAAACATAATTCAGAGCCACCCTATTTTGCGGTGTATATACCTCCATTTGTGGCATCTCTCCAGCCGGCTTCCCTAGTGCGCACATAGTAGCATTTCCAAGAGCCACTATTGTACTGGCCATGTGCTCCTGAAGAGGTGCTAAATATACATGAGTAGATACTGAAAAAGAGGCCATTCCAATCCCTATCACCCTCCTTTTGTTGGGATTGTTATTTCCTTCCCCACACAGCATTTCTTGAGTTACCTGTAAGTCTCTGGCATGCCTCTATGAATAATGATCCTAGTAGAGTACATCTCCCAATTTTATTATTCCTACTGCCACTCCTGCACCTTCCTTATGATAACTGGAGAATCTCCCCACACCCCCATTTTCAAGAAAAAATATCCAGAAAGGGTTACACACCCATCCTCACATACATAGGTGCCAACCCAGTGTTGCATGACTGCTTTCCAGTATCCACTGGGCCCCCTCTTGTGATTTCAGATATATCACACTTCCATCCAGTTGTGTTAACTAGTAAAGGACTCCATTCTCCCCAAACTGGAGCCCTGAGCACACACTCATTCACCTTTATGGTCCACCTGTAACAGTCCCTGGTGCATCCCCATTTTACACATTTAGCTTCCTTCTTCAAAACGCTCCCCTCTCACCATAGATCCTCTAACCTTTGAAAAGAGGTTCTCTATCCAAGCCTTTTTTTTTTTTTTGACTGCCTGGAGCAGTCCTCATCTCCCGGTTCATTCCCCAATTTCCTGCTCACTCATATCCAAAATGCCCCTTAATTATCTGATGGGGCCTTTGATGTCCAAAATGAATTCCCCCTTATTTCCCTTTGCCAACAAGCATCAGTGGGCATCCTTGATGTCTTGCTGCACGGCTCTCCACCCTGGAGTAGCCGCCCACACTTGCTCTATCCCTGCTTCCACTGTAACCCAGCTGTAAGATTGCCACTGAGGCACAGGGATCACTGTGTGTTTTGACATGCAAATGAGGGCGATTGCAATGCTGTCTATCTGCCCTTCCTGATCAGCAAAATAATGGCCCCAGCAGCCCCTATACAAGCCACCAGTTCCCATCCTCTTGAACCAACAGCCAATACCAATCAGAGATCTGACCTTCTCGCAGAGGTGCATATAAGCAACCCCCCTCAGCCAGGATTTTCATATTTCTCCAACAGTTCCCCCTTTTGTGAGCAACCAAACAAATCAGCCAGTTCAGGTAACTCCTGGTGCTTCCTCTTCCTCAGGAAGCAGCTTCTATCCATGCAGCTCAGGCGGGGATTGTCCTAAACCCCTTGATCTCTTTGCCCCCTCCTTTGGCTGCAAGGAACTCAGTGCCAGCCAGATCTCACCTTTAACCTGCTCCCTTTGCACCTTTGTAGCACTGTTACCCAATCCATTTTGAGGCCTGGTTCCTTTGCTCCCTAGGCCCCCCTTTTGACACATTGACCTAAAGATATCATCCTCATTGGGGCTGAGACCCCCACGATGATGAATACCCTGTCTGAGGCCATCATTCCTTTTGGTCAACAGACTTGGGTTAGCCTGCTTTGCAAGGTGGGAGCAGTGTGAGATGAGGCAATGGCCTAATGTCCAGTTCAGTTATCTGTTTTGCCCTTCGAGGCGATTCTTCAAGATTTCATTGTCTAGGCTTCACTCAATTTCTAGAAACAGCTGTAGGACTTGCCTCTCACGGTTTGCCTGGTTAGTCCTTTGCTTCCTCATGGATGATGCAAAGAGCAAGGCAGAACACAGGAATCCCAGTCTTTGCAGTTCCAGTTCATCTGGTGTCTGGAGAGTACAGCTCACAAAACAGGTGGATTAGAAAAAAACCTTTACATTTCTTCACAGACACTGGTTAACCACATTAGCTTGGAGATAAAGTTGAGAAACCTTTGTTCCTTTTCAAGTCTGGTTCCCCCCCTCCCCAAAGTTGCATTACCTTACTGTTCCACTCCCTTTAAGATTTAAACCCCCCAATATTCCCTTTTAGAGTTTTCTAGACACTCCAGATCCCATCCAGAAAACCAATGCAAGCCTGCCCCCAACTTTGGAAGCAGCACCTCCCCAATTTCCCAAAGCACTTTGAGCTCTGCACATGCTCAGAGGCTCTTGTGTGTGCACTCCCTCTGCAGCACTCACAAAATGGTGGTACCTTCTGCCAGAGCATTCCCTTTCTTGGCTGTGTGGGGATGGCCAAGCCCACAGAATCAGAAGTCCATTTCCAGCACACATTTCCCTGAATTCAGTTGGTCAGGCCAAATCCAGAAAAAGCTGCTGTGGCTGTCCCTTAAATAATGGAGTGCTCTTCGGCAAATGAGGTACACCAACCCCCTCTTTTTCATTTGCTTTCTCCTTTTCTTTACCCAAAGGAAAAGTGTGAACCATGGCGCCCTGCAACAGCAGGGGTTTGAACTCGATGGCCTTCATGGCCCCTCCCAGCTCCTCCATTTTGTGCTTCCATGAAAAACCTTAGCAATTTTATTCTTTACATGGTTTTTTTTCCATTTTGTACCAAAACACTCAACCACCATTTATCCAAAACTCTTAAAAAGCCCACTCACACCCCAAGCTCCATGCTCCCCCTTAAAGCAAGGAATGCCTGCAAAATACATCACCTCACGTACTCGCATCCTCACATGGCCTCCAGCACAATTTTCCTTTTGCCTTTTACACCCCACATGCCAAACAATTGCATGTTCAACAGGTAGAGAAACCAAATCGGCCCAGAGAAAACCAAGAACATACTTACCACCTGCCTGACAAGGTGGACTTCCAAGAGCAGTCCTTATGTGAGGGGGAGACTGCAAGGCCTAAGCCCACAGGGCCTGCAAACCCCCCCCCCTTCGCTGCCTCCATGTGCAGTCTTCACTTGTTGAACTCCAGCCTGCCACTGTTCAGGCTGCTTGCTAAACACAACCATCCAATTTCCACCATTTTTCCAAAAAACTCCTCAACACAGAAAACCCTTCCCTTCTGCATCTTTGCTTCACTTTTCCTTCCTTTTTTTTCTTTTCTTTCTCTGGGAATCCCTTCAGGATAAGCTGGATTCCCCCATTCCTTTCCTTTCATTGCCACAATCCATGTGCTCACTTGCCTCTACTTTCACTTGCAACATCTCCTACACAATCCCAATCCAAACCATGAAATTACAACCACACCACACAGTACCTTCCCTTTGCACGTGTTTCCTCCTGAACAAATCCTCTTCCTTCTTTCCTACCATGCCTTCCTTCACAAACTGATACTCCGGCAATATCTGATGGGCTGGATTTCCTGAATCCATTTCCCCTTTAGCCTCTCCAGCCCCTCAGATGCCGTTTTCACCTTTCTTGGTCCAAAGTACACTTCCTAATTCTAGTTCCTTCTCCAAAAACAACCTGCTAACCTCACCTCAACTGTACCTCCAGAGAGTTTGAGCAGTCCTTTCCTGAAAGGCCCCACACTTTAGGCCCAATCCACAAGAACTCCTTATTAACCATGACTAACAACAACAACAATCATATATCCCCCCCACACACACACACACACCCACCATTTATTAAGGCGGGATTCCCATCAAACACACATACAAATACACAGTAGTTTTCCATTTTTCCTTTTACAGCCACCCCAACCCAAAATCCTCCCCAGGAATTTTCAAGGAAAGCATCTTTCCTTGGCCCCTTTACCCCTATAGAAACAGAACGGGTCAGGAAGGGTCTCCTGGGCCATCCAGCCTGACCCCCCCTCCTCCCTTGAATACTTTACTCCCCATTCCCTTTCCCTCGGGTGAGAAATAAAGATTCCTTACCTAAACTTAGATGCATCTCATCTGGTTTACTCTACCTGAGTGAACCCCTTTTGAACCCCTCCTGAGGTTCTAGAAGTCTCTACTGCTGGATTTTCAATTAGTCTCGGGCCTCCGATCGCCCTCGTTTCGCCCTGAGAGTCACTTACAGGACTGCCATAACCTCGGCAGGGTACCCTCCTACAGAGACTCACCAATCCGAGCCGATGATGGATTTAGGAGAAATCCCGGACAAGCCCCCAGGTTGTTATGAACACTCTTTCCTTTCCGTCGGAAGAGAAAAATATTCCAGGCATGCAGAGAGTTCTTTTTAAAACTTTATTGCAATGAAGGGAACAGAAGAATGATAGTTTTCTTCCCATTCTTCTGTTCACCTGAGCACATGTTCACACACCCCTTTTGAACCCTGCTCCCGGCCGCTTGTTCCCTCCTCCTTTCCCCTTATTGGCTAGGGTATTGAGAGTTACATTCTTTCCGTGCTGCCCCAACACCGGCCCTTCTTCCCAATCCAGCCCTGGCAGGCTACAATAGGCTCATTTTGTTCTGCCCAGCTTGTCAATAAACAATCAGGAAGTATTTGGCCCTCCTGCCTATGTGCCTGTTTCCCCATACCTTGTGCTATCTGATTTTGGCCCCTCCCCTCCTCTGGGCTAAGTAATTTTCTTTGTTACCTTTTTAAATCTCTTTATTCCCTTGTTTCAAATCATCCTTTCGCACCTATCACAAATGAACCAAGACATCCTGCATGAAGATGCAAACATCTCTTCTTGCAAATCACATATGGATTGTTTGCAGGTGAATACAGCATTTTGCCTTCTGTGTGTGGATTCTAAGAGAGCCAGGTATAAGCAACCACCAGCACCTGAACTAAAGGTGCTTTGTAATGCTTACCTCTGCTGAACCCGTGTAGAACCAAATATGCAACAGGTTCCCAACAAGTAGCTCTATGGAGAGGTACAAAATTGGCCACACACACACTAGACATACTATCCTGGGAGGGGTGTTGCCATCTGGTAACATGGCAAGAGGCTACAAGACTGCTAGCTACTATCCGCTCCCATTGATCCAGGGGACAACAATTAATACAGCCAGAGGAAAAGTTCAGTGGATGGCCAAAGAATAAGAAGTGCTGGTCAGGCATTGTGGGACACGAGTGCTATTGTCATGCACCCTTCCTGCTGAAGGTCAGAGGACTGGTAAGGAAAGGAAGCTATGGAAACGGAACAGCTGGCTATGCAGACGGTGTTGGGAAGAGTTTGATCTCATGGACGATAGCCTAAAATACCGATATGAAGGACTTCTTGCATATGATGAACTGCATCTCACAGGGACTGAGAAGAATGTTTTTGGCAGGAACTTCATGCATCTGAGTGAGGGAGCTTTAAACCAGCTTTGGCAGAGTAGCAGCAAAGCCCAGAGTTTAGTACTGAGCCAAGTATTAGGGAAAAGAACATGAGGGACAAACAACACGGCAAGACACTGAAAGCATAGCCCAGAAAATGGGCAGGTAAATACAGCAGGGAAGACACAACACATTGTGTCTTTTTACTAAAGTACAGAGAATGGAAAACATAAAAGATGAAACTGAAATCCCAGTATGAGATGGTATGTTGTGAGCCGCCCCAAGGCTTGTTGTGAGCCGCCCCGAGGCTTGTGGCAAGGGGCGGCCTATAAATTTCCAAATAAATAAATAAATAAATATATTCTAGTAGTATTATCAAGAGACCTCCCAGCCACCTGGAAGACATGGATGGCATTTTCCTGGGACAGATGATAAAACTGCAGAAGTGAGCCCTGGCAGTATGTTTTTTTGTCCAACTATGACGACAACTGCTGAAAGTCCAGCTCTGTTAGGAATGGGACATTTAAGACATTTTTACTTGCTTTGACTAACAATTTCATCTTTCATCTCTCAAGAGGAGGAAGAAGATTTAATCCTGCCCCACAGGTTAAGAATTGGTTGAAGCAAAAGTAGCAGGAGAGAAAATGCTCTTATCATCTTGGAATTGTGATAGCAAGGGCTTTGAAAACTGAGCTCAGTTGAATGTGTGCCTTGAACTTCAGGAAAGCCAGTTTTTAAAAGCCGAGCAATAAGCTGGGATCCCGAGGCTAGAAAGTCTGCAGGACAAAATTGCTCAAGAGAGATGGAGGGTCCCATGTGGAGGGAAGAATCTAAAGGAGGCAGTGCTGGCTGCCCAGAGACCTCTCTAATAGCTGAGACATAAAATCAAGGCAGGATTATAGCCAAGGAGGAGTGTAATAAGTAGCCTGCACCTGTAAGGCTGCCTCTGGGAAGGGTGATCTCCAGTGTGAAAGGATCTTGGGCTGAAGACCTGGGAAAGCCTTCTGCATGATGCTTTGGCACTCTGTGCCCACACAGAGTGAATGGAACTGGGCTAGATACACTTATAGGCTGAATCAACATGTGTCCACATTGTCATTATTTGCAGTTGTCTCTGACTTATGGTGAGTGTATGAATGAAAGCCCCCCAAAATGCCTTGTCCATGACAACTGCATTCAACTCCTGTATCAGCGATGGGCAATTCATGCCCTTCCTGATGCTGGACTTTAATTTCCATCAGGCTTAACCATCATAACCAAAGGTGTGAGACAATGTGACTTGTGGTCCAACATCCTCTGAAAGATCACAATTTGTCTTCCTGCTTTTATGAATTTGTAGATCAGGGATCCAGAACTAATTTCAGCCCAAACAACCAAAATTGGTTTTGAAGACACACTGGGGCAGGGGGAGGGGGGGGGAGCTGCATTCCAAAATAACATAAATTGACTTTAAGTTGTTACTCCAGCATTAGGAAAGGTACCATTTAGAGCATGTGTGTGTGTGTGTGTGGGGGGGGGGGGGAATACTGCAGAAAAGCCAAGAAACCATCCAGCAGTGGGTGATCAAGGGAAGGGGTAGCACCAAGCAAAGGGGCATGACCAGCTGAGGAACCCTAGAAGGACAGATTGGGAATTTTGGAGGGCCAATTTTGGTCCTTGGGCCCAAGATTCTGCATCTCAGTCTTGGATAAAGAGCACATTTCATTCAGTCACCTCTGTGTGATGATTCTAGCACATGAACTGAATTGTGACAAGAGGAAGTGAGAATGCTGTGGAGTCTTCAGCCAATATGACTGGTGGGAAAGGATTAATCCCCGATCTAAAAATTCCCAATATGGCAATGTCAGAAATTTCTAAGGATGTATGAGAAATTGGTTTCAGTTCAGTTTTAATCAGAATTTGTCCTGCTCATGCCTTCTGGACCGAACACGGACTCAGACACAATCTGTGGTCAAAGCCTGAACATTTCTTACAGTGTGATTTGCGGAAAAGAAAAACGTTTGACAGCATTTTGCCCAACACGCACAAAAATGAAGTACACAACTATGCTTTAATCAATGGGGAAATAATGCATATTTTGCCAACAGGCACACAAACACTGTGTACATTTAGAGAAATGCACATGAAAATACAATACACATGTATTTTCTTGCAAAAGGGAAAGCAAAACTCATAATGTGATGCAGACTCTGTGGGATTTGGGATGGAATTTGGAGAACTTCAGTGAGCTTAAGTTTTTCTGATTTGCACTAACTCTAACTCTATCACCTGCTTGGAAAAAAGTACTCATTTTTACAGCAATGCACTTTACTTGAAGTACCAGCTTTGGTCTGTGAGAGGTTGGGTTCTTTTCCCATCATGGCCCAGATACAAGCCATGTATTTTTAAATCTCATGATCAGGGCAAGACAGTAGCTGCAAGTCTGGAGGTGGCCCTGGCAGCTGGCATCAATTCTTTCTCATAGTTTTCCAGGCACCTGGAAGGCAGCCGAGGTCGGGGCCTCCAAACTCTATGGCAGGTCTCTTAATCTCCTGTCCCAGCTCGCCTTCAGGCAGATCTGGATGACAGTTCTCTTGGGGCATCCATCACAGCCCTGCTTTCCTGATGGACAGTAATGGACAGGTGGACAGGAAGCTTACTGGGTGCTTCCCTCCCAGTCCTAGCCAGGAGCTGCCTTATTGGCAGTGAGTGGCACAGTGGCTAAGTGGTGCTGACGCCTGCCAGTCTTGCTATAACTCTGTGAGGGCCCTTCAGGAGTTTACAGGATCCTCGTGCACGGCCCAAACAGACAAGTTACAGGGAAAAAGAAATAGGAGGCATGATCCCATCCATGTGTGTTAACAGTAGGGCAGAGGGCTGGCTGTGGAGAAGCTCGATTGCACAGACCCTGGCCACCATTGCAGGTAGAACCATGAGCTAGCAAAGGTCATGGAAAGCACCTACCACACTTGTGATGCTCCAGTCCAAGGACATGTGTCCTGCTTCTTACCTCTGCTCTGATAACACACACCTACTCTCTGTAGCCACCTTCCTGGAGGCCTGGCAGGAGGCCACACGTGGCCCGCATGCCACCCATCCCAGTGCTAAACTGCAGCTCAGTGTGCAAGAGGCCATCCAGCTGTGGGCTCTGGAAGACCCGGCTCACTTCAGGAGAACATTCAGCTGGACTGCAAAGGCAGGGCTCTGCCTTCAGCACCAAGGGTGTTCCTGTAGCGGCTGGTGTACATGGCCTATTAGGTCTTAGTCTTGGATGACATGTATGACTTTGCTGCTGTCTGGGTTCCAGTTTTGTATGTGTTTTGTTGGGCCCTTTTATGAATCGTTAATGGAATGGAGGAGAGTGAGATGGGTGCAGGCCTTGGGCAATTGTTCTCATGGCCTGCTGGCTCAGTGCAGGTATTTTAGAATCAGAAAGCGAGCTAGGTTATGGAGGGACTGGGGAGGATGGGTCAGGGCAAGACTCTGAGATGGAGCAGGCAGAGGCAGATGTCTCAAGGCCAGATGTTTCACTGGGTCTCTGGGAACACTCACAGCGCACAGCCAGTGCGAGGGGCTGCAGACCAGGCCTCGGCTGTCAGCCTGTGGCAGGGCTTCAACAGAGACGGGAGGCCCAACTGCAGGAGCCACGTGTGGAGAGGAGGTGCACTTGTCTTCAGAGGGTTCCCCCCAAGCACTCTCATGCATGCCTGGGGCCCAGGCATGTTCATGAGGAGAGTTTCTGGAGGCAAGCACCAGATCGGCTTCAACATACCACTCTGTGCATACTCAGAGATCCGTTCTGAGTGATTTGTCTTTGGAAGCAGTAAAGGACGTTTTGGCAAAGAAAACGGCTTGTGACTGGTGATGGTTCAAAGGCAGAAGCTCGGCTCATGACAAGGACAATATTTGTCATATGTGTAGGATTCTTTTAACTGGGTTGCTTTGTAATTAGTGAATTGCCTTGAATGTTATTATATTATAATGTGATGTTGCGAGGTACTTTGGGCATGGCTTGCCATGGCAGAACACAATGCCAATAAACCGAGACTGCTGAAAGTTGAAGCCCAAAACATCTGGAGGGCAACAGGTTTGGGGAAGCTGGTATAAGCTTCCAAGGACTGGAACCCACGTGACTGGATGTGTGAAACAGTGTAAGCAGCGTGGCCAAGAGGCCATAATATCCAAGAGGTTCATTGCATTCCTCTGTGTATTTCATGGCCTTTCGGTCCCACTGATGGCTTTTCTCTGTCCACATTTGTGTGTCCGTATGGTGAGGAATCCTCTGTGCTTCCCAATGGACGTTTCTGCTCCCATGCAAACACTGCCTTCAGAGGAAGGGTTTTCCTCAGAATCGCTACAGGGAAGGTTAGGGTTCTGCTGAACCTCCACATGCACTCTGAGTCCGATCCCATTAATTATTGCATAGAGCAGCATTGTGTACTTGCACCCTGAGCTCCTCGGGGTGCCTGGCTGGCCACCACTGGAAATGAGCAGCTGCCGGACTTAGACAGACTGCGACCTGATCCGGCGGTGATGCTCTGGTGTGGAGTGCTTTGCTGGGAGTGCAATGCCTGGGGTGGGACAGAGAGGGCCAAGGGAGGTGTGACAGGTCTTGATGTATATTGCACGTAAAGAGCAGGGAGGAGGGGCCGCTCCACTGGAGACTGGTTGCTGCTTCGGCTGGTGCTGCTTAAGATGCAGCCGGTGCAGTCTGTGTTCCTGTCTTTGTCATAGCCAATTAGGATCAGGGCAGGCAGTACCACAAGGCCCAAGCAGCGATGGAGATGGCATCCTCACCATATGAATATTAAAGAGCCTGAGAACCTGGGTCCATCAAAGTGCTGTGGGAGGGGCAAATGGAGGAGCAAAATAAAAAATGGGTTGGGGGTAGAGATGACTCCATAATTAGAGTCTATTTCCTAACTCTTTTGATCCCCTCAATCATCAATGGAGCATCCTGCCCCACTTTACATGGCCACAGCCCAAGCTGTAGACCTTCATTTCCTCTCACCCCATGGCCCTCTAACCTATGGCCCCAACCTGTCCAGGAGGCCCTCAGTCCTTCCCACAGCTCAAGATCCTCCTGGCAGCTGGAGGCAGTGGCGGCTCCACTGACCAAGGGATATACAGCTAGGGACAGCATAGGAATTCACGCCAGTCCTCTGCGTGGCCAGGTGTCCTGGGGTCAAGGGCTTCTTTTGCAGGTACTGTTTTCCTGGGTCCGTCAAAGAACAGTGGAAGGGGTGGGGGCAGGGAATGGAGAGTTAGGGGTGCCTCTCCATTTGTTTGAAAATGTGTTTGTGGGAACAGATAGCCTGAAGTTGGTGAGGTGACCACTGCACAGTCCTCACCACACCCCTAGGCATGACAGAATAGATACGACGTTCTGATGGGCTGGAAAGAAAAGGACTGTCTCCTCTTCTGGCTGCTTGCCACTGAGGGCTGTGCTGAAAAGGGGAGTGATTTCACAAGCCCTGGCAGCAGCAAAGCCCCTCTTCTTGAGCCATTTGGGGAAGAGTGGGATTGTTACTACTATTATTATTATTAGATTCATATCTTGCTTTTTTTTCTTATATAAGCTCAAAGCGGCTTCCATCGTTCTCCTGCTTGCCATCTTAACCTCACAACAACAACCCTGTGAGGTAGGCTGGGCTGAGAGTCTGTGACTCTCGGCCCAAAGTCACGCAGTTGGTTCCATGGCTGAGCAGGGACTCGAAACCAGACTGCCTGAGTCCCAGTCCTGTGCTCTTAACCACTACACCACACTGGCTCTAGGGAGTGGATGTGTTTGCTCATTTGGAGTGATGGCCGCTGCCCTCACTCTGAGTTTGCTTTATGATGTCAATTCACATAGACAAATCTAACAGGCTATGTGGTGTTGCCATAACATCACATGTAGTACATGATTTCCTTCTATGTGCCTATTCCCAACATGCTGATCTCACAGGCCAGCTCCTCAGGCCAGCTGAGGTGGAAGCAGATCAGGGAAAATCAAGACAGTGAACAAGGTGACCATTCACATGATTTAAGGCAGAGAAACTGGTGATATTTCATCTCCTTGAGAGGACTTCATCCAATCCCAACTTGGTTATTTATAAAGTGCACACCATACTCATCTGTTGAAGTCACAGTGTTTAGAGCTGCTGTTCGTTCACACCTGGCTGGTTGGAGCACATGCTGAAGATCAAACTGTTCCCAGCTCCAGGCATGGCTTCTGCTTGGGGCTAGGAGCATTAACATGTCTGCAACTTTCCTCTGGGCAAATATTTTAATTAAAGTTGACAGAGAGTGAGGGGTGGGTGGGAAAAGGAAGTCTATTTTTACACCCATTTAAGCTGCAGCCACAATTTTGAAATTCAGACCTGAGCCCATTCTTGAAAAGAACCCTCAAAGTGTATCTTCATAGATAAATTATAAGGCAAAATTAAATTAAAAGCTGAAACTGCCAAATTTTCTAAAACTCATAAACCCCAAAGCGTCCATATTTATATATCCATCGAATATTTTAAAAAAGTTATGAGAGAAATAATAATAATTTGCATTTGCTTTAAGAAAACTTGCTTTCTTCCCAAACTCAGATTGGTTCTGTTACTTGGCATGCTGACCAGCTTTGGCTTTTCAGTAATTGGCACTGATGTCTCATGAAGTGAGAGCATTTAAATGCACAATGGGCATACAAGGGAGATGGCACATCCTGATCAAGGAGCATTAATCTTTTGAGCAGAGGTGGCAATTAGAAGAGGCAGATTGTGGGCAGAGCAGTCAAGCCTGCAGAGTTTCTGTGTCCTTAATAGCCACACAATGGGCAAACTGAGTGAGTGAATCATAGAGTAGTAGATTTGGAAGTGGCCAGAAGGCCATTGGGTCCAACCCCCTGCTCACTGCAGGGTCCTTCTAGGTAAAGGTTCCAGTTCCATGCCTCGTGCATGGAATTGTTTGGGGGAGGAGGGGAGTTTTCAAATGATGCTGCTTTCCATCTGTTGAATTCCTGTGTTTCCCCGGAGCTACTTCTGGTTGTTGTTTTTTTACTCCCCAGAGGGAAAAAAATGAATCAAGGATGAAGGAATGGAACAGCAGTGAAAAGCCTTTGGATTCTTAGTTCTAGAAGTTTTTCCTGCTATAGCTGTGGACAAGCTTTTCCTGTTACAGTCTGACTGCTCCTCTAAAGAAAGGATCTTGAAACTATTTCAGCCTGAGGGCCGAATTCACAGGTTGAGATGTGCTTAGGAGCCACATTCCAGTGGCTGCTGGGGCTGTAGCAAAAATGGGAGTGGGGGTGGGGGGGTGGAGTTCCAAATATGCCAGTACATTTTTTAGCTAAAAGCTCTTTGCCTAGTAACTGAGTCACTGGAGAGACACACTAGCCTTTTTCAGTGGGGGGGGGGGGGCTGTGAGAAGCTCAGGAAAGCCACCAAGTGATCTGTGGCTGTGGGAGGGCCAAGACAAGGCACAGTCTTTGGGGGAACCCAAGCAGGTTGTCTCTGGCCTGTGGGCCTGAGGTTCAACACCCCAGTGCTAAGGGCCCATCAGAAACAATTGAATGTATCCACCCTAAACCAAGATTTAGAGTGGACGCTAGGAAGCACTTCCTGACAGTTAGGTATGTAATGGGCTTCCATGGGAGGTGGTTGAAGCCCCAACAGTTTGCAAGGCTTGTTTGCAAGGGGGTGGCATACAAATATGTTAATAAATAAATAACAGTGAGGGTGTTTATGGATAGGCTGGACATGCACATGGTAGGCATGTCATGAGTGGAGCCAGCTGGAGCTGGGGGTCAGACTAGATGGCCCAGGACCCCCTTCTGACTCACTCTTTCTATGGGCAACCCTCAGTAGACTTCTGCCAGCTCAGCAGGCTGGAAGGAGCAAGTATGGGGGCTATGTGGGGGTACAGAGGAGGTGGAGTGTGCTCCACTGCTGGATTGACACAATTGGATAGAACTTCAGGTCTTCCATTGCTTATATTTCCGAAGCCCTAATTTTGCTTGTATTGTATTTCCCTTCCTTTTCTGCAACTCTGATGTTCATTCTTTGGGTTTTCTCGATGTAGAAGCATTTCTTCACTCCTGGCTGGCCAATTCTGCCCCTCCTTTACTCCTTTCCTGTGGCTGATTGACCCTCCTCTATGGCAACCCCATCTTGCCTGTTTGATTTCCCAGCATGGGAGCTGGCCAGCTAAGCAGGGCCTTGGACACTGGCCCTGGCTCCAGACCCATCTCGGCTGCGGATACTATGACTCAAGCCACCCCCTTTCGCACATGTCAGCAGTGGTTCTTAATGAAAGTAACTGGATGACAAGGACCCCTAAATTCCTACCTTCAAAGCTCTAGTTACTATAACGGTTTTACAGAAGGATATTTGAAAATATCATTATTGCATTGATACCTCACCCTTTCTCCTCTTACAAGGAGCCCAGTGTGGCTTACAGAACCCTACCCTGTGAGGTAGTTTAGGCTGAGAGTCCACCACTGGCTTCAGTCACCCAGTGAGCTTCATGGCCAACTGGGGGCTCGAACCCAGATCTCCGTCCATTATATTACAATGTGTCTCATTAAGGAGCTTGTACTGTTGTCCATGGGGTCGCGATGGGTCGGACACGACTTCGCAACTGACAACAACAACAACTGATCCACAACCAGCTGCTCCAGTGAGAAACTAGCCTCAGCCAGTTTGGTGAGTAGCTCATCACCATCCCCTGAGACTTCTTTGCAGGCACAAGATACAGTTGATTCAGAGGTGTGTAATCCAGATTGCTTACTTGTCAGTGTGAAGGGGCAGAGAAACAGTATTTAAAAGTGGTGCAAAAAAGTGTCTTATGCCCACAGGCATTGGTGGAGAGCAGCAGCTGTCCTACTGTCCCGCTCAGACTTCACCTACATGTGTAAGCATGGTTGTGCCTTTGCCCTCCCCACTCTTGCTTTCTTCCATCCTTCTTGCCCATTGCAAATGCTTGGGATTCTCTGCTTGGATGGGTTCTTCTCCCTCTCTGCTATCAGCTCTACTGTTTGCCTGGGCGAGAGGCAACCAGCCTCAGGCAGCAAGGGGTGTAAACTGGTCAATTGCTGGGGTTTCTTTTGCAACTGGGGCACAGAAATGTCCACAGCAAGCCTTGAAAATCAGCTTTGCAGAGGCATTAATCAAATCTGAAGGTCTGCACATCTTGAACGTAGGTTCAGAACAATAATGTAAGTACGTTATACTCTTAGAATATTAACAGAGAATTGAAATCAAGTGCCTTATTCCTCTCTGGTCCATGAATACAAGCATTATCTGTGCTTCACCTGGGATTTAAACAGATTTGACTAACAGCTGTATTTTAAATTTTCAAAAAAGGGAGGATCCAATATTTCTCCTCTTATTGCTCCCAGCAACACTAGAGGTAACTCAGGGTCTGACCTCTAAAAACATATGACTTGTTAATTTTTCTGAGTTAAATGTCTGTGCACCCCTATTTCATTTCAGGTCTCTCAACAGGCAGACACTGACTTCATGAGGAAGTCCTCCCCTCTCCATCCTGTCCTATTTCTAGCATCGTGCCTGATGGAGAGATCTGGGAATCTTGAAAGCCTGCACATGGCCTAATAGAAGTATAGCACTGATATGGACTTTTCTTATGGCCAGCATGGCAACTGTCAGAATTAGAAACATAGAAACATAGAAACAGAGCGAGTCAGAAGGGGCCTCCCGGGCCATCTAGTCTGACCTCCGGCACCAGCCGGCTCCGCTCATGACATGCCCACCATGTGCATATCCAGCCTGTCTTTGAACAGCCTCACCGATGGGGCCTCAACGACCTCCCGTGGAAGCCCATTCCACGCCCTCGGGGTCCTAACTGTCAGGAAGTGCTTCCTGGCATCCAAATTGAACCTTGGCTCCCTGAGCTTTGCTCCATTGGAGCGCATCCTGCCTTCCTCTGCAGGGGAGAACAGGCCTCTCCCCATCTCCGTGTGACATCCCCTCGCATACCTGTATGTCGCCAACATATCACCTCTGAGTCTCCTCTTCTCCAGGCTGAAGAGACCCAGTTCCCTCAGTCTTGCCTCATATGGCATCCCCTGCAAACCAGTACCCCGAGGTCCCTTTCACAAGTGCTGCTCTCCAGCCACTTGTCACCTAACCTGTACTTATGACAGCTATTCTTATGCCCCAAGTGCAAGACCTTGCACTTATCCACATTGAACGCCATCCTGTTGTCTCCTGCCCACTTCCATAGTCTGTCCAGATCCTTTTGGATCTGGTGTATCTGCTCCTCAGTTGTGGCCACTGCTCCAGTTTTAGTGTTGTCTGCGAATTTGATCAGCAGACTGTTCACCCCTTCTTCCATGTCGTTAATGAAAAGATTAAACAGGATCGGCCCCAGGACAGAGCCCTGGGGGACCCCGCTTGTCACTGGCTGCCATCCCGACAATTCCCTGCTAATGGTTACCTTCTGCTTTCGGTCAGTCAACCATGCCCTAATCCACCGGACAGTGCTTTGGTGTATCCCAAAACCCCTCAGTTTCTCCACCAGGATATCATGGGGCACTCTGTCAAAGGCCTTGCTGAAATCCAGGTATACCACATCCACTGCATCCCCTCCATCTAGCCATCTTGAAACCTTGTCATAGAATTCCACAAGGTCTGTCTGGCAGGACCTGTTTTTGCGGAAGCCGTGTTGTGTGGCTGTCAGCCTCCCTTCCCTATCTAGCATCACTAAATCTCTCTCTATTATGAGCCTTTCCATTGTTTTTCCTACAATGGACGTAAGGCTAACCGGTTTATAATTCCCCATGTCCTTCCTACTACCCTTTTTGAAAATTGGGACCACCGATGCCATCCTCCAGTCCTCTGGAACTTCACCCGTTCTCCATGAGGCCTCAAAAATGGAGGCCAGCGGGCGTGAGAGAACCCCTGCCAACTCTCTAAGTACTCTCGGGTGTAACCTGTCAGGGCCTGGCGCCTTTGTAATGTCCAATGCCCTGAGGAGCCCCTCGACTTCAAGGGGGGTGACTCTAATCTCTGCCCCTAAGTCCCCAGCCTCATCTAATCTCCTATACGGATATCCCCCGTCCTGCTTTGGGGAGAACACAGAGGCAAAATAGTCATTTAGCATCTGTGCCTGTTCCCTCATGTCAGTCACTGGATCACCTTCCTCCTTATTTAGTGGTCCCACCACTTGTCTCCCCTTCCTTTTCCTATTTACATGCTGGAAGAAGCCCTTTTTGTTGCTCTTGATATTCTTGGCAAGTCTCAGCTCATAATCAGCCTTAGCCTTGCGAAGAATCCTTCTGCAACAGGCCTCCTCCTCCCGGTATACCCTTTTGTCTATTTCCCCCAGTACCCATTTCCTATGGAGGTTCCTCTTTCGTCTAATCCCCCTAACCACCTCCTTTTGCATCCATGGCGGCACTCTCCTCCGCCTCCCCACCTTACTAACGAGGTATCGTCAAGGCTTGCTCCTCCAAAACCTCCCTTTTGAGTGCCATCCACCCTTCCTCAACTAGCTTACCTTGGATCCTATCTCAAGAGTGAGTATCTGCACATGGGCTATCAATTGCAAGTGGGAAAAGGAGACCTGAGGGCATCACCTTGCAAGTGCCAAGGGCCATTGACAGTGAGGCTTACTCATGCTGGCAACCCTGAATTTCTTTAGCCAGCTGGAGCAGTGGGGGCTGCAACCCTCAAAGTCACATGTAACCATCTGGAAAACAAAGACCAATTAATGCTCCCTAGCCAGATCTAGATCGGTAGGCCCTCCAGAGGATGTGCTGTACACTTTTATATATCAGTGTTGCTATATGCGGGCCATTATTGATGCGTTAGCTCATGCTTAGTGGCAAGTATGTTTTCATGTTGTATTACTGGTTGATGAAATGAAATGCATTTAGAAAACACAGTCAATTCAAGGAGCAGTTTTATTTATTTATTAGATTTAT
Organism: Varanus salvator macromaculatus; assembly: GCA_023646645.1. NCBI lineage: Eukaryota > Metazoa > Chordata > Lepidosauria > Squamata > Varanidae > Varanus > Varanus salvator. The sequence continues at coordinate 17,196,523 of JAIXND010000795.1, forward strand.
ATCCCACTTTTCCTTACAATGAACCTGTCAGAGAGGCTTATATCATTCTTCTACTGCTCTCAATCTTATCCCTATAATGACAGCCCTGTGAGGTAGGCTGGGCTGAGAGTCTGTGACTGGCCCAGAGTCACCCAGCTGGCTCCGTGGCTGAGCGGGGACTAGAACCCAGATCCTCTGAGTCCCAGTCCCACGCTCTTCACCACTACACCACACTGGCTCTCACAGTTTATCATGCTTAATCCTCACTTTCCTAATATGATATAGTTTGAAAAAAATATGAACAAATGCTTATGCACACTGCACATTAAAAATTAATTAATCTTTAATTTATTTTAATTTTAATTAATTTTGAAACAATAATTAAAAATTTAAAAATGTTTGCTCCACTTGTTCAGGCTGCAGCAGAAGCACAAGATGAGGTGGGGAAGAGCATGCCCATATTCGAGGGACATAGCTACAATGTCTGCGATTGTGCTGGGGTGGGAGAGGATGGGCGCGATCATGCTTGTGCAGGGAAGGTGGGCATGATCACGGCCATCTCTCACCCCACTAGCATGACCCTGATCGTGCCTGTCTTCCCTGCATGAGCACGACCGCGACCACCTCCATCTTCCCACTGAGTACACCTGCGCCAGCTCAGAGCTTTTGGACTCGCTCCAAGATCATTTTCTCTGAGCGAGTCCAAACCCTCTGAGGGGGGCCGGATAAATGGGCATGGTGGCCTGCGGGCTGTAGTTTGAGGACCCATGTATTAGGCCATGCCACAGGATGCTGTGAGTGAGAGCCGTGTGGGGTGAGAGCTCTAGGGTGTGGACTCCACTCTGCCATGGAGCTCACTGTGTGACTTTTCATGGGACAGAACGGAAGAGTTGGAAGTGCCCAGGGGGCCATTGTGTCTAACCTGCTCTCAGCCCACCTACTTCGCTGGGCAGTGGTTGTTGGTGTGAGGATAAAATGGAGCTATGCAAGTTGTCTGGGGTTCGTTGCAGGAGGCAAGCAGGCAAGTTTAAAATACAGTGTACAACCACTCATAGTCCATTTCAAGCTCTTCAACCCTCTGGCATCAGAAGCACCCCTTTGGATTCCCAGTATATCCTGTAGGCATACAAAGAAAGACTCCACCCCAGGACCGGCGAGGGGACCTGTCTCTTCTGCCTCAGGTTCCCAAACAAGCCTTGTGGCAGGTGGGGGGGGGGGGCTTGTTCCCACCTGTTGCTGAAATAATCAGGGGATATAAATGCATCAAAGCATCAGCACCAGAGCGACAGAACAAGATGACGTCCTACTCCAGCCATATTGAGATGTGTCCTTGAAGTGAGAGATGAGTCCTGAGCACCCTGGATGGTGGGGAGGTGGGAGGATGGGACGACGACAGGGGGAAGGTAGAAGGGTTGAAAGAAGAAAGAAATATTTCCTTTCTCTCACTCTCTCTCTTCCTTCCATATCCTCCCTTCCCTGCCTCTTTCCTTGCAAACATTTCTTCCTTCTACAAAGGAGCTGCCAGGCACCAGATGGCCTGGTTCAGGGGTTAGTTGGCTTGCTTTGAGCTCCCAAATCAAAATCCAGCAAGTAACGTGAGGGCAGTTGCTTTGGTGTGCCTTCTGCTGAAGCGTGTGTCTCCCGCTCTAGAATAATGTTATGTATTTATTGCTTGATGGCATTTCCATACCATGCAATAGCCAGAGCTCTCTGGGCCACTGACCACAGCTGAAACCATCCAATATGACATGATTGAATGCAATTTGGTTTGCTTTGCCTGAACTTTATGTATACTTTTTAAAAAGAAAACTGCATGTCTATATCTGTATATGTATACATGCATCACTATTTCACATGTATCTACTAAAATTGATATACTGAAATGTATGAAATCACATTTATGGTTTCTTTTTATGGTTTTGTTCTTTTTGTAGACATTTACAATAAGCATTTTTTAAAAAAATGCAATATAAAAGTATAAAAAGCTGCAATATAAAATAAATAAAAACCTACCAGCAATGCAAAGGTTTAAAATACAGTAACAGAATGAGGGGCAACTGTTTTAAAACAAGGGATAACTGAGTCTGTTTCACACCTACAGCAAGCTCTCATTTTCCTAACTAAAATGAAAGTCTGCCCCCATCTGATTCTTGCTGTGTTCTATTGGTGCCCTTTTCTCTGTTGTTGAAAGAGAAGAAAATGAATTTTCTCTGCCTGGAATGAAAATGGAAGGGCTGGCCAGAGAGAGGAGTCCTCTCCAGTGCCTCTGAAACGAACTCTGTAGCATTGAGCCCAGATAATTATCCCAAGCTGGTCTTTCTCACCCTTTTGTTTTCCCAGCCAGGGTGGGTTGAGTCAGTCACTCACACACTCTTTTAAAATACTTTTATGCAATGAGAATTGGGAATTCCTTTCTGTATTTTGTGAACATGAAAACACCCTTTATTGTCTCAATGCCTCTTGCTGCCCTATCTCCATTTTTCCTTTGCCTCCACTCTATTTGTTTAAATTACAACGGAGTTGTAATTCTAAAAGTTGTGATTTTTAATCTTACTATGGAGTTTGTATAATACCCAGATGCCTCCCTAGCTCACATGCGCAAAATATATCAACAGCAAAAAAAATCTATAGGATGAAACTTCACACTTTCGCATAAATATGATAAAAGCAGCAGACAAAACACTTTGAAACTCAGAACTCAAGTAACCAACTGAGAGATGACAAGAATTGTAGAAGGCACTAGGTAGTATCATCCTAAAGAAGGAATCCCATAAATTGGGCACCACCACCAAGAAGACCCTGCTGGCAGCTGGCATTCACCTCATCTGCAATTGTGGGGCACCTCCACTAATTCCCACAAGGGTAGGCTAACATGTGGACAGAGGTTTTGTTTAAGGAATAAGGTCCCAAGCTATTTAGGGCTGTTAAGGTAAGAATCAACACTTGGAATTGTGCCTGAAAACGGGCTAGAACTTTTTAATCACTGGCATGTTCATTTTGCTGGATTGAAGCTGGTCTTGGGTTCCCTTCTGCCTCAGTAGTTTTTGATTCTAAGAGAGAAAGTGATCCGGCTGAAAGAGTTCTGCTGGCCAGCTGTTGCCCAAATGCACCATCTGGCCTTGGAACATCCGTTGGCATGTAAATTAGAAGGGTTTGGCCCAAATGTAAGTACCTGAATCTTTCTCCTCCTCTCCCTTTAAAGGCTGTGTTAATGCAGGTGCCTGCCTGAAAGAAAGAAGGAAGAACCCAGCTGGTTTGGACACAGACTCAGGATCAGTGTTTGACTGGGTTCGGAAAGCACAACAATGTACATTCAAGGTCAAGCATGGGTTGTTGAAGAATGGGTTGTTGTTGAAATGTGGACTATGTGTTCTTCGAACCCAGCTCTGCCAACAAGCTGTGGCTTGCTAACAACAAACAACCAAGGGAAAGTCTTCATGGTTTCTTGTTGGGTTGTGAACCATAGGTTGTTCACCCTGGTTCATTATCTCAGAAGGGTTCAGACAGCATGATAGCCTGTGCTTCAACTACACAAAATGACAACCCACATTCAAACTTTGAAGTAGAGTTTATCATGTTGCCTGAAGCCAGTCTTGGAGACTCTGGTTGGCACTCTGGCTGTTTGCCAGGGCATCTAAGGTATGAATCTCCACCTAGATTCAACCAGTATATATACAATAAACGCAAATATTACAAAAAGCTGGTAAGCTTCCAATGACCTCATTCCAAAAGAAACTGAACTGGAGTAGCATTTCACCACTGAAGTTCTCATCACTCTAACCATTGGGACATGTACAGCAATACACAACAGCAATTGTGCAAAGCCCTCCGCGATGTTCTCCAGTTTCTTCTTCTAGACAGCGTCCTGACTTACCCACAGACATAATTGCACCCTTCCTCAAAAGGGGACTGGGAGCCAGCTTGCACTGCCAGCTAGCCTCCTTCCCACTTACCCCACAATCTTGCTCCATGTCCCCAGAGAGCCGTAGCAGGATGTCAAGGCAGCCCAGGAATGGGAGTGCAGCACTCCTGACTTCATGAACACGCCACTAATAAAGTGGCCGCTCCGAACACACCGTAGTCCCTGAGAAAAGCAATTGCAATCTGTCCAGCAGCTATCTGCTTCGGTTCAGAGTTAATGAGCCAGGCTTGGGCTCCTAAGTCATCCTGCCACCTCTGCTGATTCTTCTTGATTACTGTAATGAAATGGTCAAAGGGTTATTAAACAACTGGCTCTCGATCTAGGAACATGGTGCCACTATCACGGCATTGCGCTGCACCCCTGCCTGGCCCAGTAATAAAGCAGGCTGACAGTGATGCATCGCTGGGCCGCCCACTCTGCCCTTGTCAGGCCATCGGGCTGAGGGAAAGATCCCATTGCCAGAAAGCTCACTCTGGTGCTGAGGGCGGGGACGCCCACGCCCCTCTCTGTGCAGGAACGAGGCCGAGTCACAAGCTGTGCCCACCCTCTCAGGCTAGACCTGCGAGCCAGTGTGGACAGGATGATGGGTTTCAGCCTGAAAGGCTAGGGTTTGAGGCCTTTCTTGCTTGTGATCCTCACTGGGTTGCCCCGGACCAGGCTTTCCTCATAGAACTGTTGTAAGGATCAAATAGAGAAGGCCCCCTAAGAGTCCTGTGTGTTCCTGGAGGAAAGGTGGGAAGAGGATGTGATGGATCAAGCTGGGCATCTCAGGAAAGAAGCACTTCTTGGTTTCCTGGTCCTGCCACAGTTGCATTTCATCCCAGCCTTCCAGCACACATGTCCAATGGATCTCTAGCTAAGGTGGTTGTACCCCACACCACACTCCTGTGTGGGGTTGTGGAAGGGCTATTTGGTAGAGCATAAACTTTGTTGTGGCAAATTGCGCTCTGCCAAAGCAAGAGGTGGCTTGTGTGAACACACGTGGCCCACATTTCCTTCCATCCTTGTCCTCATGGACATTGTCATGCCAATAGATTTGGCTCTGTGGGGCTGTGACATCGCCCCATTCATTTGCTAATTGGCGAGGACTACCTGGTGACAAAGGGAAGCCCTGTAACAATGCTGAAAGGACCTTACCCAGTTCACTTTTTGGCAAATGTGTTGCCCCCTGAAAGCAGATCCATTTTTCCCCAAAGCGTCTGCATGGACGTTTTGCACGTCCCTAGTAGTTAATGCTAATGTAGCCTTAAATCAGTAATCGGAAGTTTCTGTGAATAAGCACCCTCCTTAATTTCCCCTCTAAAATTGCTCAGTTCTGTATTGGCTTAATTGAGTATTTTATTGCTGCTATTACTGGGAGGGCCAGCGTGACAGAGGCCTATTCACAGGGCTGGCTCTGAAATATCTGCCCCGCCACTTGTTGCAAATAAGTACACTCTGATTTCATTGTAGATAAGGATGATCATCTGCGACCACAGAATCTATTTGTTGAGCGACTCATTGCAGCAGTGACACAGGCTTAGTTCTAATGCTGCGTTAAGCATGCTTACGCCCAGTGATTTCAGTGTAGGGATCATGCTTAACTCTGTGTTGAATCTTAGGCCATCATGTAGGGCTTTATTTGCTGTCACATCCATCTTCACTATGAATTCAGGAGTTCAGTGAATGGAATGCGCTATTTGAATATGTGCTGCTGACTTGTAGCAAGTTGGGCCATCTCACGCAATATTATTTCCTCCACGTGGCAGAGCTCCTTGCCTGTTCTGCAACCTGGGACACTTTTAGCAGGAGTCTGAACTGAGATGGAACACATGCCTGCCAAAATTTTATTTATTTATTAGATTTATACCCTGCTGTTCTTCTTTGAAAGAATTCAAAGCGGTTTATGTCACTCTCCTCCAGTTGCTCTCCATCTTATCCCTGCACCAATAGCCTGTGAGGTAGGATAGGCTGAGCATTTGTAATGGGCCCAAAGTCACCCAGTTGGCTCCATGACTGAGTGGGGACTGAACCCAGATTGCCAGAGCCTCTATCCCATGCTCCACGTCCTGGGGCAGTATGTTGTAGATTGCTGCCTTGTTCCACACCCCCTATAAAAGTAGACAAGTTTCTCTCACCCTGAGGCTGAGGGTGGGTAGGAAGATGATGGAAATTCTGTGTGGCTGTGGCAGTGTGCTCATTCCAACCTTCTCTCCAGGTGCATGAACTTCCTGCCTGGCTCACCTGAGGTGTAGGCTGATGGGCAGGAGTCCAAGGGCTCTTGGCATTGGGCTCTTAGCCTGAGAGCAGCCAACTGGTGATAACCCTGTTATAATCACTCTTTCCTTTCCGTTGGAAGAGAAAAAATATTCCAAGCATGCAGAGTTCTTTTTAAAACTTTATTGCAACAAAGGGAACAGAAAAAAATGGTTTTCTTCCCATTTTCCTGTTCACCTGAGCACGTGTTCACACTCCCCTTTTGAACCCTGCTCCCAGCTGCTTCTCCCTCCTTCTTTCCCCTAATTGGCTGGGGTACTGGGAGTTTACAATCTTTCTGCCCCCCCCCCCCCGTGGGCTACAATAGGCTCATTTGTTCTGCCGAGCTTGTCAATAAACAATCAGGAAGTATTTGGCCCTCCTGCCTACAGTGCCTGTTTCCCCACACTCCATGCTATCTGATTTTAACCCCTCCCCTCCTTTGGGCTAAGTAATTTTGTTACCTTTTAAATCTTTCTACTCCATTGTCTCAAATCATCCTTTCACACCTATCAACCCCAGCCAAAATGCCCAGCATATTTTACCTTCAAGCTTTTCTTGCCAGTAATGAAACCTTTGGAGAGGCATTCCTACCTTTTAGGGTGAGGGATAAATTGTAGTAAGCCCAAGAAATAAGTGAGGGGGGGTTGGGAGAAGTGGGCATCCCTGTCAGGAGGACCATCTGGGCAGATCCTGGAGGGCCACATTTGGTTCCTGGGCCTTCCCACTGCTGCCAGAATGAGACTCATCTTCAGCTCTTTGAAAAAACCTTCCTGGAGGATCCTCAGAGGAAACACTTGCATCAATGATTTCAGGGTATGTGGTGGAAGACTTGCAACAGACGGAAGAAAGCACCCATTTTCTTCGAAAGGTGGCAAAGAAACCTTATTTTTCCTCCACCACCCTGCCCACTGGGGAACTGCTTTGCATGAAGAAGAGCCTGCTGAATACATTTCTGCAGATCAGTTGGCACCACCCTCAGAGGCCTGCCAGGACCGATCTGCATTGGCATTGTATCTGCAGATACGACGGCTCATATCCATGCCATGGTTGTCCCATATCGACTTGGACGCTTTTGCTGCAATGGAGTCAGAGATGGATGCCGCTGCGCCACCACCACCGCCTCTTTCTGTTACCCATCTTCTTCAGCTTATGCTACCTGAGGATGGGGACAAGCTATCCAAAGGTCTGAAGCCTGCTCCATGTGTTTTGGACAGCTGTCCATCCTGCAGAACCACACTGGGAGGAGAGGCTCAGAGATAATCAGTGCTTCTTTGAAAGAGGGGCTCATCAGAGCCCCATACAGCAAGGTGGTGAGGCTCCAGGGGCAGACATGTCCTTCTGAATCAGGCTTCCCCATCCCGATGTCCTCCAGATGTTTTAGACAAGTGTCAACATTCCTGGCCACTGTCACATAGGCTGGGACTGATGGGATTTGAGCTCAAAAGCACTGATGACCTCATGTTGCAAAGTGCCAGATTAAAGAAAGCTGCCTGAGCCATTCAAGGTGGGCATGAAGGGTATATTGGAAAACTTGTTGTTTTTACTTCTGCAGAGAGGAAAGGTGTATCCCACCAATCAAGTGGAGAGCAGGACATCTGAGATGTTCAGCAGGACATCTGCGATTCCTAAAGCACACAGAAGAATTTGATCATTTACCAAGAGTCAAGCTGGGTGGGACAAGAGGTCCGAATGGGGTTGATCTCCTTTTGCTTTTTTCTGCGGGGGAATTTCCCTTGTGGATTTAAAGGGAAACTGCTGCTTCATACAGGTAAGTTTACCTAAAGAGACACTAAGAAATGAGTGGTGTGTGTGTGTGTGTGGTTACAATGGGTGACCTGGTAGGTGATGCTTTTGTCTTAGCTGCTTCGAAACTGTGCGCTAAAGTCCTAATTGCCATTGCAATTAAAACTAAACATGTTCCTCTAATATCTCTTGGTGGCACAAGGTTCAGATGCAATCGAGATATGCTAAAGACTATAGAATGTGGGGCTTTTATAAGGAGTTAACAGCATTTGACCAAGTGATTCTTAAATCAGATGAGAAAATGATTAAAAGATTATATAACTTCTTACTAGATAGGAGAATGGAAGATGAACAGGTTAAGGAAACTATGATAACGTGGGCACAAAACTTTGGATATAATATTGAATTAGAGAAATGGCAAAAGCTGTGGGAAAGAAATATTAAAGTAACACTAGCAACTTCATACAAAGAAAACCTGTATAAAATGTTTTATAGATGGTATTTGTCACCAAATAGGTTAGCCAAGATGTTTCCAAATATGTCAAATGGATGTTGGAAATGTAAACATAAATCGGGTACTTTTTATCATATGTGGTGGACCTGTGATAAGGCAAAAAAGTATTGGATTAAAATACACAAATGGCTTGAGGAAATGTTACAAAAATCTTTAGCATTCAAACCTGAAGTTTTCTTATTAGGCATTTTACCTGATGATGTTAGTAAACAAGCAATATATTTGACTCTACATGTAATTACTGTGGCGAGGATTGCATTTGCTCAACACTGGAAGAGTGAAGAGCCACCTACCGAGGAACTGATCCTAAAAAAGATCTTGGACTGTGCAGAAATGGACAGATTGACTTTGTCGCTGAAGGAGAAAAAAGATACAGACTTCTATCAAACTTGGGATTCTTTTTATTATTGGCTAGAGAAACGGGACTATGCATAGATTTAAATATGTTTATAGTTTAACATAAAAAGAAGAATTGTGGGGGGCTGACCCAACAGGTCCGATGTTTTTGATGATTGATGTTGTTTTTAGGTGTATTTTTTGTGTGTGTGAGGTTTATATAGAATAAAAGTTATTCAAAAAAACCAAAAAACCTAAACATGTTCCTTGGGTATAAAGGCCTGGGTGTCATTTACTTCAGATTCACTGAGTTCTCTTAATAATTGAGTAATCACATTATTGTTTTGTTTCTGTTATACATTTTGCAACTTTGTCTAGGTTTTATTTGCAGGCCTTTGGCTTGCAAATACATCAGTAACAGAAAGTGTGTTTACTGTATGCCTTTGCAGCAATGTGTTGGTTTGTATACATATCAATAATGCAGTTTGGTGGCATCATGTGAAACCCCAAAGCAATCTTAGAAGGATAATAAAAAGCATGTTGGCCTGGAAGTCGGAAGACCTCTGTCCAAATCCTCCTTCCACAATGAATCTGACTGGATGATCTTGGGCCGGTTCCTCTCAAGCAGCCCAACTGATCTCACAGGGTTGTTGTGAGGACAACGGGGTGGGGGGGGGGAGAATAATGTATATCAGCTCCTTGAAAGAAAGGAGGGAAATAACTAAGGTCCCTTGGGATCACACAGCCTTCAAAATACCTATTAGCAAACTATCCTGACAGCTAGGAGGAAGGATGTTAAGCTCGCTTCCAGAGAGAAGGAGGTCTAACGTCCAGGAACTGCCCCCCAGGAAGCCCTGCACGGTGGCCCCACCTGGCATGCCTTGGATGGCACCTGCAAACAGACCCTCCCCAGGACTGCTGAACAGGTGGGCAGAATGTTAATTGATGTCATCCTTGCTTAGTCTAATACAGCCTGCCCCAAACTTGTGCCTTTCAGTTGGACCACAACATCCAGAATTCCCAGTCAATGGCCCTGCTGGATAGGAATCCTGGGAATTGAGGTCCAAATGCTTCTGAAGGTCACCAGGTTAGGGAAGGCTGGTCTAAGATATCCCATCCCTGGCTGGCAGCCAGGGTGGCCAAAAGTAGAGCGAGGGCTCCACCTGTTTATTGTGACAAGGGTGATGGGAGCAACAATCCTGGACTAGTCACTGGTTCTGCCATCGCACGGACCAACGTACTCCTGCTCTTTGTGCCCATCCTGTTGGAGGCCGGGTTGGCAGAACTGCTCCTCTCTTGCAACTGGGTCCTTTCCACAGAGCCCCTTCCCTTTGCCAGCCTCTCTGCCTTCAGCCTGCCCGAAAGTTGTTCTGGTCCTTTTTGCAGGTTTCCACTTCTCTCTCTCCTCCAGCACCTCAGGGCTTAGATGCAGGTCTCATTACTCTAGCTTTTCTTCTAGGACTAACACTCCCCTAAAATGCACCATAAATCAGCAGAGCTGCTCCCATCTACCGAGTGAGCAATAGAAACTCTTAATAGCTATAAGGAGTAGCTACTTCACTTCAGAGATTTATGTGGCTTACAGAATCATAAGTCTGCCAACCCCCAATCTCTAACCCCTCAATGGTTATCATACTCCTCAGTCATTTGGCCAAGAAGACAAAGGGATTAGCATGGGACAAGATAGCCAGGCTGGAAAACATATGCCTGCGGGCACCCATATGCCCCACCACCTTTTGTTTTCTTGAGGCACCCACCCAAGCGCCAACCTCTCTCACTCCTCCTCCTCCTCTTTTAATTAACACATTTTCTTGCCAATGGTTGGGATTGCTGTGAAATGGCTTTTTGTTGCTGTTTTCAGCAGTGCGTTAAAAGGACTCTATTAGGGCAGAGCCTATCCCTGGGCAGAAGCTCCTATGGATCCAGTGCAAGGAGTGAGAGGCAGCCTGCATTTGCTTTGCCAGGGAAGGGGAAGGAACATAAGAGGCTGGGCTGATGATTGGAATTGGGGTAAATCTGCAGCCCCAACAGCTGCCCCTCTTTGCCCCTGGTATGCCCTTTGCATCCTGGTTGCAGGAGGCCATAAGATCGTACCCTTAGTGTGCTTTATACACAATACTTACACACTACTTTGGCACACCAACCATGACAGCAAATTTCGTGGTGGTGCCCAGAACGGGTTCTCAAATGGCCCAGTGGCTCCATATCTCAAAATGTTTGCTTATCTTTGAAATAAGCATATTATGTGTCTCCTCTGATGAGGCTGGGATTATTATTAAGCATCTGCAGAGAATGTTACCAGGGGATAACTCCTCACGCACCTGGCATGGTGGGCTCTGGGCACAAAAGCAATTGCCACAATTAATCCATGAGCCACCAAAGTGCCACTGGGACCGCCATTGGGTTTGCTGCATGCAACAGGTTTAACGGGGCAACCTGTCCGGAATGGAACGGAGCATGGCAGTCATAGAAATCAGAAGCGAAGTGGAACATTGTTTCTAACCAACGTGTGTGTGAGATCCAGGATGGGCAGACATCAGTCTTGACAAATGTACTTTGTGTTTTACTAGAACCTCAACTTCTCCAACTGGAGTCAGATGCAAGAGGATGGGGCTGGAGGGCTTCTGAATACCTTTAATGTATTTGTTTGTTTTAGACTGGCACTTTTGCATGCTAAAGTGGCTCTATGAGAGCCAGTGTGGCATAGTGGTTAAGAGCTGGGGACTGGGACTCAGACGACCTGGGTTCGAGTCCCCGCTCGGCCATGGAGCCAACTGGGTGGCTTTGGGCCAGTCACAGACTCTCAGCCCAGCCTACCTCACAGGGCTGTTGTTGTGGGGATAAGATGGAGGAGGAGAATGATGTAAGCTGCCTTGAGCCCTTTGTAGGAAAAAGGCAGGATATAAATCCAAAAATAATAAATAAATAAATAAATAAATAAATAAAATAAAGTGCCAGTTGCTCTTTAGCATGAACTCTTCCAAACAGAATTCAGGCCCAGACTACCTCTGAGCACTTTCTTAGCCCGTTTTTTCCAGACCAGAACTGGAAAAGTCCAGGTCTATTTCCGTTCTCTAGTCCTTCAAACATTCCTCATTTCAGCAGCCTAATTTAGGCAGGTGGGAGCCTTTCTGCTGTTGCTTTTTTGAAGCCTTGAAAATGCCTGCTAATCTGCCCCAAAGGCTCCCAGATCTTGATTCCCATCCCATTTTTTCCATCCCTGCATTGGATGACACAGGTGGGCATTTGTGAGGCTTGTGATTGCAGAACTTATCAATAGCTATTAAGTGTCATTAATTAGTGTGGTTAATAGCTGATTTAAATATTGTAAGTGTTGATATTATATTAAACATTACATATTCTAATTCTATTTAATATTTTGTGGCATGGGGTTGCAGGGTCGGCCCTACTGTCGTGTGGCTGGCATGGATTGTGCTGCTCTCGCTCCCCTGCCTCCCAGCAGGACCTGCTGCTGCCTCTAGGGGTTCTGTGGGGCTTTGCCAGCCGCATTCCCTCTGCAGAAGCTACCACGATTGAGCGGCCAGGCTCACCAGCTGCACTTCCTGCACCAGCCTCTGCTTCTTGCTGTAGGCAGCCTCAGTGGCCCCTCTTGCCTGCCCACATGGCCGGACAGCTGACCACTCCCTCATTTGCTTGGGCAGCTGGGCAGCTGGGCAGCCGAGCAGGTGAGTGACGAAACAGATCAGGCTCAGCCTGGATGTCTGCATGCCGCCTTGCAAGCCTTTAGTGGAGAAAAGGAGGCAACTGAGGTTCAAAAGCAACACATATACCTATAGGAAGTTGCCCTTTGGGCACAAGAAGGTGCACTCTGCTTGGGAGACAGACTCGGGGTGCAGCTGCAGTGCCTGCCAGGCCTGGGGCACAATCTAGCCAGCAGGTAGCTAGCCGTAGCACTCAGCCAGAAGTGCAGGCGACAGAGCCTGTGCACACACAGAAACTACTGTAAAGCTGGGTCGTGTTTCATGCAAAAATCAATCAATTGAACTGTGCCACATACACCAGCCTTGTTAATTCATCCATCTGTTATGTGGCTGCCTGGAGATCATCAGAGATGCCATGTGAGTTTTACAACTGGGAAGCTGTGACTGAGGGAGCATCTTGGTCTCAGAGTGCCTGTTGCAGTAAAATGGGCCCCGTCCTGACAGAAGACATGCACTTGGAAGTGTATGGGATCAGTCTTCCAAGACATGGTGCTTGCAGCCAGTGGCTTCCCTAGGAGGACTTGGGGTCACTCTTCCCTTCAAAACTCCTAGAAAGCAAATGTGCAAGGAGCCCAAGTTAACAGGCACCCCCCTCAGCATGCGTTTCAGTGCTGTCCATCATAGAGGCATTGGGTACTTTTGTGAAGCAAAAATCAAGCAGCTGCTCCAAGACTGAAGAGGACGTGGCCTGCTTTGCCCTCGGCCGTTTGTCAGTTTCCAATCAGGATCACCTTTAAAAAAAAAAAGATATTTCATGCCTTTCAACTTTGCTAACAGAAATTAAAATAGAAAGCCACCGAAGCTGCTGTAAAAAGCAGCCCATCTCAAAAATAGAGAGAGAAGCACAAAGGAGAAAAGCAGACTCATCACAGTGCAGGCTAATCAGGAAAAGAGCTCTGCATGCACTCCGGTGAAAGCCACTTGGTTAAAAATGTTTATTGAACACCAGGGGCTTTATCTGGGACCAAAAAATCAGGAAAGATCCAGAAATGGGTTGAGCGGTCTGGGCAGCCCCGCCATCCTCAGGACCCCACTGGCAGCAAGGGCCTATTGACGGTCTCTTGCTTCACCGTGGGCCTATCTAGGGAGGATCTCCAATGAAAGCTTTAAAGATGAGGCAGGTTCATGTGATGGGGAGATGTTTGCATTATATGCAGAGAGAGCGTGCTAAGTTCAGACTCTCATAACTTAACTTACAACAATAATATAGATGCGTTCTGCTCACAATCACAGCTGCAGCACACGCTTATCCAAACATTAGAAAGGCAAGCAAACAAATCTGGGAGTCTTAGCCAGGGGTGTCCATTCTGTTTTTGCAAAGCTTAGGAAATGCATTCCTTGCTCAAAGCACCATGCAGCTCTTAATATCCATCAGTATCATAACCGCTTTGCTTGGTTTGTTTGTTTGCTTGTTTTAGTCTCCTCTACAGCTGCTTCTTTCTACTACAACTACCTGTAAAATTGGGCCCAAGTCACTGTCATCCTGCAAGCCACAGCACTGGCTTGGTGCCAGCAGTCAGGTGATGTCTACAGTCCCCACAGGTGACACCTGTGTGCCACTATCTGGGTTAGGTGTATATTTTGCAAATTTATGAAGGTATGTCAGAAAAGGAGGCAGAGGGAAATCATATGCAAATTGGCCTTAATCAGACATGCAGAACCTCCGGCTCAGCATCTCCATCTGACTCGCTGGGGTTTCCCAAAAGACCAGTCTCCTCCCCTTGGTTCCATGCGTCCCCCAGCATCAGTCATTGGTGGCCTCCCTGGCTTTGTGCAATTTTTTGCCATCCTGAAAAGCTGAAAAGGCCTCTAAGGTTAGTGACTGGCAGTAGGAGCATTAAAGTGATGATATGCTAGCAGCTTTGAGTTTGAGCTCTCTTCCCTTCAGCCCTGCTGGCAACTGGAATGCAGCTCCCAAAAGGTTTTTACCACCTTGTGACCCCCACAGTTCCTTAACAGTGGTGTGAACATCACCGGACTTCTTTCAGGAATGCAAGTATTTATTATCAACATGTACGTGGTGGGCGGACATGCACATGGTGGGCATGTCATGAGCAGAGCTGGCTGGAGCAGGGGGTCAGACTAGATGGCCTGGGAGACCCCCCTTCTGACTTGCTCTGTTTCTATGTTTCTATCATTAGAACTTAGTGGGAAAACTCGAGTTAGAAAAACATGAAGTATGCAAGAAGCAAGTGCAACTTTACTGAATTGTTCTGGTCCCTACGAACATAATGCAAGCCCAAGTCCAGGTTTCTCCTGCAAAAGCAAAACTCTTCTTTTAGTTCGGGTGCATGGCCTTCTCATGCTGAGACTTTCTGGGCGTGCGTCCACAATACACAGGACTGCAAGAGCCACTGCCCGAGTAGGGTTACTGCAGATTTGCACTGCTTCAGCTTTACCACTGGTATCAAATGCACCCTGAAACAGCTGCTGCCACAGCTGTGAGTGAGCAATAGAAACTCTTTGTACCTATGAAGTGTTCAGAAATCTACCTGGATGGCAGAATTAGAAATCCACTGACTTCCAAATCCTGATTCTTCCAAAGGGTTACAGCATTCTTTTATAGTAATTTCACAGAAAGGGCAAAAGCATCAATGTGAGACCATCTGAGCCTTTTGGAATCATCCGAGACCAAATCACATGGGTTGAACCCAAAGGTTTGTTAAAAAAAAATTCAGAGCCACTTAAGAAGCATACTTATGAGTGTGGGGAGGGGAAGGGAAGGGGGCAGAGGAACCCACCCCCCCATGGGTGTCCAGTCCTGCCATGCAACCCCCCCCCCCTTCTCACCTGCTTCTGCAGATGTCCTCTGAGTAGGGTGGCCACAAAGAAGGCAAGAAGAGGACCCATTTTGCATAGTGTTTGTGTACTCAGGTCCACACTGGGTTGCAATGTTCACTCTGTTCACTCTAATGTGAACAGATAGAACACATCCCACCTTTGTGGAGGACAGCAACCTGCACAGTCTGTTGTCCAGACAGTGGCCGTTGCTGAACCGGTATTGGACAGGACAGTCCTGCAGACAGAGAATGCCTTACCTCTTTGGAGGAGATTCCTCAGGCAGCCCTAAAGTAGTCTATCTGCTCACCCCGTCCCCAACTTACAGGTAACTTTGTAAGTGGGCTTGTGTTGCAGCTCTGAACACTCACTCTACTGACAGAGAGGGACTTGGGGGGTGGGGGGTATTTTTGGAACAGGTGAGCTATGCCAAGGTGTAGCACCCCAGAATGTTTGGACTGGAGGGGCAGAGCCAGAGAGCAGAAATCTCGTTGGTGCATTTTGTTGCTCTCTCCCGTCTTATGTGTGGAGCAGTATTGGAGGTCTGTCTGGCTCAATCACTCGATTCCTTTTGGGTAAGAAACTAATGTGGAGAAATGACTGCAGGCACTCTGTGCTGGAAAACAAAAAGAAAGGCTGCTACAAGATGGAATCTGTAAGTATCGTGTGTCACGGTTTTTCAATATAATGATCCTTTGTGAGTTAGTTGTCCTACTGACAGAAAGCAGTTTAATTCATTTTTACATGATGGATCAATTAGTGTATGAACTACTGTATTGTTATTTACTTACTGATGTCATGAATGGCGATCCTGATTATTGCTAATGAGTTACTACTGATTTGAAAATAATTAACAGTGCAGTTCTATCAAGCATAGACAGGAGGTCCAAAGGCAAACGAACCATCTAAATCAAAGCCCTGTCGAACTCACACCAGCAAGAAGCAGCGTTTGCAGTCTGTTTCCCAGCTTTGGCCATGCACCATTGACGCTGCTGTTGCTGCTGCCATTCTTATTGATGCTACAAATTCCGAGCTATTTATATTTATTTAATTAATATCTCTATGTCTTTATCCATCCCGAGATATATAAATTCTGGACAAAAATGCATATGCAAATTAATTAAATTAT
The DNA here is from genome assembly GCA_023646645.1 of Varanus salvator macromaculatus. NCBI lineage: Eukaryota > Metazoa > Chordata > Lepidosauria > Squamata > Varanidae > Varanus > Varanus salvator. The sequence continues at coordinate 17,212,884 of JAIXND010000795.1, forward strand.
TACTTTTTCATGAAAATGAGAACCTTGTTCATTAAATTATGCAAAGACATCAGAGTGGAATCTCCCCTCACCCCTCCAAAAAAACCACTATAGCTGATCCTATTTGGCTAATTACATGGAATGTGTGTGAAATATATACAAGGGGTATTTTGATACAAAAGGCATGTTCTTGGAAGGAGAAAAAGGGCTGAAGAAATTAAAAGATTAGACACTCTGATTAAGGAATTAGTAAAGCAGCACAAAGGTACGTGCTCACAGAAAGCATATTAAAATAATTTTTTGTCAGGGAGAAATTAGAATTAAAAATTAAAAATAAATAAAAGTAGATAAATTAAAAATAAAAGTAGATAAAACTTAATCTGAAATGGAACATTTTGAAAAAGCTAATAGAATGACTAGATTACTAACATATTAACTAATATCGTGAAAAGAGAAGAAAAAAAGCCATTTGGTATATCCAGTTTAAAAAACTAAGGGTGCAATCCAATGCAAGTTAGACATTAAAAAGGCCTACAATTCCCAGCATGCTCCAGCCAGGATAGCTGCTTTAATGGTGCAATTCTTTGCATGTTCAGATGGGAAAAGCCCTATACATTCCAACATGCCTAGGTCAACATGGCTGCCTAGGGAATGCTCAGAGTTATAGGAGTTTTTTTTTCCCTTCCAAAATATGTAGAGAATTGTTCCTTAAAAATACTAAGAGTGTCACTTGAATACCAAGATTAGATTTGGAATGACCTATGGAAGAAATTAAACATTCCATTCAGGCCATAAAATTTTATAATGCACTGTCTGGTTCAGAATTTTTATGCTGCTGCTTGTTGTTGTTGTTTTAATGAATGTTTGCTTGTTAAATTATCATATCACTTTTTAATTATAAAGAATTTTATAATTGTAGGTCACACTGCTATGGCGCCTACCCTGAACAGTGGCCTAGAAATATTTTAGATAAATAATTCCTGAATTCTGCAAATGATTTTGTGATGAATAATTAGAACTATGAACAGAAACTATGCAATGTATAGAAGATCACTTTGATATGCATAGGTCATGAGCACAAAGAAAGCTGTTTGTCCTCCCAAAATCTTGCAATGATCATTTGTTAACAACATTGTACAGTACAATATCTTTGTTAAATTAAACTTTTTAAGTTATTGACAATACTTTTGTGTAAGTAACTGAATACGGTTATAGACAAAAACATAGATTTAGATTGGGTGGGTTTTAGATAGGGGTGACATTTGTTCATAGCATTCAGATGTTAGCAGATGTGATATGCAAAAGGAAATCATGTGGAAACCAAGAAGTTCTATTATTTACCAAGAGCTAAAAGGCTTTTTATAGAGTTGAATGGCAATCACTACTACCCAACTGGAATGTCTGCATTTAATGGTCAGTTGTCATCAAGCAGTAATCTTTAAAGGAGAGAGATTTATTCAATATGTGTTTGAAGCCCATAAAATAGAACAGACTTTTACTGAAGGAATATAGCTCAACTTTTTTAGAAATTCCAAAGTGGTTTTATATGCAGAAGACATGATAATAAGTTAAAACTGGGGAAAGATTATGCTATATATAATCCACACCAGAAATAGTTGTCAGTGTATAAAATTAGTTTCACTGAAACTTTATGAATGACCTTTTATTTGTCAAAGCAAAATAGGAATTGTTTAGTCGAACATTTTAATAAACACACATTTTCAACTGTTAGTACCTTACTGGGAGTTGTAGGACTTTTTTAGTCTAAACAGGTAGAGGACAGCACCCCAAATCATGCACAGAAAAAAGTGGATATGGACATGTTGATGTGGATTCTGTGTATTAAGATTAATTTTGCTATTTTGGCAAAGTACAGAGCATTGCTTGCCCCAAGAAATGTCCCTATGTGTGACATTTCAACCAAGAATTTGCTTATAATTAAGAACTTAAGCTACCTTTTGTCACAATAAGGTTCAGGATGGTGTTCATCCTTTTGTTTTGTTGTTCATTTTGTATGTAAAACCATTTGTCCCATTGTAAACACATTATTTATTTTCTTGAATAGGTTTTCTAAAAGAGGAAGAAATGACCTCAAACCAGTAGGAGAATTTGTCTTTCTAGTCAAATATCAAGGGCTCTCCGGCAGAGTCCTTCCACAGTGCAGTGCTTGGCCATCTGACCCTTTTCCTTTAAAGCTGGGGACACAAGAGATTCACTGGATTTGCATGGCGTGGCAACACGTCCTGGGCAAATGGTCTCAGTGAGCTGTTGTACCAGACTGCTTCCCAGATATCAGAACAATTACGAGTTGTTCTGATATCTGAGTCTGGGAGACTTATCCCACTGGAGGTTGTGGGAATTGTTTAGTGCAGCAACAACAAAATGAAATGAATGGTAACAAAACAAGCTGTGGTAATCTTCTCCATGCTGCCACCAGAGACAGCTGCTTCACTCTAGAGAATCATAGAAGAGTAGAGTTGGAAGGGGCCAGAGGGCCATCGGGTCCAACCCCTGCTCAGTGCAGGACTCTGAACTTAAACCATCCCTCTCAGATGGCTGTCCAGTTGCATCTTGAATGGCTCCAGTGTGAGAGAGCCCACAACCTCCCTGGGTCCTTGGTTCCATTGTAGTACTGCTCTAACAGTCAGGAATTTTTTCCTGATCCCTAGCTAGAATCTGGCTTGGTGCAACTTGAGCCCATTATTCCATGTCCTGCACTCTGGGATGATCAAAAAGAGATGTTCATATTCCATGTTCTTCCTCTTTGTGGTAGCCTTTCAAGTCCTTGAAGAATGCTATCTTGTGTCCCCTCAGTCTTCTCTTCTCCAGGCTAAATATGCCCAGTTCTTTCAATCTCATCCCATAAGACTTTGTTTCCAGTCCCCAGATCATCTTTATTGTCCTCCTCTGAACCCTTTCAGAAGCACTTTCAACAGCTGTCCAAAGAAAAAGTTCTTAAAACAACAACTCTATTTTGCATACGTGAGCTTTTTTCTTTTTCCAACATGCTAATATATGCAAAAAATGATCACAAAACAAAAGGACAGGTGAGATGTAGCTATCCCCCTTTTGGAGTACCTAGACTGTCAGGGAAGTGTGGAAAAGCACTGAGAAATGCAAGGGCAATGCTTAACTTAAGAGATCACATTGGTAAGGAGGAGTTGCACTCCCACCCTTCTCTGCTTCACTGTACATAGCTTGCAAGTGACCCATAGCAAGGAGCAGTTCAACATCTAAGTTTCCCTCTGCCTCCATGAGGGGCAGCCTGATGGGGCAAGGTTATCTAGAAAGGTGGACCATCATGGTGGTGGTGATGACGACGACTGACATTTGTATCTGGTTTAGATACTATTAAAAAAAACCCCTACACAATTATAGACCAGTGGGACTGGGATGAGCCGCCAGCAGGAAGGCTGCACAATTGCTACAACAAAAAGTGGAGGAGAAGAAGCATTTCAGCCAGCAGTAGATCCATTCCCAAAGGCAATGCCTTGATCCTGAGTATAAAGCAGAGGGCAGTGTCTGATCAGGGTTGCCCTAATAGCCATATCTTCAGGGTAATCTGCCAGAATCTGGAGCTAGAAGGTCCTATCTGGAGCTGGTTGATGAGCATGTTTCAGGCATGTGCTCTCACTTCTTAGGGTTCTTTATATTTAAATCACAATTGGACTGAGTAGCCTTTCCAATAGAGAACCCTTTGAAATAGAGGCTGGTCCTCTTGCAGCTCTTCAAAGAGAGGACTGTTCTCAACGGCTGATCCAATGGTACGGCCAGTTCCTAACTCCGTGTGGTCAGAAAAGAGTTATGGCCCAACAGTTATAGTTTCTGCATTTTGGCTCTCAGGACCTGAGTTCTCAAGATATTCAGGGGGAAGGGCAAGATATGTTGTGATAGCGATGGCAGGAGATCACAACTGCAAAAAATAAAAATGTCACAGGCTGTAAATGAACAGGTTGTCCCTTTGTCCTTAGAGTTTTAAAGCAGCTCTGGAGGCAACAGTGAGAGTCTCTCAAGATGGGGAATGAGCGAGCAGCTCTGGATGTGCCAGAGACTTGGTGCAAACAGGGATCATGGGGTCTGTGGGTCTGTGTTTCTATGTAGAAAAGGATCAGCATGATCAGCATGTTCTGAAGTGGCAATGGTTACATGCAGCCAGTATACATAGTCCAATCTGCTGTGCTGTTTAATTCTCCTGACTGTTTAACCAGAGAACTGTCTCTCCATGTAAAGTTAAGCAAAGTTTGCCAAGCTCTTCCTCTGTGGATTTATTTATTCAAGTACTTCTGCTGGCAGGGAAAAGCCTTAGGAAAGAAACAGGCAAGGAAAGAAAGGCAATCCTTGCCATCCTCATCCTCATCTAGTTTTTTGTGCATCAAATCCTGCACACACAAAAATAAAAAGAAGCAAGGCAAAAGAAAAAGAAGACAAGAGGAAGCTGTTTTTCAAACAGTTAAATCACCTTGTGTATTCAGCAGACAAACCAAAAGAGAAGGGTGAGGGGAAAGAATGACCTTAAGCTATGCTGATAACATTGATGTTGTTATGAGATATTTTAAAAAGGAAAAGAATTACAGCAGTTCAGCCTCAAATAATCAAAGAAAGGGCTTGGCCTCTAGACTCTGCTGAATCCCTCCCTGTTCCTAGACCTGAGCTGGTAAGCCTGAAACAGGCAGCAAAGTAGAGAAACAGCAGACTAATGACTCCAAATAGCTGGAAGGAGTTTGGCGCAGGAGCCTGTATTGTTATGTGAGCGGTTGCAATAACTGACTTGCATCCTCACTTAAATTCCTCTGTCTGCTTTATTTCCCCTGCTTTAGTACCCAGGCACCTTCCTGACAGACCCACCAACCCTGCCTTGCCATCACGGCATCTTTAGCAAAAGATCTGCTCAGCCTTGATCACCAAGCGCTGCCCCACCAGGCCATGGCATCAGCCACAAACCAGCAGGGAGGTTTGGGACTTTTCTGAAAATCCCCCACCAAGAGGCTACTCCTGGGAAGCATCTGGCTTCATTGTGAGATGTTCAGGTGAGGCTTCAGGTGCAGCTAGAAAATGCCCTGCCCCAGCTCAGACCTGTTGCTCAGCCAGCAGACCCTGGGGAGCAGCTGGGCAATTTTAGGCCTTGGACTTCCCAGTCTTATGCAGGGCAGGAAAGGGGCCTTTAAGCAGCCTTGTATTTTACTTCCAATGTGACATGCACAGCTGAGATTTCCCTTCTCCATACTCGCCACCCCATGCTTTGCAATGACTTCAGCTTTCCTAACAGATCGCAACAACAAAACCATTTGCCAGCTTTGATTAACAAATATGCTGAGTATGAGCAGGTCAGTATTTTAAACAGACCCAGTCCACGGCACCTGCCTGGCTACTGGAATAAAACTGAGTTCACGTTGGCTGCCAGGATGTCCGCATGTGCAGCTCCCTGGGAGGTCTTCTGTGCCCAGAAACTGAACCTGAGTTGGGACCTCCAAGCAAACCACATCCTCCACCCCTTGCTTGATGCAAGGCTTATCCCAGGCAGTGCTGATCAGCCCTGGTAAGCACTGGGAAGGTCCTTTTCATGCCATCCAAATTGCCTTGCTGATATCCACAGAAACCAGGTTCTGCCCCTGAGGTATTCTATTACAGGAGTTATGAGCAACTTTAGTCTATGTTGGAGTGAGTGTAAACCATGCCTGAAAAAAATAATAATCACAGATTTTTATTTTCTCTGCAACCGGGTGCCTTAGAAGGTGATTGTTTCCCAGTCGCAATAGTTGGTACCCAGGCTTGATGTCCAGGAAGGGATACCAATTCCAGGGCAAAGTAACGCTGAGTGCCAAGCATCGCATCACCACATGAGAGAGATGCAGAGTCACAGCCGCAGATGTGGCTAAAAATACCCAGCAGCATGTTCTGCACTCAGGAGGAGGCAGGAGTCTGGAGGCACATCCATGCTGGCCCTGGAGCCCAGTCAGCAGCAGTGCTTCCCTGCTGCAAAGCGCTCTTCTCCAAGCAGAAAGGATCAGGCCCATGGTGCTGCCCTAGGAGCCAAAGGTGGCAAGAGTGCTGCCAGCTCCCCATCATTCCTGCCCAGTAAGACGGTTGGGTAGCCTCGGCACAAGGGCCAGCATCGAGGGGTAGCCAGGGACACGAGCTTCTCCTGTGCTTCCTGCCCACCAACGTGTCCACCTGCCTCTTGCTCTGGCAATGGCAGTGGTGAGGAGGAGGAGCGGGAGATGCCCCGGCCCCCTTGCTCAGTGGCTTGCTGCTTGCCAAGCAATCAAGCAAGCCGTAGCCAGGACAAGGAAGAGGACCAGGAGCCAGGGTAGCTGGTGCTGCGGGTGGCGAGAAAAGAGCCTCACTGGGGGAGGGAGCCACGGAGGGTGCCTGCCTGAAGGCCCTCAAGAACCTGGTGCTGTCACTGCTCAGAATGGTCAGAGCAATGAGGAATGTTTCCACCAGCTTTTTCCCTCTTGGAAGAATCACGGATAGAGAACAAGCAAAGAACATCCTCCTACATTGATGCAGAGGCCACAAGCCTGCAATTTTGTTCAGCTGGGTTGTGACAGTCCTCCCCAGATTCTGTCCCTCTCCTGTTCATCTGACTTCTTGAGGGCATGCATGTCAGACTCAGGGCTGTGAGAAGGTGGGCCACAGTCTGGGGAGCCAAGCCCAGGGAATCCAGTGGATTCCCACCCTGAAAGCAGATTCCTCACACTTCCCTATGCCTAGCAAGCCCCACCAAACTCAGTGGGACTTCTGAGCAGCTGTGCATTGGATTGTTGTTCATTTGAGTAATTGCACATCATAAGAAGCTAGCTGTCTGGCCAAAATCCCATGGCCTCTATCCCTCCCCACCCCACCCCACCCCTTAGATTGTGCCCCAATTATCAAAGAGATTTGCCATCTTTCAGTTTCAAAAACCATGCCTGCTTCAACAAAGGGAGCTTCCAGATGAAGTCTTTAGGGCACCATCGCCCTGCCTCATTCACAGAATTTAGTGTGTGCGCATCCAGACATCACTGTCATCCACTCATAAATGTCCCATGTTTTTCCACTGCTGCTGCAGCCCTTTTTCTCAGAATGAAAAAGCCGTTCACAGAGAAGGGATGAAGTGTCTGCACAATTCCTTTGGCTTGCGGGTGTTTGGAGGCCCTCCATCTGGAAGCAGCCAGGGTTAGGGGACGGAGCCAAAGCCAAAGCCGGTGCTCAGCGGTGGGGCCTGGCAGAATCTGGCATTTGCTGCAGTCCTGACAGAACATAGAGGCGGTTGCTTTTTCAGGTAAAATACTAGCAACCTCAAACCCAAAATATCCATTGGATCTGGTTCCAGAATAATCAGGCAATTGTACTGCTAGTTTTGGGCTGGCACAGTTGCAAACCATCTGGGCAATGGGGCATCTCTTGTTCCCCAGCCCCCACAAAATCTTTCAGCATTTGGACCCAAATTACTCAATTACACATTCGCTGCCCTCAGTAAATTCTGGATGGATTGTTTGTTTACCTACAGGCTAAGATAACTCTTCCTTTCCCCACTTTCTCTCACTGAGATATGCCAGGCAGCATTTAAACAGCAAACCGTTACAATTTTCCACCTCATTTCCCAGCTCGTCTACAGTTAATTTTTACCAGCCCCATCTATTTATTTACTTGTGCCACTCTGGATTGGTGGTTTGGGATGAGGAGGGCAGCATCCTCCTCCAATTTGCTGCATCTGGATTGAGGAGGTGTGCGTGCGTGTGTTTGTTTGTGTGGAACAAAGGGGAGATTGTGCGCAGGGTGAGGGATGAAATCAGTGCCTCCCCTCTTTAATTTAACAACTTAGGAAAGAACAACTTAATTAGAGTCATCTGGAAAATAACAAGTCACGTCAGACTGCTTCCGAGGGATGCAAGCAGCGGGGCCGGGCCAGAAAGGCTGAATGAGCCACTGGGGCCCACCCAGCCCTGCCTGCACTCCCTTCACAGTCTGCAGGCTGTTTGCCTTTCTCTGCAAAGGAACAGCACAGATGTCCCTAATTATAGGCAGGGCCTAATTGGATTTATCAGCCGTTAATAGGAAATTAAGTGCTAAAGCTTCATAGCATCCCTGTTGGGGAAGTGGTTATCCTGGGTGCCTTGGGAAACCGTGGCTGGGGGTTGTGGGTATTCTGGTATGCCATTGTAGAGTCGCCCTTTTCTTTACTGGCCCTCATTCCTGGGCCTTTAACAGTGGTTTGATCAGCAGGCATGAGCCAGGAATCTTTTTTACACATGATGAGAAGTTTGTCATGAGGAGGAGGCAGGCTTACTGGAGAAGAAAATAATGCTAAGGAAAGTCAAAAGCAGAAGATGAAGACCAACTATGAGATGGATTGATTCCATAAAGGGAGCTTCATCCTTGAGTTTACAAGAGCTGAGCAGGACTGTCAAGGGCAAGGATATTTTGGAGAATTCATTCATAGGGTTGCCATAAATCAGGGATGACCTGATGGCACCTGACAGTGCATTTTTAACACAGCATCACTTGTGAATTCCTCCTGTTAAATCCATAAGAATTCATCTGTCTCTCCCTCCCTCTTTCCTCAACCTCTTTCTTTGCTTAAAAAAAGTTGCTAGTCCATATGGCTGAGAAGATGACTTTGGAAAACGCGTGGGCACAATGTCTGGTGAAATTTCACAAGCTTAAAGAGGGGCTAAGCAGAAGTTTCCAATGGTCAGAGGCTGGGTTCAGTGTCTTGCACAGATTTTTCTTCCTGTATGTAAATAGGTTACTTTGAATAATTTATTCAGATCTCAAAGAACACCAAATCCTGGAGAGAGGCCTTCACTGCTACATCTGTGCTATGAAAAGGCTTCTCCACAGAAGCAAAATGAAGCAGCACAGGTTGCTCCTGGGAAAGGGAATCAGAGTACAGCTTGAATATGTGGTTTGCATACTTTTAAGAGTGGTCAGCTCCAAAGCAGGATGGGGGTGGTGGGAGCGGAATCATTTTGTTCTAGATACGATATTTGTACAGACCTGAATGGTGAACAAAAAAAGATAAAGAGAATAAACACCAGGTTAAAAGTGAATACTAATAAAAACATGGTTGATCAGTTGGGGAGATGTTTTTTAAAGGTATTTCAGAAGCTGCTAAAAGCAATGCATGGGTGCTGCCTGCCTGAGCAGGGAATTCCACCGAAAGGGGGCCACCACATTGAAGCCATTCTGTGGATGGACCTCATCTGGGCTAAAGGTTCCCTCTTTCCCTCAACCGCCAATCATGTTATGGTTTCCTGGCTTTCGCATATTTCCCTCAGTTCTTAAAGATTGAAATGCTGCGCCTACGTCTGCCACGGGGTAGGAACAAGATTTCCCATCTGGTCTAGCCCTCTTTTCACACAGTGGCCAGGCAACTGCCACAGGAAACACATAAACAGGACCTGAGTACAATGCACCCTTCTGCCCATGTTCCCCAGCAACTGGTGTACATGCCCATAACACTTGCCTCCAACACTGAAGGTAGCACAGAGCCATTAGGACTAATAGCTGTGGATCGCCTTCTCCTCACTGAATTTCTCCAATCTCTCTTTCAAGTTGTTCATATTTGTGGCTATTACTATATCTCCTGGAAGTTAATTCCACCCTTTAACTATGTGCTGTGTGAAGAAGGATTTCCTTTTATGTCTCCGCAATCAGTTGACCTCTAAGATTATGAAAGGAAGGGGGAGTCTCCCAAGCCCCTTTCTTCATACCTTTCTGTCACAGTGATTTTGTTGTGCCAGGCCAGCTGCCACATCACTAGGTATCCCAAATGCAAGAAGAGAAAAAGGCTGGCTGTGAGATCCCAGCTGTGTCAGTGCTTGCAGTCTCGGCCTAGCAGATTGCTGGTGAGCCTAAGGGCAAAATCTACCTGTCAGGAGGCCAAATCTGGCCCCCAGGAATTCTCTGAATAGTCACACCCCATTTCTCATGCCCACCTCCACTCCCCCTGATATCTAGGAGGTTCTCTGGCAGTTAAGCATCCCCCACTCCATTCCACAAGGTTGAAATGCCTTTCCTAAGGCCTTGCTACTGACTGTTCAGCACAATTGTGCTAGGAGTTTTGGCTTGTTTTCCTCCCCTGCTTTTGGCCTGGGCCATGCCCACTGCTGGGATGCTGCCCCCAGGAGCGTCCCTAAAATGGGATTTGACTCAAGTGGTTCAACGTCCTTGCTATAAAGAGAAAACTCTGGACTCCATTGTGCCATACCGCAGGACCTCAAGCAGGGAGAGCAGCTTTGGAGATGCAGCAGGGCAAGACCCTGATCCTCCGGGAGTGAGGCCTGCTTCCTCAGATCCCACTTCTTGTCCAAGCAACCTCCCAGGAGATGCCCCTCCCTTCTGACTCTTGGTGGACTCACAGCTCCTCTAGCAAACAGAGTAGTCCCCAACTGGCTCCCTCCTTCTCCAGTCTTGATTCCCGAGGAGAAGTCAAGGCCTGCTGGAAGCCAGGGCCTGCTGGACCATTTAACAACCAGAAACAGCACCCAAAGGGGCAGGTTTTCTGGAAAGACTCTCCTGTCTGCCAGTCACCCCCAGCCTCTGCTCAGCACTGCTGTCCAAGGTCCTGAAATGCAATCAAAGGTCCAGCTGTGATCGCACTATCTTGACCACACTGAGGTTCTTCTCCTGAGCTGTAAACCAGGAGAGATGACACATTACTTCTTAATGGGTTTAAAAGGCTATCTTGACTGGGCCTGATTTCAATTCCCCAACGAGCATGTCATTTGCACCCCTTCCTCTGCATACCCTGTTTTCCAAAGGTGCGTTTTTTGTGAGTGTGGGGGAGGCTTGTGGTGTCCCTCTTTGCCCATCTCTGAACACAAACCCACTTGATTAATCACCCCTATTTCTCTTGACATCTCTGCAAAAGGTCAGGAGACATTGCAGGTAATTGAAAATACCACACCAGAGGCTGATCTATACATCATTAAGGGGCACAATTAGCATCTGCACTTTACAAAAGGGGCTTGTAGGGAAAAGAGAAAAAAAAAATGGAGAGGGGGAGAGAGAAATTGGTGCAATGCCATGGGGTGGGGAATTACACAGAAGTCTGACTTGGGCCTAAAATAAATGGGACATGTCATTTTAGGAATGTGTTTCCCATGATCAGGACATGAATTCATATTCAGAAAATATGAATTCCAGGGAGAGCTAATTGATTAATTGGGGTGATTAGCTGATTGGCATCTTGATATAGAAGATTAAAAACAAAGCTCCAGTTTAATTAGGGCCTGTCCAGTTGGGCTTTCTTGCTGACCCAGCTGGGAATGACCTGAAGCAGAAAAGTGTGTGGACAGGCCAACAAATGAGACAGGAGGGCTGGGCCTCTCAGCTGTCTAGAATGTGCATAGACACAAATATGTGGCCATTACTCAGGGACTACTTCTCTGAGTAGGACAGTGGTCTGCAGGGTGAGTGTTTACAAATCCCCCCCCCCTCAAAAAAATAGCATCGCTGAGAGTAGGAAGGGGAGAGAATGGCACTTTGCATGAAATTTGCATATGCTGATTTATATGTCTAGCTATCTAAATATAGCAATAATAACTGTTATTTATATAGAAGTACAGTCTATCTTGCCATGGGAAAGGTAGACTGTGGCCAGCTGTTTGCTTTTCAGGTGCTAACCATGGACAGGCACCAGTACTGATGGGTCTTTTTGCTTAAACTGGAACAGAGAGTTTCAGCAGTGGGTGGTATAGAAATGTAGTAATTAATACTAATAATGGGGCAGAGCAGTAGTTCACACTGAGGATGCCTTCCAAAAGAGGACTGTCCTCAGAAAGAAAGGACAAATGCCCACCCTTGTAGGCACCACTTGAGATCAGTAAAGACAGGGGCACAGAGGTCTGTGGTGAGGCCACTGTGGTGGGGCCACTCAGGCTGTGCTGAGCAAAATTCTCTGCCCAGTTTCACAACAATTAAAGTCGCATCAGTTGCTGTGAAGCTAGATGGATTGAGAAGCTGGAGGGATTCTTCAGATACTGCTTTTTTGGGGAGGGGGAGGCAATTTTTTTTTTATGGGTATGGTAGTTTCTACGTAAACTTTGAATAATTTAATGGCACTCTATTATTTGCCTCCTGCCTTATTGTAAGTTATTTCGAGGGCTGTGTGGTGGGAAAGCAGGTTATGAAATGTCATTATCAAATTAATGCACATACTCTTCCATCATTTCATAGTTGTGCCTTTGCAAGTAGACAAATCCTAACTTTTAAGTGCATTTCTGCAGATTTTTTTTTAAAAAACATATTTACATATTTGCATAGAACTTTAAAGTTTTGCATCCAACATATTTCAAATGTTTAAAAATAACAATGCCCACCTATATGCCTGCTCCTTGAATTCTGGGCCCCCTCTTGATTTCTTGTAGAAATAATGCAACACATTCTTCATGATGGAAATGAATGGCAAGGCTTCTACAGTGGGTTATCTGGAAAAAAAGGAGCACACCCATACAGCAGAGAAGAAATATTAAAACCCCCCTTCTTTCTATGCTATAGTGAAATAGAGCGAGAATAACCACAAACTTAGGAACTGATTTCCAGATAAATCAGCATAAATGTAATCTGCATATTCATGATATTTATCCAAAAGCTGTCCTGTCCTCTCAGATTAAATGCCCCCCAGGGAGTACCAGGGCTTGCCGTACTTGTTCACTTTCAGAGATGGGATTTCCAGCTGGCAAGGGAGAGGAGGATGCTTGGGAGAAGTCACATGCCTGCTTTAGATTCCCAAGAACAGAGAGAGCAGGATTTTTTTGGCATTGCCACCCTAACGATATGGCTTGCCCTGAAGAAAATTTGTCAGCAGAGTGGAGCTAAATATCATTCAAAATGTTCTCTTCAAAATGTCACACTCATAACACCACTCCCAGAGCATGTTGGGTACAGAAGGAAAGTAACCAATGCAAGGTTCTCCACCAAGTGGGTGTTGGACCAGTTTTGGACAGTAAATCAGCTTTTCCCTACCTGTACCTCCAGATGTGTTAAATTCCCATAATTCTCAGCCCACATGGTCAATGCATATGTGCAGTCCAAGACATCTGGAGGGTGCCAAGTTGGGAGAAGTTGCTTTAGGTGCTTCTAGACAACTCTGAGAACTACCAGTCAAAAGATATTGCACAACTATTTCATATTCCCTTCCTTAGCTGCTGCTAGTGCTGCTGCTGGTGCTGCTTCCGCTTCTTCCTCTTCCTCTTCTTTGCGTGAAAGGACAAAAGGAATGGGATGAATACATGGGATGATGAATTCCTTGGGACCACTCCCACTCCATAAATTTCTGAGAATGTGACAGGATAACTGAACCCTGAGGGTCTCATCTGGAAGCAGCCTCTCAAGGCCAAGACATTTTACTGCCCAAAGTGAACAATAAGGTAGTGCGTCCTCCCCTTAATCTGCAAGCAGGGACTGGCAGATGAATGCGGTAGGAAAAGCCTGCTGGCATTTAGCGCTCTCCTCCAGCATCCTGGTGCTGCTTCCCAGCATCTGCTGTCTGAGGCAGCTGCTTTGCTCTGCTAATGCTAGGGCCAGCCCTCCACCTTCTATCCATTTCTCCAAGCTGTCTCTCCCATTGCTGAGCTAATGTAAGTTTTGTGGTGATGATGAAAGTGACAGCACTGGAAGAGGGAGCAACAGAGGGAATGAAATAAAGAATGAAACCCTATTTTAGAAAATTCTGGATGAAAATTGATGCATTCCTGGGTGGGTGCATGGGTGAATGGTGGGGGGGGGGGACTGCCCCCCCCCCATCCTGTGCAATTTCTTATCTTCTCTGGTTTTCATGACCCTTTCCAGAATGTGACATTGCACTACCTACGTGACAGCTGCTGTCATATCTGACAAAGGAGTCTGGGCCGGGAAGCAACTTTGACACTAAAGAATGTGCCATTCTGCAACAATAGTGAACAATCTTTGCTGGTCAGCAGCTCAGAGCTGCTCAGACGTTGCAGGCTGGCTGTCTCTGTCAAGCTGAAGAAAACACATTTCTGTAAGAAAAACCAAAAATAAAAACAAAGGAAGAATCCAGCTCTCCACAACTATGTATAAATGCAAGTACGCATTTTCCTGTCCAAGCAGCTTTGTCCCAGGCTCAAAATGTACCAGACAATCCCTGCTTATGGTAGAGATTGGCAACTGCTAGGCAGGTCAGTCTGGTCCCCAGGGCAGTCCATTCGGGTTGCCCACAGGGCTGCCATTAGCACATTGCCAAAAAAGAGGAAATGTGTCACCTAAAAAGGGGTCAAAAGGAACACAAGAAACAGAGAAACAGAGCAAGTCAGAAGGGGTCTCCCGGGCCATCTAGTCTGACCTCCGGCACCAGCCGGCTCCACTCATGACATGCCCACCATGTGGACGTCCAGCCTATCCTAGAACACCCGCACTGATGGGACCTCAACGACCTCCCGTGGAAGCCCATTCCACACCCTCGGGGTCCTGACTGTCAGGAAGTGCTTCCTGGCATCCAAATGGAACCTGGGTTCCCTGAGCTTCGCTCCATTGGAGTGCATCCTGCCTTCCTCTGCAGGGGAGAACAGGTCTCTACCCATCTCCGTGTGACATCCCCTCACATACCTGTATGGCACAAACAGATCCCCTCTGAGTCTCCTCTTCTCCAGGCTGAAGAGACCCAGTTTCCTCAGTCTAGCCTCCTACCTCATCCCCTGCAAGCCAGCCACCATCCTTGTGGCCCTACGCTGCACTGACTCCAACCTGGCTATATCCTTTCTGTAATGAGGGGCCCAAAACTGAACACAATACTCCAGTTGCGGGCGCACCAGAGTCGTGTAGAGTGGTAGTAATACCTCTCTTGATCTAGAAGCCACACTTCTGGCTATGCAACCAAGGGTGGCATTCGCCCTCTTGACCACCGCATCACACTGCTGACTCATGTTTAGCCTGTGGTCAACCAGCACCCCGAGGTCCCTTTCACAAGTGCTGCTCTCCAGCCACTTGTCACCTAACCTGTACTTATGACAGCTATTCTTATGCCCCAAGTGCAAGACCTTGCACTTATCCACATTGAACGCCATCCTGTTGTCTCCTGCCCACTTCCATAGTCTGTCCAGATCCTTTTGGATCTGGTGTATCTGCTCCTCAGTTGTGGCTACTGCTCCAGTTTTAGTGTCATCTGCAAATTTGATCAGCAGACTGTTCACCCCTTCTTCCATGTCGTTAATGAAAAGATTAAACAGGATCGGCCCCAGGACAGAGCCCTGGGGGACCCCACTTGTCACTGGCTGCCATCCCGACGATTCCCTGCTAATGGTTACCTTCTGCTTTCGGTCAGTCAACCATGCCCTAATCCACCGGACAGTGCTTTGGTGTATCCCAAAACTCCTCAGTTTCTCCACCAGGATATCATGGGGCACTTTGTCAAAGGCCTTGCTGAAATCCAGGTATACCACATCCACTGCATCCCCTCCATCTAGCCATCTTGAAACCTTGTCATAGAATTCCACAAGGTCTGTCTGGCAGGACCTGTTTTTGCAGAAGCCGTGTTGTGTGGCTGTCAGCCTCCCTTCCCTATCTAGCATCACTAGATCTCTCTCTATTATGAGCCTTTCCATTGTTTTTCCTACAATGGACATAAGGCTAACCAGTCTATAATTCCCCATGTCCTTCCTACTACCCTTTTTGAAAATTGGGGCCACCGATGCCACCCTCCAGTCCTCTGGAACTTCACCCGTTCTCCACGTTCACATGTGCACATGCTAATTGAAATGCTCATATACTAGTTTGTACGTGTGGATTCACCTTTTGAAATGATTACTATTTGAACAGAACAACATTACAGCTCCTCCGAGCTGGCAAGTGTGACCTTGGTGGGGGCGGGGGTCACCAGGTGTCAATCAGGGGCAATTTCAAAGGCCCTCCCTGCCCTTCCTTCTGGGGGTTCATTATGTCAATGTTGGCCAGGATAGTCTTCAAAGAAAGCATGCTTCCCAATCGAGGCCCTCTGCCAGACCTTTAAACGGAAGGCTGTCCTTTGTAAATTTGGACATATCGCCACACTAAGCCAAGTGTAAGTTTTCCCCTGCTGATGCTGTCACAAATATTCTTTTCAGATGTGGAAATAGGAAAAAGGAGGTATGGACATGGCATTCACAGTCTCCTCAAAATGGCTTCCAGTCAATTGGCATCTTCCACTAAGGAACTAGAGGCCCAAAGGCAAAAACTACCCTGAGAAGTCCCAGTAGCTCCCTAGAGGTAAAAGGGCATGGGGTGAATTATGCTTATAGCAATGGGATTTGCTGGCAGTCTGTCTGGGGCAGGGTTGTGTCTCCAGCCCACCACACTCCATCTGCCCATCCAAATGGCCCACCCAAAATTGCCCACTACTCTCCTATAAGGTACTTCCTCACACCATGACTCACACTGGCAACATGTCCAGGATCACCAAGGTGTTTTTTTTTCCTTCTGGCCCCTGCTTCTGCACATCTACAGCATCAGATGCAAATTGCAACAGCAGGCGCTAGAGTGGGGCAAACAGTGTATTTCCTCCACCCCCTGCACTTTCTGGTCAGCTGGCAATCTTTATCATGCCCATGTTACTTCAGACTAAAACAAAGCTATCCTGGGAAAAGACACATGAGAAGCAGACTCCTGTCTAAAGGGGTTCTCAGAAACTAGAGGGGCCATCTGTCCTGCCTTGCAGGGGAAACTGTATAGGTGTCCTTTCTTTGAAGGGCTGCCAGTCTAGGTCTGACTAGACTAGATCTAGGATAAGTAGAAAGGAGAGCACATCTGCAGTTAGTAGCACCTGGACAGCAGGCTGAGCAAGCACACAGGAGGGCACCTGCTCACAGGTGTTGCACTGCTATTTAAATTAGAGCTGTCTCTAAATTCACAGCTGCTGTGGTGACCTGGTTCCTGCACACAACCTCACCAGAGGGTGCAAGGTCTCACACATCAGGTCCCATTGGTACTGGCTCCCACTGGCTGCCACCAACAAGAGTCAAACAAGCCCAGTCACCCCAGTTCTCAACATTCTTGGTCCCTTGGGGGTGACTGGCCAAGAATTGCACCCAGATCATTTCTGTTGGGCTCCTTTGTAGTCCTCTTGTGTCCTTGGGAAAGCTCAGCAAGAATGCAGACTGCAACTCAGGACCTCAAAATTCAGCGTGCCTCTGTGACCCTCCCCACTTTCCTAAAGCACACAGTCTGGGTTTTGGTGAAATTAGGATAAAATATATATTAAGGATTCAGAAAAAAAGGCAGAATGGGAAATGGCTGGGTTTGATTCTGAGTACACAACAATAAACAGTTTAAAGAGATAAATCAGTTTTGCAAAGCAAGAAGGTTCTTTAAAGTGGAAAATCAGTGGTAAACAACAAGCAACAGGGGAAAATACTATCTAGATAGCACAACCCTGTGCTAAGGAACATACCTGGTTCCTTGAAGACTCACTATGATTGTTCTCCTCGTGCCTGTCTTCAGTCTCTGCACAGGGGAAAATTATACCTGGCAGCCTGGAAAAATACTGGAAAAATTCAGAGCACTCTCTCCACATGCTCATCTCAAGCTTCCTTGCTTCCTGGAAGACATCTCTTGGAGTCCACACTGGTGGAGAAAGACACCCCCTCTTCCTTTTCCCTGTGAAATATGTCTCCTCTGGTTCCTTCCCCTCTGGCCACATGGAGATTTTTGATAATCCCTTGGGTTTGGTCTACTGATGGTTCAGCAATGGCTCATCCCGACTCCTGAGAGGGACTTTAGGAGAATGCTGGCACCTGGACCGTTTCACAGAAAATAGATGGGCATTGGCAAAGTGGTGGTGCTTGGCCTGCAGATGCCCTCAGCTAGCACACCTGCACTGCAATCCCAGGGAAGTACAGTGGTTAGACAAATAGGCCTTTCATGGACCGAAATTCAAGTGCAAGGGTCGGGGGTGAAATTTGTGTTAATCCTGGAGCTGCTCTGTCTCTCCCACCCCAATCCTGTTAGGATAATGTACTGACACAAGCCTGTCACAAGCAGATTGCAATGCCAGGGTTGGGTGAGCCGGCGTGGTTTGGCTGGGTGGACTACTTCAAGCAGACCATGCCAGCTACACATACAAATATACACATACGTACCATTTCTCTGCAAATCTGTATCCTGTTTTGCCTTCTGCTATTGCTCATGTAGCCAATCTCTGTTCATTGCAATGAATTGCTGCTAGATAACAATGGGACAAATCCAGCTTTTAAAAACTCTGAGTAGATCTATTGAGGAACCCTATGGAGTAAGTTTTGCCCAGTGGCTCTTAACACCTCAAACTGGCACAGTCTGGAAGCTTATTTGTGGGTAGGGAGAGGAGGCTGGCACTTGCTACCTTTTCGGAGCCTGCCACTGAGCTGAGCAAGCTTGCTTGTATTCCTTTGCCAGACACATAAAATACTGCTTGGGTGGCTGGGTGTCCTACTGTAGCCTTCCATTTGAAGGCATCTTCTCTTTGATGTACTGTCTAGTCCAAGTCTGGTTTAAAGATAAGAACTGCCAGAAGGAAGGACTGGGTGTTGAAACTTATCAACATGTCTCACTCAAACAGCAAACTGAGCAGGCAAACTGGCTACCTGGTCAATCTTCTCCATGAGGTTTTGATGCTTTGTATTTCTATTTCAGCGACAGCCCTTATTTCTAATTTTCCACCTTGGCACACATATTTACATATGCAAATGTCATGCACATTAGTGTCCTCTCTTTTGGGGCATGTGTGAGCAGCCACCCAGTCATGAACCGTAACCCCATGAAAACATTGGCAGTCCTATTTCTCCAGGATATTGTTTGCAGATTCTCTTCTCCGACCTGCCTTGCTTTGTGTGCTTTCTCTCCCTTCCCTCAATTCCTAGACAAAAAGCAACAAAAAGTGCATCAAGTCTGGGGATGCTCCCTGTGATAGGTTTGCATGAGCGCATTATGCTAACAGGATTGGGGTGGGAGAGACAGAGCAGCTCCAGGGGGTAATACAAATTTCACCACCCCGGCACTTAAATCTCAATCCATGAAAGGCCTATTAGTCTAATCACAGTGCTTCCCTGCCTTATATCAGCTGAAATAGCAGTTTTCTGTTCTCCCTGACAGATCAATAGCAGCAGGATAATAAATATGCCCAAGCACTTGTGTCCAAATTTAATTTCCATTACAAGGCCCAAGGAAAGCAGGAGCAATGGAGCCTCCGCCAGGGATGGGACACATCACACACAGCACTCAGATTTTCAAGCTGTTTCATGCTTTTGTGACGACCGTGTTTGTGGGTTTTATGGTTTCTTTCTTTCTTTTTTCCTTGTCGCTTCTTGCAATGTCTTTATTAGACTGGGGGAAGGAAAAGAAATGTGATTATGGTGCATCTGGAGGAAAACATGTGGTTACAAAAACACATCTCTTAACTAATTCTGGCTCCCGGTGTCCAAACACACATCACCACCTGTGCCAGCGAGTGTGTCCACACCCCAAATTACCCATTTGCACTACCCTGGCTCTTCCCCATCCCCAAAACCCTGAGAAGCTTCTGGTGAGCGCTGACATGCTGGAGCCAAAAGTAGGGCTCAGCTGCTCTGGAAGCTAATTTGGGGCCAGAGTGTGCATTTCCACTGCAACAGGGTGGGGCCAAAACCAGCATTCCTCTGACACATTCTCTACCTTTCCCTACCCTGACTAATATTTAGGAATTATATGATGTGAGGCACCCCTGGTGTATCTTGAACTGAGTCTTCTGTGATTGGAGCTCCAGCACTTTTAGGCCCCTGTGGGCACGTCACATTTTGAAATGTTGTAGGTGCTGGCACAACACCTGGTGCAGTGGACCTGGCCAGCCCAGGCACAAAGCAGCACTTGCGCAGGCAGGCAGCCTGTACGGCTTAGAGATAGAAGCTGAAGCCTGGTGGGAATGAGGTTAGAGTCCCCAAATGCAAACCTAGTTAGTCCTTTGAAGCCACAGTTCTCTCGCACAGTTCGGGATCAGCCCACCCTCTAAATCTCGCCCTCCGTCCTCTCAGCACAGAAGATCTGCTCACCTGTTATTCGTTTCCCACTTTCCCCAGAATGCCAGTACAAGGGGAGGCAATCAGCTGGGGCTGTGCCAGAGGGAAAGTCAGCCGAATAGCTCAGCTGCTGCTCCAAGGAAGATCTTGCAGCAGTGGCCAGGACACCTCCGACAGGTATAGCTAACCAGCTGCACCCTCTGGCTACCTCCCTGGTGAGAGTGGCAATGGTTGCTCTCATGGAGCAGCTCTCTTGTTCTGGCATTTCTACCCTAGTGGGTTGTATTGACCCAGTTTGGACAACAGAACCAGCAACTGTGGCAGGGAGAAACCCTAGAAAAGATTGGTGTATTTTATTGTGGTTGACAGCCATGGTAAGTCACAATGGTCAGTCACCATGGCTGAGTTTGGACAAGATAACAAGCAGAGAAGCAGCTGACAATGGCAGATCACAAACTTTGCATGCCAAAGGTCCAGATTTTATTCTTTGCACCTATAGTTTAAACAAAGGGCATCCAGTCAACTGGGAAGGATCTCTTGCTAAGGTGAGAGGCAGTACAGTGCAATGGATTAAATATTAGACAAGGATTTGGGAAGACTTGAGTTCTAATCATCGCATGCTGCAAAATGACTTCACTGGGTGATCTTTGGCCAGTGACCTTATGGGCTCCTTGTGAGGAACTGTACATCTCCCTGAGTGAGTTGAAAAGAAGGCGGGACGAAAATGTAAGAAATAATGGCCATCCTGGCATAGCCCAGTGTTTACAAGACAGTGAGCTGAACAAGGACCTCACCAGTTCAACTCTCAACTCTGTTGTGAATTCATTAAGTGGTCTTCACTAAGCCACTCTTCTCTTGGACTCCACCATCCCATCTTGAAGATAATAACACTGACCTACCTTGTGATAAGGGCTACAAGTAGAGAATGCACATGAAGCACTTTAAACACAAGGGCACACTTGGGCACACTTTAAACACAAATACAAACATTAACTATTAAGATGCCTTTGGGAAGCCCTTTGGCAATCCGAGCAGATCACCTGTGCTAGATTCGTGGAACGCTGGCCAATTTCTGGTGGCCCACCAAGTGCCTGATGGTTCCTGGGCTGCTCACAAATAATGCTGGACTCAGCTGACACTGGACTTGATCTCACAGCGCATTAGTCTTCTTAAGCGAGAGTGCAAACTTAAGAGCACTTAACACAAATGAGTTATGCCTTAGCTGGGCCTTCTCCATCTGGGTGCCCTCCATATGCATTGGACTACAAGTCCCAGAATTCCTAACTATTTGCCATTCAGGTTGGAGCTGATGGGAGTTGAAGTCCAGAACATCTGAAGGGCACCAACTTGGAAAAGGCTGCCTGAACTCCTAATGGGGGAAGCAACGGGGCAGCACCATTGCATTCAGCTAATTTTGGTCCTCCATCAAGCCCATCAGCTTCAACCAGCATGGCTACAGTCAGAAGAGATGGGAGTTGTATCCCAAAACATCTGGAAGGCCACCAGTTCCCTGCCAATGCCATAAGACATGTAGAGTACCTATGTATATGGGAGGGAATATGGAGTGCCTATGTATATGGCCTGAGCTTTAAGCCTTTGTAGGGCTGCCTGGAACAGTGGTGACTGCTGGGAAGGCTGGAACCCCCAAATCTTCAGCTTCAGCAGCATGACATGGCATCTTGCACTCCCTCAGCACTTATGGGGCAGAAAACCTTTCACACCATTAAGGAAAGATTCCGGTTCTTAAATTAATAAGTGGGATATAGGGTCATCCTAGGAAGAGGGAAAAAAACAGGAGGAGGCCATTCTTGGAGAGTTCTTTTGCAGCTGGTAATGACCAGCACAGAGTCCTGCCTGAGGCCCCTGGGCCCAGCCCTGAGCTCGTTAAGGAAGTTAATGAAGGATGGAAGCTGGCAAAGCCCTTGGCTATTTGTTCAAATGCACTCAAACTCCCTGTGTCTATTTACTGGGTCTCAGAGCTGTGGAAACTCTCTCCCCGCACTTTCCCTTCTGTCTTCCACCCTCCCTGTTGTGTTTGCTTAACTATACTATAAATTTCCTGAATTCTGTAACTAAAAGAGGTGTTGCAATGCTGAAACGATCCTATAAGTTGATATCCCTCAGAGGAGGAGGGCCTCCCCTCCACACCCTGCCAGCTCATACTGTGTGGCATCAGAGGTTACTAAAGCAACAAAACTTTGAGTAATGAACTTGGCTTGAGCTTTGGTAAAGCCATTTCAGAGCTTTCCTTGGAAGAGCAGGGTGTATTCTCATGTATCAGTTATATATTAAAGGTTGACTTAAGGTGTCTTCCAAATTAAAATAAAATTCCACCATTTGGACCCTCAAAACTCTACTGCACATGAATTCCTTCTCCTTACCAGCAGTAAACACCTTTGCCGGTCCTGGGCCTCCTGTCCTTTTGGGTTGGGCTAAAAAGACCCAGAAAAAGTATGGATGCATGTCGGTTAGCCTGTAAGCAAGCACTATTTGTGGCATCAATCCATCATCCGCCCTGCCCACTGAGGTCCTCTGGGGATAACCTTCTGAAGTGTGCCTCTGTCAGATTAATGTCAACTACTCACTGGACCTTCTCAGTGGTTGCCCCTAAACTATGAATGGCCTGGCATGAGAGATGCATTGGGTATCCCTGTTACCTTTCAGAGGAGTTAAAGTCATATCTCTCCCAAAGGCCTTTGTAGATCAGTTTTATTTAATATACTTGTTTTTGGTTAAAATTTTAACCATTGTTGGTTTTAATCTGTTGTAAACTACCCAGAACCTATGGGGATTGAATGGTATGGAAAAATAAAAAATAAAATAAATAATTACTGGTGACAGTGGGGGTATGTTATCGCCCTCCAGGTCAACTTGAGACCCTGGATGATGTCCTGACAGGCCAGATTCTAAGGATATCTCAGGGGAGAGACACAGTAATTATGGGGGATTTCAATCTCCCGGATATTACTTGGGAGACTCACTCGGCGGTGACAGCCAGGTCACGTCGCTTCCTAGAAGCTCTAGAGAGTGGGTTTTTCACACAGAGGGTCCGAGAGGCGACGAGGGGGGGAAACATCCTGGACTTGGTCTTGACCAATAGGGAGGAGCTGATAGATGAAGTACAGATTAGGGGAGCTCTGGATGGGAGTGATCACTCCATCCTTTGCTTTGAGATCAGAGGACTGGGGCCATGCAGCAGGGCGAGCACTAGAAGCTGGGACATCAAGAGGGCCAACTTTGGCCAACTGAAGGCCAGACTGGGGAAAGTCTCCTGGGATAGGTTACTGGAAGGTAAGCGAGTTGAGGAGGTGTGGATGGCACTCAAAAGGGAGGTTTTGCAGGCGCAAGCCCTGACAATACCTCTAGTCAGTAAGGTGGGGAGGCGGAGGAGAGTGCCGCCATGGATGCGAAAGGAGGTGGTTAGGGGGATTAGACGAAAGAGGAACCTCCATAGGAAATGGGTACTGGGGGAAATAGACAAAAGGGTATACCGGGAGGAGGAGGCCCGTTGCAGAAGGATTCTTCGCAAGGCTAAGGCTGATTATGAGCTGAGACTTGCCAAGAATATCAAGAGCAACAAAAAGGGCTTCTTCCAGCATGTAAATAGGAAAAGGAAGGGGAGACAAGTGGTGGGACCACTAAATTAGGAGGAAGGAGATCCAGTGACTGACATGAGGGAACAGGCACAGATGCTAAATGACTATTTTGCCTCTGTGTTCTCCCCAAAGCAGGACGGGGGATATACGTATAGGAGATTGGATGAGGCTGGGGATTTAGGGGCAGAGATTAGAGTCACTCCCCTTGAAGTCGAGGGGCTCCTCAGGGCATTGGACATTACAAAGGCGCCAGGCCCTGACGGGTTACACCCGAGAGTACTTAGAGAGTTGGCAGGGGTTCTCTCACGCCCGCTGGCCTCCATTTTTGAGGCCTCGTGGAGAACAGGTGAAGTTCCAGAGGACTGGAGGGTGGCATCGGTGGTCCCAATTTTCAAAAAGGGTAGTAGGAAGGCCATGGGGAATTATAGACCGGTTAGCCTTACATCCATTGTAGGAAAAACAATGGAAAGGCTCATAATAGAGAGAGATCTAGTGATGCTAGATAGGGAAGGGAGGCTGACAGCCACACAACACGGCTTCCGCAAAAACAGGTCCTGCCAGACAAACCTTGTGGAATTCTATGACAAGGTTTCAAGATGGCTAGATGGAGGGGATGCAGTGGATGTGGTATACCTGGATTTCAGCAAGGCCTTTGACAAAGTGCCCCATGATATCCTGGTGGAGAAACTGAGGAGTTTTGGGATACACCAAAGCACTGTCCGGTGGATTAGGGCATGGTTGACTGACCGAAAGCAGAAGGTAACCATTAGCGGGGAATCGTCGGGATGGCAGCCAGTGACAAGCGGGGTCCCCCAGGGCTCTGTCCTGGGGCCGATCCTGTTTAATCTTTTCATTAACGACATGGAAGAAGGGGTGAACAGTCTGCTGATCAAATTCGCAGACGACACTAAAACTGGAGCAGTGGCCACAACTGAGGAGCAGATACACCAGATCCAAAAGGATCTGGACAGACTATGGAAGTGGGCAGGAGACAACAGGATGGCGTTCAATGTGGATAAGTGCAAGGTCTTGCACTTGGGGCATAGGAATAGCTGTCATAAGTACAGGTTAGGGGACAAGTGGCTGGAGAGCAGCACTTGTGAAAGGGACCTCGGGGTACTGGTTGACCGCAGACTAAACATGAGTCAGCAGTGTGATGCGGTGGTCAAGAGGGCGAATGCCACCCTTGGTTGCATAGCCAGAAGTGTGGCTTCTAGATCAAGAGAGGTATTACTACCACTCTACATGACTCTGGTGCGCCCGCAACTGGAGTATTGTGTTCAGTTTTGGGCCCCTCATTACAGAAAGGATATAGCCAGGTTGGAGTCAGTGCAGCGTAGGGCCACAAGGATGGTGGCTGGTTTGCAGGGCATGCCGTATGAGGCGAGACTGAGGGAACTGGGTCTCTTCAGCCTGGAGAAGAGGAGACTCAGAGGGGATATGTTGGCGACATACAGGTATGTGAGGGGGTGTCACATGGAGATGGGGAGAGGCCTGTTCTCCCCTGAAGAGGAAGGCAGGACGTGCTCCAATGGAGCAAAGCTCAGGGAGCCAAGGTTCAATCTGGATGCCAGGAAGCACTTCCTGACAGTTAGGACCCCGAGGGCGTGGAATGGGCTTCCACGGGAGGTTGTTGAGGCCCCATCGGTGAGGGTGTTCAAAGACAGGCTGGACATGCACATGGTGGGCATGTCATGAGCGGAGCCGGCTGGTGCCAGAGGTCAGACTAGATGGCCCAGGAGGCCCCTTCTGACTCGCTCTGTTTCTATGTTTCTATGTTTCTATTTTTCTACAAGGCATGTCTGTTAAGCCATCAGGCTAAACTTCCCATTTTCTGGCTTTGTGGCACTTGAGACAGTATAAAATAACCTTAAATTTGATCAAAAGTGGCAAGGTCTTTTTTAAATCATTGAATAGACAGATAGAAGATATATAAGTTGATATATGTCTCATATATTGATATGTGTACTATATATTTATAAATCTGACATTTCTTCTCACAGGAAGTCTGGGAGATGCCTGGCAAGCTTACTTAAACCAGTTTTAAGAGTCATTTGCTCTCATCAAGATATTGTATGCCCAAGCAGAGCCTTAGGGCATGCTAATAGTGAATTCCCAGACCACCCCTCACCTACAATTCCCATGGTTCTTTGAGGGAAGCCATGGCAGTTCACCATCTGATGTTGTGGGCTATATTCCAAGAAAGCATATGCCAGAATAACTGTGCCATCTTCCAGGTGCCACAAGACTCATTGATTTTTCTTCTCTGCCTACATATGCATTTTCAATGTCTTGCCACAACCAAACAGTGTTTCAGAGAAAACTGATGACTTCGTGCTGGACTACCAAATGTGCCCCATAATAACTGAAGTCACTTAATAAGGGGGAAAGTGGCACACTGAAGACCAAGGCAGGAAGCAGACAATGGGTGTTTTTTGGGAGAGAGCGGAATGATTCAGCTCTTGTTGCCTGTGGGTTGAGTGCTTGTTTATTTTGTCTGTACTTTCATGTAACTCTATAAGTTGCAGTGTTCAGTCACCCCAGGGAGCTTGTGTTTGTGCTCCTAGTTTTGCCACTGGAGATGGGCAGGAAGGAAAAGTCTCCACAAATGAAACTTGCTTATTTTCACTCTCCCAGTAAAGGAAGTATTGAGGAGATGGAGAACCCAAGAGAATACAGCAAAACAGCAAATATTGCTTATCACACATTGTCCTGATCCCTTATTTCAGATTTGCCATTCCAAAATGTGACCGAATGTCCCTGAATCTGTGCCCCTCGGCTAGACATTCATTTATTTGAGGAAAATTTCACCTGCTTGTCCCTTGCCAGGAGAAGGAGGGTTTGCATAGCCCAAGGAGAGGTTGCTCCTAACAACTCAGTTGCCCTGGGAGACCAGAGGCATTTACATGCATTATCAGACCATGTGGGGATTTTGCATATGCTAACAGGGAGCACTGGTCCCTGGGCAGCCCCAACTGGCTGCTCCACTTGATAAGGAAGGGGCTTGCTAGAGATAATAAAATACTGGCTCCATGATTCTGAGCAAGCCTTGTAAGGATGCAAGATACAGCCACTTCCAAATGACTTATTGCAAATTAACTTTCAGTCTGCCAGCCCCTTCAAGGCTAGGTTGTGTGCACACATGTGCTTGTTTCAGAGGCACCAAAGGAAATTGGTGCAGCATGTCATGGGAAGGTGTAAATGGTTTGTCTGTAATAAATGAAGTTAAAGTTAAAGAAGTGTGAGCAGGCGTGATTGCCACATGCCTGGGAAGCATGTTTTCCTCACCCTCATTAACATCTTTCCAAATATTTAGAAAGTTATCTTTCCATTGAGGTTGGCATGTGGGGCTTGTGGAAATTGTTGGGAAAATTTGGATAAATCCTGTCAGAAAAGCATTGCTTCTGTGTGCTTTTGAAATTGTAGAATCAATCCTGTACTCCCTTCTCAAGCCAAGCTAAGTCACTGTTTCAAATGGCATCCCTCCCATGCTCCTTTCTCTCACCTTTAGCTGTGGGCTACAGTGGATAGGCCATTTAGTCCAAATATACATTGTAAATAATCATTGTTGGAATTCACAGTTTACAAGGAAGTATCTTCCTAGCCCAGAGGGCTTCATGTGCCCTGATCATTCTGAATGTCTAGAGTCTAGATAAGGTTCTGAGTTCATAAATAGTTTCTCAGTAGCTTGAATTTACATGTCTAAGCAGACCTGGAGATGGGTTCAAGTTACTCAACTAAAGTGTCAATACACTGCAATCAGAAATATTGTAATCTCATTGTCTCTGTATGATTGACTGACATTCATTTATCTGTTCTGTATGTGATGACCACAGAACCTTATTGTAATGTCTGCATTCTGTCATCATTTGCCCTGTACCTGGGAGGGTATAAATGCCCTGTAATGGTATTGAAGCTTTGCAGCAGAGTCTACCTCTGCCTACCCGGTAATGCATTATCGTGAGTGTACCGCGGGAACCTGGATAATGCAATAAAGCCAAGGTGGTCTGGACACTTGATCTTTCCTACGAACCCGAGTTTTATTTCCTCTTCTCAAATTGAGATTCCGGGATTCTGACAAAATCAAAGCCAACAAGATCTTTTGTGAATCTTGTGAATCTTCAATACCCCCCAGAGAAAGCTCCTTGGACCAATTCAGAAGGACACCATGATTGAACTTTTATGTCCATCTGCACCTCACCCCAGTTATGAATTGGGCTGTAATAGCTTGGGAGGGGACAGGCAGAGGGGCCTTTCCTGTGAGAGGATGGGTTGGATACCCTCACCAGACAGCCTTCTATGCCTCCTCTCTTCCAAAAATTACAGGAGCTTTAAAGAGGGCACACCGCATGCTAAGCTTCCAGTTTGAGACCTGGTCTTCACTTCAAGCATGCCTGGGAGTATCCATTGCTGTCAGGACGCAAAGGGAATGAAATTCCCATCCTCCCTAACCCAATGAGTACTGCCACAAGCACGCTCTTGTGCCTCAGCCCTGCCAAAATAACTTGGCAGTGCACATCCCCCCCGCCAGCCCACCCTCTCTGTTGGTGCTGACCAGTGTTGTTTTCAGCTTCCAGGCTCAAGTCCTAGACTGCTGTTTGCTTTCCGGTTTAGCACTTCCACGTACCTGAATGAAAACTGTTGCCTAAGACTTATTTTGCTGTTTCTTTGTGCCCCTGCCTCAGTCATCAAATGTGATCCTGTCTTAGTCCTAATGGGCAACTACTAGCACAGTCTCAAGCCAGGCCAGGCCTAATCATAACAACAACAACAACAACAACAACAACAACAACAGCCACCACCACCAGTCTGGATTCCTGTTAGACTCCTGCCATGCATAGATTTGAGCATAACAGCAAGTTTAGCTACATCCTTGATCTCTTTCAGTTGTGTTGCCAGGTTGTGTGTTTGGCCTAATATTGGGTCCTCCCAGCACCCCAATGGACCCCCAGGAATGCAGAGCCTTTATCCAGTTTCTGGTCCCACCCTTTGGCCTCCCCCTCAGTGACCTGGAAAACCTAGGGTGCTTTTTTAAAGATCCCATTACAAGTGCACAGGCTGAGATGGAGTTATTTAGGGCTGTGGTGGGGAACATTTAGGGCCCCATGGGGGCCCCTGCAACCAATGCCCCCACTGGAGCTGGGGAAGGACAAGCTGCCTCGCCACCTGAAGCAGGAGAGCACCAACACCCCGCTGCCACATCACCCCTCTCCTTGCCACTTCCTGACACCCCAACCACTTCCCCCCTGCATGTGTCCCATGTCTCACCCCGCACCTACCCAGTTCCACCCTAGCTATCTAGAGGGCCATGGTCTCATTTGGCCATTTGAGAAACTGGGCTGAGCACCACCACAAAGTGGCTGCTGTGGGAAGTGTTGTAAAGGACACTGGGGACAAGGCAGAGGCAGGTCTGGGCCCCACTATACTAAACAAACCCTTTGACCCCCACAGCTCTCAGTACCAGAAGAAGCCTATTTCCCAACAGCTGTCAATAAGAAAAAGTGTTTGTAATAATAAACAAGATGGGTGCATTGGAGCCCCCTAGTGGGGGCCAGGAAAGGGGCCTGGTGACATGTTGGTGCTCATGGGCTCCCAGTGCACCATCCTTATCAAGCATTTTGGTTTTTCCATTCTTAGCAGGATGCAGGACCCTAGTATTCCCGTGGGCAAGGGCCAGTGTGGGTAGCATCTTGCCCAAGACCCCAAGGAAGTCTTTAGAGGAGCTGCATCTCGTAAGGAAATCAGTTGCCAGAAAATGGTTTTCTCTAAGCTGCTCTGTGGAGATAGCTTTCTCTGGGTCCTTCTCATTCAGTCGGTGGTTCTGTCCTACCTACCAGGAAGGTGTGCGAGTGGCGTGTGCAGGTGTATCTTTTCCAAGAATCTTCTCCGCATTTATTCTAAGTGGCTCTGGAATAGAAGGTGCACCTTTGCACCCCTAAATTCTTAAATACCAAGTCTTCCAGCAACTGAGGTGCTTGCATCACCTCTGTCTTCAGGCCAGTCTTCGGTCTCATTTGAAAGTGAGTTTAAATAAAATAAAAGCCAGAAGGATCAACCTTCAGCGGCAGGGAAGTTGGATGCTGAATCCCTTTTCAGCTTACACAGATCATAGAATAATCGGAAGCGCCTGCCTGGTGTGATTGCATCTCAGCACCCCCCTCTGCTTGCTGGGGCTGGCTGCTTATTTCTGGGTGCCCCCCCCCCCCACGATACAAATGTAATTGTTTTTTGTCCAGAGGGGAACGGTGTGAAAATAAGAAGCTGAGGTGACCGTGTGTGTTTTATTTGGGTTGTTATTTTTCCTCGCCGTTTTCAATGCATTAAGAGTAGCATATTCGTCGCCTCAATAATCTCCCTCTATTATTGCAAAAACCAAGGTGTCGGGTCCCATTACATCAAAAGAACCTTTGGTGGTGCTGGTGGTAGGATTCTTCATTTCTCTCTTTTGCACAGGGTGGGGAAGGGGGTGGTGAAGAAGAGGCAATGAAAATAAATATTATGTGAATTAAGTTCAAAAGCACCCCACCGCCACCCCGTACGTGTGCTTGCTGGGCCCTGGAGCACATGTGGGGAATTGACAAAAGCGTTTTTGCAATGCGCAGATGGCAGGGCTTGGCATTAGCCTCTCCATCCCTCCCTTCCTCCTTCCACTCTCAATTCCCATCTGGCTACCAAATGTACTGTCCTGGGAACCATTGCCACATTGGAAGTTCTGCACCTCATATGAGCAATGAGGAAGCTGGCTTGGAAGAGGCGTGTGTGGGTGCTTCAGATGGTTTTTAATTTAGTGCAATTACACACACATACTATAACAATATTTTCTGGGATCCTCACAGAATGAGATGGGTCCCTGAGCTTTAGTCTTGGACAAAATTCCTAGGGAGCAAGCTAACGATGCTGCTGAATTCTTCCTCTGACTCTGAAATCCCACATGCTGGGTAGCGTAGAAGCATGTTCACTCATTCATTCATTACATTTCTATACCACTCAATAGCCAAAACTCTTTAGGCAGTGTACAAAGATTAAAAACCTTGGAAATACAATATTGTACATAATATAAAAAGCTTTTAGATATATGAACAAAAACCCACACACACACTCACACACACACACTCACTCACCCCATCTAAACAATTTTAACACTCAGTAGAAGGAAATCCCTAGATCTGATCAAACACCTTATCATATACTGCCAAAAAACCTGAGAATAGAGGAAGGCCGACAGCTGGGGCTGAAAAAGTAACGAAGCTGGAAGCAGACGGGCTTCATAGCAGAGATCCTTCTATAACTAGGGGATGGGACCATTAAGAAGGTCCTTCGCCTTCAGAATGAACTGGGACATATTGCCTTCTGGTGGATATTGGGCCCTTCTCTCAGACCACTGCAAGACCCAGTTGTTGCCCTCTTTGCAAGCCCGTATGATGCTCCAGTGGGGGTGGAAATGTCTGAAAGATTCAGAGATCTTTTGGGTTTCAGGCCTATGCAGAGTGGAGTTTAGAATCCACTCTGGAGCAGTGGGTGTCACAGAATGGAAAACTTTGTGTCACTGGCACTTTGGGGAGCAGAACCATTAAAGAAACCATTTGACTGTCAGCTCAAATTTCAGACAGCAGAGAGAATCAGGTCTGTCTGGTTCTTCTTGGTTGGAGGCAGTCTGGAGTTCACAGGCAGATTTTATATTCTCAGAAAGAGGATCTACAGTTGTCTGAGGCTTTCTTCCCAGTGGTTCTAAAGGCACTGGAATCATCACAGCACCTGGCAGGAGTGATGGCTCAGGATCTGGGCTGCTCTGGTGGCCAGAACCAGAACAACCACCACCATAGTCACAGGATCAGTCCTAGACCCTGCTGGAGCTCTCAGCCTCCTGATGAGCACCAGCTGGGAGACCAGGGGAAGCGATCTAGAAGAGCAATCGCTTCCCTCCAGAACTGGCTCAGCAGCCCAGGTCTCTCTGCTTGCTGTAATGCCTGCATCTTGCCTGAACCCATCTCCTGCTTTGCTGTCCCACCTCAGCAACACGGGTCTTCTTGCTGGCTGTGCTATGGACCTCCTTTCCTGACCCTTGCTGTATTGGGTTCCTCCTGAATCCTGCCTTGCCTTGTATCATGCCTTACCATGTTTTCTTAGCAATGCAGGTTTGCTTGCTAGCCACAGTTCAACATCTTACCTGCATCTTACCTGACCCTTGACATGCATTTTGCCTTGCCATGTATCCTGCTTCAGGGTAACTGCATCTCTCTTTGTCTTCATATTCTTGACTCTTGGCTTGCTCAATACTGTGTCCTTTTTCTGCCCTGATACATACTTCTGGTTCCTTCAGCCTGTACCATGACCATGACTTGGACTTGCCATTAAGGCTTGCTTTGGATGTTGGATTCTGTTGTGTCTTGCATTCTGTTGTCCTAGACCTGGTGCCTGTCTTGTGTCCTGCTGCCCATGCCCCGGGCCTTGCTCCTGATACCAGGTTTCTGAAGGCCCTCGGGCAAGACCGTTCAACAGATTCCCTCCCTGCATGAGCTTACCTTCCCTCTGCCATGGTCACTAGCTACTCTTGCTCCACATCTTCTTTCTCATCATTGCTACCACTTCCTTCCTTGAGAGACCATGATGCAAACAAACAAGGGCATCTGCTGCTGTGCCTCACCATCATTGTTGCCTGGACCAGAAGGGGAGGTAGCAGAACAGGCAGGTGGCAAGGGTGAACACAAGCAAGTCAGATGGCTCTTGTGAGTGGGCCTTGCTGGGATGTGGCCGCTCGGTAGATGTCCAGTTCTCCTGGTGCTCGGCCTTGGCCTTGCCTGGCGGAGCCCAGTTGGAATGTCTGCAAATGTTCTCCACCTCCTCTGAAGACTCCAATGCTGCAGACAATGGGCAGGGGTTCATATAAGGGCACCCCATCCTGGTAAATCACCATGAGCCACTAAGTGCCAGATTGTGTCATCTGGATTTGGGTGATGCAACCAGCAATTCCAATAGGGACAAACACTAGAACACACCTTTGTGACTCTGTGTGGTCAACACCTATGGTAAATCACAAGGGTTTGCCATCACGGTTGGGTTTGGACAACATGATAGACAGTCAGAGATAACAAGCAAAGGCTGTTTGTTGCATTGTGTGATCCTAGTCATTTCATCTACAACATCTAGTCAAACTTCCTTCCCCTCCATTTGCCCCCTCCTATATACCTTGCTTTTGGAAATATCTTACCCGATAAAGAGATCTGAAGATCTCAAAAGCTTGCATGTGTTTTGTGATATTCAAGTAGACCTAATTCAGATACTACACTATGTGGAGTTTGAATTTTTTCTTGTGGCCAACATGACAGCCTTTGTAATGTTTATATATCTATCTCTCTGCCCATAGAAACATAGAAACATAGAAACAGAGCGAGTCAGAAGGGGCCTCCTGGGCCATCTAGTCTGACCTCCGGCACCAGCCGGCTCCGCTCATGACATGCCCACCATGTGCATGTCCAGCCTGTCTTTGAACACCCTCACCGATGGGGCCTCAACAACCTCCCGTGGAAGCCCATTCCACGCCCTCGGGGTCCTAACTGTCAGGAAGTGCTTCCTGGCATCCAGATTGAACCTTGGCTCCCTGAGCTTTGCTCCATTGGAGCGCGTCCTGCTTTCCTCTGCAGGGGAGAACAGGCCTCTCCCCATCTCCATGTGACACCCCCTCACATACCTGTATGTTGCCAACATATCCCCTCTGAGTCTCCTCTTCTCCAGGCTGAAGAGACCCAGTTCCCTCAGTCTCGCCTCATACCCCATCCCCTGCAAACCAGCCACCATCCTTGTGGCCCTACGCTGCACTGACTCCAACCTGGCTATATCCTTTCTGTAATGAGGGGCCCAAAACTGAACACAATACTCCAGTTGCGGGCGCACCAGAGTCATGTAGAGTGGTAGTAATACCTCTCTTGATCTAGAAGCCACACTTCTGGCTATGCAACCAAGGGTGGCATTCGCCCTCTTGACCACCGCATCACACTGCTGACTCATGTTTAGCCTGCAGTCAACCAGCACCCCGAGGTCCCTTTCACAAGTGCTGCTCTCCAGCCACTTGTCCCCTAACCTGTACTTATGACAGCTATTCCTATGCCCCAAGTGCAAGACCTTGCACTTCTCCACATTGAACGCCATCCTGTTGTCTCCTGCCCACTTCCATAGTCTGTCCAGATCCTTTTGGATCTGGTGTATCTGCTCCTCAGTTGTGGCCACTGCTCCAGTTTTAGTGTCGTCTGCGAATTTGATCAGCAGACTGTTCACCCCTTCTTCCATGTCGTTAATGAAAAGATTAAACAGGATCGGCCCCAGGACAGAGCCCTGGGGGACCCCGCTTGTCACTGGCTGCCATCCCGACGATTCCCCGCTAATGGTTACCTTCTGCTTTCGGTCAGTCAGCCATGCCCTAATCCACCGGACAGTGCTTCGGTGTATCCCAAAACTCCTCAGTTTCTCCACCAGGATATCATGGGGCACTTTGTCAAAGGCCTTGCTGAAATCCAGGTATACCACATCCACTGCATCCCCTCCATCTAGCCATCTTGAAACCTTGTCATAGAATTCCACAAGGTTTGTCTGGCAGGACCTGTTTCTGCGGAAGCCGTGTTGTGTGGCTGTCAGCCTCCCTTCCCTATCTAGCATCACTAGATCTCTCTGTATTATGAGCCTTTCCATTGTTTTTCCTACAATGGACGTAAGGCTAATCGGTCTATAATTCCCCATGTCCTTCCTACTACCCTTTTTGAAAATTGGGACCACCGATGCCACCCTCCAGTCCTCTGGAACTTCACCCGTTCTCCACGAGGCCTCAAAAATGGAGGCCAGCGGGCGTGAGAGAACCCCTGCCAACTCTCTAAGTACTCTCGGGTGTAACCCGTCAGGGCCTGGCGCCTTTGTAATGTCCAATGCCCTGAGGAGCCCCTCGACTTCAAGGGGGGTGACTCTAATCTCTGCCCCTAAGTCCCCAGCCTCATCCAATCTCCTATACGTATATCCCCCGTCCTGCTTTGGGGAGAACACAGAGGCAAAATAGTCATTTAGCATCTGTGCCTGTTCCCTCATATCAGTCACTGGATCTCCTTCCTCCTTATTTAGTGGTCCCACCACTTGTCTCCCCTTCCTTTTCCTATTTACATGCTGGAAGAAGCCCTTTTTGTTGCTCTTGATATTCTTGGTGTTTTGTGATATTCAAGTAGACCTAATTCAGATACTACACTATGTGGAGTTTGAATTTTTTCTTGTGGCCAACATGACAGCCTTTGTAATGTTTATATATCTATCTCTCTGCCCATCTGACACATTTGTTTCTCAAGTTTCCCACAGGAAGCTCAGGGAAGCATACATGGTAAATTAGCAATGCAGGGTATCAAACAAAAGCAATTTTTTTCTGAATGGAAATTAGCCCAAACCTCTCTGGGTTAGTGGGTTCTCTGAAAATTCCCTGAAGACAGTGCTCCTTAACTTATCTCAAGTTTGAAGACTATGAGACATTTCCAGGTAGAGAGACACAGATTTGGTTCAATTTGTTCTGGCTGTGTTTTGGGGATTGTCAGCCACACTACTCATTGATGGAATCCAATTTTGCGGGGAGGGATCTCTGATATTTACATTTCACTTGCACCAATGTGCATTAGCAGAAGCATGCATTAGGGTAAATGCACATTGGTGCAAATGTGGATTTCTATGAATTCCCTGCCCTACAAGTTGAAAACCATTTAAAAAATCTGCAGAATCACATGACTCAGAAAAAGCTAATCTGCTGTGGAATCAGCAAATCAGATTAATGGAAACCCAAACTCATTTGAATCAACTGCAGATTCTTTGACAAACGTGTGTGTAACAGGGTTGGGGTGAGCCCACATGCTCTCTGTGAGGCAGAAGATTTCAGCCAAGGAGAACGAATGTGATGTTGCAGCGTGTGTATCTGTGCATGAATTTTGGGTGGCAGCAAGATCTGCAAGAAGAGCTTGAAAAGTATCAGCAGCACATAGACAGGAAGGCAGCGGGATGTAGCTCTGGATGGAAGAAGCTCAGTAAAGCACGGGGAAGGCCGGGGGGCAGGCATTCCTAGCAGCGGAGGTGAGGTCTTCCGCCAGAGTGGTGCATCTGCGGGTGTTGTGGCTGCCACTCCCGCCCGCGTTGTCTCTCACTCGCCCAGACATTGCATCGACACCTTGCAGAAGTGAGGGAACATCTGCTGCTCTTTCAGTCCATCAGAAATGAGAGCTGGGGAGGGGTTGGCACACTGAAAATGGGACACAGAATTAATGAACATGGTGAGCTTTGCTCCTTAGTTGTGGAAAGTTACCAAGCCTGATTCTCCTCAGTTAGGAGAACCTAGACGTCATCTCTTGACCTCTTCCCCATTTCTCTGTTAGGAGAGAGCATGTGTTAAACCAGCTTCCACGGCCCAGGGCCCTCCAGTCGTGGACTGCAACTCTCATCATCCCCAGCCAGGATAATAGGAATTGATATCCAACATATCTGGAAGGCACTGGGTTGGAGAAGGCTGTAATAACCAGTGAAGCTGTTCTGCTCTGGCTATGCTTTGCTGTCTGGCAAATTGGACATCATTTTGGCAAAAGAAAGGAGGGAAATCTTTTACAAATGGGCACTTGGTAAATCTCCTGTTAACAGGATCTGGTCCTTGGCTGAAGAACCTCTTCCATCTGGAGGATGAATTCCATCTCAGATAAGCCAGCTGAATGCTAGTGAACTATAGTGCAAAGTTCTTACTAAGCACAAGAAGAACCATTTTGACCATCAAAAATGGGATTGGGGGCTGCACAAATGCTGGAAAACCTTCAAGCTATTGGTGATTGAGGAAAAGTAGAAGTGGCCCTCTGTGGAATGATGAGAGGCTGCATCCAGCCACTGTATTGCTGGTCTTGGACCAAGAGGTAGACAAGAGCAAGTGATTTCTAAGAGCATTTCTAATAGTGTGCCAGAATTTGGTTCACTTCATTCCCCTTAGTTTATGCCTTCCCATTATGGCTGCAGCAAAGTTCTTAGGCATTGGTTTCCCATGGTGTGAGGTACCATTTTAGGGAGTGTGTGGACTTTCTCCAAGAAAGGCACTCTTCCCCTTAGAAATGGATGGTCCTTTGTTGCAAAAATACTTGCTAGGAGAAGCTAGAAGCTGAGACTGGCCTTACTATGTAGAAAGGGGAGCAAAGAACTTCAGGTGTTGTTGTTTTTGTTGTTTCCTCTCTAAACCGCCCAATAATTGAAGCTCTAAAGACATGGATGGATGAGAGTAGGTACTGATGGCTGATTAGGGCAACGAAGCATTGGCATTAGTATGGGGAGGGGGCATTTTGTCCCTACTAAGTTATCCTTCTAAATCTGCATTTTTTTCATATTTTGCAATGGAATACTCCAATTAGACAAAGAGGGGATATTGGAGAAAATAACATAAGGAATATTGCTTGCAAAATGTGTGTATTGGCAGAACTGCTGACAAAATTGCAGAGAGCCAGTGCAGTGTAGAGGTTAAGAGCATGGGACTGGGACTCAGACGATCTGGGTTCTAGTCCCCACTCAGCCATGGAGCCAACTGGGTGACTTTGGGCCAGTCACAGACTCTCAGCCCAACCTACCTCACAGGGTTGTTGTTGTTGTGAGGATAAGATGGAGGAGGAGATGTAAGCTGCCTTGAGCCCTTTGTAGGAAAAAGGCAGGATATAAATCCAAAAATAAATAAATGAATGAATGAATAAAAAATTGCATGTATTTGGACTAGAGTGTGCAAAAATGCTTATGAATGTGTATGCCAATGTTTAAAGAAAAATTCTCAAAGTCTGAGATGAGACCAGCTTCAATTAATTTTTAAAATAAATTCATATTTAAATGTACATCTACATTTCTGGAGAAATTCTTAAAGTTCAAGACAAGTTGAAATTAGGATAGGGAAAATGAGAAAAAGACAAATTCATTGATAAGTTGACAAATTCACCTGTCTCTTCCAGGGTCTGGGTCAGGGATGAAACCTGTCGCAACTGGATGAAGAGCCGATCGCTCTGGGGGTGATGTGGTGGCAATTGTCTCCCTTCAAGTGGACACAGCAGGCACTTTGCTGAACAAAAGGGATCCCCACAGCACTCTGTGGCTGAACTCGGTGGGGCGGGAAGACTGAACAGGGTAAGATGCTGCGGCAGAGGTCATCATGTTAGCTGCTATTAAAATTGGTTTTTTGATGAAGAAGCGTCCTGCCACGCACCCTTCCCTGCCATTGCTTGATAAACCCTGAATAGCAGCCCGTCAGACTGATTTGCTAAAAACCGTCGGCCATCACAAACATCCATTACAGCTCAATTAAAATATACCTTTTAAGACAGATGCCTTCCCCAGCCCAGCCTATTGGATGCTATTCTGCATCATACATTTGTAACTAATCCTCTGGGTGAGAAAGGCAATGACCATACACAATAACTTGGTCCCCCAATAAGGAGCAGGTCTTCCCCCAACTGTTCGAAAAAGAACATTTCTCAGGAATCTCTTTCAGAAACCTACAGCTAGAATAATTTGGCAGGTGGCCGTACAATACATAATGGATGGTCTCTTCCATCTCTTTCTGGCCATGAGTACATAAGCATGTAGACTTCTAGGTGGGCAAGTACACCCTGTCCCCACTAAATGTTCTCTATGCAAACCGTGCACATGGTGCGCACCTCGATGTGAACCTCATATCTTGGGGAGGTGGAGCTGTCTTTGCCTCTTGAGGATTCTTGTGCCGCTCATTGCAATCTGATTTCTGCTTCCACAACAAGATGCGTAAACAGGCACCAAAGCACACGGCAGGCAGTGTTAATTAGCTAAATATTTGGCGATGGCTTGATGAGGCGACTTGGAATCTTAAAACAGACGCTGTCAGGATTGTGAGTGCTGCCAGGGGGGCGGGCGGAGCTTTCAGCTGTTTGCTTGTTTCTCCGTTTTGCTAATGGCATCCAGGGATCTGATGTTAATTAAAATCAAATAGCCTGCTTTGTAGCTTCTCACTGCTCTGCACTCCATCATGCCATTGCTGTCATTAAAACACCCTGGGGTCATTCCTCCTGAGCAAAATGGAGGACAGTCAAGAAGCTTCTAAAGGGACCTCCAGGGACAGAAGAACTTACAGCTAACTACTGGGAACCTAACCCATAAAGGCAGGACAAGGAGGTGGCGCTGGGTTAGGTGGTTGCCACATACACAGCCAGCCTCCGCCATCCGGGCATGGAGAGTCTGGTAAATGCTCTGAAGGAGGACATGCTATGGGTCCAGCCTGAAGCCAGGCATGAGCCTGATCAGCACTCACAATATTTTTCCCCAGGTGTGTCAGTGCAGTTACAGATGGTGGTGGAAAAGTGTTCAGAGCTTTATAATGGGAACTTACCTATTTTCTTACTTACAGACTATTGTTACACAGCCATCCTTTGAAAAGCACGTTTCTCCAAATTTCTCCCATTTAAAAATATGGATTTTAGGGGAAATAATTTACAAATATTGTAAAATGTGCATATTAGATGAAAATGCACACAAAATATGCACGCCCTGGGAAAATGTATACAAAATGGTTCTGGATGTCTATTCTAATGAAATTTGAGATTAGAAGATCCAGTGTTTGAGAAGGCCCACATTTAAATTCAGAAGAATGGAAAAACAGAAATAGACAAATTTATCATCCCTAACTGCAGCTTCTATCATCTAGCCTGCAGAGACTCCTGGGAGGATGGGAGCCTTAGCCCAGCATATCTGGAAGGCACCAAGTTGGGGAAGGCTGCCAGTGACCATGATAGCTGGGAATTATGGTAGTTGTTGGCAATACTCCACCCTGTTGAGAGGGTGAGTCAAAAGCACATTTACTAAATTAATATATAGGTTTCAGCTCCTACTGATCTTTGCTCCATCCATGAGACTGATGACCGGGCCACTGCAGGACCTGCAATGTTGGTTTCTATTAGGGATGCCAGTGCAGTTTTCCTAAGCTAAGCTTGCAAATGAATTTTGGAGGCTCTTAATAACCTTACATGGGAGGTAGACTTAGAAGCACCCGAAAGTCTTCTCCAGCTTGGATTAGAATCTGAGCCAGAGAAGAATGGCTGGCCAGACTTACTTTCAAACAGTGGAGCAGGGAGAACAGTGATCTGTGCTTGCCCCTGCCAGGAGGACTTGCCACCTCCTCCATGGGGTGCTCCAGGGAGGACCACTAGATGCTTACCTGCTGCTGCACTTGCTGCAGCAGAAGAGCAGGACGCCATTTACTTGGCGATGCTCGTGGGTGCTCTGGAGAGGCCTTCTATCCTGTGCAGCACATGCCACAAGAGGACAACTTGTGGTGCTCCTTGGAGAGGCCACCTGCCCTCTTCCATATGCTGAGGCTCATGCTGAGAAGCCTCTAGGGGGCGGCTGCACAGTCCTCCTGAAAGCCAGGATGGTGACAGTAGAACAAGTTGGAAGAAGGAGGCGTGCAAGAAAGGGAGATGGGGAAGGAGAGGGGGAGGAGGGCTGCATAATACAGTGAAGAGAAGGGAAGGGAGCAGGGGGTACAAAAACTAAAAGGAAAGTGAGCGTGACACAGTAAAGCTAAGGGGGCATGATGCAGCGAGGATGTGGGGAGCAGCTCATGCTCTGGCTCACCTCAAGCAAGGAGAAGGCTTGCATTGGGCTGAGGCCTGGGGCCTCAGCAGCAGCACCAGGGGGAGCTAGTTAGCAGAGGAGTATCACCTTCTGAGCATTGGATCAGCTTGGAAAATAAACATGTGTTTTAGGTATTCACAGAAATAGCTGGTGATACTGCTGATGCTTCTTTCCCCGTCCCCTTGGGATGTTTTCTTGTGCTTCAGAGAAGCTGTCGCACTTGGTAACGGATAACAAACAGTCCTACAGTGATTTGTGACCTGTACAATCCAGAGGGGTACACTGAGTTCCAAGTCATTGCCTACACAAAAGCAATGCACAAATCCTAGTTGTAGAACTGTACATATGTGAGAGCTACTCCGACACACGCACTTGCAAACTTTACAGCGGGCTGGCACAAAAGCACCTGGAGGCCTTGTGGAAGCAACACTGCCACATATCATGTGATGCAAAGCCGTGTTCTTGCCACTGTTCCCCCCTTCTTGAAGGTTCATCGGCACGACCCACAAGAGTTAGCTGTGAGTTGTGACCATTAAGATCATGGCCCTTAAGATCAATGGAATGAGATGACTAAGATACTGACTGCAGTGGGATGCAGTCAAGTTTAAAATTAACAAACCTGAACACCACAATCCTTTGGCACGTAGCCATGTGCACACAATTCAGCAACCATAGATTTGCACATACCCATAGGACACATTGCTGAACTGTGCCACGTGTGGTTACATGCCCAAGGTTTGTGGTGCTCAGTTTTTGTTTGGGTTTTTTTTTTTTTTGCCTGGAATATGCCCCTTCAATGGATTAGAACACAGTCCCAAGGAACTGTCTATAACCCACGAACATCCTAAGCAGAGCAGGAGGAGTACAGAGATGAAAGGTGATGCAGCTAGACTGCCATCTAATTGTGGTCCTTCAGAAGGGGAAGGAGGCCGAGGTGCTGCAGAGATAAGATGTGTCCTGGGGGTGCCAGCCTCAGCCCTCTCTCTAACCCCACTTTCCAAGGTTGCTCTTATGACCCCAGAAAAGCAGCCTGTGTGCTTCTTTCCATTCTGCACATGAGGTGTGGGGAGGGCTGCCAGGCAGTTTCCCAGAGATGAGGTTGGGGAATTCGAACAATCCTCTGGCCCTCTAGGTGCTGTTGAAGGGCCATAGAACTGATCTTTTCATTGCCCATTTCTCAACTGCTTTTTAGAAGAACTGAAAAAGCTAGACTCTGACCCTGCCAATCCCATTGCTTCTTTCTCCATCTTTGGTAGTCATTTCTGGAGAAAAGATCACATGAGTCCAGGCAGCCAATTAGAGACCTGTAGCCCTTGGAGTGACATCACATAACAGCGTATAATGTCCTGATGTCTCTGCACTTCAGGAAATCCAAATACATGAGCCATTGCTGCTGCTGAAGATCCCAGTACAATACAGAATGAGGTTTCATCATGGCATGCAACAGCAAGAAGACCTCATGGAGGATTCATGCCCTGGATGCAATGGTGAAGTGAAGGTTTCCAAAGGGCCACAGAATACAGATTTGGACACAGATGGAAATCAAAACTCAAAAGCAAAGCCTTAACCAAAAGGGCAAGAGAAGGGGTGGGTAGGAAACATGCTGGTTAGACTATCATTTGAAGGATAGTCTAACTAGTTCAGACCTCCCGGAAATGAATGAGGGTTCCAGTGCAATGT
This sequence comes from Varanus salvator macromaculatus, assembly GCA_023646645.1. Classification (NCBI taxonomy): domain Eukaryota; kingdom Metazoa; phylum Chordata; class Lepidosauria; order Squamata; family Varanidae; genus Varanus; species Varanus salvator. The sequence goes on from JAIXND010000795.1 coordinate 17,254,711, forward strand.
GCAGCCAGAAATCCCTACATTTGGAGTTTGTGATGCATTTTGCAAAATAAAGCAAAGCAAAATGTGTGCAATGAGATGCACATATTTGAAAAAATACATAAACATTGTGTATTTTTCTAAAATGTGCACAGACATGCTTTAAGTAATAGGTACAGGCATACAAAAACACACCCATTAGAAAAATGAGTGCAAAAATACTTATACTGAATGCACAGACAAATATTGTGTTCAGTTTTGGGCCCCTCATTACAGAAAGGATATAGCCAGGTTGGAGTCAGTGCAGCGTAGGGCCACAAGGATGGTGGCTGGTTTGCAGGGGATGCCGTATGAGGCGAGACTGAGGGAACTGGGTCTCTTCAGCCTGGAGAAGAGGAGACTCAGAGGGGATATGTTGGCAACATACAGGTATGTGAGGGGGTGTCACATGGAGATGGGGAGAGGCCTGTTCTCCCCTGCAGAGGAAGGCAGGACGCGCTCCAATGGAGCAAAGCTCAGGGAACCCAGGTTCCATTTGGATGCCAGGAAGCACTTCCTGACAGTCAGGACCCCGAGGGCGTGGAATGGGCTTCCACGGGAGGTCGTTGAGGCCCCATCGGTGAGGGTGTTCAAAGACAGGCTGGACATGCACATGGTGGGCATGTCATGAGCGGAGCCGGCTGGTGCCGGAGGTCAGACTAGATGGCCCGGGAGGCCCCTTCTGACTCGCTCTGTTTCTATGTTTCTATGTTTCTAATTTGTCTGTGTGTGTGTGTGTGTGTGTGTGTGCATGTGGTGAGAGGCAGGGGAAGCCTGCACAGCATTGGGCTGTAATGTACCTAGAGATGGAAAAGGAGATGAAGCCTGACATCCCAAGGCAAAAATTATTTGGACTGAGTCACAGCTGTCAGTGCCTGGATCCTGTTTTGAGTGCAGTCCTGCTATACCAGGAAATGCCAAAACAAGAAAGCCCCGAAGAGCGATTGCAACGAACCCACAAAAACATACCTGGGATTGTGGGGGGGGGGGTAAGGGGGACCAAGGCTTTCAGGGATGAGGACAGACTCCTTGGCAGATTCCTCTTCCTCCTCCCCATCTCGGTATTTTCAGTGAATAACAGATGAACCTGGGATCTGTAACCAAGGGCCTTTGCCACAACCGATCTGGAATATTCAGTGGAGGGCCAGGGATGAGGCTCCGCGGCACAGCCAAGTGGCAGGAAATCGGTGTGGTGCTCTATTTTGAAGTGCAGGCACCCATCCTGACCATCCCCATAGCCACGCTCCCAAGGTGAGCCCAGTATCGCAGGCAGCTGTGATAAAGGGCTTTAACCAAGCTCCTCTCCATTGGGAACGGATTTCTGCAAAGCTCATAGGTCTTTATTGCCCGTTCAAGACCAAGCAGCTCCAAAGCACTTAGTACTACAACCAAGGCCAATAGCGCTTTGGCCAGCAAAGGCCAAAGGGCATTCGGACAGTCTTCTAAATGGGATGGTGTCCTGCAGATTGGGGGCTGGATCTGATGGCCTTCTGGCCCCTTCCAACCATTCCATTCCATACTGCTGCTGGGAAAATTCATCCCACTGCTACCCCAGCTCCCATGAGAATTGCAGCTAAACTCAAGAGAGAATGGAATTCCTGAGTGCCATTTTTAAAACAGACAAGCAGCATACAAATCAAATTAATTGACTGATTAATTCTGAAGGGAGGCTGCAGATGGGATCGGCACCCCTGCATGAGTAAAGAACCAGGGCCGTATCCCTGTGAGTGTGCGTGGGCTACCCCACTGGGTGAACAGACGCAGAAGGGGCGTCCCTCTGGTCCTTGAGAGCTGAATTCAAAGAATGCAGGTGAGTGGTTAAGGGCAGGCGATGATGCTTTTGGGAGTGTCTGTTCTATGCAGTCAGGAGAGCTTTTGCTGTGGGATCCCCTGGTTTGCACAAGATCATTATCTTAGGATTTAAAAAAAAGACAAGGCTGATAGGCAGAGCTCACCTCCCCTGCTTCTGTCATCTCAGCCCATGCTGTTTGAACTAAATTCATCCTAATTATAGCTGATTTGCATGGGGAGATGAAAATTAATCCATCCTAAGTTCTGGACATTTAGTACTTCCATGTGGGCTTGTCAGAAGCAGTATGATTTTGACAAAAGGTGGAGTGTAGGCCTTGTGTATCTCTGTGCAAGGGGCCTTTATAATGCCCAGCAGGTGCTGAACACCCCCTTTCCCTTTCCAGGGTGCATAGCAGTTTCCATCAGAGATCAATCCTTGTTAAATTCCCAAGGGAGTAGTTCTTCAAAGAGTAGCCAAAACACAGTGTGCACATAGACAGAGGAGCAACAGTAAGTGCCCAAATGAGAAGGAAGTGGTTATTGTGTTTTTTGTTTTTTTGTTTTTGGTTGCGGGGGGAGGAGCTATAAACTAGTAAAAAGGCTCAGCTTTGCTTGGACTGAAATAATTTGATGCTGTGAAGCTTTCAAGCAAGCACATGCCTGTCCTGTCTGAGCAGGGCCATGCCTCCGGCACCCCTATGCACAGCCCTTGCCATGATGCATTCCTATAGCCCTCTTGGAGAGGGTTCTCCCCCAGAAGATATGCCATTTTTCAATGGGCTTGGAGCGATGGTGCTGACAGACAGCTTGCCATTCTTATTTCACATGTAGCATGCATAGACTCAGCCTTCATTCAGGAGCTCACATGGAACCTCATCTTATGAGTGGTTGCCATTGGAAGCTGCTGCATTTAGGATCTCAGGCTTGACTACACCAGCCTTCCCCAAACTGGTGCCCTCCAACTCCCATCATCCACAGCCAAATTACCACATGGGAGGTGCTAGCAGGGGATAAGTCGATCTGGCACATTTGCAGTTTGGAGGGAATCAAGTTGGAGGAGCCTATGATCACATACTTGGGAGCGGATGGCATTGGGCCTGGGGTTTAATTTTGAGTAACGTGCACAGGAATGGGCATGCACATCCCTTTATGATTTGATCTAACAAGGACTTCAAAGTGATTTATCTTATCTCAATAAGATATTGTTAAAATCAGAGCTGGCACCCATGGTAGGCATGGTTGAGCAAAGCGTCTGCCAAGCATCCACTCCCAGCAGGGTCCTATGGACAATTTTTTATTTTTTTTTGTCCCATTGACAAAAACTCCCTCCTCTTCCCCATTGTAACTTGCCTGCTCGCCTGCCTCTTGCTCTGGTCCAGACATGATGGTGATAAGGAGGGAAGATGCCCCGGTCTCCCTGCTCCTGGGCAATCTGCCTGCCAAGCCAGCAACTGGCAGCCATGATGAGGAAGAGAATGAGGTGCAAGTGCAACTGGGGATGTGGGTGGTGAGAAGGAAGACAGACTGAGGGAGGGGGGCCACCGAAACCATCTTGCCCAAGGATCCATCCAGCAATCTGGAGCTGGCACTGGTTAAACACTGAAACAAAAAACCATCTGAAAATAGAAATTATTACTGATTAAACTAAAAGCAACCAAAAAGTCAAATGAAGTAGATTAAAATTCAATCAGGTCAAATGAATACAATTAAGGCACAGCAAGAGGAATAAAAGGCATGGTTCAATTAGCCATCTCCAAACCCCTGCACTCTTCCAAGGGCAGAACATATTGACTTTAATTCTACATGAACCTTGCAAATGCTGTACAAAATGTTCCCTAAACATGATCAACAATGTGATTCCATTCTGTTTATGCATATTTTGCCAGTTGTAATGACCATAGTGGTTGAAAGCAGAAATGCACTGCTCTGTTCTTAATCAGTGTTTTCCTGAAAGTTCTGAAGGGAACATTCCTCACAGAGCTTCCCAGAATTTAAGAACTGCTGCAGTTCAGGCAGCACAGCCAGGAATGACATCAAGAAACATGGGGGGACTCTTAAATCTTGGTGGACCAATGATCCACCCAGCTCAACATCTCAAGGTAGATCTCCAGAGGTTCTGCACTTCAGCTGTGAGCATTCCTGACCATTGGCCATGTGGGCAAGAGACTAATAGCTGGCGAGGCAACTTCTGGTCCCCTGCCCAGCCTACACCAACTAAGTAGAGCTGGTGCTCTCCCAGGGTCTCCCAGCCCCACGTGAAGCTGCCAGGGATTGCAAACAACACGTTTGTCCTCTGAGCTACAACCAGGGAAGGTCAAAGACATTTTATCACTTGAGGCAAAGGAGATGATAATGTTCCTCTGCTTCTTCCATGAGCAGAAGTTCACTTGATTGGCAGTGGAATCTTCAACACTGGAGGAGACTGGGAACTCCTAAGTGCCCATCCATTGCAGCTTTTATTTGAGCTTTATAGCATATATCAAGTGTGTTGAACCCTATCCCCAAAATAGGTTGACCCCCATGGGGACCATGAATAACTCCTATAATGCTCAAAAGAAACATCACAATGCAACTTTGTTCATTTCAGCTTGCTTGTTTTGTTTGGGTTTCTCTTTTTTTCTGCATTTGTTTATGTTAAAATTTTATTAAAAAACCCCGACCACAATGGATGAAGCACTCCATTGCCATAAGAGACATTGGCCTCCTCTTGAATCATGGCAGTGTCCTACATCACATCTGAGGACACCAGGCAAGCTTATATGCGTAAGCACACAGCAGGCTGAATGGCACACACAGTTCGGTCCACCACCACCTGCTTCTCCTCCTTTAGCATCTGCTGCCTGAGGCTGCTGCTGCACTCTGCCTAATGGTAGGGCTGGCCTTGGCAGTTGCCTCTCCCTTCTCTTCTTTGGCTGGAAAGGCATAGTGTGCATTCATTGAAAAAGATCTCGTGGCCCTCAAGCTGACCTCCAATGGTCAAAGCAGACAGAGCTGGCTTTTAATGGATTACCTGATGTAAGGCAACGGAACACAAAGAATCTAAGTGTCATAAATGAATCCTACATTCTTTATGCAATTTTGTGCCTTTCGGCTGCTCTTTGCTCAACAGGAGCAAGGCAAAACAGGAGTAAGGTTGCAGAATTCCTGTGAGTTTGAATATTCCTGGTTCTCCCAACCATGGGCTTTTGCAAACCATTCTGGACTGCAGATTTATGAACCACTGTACTTCTTGCAAAGTATTGTGGGATAACCTGGCCACAGAACATGAACTGTTGCCTTTTCATCAAGGTAGATGGGTCCCCCTTGCTCAGTCCTCTTGACTCTGACTGGCAGCAGCTCTCCAAGGACTGAGGCTTAGACGGCTGCTTTCCTAGGCCTGCTGCCCAAGGTGCTTTTAAATCAGTGTGCCCAGGGCGAGGGAGCCTCCTTACGCTTGCAAAGCATGTGCTCCGCATCAGCCCCTCCCCAAAGGGTGTGGAAGCCTGGCACTTCTGCTTTGTTGCATGGGCAGGAGGAGAGATCTAGACAGAGGCTGGCTGTGCCTTTCTTGATGTTGTTTGCCTTTTCAATTTCTCCGTCCTCCATCAGTTGGAAAATTAGATCAGGAGAGGCACTTGGAGTGAATATACCTAGATTCCAGAGGCAGCGCACCTTGCACATTCCAAACAGGAGGTCAGGTGGAGGGGGGGAAGCGCGGCAGAACGGCATCCGCTGTTGCATGCCAAGTAGCCTCCAAGTATTCTCATTCCAGAGGTAGGGGCTGGGTTGCGCCCTCTTCGGAGACCTTTTGGCAGCTGGAAATATATGCACTCCCATGATTAACTCCTTCCCTGTGCCTGGTGGTTTTTTAAGCACTTCATTTGTATGGGATGCAGGCACACGGCCGCCTGGTGCTGTTTATTATCATAATGCTTCATGAAAAATTAACCAGTGGGGGGGAGGCAGGGGGAGAGACATGGAGATTGCTGGAGTCCGCCACGCTGCCTGGGGAAGGGATATGACTTTGATCTCGGTTATGATGTGGAGGGAACAGGAGTACTCGAGGACCCAAAGGGATCTGTTTTCGGCAGGGGTAGGAGTGGGGAATCTTCTGGGGCAGCAAAGGGCAAGCAGTGCCAGGGGCAAAGGAGAAAAGAATAGGCAAAAGTTAGTACTGTGAAGAATATGCAAGTTCTAAAAAGAAGGAAAGAAAATGAGATGACAATGAAGAAGGAGAAGAAATCAGAAGTTGTAAGAAACTGGGCAGCCTCTGCTTTTAAAGGGGGAGAACAGACTCACAGAAATGATGCAATGGTGCAGTGAGATATGCGAAGCCAGGGCAGGCCCTTGTCAAGCATGGTGTAAAGATCTCACTAGATGTCAAGCAGAACATGTGCCTCAGCTCCAGTTCAGTGGCTTTAATACTTTTGTAGGAATGGGCATTTTAGCTGCTGCAGCTTATATGACCAGGTAGACCTTCTGAAATCCCCTGCTCTGTATAGGTGCAGGGGAAGCCTGGTCGCTTTCTCGGACCCCATAACACATCTCCGTCCTCAGCAGACTGGAACCAGATAGATTCTTCACCTGGAAGAAAACTTTTCTCCTGTTTCTGCTCTTTAAGGAAATGGATGTTTGAAGAGCAAAAATGCTCTTCAAATGTATCACAGATGGGTGAGAATTTTGGTCAATTCACCTATTCATAGAATCTCCAGATTTCTTCATAATAGGCATGGGAGGAGCTCGGGGTTTCTTTGCTTTTAAAACCTGAATGAGGGACAAGGTGACCCTTTCGGGTTCCTTCTCCCAGGCTCAGGGCTTTTTGAACACTCAGCTCTTAAAAGTCCGGCTGAATCCCTACATGTGCCCCCATAATTGCTGCACTGAATTACTTGTTGCTGCTTCTTTTTTCTGACACAATTCCCCCCTTTAACAGCTCTGTGGTGAGCAGATACTATGTTATCCTACCCATGTGATCCAAGCTGCCCTTAATAAATTAGAGCCCGTGCAAATGGGTGAGCATTTTCTCTGGTTCATGGTTTGATAACAACTCATCAAAATGTGCAAATTTCTTCATAAACAGCACAGGAAGAACTTGAGATTTATTGCATTCAGATGTGGGAGAAAGTCAAACTAAGAAATTCATCTCTAAAAGCTGTTGTCAGGGCAAAATGAGCAAAAGCTTTGCCTTCATATGGCTGCTAAAAGCCTGACGCTGCAAGAGCAGCTTCAGAGCTAAGATGGGATTCCTGATCTGATCAGGAGTCCCATTTGCAAGTCTTGCTTCCCACATGAGCTCAGAAATGCTCAGATGGGCCTATCCTCCTTTGGGGGCACACCTTGGACACGGGGTTTGCTTGTCCTGAAGGTTCTTCTTTTTGTCTTGTATTCACCCCTATTGTTTTACCCTATTGTGCTTCTAGTATACTACATACCTGATCCCCCACCGGATTCCCCACCCTCTCCAAGCTGTGTAGGTGACTGATAGGTTATAAAACCCTATCCATCTTGGTGGTCCCTTCAGGGGCTGCCTACATGCCACATGCATTTCCCGTATTTCTGAATAAAATATGAGTGCTCTTTTGATTGTACTCCCCCAGTGCACCTTCTCTCTCTGGTTTTCCGGTCACTGTCCTCCTCTCTGCACAGCAATGCCCTTCACTTTGTGAATGTTGTGCTTTGGGTTTTAAGGTCAAGGATCCATTGCGGTATGGACCGTCATCTCTTGTATGTTCTTCCCCCAGAATGTCATCCAACACTTCAGGCTCTGCTTCGGATTTCCCTGTGGGCTGAGGCATGCCAGGTCTCTAAAGAGAGTGGGGCCTTTTCGGTTATGGTGCGGCATAGAGCAACTTGGGGAATCCACCCCACACCCCATGTATTCCACTTGCTCTTGTTTGGAATACCCCCCCATGATCTTAATGCTGTTTTGACACCACTGTATACCCTGGCTTTTTAAGGCCTAATTACATTGGGCACAAACGATGTGATGAGCAATCAACATGCTACAGCTTTTTCCAAAATTAAATAACAAGGGTAGGGGGGTAGTTATTAGCCATGCACAGACAGGGGACTTTTAAGTGTTCCCTCCCCAGTCCCAATTTCTGTGCAGTTATTAGCATTAAGGGGAGAAAACCTCCTCTTGACACCAACAGGATGTTTCTCCTCCAAATGCTAATTGCCACGTGCAATTCCTTACTGAAATCATTCTTGAATAGCGAGTGCACTCCTTGTGCACTGTGGTGCCAACATCTATGGTGCCAGGTACACCTGCTATTTAATTTTTTAAAAGAACACCTCTGACTGCAAAGCCATGTTATTAGTGCCACATACCAAAGTGCTTTGTAGTTGCTTTGTCTTTTCTGCTTTTGTGTCAAGGGTTGCTTTCGCCTTATGATTATTCACTGCATTGTTTTTAATCATATGCTTATTTGGCTTTGCTGTTAGATGCTGCTGTTTCAGTTTTATTATGATTTGTAATTTTTTTACAGCTGCAGTTGGATTTTAGTGCATGTTGTAAACTGCTCTCGTTTCTATTCAAAGAAGAGTGGGATAAAAAATTTAATTATTATTATTCTTACGATGAGCAACAATGTTCCTTTTTTCTTGCTTGGACAAAACAAGCACTGCTGCTCGACTCCTCTCTTCCCATATTTTGGATTTGCCAACATTTTATGACCTTCCCTACTTGATTGTTACACTCTAAAATTGTAAAAATGCACAGTGAACAATAAATAAAAACACAGTAGTTTAAAGGCTCCCCATTCATTTAAAGAGCAGAGCTGTGAACACCAGTTTAGCTAGCCTCTCTACAACATCCTGTTTTGTATGAGAATGAGAAATTGTACAGCAGAGATTAGATCTGGCCTAGAATGCCAAGGGGTACATGCTGAACCATGAAATTTGCTCCTACAAGATACAGTGTTGGCTACCGACTTTGGTGGCTTTTAAAGGGGATTAGAAAAATGCATTGGTTTTCCCAGTTGCAATGTATGGCTGTGAAAGCTGGACCATAAGGAAGGCTGAGTGCTGAAGAATTGAGGCCTTTGAGTTGTGGTGCTGGCGGAGACTCCTGTGAGTCCCTTGGACTACAAGGCGATCAAACCGGTCAGTCCTAGAGGAGATCAACCCTGGCTGCTCTTTAGAAGGCCAGATACTGAAGATGAAACTCAAATACTTTGGCTACCTAATGAGAAGGAAGGACTTCCTGGAGAAGAGTCTAATGCTGGGAACAATAGATGGCAAAAGAAGAAGGGGACGGCAGAGGATGAGGTGGCTGGATGGAGTCATTGGGGCAGTGGGTGTGAGCTTGAGTGGACTCCGGGGGATGGTGGAGCACAGGAGAGCCTGGAGGAACGTTGTCCAAGAGGTCGTGAGAGATTAGCACAATTTTGCGACTGAACAACAACAACAAAGAAAAATGCATGCAAAAGAAAGCTAGCTGTAGCTTCTAGCCCTCATTGCTGTTAAGTTACTGGGAACAGGCAGGTGTAATGGCTCTTTGAAGGGATGTGATGCAGGCTTAGAGCTTACCTGTGCAACTTGCCATCCACTTCTAGGCCTTGCTGACGCTGAAATAGCCACAACACCATTCACTGATATTGACATGGGTGGGGTGGCAGGGGGCTAATTCCCAAGCAGCCACACTGCAGACCACCTGGCTCCACAGCCTACACCGAGAGAATAGAGAAGGGCCCAGCTGGGCTTCTAGAAAGGGAAGAGAAAGGAGCATCTCCAGCCTTCTTTGAGATATCTACACATAAAACTGGGGGTGAGGATGAGCAGGCTATTCCTGCCCCCATGTCCTGCATGACAGTTTCCCACATTGGGGTAAACAAAATCCCAAGTGGGACTTTCCAGAAGGCAGGGGCTTGGCCACTGTAGGGGGCAGGGTGTTGGGCTTTGGTCTGATCCAACAAAACTCTTATAAGCGGCAAATAAATACAGGGTTTTTCCTTACTTGGAAAGGCTCATCCTTGTGATTTTTGTTTTGTTTTTGTTTTTTTGTACAACAGTATGGGAAGCAGGTCACAAAAGATCTGATTCCACTGACAGCTTCCCTAATAAAACAAGCAGGGATATAGGAGTACCCTAGTCTACTAGAGGGTTTAATTTGGACTATTCCAGAGTCCCATTCTAGATTCTGTGTCTGGAAGTTAGAGGTCCATCATCACTTGTGATCATCCAAGACATTTCGGTGTTTCCTGCTGGTGGTAAAGATCCAATGAACAGACTAAATAATTGACTAGCTGCTGTCCTTTAAATTGTTACACCAAAATCTGTCCCTCGAGCCAGGTCATCTCACCCTGCATTATAACGGCTGGATCTTCCTGGCTGAGTGCTTTTGAGCTGACCAGACATACCATCGTTAGCACAGGTAATAATGGTGCTCTAGCTTGCCCATCCCTGCCTTCACACCGGAAGCCTCCACATTAAACACAGATTTCTTCTGCATTCCTGTCCCCCTCTCTGCCATGGTTAAAGCTTTTCTTGTGAATGTATACATAATGCTGGTGCTATTCATTTGTGCTGTATTTTATCACATTGGCTATGCATTGTGTTTTTTATCGTGTTCGCTTTTGTATTTTTCTATCTGCATTTTTATTGTGTTAGTTTTATTACACTTTTAGACTGTGTTTGTATTTTATTGTTTTGTTGTTCTATTTTTAAATAATTGTTCAGTGCCTAGAGGAACTGTTTTATAGATTTCTTGCAAATAATAAATATTTCTTTTTTTAAAATCTACTGATATTTTAATCCACTTTAAAAGCTTGATGACATCACAGTACTTGTGTGACATCACAAGCAACCTTAGTCCAGCACAAGCAACATAGCAGAACCAGCTGAGGCAGATCCTGGAGAGTTCTTATAACAGTTTGCTTAGAGAGGGGGGTGACGCCTGTCTGAAGTGAGTCTGTACTCTCCCTTGATCTTTTATCCAGTGCAGAGTGTCTCCTCTCATCTCAGGGGAACTGCCTGAAAGCTTCCTTTGCCTGCACAGCAGTGAAGCCAAGCAGTTGGTCAAAGCCACACTGAAGATGTGAGAGATCAACTCATGCCAGCAGCAAAACCTTCCCATGGACCAGCTGGGCAACAAGGGACCAGGATGCTTCCATGAGGAGTACACTCAGGAGCAAAAGCACGGAAGAAGGGGCGAGAGGCTCTGCCCACCCTGCCTGTTCTTCCCTTGGGCTACTAGTCCCCTCTGCCATGTATTCCTCTCCTTTGGAATTCAGGTGTGTAACTAGGAAAGCATCTAAAGCTGCAGTTGTGTGTAAAGTTGCCCAGGGGCAAGTCCCACTAAACAGAAAAGGACATACTTTTCAGAATCAAAATCATGGATTACTCTATAAAATTAATTCCAGAAGGGGAGAGTCAGTGGTTTTCCATGGCTATCAGTTCCTCCAGGAATTTGTACCTCTTTTCTTCCCCCAGATTTCATCTCATTCTTCCAGCCTGCTCTCTTGCGCTGGATCAGTCCCCCAGAGAGCAGCGCCTGCACTCACATGCTGCCTAGTTGGAGGGGTCCTGCCTTGAAGCTTGAGGGACTGCTCACAATGCTATGTTTCTTTGAGGAAGGGCCCCTCAGAGCCTGGGCACCTTTCCCAATGTCATCTGCCACCGCACTTCGGACCTCATTGTTCCCTCCAAGTTAAGTTTAGCTGCATTCCATGCAGCAGCAGAGGTGAAATTAAATTTCCTAGTAGTAGTATATAGTTGTCAGCTATCCCTATTACAATGCAGAGCATCTGGGGCCAGCTTGATCTTGAATGGACAATTAAGACCCATTAGTCTTATTAAAGATCCACTTCCGGAGAGAACTGGTGGACCATGTGTATTCATAGAGGTCAACATAGCTGCCAGAAAAATTGGACCTACCTTGGGGACCTGGTTATGAGGGACTGCTTGCCTCTGTGGGGTTCTTGCTTTATGGAGGATTTTGGAACCCAGACCTCCTTGGTCCCAATCAGGTCCTGTTGCCACTCTTTCACAATGGCCTTCTCTCAAATATGGTGGGAGAGTTCCTCTCTCTCTCCTTTCCTTCCTTGCATGCATGTCTCACCAGCCCCCAAACTTTTCTCTGCCTCTCCCATGCCCCACTCCCCATGCCAGACAAAAGCACTGCTGTCTCCTCCATCCTCCTGCATTCGTCCGTCCGTCCTGCTACTTGGTGTCTCTCTCTCGTTTGACTTGCTAATGCTGATCTCCACAGCTGTTGTATCAAAGGTCCGGGTGCCTGTCAGCCAGGCTGAAATCCCCCCTCAGGCGTTCCTGGGGGTGGCTGTCACTTAGCAGTCCACCTTGCTCACCTTTCTGGTGGCTCTTGCATGTCCTTTCTCCTCATGACAGGCAGGTGCAGCCGGGTTTAACGGAGATGCCGTCACCGTGAAGGGGAAGGAAGGTTGGAGATGTGCTCACTCCCACCCGCCGCCACCCTTCTGCTTGTTGATCCTGCAAGCAGCCCAGCACTCAGTCACCCAAAGGCTCCGAGGCCTTCAAAGCAAGCCGTTCATCACAAAAGAACTGCATTGCCTTGATAGTGGAGTGGCTGTAGCTTGGTGCAGGGATGGCTGCCTTGCATCCAGAAGGCTCCAGGTTCGAGCCTTGGCATCTCCAGTTGGGGTAGGAAAAATCCCTGCCGGGAACCTTGGAGAGACATCTCAGCCAGTCAGACCAGGGGTAGGAGGCAGCTTTGCTGTTCCAAACTCCCAAGGATGTGTCCTGCCTCATGCAAGGATGGACAAAGCCAGTGTTGACCAATCTTTTTGCCAAGTGGGCACCCCACATAGGGCTTTTATCTTGGATTGGCATCCAATCTTGGACCATTCATTTCTCGGTCATGCCACCCACTTGGAAATGAGCTGCTTTGTCTCCAGTATATTTTGGGAGCATAGGGAAGTTCTTTGAGAGGAAGAAAGAATTGGAACAACTGAAAGCCTTGATCTGAAGTGAGTTTGGATATTTAGGGAAATTCAAAATCCAGAACGGGCAGATCAGTCCTCCAGGAACTCATTTTATTTGAGAGGTGCAGTGTTAAATATGCTTCCAGAGAAAGGGCAGCAATTGAAGAAGGCTTGTTAAAAATATATAAAGTCACACAGTGTGTTGTTCCATGTGGCCCCATTATTCAACCTGAACTATTAGGAAAAATGTTTTATTTTTTATGTTTGGTTCTTTCTCTCTCTTGCTCTCTCTCTCTTTAAATAAAAGTGGCTTGCTGAAAAGTTTTTTTTTTTTTTTGATGAAAAGGAAGATGTATCATGCAAACACTGACCCAGATGCTTCAAAAGCATCTCATGCCAGTTTTAAAATTTGTTTGTTTTTTTTTCCAGTGGAGAGGGATCAGAGACATAGGGTGCCTTCAATGTGGCTACCTGTAACCCCCAAACACAGCAGGTTTTGAGCATCCAATGGGAGGAGCCTGTTGGCCTAGATGGTCTCTGTGCTTCCCTTGCCCTCCAAGAATTTTAAATGGCCAATTTTGACTCTCTAAATGTTTATCCCAGCCTGGTGAGAAGGAGAAGCTCAAAAGCTGTCACAAAGAGGAAGGTCAAGATCTCTTCTTGCTGATGCCAGAGTGCAGGACACAGAATAATCAAGTCAAGTTGTAATAACCCAGATTCAGGCTAGATACCAGGAAGTTTTCTCACTGTCAGAGCAATATAACAGTGGAATCAGCTGCCTAGAGAGGTGGTAGGCTCTCCCACACTAGAGACATTCAAAAAGAAACTGGACAGCCATCTGAGTGGGATGGTGTAATGTGGTGTCCTGCAACAGCAGGGGGTTGGGCTTGATGGCCTTCATGGCCCCTTCCAACTCTACGATTCTATGAGAAGCTTGGGGAATGGCAGTGCCTTGCTCCTTCCTGCCCCCAGGGTGCTCCCCCCCGCCCATGCTGCTTCTGAAGGCAGCCTTCTATCTTCAGAACCCAGCAGGCACAGAAAGAACCATGCTGGCTGGCGGAGCAGAAGTTGGGGGTTCTTAAAGTTTGGAGTCCCAGCTCTGTCCTTGAAAGACAGTTCCAAGGTTATAGCTGGAACTCCCACCTATCCAATGTCCCACAAACAATGCCCTGTCTGTGTAATCCTATGCCGGATTTATATAGGATTTAACTTCCAATTAACGGTATCAATATTTATACCTGAAGGATACCTGAGGGGGTACCTTCTTCCCTATGTGCCCTCCTGCCCTTTGAGATCTGAGGCAGAGGTCCTGTTCCAGGAGCCCTCCTTGAAGGAGTTTAGGAGAGTGGCTACCTGGAGAAGGACCTTTTCTGTGGTGGCATCTTGACTATGGAATATACTCCCCAGAGAGATTCCCCTGGTGCTGACATTATATTATTTTCAGCATCAGGCAAACCCCTTTTTATTTTCCCATCATTTTAATGTTTAATTGATTTTAACTAGGGTTTTAGTATTTCAATTGTCAGATACTGTGGTGTTTTGTTCTATTCTATTAATTTTTATTGTAAGCCATCCCTAGACACTAGTGGTGGATGGGTTAGAAAGCTGTTAATAAATAAATAAAGCAGTACGCAAAATAATTTGGAGAAACAAAATTGGGTGGGGGCCATTCAAAAACTGTTTTGTCATAAATTAAGAATCAATCCATTTTTAATTTACTTTTCGGCAGAATTACTGTTTCTCCCCAGCCCTAACTCACCCATTGCTTTTGTACCTTTCTCACTCTACTCTGCTATGCTTTGGACTAGGGAAGTAAAAATTATATATTTGTTTCATTGCTTCATTCTTTTTAATTATTAAATGGCACATTGGTTAAACCAAATTTAAAAATTGCATTCATTTCACTGGTTATTTGCTTTAAGACTGTTCATTCTGGTACTTGTATTTTCTTTTTGTTAGGTAGTATTTCTTCTTTGCAAAGCTAAAGGCCAACATATTATTTTCCCAGGCTGCATTCAGCATCACGTCCTTCTAGAGCATTGGAGGGAGGGAACTGTGCTTGCCACAAAAAACTGCACTCTTTGCTCTCTACCACCATTTTTTTTCTGGATTGCCCGGGAAGAACTCAACATTTGGGCACACTGGAAAAACAAACTGATGGTTGTCAGGACCAGTCAGTGAAGTCATCTCTGTTTCAGCTGATAAACAAGGTGTGCTGTCTCCCTGGAGGACAGATTAATGATATAACTGAAAGATTGCCAGGACTCATACAGCCCACGGACATGTATCCCTTCCTTCTTATACATGTGGGAACAAATGGCACTGCCAAGCAGAGCTTTGAAGAAATCACACCAGTCTTTGAAGCTTTAGGGAAGAAAGTCAAGAACTTTGGGGCCCGGATCGTTTTCTCTTCAATCCATCCTGTTCTTAGAAGAGGAATAGACAGGGAAAGAAAACACTCCAAGTGAAAGCCTGGCTACGAAGGTGGTGAGAGATCTGAATTCCGGGTCCATGGGCTACCCTTCCTAGGAGATGGCCTGCTGGCAAGGGATGGGTTGCATCTTACAAGAGTGTGGAAAGAGTGTGTTCGGCCACTGCATGAAGAACTTTCTCAGGAGGCCTTTAAACGGAATCCTACGGAGGAGGAAGACGTCTACCTGGGAGTAAAAACAAAGGCTTATGCAGCACAACAGAGAGGGCAGCTGTAACAGAGCCCCGTAAGAGTCTTCCAAAAAATGTAGGAAGAAAACTAGAGTATAAAGCATGTGGCACTTTGATACTAATACCCAGAGTATGGGAAACAAACAACGTGAACTTGAACTCTTAATACAGGAGGGTGAATATGATCTGATAGGTATAACTGAAACTTGGTGGGTGTCTGAAATTCCACAATTGAAGGAAATAACCTGTTCAAGCAGAACAGAAGGAACAGAAAGGGTGGCAGAGTCATACAATATGTTAAAGATACACATCTCTGCACAGAAATACGGGAGAATGAGTTTTATAGCCACACTTGAATTCTGATTCTACAGGAAGCCACAGCATGTACCCTGGCATTCAAGAAAGCCAAAGTTAATAAACTCAGAACAATGCTAAGTAAAGTCCAATGGCAAGAGACTGTAATGGGAAAAAGAGTCCAAGATGAGTGGAATTTTAAAAAAAGGAAATTCTAAAGGCACAATTACAAACAATTCCAACAAGGAAAAGGGGTAGAAGAAAACAGAAGTAGCCTATGTGCCTTCCCAAAAAGCTTATAGATGATCCAAAAATAAAAGGGAAGGAAATAGATGAAGGCCAGGCTACAAAGGAAGAACACAGGCAGGTAGCATGGAATTACAGGGTGTCAGGAAGGCTAAAGCTACGTAGGAATGAATGGAAGTTGGTGAGGGAAAGCAACAGTTGTATCCAAAGTAAAAAAAAAAAAAGTAGAGGAAAGAATTGGAGGCTCAAATACTCATTGTGGATGGCAAAATGATATCACATGACAAAAGGCAGAAATGCTCAATTCCTACCTTGACTGAGTTGTTTTCCAGAAAATGTATGACCTTCCTGATGAAGGGGAAGCTGAAAAAGCAGGATGGCTGCTCAAGAGTGATTGGTCAAGGATCATCTAATTGGGTTGAATGAGTGCAAATCTCCAGGGCTTGATGAACTCCATCCTAGAGTCATCAAGAAGTTGGTGGAAAAACTCTCAGAAGAGCTATTATCTTTGAGAAATCATGGAGGACAGGGAAAGTACCAGATGACTGGAGAAGGGCTAATGTTGTCTCTATCTTCAAGAATGGAAAAACAGAAGAACCTGAGAACTACAAACCAGTTGGTCTGACATCAATCCCTGGGAAAATTCTGGGAGCAGATATAATCCTAGGGAGCAGATTATAAAGCAGTCAGTCTGCAAACACATTGGAAACAATGCTACTATGACTAGAAGCCAACATGGATTTGCCAAGAACAAATCCTGACAGACAAATCTGATTTTATTTTTTGACTGGGTAACCTCCCTGATGGACTGTGGGAATGCTGTGGACATAATCTATTTTGACTGGTAGCAAAGCTTTTGACAAAGTGCCCCACAATATCCTGATTAGCAAAAAGTGGGCTTGATGGAACAATGATCGGATGGATCCACAGTTTTTTTTTAATTTAAAGTTTTTATAGATCATTCTATCAGCACAAAGATACAGGGAGGATAAACAACAATTAGACAATTAAATAAAACAGTAATAGATGACAAAATAAACCATAGTAACCAATCATGTGAGAAGGAAGGACTCACTGGAGAAAACCCTAATGCTGGAAACAATTGATGGCAAAAGAAGAAGGGGATGGCAGAGGATGAGGTGACTGGATAGAGTCACTGAAGCAGTCGGTGTGAGATTAGGTGGACTCCAGGGGATGGTGGAGGACAGGAAGGCCTGGAGGAATGGGGTCGTGATAGGTTGGACGCGACTTTGCAACTAACAACAACAACAACCAATCATCATCTTTATAAAGAGCAGTATAAAATAACAACATCTATTCAACAATTAAAATAATGGAAAACTAAAAATGTTTTAACCTGGCACTGAATTATATAAAGTGTTGGTATTAGGTGCACCTCCCTGGGGAACTGGGTTCCATAAATGGGGTGCCACTACCAAACAGGCCCTTTCCCTTTTAGCCACCTTCCTCACTTCCTTTAAAGGTGGCTCTTGGAGAAGAACCTCCATTTACGATCTTAGGACCCAGGGAAGCATTCCTTGAGCTGTCCAAGCCTTAAGCCATTCAGGGCTTTATACATCAGTGTAGGCACCATGAAGCTGGCCTGGAATTCAATTAATAACCAATGCAGTTGATAAAGATCAGGGCTTATATGCTCATATTGACCCATCCCACCTAACAGACAGGCTGCCCTGTTCTGTATCAACTGAAGTTTTCAGACTGTTTTCAAGGGCAGCCCTACATAAAATGTACTACAAGTAGTCCAAATGTGAGGTTACCAGTGCATGGACTATCATTGCTAGGTGGTGCCCATCCAGAGAGGGGCACAGCTGATATATTAACCACAGTTTGAGAAAAGGTGTTCCTGGCCACAGATAACTGAGGTTCCACCCACCAATAGCAGCTGCATCTTGTTTGGATTAAGGGTTCAGTCTTGCTCTCCAACCGTTTTATAAATGACCTGTATGAGGAAGCAAAGGGAATGGTTATCAGATCTGCAGATGATACAAAACTGGCTGGAATGTTTAATACCCTGGAAGACAGAAAGAAGATTCAAAGTGATCTTGATAGTTTGGCGCCCTGGGCTGAAAACAAGAGGATGAAATGCCAACTTCTGCACCTAGGAAAAAGAAACCAAATTCATCATTACAAGATGGAGAATACTTGGCTCAACAATCCTGTAAGTGAGAAGGATCTTGGAACTGTTGTAGGTCACAAGCTGAATATGAGTCAGCAATGTGTTGTGACTACAAAAAGAGCAAATGCTATTTAAGGCTGTGTTAATAGAAATATATCTTCCAAATCCCATGAAGAGCTAGTTCCTCTTTACTCAGCACTGCTTAGGCCTCATCTGGAGTAGTGAGTCCACTTCTGGGCATCACAGTTGCAGACAAAGATACAGACAAGCTGGAAAGGGTTCAGAGGAGGGCAACAGGGATGACCTGGGGACTGGTAACAAAGCCCTGTGAGGGGACACTGAAAGAATTGGGCATGTTTAGTCTTGAGGAGAGAAGACTGATTAAACTCTGCTGCTTGAAAGGCTGTCACAAAGAGGAAGGCAGGATCTCTTCCCAATTATTCCAGGATGCAGGACATAGAACAATGGGTTCAAGGTACGGGGAGTCAGATTCCATTAGCTATCAGGAAAAATTTCCTGACTGTCAGAGCAGCATGGCAATGGAATCAATTGCCTAGGGAGGTGTGAGATCTCCCACAGTAAAGGCATTCAAGATGCAACTGGACCAGCCGTCTGAGAGGGATGATTCAACTCAGCATCCTGCACTGAGCTGAAAACTCAATGGCCCTCTGGCCCCTTCCAACTATACTCTTTTATGATTCTATAAACCTTCTTCAGAAATAAATGAGAAATGGATATGAATGTGATACCAAAAATGTGTACCAATTAATTGTGTGATGGATTTTGGTTTTGGAGTAAATTAAAATTGCAGCATTTGGAGCCCATTCAATTCATCTGTTCATCTGTTTGAAACTTATATACCGTATTTTTTGCTCTATAAGACGCACCTGACCATAAGACGCACCTAGTTTTTAGAGGAGGAAAACAAGAAAAAAATATTCTGAATCAAATGGGCACATAATCACAGGCACATTCCCCATCACTTCCCCATGGGCTGCACATCTGACAGACTTACTGCTCACACATATTCGCTCTATAAGACGCACAGACATTTCCCCTTACTTTTGAGGGGGGGAAAAGTGAGTCTTATAGAGCAAAAAATACAGTAGTTCCTACCAGGCAGCTGTATAGATGGCAGAGCCCAACAGCTTTCTCCTGCATTGCCCCCAAACTATGATATGCACTCCTGCTAGATGTACCATTGGTCCCTCTTTGTTGATGGTTAGAAAGGATCTAAAGACCCATCTTTTCTGTTTAGCCCTTCAAAATGTATAGTTTTAATGTTTAATATTTCTGTTTTTAATTATCTTGTTTATTTATCTTAAGGCTTATTGTTTTAAATTGTTGCACATCACATTGATGGCTTTTTTGCAGTTAGGGCAGGATGTTAATTCTAATAATAAACACATTTATTTATGCCTGCATCATATCAAATCATAGGAGTTCCTCCCCTTCCTTCCCACAGTCCTCTGTTATCAACCTGAATGGAATTCCTCTTGATCTGTGCATCAGCTGTGATGATTAGCTGGTCTTGGCTTTTGCCAGCTTCTTCAAGCTTATTGATAAAACCAGAAATTTCCCTACTGATTCAGCAATAGCAATTGTGGTGCCCAAGAGATGACCCCAAGAACTACCATCCTATAAGTCTCTTGGACAGGATCAACAAATTATATGGGAAACATCTTTTAGACCATTTGGGAAGTTGGATGGGCATAGTAAACCTTCCATCAGAAACAAGCCAACTTTCATCCTGGTGACTCAACCAAGGACTACTACTCCCATTCAAATCAACTGATAAGGATATATATTTTCTCACCATATCAGCCATTCTATGCTTTCTTTGTAGATTTGCAAAGTGCTCTTGATTATATATCTTTGTCCTTCCTTTGGCACACATTTGCTTTTTAAAATATGGATTGTAGGTTGATAAGGTTAATTCAGGGTTTCTGTGCTAATTCTAGTACACAGGTCAGAATTACAACAAGAGTCAGTTTAATATGATGCTGTAACAGTGAAAACATGTATGCAATGGGGGAGCCTGTTAGCACAGTTTTTATTTAATCCCTATCTTAATAGCTTTTTTTTTTTTCTTCTGGTGTAGGGATTTTCTCTCTCTGATGAAGAGATGGGCATATTTCTACTATCCATTGATGTGGCTATTCTGTCCTATACTCAACTAGGAATGCAAGATTTTTGAGAGCCTTGAGCTCATGCTGTACTAGGGATGTTTTATATTCCAAAATTGAAATACAGTGTTCAGGAAAAGAAAGAAGAAACATCAATGAAAATTCAATAATCACTTACTGGAGCAAATTGATTCCTATCAATGTAAATATGACTATGATGTTTAAAAACTGAGTTCTAGTCCATGCATTCATGCTGGTGGCTGCAGTAACAGCAAAGGGTGTTTTTCATTTCTTAATCAGACCAGGTGGAGAGTTAGTGACACTTCCTGAGGTACTTAAAAGCAAATTGCTCTTGGAGTTTTCATATGGGACCCCTGCCTGGGTTCATTTCAATATTGCAGCCCTGGAACTGGGCCTAAATCCCCCCTTAAGACAATTGTCCAAAGGGAGACAGCTTGTAGTACTGTGGGAGCCATCTATTTGTGCCATAAGATAATTTGTTAGGTGTCCCCCGTGTCCCACAGGCATATGAAGACATTTCTACTGGCTGCAATGTATATGCGATGTGACATATTGCATTGTTAAATTTATTAAGCTAGCTCCAGGGAAGAGGAAGTCTTTTATCTCAACAGATGGCAACATAGGACATCGAGCTGTTTTAATTGATTTAATAATTTTAGTATACAAACCAGTTGTCAATAATTTGCTAAATTTCCTCTTCTCTTCTTTGGGATAGTCTAACTTCCTTCTATGCTGATAATCTTTTTAATTTTGTAGTGATGTATATGCAAATACCTAGTTGACTACTGAATGATAATCTCAAAAGTACCAATAACATCACTGCTGTGCCACATTTCCGTCACGTTTCCAGTTCAGTGATTTAGCACATCATTTTGAAGGCTTTAAAAAGGTGTGCGTGCACAAGTGCAAAACGCCTTCCAATATTGTGTGTGTATGCACTGTTCCCTCAGTCCTTTTTATTCTGGCCACCTGAAAGGACCTGGGCCCATGTGCTTTTCCTTCCCAGCCCCATTGCCACCAGCTGATGGGCACCTTAACACACATTAGAAGTTCCTTTAAAACATTGTACTTGGTATTATGTGCATAAATGCCTGACTTTAAAAAGCCCACCCCTCTCCAGTCGCAAATATAATCATGCCTTTGATACTCACCCTGAAAAAAAAAAATCAATGAAGGGGCCATGTGCTTAGGAAATTAATGTGAGTATGTGAATAGGGTAGGGATGCACAAGAATTAAACTTCGTATTGCAAATCATTTGAATTTTCCCTGTTCACAACTTTTAGTGTGAATAGGGGTGCCCTTTCTTGAAAAACATTCCTCCAGAGCATGTGACCATGTTTAAAACATGCATATTTTTTGAAGAATTGATACTTTGGAAAAATAACGAAAAGACAATTGATTTTTGCCAGCATTAGGCTTTCTGTCTACACGAGGGACACATGCAGCACTTCATGTACAAAGAACTGCTTACATTTATGTGTGCGGCAACAAGGTTGGAGACTGCAATGGCACGGAAGAATGATCAATCCATCCCACTTTCCCCCTGGGCCAATAGGTTGTGGTCACTGGCATTGGTGGAGAAAGTAACCAAGAAATACACAGCTCTAGACTATGCCAAAGTGTAAACAATTTTTATGAGATATGGCAGCCATGGCCTGAACGTTCAAACTTGGATAAAGACACAACACATCTCGCAGGGCAATGCACTGCCCTTTGTGGAAACAGCAAAGCTGTACTGCACTTTTCCTCTTTGAGGAAACACACAAACAGGTTGCAAATAAAATTGGGAAGGAGATGAGCTGAGCATCGAAGTGAAGTATGGAAAATTTGGCTGGCTCAAACCTCCCTGGCTCTCCTATCCTCTGCATTTTATTTATTTTGTATTAAGCATTTCCTCAAAACAAAATCAAAGAAATGAACACATAAATAAGAAAGACAAGGAAAAACATGAAATTAACAAATACTGATATGTAAACTTGCAAATAACAGCATAATTCCAAATGTATCAATTATACGTAAGATTCAGTGAAGGCAGAACAAATATTTGTATATATTGTATGTCCATTTGAGAATGGTGTCCTTATGTCATCCACTGAAATATTGATAGCACTGTTAAGGGTGCATTTCTGCTGCCTCCTGGTATTGTCTGGGTAGCCATAAGATTATTCAGAATCCAAGCTGTGACATCCTGTCATCTTGGAGATGGGATGCTGGAGGCTAAGCCTGACACCTGCCCTCTTGTGGCTGGGGCAGAAATTAGTGCCCCAGTCTCCTTACCACCTCTTTCCCAGTGCTAAATCTAGATGGTGGGAAATGGTCATCCAGAGAAAATGTAGATCGCAATGCATAGCGGTGGCAGAGATGACAATGGCTGCACCTTGCTCTTCCCATTAGGAGCTCATAAGTTCTGAGTTCAGAGACTTGTGAGCATTCGCTGTGGGAACAATAGGATTTCACCCTAAGTCTTTAATCCATTGCATTACAGGAGGCAAACTTTTTATCCTTCCAGTGTTGTAGTATTTCTCTTTTAGCTGTCTAAGAGCATGGAAAATCTGCTTGCATTGATCAGGTTTCAACTTCCAAGAAACAGGTGAATCATTTAAAAGTAAGTGTACATTGGAAAATATCAAAAATGTTCTAATATAAATTGTATCCATATTATAACTTCCACCCCAAATGAGGAAACTACTGAACATTGCCAAAGCAATATAATTTGCAGAGTTACTCCTCTAGCAGCTGGCTGACCTGGACAAGCCTCAGCATAAGGGCATGCATGCCAATGGGATGGCTTATCATAGCAGGCTACCTTTTGAGAGTCGCTTGCTTCTGACTTAACATTTGCTGTGCCTCTGTTTTCTTGCATCACAGCATTCTTTCTCCAGCATATGGATTTCCTCCAAAGGGAACTGTCAATCACAGAAGAAAAAAATGTAAATGGACAAATAGATTAACAGCTTCAATCCATTCAGTACCTGTGAGGAAGTACCATTAAGCACAGCAGAACTGCCTTCTAAATAAACATGCATTGGATCACACTCTGAAGAAAATAACTTATGCACATGCTTATTTATAGTGACAACCTGTGCAGTTAGAGGGTTGGACCCAGATCAGGGAGAGCCTGGTTCCGGTCCACTCTCAGCAATTAAGTTCTCTGGATGGCTTTGGACCAGGTGCAACTCTCAGCCCAACACACCTCACAAAGCCACTGTGAGGATAAATGGCATGTGTGCCAGAGGTGGACAACCTTTCTGGGCCATTTGGGAATCTGAGAAACAGTCCTGGACATCACAAGGCTGCCATGAAAGGCGTTGCAAAGGACTTAGAATCTGTCCAAATCTGGTTGAAGGTAGAGGTGGCCTCTAAAACCTGAGACACTAAAGCACTCTTTTAAACCCAGAATTTTCAGCTCCAACAAATCTATTTCACAGCAATCCCAAGGTATTGGTGAGACAATGCATTACTATTTTTTCATTGTAAGAAAAAAACCAGGTTAGAAATCTAATGCATAAATAAATAAAAGTAACCAGGAACTAACTCACTGGTGCCTGTGAGCTTCATGCTGTCTAGCACTGTTTTGGGCTTCTTGGAGGAAAGTTCTGATACAAATATAAGAAATAAAGTCATAATACTTTTGGTCCTACGGGCATTTCAGTGTAGAACAAGGCCCAGTTTTGTTCTGAATTCTAGCTCTTCTTTCAGTGTGCAACCATTGGGCTTTGACCTTCCCCTCATGATCTCAATTTAAACATGCCCATTTCCCTCAACCTCTCTTCACAGCTATTGCTGCTTCAAGCCTTGATTATCTTTGACACTCTCAATGGAATCCTCTCGAATTTGTTTACTGCCGTTTGAACAATCAAGGGCCTGAACACTGTCCTTGCTCTGACTGACACGGCATGTAACTCTTCCTTTGTTAGAAATGGATGGGAATTTCATATCTGCTTTCAAAACGTGCGAGCATGCCTTATTGCACCCCAACCCCAACCCTGAATGTGAGTGTAAGCAGCAGAATGCATTTGCTAAAAGTGGTCACAAATTTGTGAACATGGACTTATGTTTGATTTGTACATTTTCCCATTTTGTTTTGCACAAATGCTGATGAACATATCTTTAAAATACCCAAACATGCTTTCACAGACCATTTTTTTAAGGGGGGGGGATGTTTGTGAATGTTCATTTTGAAAAGAACCCAAGATGCTTTCCAGTGGCCATGGGAGGACACAAGTGACCTAGGTTACTGGGAGAGCCTGTAACAAAATGAAGAACCACTTGCCTTGCATATAAAGTGCCCCAGCTTCAATCCTTGGCACCTTGGGTAGCTAGTCTAGAAAAAGATCTACACTTAAAACTGTGGGAAGCCACTAGCAATCTATGAGTCAGATAAATCACAGAGACCTCTGCCAGAATAAGCTTCATACACTCCAATGTGGGCCAAGGGTGCCCAACAACCTCCCATGTTCCTTGCACTGCTAATCAACCATCCAACACACAGGGTGATAACCCGCCTTTCCCAACCAGGTGCCCTCCATATGTCTTGGATTGCAGCTCCCAGCAACTAGCCATGCTGGCTTGGGCCGAGGGGAGTTGTCATCCACAACAGCTTTTAAAAGACAAATAACTTTGTGGGGTGGGGGGATGCCACGCAAATCAGTTTTGGTGATGAACTTGGTACTGTGGTAGGTATCTGATTAGCCCGTGAACTCCTAGAAGCTGCTTGCCCTTGCTCTAGCAGGGGTGCTCCCCATGGAGGTTTCAGCCAACCTCGTTCAGGATGTCTTTCATCACAGCTAGCTTCATTTTCCCACTACATGTCATCATACCTTTATCTCTTCTTGGTGATGCCAGAGTGTGGGACATGGAATAATAAATTTAAGTTGCGACAACCAGATTCAGGCTGGACATCAGGAAGAGTTTCCTCACTGTCAGAGCAATACAGCAGTGGAACCAGCTGCCTAGAGAGGTGGTAGGCTCTCCCACACTAGAGACATTCAGAAAGAAACTGGACAGCCATCTGAGTGGGATGGTGTAACATGCTGCCCTGCAACAGTGGGGGGTTGGATGCAACAGCCTTCATGGCCCCTTCCAACTCTACTATTCTGTGATTCTTTGAACAATGGAACCAGCTGCCCAGGGAGGAGGTTGGCTCTCCCACACTAGAGGCATGCAAGGCCAAACTGGACAGCCATCTGAGTGGGATGGTGTAACTTGGTGTCCTGTAACAGCAGCGGGTTGGACTCGATGGCCTTCATGGCCCCTTCCAACTCTACTATTCTATGATATCACCAAATCTGACTGATTGCAGAATGTACTGATATCGTCCTGTTCACTAAGTGATCTTGAACAGAGTGGGACAACTCAAAGGAGAAAGCAGTCTGAGTCAGGGTGTGTGTGTATGCATGTGTGTGTAGTAGTGGGTCGGGGATGATGGGCCATGGGATCACAGCAGGGCAGAAGAAACGAAACCAACAGCCATGATCAGGCTTGGAAAATGTGACCCTTAGAGGGGCTATTCCAAGAACCATCTGGCATTCCTCAAAACTGAAACTTTGCCCCCACAGCCCAAACCTGTGATGCAAACCTCTGATGCAACTAGTTCTTATTTCTAGACTGATCACAATCTCTTTTGCAGTTCTTTTTTGCTTGTAGTTAACAAAAGCAGGTCTCAAATACCACTACAGAAAGACCTACGACTCCCATTTCAGTCTCCAGAGGCCCAACAGCCATGCCTGACTCAAATAACTCCACAATGTTCCTTTTCTCACCTTCCACTTCACCCCCCCATCTCCCCTCACCACAAAATGTCAAATGTGCAATTAAACAGTCCATATTGCTTCTGCCAAATGGCGTGGCAAGTGAAGGGAGGAGTGGTGCTTTCCTCAATATTAGCGTTGTTTTTCTCCCCAACGGGTTTCTCCTACCCCTCTCCCCACCTTTGCCTGTGTACTTTCAGTAAACACTCAATTAGAACCATACTACTGTACCTGTCTCCCAGTCGCTGCTGGTAATTATGTAGGTTTTCGATGTCAGCACAGCAGGGAAGTGCTATTAGAGCTAATTAAAGCATCTCCCAAGCTCTGTGAGTCCTGAACTTCTGCAGCTGTATCTGGTGGCATTTTGCAAACAGCTGCAAACACTGTCAGCTCCATCCTCCTCCTCTCTGCAAAGCCCCTCCCCCACCAACACAGGTGTCAAAACCTGTTCAGAGAGAAGGACCTCAGAAGCAAGCCCTCCCCTTTCTTTTTCCCTAGGAAGAAAGATGTACAGGGCCTTTTCATAGATAATTCTCGTTTTAAGCATGGCAACATCCTGAAATGGCAGTCCAAGTACAGTGGCTGCCTGGTGTTAGGCCCCGTATGCCTCAAGGAGCAAGATTTCTGAGCCAGGTTTTCCCTGTTTTTCCTCCTCTGTAATACCAGCTTTCAGGGGCATGACAACAAAACAAATAAGATGGAGGCTGATGGTGACGAAAGGAGTACTGATTGCCCTAAGAAGTAGCAAAAATGCTAGATGTCCAACAGTGTTCAAAGAAGGATCAAAGAAAATGGTCTTGAATAAGGTGGGCAGTTATGAATCACAAAAAAGGGAAAGAAAAGAGGAAACGCAATACCAAATGGGACTGAAGAGGAAACTGATTTGCATGAGAAGTGCATACTCTAATATCTCTTTGTAGATACAAATTTAGAAATAATTATATGGATAATGGAAATACAGTACATCACAGTGTGGAAACCATGACCCACAGGTGGCCAGTGTGTCTGCCCATTCAGTCTGATATTCAGGCACTCACTGCTGATGGGCAACAGTTTTGATGCTTCTTAACATTAAATCAGAATTGCCCTCTGATTTAAACAAGATTGCCCTCTACAGAAGACGACACACGGTTACCCTGAGTCAGTCCTGCTGAAACATCCATATGCAAAACTCAGGCACAGAACATACATTCCTAAGAAGCTCAGTTTCCAGGCTTTGTTCTATTTGAAAAAAAAAGGCCTCCATGTTTTGGGGATATATTTCAAACCAGCACTTATAGACAGTTCTATTCTTTAGAGAGACAAAACTCATTTCCCAAAGTATCCCTCAGGGGAGCCAATGCTGAGACTTGTGAATGGGACTAGTCTAAGTATGACTGGGGTGAGAGTTGGCCCCACAAAGTGGGATGCATGCTGCAAGTCATGCCACAGCATGGTCTTGCTGCGGGGGCTGAGGGAGAGCTTGGCCACTTGCTCTCTTTGGCTCCCTGGGCCACACCCAGCAGCAGCCACAGTCTGTACATATGCCCTGCTCCTGTGCACACTGCAGGTCTGGAGGGACCTGTTTGCCTGCTTTGCCTGCACCATGTGCTTGCATCCATCTGTGCTCTGGGGAGGGCAGATGGGACCATGTTTTGACCTTAAAGGCAACAACAAGATCCTCCATGCCATAGAAACATAGAAACATAGAAACAGAGCGAGTCAGAAGGGGCCTCCTGGGCCATCTAGTCTGACCTCCGGCACCAGCCGGCTCCACTCATGACATGCCCACCATGTGCATGTCCACCCTATCTTTGAACACCCTCACCGATGGGGCCTCAACGACCTCCTGTGGAAGCCCATTCCACGCCCTCGGGGTCCTAACTGTCAGGAAGTGCTTCCTGGCATCCAAATTGAACCTTGGCTCCCTGAGCTTTGCTCCATTGGAGCGCGTCCTGCCTTCCTCTGCAGGGGAGAACATCTCTCCCCATCTCCATGTGACATCCCCTCACATACCTGTATGTTGCCAACATATCCCCTCTGAGTCTCCTCTTCTCCAAGCTGAAGAGAACCAGTTCCCTCAGTCTTGCCTCATACGGCATCCCCTGCAAACCAGCCACCATCCTTGTGGCCCTACGCTGCACTGACTCCAACCTGGCTATATCCTTTCTGTAATGAGGGGCCCAAAACTGAACACAATACTCCAGTTGCGGGCGCACCAGAGTCATGTAGAGTGGTAGTAATACCTCTCTTGATCTAGAAGCCACACTTCTGGCTATGCAACCAAGGGTGGCATTCGCCCTCTTGACCACTGCATCACACTGCTGACTCATGTTTAGCCTGCGGTCAACCAGTACCCCGAGGTCCCTTTCACAAGTGCTGCTCTCCAGCCACTTGTCACCTAACCTGTACTTATGACAGCTATTCTTATGCCCCAAGTGCAAGACCTTGCACTTATCCACATTGAACGCCATCCTGTTGTCTCCTGCCCACTTCCATAGTCTGTCCAGATCCTTTTGGATCTGGTGTATCTGCTCCTCAGTTGTGGCCACTGCTCCAGTTTTAGTGTCGTCTGCGAATTTGATCAGCAGACTGTTCACCCCTTCTTCCATGTCGTTAATGAAAAGATTAAACAGGATCGGCCCCAGGACAGAGCCCTGGGGGACCCCGCTTGTCACTGGCTGCCATCAGGATATCCCCCGTCCTGCTTTGGGGAGAACACAGAGGCAAAATAGTCATTTAGCATCTGTGCCTGTTCCCTCATGTCAGTCACTGGATCACCTTCCTCCTTATTTAGTGGTCCCACCACTTGTCTCCCCTTCCTTTTCCTATTTACCTGCTGAAAGAAGCCCTTTTTGTTGCTCTTGATATTCTTGTCAAGTCTCATCTCGTAATCAGCTGTAGCCTTGCGAAGAATCCTTCTGCAACGGGCCTCCTCCTCCCGGTATACCCTTTTGTCTATTTCTCCCAGTACCCATTTCCTATGGAGGCTCCTCTTTCGTCTAATCCCCCTAACCACCTCCTTTCGCATCCATGGCGGCACTCTCCTTCGCCTCCCCACCTTACTGACCATGCTTAGAGGCAGCTATGCCCTCTTGTTTGGCCCTGAAGTCAGGGGAGCAGAAATGCCATACCTTCAGAACATGGAGCCGTGAGACTTAACAGATGCACAAATACCTTGCCACTCCTTCTATGGCCATTGTCAGAGACCAGAAACTTAGCTAGATGGACCACTGCTCCAATAGGACCACCAATAAGCTTCAATGCCCTCATCCAGGGAGCTCACCTGTCCTTGAAGGAGAGAGGTGACATATCCCAATGAATGTCCTTCCCTTGCTTTGTGCCTCAGTTTTGCCACATGCACAATAGCAGGTAATAAATTTCCATCTGTCTGATGGGACTCATCGCTGCTGCTAATGCTTTTGTCAGTTGGGTGCACGTAGGCATTCTTATTATTTCTGCCTGTGTTTTGGAACCAAGGATAATTAAAATAAATTGCAAACCTGTCTCTTTCTAGATGCATTTCATGGTTTTTATTCCCAGACAGGGGGAACGGACAGTGGTACCTTGGCTCCCTCAGGTATTCTAGAATTAATTTCTTTTAAAGTGGCAGGAGCTTCATTCACAGGCTTCTGCTGGGTTTTTGCCATTGGTCAGGATGAATTGGTATATCAAAACAGGAAGGACCCATTAATCTGGGCTGGAGAGAAGGTAGATTGAGACCTACTGGCAAATCTCAAGGTGGTTTCTAGGAGCATTGGGGCCTTCAGGCTTCAATAGTATTGGGGTGGGGTGTCCATGCACGAATTTATGGTAGCTATCCATGATGCTGAACCCAAGCGCTAACACTAATGTGACCCCTGGAGGTTCAGCACCACGGATAGCTCCACGAACCTCCACTGTCCAGTAGATGGGCAAAGGTTTCTGGCCCTCAACAGTTTAATAATAGCAACAAGAAAGGACTCCTCTTTACCTATAGTGTATTAAGCAGCATAGGTGAAAGAAAGAAAAAAACCCTTTGGTGGGTAGGGGAACCCAAAGTTATAGTTCTGTACAGTGTAAAAGATATATATAGAGATATATCCATATATAACAAGAAGTTTTATATAGCACAGGAAAAGACGATACATTCCATTCTGCTATAAACAATTTCTTGCCCTGATGTAAGCAGCCGTGCGCCTCTTCCTCACCCCTGCACCTCCTGCTTGCCTGAGGCAGGCTGGGGCAGTACTTGCTCCTCCTCACCATGACTGTTGTCTGGGCCACCCCAAAGGCAGGTGAAGAGAAGGAGCTACTCCAAGGGGCCCTTGTCAGTGGACCCCTCAGCAGACACCCAGCTCACCTCTCCTTGATGCTGGCCCTGGGACACACAGCCCCATCGGTGCATGTCATTCTTTGTGTGACTAGGAGGGTTTGGAGATCTTTACCACCTTCCCCTTCTGTGCCTGTTGCCTTTTGTGTACATTGTGGGCACTGTTAAGTGCCAGAGTATCCTGCAGTGCCGTGAAATGTATAAAGTAGCCTCTGCTTCCTTTTCTGGAGTAGATCTTAACCCCAGCCAGCCTTGATATACAGCAGAATCAGGAGAGTTGCCCCAGTTTCAGACGTTGATACAAATATCTGGTGCCGCTCTTCAGCAGAGAAGGCACAATCCAGCGAATGTTTCTCAAGGCTTCCAAGCCCCATTGTTGCTTTAGGACTTAGTAGCCACAAAACTTGTGCTGTGCTTTTGTGCCAGGTGGTCACTTACAGTGTGCCGGGTGGTCACTTACAGTGCTAAAAAAAGTGGAATGCATCGGCAGAGGATACTAAGTTGTGTAGCATTTGCACATGCAAAACATATATGTATCAGTGTAAACTTGGAAATAAGAGCTAGCATGAAGGACATCTTCCCACATACTGGCTGGGGTTGATGGGAGTTGGAGTCCAGCAACCTATTGGAGGCATAGGTTCTCTACTTCCACAGAAAAAGAAAGGAAGAATGTTTAAGGATTGTACCATAAGCTTTCCTTGTGGGAAGCATAGACACATCCTGTAATGCTACAAGCAAACTCTGCCTTTGTGTGTGGGTGTTTAGGCCAAATGGACTCTCCCTGCAAGGCTTAGGGGGAACTCCAGAGTTCTCAGAAATGCAACAAAACTTTAATGGGAAATAACCACTCAAGTGTATGACATGTGAAGGGGACCCACAACAGTGCAATGACAACTTTATGTGTTCAGTAGAGGCCATGGAATGCTGGCTGGTTACCGGGGAAGGAAAAGGGGACAGCGATGGGATGAATGGAGGATCCTGGAAGTCAACCAGCTCAAACCTTCAACAGGAACCCTTCACACATATCACACTGCAACATTTTGTCAATTATTTAAGAAGGGAGCAGGCAAAGGGGAGGGGCTCCATTTTGTGGATTTTGTGATTGTTTGCCTCACTGTCTTGCAAATTATGAAGCAGGGCTCAAGGGAGCAAGCAAAGTGCATTCACAGAGGGCTTTGTCAAAGCCCCTTTTAGAGGAAGGGAGTGACTGCTTTGCTTTTGTCTCCCCTTGCCTCATACAGAAGGGAGCCGGGATTTCTGCTATTTCAGCTGTTGGTCAACCTCAAATATAGGCTTTGCTAATGAGAGAGAGAGAGAGAGAGAGAGATTACCAACCATGGATTTGTGGACGTGTGTGATTCAAGAGGAGCAATCTCAGTTTACTGCATGAGGTGAAAGACAAGATGGTGTCCCTTCCCATTCCTTGCACAAAATCCGACTGGCCCAGCAGATGGATTGGACGTCAGCAGTGAGAATGAGATGGTGTCCTCCACTTTGTCAAGGAAAAGGACAAATTCTGAAGGCACGGAGCAAGTCCCATGGGACATGGGGACATCCTCCAACTCCTTGCTGCCACCTCCCAGCATCTGCTGCCTAAGGCAACTGCTTCACTCTGGGCAGGCCCTTGTACTCTGTACACTAACTCAGCCACTATTAAAACATTGAAGTTCTTTTAGGGGTTCACCATTTAAAATATTTTGAATTCTGTGTGAATTATTGCTTCAAGTTACAAAATGATTTGAACGCACACATGTGTGCATGCACACATGAACGCTTCCTTTAAAAATGTGATTGTACGTTTTCAAAATATTGCCAGATTTGAATCTTTGCTTGGCTTGGAGGTGAAGCCCAGGAGAAATGAGGCTCAGATGAGAGATAACTTAAGCATAAGAGGTTTGGCAACTCCAGATAAGAAAAGGACAACTAAAAGTGGCAGGATTTGGCCAGGCTTGTCCTCCCTCCAAAGATCAGAGAATGGTCACATACAACCATCGTGTCATAACCAAAGTTAGTCCTACTTAGTATAAACACAGAAATGAATTACATGCCCATTTGTGTCTAATTAACATTGGGTACAAGCCAACCTCTCCAAAATCAGCAGGAATGTGGCATTCCACAAATCAGGATCGAATCACCCCCCACCCCGCCCCAGCTCACTGAGACCGCCTTTCCTTTTCACATCTGCTGCACTGAAATATGCCAAGTGCTGTCCTTGTAGCAATGGGTTATATTTTCAGGGGAAAGGAAATACTTTCCCATGATTTTGGGCAGAGATTGGGGCAGGCATGGAGCCAGCTATGGAAAAGCGATGGGGCGAAGACCCACAGAGCAAAAACACAAAGC
The DNA here is from genome assembly GCA_023646645.1 of Varanus salvator macromaculatus. Taxonomy (NCBI): domain Eukaryota; kingdom Metazoa; phylum Chordata; class Lepidosauria; order Squamata; family Varanidae; genus Varanus; species Varanus salvator. Next base: position 17,287,267 of record JAIXND010000795.1, read on the forward strand.
ACATGTTTCCATATGCCTCTTTCCATATGTTGTAAAGTCTTTAAGCAACCTGTCTTCTAAGCTCAGCCATATTTGTAACAAGGGTGAGAGGGGCATTTGATTTCAGAAAAGAATCCCTTGTTTCAAGTGATAGGGTGCCAGAAGAGGGTGTAAATGTGGGCAAAAAAGCAAGTAATTCAGGGGGATTAGATGAAACAGATTATCAAAGGCCCTGGACCTTCCTAAAAGCAATGTAGTAGGGCATCTGGGCTCCAAAAGAAAGAGTGGGGTCATCAGCTGTAATGGGCCTGTCCCTGGCACTGCCTCATGGGCACCTGAGACCTCAGAAAACCAGCCCTCCCCATTCATACATCATCCTCTAATCCTTTGCCAGTGAGATTTCAATGTGTGGAAGGTCTAACTCGAATTCACAGCTTCTCCCATTGTTAAATGGGAATAAACAGGCAAAATGAATCAAACAGGGATGAGAATAGCTTCTGATATACTCTGCCCTGCAAAGGGTGTGGGAATTCTTCCTTTTATTTTGTCTTTGTCCTTTTTCTAGAACTTCTTCATGTTCTCTTTTGTTTTTTTAAACAATGATTTAAACGGAGAGAAAATAAAACTGCACTAGTTCTAAGGGTGGCATAGTACGCACCGTGCCGCCCACCCCCCCCCCATGTGCCAAGGGCATGCAGCGGGGTGGGAGAGGAACGGTTTGGTGGCCCCTGAGAATCCCGTCTCTCCCCAGTGCTCCTGGGACACCGTCTTCTTGCCCTCTTGGATGTCAGAGGAGGGCTGGCGCAGGCCTGTCCACAGTCTCATAGAAGACTTACAGGACCAGATCTCCTTCTCCAGGGTCAAACCTCTCTCTCCTGCCCTCGGAGAGAGAGATCCGAAGACTCTCAGGGCCCATGGCACGGCTGTCTTCGTTTGCTGTTTCAGATTAGGAAAGTGAGTGGTGTTTTTATTTTTCATGCTGATAAACAGAAGTCTAACGGGAACACTGACTGCACGGGGTCTTTTAAAAAGACACACGCATACATATATTATATATAACTATCTTTCTCAATAAAAAGAAAGCAACAGCTTTGGCTGCTCTGCTTTAAAGGCTACGATTAATTGGCACAAATTCCCTTCACGGCATGGGACAGCCTCAGGTAGCAGCAGCAAAGCGGTACTTTAAAAAGGAAGCCACATTTAACAGGCTAATTGGGCCATAATTATCACTTGGTCTCTTAGAAAAGATATGGAGGGATGGGACTCAGTTTGGCAGGAGCAGAAATGAAGCAGTCTCATTTACAAAAGGCCTCTGGGTGCCTCTTTTTGCCGCATGTTGCTTGTGTGCCGCTGGAGCTGTGAGAACGGAGGGTGAGGAGGACCACAGCCTAATGTGTGAAAGTCTGCAGTCAACTGCTCAGGCACCTGGAATAGAAGGGAGGGTCAGATTCTGTATGGCAATTTGCCATACAACAGCTAGCAGGACTGTGCAGGGCAGTGGAACACTGTGTGATAGGGTGCAGCTAAGTTGTGAAGGATGCAGCTCAGGTGTGAAGACCTGTCTGATGATTCGTCAGCTATGGCAGCCCACTGCTCTGAGCAAGATGGACCAGAGTTCTGACCCTCCGTCGGTTCCCCAGATGCATTTGAAAAGTCCTCACAGTGCCAGGGGGCACCCACTCCAGTTCCAAGGGTCTCACCAAATGGGTGGCTCTCTCCAACTATCCAGAGTAGTCATGCTTTGAGTAGATCCACTGAAATCAGTGGACCAAGTTAGCTGCCATCCGGTTGAGCTTATTTCAGTGGGTCTCTTTGAAGCCAGACCAGCCCTGGATCCATCCGTATTTTTACCCAGCATCAAACTTACTTGATCCTGGCCTCCATGGATACATTGCACATGAGGTCAGCATCAGCCTTCAAATGAGTTGTCAGCTCCATGAGTTGGTGGATCTTCTCTCTACATCTTTTCTCAGAATGGTTCGCTGTTCCTTCTCACTGTTGCTGGACTGGGGGAGAAAGTCATCTGCTCACATGTAATAAGAACCCACCAGATTACATACTTTTGAACCAAAACTCAGTAATTGGGCAACAATGACAGTATTTTAAAGGTTGCATTAAAAATCATACGTAATCATGTATACTAGAGAAAGAAAGTTCAAATGTTAGAGAAACTGCTCACCAAACATGCACACAAAATTGCATACAAAGAGGCATGCAGTAGGAGAAACACATTAAACAATTGGTGTTTCCAGACAGACTTATTAAAAAATTATCCAAGTTTAGGACAAACTAAATTTACAACTGGACTGAAGAACATCCCAGAGGAAACTGTCTTGCTGCAAGAGTTTTCATGGGCGGGCTGTTCTTTTCTCCACACACCAGGCATTTGGAGACTGGGGTGGGGGGTCATAAACTGGGAATTTTTCTCTGGCTCAGATTTAAGTTCAGGCTAAAGAAGAATTTGGGAGATTGTAATGGTTGCTTCATCCTCTGCAGTAGACATTTCTGAGCCTCCAAAGCTCCTCTCCAAGCTGCAGCCTGGCAAACCTCACTGGTTGCAATCTTCATATGGCATTGCTCTGTATAGCAAAGGGGGGATGGAATAAGCTGGGGAAAGAGAAGTGTATTGAGAGCCAGTGTGGTGTAGTGGTGAAGAGCCTGGGAATGGGACTCAGACTATGTGAGTTCGAGTCCCCACTCAGTCTTGGAGCCAACCGGGTGACTTTGGGCCAGTCACAGACTCTCAGCCCAACCTGCCTCACAGGGTTGTTGTTGTGGGGATAAGACTGAGAGCAGGAAGTGAATTATGAAAGCTGGCTTGGAAAGAAAAAGGTGGGATAGAATGGATGGATGGATGGATGGATGGATGAAAACTGACATTCTGCTCTGCCTCAAGCACTGTACTCTTCTACCCCTGTATCTTGGTGACTGTGTATGCTCCTCCGAAGTCACTTGCTGCCACTGTGGATGGGAAGTGGTGGAGAACCTGCTTTTGAAATGGAAGCTCCCAGCTTGCGATAAAGCAAAAAAGTATTGGATAAAAATACATAAATGGCTTGAGGAAATGTTACAAAAATCCTTAGCTTTCAAACCTGAAGTTTTCTTATTAGACATTACACCTGTTGATATTAGTAAACAAGAAATGTACTTGATTTTACATGTAATTACTGTGGCGAGGATTGCATTTGCTCAACACTGGAAAAGTGAAGAACCACCCACCGATGAACTGATCCTAAAAAAGATCTTGGACTGTGCAGAAATGGACAGATTGACTTTGTCATTGAAGGAGAAAGAAGATTCTGATTTCTATCAAACCTGGACTCTTTTTATTATTGGCTAGAGAAACAGGGCTTCGTATAAATTCAAATATGTTTTTAAGTTAACTTAAGAAAAAATGTGGGGACTGACCCAGCAGGTCCAAAGTTTCTGATGATTGGTGTCGTTTTTAGTTAGGGGTTTGTTTTGTTTTTTTGGTATTAGGGTTATTTAGAATAAAACTTATTAAGAAAGAAAGAAAGAAAGAAAGAAAGAAAGAAAGAAAGAAAGAAAGAAAGGAAGGAGGGAAGCTCCCGGGTTCAGTCTCAAGCATTTCCTGGTAGAATTGGGAAAGATTCCCTGCATAAAACCTCAGAGAGCTGCTGCCAGCCATGGTGGTCCACCACCTGAACGAGATGGACCGGAGTTCTGACTCTGCAGGGGACACCTCCCTCTGTTCCTCAGATGCAGCTGAAAAGCCACTTGCGTGGCAGAGGGCACCCATTTCAGTTTGAAGGGATCTCACCGCATGGGCAGCTCTCTCTAACCAAGTGGTTGGATCCAGAGCAGCCATGCATTGAGTAGGTCTATTGAAATCAATGGAACAAGTTCCCCAGGAAAATGTGCCCTGCGCCAACATTATATATGCTCCAATGCCAGGTTAAGACATTCTTATTTTCTCACCATTTCAATTGTTGATTATGATTTTATTGATTTTAAACTGTTTGGTGCAAGTGGAGTGGTTCTAATGTTACTATGCATTCTTCTATAATAGTTTTAACGTGCCCTGCCAAATTTTATCATTATGTTGTTGTTCTATGACAGACAAGGTTGTTTTAAATTTGTTTTTAAATTGATTGTTATTGATTTTTGCAGTATATTCTGTACATCATTCTGAGAGTCCATCTAATCAAATTGTATAGAAATACCCTAAATGCATAGCCATTCATGTTAGCCATTATCTAGTTGTGTACTTTGTATACTTTTTGACATTAAGTAAAAATCTTTTCATTTCCCCATTATTTTACTTGTTGAACAAAATGGTTATGATTTTATATTAGTTTTTAATTAGATTAGGATTGATTGGTTGCTGTGGATCAATGTCTATTGTATTATTTATTACTACTTCATTTTTTGCTAATATTTGTTATTATTCTTGAATTGTTACGATCATTATTGAGCTTTTACTGTTATTATATTTATTTATTTATTAAAACATTTCTATGCCGCCCCATCGCAATAAAGCCTCGGGGCAGCTTACAACAACAATTAATAACAATTAATTACATATAAAAATCAATTAAACCTCCCCCTGCCCCCGGTGCATCTCGGCAAAAACCTTTAAAATCCAACCCATGCCAAATACCATTAACAATTAAAATCCAATTTAAATAAAAAGGTCTTTGCCTGGCGCCGAAAAACAAATAACAACGGCGCCAGGCAGACCTCTCTGGGGAACGCATTCCATAATTGGGGCGCCACCGCAGAGAAAACCCTCCTCCAGGTACTCACCCTCCTAATCTCATTCCCTGAGGGTTCCAGGAGGAGGGCCTCTGTTGCTGATCTCAAGGGGTGGGAGGGCATATATGGGTGCAAGCACTCCTTTAGGTATCCAGGTCCCAGGCTGTTTAGGGCTTTATATGTCATAACCAACACCTTGAATTGGGCCTGGACTTCAATCGGGAGCCAGTGGAGCTGACAGAGAACTGGGGTTATATGAGAATAACACCCAGTCCCCATCAGCAACCTGGCAGCTCTATTCTGCACCAATTGAAGTATCCGGACCATCTTCAAGGGGAGCCCCACATACAGCACGTTACAGAAATCTAATCAGGAAGTCACCAACACGTGTGTCACTGTTGCCAGGCAGTCGTACTCTAGGAAGGGACACAGCTGATGTATCAGCCGAAGCTGTAGGAAGGCACTCCTCACCACCTCCGTCACCTGACCATGTAATGACAGCTCTGGGTCGAGGAGCACTCCCAAGCTGCGGACCCTGTCCTTTAGAAGGAGTGCAACCCCATCCAGGACCAGGCCCAAGTCCCCCATCCCAAGGCCTGAACTGCCCACCAACAGGACCTCCATCTTCTCTGGATCGAGCTTCAGTTTATTGGCCCTCCTCCAGCCCATTTCCTCAGCCAGGCACCGGTTCAGCACAGCCACTGCCTCACCTGGATTGGTGGAGAACGAGAGGTAGAGCTGGGTATCATCAGCGTACTGATGACTCCACAGCCCACACCCCCTGATGACCTCTCCCAGTGGTTTCATGTAGATATTAAACAGCAAAGGGGACAAAATGGAACCCTGTGGTACTCCATGGCATAGCTGCCATGGTGCAGAGCCATAGTCCCCCAGCACCACCTTCTGGAATCGGCCATTGAGGTAGGAGTGGAACCACTGCAACGCAGTGCCTCCAACCCCCAACCCCGCCAGCCTCTCCAGAAGGATACCATGGTCGATGGTATCGAAAGCCGCTGAGAGGTCCAGGAGAACCAACAGGGACGCACTCCCCCTGTCTCTCTCCCTGCACAGGTCATCATACAGGGCGACCAAGGCAGATTCAGTGCCGTACCCGGGTCTGAAGCCAGACTGAAATGGGGCCAGATAATCCGTCTCATCCAAGAGTACTTGGAGTTGTCCCACCACCACCCGCTCTAGTACCTTGCCCAGGAATGGGATGTTGGCCACCGGTCTATAATTGGCAGCCACCTCTGGACCCAGGGATGCCTTCTTTAGGACTGGCCGGACTACTGCCTCCTTTAAAGGGGCAGGTACCCGGCTGTCTCTTAAAGAGGCGTTGACCACCTCCAGGATCCAGGTTTCAATCCCGTCCTTGGCTTTCTTGAGTAGCCAAGAAGGGCATGGGTCTAGTAAGCAAGTGGTAGGGCGTACTTGTCCAAGCACCTCGTCCACATCATCAGGCCGCAGCAACTGAAATTCATCCAATAATTGTGGACCAGACGGCGTCGATGGCAACTCCCCACCAGAATCTGGTTCCAAAGTAGAGTCAAGCTCGTGGTGTACCTGAGTGATTTTCTCCCTAAAACGCTTGGCAATCTCGTCACAGCGGGCCTTCGAGGGTGGCACCAGATCTTTCTTTGGGCCTGGATGTATTAGGCCCTGCACCACTCAAAAAAGCTCCGCCGGACGGCATTGTGAGGAGGCAATGGAAACGGAGAAGAATTTCTTCTTCGCCATCCTCACTGCCACAGCATAGGCCCAATAATGTGCTCTTAAGTGTGTTTGGTCAGATACACCTCGTGATCTCCTCCACCTATGCTCTAGATGTCTCCCAACCTGCTTCATTGCCTGTAATTTGGTCGTATACCACGGAGATGAACGGGCTCCACCAGGTGGAAGAGGACGCTTGGGAGCGATCGTGTCAATAGCCCTGGTCATCTCCTCATTCCACAGTTCAACCAGGGCATCAACAGGATCACCAGCCTTGTCAACCGGAAAATCCCCCAGAGCTTGCAGGAATCCTTCAGGATCCATCCTGCTCCGGGGGCGGACCAACACAATCGGGTCTGCACCCTTACAGAGGGAGAGGCCACTCTCGAGCTCAAACCTTATCAGGAAGTGATCTGACCATGACAAGGGTGTCAAGCTTAAATTCCTCACCCTCAGATCACCCTCTTTCTGCCCCGTCAAGAAAACCAGGTCCAGAGTGTGCCCACGTTCATGGGTTGGGCCAATAATGTGTTGAGACAGCCCCATGGCCACCATGGAGGCCATGAAGTCCTGAGCTGCCCCGGTAAGAGCTGTCTCAGCATGGAAATTGAAGTCCCCCAGGACTACCATCCTGGGAGTCTTCAACACCAGGTCCGAGATGACCTCCATCAGTTCAGGCAGCGAGTCTGTTGGGCAGAAGGGTGCACGGTACACCAACAGAATCCCCAATCTGTCTCGGCTGCCCAACACCAAGTGGAGGCACTCCAGCCCCGGCCTCGAGAGAACAGGAAGCCCCACAAGGGGAATGGAAGCCCGATAAACCAGAGGGACCCCCCTCCCCTCCCCTCCAGGCGTGGGCAGTGCTGGACCAGAGACCCGGGTGGGCACAGCTGTGAGAGGGAAACATCCCCCCCCTCACCCACCCAGGTCTCGATGATGCAAGCCAGGTTGCCCCCTCATCCACAATCAAGTCATGGATGAGGGCAGATTTATTATGGACCGACCTGGCATTAAGCAACAGCACCGACAGGCCCGGGGGGCAGTTGACAAGTCTACTGGGAACCTGCCGGCTGGGGGAATAACCAGAAAGAGGGACAGATGTTAACCATCTGTCCCTCCTTCTTCTATGCTGACCCATTAGACCCCCCCTCCAGTGCCATAACGCCCATTGCCCATCACCACCCCAATGGCGGTGCTCCCGCACTCCCCAGGTAACAACATAATATCGGCCGAGATGCACCAATTAAAATTAAATAATCTAAAAACCCATAATTAAAACCCCATTTAAAATATTCTACCAGCAAACACCACCCCCAAACCGCCACTAGTCTCTGAGTAAGGCCGACCGCGGCCAGAACCCCTGGCCAGGCCAGCCCCCCGCTCAGCCCCCAAACGGTGACTGCTCTTAGGCCATCGCCCTTCGGCCACCGGCCAGAGGCTGCCGGCCCCCGGTGGCGGCCGGTGCTTTGTGGGCCACAGGGCTCCTCCCCTTGCTTGCCCCACCCGGCACGCCTCTCACATGTGCCGGGGGAGGCAGGCCAGAGACGAGTCCTGGGCCGGTGGTCCTGGCCCTCGCGGCAGGGCGGCGGCAGTGGCAGCGGGAGGCGGTGGGCGGCGGCGCAGCGGCGTGGTCGGGGTCCAACAGCGCAGGTGGAGGTGAGGGCCGTCTGGCACTGATCCCTTCCAGTGGCGGCCGGCGCTTTGTGGGCCGCAGGGCCCCTCCCCTTGCTCGCCCCGCCTGTCATGCCTCTCACATGTGCTGGGGGAGGCAGGTCAGAGACGAGTCCTGGGCCAGTGGTCCTGGCCCTCGCGGTGGGGCGGTGGCATGCCGGGGGAGGCAGCGTGCCGGCGGCGGTGCAGATTTATGCAGTAAATCTTTCTTAGAACATTGCCATAGGATGGTCCATAAAAACTTTAAATAATAAATAAATAAATAAATTTCAATGGGTCTCCTTGAAGCATGACCAAGCCTGAATTGATCCCAAACTCTACACACCAGCTGGACTGAAATGGTTATATTTGGAAGCAGGTTTTGGGGAAATCAAGAGCCTGTTTAGGCAAGCAGCTCTCCTTGCTATCAAACGTCTCTGCATTGATGTTGAAGCCATGCCACATACAATTAAACATCAATTAAAGCCAATTAAGATTCATTTAAAAGCAAGGATCCAACACAAATACACTGTAGTTTGAAATGAGTGTATAAATTAGAAGGAAAAAGGATATAATTTGAGATCAGCTGAGGAAAGACAGAAAATGTCCAGCAGGAAATCAGCTGAAGGAAGTCTTATGCCAAGAGAATAGAAAAGTACATGAAATCCACATGCTTCTCAGCAGGGCTGGTGTCATGGTAGACATTGTCCAGAGCTGGTCTTATTCACACACACACATTCACATGGCTAGACGCACATGGCAAATGATGGCCCATCAGCTGCACTTTCGCCCTTTCTCATATGCCATAGTAACAGTCTGGTGCAACCCAGATTTGAAGATTTCTGCATGTCCTTGTCTCCCATGTTGGGGTGTGTGTGTGAGAGAGAGGTGTCTTCAGCTTGGATTACATGATCTTGGACTTGGAATTCCTCTCCTTTGGAACTCTACAGAGGAACAATTAGCTACCTCGAAATACACACTGGCAGTGCCTTCTGAACCCCCAACATGACTGGGACATCAGATTAGCTCTATGCAGGTGACTAAACTGACCACTGAGATTTACCAGTTAAAAAACCCAAGAAGCCCAAACCCTTCTCAACATGTGGTAGACATTAAGAGAAGAGTGAAATAGGGAATTAGAATGCTACTTCCAGCCACACCTGGGAAAGCAGCTGTATCTTCTATGTGGCCTGTAGTCCCTCATCTAAACCTGTAGTTTATACAGCAAAAGCTGCTTTTCCAGGAACAGTGGACACTACAGGACCAATTTTACAAAAGCCTATCCTCCTCCAATAAAAGCTGAGGGGTAATGGATGCATCCTTGGGGCATATGTTGTGGGTGTGTCCCATAGTGGATCCCTTCTGGATATCTCAGCTTTGCTCTGGATGCTTCATCATTGCTCGTGTTTCTGGACTGATTGGAGTCCACTCAGAGAAGATTCTTCAGTGTGGTGGCCCCCTTCGTGGCACGCCCTGCCTTGGAAAGTAGGCCAGGCAGACACCAACACAATGTTGCTATTGGCACCTCCTGAAAATCTTTATTTTAGGAACTCATGTTTATATTGACTCTGTTTCCAACCTGTTGCAACACTGTGTTCATTCTTTTTATCAGTTTTATTTCTAAACATTTACTACTATGGAAGGTAATGCATCACTTAATTATATTCCCACCATAGTGCCAAAGCCTCCCTTTGGCTGTTGGCCATGGAACTCTCATGATTGGAAAGTCCAAATAAATCCTCAAATAAAATGATATGCTTTTGCATGTTCTTTCATATAAAACCTGGCAGCAATGCCCTTACTCCCCCTCCCCATCTGCAGGGTTTTTCCTTCCTAGTTCCTTCTCAGGAGGGGAGGAAAAACTGCCCCAAGCTATGCTAATGATTCTCCTGCTCTCAGATAAGGCAACACCCTCACCAAAATAGCAATGAATCAAAGTTGCAACTGCATTTCCTTTGCAGTGTAAAAATATCTAGCCAGCTCATGCTTTGTCTTAAGGAATTTTGTATCTCTGATTGCAAAAACCACAACATTTTAAGTCTATTAGATATCTGTAACTCCTGGTTGTTGTATTTGTTATCTGTTACTTAAACCTCTGATGGGTTGTGACACTTTTCCTGATGCCTATGATTTCTCAATGTGTCTGCATTATTCCCCTTGTTCTCACCTTCTCACCCATTCAGAATCTCATCACTGCTTTAAAACTGTGTATGTGGCCCACAACTTATAAAAAACTCTGTCTAGGCTCTGGAAGCTCATAGCCAGTTCAGTATACTGGCTACCTGACCGTGCTGTTGTTGTTCTTCTCTGTCAGAGAGAGATTCCTGGGGTCTCGTGCCAATAAACTGCTGATACTGAATGTAGCATCTTCCCTGTGAACCTAAACCTACATCCTCCTTGTTCTGCGATTCCAAGATTTCCTGACATGGCCTAAAAACTCATCCAGGACTGGAAGGAAAAGGTGCTGTAAGGACTACACAGCATTGGCCTCTCCTGAGAGAACACATGGTCAGCAGCAGCTTTGTCTTGATCAGTGTTCAGACTTTTGGTTAGCCAGCTTCAATCTTGATGAGTGATTTGGAATGTGAAATATATAATAATAATAATAATAATAATGTGTTTTAATGTTATTTCTCCATTGTTTTTCTTGTATATGTTTTGGGTTCTGTCTATTTTTATAGAAAAGTCATTTTCTTTGGAAAAAAGGAAGCTAAATAGAAAGCCGGAATATATTTTTAAAGGGTTGGCATGGTCAGGCACTTGCCAAGGGCCCACACCATGGCAGAGGCCCTCAGGCAAGAGCACCCTGGACATGATCGTCTTCACCATTTTTGCAATGTGCTTGCTTGCCAGCCTCTCGCCCCGGACCAAACAAGAGAAGAAGCATCAGGGAACCCCGCAGCCTCCTTGCTTCTGGACCGGCTCCCTGCCCGCAGAGCAAGCAAGAAGTGGCAGGAATGAGAGAGAGGAAGAGGAGCAAGGGCAGCTGGTGGCTATGTGGCCAAGTGGTTAAGGTGTTCTTAACCCTTCTGATTTGCTCTGTTTCTATGTTTCTGTGGTGGGGAGAGAGGGAGGCCCTTGTAGGCACCTCTCCCAATGGCCTTCAGACACCTGGAACCAGCATTGCATTTCACCGCTTAAAATATAAGAAAAGATGCCCTGCGAGTCCAGCTACCGTTCTGCACCGCAGATCACACATCTGGCTCCCAAAGGCCGCAGCTGTGACTCCTGCACCCCACATGGCTTTTCTGCTTTCCTCTGAGCATCGCCCCACCCAGTAAGAAAACATGTGTGCCTTCTCAAGTCACAGGTTGGAGTTGGGCCCCTGCCAAAGCAGGCTCATCAACTCTGCTGAGCTCCCAGGCAACCCCCCACCCCATCTGAATCTACCAGCGCAGCATGACTGTGACACAAGCCTAGAGACAACTGCATATGAGGCATGATGCAATTGCACACAACTGCTGCAGCCCAGGACTCTGCTGTGCAAAGCTGTGCTCAAGTTCTGCCTTACACTTGGGAAAGCAGAGCTCTCTTCTGCACCCCCAGGGCTGGTTGTGAAACAAGGCACAGCATCCTCTCCTGCCCAGACACCAGAGAATAAGTCAGATTGCTGTGTTGGTCACTGCCCCATCCCCACACTGGGATCCTGATGCCCAGTACTAACTTTCCAATTCCTGAGAGCCACAGTAAGTTCTCAAGCTCAAATCTTCAAAAATGCAGATTTGTCTCAGGACAATTTTGATCAAATACTTCATCCTGAGCTTTTTTTTAGGGTCCCCCCCACCCACCGACTCTTATTCCAAAAGTGTTATTTCAATAAGAATAAAAGATGGTGCCTTCACAACAACAAGTAATTGATTTGTGTTTAGGGCGACAGCAGCTGTTGATTAGGTAATGCTCTGATTCTCCTGCAAAAAGATTTAGATTGTGTTCTAGATTACAATCAGGATGTAGTTTGGACATTTTCTTCAATTCAGACTTTTTGAGAGTTGCAAATATCCCCTGTTGCACTTCAGCTAAAATTGCTGACTTTATTAGTGTTACATTACATCCATGTCCTGACACTTTCCATTTGCAAGGAACCCAAGGCAGCTTACCAGATTTTCCTTCTTCACAACAACTCTGTGAGGTAGGCTAGGCTGAGAGTCAGTGACTGGCCCTCAGTCTCCCCATGATCTTCCTGGCTGAATTTGGACTAGAACCCAGAACTCCTGAGCTGAAGTCCAGTGCTGTAACCACTATGCTACGCTGGTCATTTTCTTTCTATGGGCATTAGAATTGCAGAGTGATCTGCAGTCGTCACTTGGTGCAACTTTTTGCAGCAAAGGGAATGGCCCAACAGAACAGCTGCTTCACACATGGAATGCCCCAGGTTCAACCTGCCATCCCCAGGGACAGTTGGGGAGCCCTCCCTGTCTAAAACCCCGGAGAGAGTCTGGCTGCAGGTTGGTGTAGACCAGAGTGGTCAGGGCAGGGCAGATCAGGGCGATTTCCATCATCCCCAAAAGAGGCAGTGGTGGGCAAGAGGAACCAACAACCTGGCAGCATCCTGTGTTCCTAAGATAAACATCATCCTCTGCTACTTTCTGCCAAATGGGGCTCCCATCCAAAGAGGGCTCCCCAATGTCCGCTGAAGCAGAGCTGCAGGGGTGTGCAAAGCACAGGTGGGAGATGTTCTGATTGGGGAAGGGGTTTACCTTCCTCTCCCTGACCTTCCCAACTTAAATAGCTCCCCTTCCAAAAGTAGGGTCAGCTGCAGAAGGGTCAGTTTCCTTCACTTCCAGACTTCCTTGGGGATCTTAATGGGTTGGATCCAGATCTAGTCACACTTTAAGTCCACTGAAATCCATAGAACTAGTTAGCCATGATGAAATTAAGTCCCATTGATTTCAATGGCTGTGCACTTGTTGTTGTTGTTAGTTGTGAAGTCTTGTCCAACCCATCACAACCCCATGGACCACATTCCTCCAGGCCTTCCTGTCCTCCACCATCCCCCGGAGTCCACCCAAGCTCAAGCCAACTGCTTCAGTGAGTCCATCCAGCCACCTCATCCTCTGCCGTCCCCTTCTTCTTTTGCCATCTATTCTTCCCAGCATTAGACTCTTCTCCAGGGAGTCCTTCCTTCTCATTAGATGGCAAAAGTATTTGAGTTTCATCTTCAGGATCTGGCCTTCTAAAGAGCAGTCAGGGTTGATCTCCTCTAGGACTGACCGGTTTGATCGCCTTGCGGTCCAAGGGACTCGCAGGAGTCTCCTTCAGCAATTCAAGGGCCTCAATCCTTTGGCACTCAGCCTTCCATATGGTCCAGCTTTCACAGCCATACATTGCAACTGGGAAAACCATAGCCTTGACTATATGCACTTTTGTTGGCAGGGTGATGTCTCTGCTTTTTAGTATACTGTCTAGATTTGCCATAGCTCTCTGCCCCAGAAGCAAGCGTCTCTTAATTTCTTGGCTGCAGTCCCCATCTGCAGTGATCTTGGAGCCCTGGAAAATAAAATCTGTCACTACCTCCATTTCTTCCTCATTTATTTGCCAGGAAATGAGAGGACTGGATGCCATGACCTTAGTTTTCTTAATGTTGAGTTTGAAGCCAACTTTTGCACTCTCCTCCTTCACCCTCATCAAGAGGCTCTTTAGTTCCTCTTCACTTTCTGCCATGAGAGTGGTATCACCTGCATATCTGAGGTTGTTGATATTTCTCCCGGCAATCTTAATTCTAACTGGTAATTCATCTAGTCCCGCCTTTCTCATGATGTGCTCTGCATAGAAGTTAAATAGGCAGGGCAACAATATACTGCCTTGCTGAACTCCTTTCTCAATTTTGAACCAATCAGTGGTTCCGTGTCCAGTTCTCACTGTTGCTTCTTGACCTGCATATAGGTTTCTCAAGAGACAAATAAGATGGTCGGGTACTCCCATCTCTTTAAGAACTTGCCACAGTTTGTTGTGATCCACAGAATCAAAGGCTTTAGCATAGTCAATGAAGCAGAAGTAGATGTTTTTTCTGGAACTCCCTAGCTTTCTCCATGATCCAGCGTATCATGGAGAGGATCTCTAGTTCCTCTCCCTCTTCGAAATCCTGCCTGTACTTCTGGTAGTTCTCGGTCCACATACTGCTGGAGCCTAGCTTGTAGGATTTTGAGCATCACTTTGCTGGTATGTGAAATGACTGCAATGGTGCAGTAGTTTGAACATTCTTTGGCATTGCCCTTCTTTGGGATGGGAATGTAAACTGACCTTTTCCAATCCTGTGACCACTGCTGAGTTTTCCAAATTTGCTGGCATATTGAGTGTAGCACTTTTACTGCATCGTCTTTTCAGATTTTGAATAGTTCAGCTGGAATGCTGTCACCTCCACTAGCTTTGTTGTTGCTCAGACTTCCTAAGGCCCATTTGACTTCACATTCCAGGATGTCTGGCTCGAGGTCAGTGACCACCCCATCATGGTTATCAGGGACGTTAAGCTCTTTCTTGTATAGTTCCTCTGTGTAATCTTGCCACCTCTTCTTAATCTCTTCTGCCTCTGTTAGGTCCCTGCCATTTTGGTCCTTTATCATGCCCATCTTTACATGAAACGTTCCCTTCATATCTCCAATTTTCTTGAAGAGATCTCTGCTCCTCCCTATTCTATTGTTTTCTTCTATTTCTTTGCACTGTTCATTTAAGAAGGCATTCTTATCTCTTCTAGCTATTCTCTGGAATTCTGCATTCAGTTGGGTGTATCTTTCTCCCTTGCCTTTCCCTTCCCTTCTTTCCTCAGCTATTTGTAAAGCTTCCTCAGGCAGCCATTTTGCTTTCTTGCATTTCTTTTTCTTTGGGATGGTTTTAGTTGCTACCTCTTGTACAATGTTGCGAACCTCCGTCCATAGCTCTTCAGGCACTCTGTCTATAAGATCTAATTCCTTAAATCTATTTGTCACCTCTACTGTATATTCATCAGGGATATGATTTAGGTCATACCTGAGTGGCGTAGTGCTTTTCCCTACTTTCTTCAATTTAAGCCTAAATTTTGCAAGAAGAAGCTCATGATCTGAGCCACAGTCAGCTCCTGGTCTAGTTTTTACTGACTGTATAGAGTTTCTCCATCTTTGGCTGCAGAGCACATAATCAATCTGATTTCTGTGTTGACCGTCTGGTGATGTCCATGTGTAGAGTCATCTCTTGGGTTGTTGGAAAAGAGTGTTTGCTATGACCATCGTATTCTCTTGACAAAATTCTACCAGCCTGTGCCCTGCTTCATTTTGTACTCCAAGGCCAAACTTGCCTCTTATTCCGGTTATCTTTTGGCTTCCTACTTTAGCATTCCAATCCTCCATGATGATAAGGTCATCATTTTTTGGTGTTAATTCTAGAAGGTGTTATAGACCTTCACAGAACTGGTCAACTTCAGCCTCTTGAGCACCTGTGGTTGGGGCCTAGACTTGGACTATTGTGATGTTGAATGGTTTTCCTTGGATTTGAAATGAGATCATTCTGTCATTTTGGAGGTTGTATCCCAGTACTGCTTTTCCTACTCTTTTATTGACTATGAAGGTTACTCCATTTCTTCTGAGGGATTCTTGCCCACAGTAGTATACCTGATGGTCATCTGAATTAAATTCACCCATTGCTGTCCTTTTTAGTTCACTGATTCCTAAGATGTCGATGTTCAGTCTTGTCATCTCTTGTTTGACCACATCCTGTTTGCCCTGATTCATGGATCTTACATTCCAGGTTCCTATGGAGTATAGATCTTTACAGCATCGGACTTTCCTTTCACCACCAGATACATCTGCAACTGAGTGTCCTTTTGGCTTTGACCCAGTCGCTTCATTCTTTCTGGCGCTACTAGTACTAGTCCTTTGTGCACTAAGCATGACTAAATTTGGCTCTGACTGAATATCAGTTTATGAAGGGGTGTGTGTGATGAGGATCATGAAGTTGAGGTGAGGGATATGAGTTAAATTAAACCCAGATCCCCTTAGGCCTGATCCAAATCAGTTTCCTGAGCCTGTTTTTAACAGGAAGACTAAAAGGTCAGTTATGGGCCTTCTGTGTCCCATCTAGTTTCTTCTTGAGCTTCTTGGAAGAGGGACAAAGCATGGTCATGAGTAAGAAATACCTCCACCACCTAGGCAGCTACCATGTGCTTCAGAGGTCTATAGTCCTTAAGAACTCAGACTACATAAAGCCAAATGGCCTCTACTTTGCCTCCTCAAAGTGAGAGGGTCCTCTCCCTGTTACGAAGAAGGGAGATTTCATAAACAGCTTGACTTAATAGGGCTTCTATCAGAACCAGGTTTCTCACAGCACAAATGTCTCTCATGTTCAACAGCCTCATCTGTCAAAAGCACCTTCCTTCCTTCCTTCCTTCCTTCCTTCCTTCCTTCCTTCCTTCCTATTGGGCACTAGTGGTCTTTTCCCTTTTCCATAAAAGATCTAACAGGCATTCAGAAGGGATTTTTATTCTGCCATTGCCTGCCCTATTCATGGAATCTTACAGGTGATCAAGGTGCCCACACCTTTTGCTTGGAACCCACCCATGTTTTCCCAAGAATTCTTCTTTCCACTGGCGAGCTTAAGGAGAAAAAGAGGGAAAGGGTGCATAATGCCTTTTGACTGGCTGTGCTAGTAACCCTCCATCAGGATAGATCCATAATGTCCACAAAGTGATGTATTTTAAGATCAAACTGCATGTTACATTGAGTAATCTTTCTGTTTTGCTCCAGAATGTGTGTTTGGCCCTGTTTCAGTTTGGAGACAATTGTGTACCAGGAGAGCATTAAACTGCCCACCAATAGTTTTTTCTGAAATACTCCACCCATGGGGGAGTTAAAAGTAAGCAGTGGTTTAAACCGCTGTGCTGCTGGGCTGGTTGATCGAAAGGTCGCCGGTTCGAATCTGCACATGGGGTGAGCTCCCGTGCGCTGTCCCAGCTCCTGCCAACCTTGCAGTTCGAAAGCATGCAAATGCAAGTAGATAAAAAGGTACCACTTCGGTGGGCAGGTAACAGCGTTCCGTGCACTTCGGTGTTTAGTCATGCCGGCCACATGACCACGGAGACTGTCTGCGGACAAACGCTGGCTCCCTCGGCTAGGAAACGGAGATGAGCACCGCCCCCTAGAGTCAGGCATGACTGGACCTAATGTCAAGGGGAAACCTTTACCTTTACCTTTATTGAGGCTTTCTCACCACCCCCTTTTTAAATCCATCCTACACAGAGGGGGAATTTGGGGTGGAAATTGTGGGTTTGATGCTGCCCCTCCTGCTTTGTGCTGACCCTGATCCAAATTGGGGCTGCATGCACTTATTCTGACATAAAAAGAAAGAAGAACAAGAAAAAAATATTATCCTCAGACACATGCTATGTAATTATGTAAGGTGTGGTTTGATGCTCAAATAGGTCACTTTTTCATGCAGCTTAATTGGCTACGATGCACATGAGACTTCGGGATACACTTAAGGTGGGGTATAAATGTAATGTGATAGAAAAATAAGAAAGGTGAGATATAAATGTTATAAAAACATTGCATTTTTAAAATAAAATAAAGATGAATCTTGAGTCAGAAATCATCATCATGAAGCTGCACAGAAAGTGAGAGTTGGGGGCAAAGGCGAACTCACACTATTGTTTTAGGTTCCTTGCAAAGGGCAGCAGCTGGAATGGTTTGTTTCAAGGGTTTTAAGGGCTCCGTTAAGGACTTAACAGATCTGGCCTTGTAGCAGAGAAGGGGGGTCCTGCTGGAAGCACCTGCCTTATATGTCTTTGTCTGTCATAACGTCTTACGGGTAAAAGCAGAGCGTGTGATCTCATTGTACTTCAAAATTTCCCAGCCTCTCTGCTGGAGGGAGACGGAGACTGGTGATAAGATCAAGTCGTGCATTTTTACTTCCACGTACTCAGGCTGAAAGTGACATGGGACTGCCATTTTTGACAGCAGTCATGCATATCCTATAACATCGAGTTTCCCCCTTACTTCAGCTGAAGTCAATACACATTTTATTTTTGGCCTGTGCCTTCTTCACTCCAGCGGGACTATGATGTGTCAAACATTCTTGTTACCGACAACTTTAGCCCTGTTAGACAACATTTCCTCCAAGGGTTTTTTTAGGCAGTGGGACAACTTGCAGGGCACAATTTGAAGCTCTTGGGTCCACTTTCCAAAGATAGGGCCAAATGCAACAGGGGTGGGGATCCAATACTGAAAACACCGGCATGTTTTAGTTTGAAGCTCTTACTGCCCATACTCTTAGGGGAAATATGCCAGGCTTCTAGAACAGGGGAGGAAACCTGCACAAAACCCAGGAAGCAGCCAGATGATTGGTGGTTGGGGAAGGGGGCAGGGCTGAGGAAAAGGGCATGAACATCCAGGAACCCCGAAGAGCCAGACTGGGACCCCAAGTGGGCTCCAGAGTTGCCTCCCGGGTCTGCAGTTCTACACCTCTGAATCACAGCCTCTTCTGCATGAATGCCACATCTCTCTGGGGTGGTGGGCAAGCCTAGCAAAGTTACTTGAATAGTTTCTAGAGAAGAGCTATAAAGAAGGAAGGAAGGAAGGGAGGGAGGGAGGGAGGAAAAGGTCACGTAGGGGCAGTGTAAAATGTAATCTGAATTTATGTGGCTTTATGGGTCATTTTGGATTTTCATGTTTAATCAAGTGTACTCCATTTGCAACCTGCCCAGCACAACACAGATCATGACCTGCATTCCACTGCCAACCGAGCGATGAAGGAAATGCCGGTTTTTGTGGTATGACCAGGGTTAGCAAAAACATATACATGTGTGTGAAATTGTTGGTTATCTGAAGAGTACAGTTAGGGCCACTATCTCATGGGTTATGCCCTTGCAAGAGGAAGCCATTGAACTGTGGAGAGTCCATGCATTCAGGGCCTTCCTGGGCTGGAGCAAGAGGTGTGGTGGAAGCCATGTTTGCCTCACCATTCTTTGTGATGGATGAGCTTTTTTGCCCTTCTGGCATTGGCACTTCAGAGTGGGAGGGAAGGAGGATGGAAGATGCGCAGGACAGCTCATACATTGCTCTCTTTTCCTTCCTGACCACCAGAATGCCCTCTTCCCCCACTCCCCAAGGCCAATTTCCCCATCTCAGAGGCCAGTGGTGCAGTCTCTTCCATGCTGGCTGCACGGGATCAGGGGAGGAGAGTCAGATCTCTGGCACTCTCCAACCTTGAAGGGATGCAGCCCTCCTTTCCCATGGCCCCTCAAACCTTGCCTGGGAGCCACAGGATTGCTCCCTGTGAGAATAGCTCATGAGTTAAACTGACCTTGGTAAAACACACTGGCTCTGCTATATTTTGCAAAAGGCAGGACAGAAACCAAACAATGTGGAAAGGTCCTAGCTTGCAAAAGAGTCCTGGGTAAATTGAAAGCATTTTTATCTGGACTATCGTAACACACTCTCTGTGGGGCTTTGTGTTGAAAACAGTCCAGAGACTTCAATTAATTCAAAATAGGGCCACAAGGCTATTAACAGGAACCAGCTCATGAGAACATATTATGCCAGTCCTTTCAGCTGCACTGGTTGCCCACTGAAGTCTGCGCCAAATTCAAAGGACTAGTGCTAATGTTAAAAGCCCTAAATGGCTTGCAGTCAGGTTATCTAAAGGAGCATCTTATTCAGCATGTACCTACCCTGTTCCTAAAGTTATCTTCTGAGGGCCTTCTCAGGGAGCTGCCTCCAAACAAATAAATAGGGTGGCTACCAGGAGAAGGGCCTTTTCAGTTGTGGCTACCAGGAGAAGGGCCTTTTCAGTTGATTATGGAATCAACTCCCCAAAGAGGCATTCAAGGCCAAACTGGACAGCCAATTGAGTGGGATGGTGTAACTTGGTGTCCTGCAACAGCAGCAGGTTGGGCCTGATGGTCTTCATGGCCCCTTCCAACTCTACTATTCTATGATCCTATGACTGTGGTTACTGAGGATCTATTGTCATCATTTCATTATTGCATTATTGTTTTCTCATGTATTATATATAGTCTTTATTCTTGTCCTATGTCCTTTGAAATGTGAGAACTGCCCAGAGTACCTTCTGGCTATTAACCAGTACAGAAATAAAATAAGCAAACAATATATCTTGTGATTGACCATTGTTACCCATACCAGATTCCCAGTCAAATGCTGAATGGCACAGCCTTGCATGTGTTTACAGCTATGCTGGCTGGGGCATGCAGAGAGTTATGGGACGTTTTCCCTCCCTGAGCATGTGTAGGATTGCCCCCTAAATGGTTTGCTTCTGCCACTGGGGGAGATAGGATGCTGGGCTGTAGGCCAACAGGGCCATTGCAGCTCCTTTGTTCATGGCCACCCTTTACTTGGCTTCAGTTTCTTCCCAGAGTTGCTGCCTTGTTCCCGAGGGAGATGGGAGGGGAGAGTCAATTGTGGGGGATGATGAGCCGGTTGCACCGAGACTCCCCATTGATTTCCTATTATGAAGTTCAGTAAGAAAAATGACATTATCTCGTTACGGAACCAGCACTCTGATTTGTCGCATTCCATTCGTGTCCTGGCTGGAATAGGAATTGATTTTGCAGACTCCAGTGCCATATTACTCACTGGCAGGGCGAGAGGCAGCGAGGGAGGGGAGGAGATGGAAAGGGTCAGCACAGGCTAACTGGTCTCGCTTCCAGGTAATGGAGACCCAGAGTGACCCCCGGCAAAACCTCAGCTCCATGTGCTGGAAATGTGAGCCTAGACGTGAGATCTCCTCAGGCTCTCTGCTGCCGAAGGGGCAGGAGTCTGAATGGAGAGTGAAAGAACTTCAGAGGGGTCATGTTTACAGGAAGAGGTCTAGGCTAATCTGGAGGGAGATGTGGGCTGCAAAGCACTGGTTATGCTTTAGAAGTATTGTCTGGGTGTTGATACTTCAGAAGCAAAGCAGAGAATTGATCAGACCTGAATAAGATTACTTTCTACCCCAAGCAGTCGGGGTGGCCACTGCTTGGGGTGGAACTGCTTTGAAAGAGGATTGGACAAATTCATGGAGGACAGAGATGCAAGAGAGGCCCATGCGGGCTAGTGCCTTGACTCTTTCAACTGAAGTCCTGAATCTCAGGGAAGCCACCTGCCCCACCAGTCTGCCATGCATGGGCACTTGCTAAAATAGATTCAAGGGTGCTGATTATTTCTCTCGTATCCAGTCCCCCTAGATAAGCTAAACTTTTGCCATCAAGGTGGTTCACTTGGAACAACAGAAACTTGAAATAATACAGAAGATGAGCATGGGAAAACAGTAAAGGTGCAATCTAAGGGGAATGCTCAATTCCTGGAACCCTCCAATCTTGGAGAATTATGGCCATCCTATGCAGGGTGAGGGAGTCTGGACACACTCATCTCCTCCCTGCAGAACACAGCAAGTCAGCAAGAGTTCCCATATGGAGAGCTGCATATGGGGAGGGGAGTTGGCTGGACCCCTTCCAGGATACATTCTATCCTAGTGGCCCCAGCCTCCTTCCCTCCCCACTTCCCCAGAGGGCACCCTAGCCCCTCCTCTGAGGTCACTCCTATGACCTCAGAGAAGCTGTCCATGTGGTTCTTTCTGTGACAGCTGCAGCAGTGGGGAGTGAGGAATCTGAGCACCTTAGGATTGCTCTCCAAGCATTAAAAATGGAAAAAGCTGAATTCAGAAGATGGTGTCCTCTAAGTTCATGCTTCCTTCCAAATTGGTGAAGTATCTTCCAAATGGGGTTGCAACGAAGCTCCATGGAATCCATCCTTATTATTCCCAGATTTCTTTTCATGCTTGGCCCAGTTTTAGGAAGTGCATGAACCAAAAGGAAATCCAGGAATAATTGTGGAGTCCCAGCTACACAGTCAGCAATGTTCTCCCAGGTCACTTGCACCAGAAAGAAAGGCTCCACATCACATGCTTGGAAGAAGGATGCTGCTTGTGCAGCAGTTGTGCGGTGCTCAGTTCCTGGCAAGTGCTGTGCAAACCCCTTATACATGCATCAAGAAGCACACTCACAGCCACACTTGGAATTGCACGCTTGGTGCAAAGAAGGGGTCTACTAGTATTATCAAGAGTTTGTGGATTTGATCTCGGCTCAGCCCACTTCCTGGGCAGGTCCAAGTACAGGAAAGAAGTCTGGTGAGCACAAGAGATCTTGTATAATAGAACAGCATACAAAAGCTTTTAATTAATTAATTAATAAGAGAGAGAGCTGAATTCCAGATGGATCTTTGCACCCCTGCTCGGAAGTAAGTTCTCTGTCCCAGCTTCAACTTACACCTTTTACCATCATTGTAGAATAAATACCTGGCGAGTTAGCCCAGTGCACCGAGGCATCTTCTGTTTTTCTTACAGGAGTAACAGCATGTCCTTTACAGGTAGGTTTTTCTCATGGTTTTTCTTTGCCTTTCTATGTGACCATTTATACAACCACAAGGTGATGCTGCAATATAGCACAATTGCTGAAATATGCAGCCTTGTTGGAACACAATAGCTTGAAGACAACTGATTACCCCATTCCAAAGAACAGTGAGCAGATGACTACAAACTATGAGAGCAACCCAGAAAGACAATCTTACATAATGTTTGCATAAGCTCCCATGAGAATCATGAGCGCACAATATATGGCTCCTGTGGAGAACCACTAAGACAGCATGGGAAATTTCTCGAGGTTCTTCTTTGAAAAGCAGACACCAGCTCTCCCTCCCAACCCCTGTGAAATACTTTTTACTATTCTGAATCCTTTCTCCCTTTGGGGTTGATGAAATGACATCCATTTCTATAAGTACTATGGACCATTTTGCAGACTTCTAGGTACCAAAGTGGTCTTACAGCAAGCAAGACTGTTGGTCTGTGACTATGAGCAGCTTGCCAGTGATCCAGGCTGGATTCTTTCCCAGCTGGACTGGACTGGACTACTGTAATGTACTCTATGTGGGGCTGCCCTTGAAGATGGTCCAGATACTTCAACTGGTTCAGAATAGAGCTGCCAGGTTGTTATCAGGGACCAGCAGGTATGAACACATAATGCTGGTCCTTTTCCACCTACACTGGCTACTAGTTAAAGTCCAGACCCAATTTAAGGTGATGGTGATGACCTATAAATCCCTAAATAGCTTAAGGCTTGATTACCTGAAGGAGCATCTCATTCCATACGTGCCTGCCCATCCCTTAAGATCTGGGGCAGACGCCCTTCTCCACATCCCCCCCCCCCACCTGAAGGAGATTAGGAGGGTGACTATTCGGAGAAGGACCTCCTCTGTAGTGGCACCCCAATGTGGAATTTGCTCCCCAGAGAGTTTCACCTGGTGCCATCACTTTATTCTTTTTGGCACCAGGCTAAAACCTTTTTATTTTCCCAATGTTTTAAGATCTGATTGTTTTAATTGGGGTTTTATTGTCAGTTGAATTTTTTAGGATGCTGTTTTATTTTATATCGTTGTATTGTTAAACCATCCTGAGACTTCGGTAAGGGACAGTCTAGAAAAGTTTTGAATGAATGAATGAATGAATGAATGAATGAGCAAGCCCTATGTGGCAATGGGGGGAACTGAACCGAGGGCCATCTGCATGGAACTAGCTGCTCTCCCCCTGAGCAACGGTCCATCTCCTCTGAAAGATCTCCATGCTTTGCTTCCTTTTCTCCAACTGTTATATCAACCTCCTGCAATCTAGTACACTCCAGGTGTTTTGGACTCTAATTTCCAGGATTTCCCCTCTTTTGTCATGTGGCCTGGGGATAATGGGATATGAACCCTAAAATTCTGGAGGAGAAGGCTGTATTGCACATTCAGGACACCCTCCAAGGCAGTCAGGGTCAATTTCCTCTTGAAGATCTGGATATTTGAAGACAGGTCTGGACAAAATCCAAACCTGTCTCAGCAACTCTGGGGTCTCTGCAGCAACCTCCTCAAAACAACAATGCTGAACTGCTCCCTTGAAACAAGGCACTGCAAGGGCACTGCTAACATTTTCTGGAAGAGTGGTCTGTTTTCCAGTTGCAATATAAATAGTGACTTGAGAATAGCCAGGAATGTTTTCACAATGCAATTGCTCTAGGTTGTCACAGGGCCCTGCAGGTTGCTCCAAACCATCTATAATGCAAACTGATCGGGTCTGCTAGTCCTTACAGCTCTTCTTCCATCCTTATCCTCTGCTGGACAAACAACATCATCAGAGGAAAAAAGTATCCAAGGCAGCGAGAGGCCACATGTTTACTCACAAGTAAGCAATGCAGAGCTATACAAGACAGGGCTCAAAAGTAAGCAAAGTTTGAAGTACAGTGATACCTTGGTTCATGAACTTAATTCATTCTAGGACTCTGCTTGCAACCCTTGTTGTTGTTAGTCATAAAGTCGTGTCCGACCCATTGCGATCCCATGGACAACATTCCTCCAGGCCTTCCTGTTCACCATCCCCCGAGTCAACTTAAGCTCACACCGACTGCTTCAGTGACTCCATCCAGCCACCTCATTCTCTGCAGTCCCCTTCTTCTTTTGCCATCTATTGTTCACAACATTAGACTCTTCTCCAGGGAGTCTTCTCATTAGGTGGCCAAAGTATTTGAGTTTCATCTTCAGGATCTGGCCTTCTAAAGAGCAGTCAGGGTTGATCTCCTCTAGGACTGACCGGTTTGATCGCCTTGTGGTCCAAGGGACTCGCAGGAGTCTCCTCCAGCACCACAATTCAAAGGCCTCAATTCTTCAGTGCTCAGCCTTCCTTATGGTCCAACTTTCACAGCCATACATTGCAACTGGGAAAACCATAGCCTTGACTATACACACTTTTGTTGGCAGGGTGATATCTCTGCTTTTTAGTATACTGTCTAGATTTGCCATAGCTTTCCTCCCCAGGAGCAAGCATCTTTTAATTTCTTGGCTGCAGTCCCCATCTGCAGTGATCTTGGAGCCCAGGAAAATAAAATCTGTGACTACCTCCATTTCTTCCCCATCTATTTGCCAGGAAGTGAGAGGACCGGATGATGATCTTAGTTTTCTTAATGTTGAGTTTCAGGCCAACTTTTGCACTCTCCTCCTTCACCCGCATCAAGAGGCTCTTTAGTTCCTCTTCACTTTCTGCCATGAGAGTGGTATCATCTGCATATCTGAGGTTGTTGATATTTCTCCCAGCAATCTTAATTCCAACTGGTGATTCATCTAGCCCCACCTTTCTCATGATGTGCTCTGTATATAAGTTAAATAGGCAGGGTGACAGTATACAGCCTTGCCGAACTCCTTTCTCAATTTTGAACCAACCAGTGGTTCCGTGTCCAGTTCTCACTGTTGCTTCTTGACTCACATATAGGTTTCTCAAGAGACTAATAAGATGGTCAGGTACTCCCATCTCTTTAAGAACTTGCCACAATTTGTTGTGGTCCACACAATCAAAAGCGCTTGCAACCCTAACTGGTCGCAAACCAAGTCAAATTTCTCCATAAGGTTCAATGTACATAAGGTTAATCTGTTCTGAACCATAACTTTATGTTATATATAAAGAACGGCATATAAAATTTTTAAATCATGGGTCCTCAAACTACAGCCCGCGGGACGAATCCAGCCCGCCATGGCCATCCATCCAGCCCACGCAGCTGTTCCTGCCAGCGCGTGCACTTGCTGTGCGGGCAGGGAGGTGGTGCTTGCTCGCTTGGAGATGGTCTCTGAGCGAGCGAGCCACCGCCGCACGTGACTGATGGCACCTCACCAGCCCACGCCCCCAGGCATCCCCACCTCACCGGCCTGCGTGTGTAGCTGCTGCCTTTCAACTGGCCCCCTATCGAAAAAGTTTGAAGACCCCTGTTTTAAATAAATGAATACGTAATATTTTTTTAAAACCACAAAAATATAAGCCACATCCCTGGACTGCAGGCCAAGCCACGGCCACCTTGCCAAGCCTGGGGGCAGACTGGCTGAAGCAGAGCAGGAGCAGGGCTGCAGCTCCTGTACCTCCACCACAGCCTTCTCAGGGCAAGTTGCCACTGCCAAGCAGCCGCCACGCTTCTTCCCGCTGCTGTGGGGAGAGGCAGGAGGCACCCCATTCTGGAGGCTGCAGCCCCATCCCTCGCCTCCCTTCGGCTTGGCCTGAGGAAAGCAGCCCTTACCTCCCTCCTCCCAGCCTTCTCCCGGCCAGTGCAGCCGCCCCGTGCCTGCCTCCCCCGGCCTCCCCCTCCCCCTCCCAGGGCCAGGCAAGTGTCTGCGAAGGGACCTTCCTCCAGCTTGGAAGCAGGGCGGTGGCGAGGAGCCAGGAAGGCCCCAACCAAGGTGAGCACACCCTCATGGCTCCCCCTCATGGTGGGTGGGAAGAAAGTTATAGTTTGGAGTGTTCCTGCAGGGAAGATGGCCCCAATTGTGGTCATCACCCAATGCAGAGTTTGCGAACGGAGGCAAAATGTTGCCAAAACTTCTGTTCCTGACCCATTTTGGTCATGAATTGAGGTGTTCATGAACCAAGGTACCACTGTACTTTCTTTCCAGCTCCTGCATCTCTGCAGTGAAAAAATCTTATTTTCATTAGCATCTGATTGGAGATAAGAATGTTTTCCTGCCAGGAGAGGGCAGCAGGGTCTGGGGAAGAGGTTGCCAGGTTAGGTGAGGAAAGCCCTGTCAAAGAAATTTAGTCAAAGGGTAAGCTTTGAGCTCAAACAGATCAGCAAACACTACATTATGGAATATACACAAGTTTAGACTATTTGCACTATGGGCCCTGCTCCTCCAGTAGAGTTCTGTCGCTTGGATCTAGAGGAACAAACTGATTTTGTGTGTTCCTCAGGAAAGTTTGAGTCAATCCTAAGAAGACCATCAACCAACCAGTTCTTCTCACAGATTGGTCTACACAGCCAAGTACAAGGAAGGAATGTGTGCAATAGAATGAATGTGCCTGAAGAGGAATCACTTCAATGACACAAGAAACTGAATGAAATCACATTTTACATAGAGAAGATGAGAAGATGCCAACTGGGCATAGGGAGGATGTTCTTATGGGTTCTGAGCATAAACAAGCTCATTCAACACCTTCTAGAAGGAAATGCAGTTGAGGCATAACCTATCCAGTCTCCCTTCTAACTGAAGCAGTTCAACATTTCATCTATTTCTGTCCCAAGGAGGTTTGGGAAATTGGTCTCTCCTTTCGTTTTATTCTCAAGTCAGCCATGTGAGGTAGGTTAAGCTAAGATGGTGGTTGTCCCTTCCATAGGGTTGGCTCTTTAGTTGGGCAGTCATCTCAAAACGCAGATGCTGGGAGGAGCAGGAAAATGTTGGAGAGACCCATCTGCCATGTTGCCTGCCCTGCACCCCCTAAGCTACCCTGATGCCTTCACGTGCAGTGGAGGGTGGTGTCCCATGACCCGCGTGAAGGAAGATTCCAGGTCCTATTCAACCACCTTTTGTAAATGGAATGGGAGGGCAGCAACTGGTCCTTTGCCTCAGATGGTGGAAGGTCTTGGACCAGCCTTGGCCTCCAGTGAGTTTCCTGGTGGTGGGGGGGTGGGGGTGGGGGGGGGTCTTTATCAAGTTCTATTCCATTTTCGACACCACACAGACTAACGAAAGGGTGTCTGGAATTAAGAACATGGGCCTTTCCCAGCATAATGCCTTCCAAATGGCTTCCAAGGATGGGACTATGACTTCCAGCATTTTTGACCAACGGCCGTTCCAGCTGGAGCTGATGGGAGCTGAAGGCCCAAACATATGGAGAACACGAGGTTGGGGAAGACTACTAAACATATAAAAAGAGTGCCCTCCCTAACTGTGACATGACACCAGAACAGAAGCAAACATCTGGCCTTCACAAATATTTTCCAACTCACTCCTGAATACCAAGAGCCCTTTTGTTCCCACAGCCATCTCAGGGAGATTCTCCCAGCATTGCATTGCATCATAGTTCTAACCCATTTCTTAATGAGCGAACTAAATGTGTTAATGACTGCGCAGTGTTTTGATGAGAGGGTAGAATGGAATGCTTCTCCCCACTGAGTGCTAAGGTTGGGTTTTGCAGGGCTGAGTTGGGCTGCCCTGGCCTGGCATTCAAGACTGAGGAACAGCAGTGCAGGCCTGTAAAACTGAATCAAGCCAAGTCATACTTTGGGGGGTTTTCAGCACCAAGGACAGTACCACACACTCAGCCAAGTATATATTTTATATATTATTTATTATCAATAATAAATATTCACACATTCAACTGATTTGCATAGTGCAGAAATCAGAATCACTGTGGTGTAGAATTTAAAGTTATTTATTTATCTGAATACAGACAGCTCTTAACTGCTAATATTTTTTGCAGCAGGCAGTTGGATTGCTAGTCCCAAAGGATAGGAGATGTAAGAGCTGGTAAAATGAGAGTAAAAATAGGGTAAATGAAGCAGGATGGGAAAATAGATCTTAGATATGTCTAAGTAGCAAACTCAGTTCAGTTACTTGTAACAGCTTTTCTGGACAAACCTTTAAAGTTCTGTTCTTCTTCCTGAAGAAGAGTTCTGTGGATCAAAAAAGCTTGCATACTCCTGCTCTACCTTTATAGGTTAAAAAAAGGTTATTTTTTCCCTGTTTTGTATCTCTTACAAATAATTTGTTCAGTCATATCTGGAATGGCAGAAAACCACCGTCTAAGGCTCAGAACCCAGGAGAGCTTCAGCTGTCTCTCAGCTGTTTGGGGAGGCAGTGAATGAAGCTAAAGCTTGTCTAAGCGGAATGCAGAGGAAGGCATACTTTGGGTAAAGACCCTGTGGATGCAGGGCCAAGGTCCTCTTTCATCATAAGAGTCCAGGTCAGTTTCAGAGAAGCTCTGGCAGAAGACCATGTTCCAGTGATGGATTGAGCCAAAGGCGAAGGGGGTCAATGCAAAGGCAAAAGAAGTGAGGATCACAATACAAAACATACCAGGATGTTGTTGCTTGAAGTATTTCCTGCCAGTGGCTAAGCCTTAGATGAGGCATTTTTTTTCCTGAAAGAATGAGGGAAAACACTGCACAAAAGCCAGGACAACACTAAAAGATGGGTGATTGGGAGAAAGAGGGTGGGATTGGGGAATGGGAACTCTGGAAGCCATATTTGCACCCCCAGGAATTTGGTTCCTGTGCCTGAGATTCCCCTTTCCTTTTCCGAGATGTGGCTGTAAGCACTGACAGGAGGTAAGGCAACCTTTCCTAGCCCCCATCCCCGCCCCAGTCACTGCAATAAGAAGATGCATAATGACATAATAATGCATAATAATTGCATAATGATACAATACTTCCCTTTAATGTCAGAAAGGGCTGGCATAGCAGACTAAGACCTGACACAACCTTCCAGATAAAAAGAAGTTCCATGGAAGGGCTGAGTCTCTCCCTCCCTCCCTCCCTCCCTCTTTCACACACACACACACACACACAAATGTGCATGCAGAAACTGTGTACTAGTTATAGGAAGAGCACCTCCATCCCAAAGATTTTAGGTCCATGTACACAAAAATCAACAATTCAGTGCAGGAGAAACAACATACAATGTAAATCAGAACAGGAAAGAAGAGAAGAGAACTAAAGAGAAGAGAAGGAAGAGCAAGAGAAAAGCACCGCTTTTCAACATAAATTAAAATGTATGTGCCTGGATGAATTCAGTAATTTCAACCTGGTACTGAAAAGAATACCATGATGGTACTTGGAGTACCTGCTGCCAAAGGAGGGATTTTGAAGTCTGAGTTCCACCACAAAGAAGGCCTTGGCTTGGCAGCTGATAAATGAAACTATTATTACAGAATTAATATGGAGTGGTGCAGCTGTTGGGAGCTAGCTGAGCCAAACAGGAAGCCCAGTTATAGCTGTTCCTGTCCAAGGTCCAGCCTGGGTGGACAGGGGAAGTGCAAAGCTGAGATTATCTCCCTGTTCTCACCTGCAGTTTGCTTTGTTAATCAGGTAGAGCAACTCCACAAGGACCTTGGATTGTTAGACCCTGGAGCTCCTGCCTGTGTGAATCTCCAGCAGAAATTGCCACCCATGAAGATCCTACATGTGCACGAACTGAGTCACTACCAAGTAATACTAAATGTACTGACACACACATGTTCTATGGAAGGCATCTGAACAATCTTCCTCCAGGATTCATGTGGTTTCCTGCACAGAATTTCTGACCACAGATCTCGAGAAGGTCACAGAGAATAACACTCCTAAGTGGCCAGGGGTCAGCAAAAATCATGAGAAGCAAATGGCTCTCTGGGTGCAGTCCTTATGGTAGTAGGAGAAAAGGATCATTGCCCTGGTCCATCTACTCAAATTCTTTCTTTCTGACCCAGGGCAGCCTCTGGTCAAAGAGGATGTGCAGGCTTTTGAAGACTGCAAAAACCTCTTTAACCTATTTGACTATTTCTCTGACCCTGCACAGAGGGTCAGAGAAATTGAGCATTTGTATTTGGGTCTCCATTTTACCATCTTTGTGGGTGGGGGGAACAGTCCATATCTGCCTCTGACTGATAAACTGGATCCAATTCCCTGAGAATGGAAAACAGCCACTGAGATCAGGCAAACCAGGCTAATTATGCAAAATGAGATATAAATTTAGTGAAGGTAAGCACTTCTTTTCTCTTTATTTTGGGAGAATTCTCATTATTTTTAATTTGCCATCAGGGCCTATGCAGATGACAGAGTGTGTGACCCTTGGATTCCTGAAGAGAGATGCGGAGGAGAGGTGTGAAACGTTAATTCGAACAGTGCAGGGCTTAGAAACTGAGTACCGTGTGCCTTTTCTCCTTGGAAGCGAGACCCTTCATTTGCAGAGTTAGGGAAACAGGAGCAAATTGCCGCAAGTGAAGTCAGGGAGGGAGCATGAAAAACGGGGAATAAGATGCAAAGGAAGGAAGGAAAGAAGGAGGAGATGAAGAATTCATAAACTTTTCTGGCAAGAGGTTCAGAGGTGCCCCCCTCCTTTTTCTTCTTTTGTTTCATGACATATAAAGACTGTCAAAATAAGTAATTAACAGCAGGGGAAAGGAGAGATTTTTCGTTGCACGCCTGTAATTGCTGAAGAAAAAATAACACTCTCCTGTCATTGTGAGGTCCCAGGCATGGGGGGTGGGGGGGGGTGACAGGGGGTTCGTTGTTTTGCTATAAGCAGCTCCGGAAAATGCCTAATTGCCAAAGCAGATGAAGGTTATCTGAAGGTCACCACGGAATCCCTGCTCTCTGCGGCACTTTGTCAAGAAGAAGAATGAATTTCTCTTCCCAACCCCAATGTCCTCCCCACAACGCTGCCTTGCATTAATTTATACCTTGTGGCATCCTTTAAATGTGACCAGAAAGGGAAAAAGAGGCACAGAAAATAAAGGGTGCTGTGGTGGCGGGGCTGTAATTGGATCCAGGCTGGTGGCCGGGAGGCAGGAAATGCATGACTGTGCCTTGCACCGAGTCGGCCCACTGCCCATCCGGCCTGGACCTTCTGGCCTCGGCAGGGGCTGTGGCTCAGTGGGAGAGCCCTGATCGGCTTGCAGCACAGTGCGGGCTCAGTGCAGAGCATCTCCCAGAAGGGCAAGGAAAGGCAGCTGCCCAAAGCCCTGGGGAGCTGCCACCACCAGTTGGGGTCCACAGTCCTGGGCTGGTTGGACCAAGATCCAGTTTGGTCTGAGGCTGCTTCCTATGAAGCCTGGTGTCATTTGCTCCAGAGCCAGGTGGCCTTGAGTCCACCAGGATGGACCACAGCCTCCATCAGCCCCAGTCAGCACGCCCATGGGAATTGCCATCCAAACCACTTGGAGGGCAACAGAGTGCCTAGCCCTGATCCATTCTTACCAGCAGGGTCAAACTTTTACTGGGAGGGGACAGTGCAAACTCGTATTTGCCAGAGAGCATCAGCTGTTATATTATGGTAGAGAAAGTAATAACTAAATAAATAAATTCAGCACTGTGGTCTCTGTATGTGCATATGAGCTAGACATTTACTCACATATATATTTGGGCTTGGAGGTCCTCCCAGTAAAATCTCTGGCATCTGTGGTTATGATGGCAGGGCAGGAAAAGAAGTAGAGGTGATCTTCACCTCCACATCCTCCTATCTCTTGCATTTTCACTGTGCCACCTTCCTGTTAAAGATGCTTTGGGGGCAGAGGGGAGGAGGCTGGTCCACTCATATCTCAGCCTCTCCAATCTCCTTCCCTCCTGGTCCTTCAGAGCTCCCACCCCCAATTTTCCCCCTCTCTGGGGTGGAGTTTCTGCCATCAGACAGTGCTGTCCACACCAGCTGTGAGGCACAAGGGGTCTGGGGTCAGGTCTCTGCAAAGTCAAAGCGCCAACTCTCACCTTGGAGCACCGGTGCATGCAATCCCACGGTCCCTGTGATGCTTGCCCAAGGATCATTAATTGCTGGTGGAGTGTCCACCTTCCACTGGAGGACTGAGACCTACTGGGTTGGAGCTTCACCTACAATAGGCTGTAATAATAGCACTGCCAGCTGGCAGAGTGGCAGGGAGTCCAGAATTGCAGCCAGACACTTGAATGCTTATGCCTGCAGCAAAGGTGGGCAGAAGGAATCTGCCTGATCTGCAGCAAAGGTGGGCAGAAGGAAGAATGCCTGATGGCTTGAACTTCCCCTGACATCATGGCCTATGGTCAGGAATGCTTGGAGTTGACATTCCAATCTGGAGATCCACCAGTTTCCAAGGCAGCCAGCAAAAAGTCCTGCCTTTGGTGGCAATCTACAGAATGGGAGGGAGGACAATTTCCTGCACTGATAGGACATGGTAGAGTGGCACTGGGCTCCCACTGTCCAATCAGGACACTGGGTGGGAGCGCCTTGACATGACTCACGCCCCCACTCTTCCTGTCCAAGGCAGCCTGCACACCTTCCATCTGGAGAATCAATGATGATTAGAACTCATTACTCCAGCCTTGGATCACGTATTTGCAGGCTGGGCATTTTGTTGCAAGGAGACAGCAGGCTGTCGTTTGACTGCCTTTCTCCGTAACCCAACCATGATCTCAGATATCCAAAATCAATCCCGGGAGGGAAGGCTTATCTGCCTGGGACTTCAAAGGGAGGAAGAACAACAGCATGGAAAACACAAATGAATGCCTTTTTTTCCGACACTTGCAAGGTTTTCTTGCCCAAAGTGCAGAAACAGCTCAAGTTGCCTCGGTATCATAAAAATGAAATCAGCTCTGAGATAGCTTTGTATCCCTGACGGGCAGCTCGTGAGCTCCCTAACAATTCCACCCAAACAGCCGCGGCTGTGCAAAAGAATAAAGCACGCCAGTGCATCCGCATCTTAATTCTGCAAATGACATGGCAACTAATACACCAGGATAAGGGAGATTTACCGGATTGTTATTTCACCCAGGAAGTTTATCCCAGCCAGATCTGCTTGAAACTGACTTGCTCCTACAAGTGTCCTGACTGGACTGCATGTAGCAATTAGATGCAGTCATTTGTGGGTTCCATTAAGGGCAGGCGGCTCTTTAAAAGAATGCCAGCAAAAAGAGATTCAAATTCTGTATACTGGATGTTAGGGTGTATTTTACCTAAATTCGTCCAATTTGCATGCACACACGCGCACACCGGCAAGAGATTGGCAATGAGAATCAGAATCATGCATGTCAAGAGCTGCTGCCCATGTGCTTTTGAGTGTCTCCTTGAGAAATCTCATGGGGATGTTTGGCCTACAACTCCCATCATCCCCAACCAGCATGGAAGAAGGCTCAACCAGGTAGAGAAAAGCTAGCTTAAGGCCTAGAATTACTTTAGGTTTCTTGCTTGCTTGCTTTAAAGGGGAACAGAATTTGGATCTAGTACATAGATGCCTATAAGTTAGGGTGACGTGGCACCCCTGGTTGGAGCAGGACAGCATGAGAAGTTCCAGCCACTACAGTGATGGACCACAGCACATGGACTGAGCATATACCGTATTTTTTGCTCTATAAGACTCACTTTTTTCCCCCTCAAAAGTAAGGGGAAATGTCTGTGCAACTTATAGAGCAAATATGTGTGTGCAGTAAGTCTGTCAGATGTGCAGCCCATGGGGAAGTGATGGGGAATGTGCCTGTGATTATGTGCCCATTTGATTCAGAATATTTTTTTTCTTGTTTTCCTCCTCTAAAAACTAGGTGCGTCTTATGGTCAGGTGCGTCTTATAGAGTGAAAAATACAGTACTTTGCCTGCAGAAGCTCCATGGTTCAGTCCCTGACATTCCAGCTAAAAGCACCAAGAATCTGGCAACAGAAAAGCCTTTTCTCTGCCCGGGACACTGGGGACTCTGAGGACTGACTACCATTCAGGGCATATCAGCCTTCCCCCAGCTGGTACCCTCCAGAAGCAGCAATCAGGAATCCTGCAAGCAGTGCTGGCTTCAGGTTTTGGAGGACTCTTCGGCAAGACATGCACCAGCAGTAAGTCCACCATCTCCTCACATTGTCACCAACTGCTCTTGGTCTTCATCCTACTCCTTGGTGGCTTGACAGTCAGGACACTAGTAAGCAAAGAGGCCAGGACATCTCCTGCTCCTACTCTCCACCACCATTGTCTGGGTCAAAGTGGAAAGCAGAAGAACAAGCAAGTTCTCAATATCAGATAGGACCTCAATACCTGATGAAATGCCTCTCCCGACCTCAATCTACCCAACCCTACAATCTGCACCTGGGCCCTCCTATGACTGCCACCTCCAAGGGAAGCCTCCAAATAAGGTAGCAAGGAAAAGGACCTTTTCTGCAGTGGTTCCCCAACTATGAGGCCTGCCTGGAACCAGCACTGTCTTCTTTTGACATCAGGCTAAAACTGATGCCAACAGCTGACTGTGGCTCAGATCATGAGCTTATTGTTGCAAAATTTAGGCTTAAATTGAAGAAAGTAAGGAAAAGCACTAGGCCACTCAGGTATGACCTAAATCATATCCGTGATGAATATACAGTAGAGGTGACAAATAGATTTAAGGAATTAGATCTTATAGACAGAGTGCCTGAAGAGCTATGGACGGAGGTTCGCAACATTGTACAAGAGGTAGCAACTAAAACCATCCCAAAGAAAAGAAATGCAAGAAAGCAAAATGGCTGCCTGAGGAAGCTTTACAAATAGCTGAGGAAAGAAGGGAAGCAAAAGGCAACGGAGAAAGAGAAAGATACAAACAATTGAATGCAGAATTCCAGAGAACAGCTAGAAGAGATAAGAATGCCTTCTTAAATGAACAGTGCAAAGAAATAGAAGAAAACAATAGAATAGGGAGGAGCAGAGATCTCTTCAAGAAAATAGAAGATATTTAGTTCCTCTCACTTCCTGGCAAATGGATGGGGAAGAAATGGAGGTAGTGACAGATTTTATTTTCTTGGGCTCCAAGATCACTGCAGATGGGGACTGCAGTCAAGAAATTAAAAGACGCTTGCTCCTGGGGAAGAAAGCTATGGCAAATCTATACAGCATGCTAAAAAGAAGAGACATCACCCTGCCAACAAAAGTGCGTATAGTCAAGGCTATGGTTTTCCCAGTTGCAATGTATGGCTGTGAAAGCTGGACCATAAGGAAGGCTGAGCGCTGAAGAATTGAGGCCTTTGAATTGTGGTGCTGGAGGAGACTCCTGTGAGTCCCTTGGACTGCAAGGCGATCAAACCAGTCAGTCCTAGAGGAGATCAACCCTGACTGCTCTTTAGAAGGCCAGATAGTGAAGATGAAACTCAAATACTTTGGCCACCTAATGAGAAGGAAGGACTTACTGGAGAAGAGTCTAATGCTGGGAACAATAGAGGGCAAAAGAAGAAGGGAACAGCAGATAATGAGGTGGCTAAATGGAGTCACTGGAGCAGTCGGTGTGAACTTAAGTGGACTCCGGGAGATGGTGGAGGACAGGAAGGCCTGGAGGAATGTTGTCCATGGGGTCCTGATGGGTCGGACATGACTTCACAACTAACAACAACAACAGTTGTGAGTTGCCTTTCAGCTAGAAATAAATGAAAGAAAGAAAGAGAGAGAGGTTCCATTGGTTAAAAGAAGAAGCAATTCCAGTAGGCTTTTGTGAGTGGGTCCATACTGAACTAATGGACCCGGGCAAGAGCCTGACCATTCTGGCCCTTGAAGCTAGTCCTATCTAGGGGATATGACCCAAAACATCAGAAAAGCACCAGGTAAGAGCAATATAGAGCAGACCAAACTGGACAAGATGGCCAAAATTCCTGACCTGATATGATGCAACCTCCTTCCTGTTCATGTAACAAATCCCTTAGCTGCATGCTAAGAAAAACAAAACAGCCACTTCCAGAGTCACTGATTTTGAAAAGAATGCACTTTTCTGTTTGAAGTCCTTCCCTCTCCACCTCCTGCACAGGTGTGTGGATAAGGATAAACATGCATCTTGAATCACGTGGAAGGCAAAGTACCTGGAGGGGTGGAGATGCCCCTCCCCCGCCACTTCTGCAACTGCTCCATTCTAAGCTGCTCCCTCCCAAAACAGCTTCCTCAGTAGACAAAAGAGCCATCCAGATTTTTAAAACAAGCATTTGCACATGCAGCATCTGGTTTGCCCCTTCGAGAGGGTTGTCAAAGCAATGGTAGCTTTTAATCCAGTTGGGACTGTTATTGGGATAGTTATTTGGAGAAAACAAGCCCACATACCGACCTTGCTTTCTCCATGATTTGTATTTATTTATGTCAGGACTCTGATATTTAATCTATTTGTTTTATGGGATCCTACCCTTAAAAGGCAGCCTAGGAATCATTGTACAGAAAGAGCAGCATAGCCCTATGTGTGGTTACTCAGACCAAAGTCCCACCAAATGCATGGGACTTACTCCCAGGTAAACAAATATAGAACTGTAGTGTGGGTAAAAGAAATATTCCCGGGTTCTTTCCCCCATCTAAAATACTCCTGCAGCAGTGGCAAGTCCTTCAGGAGCAGCAGCTCATTACATAGACTGATTGTCTCGCAAAGCCATGGAAGCTTCCTGGCCACATGCCTCCATGGCCTTTGTCCCCACTCAAGACAGGCTCCACAAAGGGAAGAGGCAATGATCTTCCCCAGTGGGAAGATCATTGCCAATGAAGAAATGTCCATGCAAGCGGCTCCTTTTCTTGAAATCCTCAGGGCAGGGCAGGGCAGGGCTGGGGATTCTGCTGTGGGTCGCCCCTCACCACTCACCATTGGCCAGACTGGCTGCAGCTGATGGGAACTGGAATTGTCCAACCACATCTGGAGGCATGAACAAACCTTCAGAGGATCTCAGAGGCCATCCACCACTGGAAGAGCACTGTGACCAGGACACTACTCTCACCTCCCTCAACCTGGTGTTGGACCATAGTTTGCATCACCCCAGCCACACTTTCTAAATCCTGACTTGGAAAGTGTGCTGTGCAACTCAAGGGCCCTGAGTCTGGAGTATAGCAAGCCAATGTTTAAATTATGAGAAGGTAGGAGTGATGCGCAGTGCCCCATTCCACCCAATATTGGCCTAATTGTGCCACCCTCCCACCTGAGTAGCCTTCTACAAAGAGCAGCTAAAGAGCCATCAAAGAAACCCAGGGGCTTGGGCTTCCTCCCAACACCAGCCC
Source organism: Varanus salvator macromaculatus (assembly GCA_023646645.1). NCBI lineage: Eukaryota > Metazoa > Chordata > Lepidosauria > Squamata > Varanidae > Varanus > Varanus salvator. The sequence goes on from JAIXND010000795.1 coordinate 17,324,749, forward strand.
GAACACCATGACAACTGGAAGATGTGGCTGTCTTGGTCAAGGAAACACCAGGCAAGGTTCCCTCTGTGCATACCAGGCCCAAACCTCCCAGAAATCTCATGCTGATCTTGGGCACATCCTGTTCCCTTTTGAGTTCAGGGATGGCTTGGAGGCCTGAAAACCAACAGTCCTGGCTGAGCCCTCTTACCGCGTGAAGCAGAAGTTGCCTCCTTGCCTCATCCCTGCTGCCTCTATCACCAGTCCCAGTTCCAAACTGGGCAGTCCACCACCTTTCCTCTCCCACCTTACATGGATCTTTACAAGACAGTGGTAGCTCTGGGGGTCCTGTGGGATCTCAGCAAAGGCAGTGCAGGATCCAGCCAGGATCTCTCAAAATGCTGGTCAAATGCTGAGGCCTTGTGAGAGCTCCACAACCATGGAGGGCTGCTGGCTGCTGTGGGTTGTGAACTGTGGGCTATTTTAACTATTGTAGTTGTGCAAGTACCCAGAATGGAGGTCGTTCATGAATTGCTTTATTAGGCCATAGAGGCTGCACATGTCGGTACTATGGTGCTGAAAGGCATTTGGGGTACAGGGAAGGAGGAGGGAACCAGTCAAAGAAAAGTTTAAAAAACTATCTGTGCTGTGTGCAAGCACCTGACTGCCCAGTCATTGCTAAACTCTGGGTAAGACATCAACCCATATTCTGGTCTCACTCTCTAGACTAATTCCGGACGATAAGGATTTCCCCATATTGATGGAATGCTGGTTGACAATTGAGAGGAGAAAGAGAGGGAGAGGGGATAAAATCAGGATGGTGGTAGGAGAAGAATGGCTGGGCATATCCTGGAAGAGGTCATGTCAGCAGACCAGCTGGCAGGATCCATGAACAGGACCATTCTCACAGCAACATTTTGTTGCAGGTCTGCAACTTGCAAGGTTCCCAGCTCAAGCTGTGGTCAAGCCGGCCAGCAAAGCGAAAGGAGGCTCTAGGAGATCAAAGTGGTAGAACAGACCAAACCATTCAGTCTTCAACTGAGAAATGCCACTTTCATTCTGTCTCCCATGCTGAGGATGGGGCAGATGCATGTCGCAAGTAGAAAACAAGAATACCGGGGTGCAAGGTTCCTGCCCTGCTGTTTGCAGGGAGCACTGAATGAAAGGAAGGGTTTGGTTTTCTCCAGATCTTTGGGACTGCAACTCCCAGCCAACCCCTGTCCATGGGTGATGCTGATGGGGGTTGTAGTCCAAATACAAAATATCTGGCGAGCACATGGTCACATATCACCAGCATAAGGCAAGGCAGCATTCAGCAGCATGGCCCACCCCACACCTGAAAAGGTGCACTGAGTTGTACCTCCTTAGGATGCTGGGAACCAGCCTGCCTCATGGAGCAGCATCATGCAACGGTCTTTCCTGTGGAATCCGTGCTCCTCCTTTTATTCAGCATCCCACCCCCCTCCCTTGCCTCATACAGGCAGCCCAGGTGTGCCCAGGTGGTTCCCCTGATTCTCACCTTGCAACCTTAGTCAGCTTAGAGGCTAGTTGGGGAGGGAGGGAGAAATGAAAGTGCGACGGGGTCACAGGTCTAGTAAGGTCAGGGTTCTCTTCCGGGGGTAGCAGGGAGGCATCCGTGCACTTGAAATGGGAGGAATGTGCTGGGTTGACACAAAGAGTGATTTTGCAAAGTAGAATCCATCGCGCAGGCAAGGACAAAAAAGGGTTGGGTTGACGCTGAAGGCAAAAAACAGGGAGGGAGCAGGGAGATAAAAGGTAGCTTTATACAAGAAATTCCCTAATGGTGCATTCGACACGAGGATGGTTCAAAAGTTTTAAATGGCTCAAAGCGGTTTAACACCAGCAAGCCTTTCAAGCTCACAGAGTGTTTCAAAGCATTTTTTAAAACAACATTTAAAGCACTTTAGACTTCCACCTCCTTAGGTGATCTAAAACAAAGCACTTGAGCATAAAGGGCTATAAACACACGAGTGTTCGCAGCGCTTGAGCTTCCCCTCTCCCCACTTGCATGAGCAGTGGCAGGTTCCAGGGAAGCCTGCAATTGCACTGTGCAGTCCAAAACATCTGGAGGCAGCTGACTGGGGAAGGGTGATATACAGGGTCATCCACCTGACAGGGGAGAGTGCTAAAGCCTTAAGGGCATTCTCTGGGTCGGACCTGAGTTTATGTTGGGTTGCCTGCAAAGGTGAAGGTGGATCCTGTCTCCCACTCCTGCCCACAACGCCCCCTCCATTCCCCTGAAAATGCAAGAGAGGGAGGGAGAGGGAGGGAGGGAGGGAGGGGGGAGGGGGAGGGAGAACAGCCTCTGCTGATTGGATGAACCATTGTGTGTGTGGAATTCTGAAAAATGGGGTGCAGCTAAAAGCAAAGGGATGTGAACCATCACGAGTCAATGCAGTTCTGGAAGGGAAGTGGGAGGGGAACAACTGCATAAATAAATGATCTTACATTAATTAGCGTGATTTGTTGGTCCAGGTGGACCAACTGTTATTATTGTATTGTGTAATTATGTTTATTAGTATTGCTTAATGATGTGTATCACTATTACATTAATTGCATTATGTTTGTTCAATTAATAAAAATTTAAAAAATAAAAATAAAAATTGGGTGTAAGGACCTTTCCTCTTGCAGAAGACAGATCCTGAATCCTATTCTTTAATTCTGCCTAAAGGCATGCACAAATGGCCTTCTGAAATTCTCTACAGAGAAATGGGGGTGACCATTTCACCATCTTTCTCCAAGGGGAGGAGAAATCCTGAATAGTCCCTCTGAGGGAGGGCTCTCCATTGGAGGGCTGGTAGCACTGCATCTCTCTTTTCTCTTAAAGGTTTTTTTTTGGGGGGGGGAGGGGGGCCTATGCTGATCCTGCAGGTGGCAATGGGTCCATTGTGCTGGCCACCTGGCTCCCACATTGCATCTATTGCCATGCAGGTGTGACGGCAGCAGCGCTGTGTCCGGCTCCAGGGAAGAAGTGCTGTGCCAAAGTTGATCTTCCAAACACCTGAAAGTGTTCTTTCCCTGTGCAAGAAGCCTCTGTTGGTCTACCTCCTTTTCAGGGTGTTTGTCATCCATTTTGTGGTGTTGTGAGTTTACCTGAAGGGTCACTGGGAGACAGGTGACGAGGCAGGGGTCTTTCTATTGCCCATTTCTACACTGTTCTGCACCCTTCCCAGCTCCCTCTGCTTCCTGAAAAGAATTACCTATGGGGAGAATTAGCTCAGGATGTCTCCCCCTGGCCTTTAGCTGGACTGTAGGAAGTCCAGCAGAATACCAGCTGCTGGAGATGTGAGCATACAGCAAAAGACAGACCTGGTGTGCTCTTTCTAGCCCCCTCCAAAGGACCATAAGTATAAGCAACTGAACCCCACACATGAGTTCTTCTCCTCTGCAAATCTTTCCAAAAGCAATCTATCCTCTATCACATTGAATGAGAATGGTTGGGGAAAATATGGGAGAAATTCTCTGCAGAGTACTAATACTGGTTTGTTTACAGATATGCAAGCTGAACATGTCAAATCAAGCAGACACACAGACAATGCTAGTCCTTAAAGCTGTGCTGGGGAACATGTGGCCCTCCAGATGCCAGACTATGATTCCAAGCATCTCGGACTTTCAGCCATGCCGGCTGAGAATGATGAGGATTAGAGTCTGGGAATGTTTGGAGGGTTACAGGTTCCCCATCCTTGCATTAACGCAGCATCAGTTCCCCAGAAACCATGGCAAGCAACTTCCCCAGAAAGCTCATTTCTGTCACCGTCACCCCGCAGCTGCAGAAACTCAGACTTCTGCTGCCTTCTCTGTTCCTAAACTCAAGCAGGTAGGATCATGGCAGCAGCTAATAACAACCAGACATTCCAGGCTAGCAAGCAAGTACCAAGCTGCACAAGAGCTGGGAGATTGTTGCTTTCTCTTGAAACTACACAATATTGCTAGTTGCTGTGCCAATCAACCCCCATCCCCATCCCCTGTAAAAATAAAAGTGTCACTCTCCCAAATTTCCTTGCTACTCTTTTTCTGCCTGCTTCTTTGCTCCACAAGGATATGGGCACCATTTTGCCTGCTGCCAAGGCTAGGAATAGACTGCTGGTAGACTCCATCCTGCAACATGGATTATGCTCTTGTGAAATTCTCTTGTGCTGTTGCTGCAAGTGGAAGGGTTAAATGGATTCCACCAGCACCAGTTTGGATTTATCTTCAGAAACTTTTGATTTTCTGTGCAATGGGTGTTGCAGCTGGAACAGGCAAATGTAGGTCCAAGGAGATGTTTTTGCATGGTGACTGTGTTTCTTCTGGTCCATGCACATCCCTCACACACATGATCTTAAAGTCACTTGTTTCCACTTCCTTCTCCAGGTAAAGTGGAGTGTTGCTGGCACAACAAAAATGTGGCTCCAAAGGGGTCTGCTGCTGTCATTGCCATTGCTGCTGCTGCTGCTGCAGCAGCATGCAGACACCTGGATTTTGGCTCAAAGGTGGTGTTAGGGCTTGGAGCACTGAATCTTTCACTTGGAGCTCAGCACCCTGCTGACTGCACATTTCCTGGACTAACAGCACAGTGCCCCCCATGATCGCTATGGCAGCCATGCCTTGGATTAGCTGGCATTTTGCTCACATGTGCTTCACCTCCTGTTGTCGCATCCTTTGAATCTTTCTGCCTGAGGGTTATTTTTCTGAAATCATTGCTTTTCAGAGCTTCCGCACTGTCGGAGCAATACAACAGTGGAACCAGCTGCCTAGAAAGGTGGTGGATTCTCCCACACTAGAGACATGCAAGGCAAAACTGGACAACCAGTTGAGTGGGATGGTGTAAACTGGTGTCCTGCAACAGCAGTGGGTTGGACTCTATGGCCTTCATGGCCCCTTCCAACTCTACTGTTCTGTGATTCTACTAACTCAAATGCCCTCCTCTTCCTTAGGAAAGGCTGTTTGTCCTTAGGAAACAGGGTCCTTTAAAGATACACAGAGAAATTTTAGAGCAAATGCCCATCAGCGTATGCAAATTTGTACAAGCCCTGTGCCTTTTCAGTACTGCACTGGCCCTGCTTGGGATGGGCTTAGAATGTGTTGCCATGTTGCAAAGACAGCTTTTCTGTGTGGCTCTGAGGTTGTCGTTGTTTGTTTGAGAAGAATCTTCTCCATGTAGACGATGGAGGCATGTGGGCAGGATGCATCAGAAGCAAGAGGATGTTTATCCAATTTTGAATGTTTAATCGAACTGGTGTCACTCTTCAGCCTCCCTCCCCAGGGTGCCTATTAGATAAATTCCCAGGTGGCTGCATCTTGTCTCTACTGCAAATTCAATGCTTAGAGAGGCTTAGCATAGACATGGCATCAGATAATTACGTTTTCTTCACATGTTATTGTATATCTGGTTTCTTTTCCTAATTGCTCTCTTTTTTGGAATGAAAGATCTCTTCATTTTTTCCCCCTCACAACAATCCTATGAGGTAGGCTAGGCTGAGAGATCCTGACTGGCTCAGATCATCCCGTGAGAAAGAAGAGGCAGTTGCTGAACTTCTCAAGCAAATTATCCAGGTCCAGCACTGGCTGGGGATGCTCCAATTTGGTTGGTGTGCCTAAACTAGGAAGCAAATGGTTTATATTTGCTTTGTGTGTTTGTGCATGCACATGCATGTGTGTGTGTGCTTATGAAGGAAAGGGAGGGAAGGCTTCAGCTTCAGTGAGTGCTTATGCTTTTGTGCCTTTGAGCTCTATGCTGTAAAATAAAAAGCTTTTGCTTCCAGGAAAGTACTGAAGACAATATTGACTAAAATATGCAGTGAAGCATGATCTTGCGTTGCTACTGCACGCTGTTGGCGGAGTATGCACAAATGTCATGTGTGAGTTCAATAGTGGAGGCAGAGCACGAAGCCCACTGCAGAAGCTGACCCCAGGGCTCTTCATGGGCTTGGTCTGGACCCAGCTGCACGCCTGTAAAAATGTCACTTGATAGTCCATGGAACTGTTGCTGGGACAGGAGAATGCAGATCCAAAGCAGCATGTGGCTGTATGACTTCCCTCCCCACCACCTTTGCACATGCAACCTTCAAGTCCACGTGCCTCAGTTTTCCCTTTCTGTGGAATGGGTTGGCAGCTGCTGTAGATTCTAAAGCCTGCCCTGCCTCCAGAAACTCCCTTGGCTGACCACCATCATCAGAGAGCATTGTTCCTGTTTTGTCACATTACAAAACGGGCATCCCTAAAACACAGGCAATGTCAGTATGGCTTGGGGTTAAACAGGCATGGTTGTCCCTACAATGCTTCTCAAGGGGTCCTCATTGTCAGGGTCACCCCTGATTTGAGCCAAATGGCCGACTGAAGCAGCGTCACAACTCTGTGCAGCTGCCTCATCTGATGAGCTACCAGGCAAGTGGTGGCTTGGGCCATCCTCTAGGGCAGCAAAGTCTTCTCAGGTTCTGGGCTTTGACCCATTCACCCAGACTAGCTGCCAGGCCTCTCATCCAAAAGACTAGGAAGGACTTCCCATGTGGCACTGGAGCTTAATCAAGTTTTTGCTATAAAGTATCAACAAGACAAAGCAGAGAAGAGGAAAAAAAGAAGAAGTGGCAGCCATGGAAAATATATCAGGTCTAATGCATGCAGATGAAATGTGTGTGCGTGCGGGTGAATGAAAATACAGCTTTCCATGAATTAAACCTAAATGTCAACAAAGGCAGAGCAAGTACCCATTTGCAAGTGGTGAAAGAGAGGAGCCATCTCTTAGCTGCCGAAAGGGCACTGAACTCTGCCTGAGCATCCACAGTCTTCCTAACTGCCCTGCATTTCACTGGGCTCCTTAACTCCGACTCCTGGCTGCATTTGGTGGCTCCTACTCCCTAACATCTCTCCTGGCTCCCTGCTCCTGGCTCCCCTCTGAGCACTACTTAGAGCTAAGCCCTGAGTCAACCCCTCTGCACCATCAGCTTCCTTGCATCACTTACAGGCATGAGGTAGTAGGTGCATGGATCAGAGCAGCCTTCCCCAACCTAAGGGGTATCAGGTTGCGGAGGGCTAGATTAGAGGAAACAGACCAGAGATTTGCATAGTTGCTCCATGGCACTGGGAATCAAACATACAGCAAATAGACATATTCAGTCTCTATCCAGAGCCCTACTCCTAAGGAAGCTGATCTCAAGCTTTGGGGAGGCCCCTGTGGAGATGGGGAGCCTGCAAGACAGTTGTAGGCAGCTGTGAAATTCCAGAGAGGGGCAGAATCCTGAATCAGGCAGACCTAGAACAAAGTTCCTTCCAATTAGCAGAAGTTTCCCTTTGCTGCCACTGAAACTACAGCCTTCCCCAGTCCAATGCTGTCCAGATATTTTGGACTGCAGCTCCCATCAGCCACAGCCAGCATAACCTATGGTCAAAGGCAGCAGAAGGGGTAATCCAGCACCTTATGTAGAGAAGGTTATGCTATGCCAACCGTGCTTCTCTTGAGGCTCTTCCACTTCTTGCACAGGGCAAAATGGGTTTCTTGTGAGGAATTCCAAAAGGATCTCGCCAGATTCGGCCTCAAATGGCAAATGTAGTTCAATATAAGCAAGTGTAAAGTGAAGCACATTGCAGTAAAAATGACTCCCAGCTTCAAATAGAAACTGATGGGATATGATGAGCTAATGGTGACTGACCAGGAGAGAGATCCAGACAGCTTGATGAAAATGTCAGCCCCGTGTGCAGCTGCTGTGAAAAAGGAAAACTCCATGTTAGGCATAATTAGGAAAGGCACTGAGAATAAAACTGCCAACACCATCGTGCCCTTAGATGAATCTTTGCTCTAACCACATTTAGAATACTGTACACAATTCTGGTCACTACACCTAAAAAGGGATATTGTAGAGTTGGGAAAAGGGCAACCAAAATCATCAGGGGGCTGGAGAAAGTCCGTATGAGGAAATCTGTGATTATTTAGCTTAGAAAACAGGTGGAAAGGGGGAGGCATGATAGAGGTGTACAAACGTAGGGAAGGAGTGGAGAAAGTAGACGGAGAGACCTTTTCTTTCTTACTCACATTGCTCATCCCATGACTGGTGGGAGATTCAGGGCAGATGAAAGGAAGTTCTTAACACAGTGCATGGTCAGACTATGGAATTTGCTTCCACAAGATGCAGTGATGGCCATCATTGAGAGGGTACTGGACTAATTCATGGGGAGCAATGCCCATTAGTCTTGAGAGCTATATGCTTTGTCTGGTATCAGTTTGCCCATACAAGAAAAGTTGCTGGGACGCATAGGCAGGAGGATGCTCTTGAATTTGTGTCCTGCTTGTGGGTTTCCTGTGAGCTGCTGGTTGGCTACTGTGGAAACAAATCACTGGGCTAGATGGACCAACAGGGTCTGATCCAACTCTTCCCACCTTCTTATTTATTTTAATGGACGTATTTATTTCATATATTTATGTATTGCTTTCCAACAGACTATTAAAGTACTTTATGGAAATGATAAACACAAAAGATGGGATTTTAACAGGATTCCCTTCTTCAGAGAATCTGGAAAGTATGGCTTTATGAAGCAGCACTAAAGCATTCAGACAAAGAATTCTTAGCACACTGCAGTTCCATAGATTCTTAACAATCATAATTAAACTGGTTCAAGTGAGACTATAACAAAGGGGTGCAGTGTGTAGTACTCCACCTCTGGGTTCCAAGATAATCATCCTCTCTTCCAAGATAATCCATTCCACTCCCACTCTCTACCCTGCCCCCCCAGCTCTCCATTTTCTTCCTCTCAAGAATCAGTCAGCATCCCATGGCCATTGAACATGCTTAGTCCTCATCAAGCTGTTTGGGCCCTGCATGTCCACCCGCTTAAGGTTTTTTGTTATCCTGAAGATTATCCTCAAGAGTTTCCAAGCCTGCTGCTACCTCTATTTTGAGTACAACTATTGCCTTTCTGCCCAACATAAAGAACCACACTCTCAGAGAATGAGTTCACTTTTTTAGGATATATCCAGCAGAGACTGGTGGTGCCAATATCTGTGAAGCAGTGCGTCAACTTCAGGCCGCAATCTGAACTTTAAAGGAACTGTCCATGGTCCTGAGCCAAGCTGGGGTGTTGGGTTCAGGACCATGGACAGCTCCCATAAAGTTCCAGCCCTTGGGCACACCTTCGCACTAGCATTGCAGCTGCCAACCGCCTCTGCATAGATGACCAAATCGACTTGACGTGGACTGATGCCCTCAGTGTTTGATTTGATGGTGTGTTTGAATCTGATCCCTCCTTCCCTGTTTCATGGAATTGGCATGCAGTTTGCAATTCACTTTCTCGTAATGGAGTCTTCTCTCGCTTGTAGGGAGCAAGATCCCGAAATCCTGGTTTGAATACACTCCAAGGAGAGGGGATTCCCCTGCACCCTGCCCAGCCTATGATCAGCTCACTCACCTTCCCACAAATCTTCCTTTGTTCCTCATCATTTGTACCCATTTATCATTAAAATTCCTTCCATGTGCCTTCCCCCTCCCTTAAAAAAAAACATGAAGGGAACATTAATCAAAAGTAAACATGATGAAGAAAACAAGCATTTGTGAATATTAAATATATGTGCTACAGTAAAGAGGGACAGGGAACCTGCTCTCACCCCAAATCAGAGCTGTGCTGAGAACATTTCCTTCCTTACCCCCATTTCACCCATGACTCTGGGCAGGACAACTTTAGGCTCTCCAGCATTTTGTCTCATTCCTCATTATTGGCTATCCCACCCCCCTCCACACACACACACACACACACGCACACGACCTGCAAAGAGAGGAGTCCCTGCTCTTCTAATTCAGGTCTTATTTTGTGTGAAATGCATTCATTTTCCTTTAAGTTATGAACATTTAATCTCCCACCCCTTACATACAAAATATGACCTTTGTTGATGTTACACTATGTCTGGGGTGGGACCAGGGAGATGCATGGGTGCCGAATCACAGCAGTGCTAAAATCTGGGATTTGTCCCTTGATTTCGATGGGCATCTCTCACTTCTGCCCAGGAGACATGTCAGGCTAGCTTCTCATGTCATCTGCAACCATGACATGGTTCATTCTAGTCTGTCCTTCTCTCTGGTCCTGTGGTCACACTGTTCTAGAGCTCCAGCCCCTCCTAGCAACAGCCAAGGAGGAGAAGCCAAGGAAGGGAAATGGAGAAAATGAGGATATCAAAGCACAAGTAGGCTCTTTCAGATGTTACAGAGGAAAATAGGGAAGCTAAATGAAAAGCAGTTGACTGGTTTTTGTTTTTGGGTGGGTCAAGGGGAGCCAACACACATTCTGCAGAATGCCTAGCTGGGCCCTGAGTAACTATTATTATAAACAATTAACTGGACCATTGCATTAAGTAGTTATGCCAAAAGTGCAGCTTCCTTGGCTTAAAGAGGAGGCTGTTTGTCAATAACATTGCTATCATCATTATGAGATATAAACTACATGATCATGGCAAATGCTGTGTCTTACTACTGTGAAGCTTTGCAACATTGGCATGTACTAGAGAGCAGGATCTTCCATCTTTCTGCCACCACACCTCTGCCCTGGAGGGGTAGGGGAACAGTCTCAGAAACCCAGAGCCAAAGGACAAACCGATGGTCACATCCGAAGAATATGCCAGAACCAGAGGATCAACCAAGAAGCAGAGCTGAGAAGTAAACTCCAAAGAGAAAGTCAAAAAAGAAGGACAAACCAGGAGGCAGGATGAAGGAGTAAGAAAGAACTTGGAACCTAATTCCAGCCATGGAGGCTTGATCACCCCAGAGTTCATGACAAGACTGTCACTCAAGCGAAGCTCTTGTAGACTTTTCTGTCCTTCTGGAAATGGCCACTCTGGGTGGGCAGACTCAGCCCAGGGCCTAAGGCAGGGTTTGGGATCCTGTCACCTCCAGATGTTATTGGACTACAGCTCCCACCATTCTTCACCATTGACCATGTCGGCTGTGGCAAATGGGAATTGCAATGCAAGAACTTTGGGAGGGCTGAAGCTTACTCAAGGGGCATTTTGCTAAAAAGTTGCTCCCAACACTTGAGTGGTTCCCCAAATGGAGCAGCTGTTCACAGGTCCTGGCAGCTCTGGTTACCCTGCCAAGAAAGGCATTCACAAGTGAAATGCTCGGATCTTGCTTCCTTGAGCTGCTATTCAAGGCATATTGCTGCAAGATTCCAACATCAAAACAATACATTGTAATTCCTCGCTAACATCTAACAGTAGAGGCTTACAAGCTTTGTGCTATTAATGTGGCTAATTAAAACAGCACTTAATTTCATAACATTAGAGTATAATGTGCCATCAAAGCGATGTAATTGATTTGAGTCTTCTAATGGATTCTAAGATGCTAATTTTCAGGAATATATTTACAGTGAGGACAGGAAACAATGGTACAATGCTACAATAATATTGTTACTGAGTGGGAAGAATCTTAATGCAGTGTCTGTGCCAGAACAAATCCATCAGTTTTACAACAGAGGCACAATCAAATTACAGGATTTGTGCATTAACTGTGGGTTGACCACACATCAGATACACCCTGATGTGAAAACGGTCCATGAAAACTATTTTGGAAATGGCTGGGGCCCTTTTCCTGTTTTAAGGGCTGCAGCAAAGCTGCAAAACCTCAGGCCAGGGGTCCCAGTTAAGTCCAGTTAAGGGATGCTCAGAGGGTCACCCCATTCCCCTCCCCCCACCTCCATTGTTGGGCCACTTCCTGGCTTTTGTGTGCAGCTTCCCCCCATTCCAAAAGCTTGAAATGCCTCTCCTAAGACTTAATTACTGGCAGTGAGCACTTTAAACTAAAATATTGTAGTATGTTGGGTATTGCATTACAAAGCGGGGAGGGGGGGGGAGATGACAAAAAAGAGAACATGGATTCAGCCCAGACTTGCTTGATGCTAAATTATGTATATAGCTGCAAATTTGGAAACTGTTTTTATAATTTAAGTAGAAATATGGTACATCTTGCCCTAGTAGGGAAGACTATGACCAGGTAACCAGGCTGCCTTGCTCAGTTTGTGGTCCAATCTGTTAATGGGCAGCTTCTCCCTTCAGGTGTTTCTTTCTTCTTATACTAGCCCCAAGCAACAGTTCACACAAATGACACCATTAAACAGCCCCAAGAATAGAAGATTGCCCCTTGTAAAGTGGCCATCTTAGGTCACTTCTTCTGTAATTGTTTACAATGCCACACAGAAATGGCCACTGGCCAGGCACAACTTTGATTTCTCTTCCTCTGCTTCCCATCTTCTCTTCCCTTTGTTTCTCCACTGAAGGTATTCATGGCTGCACGCTGTATTCCACTGCTACCTTTTATTTTCACAAATACAGCAACATCATCAAACAGCGACTCTTTGTTCCTCAGAAGCCTTCTTTGACCGCCATTTCTTCTTTGTCCCCTTCCCGAGTCCTCAGCTTTGATTTCCTTCACTTGTGATCATTTACCCCCAATTGCCTTGTATTACTTGCCTCATCAGCTTCCAACCCTCTTCAATTCATTTCTTCTTACATTTTTCTTCACTTAAATTTTGCAGCCTTTCCACCCTATAGCCCATGTGCCTGACAAAATGCAGGGTTCCAATGAGATGTTGTGGGAGGGCTTTGCGGTGCAGAAAGAGGGAAATTTTTCCATGGGTTTAATACAGAAGCCGTTTTCTAATGTAAACAGTTCTGGAAATATTGAAGTCCACTAAAATAAACTTGCGCTCCCAATTGTCCTTGCTTGAAATTGTGTGAAAATATTGCCTTCCACTGGTCGTGTGTTCTATCAATTTATGTGAAATTGCAGGTACATCAGCTAAGGTTGATAGGTATGTTGGACGGCTTGTGGCACTTTGAGAAATAAGGTGGATTTTGTGGTCTGTTTTTCAATTTTAGAAAGACATTTTCTAAAAAACAAAGCAGTGAATGCTAATTTTTCGATGCCTCTCTGTCTGTATCCACCACTCCCCTTCGCTCGCAGCCTTCACACACACGTGCAGGTAAGGAGGGCTACAGTCTTACTGACTTCAATTTGCAGTGTATAGCAGAGCCCTCCTGGATGTCCAGAGGGAGAGATGGGTTGTGCTTTGCATTTAAAGAAACAGCGACAGACAGACTTCAAATCCTTCTGAAAATACGGCAGTGCAGCTCAATTAGCTCACTCATGAAAAAGCCTTCCTGCTTCTGGCTACATATTCTGCCATAGGCAAAGATATATTGGTGGTTTATTTTATATTTACTTATTTTATTTATATCCTGCCTTTTTTTTCCTTCCAAAGGACTAGAGGTGGCTTACATCATTCTCCTCCTCCTGCTCTCAATCTTATCCTCACCACAACAACCCTGTGAGGTGGGTTGGGCTGGGAGTCTGTGACTGGCCCAAAGCCACCAGTGGGCTCCATGGCTGAGTGGGGACTAGAACATGGATTGCCTGAGTCCCAATCCCATGCTCTTAGCCACTGCACTACACTGGCTCTCTAGCTGTGTATGTGTTTGATATTCTCCATTAGTTAAGGTACAAATATTCACCCCCACCTCAATTGACAGACACCCCCCACCCCCACTCTCCAGTGCCCCTCTGAGCCTGGCATGACATAGCTTGGGGAAGATCCTTTCAGCCCAGAGCAGTGTGATTGTCTGTATCACCCTGCCAAGCAGCTGGGCCGATTTCACTCCCTGGCAGGTACAGGTATGAGTTAAACTGTTTCGTACAGTTGCCATCTGGATGGATCCAAGGAGAATGCTGGGCCTCACTTTTGAGGAAAAAAAGCAATGGCGTCCAGTAACAATGTCAAGACTGCCTAGATTGTTATTCTTATTATTGCTAAAATAGCTAAAATTCAGGGCCGGGATGACTGCTAGACAGAGTGAGTGACTCTCTCCGTGAGGCCGTTATAAGAGCACAGCACATCAAGGTTTAATTTATTATCGCTGCATAATTCCAGGTGGCATTTTCTGCCTCAAGTGCCAGAATAACTTGACCCCATGTACCATGACTGGGGAGGGCGGGGGGGGGGGGGCAGGTGCTCTTCTGCCTTAGGCTGCAAACTGCTTGGGGCTGGTTCTGCCATCCTGACATGTGCAGAAAGAACTCAAGGGGCAGGAACCTAAAGGGATGAAAAGGTGGAAAGACCAGAAGGAAAAGAGTTGGAGGGGGACAAAAGCCAGTAATGCCCTCAGGCGATGCAATTTGACTTCCTTGCTCAAACAGGCCCAGCCTTCAGGTCTTTTTGTGGGAAGGCTTTTCTACATGAGGCTTTTAACCTGCAGCTTTACAGATGTTTCTGTGTCAAGATCCTTTGTGGAATTCAGACTGGCTCCTTGACATGCATTTCCAGGCTGCCGGGGTGGTTGCATGAGAGTCTTTCTCTGCCTTTCTGTATGTTCCAAGATATAACCATCAGGTGGTGCTGTGGCATAGCAGAATTAGGGAAATACATGAGGGGTTCACACCGCCATTGTGGGTTATACCAGACTTTCTTTGCTAGGAAAAAAAGGCCATAATTGTTACAGAGAATGAGAGCGGCCTTGGAGGGTGACTGTGTTGTGTCAAGTCCTCACAAACTGTGAGGAATCGCACTAAATGCCCTGTGAAGGAAGGATGATGGTCCAACCTGCAGCTCTAGTTTGGGTCCCAATCTCCGCCCGCCCCCACTGTGTTTTGGAGTCCCACGAGGGCACTATCAGATACCTGGTACTGACTGTGTCCTGCATCCACTCTGCTCCACAGGCCCCACTCCCATTGTATACAAATTTGGTAGCAAGTCAAATTTTAAACCATGATGGCTGCTGCCATCATGTGTTACTTAGCCCTGAACCCATATGGTGGTGCATGGGTCCCTTCCATTGTGTGATACCAGCAGACTTCATGGCCTCCACAATCTGAAGAACGATGCCAGGCCCACAACTAGCCCCCCTCCTTCTTTCCCCCCTCCCCACTGCCCGCAGGCATTGCAACTCAACAGCCTTGTTTCCTGGGCATCAAGTCGACAGCTCATTAGCTGAGTCTCTCACATGCAATCACGAGCAAGGAAGGATGCACGGTAAGCACAAAACGGTGCTTCAGAACTGGGTGATGACGCCCAAGCCGTGCAGCCGGGATGGACCATAAATCACATACCCCAAATATAGGGGAGGATCTGGGCCGAGCTAAGAGCCACAGACAGTAGTGAATCAACAAGCAATTAAGCAAAGAGAGCTGGACAAACCCACTCAGGTCAGCCACACCAGCTGGCTACAGGGACTATTCCCTGAGTGCACTGGCCACATGCTGCCTCAGCTGCCCTGCCTGCAGCCTCCGAAGCCCCCTCAGCAATTTTGATCAGGGTCAGTGGGGAGAGGAGAGGGGGAGGGGGAGAAGGAGGGGCCTGTTCTTTTCCTTCTCTCCTCACCATGAATAGCTCAAGCCACTGAGCCAAGCCACATAGGGCACTCTCACACAGCTCATTCACTTCCACTTAGGAACCCATCTGCTGGCTTACAGGCACCTTGGGATGTGAAAACCTTGCTCGCTTCCCCTTCCTGCTGGTTGAACAATTTGGAGTGCACCGCGGGGGAAGGCTGGAGCAGGGCTGATGTCCACAGAGATGGCAGAGCACTCAATGGTGCTGACCGTACCACCATGATTTCCATCTACGGCAGGGGTGGGGGACCTTCCTTTTCTGGTGCGCACATGAAGGGAATTCAGTGGGGATGGAACACCAGTGCTGGGAGGAGCCAAAACCCACAGTGGGTGGGAGTCCCCTATTTTCTCTGTGGCTGTCTAAAAGACAGTTCACACCTGCAGGAGATCTGAACTGATCATTTGCAAAATCAGGCCAGCTGCTGCATGCAATCCTAAGGCTGCAGGTTGCCCACTCCTGATCCACAGGCTGATGGGAAATTTATTTCTACCTAGCCTCAGTGGCCTTTGCCTCAGTGGCTACCAGATTGCACAAAAGCTGCACTGCACCAAGTTCATGCAGAAATAGCTGGCAGATTTCTGGGCCGGCCCATTTTAGACTGCAGGACAAGCAGGCCTATTTTTGAATGCTTCCACTTGGAACACATCTCCCATCAGTCTTACAATAGCACATGAGGAATTGTGAGAAATCTTTCTTCTTGATGCACCAATTTTTTATATGCAGATTGTGTCATCTTGTACAGGCCATTTAAAAATAAGACCTCTTCAACCAAAGCTCCCAAGGTAGTTGCAGAATTGTACTGCTTCATTTTGTATACATTGCAAACAGCTCTGGCTTGGATCATACCGTGAGTATCCACAGATTGGTTTTCAGAAAGAAGCAAGAGAGCAATCCTAGGACATGTCAGCTCAGAAGATGTTCACCCCCAGGCCTTATTGGGGCCATTTCTCCAGGGACCCTCCTCACTGTAGGGCACCAGAGTGCTCAACTGCAAATCCAGCCTCGCTTTTACTGTGTGGCCCTCCCCGTTCAGCCTAGCCATTTACCTTAATTCCATGTATCCAACACACAACATGTGCAGCACACGGACTGGCACATTTCTCCATGGACCAGGAACTTCGTGGCATCCTGAACAGGCTGTGCTCCCAGTTCTGGGAGGGGATTGAGCTCTGATGGGTTAGACTGGGGTCCCGGAGTCAGGCCTTCTGGGTTTTCTCTCTGCCTATGCCCTGAACTACTGTTTGACCTCAACAGGTTCTGAAAGACAAGGATAATAAGAACCGCTTCTCCCAGTGGGCTGTATAGTTTTGCTAATGAAGTCTGTGAAACACTTTAGCGTCCTCTGGAGAGCAGGAAGAGAAGCGAAGGGTTAGCACTGGCTATTTATAGTCTGCACATATGCATAAGCCTCCCATATCTCAGTTTGCAAGTATGATTGTCTGTGGATGCAGTTCATGCATGTGCACATTTGTAATCACACGGTGCTCCTATAGGTGTCTATATAAAAGAACTGGGCTTTTGAACAGGGCTTTCCCTGGTATCTGTGCATTCACACAGCTGCCCATCAGAAAGAGAGAAACCAGCTGCCAGGCTGAAAGTGTGAAAGGAGCCAAGCCAATGTGGTCTGGGAGCACCAGTGGCGTAGTGGTGAAGGGGTTGGGTAGGACTGGAGAAAATTGCACTCAAGCCATGAGAATCAGTGGGTGAAGCTGGCCAGGTGCTGATTCTCAGCCTGAGCTACCTTGCAGGGGTCTGGCAACAATAAAATGAGGAGGAGGCCCACCTTTGCCATGGTGAGCTCCTTGTAGAAAAAGGCAGGGCATAAATTTAGCAAACCAGGAAAATACAGAATCTATATTAGTCCGTAGTTCTTTGGGATTTTTAAAACTGCAAATCGTGTCTTAGAGGGGAATGACCAAAGTGGAAAGAGATGATTTTGGGCAGGAAACCAAGCATGGGTTGAATCCCAACCTTCATTATGCTCGAAGTCTAGTGCAACTTTTATCTGAAAGAAAAGAAGGAGGTAGCCAGCGGCAAGCACATGTCGTGAAGGGAACACAACTGTGGGGAGGGTTTTGTTTCATCCTTGTTTCATCCTTGTTGTTGTCCCAATCCAAGTTGCCTCCCCAGAGAAACAGTACATGTACTTGTCCACTCCTTCATGGACAAACCTCCATGTGTGTCTAGCAAAAGAATGGGTGTTCCTGTGTCCATGCACAAATATTGCCAGAAACTTGTTCATCTGCACACATCTCTTTGCGCGCACACATGTGTGTGTGCACATCAGCAGGGCCTGCAGATCTGTGACCCAAGGTCATGTTTGCAAGCGTGCAATTCTTGGTGCCTGGCGCTGGCGTGATGAGCCGGTGTGCTGGGCTCCACACAGATTTCTCCCAGCCCATGCTTCTGACACAATGAGGGAAGAGGTTATTACGTTTATTAAATTGTATTGAGGCAACATTAAAGCAATTGGCAGCTGGGAACCCTGGTTATTTATGAAATGTGCATCAGGAATCACAGCTCCCAGGGATGGGCTTCTGCTTCGGAGAATATGGAGGCGGGGGGATTTGGGGGAATCAATATTGCCAGCCATGAGCCAATCTGGTTTTAATTTGATATTCACTTACAGAAAACACCGCCTGCTGATTTCTCTTGATACCACCACCAGCAGCTAAATAAACGAACCTTCCCTCAGCTGCCCAACACTCTCCTTCTCACCCGGCACCCTTTTAATAGCTCCATTGATGTCCCTCTTAGGGCCGTCTCCTCACATTTCCCTGCTTCTCTGCATCATCCTCCAACTC
Organism: Varanus salvator macromaculatus; assembly: GCA_023646645.1. Classification (NCBI taxonomy): domain Eukaryota; kingdom Metazoa; phylum Chordata; class Lepidosauria; order Squamata; family Varanidae; genus Varanus; species Varanus salvator. The sequence continues at coordinate 17,342,889 of JAIXND010000795.1, forward strand.
AGTCCCAATACCCAAGCCTTGTACTGACAGAGCTGGCTCAGCCTCACATCCCAGATAATAACCCTGGCTGTTCCCAGGCCTAAGAAAGGAGAAGAATACTGGGGAGAATCCATTTTTAGTGGTAATTCACAAACAAGAAGTTTAAACTTTCTGGGGCCATACATGGGCCCAGGCAGAAAGGAAGGCAAAATGATTTAAGCCTTCAGGAACTACATGCTCCTTTCTTGGTGTCCAGCATCTGATTTTCTCAGTGCCCTTCCCTGGTTTTAATGTCATTTCTGAAGCATTTTTCAATGAATTATTTTTAACTTGCAAAGCAAAAGCTGGCCTTTCTGCATTATTTTTATTTTGATTCAGAAGAGTGGTTTTGCATTTTGAAGGCAAGACCCCACCTCTGTCCCAAACTTGGATTCTTTCACCAGTTTGCCTTCTGGAAAACAAATGTCCTGTCAGTGACTCTGTCCACCATGGCAGCCATCTTGTAAACACGTGAGGCTCCACCATGGCAGCCATTTTGTGAGAACACCCTCAACACACTTCCAAATTGTTGTATGGGCTCAATGGCTCAAAGACCTTGGGGACCCCGCTTCAGGTCCTCTACTCCTGGACTCGGGTTGGCTTCCTTACAGAATTTTCATGGAAAGGGAAAACCAGGCCCCACGTGAACCAAGAAGAAAACCACACAGTTGTTGGATGAATTTTGCTCCATGTAGTGAAGAAGCACTCATGCTCACTCACTCACTTGCTCTCTGTCTCACACCCATACCTCATTTTGAAATTAACCCATGTTGCTATTAATATTGGTACCTGAAAAACCCATTTCTTTTTGTTCTGTTTCTGTTTTGACCTTGGTTTTGTGCTTCCAAATATAACATTTGCTGGAATGGAATCCCACAGCAAAATTCTCAAGAACATCAAGAGCCAAACTACACGTTACGCATTACTGCTGTGCGCTGTTAAGTTGTCTCTGACTTATGGCAATCTTATGAATGAAAGCCCTCTTTTAAAGCACTGTAAGCCGTTCCGAGATATTTATATAATAAGACAGCATATAAAAGTGTATAATTAATAAAATAAAATGTCTTACCTTTGACAGTCTTGTTCAGCTCTTGTAAACTCAAGGCTGTGGCTTCCTTGAAGGAGTCATTTCACCTCTTATTTTGGCTTTCCTTTTCTTCTTCTGCCTTTAACTTTCCCTAGCATTGTCTTCTCCAGTAAGTCTTGCTTTCCTTCTATCAAACCTGGGATTCTTTTTATTATTGGCTAGAAAAACGGGACTATGCACAGACTTAAACATGTTTATAGATTAACATAAAAGGAAAAAATGTGGGGGGCTGACCCAGTAGGTCTGATGTTTTCGATGATTGATGCTTCTGAGTTTCTTTTTGTTAGGTATATTAAGAATAAAACCTATTCCAGTAAGTCTTGCCTTCTCATGCTGTGCCCAAACTATGACCACCTCAGTCTGTCATTTTTGCTTTTAGGGAAAGCTCTGACTTAATTTGATTTGAGACCCACTTGTTTGTCTTTCTATCCATCTAAGATATTCACAAAGCTCTTCTCCAGCACCATGTTTCCAATTCATCAGTTTTCTTTCTTTCAGCTTTCTTCACTATCCAGTTTTTGCAGCCATACATTGAGTGCAATAATGTGGATGTTCTTGGCCTTGATCTCCAGTGAAATATCCTTACATTTGGTGGTTTTTTCTAGTTCCATCATTGCTGTCCTTCTCAGGTTTAGTCTTCGCAGTATTTCTTGGCTGCAGTCTTCCTTTGCATTGATGACTCAACCAAGTAAGTTCGAACTAGGCACTTCTGTTTTGGGGAGAAAACAATCCCAGCTTCTCAGCCAGAATGTCTCTGATCAAGAGCACCTTTTTGTGGCCAAGAGCAGATGGCTGGAAGAAACCACTTTGAGACCTTGGACTTAGCATATGCCCTTGGAGATCAATGGGATTTAAAGTTAGTCAATGGGTTTGAGTAACTTTGATGCTAACTCTCAGAATGCTTGTCACAGAGTCTCCCAATCCTCTGTTTTTGCTGAGAGCTTTCATACTGGCATGGGTGAAAAGGTATTTTGAATGAAGCCTTCTGTTGTACCCCTTTCATGGGAGAAGTTGCACTTGCAAGCACTCCTCCTCCTGAACAGTCATTAAAGATACAGGGTTTTTATAACCCTTCCATCATGTCCTCATGCCCTCAGGCCACTGGACGCTTATGAAAAATGCAGATTTATTAAAAAGGTTATTGCAGCCTAGAAGCGCACTCATCATGTTGTCATTAGACATACATGCTTCGCTCCAGGATCAGGCTCTGGGGAAAGCAGTTTTGGAGTTCGCAATCTGGCCAGGCACAGCTGGTTTGCAACCCAGCTGTGCGTGGCGCTAATTGGCTGGGACTGTGATGTCCTGAACTCCCTGTCTCCAACGCAGTTTTAGCTAACGAAACTAAGTCAAGCCAAAACAAAAAAACTCTAACCCAAACATCTGATGTGATTAAAAAGAAAAAATAAGGTATGGCATGATCTTTCCAGTGTATATTTTAAGCACTTATTTTAAAGGCAAACCCCTCAGGTGAAACATGGAGAGAGCAGCCAAGCTGAAAATGAGGCTGTTATTTGATATAAAAGTGGCTACATATGGTATATTTGGTGTGAAGACAAGGGGATCTGGTTGCATGTGGTCCAGAATCATTGGTTTTCCGTTGTAAGAGACTTGCTTATGCAACCCAACACGAAAGTGAAGGAAAACCCTCTTCTTTCTGCTGAACTGGACAAGAGAGCTTGGAAGATGGGGTGACACATGTAGGCTAAGGACAAGCAAGAATTTCCCATGGTCCATTTTTATAACAACTTACAAAAATTGGTCAATTTCTTCATTAATAGGATGTACAGAACTTGAGAAGCATTTAATTTTGAATGAATTTAAATAAAAATGGTAGCTCCATCCAGGCAGAGAGGACATTGAGTGGTTGGCTCTTGAAAGACAGGCTCCCTTTGTCCTACAGAATTAGGATTCCCACCTCTGGGTCTCCAACAGGTGTCTCACTTCAACAACTATATTGCCCTCTACATACTGGGAATAGTATGCCTAATGAATTTCCTCACTGCAGATGGCTGATAATGTTCTTAGTATTTGATAAGGATGTTCCAAAATGCATACATTTCTGAATAAATGCAGTAAGAATAACTTACGATATAACTCCACTACATGTGGGAGAAAGCTGCATGGAAGATTCTTCTTCCCTATGGTAGGCAGATGAAAAAATAGAAACAGAGAAACAGAGCGAGCCAGAAGGGGCCTCCCAGGTCACTTAATCTGACCCCCAGCACCAGCCTGCTCCGCTCATGACATGCCTACCATGTGCATGTCTAGCCTATCCTTGAACACCCTCACTGATAGGGCCTCAACCACCTCCCATGAAAGCCCATTCCGTACCCAAGTCCATTCCAATGCAAATCTAACATTGCAGCTCCCTAAGTGGAATGGAAAAATGGGTTTTGCTTCTGAGGTTCTGTGGGAACTTGACTTAGGGTACTCAAACATAGGAACAGGCCCCACTGAAATAATCTAGAATTACTTCAAAGTAAGCATCCTATCTCCTTCATGGATCATTGCCTTGTCATGGCGAAGGGACTTGCATAGCTCAATGAAGCTATGAGCTATGCCACGCCGGGCCACTCAAGACGGACAGGTCAGAGCAGAGAGCTCTGACAAAACGTGATCCACTGGAGAAGGAAATGGCAACCCACTCCAGTATCTTTGCCATGAAAACCCCATGGACAGTACCAAAAGGCAAAACGATATGACGCCGGAAGATGAGCCCCTCAGGTCGGAAGGTGTCCAATATGCTTCTGGGGAAGGGCAGAGGGCTAGTACTAGTAGCGCCAGAAAGAATGAAGCGACTGGGTCAAAGCAGAGAGGACACTCAGTTGCAGATGTATCTGGTGGTGAAAGGAAAGTCCGATGCTGTAAAGATCTATACTCCATAGGAACCTGGAATGTAAGATCTATGAATCAAGGCAAGTTGGATGTGGTCAAACAAAAAATGACAAGGGTGAACATCGACATCTTAGGAATCAATGAACTAAAATGGTCAGGAGTGGGTGAATTTAATTCAGATGACCATCAGGTATAGCTTCTTGTTGCAAAATTTAGGCTTAAATTGAAGAAAGTAGGCAAAAGCACTAGGTCACTCAAGTATGACCTAAATCATATCCCTGATGAATATACAGTAAAGGTAAAGGTAAAGGTTTCCCCTTGACGTTACGTCTAGTCATGCCTGACTCCAGGGGGCGGTGCTCATCTCCGTTTCCTAGCCGAGGGAGCCAGCGTTTGTCCGCAGACAGTCTCCGTGGTCATGTGGCCAGCATGACTACACACCGAAGTGCACAGAACGCTGTTACCTGCCCACCGAAGTGGTACCTTTTCATCTACTTGCATTTGCATGCTTTCGAACTGCAAGGTTGGCAGGAGCTGGGACGGTGCACGGGAGCTCACCCCGTGTGCAGATTCGAACCGGCGACCTTTCAGTCTACCAGCCCAGCAGCACAGCGCTTTAAACCACTGCGCCACCTGCAGTCCCTATCCACCTGCAGTCCCTATGAATATATACAGTAGAGTATATATATATACAGTAGAGGTGACAAATAGATTTAAGGAATTAGATCTGATAGACAGAGTGCCTGAAGAACTATGGACGGAGGTTCGCAACATTGTACAAGAGGCAGCAACTAAAACCATCCCAAAGAAAAAGAAATGCAAGAAAGCAAAATGGCTTTTGAGGAAGATTTACAAATAGCTGAGGAAAAAAGGGAAATGAAGGGCAAGGGAGAAAGGGAAAGATACACCCAATTGAATGCAGAATTCCAGAGAATACCTAGAAGAATGGCTAATAGCCTTCTTAAATGAACAGTGCAAAGAAATAGAAGAAAACAATAGAATACGGAGGAGCAGAGATCTCTTCAAGAAAATGGGAGACATGAAGGGAAAATCTCATGCAAAGATGGGCATGATAAAGGACCAAAATGGCAGGGGCCTAACGGAGGCAGAAGAGATTAAGAAGAGGTGGCAAGATTACACAGAAGAACTATACTAGAAAGAGCTTAACGTCCCTGATAACCACAATGGGGTGGTCACTGACCTCGAGCCAGACATCCTGGAATGTGAAGTCAAATGGGCCTTAGGAAGTCTGAGCAACAACAAAGCTAGTGGAGGTGACAGTATTCCAGCTGAGCTATTCAAAATCTGAAAAGACAATGCAGTAAAAGTGCTACACTCAATATGCCAGCAAATTTGGAAAACTCAACAGTGGCCACAGGATTGGAAAAGGTCAGTTTACATTCTGATCCCAAAGAAGGGCAATGCCAAAGAATGTTCAAACTACTGCACCATTGCACTCATTTCACATGCTAGCAAAGTGATGCTCAAAATCCTACAAGCTAGGCTCCAGCAGTATGTGGACCGAGAACTACCAGAAGTACAGGCAGGATTTCAAAGAGGGAGAGGAACTAGAGATCAAATTGCCAACATACGCTGGATCATGGAGAAAGCTAGGGAGTTCCAGAAAAACATCTACTTCTGCTTCATTGACTATGATTATGTGGATCACAACAATTTGTGGCAAGTTCTTAAAGAGATGGGAGTACCTGACCATCTTATTTGACTCTTGAGAAACCTATATGCGAGTCAAGAAGCAACAGTGAGAACTGGACACAGAACCACTGATTGGTTCAAAATTGGGAAAGGGGTTTGGCAAGGCTGTATACTGTTGCCCTGCCTATTTAACTTCTATGCAGAGCACATCATGGGGCCTAGATGAATCACCAGTAGGAATTAAGATTGTAGGAGAAATATCAACAACCTCAGATATGCAGATGATACCACTCTCATGGCTGAAAGTGAAGAGGAACTAAAGAGCTTCTGGATGTGGGTGAAGGAGGAGAGCGCAAAAGTTGGCTTGAAACTCAACATTAAGAAAACTAAGATCATGGCATCCGGTCCTCTCACTTCCTGGCAAATAGATAGGGAAGAAATGGAGGTAGAGACAGATTTTATTTTCCTGGGCTCCAAGATCACCGCAGATGGTGACTGCAGCCAAGAAATTAAAAGACGCTTGCTCCTGGGGAGGAACGCTATGGCAAATCTAGACAGCATACTAAAAAGCAGAGACATCACCCTGCCGACAAAAGTGTGTATAGGCAAGGCTATGGTTTTCCCAGTTGCAATGTATGGCTGTGAAAGCTGGACTATAAGGAAGGTTGAGCGCCAAAGGATTGAGGCCTTTGAATTGTGGTGCTGGAGGTGAGAGTCCCTTGGACCATAAGGCAATCAAACTGGTCAGTCCTAGAGATCAACCCTGACTACTCTTTAGAAGGCCAGACAGTGAAGATGAAACTCAAATACTTTGGCCACCTAATGAGAAGGAAGGACTCCCTGGAGAAGAGTCTAATGCTGGGAACAATAGATGGCAAAAGGAGGAGACGGCAGAGAACGAGGAGGCTAGATGGAGTCACTGAAGCAGTCGGTGTGAGTTTAAGTGGACTCTGGGGGATGGTGGAGCACAGGAAGGCCTGGAGGAGTGTTGTCCATGGGGTCGCGATGGGTTGGACATGGCTTCGCGACTAACAACAACTACAACAACAACAAGGTGGCCATGGCCCTTTCCTCCTACCATCCATCATTTGGGGTTTCCTAGATTTTGTGCATTCCCTGCCCCACTGTAAAAGTGTGAAGCTCTTAGTAAGAGCTTTGAGCTAAAACTGTCGGTTCCTGCCCCTTTTGTGTTTGGCCCCTCTTACTTTTGGGATGCAGCCAGAATAAGGTTCCCTACCCTGTTCTAGGTGACAACGGGCAATCCAGCACCACCCACGTCTTCCCATAGAAACCCCACAGGCTGCACTGCAGGGCCTGTTGAACTCCTGCCATGTCTGCATATCGCTATGTATCTTCCTGCCTGCCAACTTCTTTCTGGTCACATCATTGTTCCATGTTGCTCTCCTTACCCAGCCCTTCTGAACCATGCAGCAAACGAAGCTGAGAGCCCCTGGCAATTTCAGCCCCACCACACGAAGCCAGCATTGCAACCTCAAGCTTGTGATGCAAAATCTGTATATGGGAAGCTGCCGGCCTTCTATTGTAAAGATGCCAAGGGTGCGACATCTGCATCACAGGTGCCAGGTCATGCCTGCAACCAGGATGGCATTGCACTAAACATGCACAAATGCGGACTGGATTCAGGCAGCACAATGACCCACACTCAGGGGTTGAGCATGGCTTGAATAGGGTTGTGATTGAACTATGGGTTGCTGTTGAACCATGGGTTATCATCCTGTCTGAACCCAGCCATGCTGACAAATCCTGTTTGGTTCACTACAAACAACTCTCAGTTCACAACCTACAGACAAACCCTCGGTTCTCTGCATGGGTTGTTTGTGCTGAACCAACCATGGCTTGTTATGGCAGCTGAATTCAGACAACAGGATCACCCATGTTTAAATACCAATCCGTGGTTCAACAATGAGATACCCCCAACCCATACTTAATTCTTGATTGTGGATTATTGTGCTGTTGTCACACCATTGCCACTTGCTGTGACTCCTGCTGTCCTCTTTGAATGACATGTCCTCCAACACACATTCAGTAGTGCCAGTTTTACATGCCTGTGATATCCTATGGCAATCATCATGACTGCAATGGGGCAAGCTCAGGGTTGGGGAAATCCCTGAGCCCAATATCCCACCTGGCTCATACTCAGTGCTTGCACTCTGCCCCTGCCCCACCGCTCACTTGCTTCTGAGCATAAGCAGCCTCTGGCAATGAGGAGTAGAATCTGCCCACATCCATCATCTGTGCACAGAAATACATCATCTCAAAGTGGCACCTTCATTTAAAGGGCTATTATCAGAGTAATTCCATCCATTCATCACAGGGGCTCAACCTGGCACCACGCTGCTTCTTGGACCAAGCCCCAGACAGCTCCAGGACAGGAACAGGAATTGGAGTGCAGACAACAGGGCCAGGATGGCAGGGAATCCACCCATCAGCCTCGGGATGAGCCAGATCTTCTCCATGGTGGTGTGGGAGTCAGGATGCAGCCCTCAGGAGGTGTGCCCCCTGTGCCACATGCAAGCTCTTTTAGCCTGGTTGCTGTGGCTTGAGTTTTGTCTCCATGTACCTTTTTGCTCCCAGGCTTTAAAGAAAAGGTGGCCAAGTTTGCAGGTCAGTTGCAGCTGCCAAGATGTCCAAGAAGGGCTGAAGGCAAAAACTTATCTTTCTCATGCCCCAAGCATAAGATGGGAAATCTGGGGGTGGGGAGGAAGCGCACCACAGGGGCTGCACTGGCTTCTTGCAGGGCCACCGGGGGCCATAAGGGAGGAAAAGAGGGGAGCAGAGACTGGAGGAGGGGGCAGGGGTATGGAAAGGTGGGGGCCAGGGCTAGAACTGGTGTGATGTGTGTGTGGGGGGCGGGGCGGGGCAGGATTGATGATTTGGGCCAGGAGTTTTGATCCCTGAGCATATGGATGGAGTGGACTACTATACTTCTTTCATGCTTGGCAAACATTTCCACAATTTAAAAGTGCGCTCTTTGATGGCAATTATTTTATAATTTGTTTATTGGATTTCTCCACAGTTTTCTGGGTGGTTTGCAGCAGTAAATGCTCTGTGGGAGGCAATCTCTTCCTTGGCACTCTCAGCTTTTGTATATGCAGCATTGATTGTGAGTTCTTTATTTCCTGCTCACAGTTTTTAATAGGTTTTTTAAATGATGTGGTGACTCTAAGCTTTGCTTCTGGGTCTAACCAGAACTTTGGGTGAGTTGTTGTTTTAAGAGAAAGGGAAATGTGGTATTATTTAATTGTGAAAGTGAAAGAAAGCACAATTTCCACAGCCATTTGCTCTATTCCTCTGTCCTACAGTGCCCCCTAGAGATGATTCAGTGGGAAAGCAGGAATGGAAGCGCCCTACATTGTGCTTGGATTTCAGTTTTGTGACAAACCTGAAAGGAGGTACAACTGATGATTAACAGCCTCATGTAGAAAAGCTCACAATGTTCCAGTTGCAAACAGAATTGTGTTAGCATCATATTCAATTATATCTGGTCTGAACTCATTCAATCTTTATTCTCCCACCCTCTGCAACTTAATTTCTGGGTCTGTCTTGGAACGTGTGTCCCATATTCCCCCCTCCCCACTTTTCCCTCTCTCTTGCTGTCCTCCTCTTTCATTTCCTCTACACTTTCTGGGCTTTGGGTCACAGAACAGGGTGTGAAATATGCAGCAGGGGCTACTGCATATGGTGATTTGGTACGGTGCTGTTAACAACGATGTTTCAACACTATTTTTTAAAAAGCAACATCTATTGGAAGGCATTTGAAGCAGGATTGTTTGCTGCACCCAGATTTTAAGATGAACACAGATAAGCTTGTGCAGTCTTCTGAAGCCATGGTGCGATCACTGGTGTCTCATTCCTAGCTCCCCAGAGGATACTCTTCTGTCCCCACCTCATCCTCACTGTACATGGAATCGCACCATGTACCACCAGTCACAAACGGAGGTCCAGGAGGACGTGTCCGCTTTCCCATCCAGCTTGCTTTCTGGCGTGCCCAGGGATATTCTGCTTTTCTTGTTGACTGAGCTACTGCCGTTGTTTGAACTCTGCCTATGCATGTTGCAGGGGGTGGCAGGGGGGACGACACTGGACACCACTGCTCATTATTTGGTGAGATGGCACCACCTTGCTATGCATGCAAGAATGTAGAAGGCAGAGGAGTAAGATGGTGTGATGGACGGATGAGCTGCATTGGGAGAGTTTGGATAACTAGGGACATGAGGATGGGCTGAGGCTCAGAGGGAGAGCATTGCAGTGCCTGCAAAAGGTCCCAGTTCAAACCCCAGCATCTCTCGATAGGGCTGGGTCTGTCTGCAGAGAGCTGCTGCAAGTCAATTACCCAGTGACTTTCTACTTCTTCAAATTTGGGATCCACACTGCAGATTTTACCATATATTTGATGTGCGGGGGGATCGGTTTTGGGGGTGGGAATCTATTGGATTTCCTGACTTTGCTCCCCAGATTTCAGCCTGCTTTGTCACAGCCCTGAGTCCACATGCCCATTGTTCATGGGGTGCTTCCCGGGAATTGATCCAGGCATCCGTCTTCCATGACACGTGTGGCAGCCTTCATTTGTGCTGCTGCATATGATGCAAAGAAGGTTGCCAGTTGTGCAGTCTTTGTCCTGTGAGCATCCACAGACTTTCATTTGACTCGCTTTCTGAGACCAGGCCAAGCACAAGAGGAAGTCAGTGAATGCTGGAAGGACAGATTCTACTGAGGTTTATCCCAACCCTATATTTGAATACTGGTAGTGCTACTGGTGTGACTTGCTCCAGATCAGTCCCAACCCATCTGTGGGAGATCGGTGATGCAGGCACAACTGAGCCTGATAGAACAATGATCTGACCTGGTTTACAGAAGCTGCCTGTGTTCCTAGAAGCCCTGATTCAGTTGGCACCCTGCTAACTTTGAGTACTGAGCCTGGCTAATCCAGCATGGGGTGCTAGTGCCTTGTGCATTATAGCAGTGAAAGACTGGGCTGTAGACCAGAATGGCTCTGGGGCTGATCTCAGCTTTGCCATCCTTACTGGCAAACCATCTCCCAATCTGGGGGATGGGCCAGCCAAAGGAAAGCCATCAGGGCCTGGCCCACTGTTAGGTAGACTCAAGCAGTTGTCTCAGGTGGCAGATGGTGGGAGGTGGCAACAAGGGGCTGGTGACGAGAGCCATGTGGCCTCTTCCAGGTCTGCTCAGTTAGCTGGCTGCCTTCAGGTGCAGTGGGGGATGCTGTCCCATTTCACTTACATGTCCTCTTCTTGGTTGTCTCAAGCTGCAGAATATCTTGAACCAGCCCTGAAAACAGCCTTGCCTGCTCTGTCATCTTTCATGGCAGCTGGATGGGCAGAGATCAGCAAATGAAGCTTTCACAGCTGCAAATTTCTTCTGTCATTAAGGACACTGTTTGGATGAGCTGGTTCAAAAGACCCTCCTCATCTCCTGGACTGCAAAATGGGGACCAGGATTCTGATATTTGCAGGATCAGGCATAGGAAAGAAGCTGCTGTGGGTTCTTTTTTCCTCACCTCATGCAGGCCTGTACCTCATTACCTGCACAGTGTGTGTTGCCATGCCACCCCAACCAAGCAAGGTGAGTGGAAGCGTGGCTTTCTAACCACCCCACAACACAGGACTTTTTCTAGGGTTCCAGGGTGGTCTGGATGCCACCTCCTCAGCTCACCCTCATTGGGTTTGACTGACACCAGCAACCCATGTTTCATGCAGGTAATGACAGGAGTCAGGGGGCACATGACTGGCAGGTGGGTGGTGAAGAAAAGAAGCCTGGTTGCTTCTCTGGTTGTGTGAATCCAGCCATCATGTTGATGCAGATTGCTGAGATGTCTACAGGGAGGACTTCTGAAGGGTGGGGTTGTTTTGTTTTGCATGTTGGTCTCTGCCTCTCCTGTTTTCCTTGAATCCTCACGTGCCAAATTGCAGGAGTGCTGGACTGGCCACAGGGAGTCCATGGTTCTTTGAAAAACTCCCCACCCCTTCTGTCCCTGTGCTAATCCCATCATAGCAACTTGCTCCAGCTTCACATCTGTGGGGCCTGTCAATTCAGCTGCTGTTCTTTTCTTTGTTTCCGCTTTGAGATGAGCCCCCTTCTCCTTCCGAGGACCTCCTCAAAGCACCTGCCCACCAGGAACAGGAATGCTGCATAAATAAGTGTGTGTCCCTATATTTTCCCATTGGGTGAGACTCACAGTCCAGTCTCCCTGAAAATCCACGCAAAATATCTTTGCTTCCTGAGCAGTTCTTTACTTGTGGCACCAGCGATAATGTTTACTAATGAAGTGTTTTATGATTACACTATTAGTATGCATTTACCCAAATGGTGCCTTTGTTTTCTGATGGTGGGATTCCTCCCCCCCACCACCTTTTTCTTATTATAATTGCTGGCAAACAGGAGCATAAAAGGTAGGCTGGGCTAGGAGTGTTTTCATACTGTGCCTTTGGGGCTTTCTCCATTACTTATATTATATCTGATTGTGTTGTTCCAATGAAAGAGGAAGCAGAGGGAAGGCATATGTCATGCAAATAAGCATCTTGGCCAATGCAGGCTTTATAGCTGCGCTACAAGTCCTGTAAAAGCAAGCGCTGCTTAATTTATATGTACGTTGATTGTATTTTTGCCCGAACTTTTGGCCAATGGCTCCCGAGGCATCCTGCCCAAAGGAAAAGCGATCCACACTCCACAGCAGCAATGCATCAAATTTCATTTAATAATCAACCCATACTTAAGGGTGCAAGCTAACCCTGGATGGATTTACGCCTGCAAAACTGAGGCTTCGGAGCACGGAATGGCCAAATCGAAGCACAGAGATGGTGCTCTCTGCTGCTGCTATGACTTGTCCTGTGCATTTTATCCAGACAGCCATTTTCAGCCATCCAGATAACATGCCAGGGAAGGGGAGGCAAGGAGGCTGGACGGGAGTCAGCACAGGGAGACTTAAAACCCAGCCTTAAAAAAAAAAAAAAAGTTGCTAAGACTGATTCATTCTCACTGTCCATTTGCATGCTGCTTTTCCATGGTAAAATCACACTCAATGCAGCCGAAAGCAACAGCAGAAATTAAAACACAAACACACACACACACACACACAAGAAACTTCTCCAAATAAATATTTAACATTTACAAGTCATAACATTTAAAGAGTCATAACCATAAAATTATATTACATTAATTAACATGTTCTAGGATTAAAGATTCCAAGAAGAATTCATGCTGAGGTCAAGCTGAGGAGAGAGAAGAAATATCCAATTAGCGGCAAAAGCGGCCATGGGGCAGCAGCCTTCACCGGGGAGTCGGTCACGCAGGGCCCCCTCCTCCTGGCCAGGTGGAACAAACCAGGGGAGCAGGAAGCAGGCCTGGCAGAATCCCAGCAAGACCCCAGTGGGGCCCCTGCCCTTCCAAATCTGTGGGAAATAAGCCTGCTTTAAGGCCACTGGTGCAGTAGCCCACCTCGAGTTTGCCATCGCGGCAGCCTCCGGAGCACACCTGCCCCAAGGAGAGATCAGGGCTGCAGGTGGATCTGTCTCATCAGCCCAGCTGCAGCTGTCTTCTCTCCACCAGGGGCAGGGTTCATAGAATGGATGGCCCTTGGGCAAGTGTCCTTAGGTTAGCTCAGGAGGTTGGAGGCAGTGCTCCGAGCTTGAGAGGGGGAGTCGGAGATCTGTCCCCACTTTCCCCTGACAGCAGGCATGGGGAGCAGCATGCTGGCTGCCTCCACACATGGAGGAGCAACCTTGGAGCTTCAGGAAAGGCAGGGAGCATTCTGGTATGTCGGGAGGAGACTTAAGAAACCAGGGTAGGAGCTCTCCAGGGCTCTTCCAGACTCCTTCCCTCCCACTCTGAAGTGTCCTCACTAGACCCTATATAGCCTCAAGTGCCTGATCCTGCCTAATCTTGGAAGCTAAGCAGGGTCAGGGCTGGCTAGAATCTGGATGAGAGACTTGAGACGTGCATTGAGCAGGGCATTGCATGCAATGGTCTTCTAGGTATGATTCTGTGATTCTGTAACAAAAATCAGAGAAGACAGAGGACTGGGAGGTGAAGGTCACGTCCACTGCTCCTTCTGGCTTCAGCCTGACAGGGCACAGGGAGCTCAGAAGCCTGCAGTTTCAGGGCAAGGCTCTATCGGCACCTTTATTTGTCCACTCAAGACCAAGGCAAAGCTCTGCATTACGGTAGGGAACAAAATACTGTTGCTGAGAAAATTCATTTCTCCCCTGACTACAGTGAGGACTGCAGCTGAGCCCAGAGAAAGCAATGGATTTGGTCGGGAAGGGTGTGTGTGTGTGCAGACAAGTTACTGCCACTGCATCCTTGCAAACCATGAATCCAATACACTCTATTCATGAAAGTCTTTAAGGAGGAGGCCATATAGAAGAGAAGATTGCTTTAGAATGTCAGTGCCACCTCCAAGAAGGCCCTGCTGCAAAAGGCCCAGAGGGACCCAGAACAAGCCATTGCTCAGTGAAGGGTATTCCAAAATTTCCAGGGTTCAGGTCTGAATTCAGCCCAGAAATTGACCGTCAGGCATTGAAGTGTTGCAATGAGGCATTTTAACAGTGAAATCCTATAGGATGCTTGTTGTAGTTGTTGTTGTTACCCGCAAAGTCATGTCCGACCCATCGCGACACCATGGGCAACATTCCACCAGGCCTTCCTGTCCTCCACCATCCCCCGGCGTCCACCCAAGCTCACATGGACTGCTCCAGTGACTCCATCCAGCCACCTCATTCTCTGCCGTCCCCTTCTCCTTTCCTGTTAATTGTTGCCAGCATTAGGCTCTTCTCCAGGGAGTCCTCCCTTCGCATTCAGTGGCCAAAGTATTTGAGTTTCATCTTCAGGATCTGGCCTTCTAAAGAGCAGTCAGGGTTGATCCCCTCTAGGACTGACCGGTTTGATCGCCTTGCTGTCCAAGGGACTCGCAGGAGTCTTCTCCAGCACCACAACTCAAAGGCCTCAATCCTTTGGTGCTCAGCCTTCCTTATGGTCCAGCTTTCACAGCCATACATTGCAACTGGGAAAACCATAGCCTTGACTATACGCACTTTTGTTGGCAGGGTGATGTCTCTGCTTTTTAGTATGCTGTCTAGATTTGCCATAGCTTTCCTCCCCAGGAACAAGCTTCTATTAATTTCTTGACTGCAGTCCCCATCTGCAGTGATCTTGGAGCCCAGGAAAATAAAATCTGTCACTGCCTCCATTTCTTCCCCATCTATTTGCCAGGAAGAGAGAGGATCAGATGCCATGATCTTAGTTTTCTTAATGTTGAGTTTCAAGCCAACTTTTGCACTCTCGTCCTTCACCCACATCCAGAGGGTCTTTAGTTCCTCTTCACTTTCTGCCATGAGAGTGGTATCATCTGCATATCTGAGGTTGTTGATATTTCTCCTGCAATCTTAATTCCAACTGATGATTCATCTAGCCCCGCTTTTTGCATGATGTGCTCTGCATATAAGTTAAATAGGCAGGGCAACAGTATACAGCCTTGCCGAACTCCTTTCTCAATTTTGTACACTAGAAAGTACACTACTAGTACTAGCCCTGTGCTCTTCCCCAGTAGCAGATTGGACACCTTCCGACCTGAGGGGCTCATCTTCCAGTGTCATATCTTTTTGCCTTTTGGTACTGCCCATGGGGTTTTCATGGCAAAGATACTGGAGTGGGTTGCCATTTCCTTCTCCAGTGGATCACGTTTTGTCAGAGCTCTCTGCTAGGACCTGTCCATCTTGGGTGGCCCTGCATGGCATAGCTCATAGCTTCATTGAGCTACGCAAGCCCCTTCGCCATGACAAGGCAGTGATCCATGAAGGAGCAAGGCCACCTAGGGAACCCCAAAGGGACAGAGAGGGACCTCAGGCAGGTTTGATTGGCATCCCAGATCTGGGGTACTGTACACCTGTCTAGAGGCATCTTCCTATTGCATAAAAGAACCTGAAGTCCATCCTGATCCTCCAGCCAGGTACAGGGAATACAATGCTCCTGACTGCGAGAGATTTCATACTTCTATTTAGAGTAGTTTGAAGCCTCTCTCCATTTATTGGGGCACATGTGAGAATGAGAAAAATGCAATTTCAAACAGGCTTGAATCAGACTTTTAAAAAAACCAATTAATGGCCAAGGAAGAAGGTAAAGTTACGATAGCATTTCAGCTTTCCTGTAATTTTTTTCCTGCCACTTATGAGCAGATGTGGTCTATCAGTGGTGTGTATTTAGTCCCCCACCCACCATCTTTTCCCATAGGGGCGGGGAGAAAAACCTTGTCCATTTCAGTGGTGACACTTCGCTTCACCAGCCTGCATCTCTGCAGCAGGGATGGGCCACATGCATGCTACCTTGGCCCCCAAGTCCCATCTGCCCTTGCCAGCAGAGCCAGGAAGGAGCAATGAGGGGAGGTGTAGGCCAAAATATATGGAGGGCTACAAGCTGCTCACCCCTGCTCTGCTGTCAGGTGATGCTGCCATGGCTAGGGCAAAAACTTTGTTGTCCATGGCACCCACACCAAGTTCCTGCCTTCACTCTCCTGAAACAGGGAACAAGAGGAAAGTGGCCAAGCTTCTGCCTGGCTGTTTTGCATGCTTCCAAATGCAAAGTTTAGCATGCAATCTCTGTGCTTCATCAAAGGAATTTTATGGGAGGTTCAAATGTTGTCTTCTTCATTTGTAGTCCTCCTGTGTACTTCTGTTGTTTCTATGTTGTTTCTTACCAGGAAAAGACAGGAGGGGAAAGAAGTACAGAGAGACAGATCTGTTAAAGAAGGCAGATCCATGAGGCCTTTTGATTGCTAGCACAGCAGCCCTCTGCATGGGCTTTTGGAACCCTTACCAATGTCTTTAGCGAGTTACGTCAAGACACGAGACAAGGTTTAGTCTGTGTTATGGAGCACCCAACACGAGGGTGCTGCTGGTCAGCAAGCCCTATGACTTGTGCAGCAGGCAGCTCCATCTGAAGAGTTTATAGGACTAGACTTCCAGATTTACATCCTTCAGTCCCACTGTGTTTAAAATTTCTGGGGCTGCAAGGAAGAAAGATGGACCTGAAAGCCTCCCCTGGCACACATGCCTCCATATATACAGAGAGAGAATGAGAGCGCACCAGTCACAGATCTATATATACAGTCAAACTTACAAGAGCAGATAAATATCCCTTGTCTTTTTCATTATGGCAGCTGGACTGTGGATGGGGCTTGAGGTCCAATCAAAAGTTGCAAAAAGAACAGACTAGTGAGGCTATGGAAGCAGTCAGGTGAATTCAGAGTGCCCGGCTGGGAAACCCACCCTGAACATTTCATAGGGGAAGATGGGGAAGGTTTAATAAGGTTGCAGTCCTGTCTCAGCTTCCTTCCAAGTGTGTTCCTTCCCTTCTCCAAGGTGCTGAGAAGGAAGACGCAAGACCCAAGGGCAGGGAATGGAGAGCATTTCTATTAAATTGCAGCAGGGCTGCAGGCTGTGTACTTTTGGTTTTGGATTTTGTTTATTCCCTCCTTTCCATTATCCCCCTCCTTCTTAAAGAAAGGGAGGGGAAAGAAAAAATGGGAGAGAGAGTTATGGAAGAGGAATGCAATTTGATGCAGTATCTCAGCCTCTGCCTGCCGTCGCCAGAATTGGAATAAAGAATCCATTAAAATAACAAAGTGCAAAGCGAGGGAGGGGGGAGAAAGAGGCGTCTGTGCAGCACAAACAATAGTCAAATTGGATTTGAGATAGCAACAGGCAAACGGGCAGGAGGGCTCTTGGGGTGCATCAAGGCAGCAAAGCAAAGTGAGGGGGGGGGGGAATGCAGATGGGAAAGCCAAGCTAGAAAAGCCCGTTTCTCTCTGTCTGCGGTGGTCATTGGGCTTTGCTTCAAATCCAGAGATAACAGACTGTGAGCCCTTCAGGGACAGGGAACCATCCCTTTGATCTGTAATTATATTTGGATGTCTAATTGTGTGACTTACCCCGAGCCATTGGAGGGGTGGGGGGACCAGATTCTCGGTTTTATGTATAATTCTTCCCCATTTTTTTCTAGTCTGCCCCAACCAAAACACTTGAAATGCAGAGCAGATTAAAAAGCAAAGCTAGGATTCAGTCAAAACAACAGAAACCGCCCTCTATTCTAGCTGAACGGGAAAAGTAAATTAGAAGACCCTTAGGCTCTGACTTTGGAGAATCACCCAGAAAATCATGCTCATATTCTCCGGCCAGGTGTCATCAACGTCAAGGTAGCCTTTCTCTGCATCCTGGTGGTGTGTGGACAGAAACCTCCAGGGGGCGCTCTTAGAGCACTTCTATACGTGTTCTTTGCTGGCAGGCAATAAGAAGCATCCCCTTTAAAAGGCTGCTATTCTGTTGTAGGTCACCCTTTCAAAGAGTTAGTCTAGAAAAGCTTAGCTTCTCACAGTCCTGACAGCCTGTATAATCTGGGGGATATCTCCCCATCCCTGGATGCAGGGTAATTGCTCTGTTGCAGAGTAGACAGAGTAGACGACCCCACCTTTTTATTATTTATTACATATTTATTCCTTTTTTTCTTTTGAAGAACTCAAAGCAGTTTCCATCATTCTCCTCCTCCTGCTCTCCAACTTATCCCCACAACAACAACCCTGTGAAGTAGGCTGGTCTGAGAGTCTGTGACTGGCCCAAACTCACCCGCTTGGCTCCATGGCCAAGCAGGGACTAGAACCCAGGTCATTTGAGTCCCTGTCCCGCCCTCTTAACCACTACATCACACTGCCCCCATCCCCCTGTATGGCATGTTGTTGTTGTTGTTGTTAGTCACGAAGTCGTGTCCGACCCATCGCAACCCCATGGACAACATTCCTCCAGGACTTCCTGTTCACCATCACCTGGAGTCAACTTAAGCTCACACCAACTGCTTCAGTGACTCCATCTAAACACCTCATTCTCTGCTGTCCCCTTCTTCTTTTGCCATCTGTTGTTCCCAGCATTAGACTCTTCTCCAGGGAGTCTTCTCATTAGGTGACCAAAGTATTTGAGTTTCATCTTCAGTATCTGGCCTTCTAAAGAGCTATCAGGGTTGATCTCTTCTAGGACTGACTGGTTTGATCACCTTGCGGTCCAAGGGACTTGCAGGAATCTCTGCCAGCACCACAATTCAAAGGCCTCCATTCTTCGGCACTCAGCCTTATGGTCCAACTTTCACAACCATACATTGCAACTGGGAAAAACATAGCCTTGACTATACGCACTTTTGTTGGCAGGGTGATGTCTCTGCTTTTTAGTATACTGTCTAGATTTGCCATAGCTCTCCTCCCCAGTAGCAAGCGTCTTTTAATTTCTTGGCTGCAGTCCCCATCTGCGGTGATCTTGGAGCCCAGGAAAATAAAACCTGTCACTACCTCCATTTCTTCCCCATCTATTTGCCAGGAAGTGAGAGGACTGGATGTCATTATCTTAGTTTTCTTAATGCTGAGTTTCAAGACAACTTTTGCACTCTCCTCCTTCACCCACATCCAGAGGCTCGTTAGTTCCTCTTCACTTTCTGCCATGAGAGTGGTATCATCTGCATATCTGAGGTTGTTGATATTTCTCCCAGCAATCTTGATTCCAACTGGTGATTCATCTAGGCCTGCCTTTCTCATGATGTGCTTTGCATAGAAGTTAAATAGGCAGGGCAACAGTATACAGCCTTGCCAAACCCCTTTCCCAATTTTGAACCAATCAGTGGTTCTGTGTCCAGTTCTCACTGTTGCTTCTTGACTCGCATATAGGTTTCTCAAGAGTCAAATAAGATGGTCAGGTACTCCCATCTCTTTAAGAACTTGCCACAAATTGTTGTGATCCACATAATCATAGTCAATGAAGCAGAAGTAGATGTTTTTCTGGAACTCCCTAGCTTTCTCCATGATCCAGCGTATGTTGGCAATTTGATCTCTAGTTCCTCTCCCCCTTTGAAATCCTGCCTGTACTTCTGGTAGTTCTCGGTCCACATACTGCTGGAGCCCAGCTTGTAGGATTTTGAGCATCACTTTGCTAGCATGTGAAATGAGTGCAATGGTGCAGTAGTTTGAACATTCTTTGGCATTGCCCTTCTTTGGGATCAGAATGTAAACTGACCTTTTCCAATCCTGTGGCCACTGTTGAGTTTTCCAAATTTGCTGGCATATTGAGTGTAGCACTTTTACTGCATTGTCTTTTCAGATTTTGAATAGCTCAGCTGGAATACTGTCACCTCCACTAGCTTTGTTTTTGCTCAGACTTCCTAAGGCCCATTTGACTTCACATTCCAGGATGTCTGGCTCGAGGTCAGTGACCACCCCATTGTGGTTATCAGGGATGTTAAGCTCTTTCTAGTATAGTTCTTCTGTGTAATCTTGCCACCTCTTCTTAATCTCTTCTGCCTCCGTTAGGTCCCTGCCATTTTGGTCCTTTATCATGCCCATCTTTGCATGAGATTTTCCCTTCATAGCTCCAATTTTCTTGAAGAGATCTCTGCTCCTCCCTATTCTATTGTTTTCTTCTATTTCTTTGCACTGTTCATTTAAGAAGGCTATTAGCCATTCTTCTAGGTATTCTCTGGAATTCTGCATTCAATTGGGTGTATCTTTCCTTTTCTCCCTTGTGTTTCGCTTCCCTTCTTTCCTCAGCTATTTGTAACACTTCCTCAGACAGCCATTTTGCTTTCTTGCATTTCTTTTTCTTTGGGATGGTTTTAGTTGCTGCCTCTTGTACAATGTTGCAAACCTCCATCCATAGCTCTTCAGGCACTCTGTCTATCAGATCTAATTCCTTAAATCTATTTGTCACCTCTACTGTATATTCATCAGGGATATAATTTAGCTCATACCTGAGTGGCCCAGTGCTTTTCTCTACTTTCTTGAATTTAAACCTAAATTTTGCAACAAGAAGCTCATGATCTGAGCCACAGTCTTCAGCACCAGTGGTTGGGGCATAAACTTGGACTACTGTGATGTTGAATGGTTTTCCTTGGATTCGAAGTGAGATCATTCTGTCATTTTGGAGATGGTATCCCAGTACTGCTTTTCCTACTCTTTTATTGACTCTGAAGGCTACTCCATTTCTTCTGAGGGATTCTTGCCCGCAGTAGTATACCTGATGGTCATCTGAACTAAATTCACCCATTCCTGTCCATTTTAGTTCACTGATTCCTAAGATGTCGATGTTCAGTCTTGTCATCTCTTGTTTGACCACATCCAGCTTGCCTTGATTAATGGGTCTTACATTCCAGGTTCCTATGGAGTAAAGATCTTTGCAGCATCGGACTTTCCTTTCACCTCCAGATACATCGGCAACTGAGTGTCCTTTCGGCTTTGACCCAGTCACTTCATTCTTTCTGGCGCTACTAGTACTAGCCCTCCGCTCTTCCCCAGAAGCATATTGGACACCTTCCGACCTGAGGGGCTCATCTTCCGGCGTCATATCTCTTTGCCTTTTGGTACTGTCCATGGGGTTTTCATGGCAAGGACACTAGAGTGGGTTGCCATTTCCTTTTCCAGTGGATCATGTTTTGTCAGAGCTCTCTACTATGACCTGTCCAGTAGAGGAGCAGTAAACTGATTTGGAAACGTCTACATTGCATCCAGTCCAAACACTACTTTCTGGTCAAGCATATTCACCTTAGGGAACTCCTACAGCCAATCCCACCTTTCCGGCACATGTGCCCATAGAATGCAACCCTTTGCCAGGTCATCAGTTATGTTCTTTCCTGCTGCTTTTATGTAGACAAGCAGTACATTTTACAGTGCCTTTTTCAAAACGTCACATGTGCAATGGTCAAAAGGGCTGCTAACAATGCAGCTTTGACTGCTACTCTTGTGTGTGTCCGGGAGTTGCATTTGTACCTTTTATTGAATATGTTGTTAAATTTTATCACAACTTTCACTATACTTACTAACATAAATACACCAAGAGCCAAATAAAAGCAGAGGTTGGAGGAAGTACAGCTGGGGAAACGGTAATGGCAGAAGTGCAGCTGAAGGAAATAATAAAAAAAGGGTTATGCATCGGAGAAACAAAACAAATGAAAAACTAAGATCGCACTTCTGTCAGTCAAAAAGAAAAAAAAGAGGAAGCTCCAGATACAAGAAAAGAAATGTATTTTAGGCCTGATGGAGTTTGGAAGAATTTCCTCCTTAATGACATGTTTCCCAGAGCATTAGAGCATCCCTTGTCTGTGTGATTTTCTGCAGGTCAGGGGTTCATCTGCACAGCCCCCACATTTCCAGGTGGGGAAGACCCCTTCTGAGTTCCTGGAATGTTGCTACTGCTCAGCATCCAGCCAGATGGACCAAAGGTACAACTCCGTATAATGCAGTTTCCTCCATCCTATGCCAGGCTTGCCTGACCTGGAGCCCTCCAGATGTACTGAACTGCAATGCTGCTCCCAGCCAGCATTGGCCATGGCCATCTAGAGGGCACCTAGATTGGGGGCGTGTGCTCAATTACTTCTTTCTGAACCATGTCAGGCCTTGAAGGCTTTTCCTTCCTGGTCTCCGGAATTCTTTTTTGGACAAGAGGCCATCATTCCATAAGGCCAAGTGCCATGGCCAGCAAGTCCATACAAAGCAAAATTCCAGTCCCTTGGCCCTGTCAAGGGGATCTGGGAAAGAAAAAGAGAACCCTACAGCTTCAGAGTATCCCAGATGCAAAATTTACACACTTCCCAAAGGACTTTTCAACATCATCCACAACCTCTAGGTTGTTCAGACATTTATTTAAAGGCTTTTAATTCCAATCTACTATTCCTGGCAGCCCAAAGACTGGAACTGATACTTGGAATTGTTCACATATTCGCTGGCTGTTTCAGGTTCACACTTGAAAATATGCGTTCCAAAGTCCCACTCCATCTGCTGACTTAATTTGACTTCAGCTTCAAATTTCATAAATGCCTTTGAGAAAGATTTGTCATATAATATCTCCCGTATCACCTGTTTGTTTTAAGGAATCTGATTTAAAAGGATTTTCTCTGAAACTTCCTTTTAACCAACCTTTAACTAGGCTATAATTATTCATCACACCAAAGTAAAAGGGAGGCAAATAATTAACCCTTTAATTAAACAGTTACCTGACTGAACAGTGTGGAAAAAGACAGCTGCATCCCAATTGAGACAATTGCTTCGCCTAGTTTGGTATGAGCAATCCTCTCTCTGGGCTTTGCGGGCACAGCAGTGGTGAAGTGGAGCTGGGGCTAACAGAGGTGTGGGGAACCCAGTGCCACCTTCCAGTCTCCACCCTTCCTCAGACAAACTTCTGGTTTCCTCTGAGTTTAGCTGCACTCCCCACAGGAGCTGTTAGGAAAATAGATTTGCTCAGCCAGAATTTATCCATGGAAAGCTGCTCATAATGCCAAGGATTTGGGAGCAGCTTGGTTTTGAAAGGACCTCATGGCCTCAGAAAAGGAGGAGAGGAAAACTGCTACAACTGGCTGGTCAAGATAGATCAACACAGCAGTCCGCTTTTCTGGCCTCTTTTGGGGGGCAGCTGTGGGGACTGGCATGACGAGCCCCTGCCCTTCCATACTGACCACACCACCACTGGATGGAGGTTTTTCCAGGGTGGCCAAGAGATGCTGGGGGCTGGGCCTTAGGCAAATGGGTCAGCAGCTCCAGGCTTGGCTGGTGTCACCAAAGCTGTGGGTTCCACCCCCTTCTTTCACCTGTGGAGGAGAGGAGGCTTCCCTTGCTTTATGAGAAGGGCCATCAGTCATAGGCAGAGTGTGCCCTCTGCACATAGAGCTTCCCAGATTCATGGGCTGGTGGGAGGGAAGCTCGTATCTGAAATTCCACAGAGCCACTGCCAGAGGCTGTAGGCAAGGCTGAACTGGAGAAACCAAAGGGTTGATCAGAAGCAAGCATCTTCCTGGGGGTATTCAGGGACAGCAAAGAACTTGAATAAATGCAAAATCCTAAGACACAGTGGGACTAAGGTTGTGCTTTTGCCATACGGCTGCTTAGAACCCATAGACTATGTGGGGACAGAAGCAGGTGTTCCATGTGCAGAATTGCAGCTAGTAACATGATGACAAAAACATAAGAGCAAAAGAACAGCCCTGCTGGAACAGGCCATGGGGCCATCTAGTTCAGTATTCTGTCCACACAGTGGCCAGGCAGCCCATGGGAAACCCACAAGCAGGACTCAAACTCAACAGCCCCCTCTAGCCTAAACTCCCCAGCAAGAAGTGCACACAGGCAAACTGCCTCTGATCGCAGAGACAGCAGAAGGCCTTCACGAGTGGGAGTCTCTGATAGCCTCCTCCTCCATGAATGTGTCCAATCCCCTTCTAAAGCCCCCCAGATCGGTGGCCATCACTGCTTCCTGTGGCAGTGAGTTCCAAAGTTTAATTCTGCACTGCTTGGAGAAGTCGTTCTTTTGCTCTGTCCTGGATCTCCCACCCATCAGCTTCATAGGAAGTCCTCAGATTTTAATATGAAGGGAAGAGGAGAGCAATATCTCCCCCTCCAGTTTCTCCACACCGTGGATAATTTGGAACACTTCTATCATGCCCCCCATCACTTTTTTTCCTAAGCGAAACAGTCTCCACTGTTGTTTCCATTCCTTACAAGAGAGTTACTCCAACCTGCAGAAGCTGGGGATCAGAGCATGCGTGCTGAACCATGGCACAGTAATTCACAAATACACGATCATGATGATGCTGAAACTAAACAACCATTATGCACCAAACAAGTCAAACCGATAAATATGGGAAACTAAATGTACTGAATAGACAATCCACAAACCAATGCTGAATATTACATTGCTTCAACTGAGTAATGACTGTGCAACTGAAACAATAACCAGCAGAAAGCCAATCACTCAAATCTATACTGAATAATAAATTAATTAAACAAATAGCACTAATGAATATCACTTACTGAGCTAATGAACAGAGAGTTCTAGACTTGCTGAATTAACCTGAGTCAAGGTTTGAGTGAGCTGAGTTTAATCACAAAATGTCAGCAGGTGTAGCCTTCTGTGTCACTGAAGCCCTGAAGGGGGGGAAGCTACATCAGGCATAATTCTTCCCATCATGCAGCCCATAGAAATGGATCTGGACTAAAAGTAGGCAAACGCTATCACATTGGTACAATGCTTTACTGGATTCAACAAACTGAGCTACTTTCTCCTCAAACTGGGAAAAAGCACAACATATTCAGAGCTCAACTCCAAACAAAATAGGTTCCTGCCTTATGATACCAAGTGTATAATGGGGACTGATTTCTTCTCCAAGCTCCTGCTCCCCCTGTGAGTTTCCAAAGCCCCTGTCGGCTGCTGCTGTGCCAGTAATGAGCAGAAGGATGCAAAGGAGATCTCTTCTCCCCATCTCAGCACTGAGAGCATTGCTACAACAGTGTTTCAGCTGTGTGCAGCTCTGGAAAAGTAATTTTCCCAAGGCTACTGATAGTAGCCCTGGGAAAATTATACTTCCCAGGCACCTACCACCTGGGGTTGCTGGCATGCTAGTGTTCCAGGTTTAGGAACAAGGAGAAAGATTTCCATTCTCCTGCCTTCGTCTCATCAACCAGGACTAAACTCAGGGGAAGAAACTTAGGGAACTGAAGGCCCAAGTGGCCTTCTCGTCAATCTTACCTGTCCGGGGATTTGGGCCAGGAAGGGACAGGAGGGCCTCTGAGGTGAACGACTGGCTTAGGATGTGGTGCCAGAAGGAACGCTTCGGGTTCCTCGACCACGGCACTCGTTTTCTTGCCAATGGACTTCTGGCAAGGGACGGGTTACACCTCACGAGGGTGGGGAAAAGGTCCTTTGGAGATGCTCTAGCGAGCTTCATCCGGAAGACTTTAAACTGAGCCAGTGGGGGGTGGGTTCAGGCCCCCCAGTAACGTGTCTGCACTGGACAAGTGTGCAGGGAGGATTGGGGCTCTGGGAGCAGGGCTTTAGAGATACTGCAGGGACTGACAGGACTCCGACAGGTACCGACAGGTACCAGGGAGGATGGGAGGAAGGAGGATGCTGGGCACTCCAAGGAAAGGAAGCGGTGGGAAGGAGTTGAGGTGCATGTACACCAATGCTAGGAGCATGGGTAATAAGCAGGAAGAGCTTGAAGCTCTCCTGGGAATAGGAGGATATGATCTGGTGGGAATCACAGAAACTTGGTGGGATGAAAGGCAAATCTGGAATGTAAACATAGAAGGGTATCACCTTTTTAGAAAGGACAGGAAGGGAAAGAGAGATGGGGGTGTGGCTTTATATGTCAGGGAAGGGATAGGATGCAGTGAGAGAGAATACAGCACAGATGGGGATTCGGTAGAGGCAGTCTGAGTGAAACCTAGGGGTTTTGACAGGGAAGGGGACCTGACAGTGGGGGTATGTTATTGTCCTCCAGGTCAACTTGAGACCCTGGATGATGTCCTGACAGGCCAGATTCTAAGGATATCTCGGCAGAGAGACATAGTAATTATGGGGGATTTCAATCTCCCGGATATTACTTGGGAGACTCACTCGGCAGTGACAGCCAGGTCACGTCGCTTCCTAGGAGCTCTAGAGGGTGGGTTTTTCACACAGAGGGTCCGAGAGGTGACGAGGGGGGGAAACATCCTGGACTTGGTCTTGACCAATAGGGAGGAGCTGATAGATGAAGTACAGATTAGGGGAGCTCTGGATGCGAGTGATCACTCCATCCTTTGCTCTGAGATCAGGGGACTGGGGCCGAGCAGCAGGGCGAGCACTAGAAGCTGGGACTTCAAGAGGGCCAACTTTGGCCAACTGAAGGCCAGGCTGGGGAAAGTCTCCTGGGATAGGTTACTGGAAGGTAAGCGAGTTGAGGAGGGGTGGATGGCACTCAAAAGGGAGGTTTTGCAGGCGCAAGCCTTGACGATACCTCTAGTCAGTAAGGTGGGGAGGCGGAGGAGAGTGCCGCCATGGATGCGAAAGGAGGTGGTTAGGGGGGTTAGACGAAAGAGGAACCTCCATAGGAAATGGGTACTGGGGGAAATAGACAAAAGGGTATACTGGGAGGAGGAGGCCCATTGCAGAAGGATTCTTCGGAAGGCTAAGGCTGATTATGAGCTGAGACTTGCCAAGAATATCAAGAGCAACAAAAAGGGCTTCTTTCAGCATGTAAATAGGAAAAGGAAGGGGAGACAAGTGGTGGGACCAGTAAATAAGGAGGAAGGTGATCCAGTGACTGACATGAGGGAACAGGCACAGATGCTAAATGACTATTTTGCCTTTGTGTTCTCCCCAAAGCAGGACGGGGGATATCCGTGTAGGAGATTAGATGAGGCTGGGGACTTAGGGGCAGAGATTAGAGTCACCCCCCTTGAAGTCGAGGGGCTCCTCAGGGCATTGGACATTACAAAGGTGCCAGGCCCTGACGGGTTACACCCAAGAGTACTTAGAGAGTTGGCAGGGGTTCTCTCACGTCCGCTGGCCTCCATTTTTGAGGCCTCGTGGAGAACGGGTGAAGTTCCAGAGGACTGGAGGGTGGCATTGGTGGTCCCAATTTTCAAAAAGGGTAGTAGGAAGGACATGGGGAATTATAGACCGGTTAGCCTTATGTCCACTGTAGGAAAAACAATGGAAAGGCTCATAATAGAGAGAGAGCTAGTGATGCTAGATAGGGAAGGGAGGCTGACAGCCATACAACACGGCTTCCGCAAAAACATGTCCTGCCAGACAAACCTTGTGGAATTCTATGACAAGGTTTCAAGATGGCTAGATGGAGGGGATGCAGTGGATGTGGTATACCTGGATTTCAGCAAGGCCTTTGACAAAGTGCCCCATGATATCCTGGTGGAGAAACTGAGGAGTTTTGGGATACACCGAAGCACTGTCCGGTGGATTAGGGCATGGTTGACTGACCGAAAGCAGAAGGTAACCATTAGCAGGGAATCGTCGGGATGGCAGCCAGTGACAAGCGGGGTCCCCCAGGGCTCTGTCCTGGGGCCGATCCTGTTTAATCTTTTCTTTAACGACATGGAAGAAGGGGTGAACAGTCTGCTGATCAAATTCGCAGACGACACTAAAACTGGAGCAGTGGCCACAACTGAGGAGCAGATACACCAGATCCAAAAGGATCTGGACAGACTATGGAAGTGGGCAGGAGACAACATTCAATGTGGATAAGTGCAAGGTCTTGCACTTGGGGCATAAGAATAGCTGTCATAAGTACTGGTTAGGTGACAAGTGGCTGGAGAGCAGCACTTGTGAAAGGGACCTCGGGGTACTGGTTGACCACAGGCTAAACATGAGTCAGCAGTGTGATGCGGTGGTCAAGAGGGCGAATGCCACCCTTGGTTGCATAGCCAGAAGTGTGGCTTCTAGATCAAGAGAGGTATTACTACCACTCTGGTGCGCCTGCAACTGGAGTATTGTGTTCAATTTTGGGCCCCTCATTACAGGAAGGATATAGCCAGGTTGGAGTCAGTGCAGCGTAGGGCCACAAGGATGGTGGCTGGTTTGCAGGGGATGCCGTATGAGGCAAGACTGAGGGAACTGGGTCTCTTCAGCTTGGAGAAGAGGAGACTCAGAGGGAACATGTTGGCAACATACAGGTATGTGAGGGGGTGTCACATGGAGATGGGGAGAGGACTGTTCTCCCCTGCAGAGGAAGGCAGGACGCGCTCCAATGGAGCAAAGCTCAGGGAGCCAAGGTTCAATTTGGATGCCAGGAAGCACTTCCTGACAGTTAGGACCCCGAGGGCGTGGAATGGGCTTCCACGGGAGGTCGTTGAGGCCCCATCGGTGAGGGTGTTCAAAGACAGGCTGGACATGCACATGGTGGGCATGTCATGAGCGGAGCCGGCTGGTGCCGGAGGTCAGACTAGATGGCCCGGGAGGCCCCTTCTGACTCGCTCTGTTTCTATGTTTCTATGACTAGAACAGCAACAGGATAAGGAGTGGGGTGAAGGGTGCTTGGAAGCTGACAGCTGGTTGGAAACAGTGGAATCCTCTCCAGCTCAGGCTGAAATCCAAGTCGGAGAACTCAGGAACTCCTAATGCTCACCTCATATGCAAGGTGAAGATTACAAGTTTGAACTTTGGACTCATCCTGATCATTCTACTGCTCAAACACACATGTGGATACATATTGCTTCTGGCTTTATGGCTGCAAATAAAGAACAGCCAAGCATCTCTCTCTCAGACGCATTTGGTGCAGCTTGAAATCTCTTTTATGTTCAGCTTGATCATACCCTGTGGCCTGCAAGATGGGCCCGTGGGCATCAGTGTGCCCCCACTGATGTCTCTTGGTGCTTATCAGAGCCCCTCCTGATCCTGCTTTTTATTTTATTTCTTACAGGGTTTCCCCTGCAAATTAATAATACCAGTAACAGCAGCAAGAGCAACATTAGCAGGGATGCTGGCTTCCTGCAAAATGAAGTGCTGTCCTCCATGGCCAACTTTGTTTGGGTGCAGCAGTGGGGTTTTATGATTTGGAGATCCACCCTTCCACTGTTCTGCCTTGTTCTTTAATTCTCAGGCAGATTATTTTTATTTTCATCTCCCTAGCTTGCCTTCTGGGATATGAACGCTCATCATGGCAGCCATTTTGTGAATGGACTCACAGCACTCCTTCAAAAGCTTTTACAAACTACAGACTTTGGCCCTAATCCCTGCCTCCAAAATACAAACATCACATGCATAAATATGTTTTTCTCTTTTCCTCCCCCTTCCCATTTTCCTCCCAGGACATCTAGCCTGAAGAAGCACTTGGAGGAAATTGAAAGCTCACTCTCTACTTCCTGAAAGCTTCATCAAAGGGGTTACACCAGGGGTGGGGAACCTGTGGCCCTCCAAATGTGGTTGGATCCTAATACCCCTCAGCCTCAGACAGCATGGCCAATAGTCAGGGATGACAGGAATTGTAATCCAGTGATCCCAGACTTGGATTACATAAATTTATTATGTCTCAGGAGCTATTTAGAGACATGCTTCTTTACTGGGTGTTTCAGTATATTGTCTGAATCAGTCCTTATGGAGTAGAAAATGAATCCCAGGTAGGGTCACCAGCCAGTCAGCCGGCTAGCCAGCCAGGCCTGTATCTTCTGTGAGTCTTACAGCCCCCCCCCCCCATCCCACTCCCTCTCTGCAAAGTCCTTTGGGAAGCTCGGCTGAATGAATCTGCTTCCAACAGGAGCTCATTTCTCTCTCTGAGAGCTGGTGGCAGCTTAGGAATGAAGCACAATTGCCTAGCAAGGACGGACTCATCAAAACCACCATAATACGGACAGGGAGAAGGCGAGAAAGACAGGGCAAGGGGGGTGGAAATCAAAGAAATATTAGCGCTATATAATAGCCAAAACTCAATGTGAAATGGGAGCCAGGGAGGGCGGCTTTATGAGCTCCCAACTCCAGTGGAAAAAACAACTAGAGGCAGGTGCGCAGGAGGAATGCCACATCTCCATCTTCCGGATGAGACAGGGAACCGAGTCCCTCATTACTCGGGATCATCAGAGGCACTCTTGCTCTCCTTGCTAGAGTCAGGGCACTTAGCATTCGGCATACGAGCAGGACAAGTGGAGGAGGCTGCCCGCGTTCCTTCTGTGGGGAAGGCAATGGAACAGGCATTTTGTTGCGGTGCTGTGAGCAGGGACTGGGGCTGCCCCAGTGAGCCCCCAGTGGTTAAGGCAACCATGTGAAGGAAAACACCACCATGGGAAGCAGGTTCTCACTCCAAAGACACCAACTGTGGCCCCAGGACCCTTTATTCTCTTTTGTGTGTCACACACCAGGAAAACAGCCTTCTGCCCCCTTGGCTCACATGACAGCAATAGGCACCAGCAAAACTTTCCTGTCCTCCATGCCTGGGGCAGTAGGGCATGCCCTACCCCTATCACAGCGGGGACTGTTAGGTTCACCAAATGTGAGTCAGTTTCTTTACAGTCTTTCTGATCACTTGGGATCTCTTTTTGGTACATGCAAGATGATCTACATGCAAGTTATCACTCATCATCCTAAAACGTCATACCACAGAATTTTGGGTGTGTGGAGAGGTTGTCATGTATTCTTCCCATTATTGGTGAATTCAATGAATGGATACCATATTCCATAAGAGTCAAATCCTGCTTGTGCTGTCTGTACCTGAAGAAGTTCAGTGAGTTTCTCCATTAGGACAAAGTTTCTGTTCATATGGTCCCAAGCTAATCATGGACTAAAACTGCCTTCCCCAGCCTGGCACTTTTGAGATGCTTTGGATGCTAGCTCCCATATTCCCCAGTCAATGGTCACTAGAATGCTGGGAGCTATATTCCAAAACCTCTGGAGGATGGGGAAGATTAGACTAGAAAACCAATGCCATGGGATCAGATCAGGGGCTGGCTGGCCAGGCAAGCTTGTTTGCTCTCAGCAAGAGCAATTCTGCCATGGCAGGTTATGCGCTCAGCATCAGACATTTTAGTCAAAGGCCGGAAAGAAACCTCTTCCCTCCACCCAGCCTCATCCCTCAGTCCAAGTCATCAATGGAAATAAATCCTCTTAATTCACTGTTTAATTATAGCCTGCTGGTTTATCGTTTGTTTATATTAGTTCATATGAATTTTTTATTATTGCAAGACAGGAAACAGACCTCCAAGATTTACAGTGTGGGGACCCCGTTCTGGAAGAAGCCAAACTAAATAACAGACGAGACAATCGGAGTTTCGTTCTGTGGAGCGAGGAAGAAATAAATAGTTGAGAAACAGAACCGGATGGCACGCCAGTTGATAGATAGTGACGGAAACTCTGAAATGCTGGGATGTTGTTTATGGAGTTAAAACAAGCCCTGGCAGTTTTTTGATGCATCTAGGCCAGCCTGCCTCAGGTCTGATGACGGTCAGCCTCTGACTGTCATTTTCAAAGTTTCTGCCATCATGGGAACCCTTTCTAAGGAACCTGGACACATCTGCCAAACCTATGTGGTGGAAAGAGTCATTTCTTTGGGTCAAACTGCTCTTAAAGATACAGGAGCAGAGCTTGTCAAACTGCTGGCTCTGGGTTTCAGAGCACCTCTGGCCTGGGCAAATCTACCTATTCCCTGTCAGTGTCACTGGCTGCTCTGGCCCCTCACCCTCTCTCATCATTGCTTGCAGGTGGCCAGTGAACAGGTTGGCTGGGGCATCCCCGCTCCTCCTTCTGCCCACTCCATTGTCTATGAACAAAGGTGAATGAAGTGGGCAGAAGAACAAAGGTGAAGAAAGGTGAAGAAGCAGATCACCATGGTCAAAAGGAAGAGCACACCCAAGAGACTCCTATCAATGGGGCCATGCTGGTATGTGGGACCTTGACCAGTGCCCAGCCATGCCTACCCTGGACAGCAGCTTTGGCTTGTAACAAAGGCGGGTACAACCCTAACTGCATGTCCATAAATTCCAGATCTACTCCAACACACTTTAAGAGAATACCTATTGTTCAGGAGTTTTCTGAGACCCCACAACCAGCTTTGCAGGAAGTGGCTTCTCCTCTCAAGTGCCCCTGTAATTACCTTTTGCTTCCAGAGGTTGTGGGACCAGAGTCCCACTTGCCGCTAGTTCCCTTGGCATAGACAAGAGCCTAAGAAAACTGTCCTCTGAAAACAGGGACATCTAGACAGCTACCCTTCTGCCTGCATGTCTGGAGGAAAGGCTTCTGGTCTGATCACAGGGCTGGGGCTTATAGGCAGAGCTGAGTCCCAGCACCCTGCCTTGAGAAATTCAAGTATTCAAAAGGATTGGAAACAATATCTTCATAAAGACAGCAAATACTAAGCCTCTACCATTACAGCTTCTCCCTGGTGGACAGTGTTTGCTGTTTCTCTCTCTCTCTCT
The DNA here is from genome assembly GCA_023646645.1 of Varanus salvator macromaculatus. Lineage (NCBI taxonomy): Eukaryota > Metazoa > Chordata > Lepidosauria > Squamata > Varanidae > Varanus > Varanus salvator. The sequence goes on from JAIXND010000795.1 coordinate 17,375,204, forward strand.
CTCTCTCTCTCTCTCTCTCTCTCTCTCTCTCTCTCTCTCTCACACACACACACACACACACACACAGTAAAGGCACAGTACAAGTGAAGGTTATGAACAGAAAGAGAGGACTGACAACACACCAAACCATGCCTTTTCCCCTTTCAGTGACTTTTCACCTCCATTCTTCTTCTCAACCAGCCTTCCCCAACCTGCTGCCCTCCAGGGGTGTTGGACTACAAATCCCAGCAGTCTGGAAGTTGTGGGGCACATACTTGGAGGGCAGTGAGGCTGAGGAAGGCCATCCTACTTTCTGTCCTCCTCCCTCTACCAGGACTGTTGCTCTTATCTAAAGGGGTTGTGTGTTGAGCCCAAAGGCAAGCCCCAGGCACCCATAGAGAAAGCCTGACTCTGCTATCCTGCTGGTTTGGATCCAAAGAACTGTTTCTAGACTCTGCATTTCACCTCCCCAGCATGAGAAAACCCCTCTTTGGCACACTGAGAAGTGGAAGGTTTGGGGGTGCTTCCCCCAAAAGCAGGGGCCTCACCCAGCATTGCCAGTACTGGACCCCACTTCTTCCTCCTCCCTGACTTCCTTGAAAGGTGGCACTGGGAAAAGGAACAGAGAGGCAGGAGGCAGAAGTCTATGTTGAACCACATTTACACTAATCACTTCACTCTCACTTGCCCAAAGCTTTTGGATGAAAACATCATAATTACTAAATTACATTGCAATCAATGGAATGTGCTTCTTTTCTCCTGATCCTCCCAGAAAGCACAAGCCAAAAAGCTTCCTAACTCTAGGGAAGCTTCAGAATAGCAATGCTATTGTCAGTTTCATTGCCTTTCAAACAGACAAATAAACAAACAAACCATCACATAAGCGACAGAGGTAAGATGATCCATGTGACAACTCTGAATTTTGTAGCTGAGTGTCTTAAAAACACAGTATTTCCTTCCTTCCTTCCTTCCTTCCTTCCTTCCTTCCTTCCTTCCTTCCCCTCTCACACACACACACACCACCCCCACCCCCACCCCCACAATATTAATTGGGAGTCCAGCCCTTCTTCACAGGAGATTTCAGGCAGGGAAAGGGTGGACTGCCAATGTTATTGGACTGGAATTCCCATCATCCTGCACCATCAGCTATGCTGGAAGTTCTAGTATAACAACAGCCAGAGGGCTGTGTGCTTCAGTGCTCTACCCTCCAAGCATCATTCAGTGGACCGAGCACTGGAGATTTGTGGCATCTTCTTAAGCCACAAAGGTGGGGATGTAAAGCAGACACACGGAAGCAAGTGCCTGGCAGACCAGTGGCACCAGTCTGTGGGATTAAGAAGCCGTGTGGCTCCCCAGAAACCACTTTACAGACCTGCCTCCCTCTCTCCTCGCCGCAGACACAAGAGAAGGGCTCGAGGTCTGCTTCAGATGCTCAGCATCCCCACCACCTGCCAATTGCCCATTAGTGCAGATTTCTATCCATCCGCTACTGGGACAGCCTTCCCTAGCCTGAAGCTCTTTTAGGCTGCAACCCCCATCCTTCATGACCTTAGTCCAGACACCCAGCACATTCCACAGCCACTGAGCTGGGTAGCAGCATGGCTCGTAGTGGAATCCAGAGCAGCGAATAGGAAATCACAGAGGTGTAAGAATCCAACTTAATAACCTCTCAGGGATGAGAAGCAGGTGGGGGCTCCTGTCAGGGTGGGGGAAGGGCTCCAGAACAAATGGGTGCGTGGAGATGTCAGGTGTCGGGAAAGCCATGGAATCAGCCAGTGTCTGAGCTGCTGCATCTCCCATTAACGAAGCACTTCATCACGGCGCAGGGAGAGGCGTCCCAATTCGGGATGATATATTCCCAGTGACGGCCTGGCGCCTGCACAGGCTATGATTCTCCTTCATCTTGAATAATATTTTTGGAGAGGCTGTAAAACATGCTACTCAGAAGGGGTTCTGTGGAGAGGATGCCAGCACTTCAAGGCTCGGTGGCCACGGCAGCGGGGTGAGAGTTGTCAAGAGGAGTTAGGGACACAGCAGGAATGGAGGGACCCAGTGCACAGTCCCAGAAGCTGCTGCAAGTGTCAGCCCACACTGGTGGGACATGATGCTGAGCAAAAGGGAAGGAGGCATGGCTCCGTGGCAGAGCGGAGAGTCCCGAGTTTGGTCTGTGGCATCCCACGCCGAGCCAGGAAGAAACCCTGCTTGGAACTCTGGAGAGCAGCTGCCAGTCAGTGCCCATAACACTAGGCTAGATGATCCAAAGCCTGCTTCCTTATAAGACAACCTCCTCTGTTCTTGTGAAAGTCCAGCACCTCCGTCACATTTGTATTTACAGCATGCAACAACCTGCCTGGATTTCAAGCCAGCAGAGTTTCTGGGTCAGTTGGGTTCAGGGAAGAGAGTTTTCCTCATGCCATCCTGATGTGCTGGGGATGCACGAGTTTTTCCCCTTCCTTAGGGCAACCTTTTCCATTTAAAGTGGTTTGTTTGTTAGGTTGTCAGTTGCAATTTTTTTATAATGGGCTTTCAGGTGCATTTCAGACAAGTGATGGGTATTGCACAGAGCAGGGACAGAAGTAGGAACAGTGGAGGCTCGTCAAAGGAGAGGGAGGAGGCTGTACTCAGTTAGTGGGAAAGACAGCAGGACTGGGACAGCCTGACGATGCTGGCAGCAGATGCAGAGGGTACCTGCTTGTGGGCTCACCTTCACACAGTGCTTGGGGCCTCCTTACCCATGGTTAGGCTCAAGGCTGTGCATGGACCTGAGAGACACCCATGACACAAGCTCCAAAGCCAAATCCTGGGAATAGAGCAGTGGGGAGGGGGACATCCGCCAGCCCAAGGGCTGAAATCCCTTCCCCAAAAGTTCTTGGGTGCCACATCCCAGTGGTGGGCTAGACCAAAGGTAGAAGGGGTGCCACCAAAATACAAAAGATCCTAACATGTTTTCACTTACAGTTCTTACTGACAATCTCAGAAGAAGCTTTTCAACCTTCTAAAATAGGGATGGGAGGACTGCACAAAAGCTGGGAGACCACCAAAGAATTTGTGGAGGTCAGGGCAGGTGGGGTGGCCATTTGGGGTATCCTGGAGGGTTGGATTTGATCTGCAGGTATGAGGTTCCCTACCCCAACTTAGAGTGCAGAAAATTCTTTTCCTACCATGCACTATTTTAGCCAGCCCCCATTTTGCCTTTCTATCATTTTTTAATAGAATCTGTGATGGTATTCTGTCCAAGACCAGTGTCTGCCTCGCTGCTGCTGCTACAAGGGACTTCCCACGTCACTCTGGCCCTTGGGGAGCCCTGGGAATTCCAGGGTGAGGAGAGAAGGCTACAGCTTCATTTACCTCCCTTAACTATAATTCCCAGAACTCTTCAACAGGGATTCATGACCATGAAACTGAAGCAAAACTGATAGACATTTCCAAGTGAACATTTTCTTCTGCCTTTCTTTCGTATGTTTCTGCACTGTCTGTCAGCCCAAGCTGCTACCAGAAAATAGGCCAGAGCATGTCTGCGTCTCCGTGCCACTGTCTCTATTCTTGCAGGCAGCCATGGAGCAGAGGACACTTTGCCCTTGCCATCGCTGCCCCAAGGAATGCTGCAAACCTATTGTCTTCTGGAGATGGACAGTTGCCAATATCATCTAGCCTTGCATTCCCCGGCATAATGCACAAGGGAAGGCTCAGGACATAAATGAAGGCTGCGCAGTAGCACAGTCCATCATTAATCCTTGTTCCTGTCTTGTATCATTCATAGGCCTCATTATTATACTTAGTCTCCCATGTGAGCAATAGTGCAGTGGTTATTTTCGGATGTGCAAGCACCAAGGGAAGCTGGTGACCCCAGTGCCAGTGGGGCTTCTTATCCACTGCAGCTTTCATGTTGAGCTGTATAGGATCTATCCAAGGTTCTGAATGCCATTCAATCCCCCATCACAAATGGGTCCACCACCATGTAGCACCATGGATAGATCCCCTGGCAGGCACTCGTCATAATAGTCCCCACAGCAAATGTCCCCAAGGAGAATGGTTTGTTTGTTTGTTTTTTAAATGCAGGTAGCTGTGTGGACTCATCTTAAAAAAAAAAAAGTTCATGCCATTTTTATCCTCAGCAGCAGCTTTTGCAAAGCAAGACCAAATCAATCCAAAATACTTTAAATTATAACAAGGAGCTGCCCAAAGAGCAGCTTTGGCTATGGGGTACAGAAACTGAAGCACAGAAATAGAGGAAGAGGCAGAGGCAGAGGCAGAGGCAGAGGCAGAGGCAGAGGCAGAGCAGCAGCAGCAGCTTTGGATCTCAGTGTGAACTCTGATCCAAATGATCCACACTTTTATTATGCACCTCACATTCTCCCTCCTGAGCTAGAACACAGGCAGAGGCCTCTCACACACACAGTGGCCCATGGTTGCCTAGTGTGCATCACAGCTAGGTGAGGCTTTGAATCCACTTCTAGTCTGACAGCCACATGGGCACCGAGTCATCCCTCGATTAGGTGCCTCCTCATTCTGCATAAGAACCGAAGCTTTGCACCCTTTTAGCAAGCAGCTCCCTTACCATATGTTCATCTTTGTTCATAATCAAGCACCAGTCGGGTGCTGCCGAACCTGGCTTTTTCCATTTAGCAGTGGTCAAGAACACAACATGCCATTAATGAAGAACTTGGAGAAGGGGCTGAGAAGCCATTGTTCTCAGCAAACCCGCATCACGAAATACAGGTGGGGTGCGCCACGGAGTGGTGGAATTGCATATGGAAATGCAGATCTGAAGATGATTGTATGTGATTTAGTGGGCAAGTCCATCTCTAGCAAGCTTTCCAATCTGGCTGGTTTTGCTTGGGCTTTCTCTACCTGCATCTTCCTACAAAACTCACATTTCATTCTGGGACCCATCAGCACCTTGGACTCCCCAAGGGAGTTGCTGTTGTTCCAGTAAAGGAGTACCATCAGGTTAGGCCTTTAAAAGCTAGCAGAGCCGATCTTCCAGTGGCCCCACCTCTTGCTGTTGTTGATGACAGTTCTTAAAGGGCAGTGTCTGTTTCTGCAACTCCATGCAGTTGAGAGACAGGAGACACTGCATGGGAATCTTCCTCAGAGCCAGATGATGGGAGAGCTACATCCTCAAGCCAGGAAGGTATGGAAGGGATTGTCTACAGCTCCCCCTGAAACGGACTGACCTGTGACTCACCTTAAAGCTTATGTGGAACTTCAGAAGCTGGAAACGTTTCCTCTCCTGTCCACTGGAACCTTCATCCTTGATCACCTTTTCTCACTCCTGCCTGTCACTGAGGTGTTTCCAGACGGAAGCTGTGCTATTGCAGTTTACATTTGTACACCCACATCCATCCTTTCCTTTTTGTTTCCAGGCCCAATTAAGCCTTTTTCCATAAGGTGAAGTGCACTGTTGCTAGGCATGCAAATAAGTCTGAGATGGTAAACACTTGCATGCTCCCCCTGTAGGGTCTTCTCTTCCTCCTCCTGTAGTTTTCAGAGAACATGGTTCACACACCCACACCTCACTTCTGGAGAAGAAGATTGATGGGTAGCCTCCTAGAGGTGAGCGACATTATATAAGTTGGTATCGGATATCAGCCATGATTGCTATCAGGCATTTTATATGCTTCTAGTTAGGGAAAGGAGGAGGAGGAATTTACTGGATTTATAGATGTACACTAGCTTACTCAATTTGCAATCCCTGGACCTGACAGTGGACCCAAATGTGGACTTGAGCTTAATTTTCAAGGAAAACTGTGATCTGATTTGTGATTTGATTTGCAGAATGAAAGGTGTGGGGGGAAATGCATTCAAAATGTGTGAACATTTGGGGGAAAAAATGTGCATGAAGATGTACATGGGGAAAATGCACCCACTCACTTCAGTCAGTGGGAGAAAAATGCACACCTAATTAATTAATTAAAAATGCACATGGAAACATGTAGAGATGTTTGTGTGCAAAACACTCCCCCTACCCCCTTGCGCGCACACACATTCTAGTCCAGACCTGAGTCACAGTGAGCTTAGCAGGAAAATCAGAGAATCTTCACAAACTTGAGTTTTGCTGTTTTGTATGTCCAATGCTGTGTGATATCCTCTATCTCTAGCTACCAGCCACATCAGTGAGGACTAGAAGCACAGCCACTGTGTTCAAAAGCACCTAATCTCAAGGTGTGACCTACTATATTCTGGGCCCCTAACTCTGGGGATGGACATCACTGTCATATTCACCCTATTTAAATGTCCAGTAGCAGCATCTGGCCTGATTATTAATTTCATGAGTTTATTTGTACCCCACCTTTCTACCAAAGAGAGGACAGCTCTCTTTTGGAAGAGAGACTTATATGACTGCTTTCCCAAGCACAACATTGCATTCCTTATGGCCCATTACAAAATGTGACATATTTGCTTGTTTTCAGTTATAGCATCCTGTGTGATTTTTCTACATGCTATCCTACACATTTTGTTAACACAGAAAACATTACTGGTGCTGGAAAATAATCGAGGTGCCTAGGGTTTTGAAAAATTTATTTAGGCTTGTGTGGCCCATAAAATGTTCTGGTGAGTTGATGCCGGTATCTAGGAATTAGAAGTAGTTTTCTAGCCCTGATGAGGAGGAGAGGGGGAACATAAGAACATAGAAGAAGCTGTTCTGGATCAGACCATAGGTCTATCTAGTCCAGCACTCCTTGCACACAGTGGCAAACCAGCTGCCTACAGGATCTCACAAGGAGTATGGGTGCAAGGCCTCCACCAGCCCGAGCTCCTTGGCAACGGGTGCATGCAGGCACACAGCCAGCAGGGCTAGTAGCCAGTGATAGCCTCCCCCCTCATGAATCTATCCAATCCCCTTGTAAAACCATCCAAACAGAAGGAACAATGATGTGTTTGTTATACATTGTTATCACCTTTCAGGAGCAAAAGATTCCCTTCAACAAAGAGCAGGGGCTGTACATCCAGTCTGAGAGATCTCAAACACAGGGTTGTGGTTGTTTTCCCAAACCTGGAAGGTATGCTTTTCCTTCCCTTGGTTTGCAAATCAGGAGAGTAGGCAGAAAGGATATTATTGCAGAGAATAAACCCCCAATCTCTTCCCAGACTAGGAACACCCAGTAAACCACTCTGCCCAGAATGACGGAAACATCACGAAGTCAGCTCACATCGGCTCAGCCCGATCACCTCTCCATCACTTGCACGTATGAGGGGGGTTGGGGGGGGGAGGGGGGAGGTGCATGCACCTGCATGCCATTATTTTCTCTGTCATTTTCTCCCCCACTCCCCCCCCCACAAAGCATTTCCCTGGAAAGTGTATATTTTACCTTGACACCTCTTTTTTATTTATTAGCCTGAGGCTGGTGCCAGTAATAACATCCCTCGGCCATGTACAGATCAGGCGAGTGGAGAGAAAGCAACAGCGCTCCCTCCCACAGCCACCCCAGTCTGCTTTTGCTTTTCATTCACATTTGCCGTGGTATTTGGGGTGGGGGTTGAGAGGGGGCTCTGGAGAAGCAAAGCACTGGTTCTTTTTGCTTTTCTCTGTTTCATGACCAGGTGGCCTTGCTTTGTTTTTAAACCACTTTCCCCATTCTGGGCACAATGGAGGACTCTGGTGGAGGAAAGGTCTGAAAATTGCACAATCTCTGTGTACACTTGCCATGCACTGTCTGCACTGCAGTCAGGGGTGAGGGGAGGTGCAGGGGGTGCAACCCATAAGATCTGCCCTATCACACAAGGGAAGTCAGTGCAGCATTGTCCCATAGCACATCATTCCTAGCTATCACTTTTTAAAATTTGTACAAGTATATGTAGCTGCCATATGCTAAATCGGACTGAATGCCCACCAAGCCCTCTCCCGTCTACTTTGCCTGGCTGGCCACAGCTCTTGAAGAGCTTTTCTACACACGGCTGCTAATCAGCTGTACCTATTTTCACTTTTGTCACTTAACTGAGCTGCAAGCCTGAGAAGAGCATTTCCTTTCCTGCTTTTCCACTACCATGCCTCTAGGTGGCAGTGTAACAGAAGAGTGCAAATACCCAGAAGGAAATTGCACTTTCTTTCACTTTCATAATTAAATGCTACACCTTCCCTGCTCTTAAAAAAATGCTGGTTAGATACTGTCATGAAACGAAAGGGTCATGAAGGCATCTGAACAGCCTATGAAAGTGGGGAAGGATGAGCACATGATGAATGCCTCGTGCAGAAAAACCCTAAGATGACAGGCAGGGATCTTTTCCCCAGACTGCTCCCTGTGTTCCTTAGAGCTGGAGAGAGCAAGAGCTGTCTGTCCCTAGTGCTTTCTTCATGTAAAGCTCATGCTCTGCCACACAGCCCTACAGGGGAGCGCTGCCGTCTCCCTTCCTTCCTTCCTAGAAAGGGTGTGCGCAGGATAAGCCCATGTGATGAGAAGGAGTATGACAGCTGTGATAGAGGATGGAAGTCAGACTTAGCACAGAACAAAGCCCCCAGGGGCAGAAGGAAGTGGGGTTCAGAGAGGAAGGCAAGGGGCTATCCAAGGCCCTTTGGGTGAAACAATGCCACGATTCTGTTTCTGTCACCTAACACAGCAGTGCTGGGCACTGATGGACCGTAAGACCTGCATGCAGACGTCTACATTCAGGCATGTGTACAGACACCTCTCACCAGATGTCTATCCTGCCCCAGTGGAAAGCACAACATTGGATCCCCTTTTGTTCATTTGTTCATTTATTATTCGATGTCTATGCCGCCCCAATAGCCAGAGGCTCTCTGGGCCACTTACATCATGATAAAATCTTTAGATAGCATAAAAACAACACAATACACAACACAGCACACAATTACAAAGACCAATACTAATAAAACCATTAAATAAACAAGATGAATGAAATAGAAAAACAATAGATGAAATACATATTATATAAAAATCCAAAAATAAAACATAAATCAAACTTTTTTTTTTTTTAGTTTACATCAGTATCTAGCATTTAAAGCAAATTGGCAGCAGCATATAGTAGCATAAAATTAAAACATCATTAACAATCAGGAAAATTCACCTGGTAGAATAGCTATGGAATAGATATGACTTCAGTTGGCACCTAACAGCCAAATGAGTAACTCAGAAGAGGGTTTCAGATGAGGACTGCAGTGAATGGGCTGGTACAAATGGAGAAACGTGCTCCCTCATTGCTCATTCATTCTCAATATGCAACCCACATGGCAGAGGAGGCCTGGAATGTGTCTTTCTCAGCCTGTCCCAAGGCATGTTGCTGCCTCGGTTGGAGCCGCCAATGGGCAGTCCCCCTCCCCACAAGCCAAAGTGCAGGATATCCAAGGTCAAGCCAGCTGTTCTGGCACCCGAAGCAGAAAAATCCTGCAAGCACCTCCCTTCTTCCCTGGCAGTCAAAATACAATGCAAATTAATAACTAACCCATTGGCTGCTTCTTGTGATAGCAAAACAGCTGCCTGAGGAGGCTGCTTCAGTCGGTCTAATAGTAGGGTTGGTCCCTAACCTGGTGTCTGCTGGACACGTTGGGCTGTAAACAGGATCCCAAACAGGATGGCCATTGATTGGAGTTATAATCCAACCCATCCAGAGGACAGATGGGGAATGCTGCTTAAAAGTGACTGCATAATTCTAAAGGGTTGGGGAAATAAAAGAGTCTTTGCTTGGCACCAAAACAACAATAAAGTAGCTGCTGGGCAGGCCTCCCTGGGAAGATCATTCCATCCTTGGGGCCATTACTGAAAAGGCCCTTCACACATAGCTGCTCATTTTCTAACCTCACTTAGTGAGGCACTCAGCAAAGGACCTCAAATGATCTCATGGTTCAAATGGGAAAGGGTGTTCCTTCAAGCACTAAAGTCTCAAGCTTGGAAGGGCCCTGAAGGTCAACACCAGCACTGGCTTCATACACAGATTGGAGCTAGGGATATACTGAAAGAGGGAATCTGCTCATTTCAGCTTGCCAGGTTTCCTGCCCTGCTTCCAGTCCAATGATCAGAAAATTTGCTATTTTTTTCCACAGAGATCTGTAATTTGGATTCTTCATTTTGGATTCTTCATTTAAACTATCAATTAAAATCTTTGCAAACCCATGCTGGTAAAGCTCATGGCCTGAAAACTACCTGCACTATCTGTGCAAATACCACTAAGCCATGTGTTTCTGGTGTGATGTTTTGTAGAAAGATCCAGCCATTTTTGCACAAAACAGGTCCCAGACATAACTGGTTTGATCCATGTGCACTATGCCACGTATTTCAGCACTCTTAAAACATGTGACATAACACTATTTGTGCAAACAGCACTAGTACTGGTTTGCAAAGATTTTATTGGTGAGTTGTTTTGAGTATGCAAATTGTACAAAGTCTACAAACTGCCTTGACTTGTGTTGCAAGGAGTTGGTACCAGCACATGGGCAGCAAACCAGAATTGGGGAAGAGGGGTAAACCAAGAAAATATGATGGCTTTCCTCACTCCACATGCAATGCTTTCATAGAATAATACTTTCATAGAATAACCCCATCTAGCCTCATTCAACCGCTTTCTCTCCAGATGTCTTGGTTCAGGACACCTTCTATAGTCACTGTGATGGTGAGAACCCAGGGACCTTCTTAGTTGTGGCCCCCTGACTATGAAATGATCTCCCCATTGAGGTTCACTGGAGCCAGCTCTGCCATCCCTTCAGCACCAGCTTAAGATAGACCTCTGTGCTGAGCCATGGAGGGCATAAAGGGCTATTTAGAGCCCACTCCTATTGCCCCTGTGCCAGGGGATCATAAGCCTCTAAATTCGTGCAAGAGATGAGGCACAGCAGCTGCAATTCCCCTGCTGTCATACCTTGCACCTTATATGTCACCTAGATGGTCATCTCTGATCATCTAGCTCTAGCCCAGGGAAGGAGGCTGATTGGAACTGACATAATTCCACATCCCTGCCTCCTTCCTCCCCACCCCCTGAATGCTCCCTTTTCCCCACCTCCAAGGCCCATTCCCCACCTCTTTTCCCCACCTCCAGGCAGCAACGGGTGGTGTAGCTCTTTCCATGATGCCTGTGAGGGGGCAAGGCAGGAACTCGGCCTTCAGAGTCCCAGCTCTAAGATTGTAGTTTCTTGGAGCTGTCCTGCCAAGGAATCCTGGGGTCTCCAAAAGGATGCTGGGAGTTCTCAGGACTGCCCCTTCAATGGACAGATGCAGACACATGACAGGTGCTTTTAACAGGCCTATTCTATATAAACACTGAGGGCAGTTTGGAGAACTGCTATATTGCTTTTAAATTTCTTAACCTCTTTTATATTCTGCATGGAGGAAAAATGCATGGCTGTTTTATTGTTCTCTGGCCTTGTTTTAGGCAATGTTGTAAACTGCCGAGAGAGCTTTAGCTATCGGGCAGTATAGAATGGAAATCAATATCGAGATGTAGGAACCACATTTCCCTCACTTCGAGTTTTCTCCTTATAGGTGGCATTTGTAGTGTGTCAGCAGTGCCTTTCTTGTTGTCAAAAAGATGAGGAGGAGAGAGAGTCCCTCCCATAGCAATGAATACTATTGATGAGAGGAATAAAATCAAAAGACCCTAGCTGAATGGCATATATTTGAAACCCCATTGATCAGAGTTATTACTAAGGGGGAGTTGTGTTTTTCGGTTCATCAGTTTGATATCAAAATGACACCCACCCCAAATCTATTTTCCCCTGGCTCCTGCTCAGTTTTTTTATTTGTGAGTGCGCGCATCCGTGCTTGCGTGCATGTTGCTGAGGTCAGACACAGTAATTCTTTCATCTCTGGGGAAAGACTCTCAAGTTGTCTCTTGCCTTTTTTTTTTTTTTTTTTTTTGGTCAAACTGCTGAGCCATCAGAACGCAAAGGTAACTCGAAGCTGGGAAGGGAATCCATAAAAGAATAGGAAATTTAAACAGATTCCATTTTGGCGATTATTTATTGCATTCCATATTTAGGAAGAAGGGGGAGGAAGGAGAGAGGGAGAAATGGGGCATGTGTGTGCAGGCATTTGCGTATTTTCTACTCAGCCATTTCAAAGTTGAGCTGTAAAAGTTGCTCTTGAAAGCATTTCCCTCCCAAGGAACAGAAGAAAAAAATTGCCATGCTCCCCGCCTATAATTAACAAAGAGGAGGAAATGACTGGGCTAAATTAAAGTAGATCTTAATTGTAATAATTAACAATGGAGGGCACAGCTGCCCGAGGTGGTGGGTTAGCACACAGGAAATAAAGCTTCTTCTGGAGGCGCAGAGGGATTTCAGAGCGGGCTTTTTCTCTCTCATCATTACCGAGCAGCCCCTCCCATGTCCGAGCATCTTTGGAGAGTACATGAAACCACATGGCTCACATCTGTCATGTGTGAGCCACTGCTTGGTACTCGAGGGCTGGCCGTTTGGGCTCTGGACCACAACTCAAGAAGATCTGGGCTCGGCTCCAAGTCCTGCCACATGCACACCCCCGGGGTGACCTTGAGACAGATTTCCAAGGACGCTGAGCAGTTTTCAAAGGCACCTCTTTTCCCGGTGGCCGCCCCTGCCTTTTCTGCTCTGGCCAGCTTTCCTCCCATCTGGCAATCTGTGCTTTCATATCTCCCAGTCAAAGTTCTCACAGGTAAAAGAGGAGTCGGGAGAGCTGCTAAGTGGCCTTTTCAGCAGATGCTGTCTTTGTGTCTGAACAGTGCCCATCTTCTCCATTTGCGCCTCCCTCATGGTCTGCCCCTTCCCATCCCCATATGAGCTTATTGTCTTAGGATAATTCAGCTGCCAGGTTTTAAGCAACCTTATCTTGCTTTTCAACCCCACGAGGTAGATTCTCATGGGAAGAAGCATTCCATTCAAGCCTATTCTGCATCCTACTCCGTTAGCAAAGAATGGTTTTTTTTTTTTTTTTGCCACCACCATTTTCCCTGTTTAGAAAATGAACAGAGGGACAGGCAACAAAATGTTGCAGCAGGGGGTGCTCCTGATCAGGGTGCTGGACAGACAGACAGACAGACAGACAAGTTTGGGTTGGGGTGGGGGCACAGATCCTTTCAATCCTTATTTTTCCTCCAGTAGGGGAAATCCACACAAATCTTTATAGAGAAAGGCTGCTTATCTGTGCCTTTCTGATATAAAATCAAACCTGCAGTGTCCCTGCTCCTCTTGCCCAGAAAGAACCAGAATTCCAAGCCAGGCTGCTTTTCCCTGGAGCTTCATTATTCACCTGTCCCTTTAAGATACTGAGGCTCTCTGCTCACCTGAGGCAGCTGCTACATTCAGTTGTAAAGTCAATCCTCTGCAGAATGCAACTCCCAAGGAAAGCTACTTGATGTCCATTCTTCTCTTAGCAGTGCCAAAGCTGCTCAAGCTCACACCCAAGACCTGTAATGATTTGTGTGCCTTTCTGGTTGTCATGACAATATCCTGTAATCACCGACATTTGCTGTACTATTATGTCATGTCCCCTCTGCAAATTTCTCACATTGTCTTTGCTCTTTTATTTATTTAAAACTTTTGTATGCCGTCCCTTATGCAAGCCATCTCAGGATGGCTTACAATCATTAAAACATCATCATCAACCTTGTTCCTGTGTACGTGACTCAAAACCTATAAAACACTCTGTATATGTTCTGGAACTTTGTAACTAGTTTGTGCACCTCTACCCAACTGTGCTGTTGTAGGTTTGCATCTGCAGAAGAGATTTTCCTGGATGTTCCCACCAATAAAATTGCTGAGGTTCTTGTTATAGAGGTCTCCCTGTGGATCTGAGTGTACATTCCCGTGGGCTGCTAATTCTGGACTTCCTGACATTCCCAAGGTGATTTTGCAAATCCTTCAACCTGGTGATGGCTCCCTTTGTGTGTGGATGAACATTTTGGCCATACGGGGATCCACATTGGAGGGCTGCCGGAGAATCAGATGGCATGTGCAGTCCTTCCATCTTTTTGATTTATGGGATGTTCTGTGCAGGTGGGCTGCAAGCAGAAGTTGATGAAAAACAAATCAGGATGATGGCATGAAAAAGGTTCATCTTGACACTCCAAAGGTGTAGTGAAGAGGGCCTGGGGGGGGGCGGGTCAGAGCACCCCCACTTATTTTGGGGGGCCTCCAGGGGAGTTGACAGATCCCTGAAGCCAGGGCTGCTGTCCTTCCCGCACTGCCCCTCAAGAGACTTCTGTCAGCCGTAAGTTCCTCTTACTTCAGTTAGGCTACTTTATGCATGAATCTGCATGGATCCAATGAGAGCACAATGAAAGATTATTGGATTTTTTTGAGAAATTGGAGCCCCTAAACTGTGAACTCTGGACTCCCACACAAATGCACACACAAACGTAGTAGTTGCAGAGACCACAGAAAATTAAAAGTAACCAAACAGGGATGGTCAATCCAGACGGCTGCTCTTGGAAGAATACAACTACATATGTTATATAAGCGTGGGTAATTAATGCCTGAGTTTCCTTTTTTCCTCTTCCCTTCCTGTCCCTTTCCCCTTGTATGTCATGTTTTTAGATATTAAGCCTGAGGGCAGGAACTGCCTTATTAATTCCACGTAAGCCACTCTGGGAGCTCTTTGGTTGGAGAGCAGGGTACAAATGTAATTTTTAAAAGTTCATTCATAATAAATAATAGGAAATAACATCTAAAAGCTGTCATTGTTTCTCCTCAAAAAGAGATGCCCTCATCTTACATTCATTACTCAACAAAATTCAAACAAAGTGATAAAGCTCATTTTTATTGTATAATCATAGGTTGCACAATTGTGGAAATAGCTTGGGGGCGTGGCTTTGATGGGACGTGACTTTGAGGTGAGGCTCTATCATGAAAGGACTTGAAATAGTTTGCTATAGCACGGTTCCAACTAGAGGTAATGTAGTGGAAAACCAAAACAAGGAAGAGCACTTTGTGTAGTATTTGGATCTCAACATTGTAAGGAATTCTAAAGTAGATACAGTGATCAACAAGCTTGTGTAGGAAAGCCCCTCAAGTTCTCAGGCCAAAGCCAGAACAAAGCTGCAAACCATGGAGGTGCTGTCTTTGTACCAGCACATCTGAAAGATGAAAAACTAGCATGGTGGAAGGAGCTTTGTTAGCACAGGAGGCAGACGCCTTTCTCTGGCTGCTCCAGCCCTTGAGTGATCCAGGTGTCAGCATGTAGTCAGAGCTGATCCAAAACGGGGACCCTTTCTGTAAAAATTGTCCCTTCTGCCCACCAGCCAGAGAAAGGACCAGTTCAACCACCTGGAGGGGGGCTGGCAATAAAAGGGGCTGCTCTATCAAAACAGTGATTGCCACATCCAAGTAAATGATCTGTCGCACGATCCCTCTTCCCTTGGCAATGAATCCGGGACCCAGGTATGCCCCAAGGAAGACATGTCCCTCCTAGAAAAGGTGATAAAGAGGACATCCTATGCTGATTGACAGGCACAGATGCACACAGTGCCAGCTCTGGGTTTTGGGGAGCCCTCAGCAATGCACCCTCCATGAGCGCCTTCCCCTGGTGTGTCCCCCTTCCAGCACCAGAGTCACCAGCTGCTCTGGCTCTTCATCCTCTCATTCCTCTTTGCCTCCTCTTGCTTGCTTGGTAGGCAGAGGCAGCGAGCAGGGGCAGCTCCATCTCCTTCTCCCCACCAGCAAGGTCTGGGCCGGAGTAGGAGGCAGGCGAAGAGGCAGATTACAAGGCTGAAGAGGAGGAGCTTGTCTGGGGACACTCTTCCTCTTCCTCTTCCTCATCCTCTTCCAAGGGGTAGCTGAACTTCCCCTGAATGCACATTTTGAAAGAATTACTGTAACTTCAATAGGAATGCAATACGTTTTGCCATCTATTATATAAGCAATACAGAATATTGTCTACTATGTATATATTATATGTATTATATATGATATATAATACACTATAATAAATATTATAACATATTTTATAATGAGAAAGATGGCCCTAGGTGACCAGTGTGCCTACCTGTACAAAGTGCTCTTGTGCTAAATAGGGCTGGCCAAATGCAAGACCTCAGCTTTCCTAGCTCTTATGCTTCTGTAAAGAGTCCTTCAGAGAGAGAACTGTCCTCTGCAAACTAGGACACAAGGCCACTGCATCCACACAGCCAGCAGGATTGGGGTGGGTGTGAAGATCAGGGCTTGGAAGTGGAGTGCCAACAAAGCCACGACAGCCAGCAAATAAAGATTGAACGGTGTCTGATCCCTCTCTGGGCTTCCAACTCTAATACCCAACCCAGGCTTAGTTCCTCACACAGTTTTGATCAATAGATTAATCAACTAAAGTTTAAATTAATCAGTCGGGGGCAATGTTAATCAGGCAAGACACAAGTTAAGCACATACCTGCTGCTTTGCCTCGAGACCATTTGTTGATGTTTTGCTGTGTTACTGTCATAGGGAATGAAAAAGCAATATTAAAGATGGCCTTTCCTTTTAATATTGAGCAGTAGCTTTTGTTTATTAAGCTATCTCACCCTTCCTTCAATATTTCAGAAGGTGCCTACCCATATTGAATACAGATGCCATTTGGAGATATTGTGGGAAGGGTGAGCTCACACAAATCTATCGATGTGGGAGGTGGCATACAAATTGGTTGAAACTGGATTCTAGTGAGGGGTTCAAATTTAACTGGTCCAGCGCCCTGCTAATAACCCTGCTTTGTCATTCAGTCCATGGCACCCCTTGGTGAGCCCAAGTGGCAAAGCAGCTGCCTTGGTTGCGGGAGGCCTTGGGCCAGCCCGACATCCCCAGGCCAAGCAGGGAAGGCTCCCCCAAAAGCCTGGAAAGCTCCTACCAGTCATGGCCGGCAAAACTGGGCCAAGGGCTCTGAGGTCTCCCATGTGGGCCTGTTCACCACAGAATACCTGCATTGCCTCAATGGAGGGACTGTGGCTCAGTGGAAGAGCAACAAAAGGGCTGTGGACAAGTATTGAAGAGGGCAACAGGCTGTGCAGAATGTGCAGCCCTCTCCAGCATTGGGGACTTAGTGAAGGGGGAATGGCTCCTCACCGGTTGAACTCCTGCCCGCTGTTCTGATCTTATAGCAGCCTTCCCCAACCTGGCACCCCAACATGTGCATGGTGGCCTTTCTGGCTGGGGATGGTGGAAGTGACAGCCCAACACATCTGGAGAGCACCACTTGGGAGAAAGGTTTGTGAAAGGCACATGTGTGATAAATTGGAAGGTAAGAACAGAGGAGGAGCCTCAAAATGGGCCCCTCTAGTCCGGCATTCTCGTCACACAGTGGCCGACCACAGGATGTCTCAAGCAGGAGATGAGTGCGACAGTCACCTCCTGGCTGAGATCCCCTGGTGCACATTGCCATAAGGCTGTGATACGGCAGCCAACAACGGTAGTAGCCATCAATAGCCTTCTCCTCCATGGAATTGTCCAAGCCAACCTCCAAAGGGGTGGCCATCAATTTCATCTTGTGGAAGCGGATGCTGTAGTTCAACTGTGCATTGCATGAAGAAATCTTCCTGGGGTGATGGAAGGGAGTGGCAGGGCTGGAAGGCCGACACTGTACAAAAGTCCCCACAAGTACCTTGGTTCTTCTTTCCATTCTGGCCTTTGAGCATTTCTCTCTCTCCCCCTAGTTCTCCAATATCAGCTGAAAATAAATACACAGAGGATAGGATAGGTTTTCTGCTAACATGAGTGTGGAACATGCAAAAGCAGACTGAGCTGCCTGTGCAAGCATTTACACTTAGATGAGCACAAGTTCTCACCAGCACCACAGAATATGGGAAAGGAAGCTGCACTAGATATTGCAGCTACTTTTCAGAATGGAAATACCAATCCCCTCGGTCTTGATGCATCTGGCCTTCCAACTGCGAAGCCAGTAAATCTCAGCCATATGGTAGTCCCTGCCAAGATTAGAAAGACCCCTGGGGCACCAGATGACTTGAGATAACCCAACAGGTTACCCAGGGAAGATGGCTGCATCAGGACAGACCTGGAGCTCTGTGAAACTTGGGGCAAAGCCTGGACAGGCCACTAGATGTAATTGTATCCAACTGTGCAGAGAGAGCTGCAGCTTGAGTGTTACCATAAGATATTGATCTGACAGCACATGCTCATGGCTAGCCATACATTTAGTAAGAAATGAGTAGCCCTTTCAAACTCACAAATCAAACGCGAATATGTGTTCCAGCTCTTCTTGTTGGTTGCATTGCTGGCTTCCAGTCTTTGTGGGGTAATGCTCAGCCGCTGCTCTGAGCATCTGTTGAAGCACATAGGAATGTCCTCATCATTGACTCCAGGAAGATGACCTGGAGCAGGGATAGCTATGTCCACCAGTGTTTTATTCTTTGTTGTAGTGTTACAGCTTCTCTACACAAGGCTGTTAATTGACTGTATTTACCTTTGGTTTATCGCAGAACTGAGATCCAAGCACTATATGAAGAGTATTTTCTTCCCTGCTTTTCCACCACATGACCTCTAGGTGACACTGCGACACAATGGTACAGCGCAAGTAGATGAGCATGAAGAGCGTTTGCTTTTGTGTTTGTAAATACTACACCATTTCCACTTCTCTTAAAAAAAATACCCTTGCCAACAGTGATTTAAAAAAAAGAAGAAGTGCAGCTAGAAGGTCATGACATTTAAAGAGCTTATAATCAGCCATGAATGATGCGGGAATGCAGGGAGTAATGACAGCATTTAGGGAATTCTGGCAGCATAATAGAAACATAGAAACAGAGCGAGTCAGAAGGGGCCTCCTGGGCCATCTAGTCTGACCTCCGGCACCAGCCGGTGCCGCTCATGACATGCCCACCATGTGCATATCCAGCCTGTCTTTGAACACCCTCACCGATGGGGCCTCAACAAAATCCCATGGAAGCCCATTCCACGCCCTCGGGGTCCTAACTGTCAGGAAGTGCTTCCTGGCATCCAAATTGAACCTTGGCTCCCTGAGCTTTGCTCCATTGGAGCGTGTCCTGCCTTCCTCTGCAGGGGAGAACAGGCCTCTCCCCATCTCCATGTGACACCCCCTCACATACCTGTATGTTGCCAACATATCCCCTCTGAGTCTCCTCTTCTCCAAGCTGAAGAGACCCAGTTCCCTCAGTCTTGCCTCATACGGCATCCCCTGCAAACCAGCCACCATCCTTGTGGCCCTACGCTGCACTGACTCCAACCTGGCTATATCCTTTCTGTAATGAGGGGCCCAAAACTGAACACAATACTCCAGTTGCGGGCGCACCAGAGTCATGTAGAGTGGTAGTAATACCTCTCTTGATCTAGAAGCCACACTTCTGGCTACGCAACCAAGGGTGGCATTTGCCCTCTTGACCACCGCATCACACTGCTGACTTATGTTTAGCCTGTGGTCAACCAGTACCCCGAGGCCCCTTTCACAAGTGCTGCTCTCCAGCCACTTGTCACCTAACCTGTACTTATGACAGCTATTCTTATGCCCCAAGTGCAAGACCTTGCACTTATCCACATTGAACGCCATCCTGTTGTCTCCTGCCCACTTCCATAGTCTGTCCAGATCCTTTTGGATCTGGTGTATCTGCTCCTCAGTTGTGGCCACTGCTCCAGTTTTAGTGTCGTCTGCGAATTTGATCAGCAGACTGTTCACCCCTTCTTCCATGTCGTTAAAGAAAAGATTAAACAGGATCGGCCCCAGGACAGAGCCCTGGGGGACCCCGCTTGTCACTGGCTGCCATCCCGACGATTCCCCGCTAATGGTTACCTTCTGCTTTCGGTCAGTCAACCATGCCCTAATCCACCGGACAGTGCTTCGGTGTATCCCAAAACTCCTCAGTTTCTCCACCAGGATATCATGGCGCACTCTGTCAAAGGCCTTGCTGAAATCCAGGTGTACCACATCCACTGCATCCCCTCCATCTAGCCATCTTGAAACCTTGTCATAGAATTCCACAAGGTTTGTCTGGTAGGACCTGTTTTTGCAGAAGCCGTGTTGTGTGGCTGTCAGCCTCCCTTCCCTATCTAGCATCACTAGATCTCTCTCTATTATGAGCCTTTCCATTGTTTTTCCTACAATGGACGTAAGGCTAACCGGTCTATAATTCCCCATGTCCTTCCTACTACCCTTTTTGAAAATTGGGACCACCAATGCCACCCTCCAGTCCTCTGGAACTTCACCCGTTCTCCACGAGGCCTCAAAAATGGAGGCCAGCGGACGTGAGAGAACCCCTGCCAACTCTCTAAGTACTCTTGGGTGTAACCCGTCAGGGCCTGGCACCTTTGTAATGTCCAATGCCCTGAGGAGCCCCTTGACTTCAAGGGGGGGTGACTCTAATCTCTGCCCCTAAATCCCCAGCCTCATCTAATCTCCTACATGGATATCCCCCGTCCTGCTTTGGGAAGAGCACAGAGGCAAAATAGTCATTTAGCATCTGTGCCTGTTCCCTCATGTCAGTCACTGGATCACCTTCCTCCTTATTTACTGGTCCCACCACTTGTCTCCCCTTCCTTTTCCTAGTTACATGCTGAAAGAAGCCCTTTTTGTTGCTCTTGATATTCTTGGCAAGTCTCAGCTCATAATCAGCCTTAGCCTTGCGAAGAATCCTTCTGCAACGGGCCTCCTCCTCCCGGTATACCCTTTTGTCTATTTTCCCCAGTACCCATTTCCTATGGAGGCTCCTCTTTCGTCTAATCCCCCTAACCACCTCCTTTCGCATCCATGGCGGCACTCTCCTCTGCCTCCCCACCTTACTGACTAGAGGTATTGTCAGGGCATGCGCTTGCAAAACCTCCCTTTTGAGTGCCATCCACCCCTCCTCAACTCGCTTACCTTCCAGTAACCTATCCCAGGAGACTTTCCCCAGCCTGGCCTTCAGTTGGCCAAAGTTGGCCCTCTTGAAGTCCCAGCTTCTAGTGCTCGCCCTGCTGCTCAGCCCCAGTCCCCTGATCTCAAAGCAAAGGATGGAGTGATCACTCGCATCCAGAGCTCCCCTAATCTGTACTTCATCTATCAGCTCCTCCCTATTGGTCAAGACCAAGTCAAGGATGTTTCCCCCCCTCGTCACCTCTCAGACCCTCTGTGTGAAAAACCCACCCTCTAGAGCTCCTAGGAAGCGACGTGACCTGGCTGTCACTGCCGAGTGAGTCTCCCAAGTAATATCCGGGAGATTGAAATCCCCCATAATTACTGTGTCTCTCCGCCGAGATATCCTGGCCTGTCAGGACATTGTCCAGGGTCTCAAGTTGACCTGGAGGGCGATAACATACCCCCACTGTCAGATCTCTTTCCCTGTCAAAACCCCCAAGTTTCACCCAGACTGCCTCTACCAAATCCCCATCTGCGCTGCATTCTATCTCACTGCATCCTATCCCTTCCCTGACGTATAAAGCCACACCCCCACCTCTCTTTCCCTTCCTGTCCTTTCTAAAAAGGTGATACCCTTCTATGTTTACATTCCAGACTTGTCTTTCATCCCACCAAGTTTTTGTGATTCCCACCAGATCATATCCTCCTATTCCCAGGAGAGCTTCAAGCTCTTCCTGCTTATTACTCATGCTCCTAGCATTGGTGTACATGCACCTCAACTCATTCCCACCGCTTCCTTTCTTTGGAGTGCCCAGCATCCTCCTTCCTCCCATCCTCCCTGGTACCTGGTCCCTCTCCGTAGAAGTCCTGTCAGTCCCTGCAGTATCTCTAAAGCCCTGATCCCAGAGCCCCGATCCTCCCCGCACACTTGTCCAGTGCAGGCACGTTACTGGGGGGCCTGAACCCACCCCCCACTGGCTCAGTTTAAAGTCTTCCAGACGAAGCTCGCTAGAGCATCTCCAAAGGACCTTTTCCCCATCCTCGTGAGGTGTAACCCGTCCCTTGCCAGAAGTCCATTGGCAAGAAAACGAGTGCCGTGGTTGAGGAACCCGAAGCGTTCCTTCTGGCACCACACCCTAAGCCAGTCGTTCACCTCGGAGGCCCTCCTGTCCCTTCCTGGCCCAAATCCCCGGACAGGTAAGATTGACGAGAAGGCCACTTGGGCCTTCAGTTCCCTGAGTTTCTTCCCCAAGGCCAAAAAGTCCCTGGTGATCCCGACCACCCCCTGCCTGGCCACGTCGTTTGGCCCACATGGATCACCAGGAGCGGCTGGTGACCCCCGGAGCAAACAAGACACTCCACTCTGTCCTTCACATGCCGGATGCGTGCTCCCGGCAGGCAGCAAACCTCCCTTGTCTCCAGGCTGGGGCGGCACACCACCACCTCAGTGCCCCTCAGGAGGGAGTCCCCAATAACAATCACCTGCTGCTGTGCCTTCCCGGTGCTGGTGGGCAGCCGTGCCCTGGTCCTCGCCTCTCCTGCAGTGGCCCCTTGCCGCCTGATGTCCCAGGTTGGGGGTCCTGTTGGTCCCCCGAGGCCTTGTCAGCCCCAGCCTCCCCAAGTGGAGAGAACCTATTTCCCAGCTCCAGATTGGTGCCAGGAGAAGGAGGAGGCCTCCATGTCTCTGCAGCTGCTCCTTCTGTGGCCTCTCCCTCAACCCTCTGTCCAGAGGGGGGCTGCTCTGGGGGAGCCTGGAGAGCTCTCTCGGCCCTCAGGCACCTCACCTCCTCTTCTAGCAGGGTCACCATCTTGCACCGAGGGCAAGTGTATCCCTGCCTCTCCTGGGGGAGAAGGACGAACATGTCGCAGCTCTCGCAGCGGACAGCAACACCCGTGACTCCCGCCAAGGCCATCTCCTGGTCTGCCATCGGGATCCCTTCCGAGACCTTACCTTGGTCCCCTGCCTTGTTAGTCCTGCAGTTCCTCTCACTCGCCCAGTTCTCCCAGACAAAAACCCACTCGCACACACACACAAGGATAATATAACTTAAATTTAAATTGGAAGAAAAACAAAGCACAACAAAGCAAAGCGCAAACAAGACAAAACAAAACAAACAAACAATCAAACAAACAACAACCCTCTGTGTCTCAGTGAAGGGAGTCTCTGGACCGTCCGGACCGCAGCTCAGGGATGCAGACAAGGGACGACGCCCTTGACGCGCCGCACCTGAGCTTGGCCTTCTCAGTTCCTCAGGCCCCTGCTTCCTCCTGGCCCCTCTAGCCTCTCTGGCCCGCCCCCTTCCTCTCTGCTGCTCCTGGCCCTCTGCTCCCCTGCCCAGCTCCTACCTTGCCTGTGCCAGTCCCCTGGCCACTCAGCGCTCTCTCCCAGCCTGTTCCTCTGCTGCTCTGCCGCTCTGCCAAGAGGCCAGAGCCAAAAGCCGCTTGCAGAAAAGCCGCTTGCAGAAAAGCCATAATAAATGCCGCTTGCAGAAAAGTGTTTATGGGGAAATGGGGGTTTTTTTCATTGACTACAACAGTCTTCCCTGATCTAGTGCCTTCTAGATGGGGTGTACTACAGGCTCCACCATCCCCTGCCTCCAGGGCAATAGAAATGATGAGAGTTACAGTCCTGCACATCTGGAAGGCACTGGGTAAGGGACAACTGAACTACTATGCCATTCCAAAACATGGGTCAGCTTATCCCATAAAATAAACCTAGTACTCACCTATTTTCAGGGACTTGCTGATTTGCAAAGAGAAAATATGGTCTTTGGCACAAAATCTAAGCCTTCCAGATGCAGAGATCTCTGTCAAATCATTTCAGAAGTGTGCTGGGAATGTGTGCCTGTATTTTCTATGATTATGAGGCCCTCCCATATGACCACCATTAATTTTCTCTTTATCATCCTTACCTCTTCATTGCTCATCACTTATCCATTCCACTCTCATTCTGCAGCACATTGCAAAAGCATTTAAAAAAGGAGAAAGAACAGAGAGAAACATCCGGAATCTCCACAACTTCAAATATTGAGCTCAAAATAATAGGAGGCATTTATGCAAAATAAGCAATTGTACATATATTAGCTTGATTTGAATAATGTATTCTGCCTAAGCTCTACTGCTGTGCAGCCCCTTCTTTCCCCTGCTTGTGGTCTTCTGCAGCTCTTCTCTCCATGCCTATGTCTGGATGAGCCACAGTGTGAAAGAAATCCTGCCCTTGGGGGAAAAGAAAAACACAGAGAGGTGCTCCTAAAGTGAATGCTGTGTGCTGTGAACACAGTGATTTGAAGCAGGCTGTAATGCAGCTACCCATCTCCTGCAAGGCAGAGATAGGGACTGAGGATGGTGTCAAAGGGAAGCATGGTTGGGCACAGGCTGAGGGGCCGCCTTCCAGAGGGGCCCACCAAGAAGAGCCTCCTCATCAGCCCTGCAACTTGCTTGCTTCTCGCTTCTCATTCTGACCCCAACAAAGGTGGAGGTGGGAAGGAGCAGCAGATGCCACAGCCTCCTTGCTCCCAGCACTGAGGAGAAAGAACATGAGGAGCAAACATGGTGGTTGACCATGGCAGGAAGAAGAAAGTCTCACTGAGGGAGGCTGTCTGTCCCAAACATGGCACCAGCCCTGCTGGAGGTAAGCCAGGGGCAAACCCTGAAGGTGCAAACATCCACTCTGGGTGGAGGCCTGGGAATGACTGGGGGAAGGCAAGAAGCCTGACTCTGTCCATGGTGCCCATTTCCCAGTGGAGGCTTGTCAAGACAAGAAGATACAGCCGCTGTCCACCTGCCATCTTGGAACTCAGAACCTTAATTCCATAGAGGGGAAAGTCCTCCCAGTTGGAGCATTCAGGGGTAGGAAAGCCATGGTAATCTGCTTCTGCACACTTACTTGGGAGTAAGTGTAAATCCCGTTAAACTCCATGGGATTTGCTGCTGAGCAAATAAATGCACCCGTTAGATACACACAGGAACAGCAGTCCTGGGACTGAATAACCACCTGCACAGTACTATCCAAGGGGGCGGGGGTGTCCTCAGATATTTGAATGCTTCATGTCTGTGGAAAGTTAGCATGGCAATCTAGAATCCTTCCCACTGAGATTGCAGCCCTTGGGTGGATTTTTAGGCTGCTACACTCTGAGGATGCTTAGCCCTCTAAATATTTCATTGCAAGTGAATGACTTGCTGTGCTTTCCGATCTTAGTTCATGTTGGAGCTCTTTGTTCTTGTGGCCATAATCAGTGGCACTAGTGTTGGCCCTTGGTGCTTAAGTGCAGAGCCCCACAGTCTGGGGGGGGGGGGGGCAAATAACCATCAAGAGTATAAGGCCTGGGACCATGGCAAACAGACATCTGCATCAGGACAGATGTGCAAGGAAGCTCCCACTTGCCCCAGCATTTTTCTGATTTTTCTGAACATTTTATAATCGGGTTTGTTAGCCAGACATGCACAGGATTACAGCCTTTTCTTTTATTATCTATATTTTTAAGCACATTCTCCTTATCTTCAGCAAAAACTGTGCTTATTGGCTAAGTAAATATGTTCTTCATAAATGGCCATCCAAGTCGGCACCCCACCTCAGAAGATCGGGTCCAAAGGTAGTTGCACCACTACAACTACTTGCTGCAACTACTATTCATACTGTCAGGAGCTGGCAAGTTCTCCCCTTCCCTGCAATGAGAGGCTACATTTCTGAGTATCTGGTAAGGACCCTTTCATAAGACACAGCATGGGGCAGCAACATGGAGGGCGGCTTGGCATGGGAGCACCCTTATCAGCGCAACCTTGTGCTTCTTGCAGCAGAGAGTTTCTGCCTGACAGATGAGACCCAGCACACTCTCTGGAAAAGCAGGATCTGGAACCCAGATTTCCCCAATCTGTTCTCCATTCAACTACTGGGGTTCTTCAGGTCTCCTCCAGCTCTGTGATCCTGTGAGACCTGCCAACACACCTTCCCTCATCTTATTTTATTTTGGTTTTGCCTGATCAGTTGGGACTTGGCCCTGAGCAGAAGCAAGGGAAAGAATAAAAAGCTGCAACAGCACCATTGCTGAACCCAGAGTGGACAAGGATGATGGCCATGAGTTGAAATCATCAGCATCTCCATTGCCACCTCTTTTCTCTTCTTTGGGTCAGTATGCAGAAAGCAGAAATACCTTGCCTCTCCTCAGCTAGACTCCATCTTTCTCTCTCTTTCTCCCTCTCTAACTCATTTTGCCACTTTTTATGAGAAAGATCCACATGGCACCTGACAATGGTAATAAAAACAATATAACACTATAAAATACAATACAGCATATCGTAAGGCACTAAAAAAGAATAAATCAGGGCATCATAAAACAGCGACACAAAGAGCAAAACACAGGAGCCAATAAAGCCAATGGCAATAAAACCAGCCAGGATGCTCAACGACAGCTCTTGGAAACAGTCATGCTTTCACAGCCTAAAAAAAGCAAGCAGAGCCAGAGCCAGGTGGATCCATCCTAGAGGGGTGCATCATACTGACAGTCCCACAACTGAAAAGGCCCTGTCCCCTGTCCCCTCCCCCACGTACACACTACACATCACACATACACACCTTATTTGCTAGGGAAGAAGACCCCTAAAATTACACATTTGCATCCCTGCAGCAAAGATCGGATGTGCACTGATTGCAAGCACAAATTTTTAGTAAAGGGAATAATTTACAGTGATCTATCTGATGAAAGTTTTAGATTTGTTTTTGTCTACTGATGCTTTTTGACATGGTTTGTTTAGAGGCATCATGCAAATGAAATCAGGCTTTTCTGTGAAAACTTGCTCTGTAGTGAGTTCCTCTGAAATCAGCAAGACTTTCTGGTGAAAGATGGTGGTACATGCTGAGGAGGCTGGTGGCCCCAGTGCCCATCCCTGGTTTCAACCTGCTTTTAAGAAGCTATCCATGGTGCCAAATCGTATCACCAAACTAGGTTCAGCACTGTGGATACTTCCTGCAGCTGAAACCCAATTCAGGCTGAAACCCAAAGTGGAAACACTGCCCCACTGACGATAGAGCCAGCAGTCACTGCTTGGTACATGCCCCACTGATATTTTCTCAACTCTCCTGTTGACACCCATAGGACTCACAGTGCAACCCTTAGTAGGGTGGGGGAGTCAGGATGGCAGATCCCCCTCCACCTCCAAAGTCATCCTGGATCATCCTGGCAGGAGATACGATGAGGGCAGCCTTCCCATCTCTCCTACCCACACTGGTCAGCAGTGGATCTTTAAGGGGGAAAATACCACCCCGCCATCTGCCCCACCATCTCCTGTGGGCAGGTAAATGCAGTGTGCCAACTAGATCGGCCAGCTACAAAGAGGACAAAGGGTGACATCAGTGTGCCTAGGCTGATTGACATACACGGATGCCCATTTGGAAAGAATGTCCTGTTTGTTTGTTCATTTTCTATACCACCCTATAGCCAAAGCTCTCTGGGCAGTTGACAACACTCCTAGACTGGACCACTAGGTGTCCTCATAGCTGCCAGTCTCCTGCCACACTGTACTCTCTCTTCTGGTGGCTCCTTCCCTTTAAACCAGGGGTCGGCAACTTTAAACACTCAAAGAGCCATTTGGACCCGTTTCCCACAGAAAAGAAAAACACCGGGAGCCACAAAATCCCTTTGACATCTAAAATGAAGATAACACTGCATATATAGTTTTTTACCTTTATGCTATGTATAAAAAAACTATAGTGTGTTGCATTTATGAAATCAATGTACTGCTACAGAGAAAACGAATTTTTATTTCTGCATGCAACAAAAACATTTTGAACTCAAAAAAAAGACTCTGGGTTGAAGGTTACTTTCAAATAAAATACTCAGTGTCTATTTGAGTCCTCCTCGTATTTATGAAATAAAAAGCCAAACTTAAATTATGATTTTTGCTCAGATCAACCTTCCGCATCAGTGCCGAAATGGCTTTTTCTCTCTCATCTCCATTCGGATATTTTTCAGCAAAGGCTGTGTGTTTATTCTGGAAATGTCTTGCAACATTCGACTTTTTGTTGTTTGCCAATTTATCACCACATATTGGTGAACCAGTCTCGTCAGCAGTGAAAGCAAATGAATCTGCCCACGTACCATTAAATGTTCTGTTTTCTTCTGAAACTTTTCTTTTCTTGGATTTATCCATGGTTGGCCTACCAAGGGTCAAAAAGCTCAATAAATCGCATGCCAGCAGGTGTCGCACATTGGTGGTTGTGACACATATTTTGAGTGACAGGGAGCTGTAGCAGAGGGATGAAAGAGCCACATGTGGCTCCGGAACTGTGAGTTGCTGGCCCCTGCTTTAAACTGATCAGATGCCCTCCACCTTGGTGGACTGCAGCAGCCCTGATCCCCAGCCAGAAGATGACTGGGGTTGATGAGAGTTGTAGCCTGCCACTTGTGATGGGCCGGATGGGAAAGCCCTGCAGGCTGTATTCTGGCCCATGGGCAGAAGGCTCAACATGCTTGATATATAAAATTCCTGGGCAGTTATTATTATTCTTCCATTTTATTTCTGTCCTGCCCATTTTTCTTCTTGCGAGGAACCCAAGACAGCTTCCACAGCCCCCTTCCACTCCATTTTTCCTCACAACAGCCCTGCGAGGTAGGCTAGGCTGAGCGTGAGTGACTAGCCCAAAGTCACCCAGTGAGCTACATGGCTGAGTAAGGGCTAGAACTGGATCTCCTGGATCCCCAGTCCAACACTCCCACCACTGTGCCAGGTTGGAGTGTGCTGTAGCCCCCAGTCTCAAATCCACATAGTTACCTCCAGTGCGAGCAACTTGGAGCAGGGTCTGCTTTTCATTAGAAGTCACTTGTGGACCAATCTCTATCCTAGAAGCAGGTAAACTTACATTATGTCCTTGCTTTGAGTCCTAAAAGTCAAAGCCCACTGTCTTCCCTTTTCTTTGGGAGAACTTTGTTGGACCTTCCCAGAATCTACACTGACAGCTCCAATGTCTCTATTATCACCCCAGTGTTGCTGCCCCACATGTTTCACCCAGGCCAAATGCCATCTACAGCCAACACTGATAACATCTTTGCCTTTCATAGCTAAGCTTCTTGCTCACCTGGGATAAATGAAGCTTATCTGATATGGTGTACAATTGGATTTTCCTAGTTGCTGGTGTTCTAGAATTGATTCCTAGTCTATTAACTGAGAGGGGGGCAATATGGGGAAACCTCGTGTGTGATCAAGGACATGACAATTCTTATTATAAGAGTGAATACAATGTTTATGGGATGTGGGCAGAGAAATGTTACCATCAAGACAGTAATGAGTTACCAGATGCAAGCGAACTGATGTCCCTATTCCCCCCTCCCAGACCCACCAAGAAAACAATTCTCTAGCACAAGCACATGGAAAATTATTGTAAACTATTGTGGTGATGGAAGCATGGTCAGATAAGGTTTTATACAGAGCAAGCAGATTGTACAGTGTGGAGCTGCCATTTTGGGGACCTAAGCAAAATAAACATGCAGATGGTTAATAAGAGAGGCAGGACAAACATAAATGGATCTCATAAACTAATTGATGAGATGGATGGAAATCAGGACAAACATCTGTGCAATGCTCTTGGTTATGTTTCCTCATTAGTTCATGAATCAAGTTTGTTATAATGGAAAAGTGGTTCCCAACTGTCTATCCCCAGAGAACGGTTAGTGCACCATAAGAAAAAAATAATAATTTGAAATTCCTATCTACCCAGCCTACTGTTTCTCTGTATGATTTACTGTTCCAGTGTCTCCATAGAAAGCAGGCAATTCACCTTGCTGGCTCTTGCAACCACTTCCAGTACAGAAAGCCACCAAAACTGGTCAAAGGTACGTAGCAGTGCATACATTTTACATGTTGTTGTTGTTGTTAGTCACGAAGTCATGTCCAACCCATTGTGACTCCATGGACAGCATTCCTCCAGGCCTTCCTGTCCTCCACCATCCTCCGGAGTCCACTTAAGCTCACACCAACTGCTTCAGTGACTCCATCCAGCCACCACCTCATTCTCGGCCATTCCCTTCTTCTTTTGCTGTCAGTTGTTCCCAGCATTAGGCTCTTCTGCAGTGAGTCCTTCCTTTCATTAGGTGGCCAAAGTATTTGAGTTTCGTCTTCAGTATCTGGCGTTCTAAAGAGCAGTCAGGGTTGAATTTTACATGTAGAAAGTTCCAAATTTAATCTCCGGTATCCCATGATAGGACTGGGAAGTTGCCTGTCTGGAAGTCTAGAGAAATGCAGCTAGTGAATCAGCATGGACCAGGCGTGGGCAACGTGGGCGACATGTGGGCAACTAATGTTTGGATAGTGGGCAAACCATCTTCCAGATAGTTTGGCCTACGGTTCCCATCAGCCCTAACCAGCATAGCCAATGGTGATGGATGAAGGGAGCTGTAGGCCAGAACATACAAAATACCACACTTCGTCCATACCAGTGAGGACAATGCAAAGCTAGATGAAACAAGGATTGGACTTGGTGTAAGGCAGATTTTTCTGTTCCTAGCTACCCATCCTCAAAGGAGGTGTTCTATCACCTCTCTGGATGAGTCACTGCTCTGGGATTACTTCTTTCTCATGTGGAGGTAGGCCAAGAAGAGTGATTCATGTAGAAAATGAGGGTAGGGAATTATGATTCTTGCAGACAGTAAAGGTAATTTCTTCTAGGCAAGGGTGAAATGTGCCTTTGATTGTATCAAGATTTTTGGAAACACTCAAATAAACAAATGCAAACCTGTTGACTTGTGCATATTTTCCCCTCATTTTTAAAGAACAAGGATTCTGAAGATGGACATAAGATACATAAATTGCTATGTGCACACATGCACACAAAAGCTTCTCCATGGTGGCCATAAGAAAAATTCCAAAATCCATTTTAGGGCAATGCCTTTACTGGCTAAGCCGAAGGTATTAGTTGGGCATGGTGAGGCTTTAAATTGTCAGTATCCAGAGCCCCAGGCAGAGGGCTCTGATTGGAGAACCAGTGCCTTCCAAATCACAAAGCGGTGTGCAAGCATTCATTCTTCACCAAGTTCTTTATCAGAATGGGGAGCAAGTACAGGGAAGCTGATTGGTGCTGGTCGTGGAATCACAGTCTTGGGCCATCAAGAGTTCTTCAAAAAAAGGAGAAGATAAAAGCAGGGAGATTAAACCTGTGAATGTTGTTGCAATAGAGGTATTCAAAACTTATGATAGAAAGCTGTATTGCTTTATTTTTATTTTTTTGCTTTATTAAAATTCACATTAAAATTATTGATGATAATAATACCTGTGACCCTCATCAAAAGAACAGAATGAATGGGGATCTTCTAACATGCTGGTCCTACAATGGTCTCTAGAGGGCGCTGCCAAGAAATCTTCTCTTCAGGGTGTGCAACCCCACCATGAAGGTGACACATTAGTGAGCATTTGGAGGCTTTTAATGTTCAGTGGAGCTGTGTCCAGCACAACCAGGGACTTCTAGGCTACGATGTTTGAGAAATCTGAGCTTTGCAGATTTGGACAGAAAAAAGACTTGATTCACCCCACCAGTGTGCCACCTGGAACTTAAATGATCCGCAAATTAAATTTGTGATGCTTGGATTTTTGTAACACACACTTCTTTGCAGAAAAATGTATCAAAATATATTCAGAACTGACTCTTTAGAAATGCATGTTTAAACAAAAGAAATTGGGATTTTTGAGCAGATTATTTTAAAAAAACAAACAGCAGATTAATGTGGAGTTGGATGGAAAAGATTAGGGATGGATACAACAATAGAATAGGGAGGACCAGAGATCTCTTCAAGAAAATTAGAGATATGAAGGGAACATTTCATGCGAAAATGGGCATAATAAAGGACCAAAATGGCAGGGACCTTACAGAGGCAGAAGAGATTAAGAAGAGGTGGCAAGATTACACAGAAGAACTATACAAGAAAGAGCTTAACATCCCTGATAACCACGATGGGGTGGTCCCTGACCTCGAGCCAGACATCCTGGAATGTGAAGTGAAATGGGCCTTAGGAAGTCTGAGCAACAACAAAGCTAGTGGAGGTGACAGCATTCCAGCTGAGCTATTCAAAATCCTGAAAGATGATGCAGTTAAAGTGCTACACTCAATATGCCAGCAAATTTGGAAAACTCAACAGTGGCCACAGGATTGGAAAAGGTCAGTTTACATTCCGATCCCCAAGAAGGGCAATGCCAAAGAATGTTCAAACTACCGCACCATTGCACTCATTTCACATGCTAGCAAAGTGATGCTCAAAATCCTACAAGCTAGGCTCCAGCAGTATGTGGACCGACAACTACCAGAAGTACAGGCAGGATTTCGAAGAGGGAGAGGAACTAGAGATCAAATTGCCAACATACGCTGGATCATGGAGAAAGCCAGGGAGTTCCAGAAAAAGATCTACTTCTGCTTCATTGACTACGCTAAAGCCTTTGATTGTGTGGATCACAACAAATTGTGGCAAGTTCTTAAAGAGATGGGAGTACCAGACCATCTTATTTGTCTCTTGAGAAACCTATATGCAGGTCAAGAAGCAACAGTGAGAACTGGACATGGAACCACTGATTGGTTCAAAATTGAGAAAGGAGTTCGGCAAGGCTGTATACTGTCACCCTGCCTATTTAACTTATATGCAGAGCACATCATGAGAAAGGCAGGGCTAGATGAATCACCAGTTGGAATCAAGATTGCTGGGAGAAATATCAACAACCTCAGATATGCAGATGATACCACTCTCATGGCAGAAAGTGAAGAGGAACTAAAGAGCCTCTTGATGCGGGTGAAGGGGGAGAGCGCAAAAGTTGGCTTGAAACTCAACATTAAGAAAACTAAGATCATGGCATCTGGTCCTCTCACTTCCTGGCAAATAGATGGGGAAGAAATGGAGGTAGTGACAGATTTTATTTTCCTGGGCTCCAAGATCACCGCAGACGGGGACTGCAGCCAAGAAATTAAAAGACGCTTGCTTCTGGGGAGGAAAGCTATGGCAAATCTAGATAGCATACTAAAAAGCAGAGACATCACCCTGCCAACAAAAGTGCGTATAGTCAAGGCTATGGTTTTCCCAGTTGCAATGTATGGCTGTGAAAGCTGGACAATAAGGAAGGCTGAGCGCAAAAGGATAGAGGCCTTTGAGTTGTGGTGCTGGAGAAGACTCCTGCGAGTCCCTTGGACTGCAAGGCGATCAAACCGGTCAGTCCTAGAGGAGATCAACCCTGACTGCTCTTTAGAAGGCCAGATAGTGAAGATGAAACTCAAATACTTTGGCCACCTAATGAGAAGGAAGGACTCCCTAGAGAAGAGTCTAATGCTGGGAACAATAGATGGCAAAAGAAGAAGGGGACGGCAGAGGATGAGGTGGCTGGATGGAGTCACAGAGGCGGTTGGTGTGAGCTTGAGTGGACTCCGGGGGATGGTGGAGGACAGGAGGGCCTGGAGGAATGTTGTCCATGGGGTCGCGATGGGTCGGACTCGACTTCGCGACTAACAACAACAACAACATGCAAAAAGCAGTACAGACTGGAAACAGACCAGGAGAGAAATTCTATGCAACCCTTTATAGAAGGAAGAAGGGTGGATGTCATGAGTTTCAGGACTGGTATGAAGGGCAGGTGTGGCTGGGCACCCACCAAAGGACTGCACCACAGCACAGGAACCCCCTGGACTTGTCTCTCCCCATCCCCCTTGCAACCCGCTTGTTCACCTGCCTGTCACTCTGGTCCAGACAGTGGTGTTGGAAGAGCCAGAGATGCCCCAGACTCTTTGATCCCTGCCTGCCAAGCTATCGGGTGGCAGCCATGGAGAAAAAGAGGACAAGAAGCAAGAGCAGCTGGTGACACTGGTGGTGAGCAGGTGGATTCACAGAGGGAAAGGGCCCATTGAGGGTCCCTTGCCCAGGGGTCCTCCTGGAAGTACGCCCCATGGAAAATAACTGGGCTTATTTCTGGACAAGCATGACAGCACTGCAGCCTCATCTACCCATCCTGACTTTTAGGAGGCAAAGCAGGGTGGGAGCCAGGATCTGTCTGCTGTGCTGTGGAAAGCAGGGCTTTGCTTGCTTAAGGTCCCCCCACCGAATTTGGGGAGACCCTCCCTCCTCTCACATACACCACAGCTCATGCCATTCAGCAGAGACTCCTGGCTCTCTCTGTGGCCCTTTCAGGGGTTGGAGGGTTGACAAAATCCACTTTCAGAGGCACAGTTGATCCAGTAGCAATCCCAGAACTGTGCATCTGGGTTGAAATCAAGCTCCTTCCAGAATTGGGTAGGCACAACACAGAACAGCGGGGGGACCCCGTGCCGTTTTGCACAAGCATTGCCATTTACACGCACACACGCACACACAAACAAGGGGGATATTAATACTTTCGCCCACATCAACTCTATCCCCCAAAGATGTATATATTTTCACCCAATCAATTAGAAGAGCTCCATAGCACCTGGGGAAGTTATATGAGCCCCCGCAATTGCCAAGTGCACCTGCCAGGGCTAAGATATATGCGCCTCATCCTCCCCGATATTGCCCATCATGTTTTTTCAAGTAAAAGGAAAGATTGCTCTGCACTCCAATGATTGCTAAACCCCCAGTCTCTGCAGTGCGGGAGCTGCGTTGGGGGAAGAAAGGATGCAATTTGTCTTGGGGAGTGGCACTTGATCAATTCTATTTCAAAACTCTAATTATATCAACAAAGGGCTCTACATGGCGCCGCTGGCTGGGATTCAAGTTTTTGTTTATTTATTTCCATGCACATCCAAGAAGTTCTCCCCTTTGTCCTTTTTAGACTTGCTGGAAGAAATGAGGTCAGGTTTGAGGCGCATCAACATAATGGCACGTGTGGGGGAGGAAGGGGGAGAGAAAGGGTTGGGGGCTGTTAATACAGAGGGGTGAAATGCGGGCAAAGCTAGCAGAAGAATTGGGAAGGGTTGCAGGGAAGATTCGGGGGCAGGAGAGCTAGAGAAGGAGTGGAATAATGGAGCAGGCTTGCTCAAGTGATTCTGGCAGCTATTGTGGCTCACATGTATAAATGGTCCCCCACAGAACAAACACAGGGAACCACCACCTTTTGCATCAGTGATGGGGGACATGTGCCCCCCGACCTTCAATTGGATTGCAGCTCCCTTCAGTCCCAACCAGCAAGGCCAGTGGTGAGGGCTCATGGGAGTCACAACCCAACAGCATCTGAAGGGGCGTGTGTTCCCCATCTCCAGGGGTGCACATTTATTTATTTATTTATTTATATATATTGCGATTTATATCCTGCCTTTTTCCTACAAAGGGCTCAAGGCAGCTTACATCTCCTCCTCCATCTTATCCCAACAACAACCCTGTGAGGTAGGTTGGGCTGAGAGTCTGTGACTGGCCCAAAGTCACCCAGTTGGCTCCATAGCTGAGCGGGGACTAGAACCCAGATCGCCTGAGTCCCAGTGCCATGCTCTTAACCACTGCACCACACTGGCTCTAGACCACTGGCACATCCAGCTTCCAGTGGTCTAGAGCAGATAAACTGAGCAATGCATGCATCTGTGTTATCCAGCCCAGAATCTGGGGAGCTGAGGAGCACAATAGTTGGGCACAGAAGGTGCTACAGACAGTGTCCGATCAGAATCCAAGGCAGCTAAGTCTAGGCAAATTAGGAACCCGTTTTTACAACTTGTGCTCCCCTTAAGATCTGTGAATTCATAAAGCATTCATTCAACACAGCAGGCATCCTACATGGTTTGCATGGTTTGAAGTTTTTTTTATCATGATCTACCTGACAGTCAAGTGGTTTCCACTTTCCACCCTTCCCTGTCAGTCCTCCCACTTTTGCCAGGTATCCCATCAGCCACTGCTCCTGAAAGTCAGTCCCAAAGTACATCATGCCCTACCTATATCACCTGCCTCTTCCTCATTGGTCCACACTCACAAGCTGGATGGCCAGAGCAGCTCCTGTAGTTGTCACTCTTTAAAGAAGACTTTGTGGTAGTTGCATACCAGGACTTTGGAAATCATGATCCTGGGTTCATGATGCTGGATTCACAACAAGCCATGGTGGCACAGAGAAGCCACAAAACAAACCATTGTTTCTTATCATGGTTTCTAAAGACCAAACTTACCATGGTGAAATACCATGACTGGGTTGAGACAGCATGACAATAATGGTAAAAAACCCACCATGGCTTTTTGTATTGTCTGAACCCAGCAGGTGGCTTTCCATCAACAATGGGTAATCAACCACAGGGCATAGAATCATAGAAGAGTGGAGCTGGAAGGGGCCATGAAGGCCATCAGGTCCAACCCCCTGCAGTTGCAGGACACCACATTACACCATCCCACTCAGGTCATTCTCAGTGTTCATCAGGAATGGTTCCCCATGGCAGCTCCAGGTTATGAAAGGCCCTGGAGCAAGATTCCCTCAACGCTCCCCTCCCGCAGGGAGGCTACCTTCTTACCACCCTTTCTTATCTGCTTCTATCACTCTTCACCCTCTTTTGTATCATCGTTGCGACTTGCCTCATTGGCTGCAACAAGAGGCAGGTGAACATGCAGGTTGCCACGGGGATGAGGAAGGGCAATCTGAGGAGGCTTGTGCCCATGGGCGGCTGCCAGGAATGGGGCCCCAGCAGGTGCCTGATCATGCCTAGCCTCAACCCCAGCCTGTCTTTCTTCTGCAGAGACAAGCCTAGGATTGCACTGTCAGTCTCTTTCTTTCCCATCCCTGCCTCTTTTGCACACATTCACTCATGAGTCCCTTCCTTCCAGCTCCACATTAATCCTGATGCTTGCCCGATCTAGAGGGTGTGACTTCTAGCAGCTTTCATGTTTACTTTGTTATTGGCAGTGTCTTGAACTTGTGAGCACTGACAGAATTTGTGGGGATGTGATTAAAATATTTTGGTTTGCTTAATAAGAGGCTATGAATTGCAACTGCAAGGGAGGGGAGGGAACCCAAGGGAGGCAATTGAAAAGTAGAGAGCAGAGGAGGAACGGGATTAAAATAAATATAGTATATGCAAAACTACATTATTTGTTGGAGGGAATGGGGAACGTTCAGACCTATCAGTCACATTTTCTTTTCTTTCAGGCATGCGCCAGCCCACCAGTGGTCTCGCCCAAGTACAGACAGTGTGATGATGTCGCACAGTTGTCTGTTCCCCACCATCCTGTTATAGCATAAATGCAGGCTTTGATCAAAGGTGAAGAATCTATTTGCTGGAGAATCTCACCTTTCATCAGGGTATGAGGGAGGAACGAGCAAGTTACTAGCCCTTATGGATGCTAGAATAGGTTTTGTGAGCAATGCCTGCTGAAATTTGAACAATTTACTGAAGTCCCTTTGAGTCTTCCAAGCCTTTTCATTTTTAAGTAGGGGAACCTTCAGAAGTGGTTTTCTATTTAAAGAAATCACTTAAAAGAACAATCAGCAAGAACATTCTGGTTTGGGGAGAAAACAGAAACACAGTGAAAGAAAAACAGCAATGAATATCTAAGACACATGAAAAGTCCATGCCAACAGAAAGGCCTTCGCCTGGCCCTGGAAAGAAAGCAGAACGGTCACAGGTTGCCACCTGCCTCGCCTCAGAATGTGGGGGAGCCCGTTGCCTTTAATGAGATTCTTATACCAAGCCAGATTCAGGTGGTCTATGATAACTCTATGATTCTTGTTAGTCTCTTGACACTTC
The DNA here is from genome assembly GCA_023646645.1 of Varanus salvator macromaculatus. NCBI lineage: Eukaryota > Metazoa > Chordata > Lepidosauria > Squamata > Varanidae > Varanus > Varanus salvator. Next base: position 17,412,513 of record JAIXND010000795.1, read on the forward strand.
AGGATGTCAGGATGGAGGCCTGCAGCCCTGGCAAGATACCATCAGTGGATCCATTAATCCCATCCAGTCAGTTTCTTGGCTTTTCCCATTGTCTGCACACAGCAGGCTGTTCCTCTGGAAGATGCCCATTCCAGTGTGAATCCAGAGGGCAAGCCAAGACCTTTCCTTTCACTTTCCCTTTCCACATTCAGCATGTGGCTGCGAGGAGTGGGAGCACCACTGTCTCTGGGTTTTGGTGAGGTATCAGGGCTGGTGCCCAGAGCACCTGCTGAAGGAGCAGTCCCCAGCAAAGCCCACTGGGTTTGCTCCCTCTCTTGCAGTCTGCTTCTTCAGTTGCCTCTCACTCTGGCCCAGGCAACGGTGGTGGAGGGAAGGAGGAGCAGGAGCCTCCTGCTCCCGGATATACAAGCAACAAGCAGGTGGCAGCCATGAGGCAGAGGAGAAGAGGAGGAGGAGCAAAAGCAGCAGGAGACACTGGTGGTGGGACGATAGATCTGCTGAGGAAGGAGCCCCATTGAGGGGGTCTTGCCCGACTGTTCACCCGTACCTGGAGCCCCCTTCATAAGATACAAAAGATAGCCAGAACAAATGCACTTATTATACTGCTTTTCACACACACAGCCATAAACATGGCTGCAATGACTCCCTGCTAGAAGCATCCTCTCTCCCCGCCTCCCTCCCCCCTCTCCCCTTCTCTTATTTGAATCAAGGGTGCCCATGTATGACTCACCCAAGGGAAAAAAGAGGGCACCAATTCGCATAAAATCTGCATGTGCTGATTAATATACAATGGTGCACATTTAGAAATGCTCTGAAATACAATCTCTCTCACCAGAGTGAAGGAAGATCATGAGCAGGTACTTAGACTTCCATCTGGGTGGAAGCAGGGTGGGCAACTTCAAGCCCCCTTCTTTCTCTCCCTGCTTAGGTTTCTTTATCTTTAGAGCAGATTTAGACTGGGCAGCCCTTTGAATAGGCAGGTCTTGGACTTTCTTCTCAGAGCCAAACCAGCGCTGACACACTGATATGTGTCTCCCAAATGTGAGTGGCAGTTCAAGGAGGATGATCTTGACCAGAAAGTCACTGTCCCCTCACCACTTCTGATCAACTTTGCAGCCTCCTTCAGCTGGTGTGTGTGTGTGTGTGTGTGTGTGTTTGTGTAAGGTATAGAATCACATGAGACGATCAGCCTGAATCTGGACACAGAAACACAGAAACAGAGCAAGTCAGAAGGGGACTCCTGGGCCACCATGTCAAACTATAAATGAGACTCATGTCTGAGCACTCCTCCATCCGAGGAAAAAGAAGTCTCTCCCCACACTGTAAAGAATAGAGTCCCCCACACACACAGTCTGGCCAAAGTGAAGGTACAGGTTTACTACCCAGAGAGAACTGCTAAGCAAGGCCTGTCCCTGTGGTCCCAGGAAGACCAGCTCCTCCCTCGCAGGTGGGGTGTTGCAGGTGGGCATGGTCAGGTACCTGTGAAGGGCCCACACCCAGTAGTGGCCCACTGATGTGGGCCTCCTGGATCTCCTCTGCTTCTTCAGTCTTGCCTGGTCCAGGCAAGAGCAGTATGGGATAGACACAGTCAGTGCTGCTGCCTCCTTGCTCTCTGCCCATCGAGCAAGCAAGCAATAGCCATGCCGAGAAAGGGGGTGATGCACCAGAGCAGCAGCTCACACTGTTTGTGAGAAGGCTGATTCACTGATGGAGGGGGACTTCTGAGACCCTCTTGCGCAAAACTTGGAGCCGGTGCTGTAGCCACCCCAGGTCCTGCAGCTGAGTCGGTGGCAGAACCATATTTTTGAGGGACATGCACTGAAGCAGAAAGAAGGAAAGAGAGAAGAGGAGGAATCCAAGTCCAAGGATGGCAACAAGCTGTCAGTCAGGAGGCAGGCATCAGCCAGATCTGTGACCTTGCCCGGCATCGTGCCCACTTCTCCCCTTGGCTGGCATGCTCCCACCTGGGATACGCACAGAACAGATGATCCTTGGTACACCCCAGTGATGGGAAGAGGCGCACCACATGCTCCAGTTACCGCTAAGCTCTCTATGCCTCCTCTCCTTCTCTCTCTCTCATCCCATTGTAAATGCCTATTAGGAGATATTATCCAACCGCTACATAGAATATTAAAAAAAACTAATTAAAGCCACGTTTAAAGCCAAGCAGGGCCTCTGTTCCTTGCTCATATAATAGTTTAACAGCCCTCCTTTCAGGCACACATTCTGTCAATCTACAAATCTTTTGTTAAGAGTAAATGGATACAAATAGCTGTTTTCCATATGCACAGCAACATCTGTTACTGCCAGGAAAATTTGCATGGCTAAATGTAATTTGCGTATTATGTCATTTATCAAAAAAAAAAAAAAAAGGAGGAGGAGGGGGAGGAGAGACTGGGAAAAAAGTTCAAATGCTGATGAGGCACATAGAAAAGGATGTCCCAAGGAGAGCACAGGAAATCGGGTGGCTCCCAGCTTCCCTGGGGGTCCTCCCTGACAGATTCCAAGGAAGGGCGAATGTTATCTGTGGGTCACAGATACAAAGATTGAAGGAGCAAGAAATGGTTTCAGGCATATTCACTCATGCACATTCAGTAGTGCAGCATCAAATGACAATGTAAACCTATGTGACTCACCTACAGCAGATCAAGCATGGCCAAGGAGACATTTCAGAGCACCTGACTGGCATCAACTCAGTTGTGCGCATCCACAACCCCATGGGACGGGGGGGGGGGGTTCACACATGTGCTGATGAGTCAGAGGATGAACATGGAACACCATGGACTGAATAGTAATTTATTGTGGGATACTGCTAATGGCCAGCAAAATCAGCCTTCCTCAGCCTGTTGCCCTCCAGGTTGAGGAAGGCTGTGCTAAATTATTGGATGGATGGGTGGATATCCTGCCCCATCAGCTAGGAAGGGTCCCTATATGATGAGCACTTTGCCATTCTGGTGTGACTCTTTCCCAGCTGACCATTACCCTCCCTGCTAGCAGGGTGTGTATCAGTTGGAGGAAAGCCAGATGAACCAGTTGCAGTTTCCCCAGATAGAAAACAACCACATGGGATCATCATTATGTCAAGGAAAAGTAACTCAAATGTGGCTGTGGGTTCAAGAGAATAGGGTCAACTTTAGGGACATCAAAGGGGGTTTTCATGAATAGGTGAATCAGCCCTTCATCTGGAACATACTGGATATACTACTGCATATGCTATTCTTCCCTTCCCTTCCCTTCCCTTTCTACCACTGTACCATTTATACCACTGTACCAATCCATGAGATGGATTCAGCATCACATGAGTGGAAGTCCTCTTGGGCAGCAGGACTGCCTTATCCCTCTCCAGTTCCCTGAATGTGCCCCACATCTGCATTGAGGGCTTGCAGGCAGAGAGAGGAAATCTGACCCACCAACAGTCCCCTTTTCTTGCTAGAATGTCTCTATCAGATCTCATCTTATTGGTATTATTATTATCCACAAAGGGCCCAGCATTATAATGGGTTCATGTGTGTGCATACATGCACTTACATGCACTGAAGAAAGGCTCATAGATTGCAAAACCTAAAAAGGACTGGCACACTTTGGCACCTTTGTCAGGACCCTCTTCAGTAAGGGCTAGACCATGCACTGCCATTGACAGTAGTCACCTTTTGCTTTCACTCCACCAGTCTCCCTAAGCATCGCCCCTTAAATTTGTTGATAGGGTGTGTGAGAAGATCATTCATTTATACACTGAGAATGTAAAAGTATGCTTTTGGGAACACCAGTGCGATACTCCTAAACTGCCTCTACTATTTGGAGCAAAAAACTGGTTTGGACACCTCTTAAGTAGGTACTGGATTGGAGCCTCTTTACTGTGCCCCACACAACCACTGAGAATCAAACATATATAGCCCTGGCCCAGTTTCCATTGCTTGGCTGCTCAAAAGTTTAGGAAAGTCGATCAGAACAGAAGGTTAGTGTGGGAACTGGCTTTATAGGCATAGCAGTCAAAAAGGGCACTGATCTGATCAAATCGATGACATTCGCACATGCGCTCCTCCCCAGCTTTTGGGCCCTTGCTGGATTCTCTGAGCTGCCAAGTTGTGGAATACTCCCAGGACAAGAGATGCCACAACAAGCAAGTTTTCCTGGGCAGGATATGGTCTGAGAACCTTCCCTGCCTGCTCACATTCTTCATGCCAATGGGGCTCTAGCCTTCTACTGTAAGGCCACCCTATAAATACTTTCCCCTATCATGTTGAGCCTACTGCCTTTATTGAATTGTTACACTTCCTTCATCATCCACTGTCATTCTCATCTTCCCATACCACATGGCCCTTCATCACCCCTTCCTCCCATCTCAACAAAAAACTAGCACTAGTGGTATTTGGGGTCAGAACTGACCCCAAATGAAAAAGTTTCAAGCAAGGAAAATGTAGCATATGAAAAGTCTTTGTTCTATCTGAAATTTTACCCCAGGAAGTTTCAATCAGCATAAGCAAGGCTTTCAGCACAGGTAATTTAAGGTTTAATCCTTCCTGAGGCTATGCAAAACAAGAAAATCTACATAACAATGCTTGACTCATTGATCTTTTCTCTGCATAACAATTGTTTGGCTTACTAATTTTAAAAAGTCATAGCAAATCTTTCCCTCAATGGATTTTAATTCTGTTTGCTGGAGATGTTAGCTAAGCATCTTAGCTTTAAAAAGTTATGATCTGGACTGAACCTTCTTTTGTTCCTCTGTTTGGGACCTCTTGTTTGGGATATAAAACTACTGCATACAACTATATAGATTCTGGGGTACGTTGGGGCAGATTTTGCTTTATTAAAAAAACTCATAAAAGGCAAAAGGTTAAAATGTGGAAACTATTTGTACTAAGCACTTTGTGCCAATGTCTTAGAAGGGCAAGTCAGTAGGACTACTTATGAGTAAATTCCAGTACACAATGTGAGCTGTGGAGTGCCAGTTACCTCACAATGTGCAATGAAGTAAGCACTGTAGAGTTTATTCTAATTAATTAATTAATTAATTAAGTCCTAATTAACTTCTTGCATCCTCTGCCAATCTTCTCCAATATCTCTCCCTGCCCACCTGCTCTATAGTCCCATGTTCTCTGTCCATTGCTCACTCTGCAACTTCTTTCAAGTTCCACACCTCTTGACTCCTTCTTAGCTTCCCTGTATCCTGGCATCTCTCCCCAATGTTCATCTACCTCCTTGGGGAGCTTGTTTTGTTTATTCCAGCCAGATGGACATCCTTCTTTTCCCTCATCAAAGCTGACTGTAAATCCCTTTGTTCCCCCAAGAGTAGCTCAGCCAATCCATGTCAAAAGCTTTGCCACCATAAGCTCAACAGACCAGAGCACTTTTACTATGTGTAACAAACTTCTTAATGATTGAGCTTCCCCAGCCTGCAGCCATCCAGATGTTTCACTGTCAGTTCTCAGCTTTTCCTACTATTAACCATGCTAGCTGGAATGAGAGAAGTTGCAAGCCAACACATCTGGAGGGCACCAGGTTGAGGAAGTCAATTCGATTCTGCAGTCTGCTAGCAACGGCAAAGCTATCATTAACTAAGGGAAAGGTTTGTTTCCATCCAAGCAGTGAGCTGGAAGGAGGGAAAAAAGAACACGCACGCACGCACGCACACACACACACACACACCAGATATATACACAACACAGGTTGATGGCCCCATCAGTTATAAATGTCACCCCCGCCTAGTGTGAAATGTAGGGACCCAGCAGCAAACATACCTGCATTTTGTTTGTATGAAAAATAAATTGATTGCAGGCTGGCATATGGTAGCAAGACGTGCATTTTGTCAGCCTTGGCAAATATCCCCAGCTCAGCCCTGCGAGGGATATGGGGAAGAAGTCATGAAAATTCTACCTATTCGAAGGCTGGCTTGAGGAACCATCCTCAGAACAGCACTTTCCAATGCTATGATGATGATGGGGCAAAGACCTGAGCAACAAATTACATCACTTATGAGACAAGGAGTGTGATTATCATTATGTGGAGCTCAGCTCCTAGCTGAAGAAAGCTACAGCCGTCTCCCAAGGAAGTGCTTTCCTTTCCTTTCTTTCTTTTAGAAAAACAAACAAGGAAATTAATTGCAAGACACTGACATTTTGAAAACCTTATCAACAACTTGAATAGGATTTGACAAGCTGTAGGTCTCAGTGCATTGCAGTGATAGGATCTTCCATGTATCTGGGAATGGCTCCATTCACAAGTTAAACATGGAGACCTGGGTACAAAACCTCAGCCCTGGAAGCCAAGTCTTCTTCCAGCCCTGCTACATTCCCCAACCCTTTTGGGATTTGGGGAATTGATTTGGAAGCTTTTGTGGGGCTCTTTCCCTCATTCTCAAAAGGTGAAGTAAGTGTTTGAAGTTAAAATATGCCAGCCTATTTAGCCCCACAAGTGTGGGTCTTGCATCTCTGTGGTAATGAACTGGAGTGTTTCCAGATGAAGCTGTTACAGGGTTTCACAGAATATTCACAGAATGTTATTGGGGAGCAGGTTGAGATAATGCCTTCTTCCACTCATATCAGTGTTTTCCTACTGCTTCTTCTGCCTTTTTTTCTTACCACAGAAACTTCACTGATAACAGTAAGAGCCTCCATTTGCAAAGCACCCCTTCAGCTCCTAGAAGCAGGAGTGAAATACCTTGTATGCTCCAGTAATTTTCCTTTCCGCTGGGGTTGTAGCAGAAGGCTTCTACCAGCTCCCAAAGCAGACAATCCTGTGCAGGCTTAGGCAGAAAAAAGTCCTGCAACTCCCAGCATTCCCCCAGCCAGCTGGCTGGGGAATGCTGGGAGTTGCAGGACTTTTTGCTTTACTGAACACACAGCTAGTACTCACGAAGGCTGTCAGTGTTGTCATCTTATCATGTGCCTTTCACAGCAGGTGTGAACTCATCCACCTCCCTTCCAAAGGAGAGTTTGTTTCATTTCTTCCAGATTCTGCTCTTACCAAAAGCACTAAAGTAGGCCAAGTGGTTTGTCCCTGGTCCATCAGTGGCCTTGAGCTACCAAAAGGCAAGCCAGGTTTGATGCTCAGCAGATCCCTGCTCTACAGGCACACACATTTTTGCCCACCTTCCTCTCTTACCGCTACTCATCCTATTAGTGTAAAAGTGTTTTATGAACTCCATGTCTGAGTCTATAGCTAAGGGGTGGGCCTTGGAAAGACCCACATTCTCTCTACCCACTGTGAGTTGCACTGGTAAGCATGTTAAACTGGGGGCTTGGGAGACCCTGTTTCTAGTCCCCACTCGTCCGGGAAGCTCACTGGTGACTTTGGCCAGTTACAGATGCCCATTCTAAACCACCTCACAGGCTGGTTGTTGGGAGGATAAAATGGGGATATGTAAGTCACCTTGGGATCCTCACAAGAGGAAAAAGGGTGGGATATGGATGCAGCATGAAAATAATGATTCCATTTCTTCCCAGGCTTCCTTCTACATTCCTATTGTTCATAATCCCATTCTTCATTTTCAATCCCATCATACCCATCACTTTCTCCCTTCTTTTCCCACTGGATTTGGAGCCCAATCTCAGCCTTTGTCCCTCAGAGCACAGAGTCTCATAGGTCTTTAACCCTTCAACTACCTATAGAAAACCAGCCAGCCAAGCCTCCTCCAGGCACAGCATTTCATCCCAGAGATCAGGCAAGCATCATCTGTTAAATTTCTGCCTGCTCCTCATGCCTTAAAAACTCCCCATAATCACAAGGTGACAACCCATCTCCTCCCATTCTCGTCTTTTGTGGAGCACAACCCTCCACAAAGACACCATTTTACCCAGAGTTGTCAAACTTCTCCTGTTTTAAGCAAGTTCTCCCCACTGCTCCTTTTTTTAGGGCTTTCCACCATTATTTTTTCCAGTCCCACAGAACAGGCGTAATTCCCACAGGAGGAATCCTGAGCAGCCCACGCAACAGGCATCCCGACGTTTCTGCCTTTGCCCCACATCCACAGGCCCGTGGACGAAACTTTCTCATTCTGTGCGGTATTGCTTTGGCAAACTCGCTCGCGGATCCCAGGGTTCCAGCGTCTATCTCCTGGGCTCCGAGTCCAAATGGGCTCCGAGTCCAAACCTGCATCCCAGGGGCCTCTCTCTCTCGCTCTCTCTCTCGCTCTCTCTGGAGTGGGGGTGGGGGGAGAGGGAGAGCGAAGGGGATTAGCCCGCCTCCTGTCCTGGGGGCGGAGGCAGACGCCGGTGGGGTGCCCTGCGCTGGCTAAGCGGCGGCCAGACAGCCCCTTCTAACCGCCGGTGCCGAAGTGAGCAGATGACGGGAGCGCATGAAGCCCGCGCAGCCGCCCAGCCCAGCCCCGGAGCGAAGGGCGCCTCCAAGAGGAGCATGATCTCCCGGCAGTTCAAGAGGCATCCCGGAGTGAGTCTTTTTCCCCACTCTCTCCCCCTCGGATGAGTAACCCCCAACCCCATCTTTCGAGGCAGCCCTAACCCCCAGATCCTCAGCCCCCAAACTTACCCAAGCCCTCTCTCCTCTTCAGCCCTCACAGAGCGATCCTCACCTCTTCCTTAAACGAACCACAGCCCTGACCCGCTCCAGGTCAGGGGTGCTGCCTTAAGTTTTCACAGCTGCAGCCAGAAAGTCAACAGGTTCAGCTCTTCCCTAGTAGCTTTTCTCTCCTCATGCTATATCTATCATAGGGGAGGACTCTGGAAGGAGAGAGACTTTGCCAGTGGTCTTGGGTGGTCCCAAGTGGTCTTTTCCACATCCAGGGAAAAGAAAGTGGTAGCTGACGATTCCCTCAATCCTAAATCAGTACGTAAATCCTCAAGACGTAAATCCTCACTACGTCTTCCACTCCCCAGGTTTCTCCATCCTCCCATTAAGGTTCTCCGTCCATTCTCTGGCCTCCACTTTTGGCTTGCTTGCAATGCCATCCCACAGTGATCCTAAAGCCACTGAGTCCCGATTCTAATCCTTTTGACACTTGAGAGGAGCAAACCACCCATCTTTGGGTATTTCTAACCTGTCCATCACCACCTCTGCACCACTCCAGTCCAGCAAGTTTTCTGTCATGGCCTGAAGCAATCTACTTTTTCTATCCCATGAATGGGTGAGCTTCAATCAAGGCATCTCCCTGCTAGACCCAGGAGAAAGTAATTCCCTCACCTGCCTTTTCCCATTCCTCATCTCTCCACTTGCTTATTGGGCCCACTCTGCATATGACAGTGAAGATGCTTGTGCGCTTCCCTTGGACCACTGTGTGACTGATACTAGTGTGAATGTTACTTATTCAACTGGATAGAAAAATAGGCATTGCATGGCAAATGCAGGCATTACCCTATAGTGTTCCAAATACAAATGACAGAGGATACAAACTTAAGGGAAAGGAGGAGGGAATTTGGAGACTAACAACTTCTCTTGAACTGACTCCAAGTTGGCAAGTTTTAGCAATTGTAACTTAAATCTACCCAATACTTCATCTTTAAAATGAGAGAACTTGGGGTTCAAGAGCCAAGCCACACCTTTTATCCTGGAAGTCTTGTCCCAGTTGCATGGGAATTGGTTACTCAGAAGGAAATCCACTCTGCCCATGCTCAGAGATTTCACCTATATTATTACTTCCATTGTAACATGGCAAGGCTATGCCACTCATAACAGATTTCTAGGAGTGAACCCCAGTCATACTTGGAGCAAGCTATGCTCTGGATCTATATTTCCAAAACTGGACAAAGCAGTGTATTCTAAGAACCTTAACTATATACACACACAAACTCCTCATAATATGTTCTAAACACACAACAATGCATAGTTTTGAATGGACCATTCTCAATACCTTCTATCTTTTCTACAGGTCCCCAGCTACTCCAGAAAGGGGAATGCTAACTCTCCCCTTCCCCCTTTTCCAAGCACTTGCTGTACCGTCTTTACTCATCTTTTGCCTTGCACTTGTGCTTTTCCATGGGTAGCTGGGCACTTAGTCCCTGGCAACTTTGCACAGCTTAGCCTATATGGAATCTCTCCTTGTCCTGGATAGCCACAAGGGTGTACATACTCACTTGCAGAGGAAAACTTTTAAAGCACAATGTTCAGAAGCCAAACAAATAAAAATATGACCGCAACTGCATGTTCTGAAGCTCCCAAAATAAAAATTATAAAAGCCAAGGAAGAAAGGATGGTCCTTCCAAAATACCATTTTGACATTGGTGGAAAAGCAGGCACTGGAAAGATGACAAAAGCAAGCAGCCAGGGATTTTGCCTTTCTTTCCAGGTGGCTCCATAGCTATTCTTCGTGTTCTGGGAATTTCTCTCCAGTGCTCAAATGACACAACAACCCACTGGAGGTTGAGCAACCCTTAGAACAAACCATGGGTTCTCAGGATGACTTGTGCTTGAAAAACTTGCAGAGACTGTGGCAAGGTTTGGGCAACGCAACACAGAATGATTGATTACCCAGTGTTGTGCTGCTGTATCATGGGAACAAGGGGTGTGTGTGTATATGTGTGTGTGAGAGAGAGATTGTATTTATTTATGTATGTATGCATATTTAATGCTGGGTAGCTTGTTCCCTAACCCTAAAAGTCTGCAGCTGGTGTGCAAACAATTGGCAAGAGGGGAGATCTGATTTGTTATTATTTACCTTGTTACATCTGATGCCTCCAAGGGGTTTTTTTGACACTCCAGTAATAAATCAACACACTGCAGGTTTCAGCCCTCCCTTCCATAGGCACACTCCTCCCCAATTCAAAGCAAGGTTTCCTACCATTGTTGCTGATCTGACTGCTGTTCCCCTCGGCTGACACACACGTGTGCATGCACACTTCGGAATTTCAGTAATAGAGGGGGAAACCTACAGCCCACCCAAGCCTTTATCCCATCTCCCAAGGCCATTGTCTCACTTTCCATCAAAAATTCATGACAGAGACTTTGTTTACAAATATGAATAAACCCTGTTAAATTATAAATGCCCATGAGGCCTTCATATAAATACAATTTCCCCTCTCTTAGGCTAAAGCAGGGAAGAGGGAGATGGCCTTATTGGAGTGGGGTTTGCACGTGCACACAATACAACTCTGCTTTTTCATTTCATACATAAATTTTAAAATACCAATAACATGACTCTTTGCTATAGATTAAGTGTGAGGGTGTTGTGACTCTCCAGATGTGGCTGGACTCCAGCCCCCATCATCCTCAGCATGCCTAATAATGGGAAGATAGGAGTAGTAATACAACCACAAAAGTACATGTTTCTCACCCCTGCTATAGATCTTCACTTTATCCCATCTCAGGAATGAGTGCTGTTCAAACATTACCTGTGGGCAAGGTAACTCTCCTTGAATCCATAAAGCAACCATATTGACCCTTTCTACAACTCTAGACCAGCAATGTCATCAGAATTCAACACCACTGAAGGCTTCCTGCAGTGTGCCACTTGCAGGGTCACTGGGGGAACAGCAGGTTTGAATATGCCTTCATCCTTTTTTCAAAAAAAAAAAAAGCCTCCCTGCACATAGAAAGCTAGTATATCAGAGAAGAGGGTTTAGTGTAGTCTTTCCTCTGAGATGCTATTTTTCTGTGTCAAGCATTAAAACGCACAAGCAGAAATTGTGTGTGTGTGTGTGTGTGTGTGTAGACACACACACACACACACACACACACACAGCTTGAATTCCAGATGGTATTGTTGTAGCACTTTCCATAGCTTTTTCTTTCTTCCCATGATTAGCAGAAAAAGATTAAATTATGCCAAAAATATGAGCTTTTTGCATTAAGCAATCAGTGAAGAAAGCAAATATACCTGTATGCATTTAACATATGCATTGCAGAATTTAGGTTGCTCAATGCAAAATTCAGATTAGACTTTTTTGTTCTTTTGCTCATGATACACATGGTATTTTCTAGCTGCACTTCAGTCCGGAGAAAAACAAACACAGCTGTGCAGGCTGTAGGGGAAAAATGGCCCACATCCTTAAACTATAATACCTCCATTAGTCCAACTCAAAGATCATAAAAATGTGCAAGTGTTTATATGATTTTTGAGCTGGAATAATAAAGGTATTACACTATGTGGATTCAGTGCAGCATGTTTCTTTAGCATGTTTTCATGGCTTACCATCAGAATACTCATAACCCAGCTGCCACCACAGCGTGTCTCCATTCCCCATGGCATCCTTGGCAAAGCACTGCCATTCACCACCAAACCTAGTCAGGTGACCATCTTCCCCAGAGATAATTCACAGGACCTATTCCATGAGCATTCACTCCAGATGCACATCCACCAGAATTTCATGGCTGCAAATCATGTCCTTCTGACATCCCTGTCCTTTTGCATTGCTAATACTTCTCCCCTCCCCTCCCCTCCCTCCCCTCCCTCTCTCTCACACACACACACAGAAATTATACATTGCTGAGGGCTTTTATCAGCCTTCTCCTCCATGCTGTACTTGTTTATTCTGTGTGCAATAACCCCATCCCACATTAGCGTCTGTAAGCAGCTGTGTAAGTAATAAACAGACTGTAATAAGTTCCTTTAAAAAAGAAGCGGCAGCCTAAGGGACCTCAGTGTTAACCATGCATCTGGTTGTGGGTCTCAGCAAAAAAAAAAAAAGGTCTCCCCAATCGTACTGTAATTTGGGGAGGGCATATAGGTAGTTCTGGGGAAAGGATGCAAAATTCTTCCAAAAGTTAATTGTTAAAAATTCCTCAGAAATAACATGCACTTGGTTTTAACAAATAAAACATAGGATACAACAGAGTCTTTCTTGGTAGCTACTGGCTGGCATCCACAGTTTGTACTCAGAATGCCTGGACGGAGAGTGGGATGGAAAGATGGCCAACAAGTGATGGCTCTTGAGAGGTGCTAAAATTACTCCCCCCACCACACACACACACACACACACAAAGGAAAAAAACCCTAAAAGAAAAAAGCTAAAAGGAAAAGTATGGACAGAAAAAAAAGTTAAAAGAAAACCTTAAAGAGGTTAAGAGGAAAAGGAAAAGGACTGCTTTTATTCCTGCTCTCCATAGTAAGGCCTCCTCCACAAACTTTTGAAGAATTTCACTCCCCTCCCCACAAATTGGCATGACACTTCCATGGGGCAGGAATTCTCCTTCCAATTCAAGCTGCAAGGTCTCACCTGAGAACGTTCAACTCATCTTTTTTATAGCTGCTGCAGTGCAAACATTCTGCAAGGTTTACTGTTTGAACCTGGCCTTTCATACCTCACTCAGACCATAACTCCCATAATTCCCAACCAGTAGCCAGGCTGGCTGGAAATGATCAGAGTTACAGTCTCAACACTTCCAAGAGTCACGGAACTGGGGGAAGGCTGATGTGGACAGCCAGTTGCCGGGGCTGGGCATAGAAGAGAGGTCAGTGAGCTCCACTGAGCATCTGAGGACAATACTGATATTTTTAGAAAGTGTTGCCAAATTCTCTTCCCAAAGCAAAAAAAAAAAAAACCCTGGGGTGCGGTTGAGAGAGAAAGAGGATGGGAGTGAGGGAAGGAGGGATCCCAGAAAATAGGGGGATTGCTCTAGGAAAAAACAAGGAGTCTTCACAAATGGTTAACTGCAAATGCCAGGCTAGGGTTGCCTCATGGAGGAAAAAAGGGGGTGTCTGCGAGGTGGGCGGGAGCTGGTGCAGCAAAGGCTGCGGAAGAGATTCCTGACACGCCATCCATTATCCACAATCAGCTGTTGTCTGCACCATCCACGTACATCAGCATTTTCACCTTGCAACAGCTTCTCCTGCTGCTATGCGGTTGCACTTCCCAGGGTGCCCAACTGCCTTGGCCTGTGATTAATGCCAACTCTACATCTCATGCCAGCTGAGCAAAAAACGGCTTGAAGCCCCAGAGCTCCACTGGTGGGGCCGAAATGGAGCAGAAATGTGCCGTTCTGGCAAAGCAAAGATTTGAGAGGAGGAATGGCTGCGGTGGCCTCATTGCGGGCCGGGGCCTACAAATGCTCTGGAGGTCCCTTTCCTGGAGAAGCAGCAGAGATGGAATGGCTTTCTCACAGCAAGGTCTGTCCTGCAGGTACAATGCAGCCTTTCCCCAACTGGTGCCCACCCAGTGGGTGGGCCCCCATCCCTAGGACTCCTGGTTGGGGATGCTATGGGTCCAACTTCCCTGGAGCACTCCAGGGGGAGAGGCTGCTGTAGTAGGGGATGCAGAATAAGTTCTGGGGCAGGCAAAAAGCCCCATGGCCATTAGGAAAGCCATGATTCTGCACACACTTTTCTGTCACCAGCATCCTGTCCTCTTTATAACTAGGCTATTCTGTACTCAACCAGAAGCTACCATATACCAAGCCTGAGCTTTGGTCTGTCTAGGACTTCCCTGGCTGGACTTCCCTGGCTGGCAGCAGCTCCCCAGGCTTCTGTCCCCAGCCCTTCCTGAAGATACCGGGAACTTCAGCATGCAAAGCATGCATTCTGCCACTGACCTGCAGCAGCCCTTTACAAAAGCTAAGCCAGGCTACTTCCTCCTTTCTACCCACCTTGACCTTTTCATTCCTTGGCTCTCTTTCATTTCCTTTTGGGTGATTTGCACTTGTATTTGCCTATTACATCAACAAGTGTCATTCTACTCTTTGTCCAATCAGCACACTTGTAGCTGAAGTTCAGAAAAAGCTGGCACTTCTCTTCAGGGTGCTTCATGTGTCTACCTCATATTGGTTGTTGTACCTCTGTGGCCTTGAGCAGCACATTAAAGCTCAGCAGCCTCCCTGTGGCTGCTGCGACCACCAGAAGCATCCAACCTACTGACCAGGGCTGGTGTCCCAGGCAGGCACGGTCAGGCACTTGCGAGGGCCCACACCCCAGCAGGGGCCCACCAACAAAAGGCTGCAGGAGTTTCTCCTCCTCTTCACTGCTGCCACCTGCTTGCCCACCTGCCTCTCACTTTGGCCCAGCCACAGGCCTGTTGCTAGGAAGGAGGAGCAGCAGTTGCCATGGCCTGCCTGCTTCCTGGTTCTCTGCCTGCCCGTTGAGTAAGGAAATGAAAGGGGATAGGGACCAACAGCCAGTGGGGATAACCAGGAAGAAACATGGATGGAAGGGACCCAGAGAGGGTGCCTGGCCCAAGGGATCTCCAAAACTTATTGTCTTCTGCAGGTCTTCTCCCAGGGTTTTGCACTTCATCCCCCATCAGCCCCAGCTAGCATGGCCAATTGCCAGGAAGGCTGAGGCTACTTGTCAAGACATCTGGAGGCTGGGAAGGCTGTTCTTCAGCACCCTTTAATGGCAGTGCCTTTTATTAAGTGCCAGCTTACCATGGGCACAAAGGCACAGAGGGAGAAGTTCGAGAACTTCTAGCTCCCAGCGAACACAGAAGCCCACTCAGTCAGAGCCTTGTATGAGGAAATCAGCCTGTACATTTAAATAGGCATGTATGAAAAATGCCCTGTGTGAAGCAATCCTGCTGTTTTCCAAGTTGGGACAACCTTCTGGGGATATTTTCTGCTTGTGATGGTCGGAGGGGACCTACACTCTCTGCAGGCCTGGGGAGCAAGACAGAGGTTTGGGAGCCCTGCCAGTGCAGGGCTCTTCTGTGCTCTGTGGGGCTCATGTCCCCGCAGCTGCAAAGCCTTAGCAGTCTTCTTCCAGGTAGCAGCCACATTCATGAGCTTCTCCCCAGTGTCTTGCCCATCCTCAAATGCTTTCCCCGTATTAATAACCCAGAAGGTGCCAGCAGCAGATGGTGCGATGCATCTGCAATCCCTGACTCTCTGCAGAGGTGCCAGCCGTCCCCGGAACTGTGGCGTCATTCTTGATTATTCGGTGCATTTCGGCTGGCAGCCACTGCCAGGTCTACCTGGCACAGGGCTGGCACACCATGCAAAAAGGGAAATCATTATTTCCCATGAACTCTGACCTCCACAATCATAACAGGCATCTGCTGAAACCTGAATACGCTAAAGGATGGGGAGGGGGCTGGAACAGAGCAGGCTGAGATGCTTGAAGGGGGAAGGGAAGGGAAGGGAAGAAGGGAAGGGAAGGGAAGGGAAGGGAAGGGAAGGGAAGGGAAGGGAAGGGAAGGGAAGGGAAGGGAAGGGAAGGGAGGCTGCACAAAGACTGGCTGACAGGGCAATGCAGACAAATTATTCTGGATCCTTAACATTGCTCTCTTTTGGGAGGAGATGAGGCTAAAGTGGGATGGTAATAAATCCTTGCTATCATCATGCCCCTCAACTCTAGCACTCTCTCCTTAAGTAGCTGTTTTGAATCCTTGCCTCTGCATCAATGTCACATTTCTGCTTCTTAAGTTTAAGGCTTTCCGTCTCCTATATAATATAAAACCTTACCCAGGGCTGGCATCAGAATAGGCATGGCTTGGCTGAGTTTCCACAATTCAGCAGAAGCCCACTGACCAGAGCTCCCTGGATTTGCCCCTCCTCTTCACCTTCACAACTGCCACTTCTCTCAACCTCAACCTCTCTCTCTGGCCCAATGAAGAGAAGCAAGAGATATCCTGGTCACCTCACTCTCTGCTGCTCTGCCTGTGAAGCAAGCAAAGTGGTGGTCATGAGGAGGAGGAGGACGAGGAGGACGAGCAGCAGCAGCAGCTCATGGCAATGGCAGTGAGAAGGTTGACGGCTCTCTCTCCTCATTTCTCCTCACACAGTCTGCTATGCACAGTCCTGTCTGCCGCTTTCTTCTGCTAAGTTCTTCTCAAGTTCAGTTAGCTCCATGTGCTCTACATTATGCCTGCAACAGCCATCCAGTCTCTCTTGGATCTTAAAGCATCTCAGCACCTTGATCAAAATGACAATTCCCAACATTCCTTTTCGGGAACACTCAGTGAGGCCTTTCTTCATTCAGCTGGCCTCACTGCCTTTGGAGCTGCCCTTGCCTTCTCCCTTGTCCCTGCTAATAATTTGTCAAACCTGCTTCATACAGGTGCCTAGATGTCCATGTTTCTTTGCAGGCAACTATAAACTATAATAAAGTGTGAAGAGCAAGCCTGCGCATGTGCAGGCATGGACAGGTCAGGACTGTATGAAAGAGAGCTCCAGCCCTACCTCCAGCTCAAGTGTACATTCATCATGGTAAAATATATTTTAAAGCCTTGGAACATGCACTCGTTTTGCAGCAAATTCTGCAGCTAAGGAAAAAGCCTGCTTCCAGGTTGGAGAGTGAGGCCAATTTAGACATGCTCTCACTAGCGATGGAGAAAGACCTTCCTTGGTGACATGGCATTAAGCACAACTGCATTTGCTAAAGTTCAGGAATAGAAAAGAAAAGGGACATGTAGATTAAATGCAGTGAGGACACATCTAAATCAGCTGCATTGCTGTAGAGAGTTATTTCCTATTTCCATCCTTTGCCTCCCAATGGGGCAGTGCCAGTTGCCACTGAGATCTCTTTGGTCCATTCCACATCTCTGTCCCAACAGATAGTGTTCTTGGTGCTCGGGCTCCTAGCCCTGTTCAATGGACACCCCATAATAGTCAGTAAACCCATGGTTTTGTGGCTGTTCCGTCTCTCCTACCCCATCCCTACGCACATGTGCAGCCCTCCTGAGTTCCAGTCTGCATTCTGGGATGGGCAATGTTTTGCTTTGCTTTCATGGCAATAGCTAGGATTATAAACACTTGGCTATTTAGTTTCCTAGCTACCAGACAAGGAGGACAAGGAGGTTCATTATGCTCTAAACACCTAGCTGGGCATGAGGGGCCAGTGCAATTTGGGAAAGGTCAAGCGGCTGCTGTATCTGCTCGGATTGAGGCTTTGCACCTCCTGTCTCCTGGGGATTCGAGGAGCAGGCTGGAGAGGAAATTACCTTGGAATTGGATACAAAAGCTGCTGGCGTTCAGGGCAGCTTCACTAAATAGGGATGGTAGCAGGGGCCCAAGAGCCAAACAAACATGAGCGTTCAACGTGTGTGCGTGTGCATGCACACCTGCCACATGTGTGTTGCAGGGAGCAGGAGGGGAGAGATGTTGCTGTAAAGAGCCCCAGGATCTGAAGCCATGTGGCAGACAGAGCAGTTTAGGCCATTTAGGTAGGTGTGGAACACGTCCCTGGACTGGAATGGTCACCTCAAAGCAACCGAGTGCCTTGCAGACGGTTTGGATCACAGCTCCCATAACTATAGACCCTTGCTGACTGGTGGACAATAGGACTTGTAGTGTGCCAGGTTGCCTGCCCCCCATGTCAGAGCTACCATTGCTGTTACACACTCACATTTTTTCACTTGCACTGTCATCTCTTCTCATTTTTTGTTTTGGGGGGGGGGGTTGAAAGACTCCCCAGGTCTGCAAAACCTATTTGGCAGAGGCAATAGTGAGGAGAGGGGCTCTTCTCAATCAAAGACCCTTTATCTGTCATGCTACTTTCAACACTTTGTGAAAACAAATCAGGACACCTCCATGAATTTCCGCCTTCAGAGTCTGGATGTGCACATACCTGTACCAACTTCCCCCAAGTGCCTTGTTTGTGGGCAGCAAGCACTCCAACAACCCATAAGTGGTTGCAGAGGTTGTTGTACCATGAATGGTTGTCATGTCATCTGAACCTGCATAACCGACTACAGCACAGGTACACGGATCAGGTACAGAGTCATTTGGCAAGAGCAGCAAAGCAAAGCACACCTTGTGCTGCTCTTGCAAAGCCAAAAAATGACCAGCACCTTGGAGCAGTCTTCTGCATCAGCTAAATCTCTTTTAAGAACTGTTTTGGAAAAAAAAACACCTGCAAGAAAGCACAAGAACATCAAGAGCAACAAAAAGGGCTTCTTTCAGCATGTAAATAAGAAGAGGAAGGGGAGACACTAAATGAGTGGGTCCACTAAATGAGGAAGGAGATCCAGTGACTGATATGAGGGAACAGGCACAGATGCTAAATGACTATTTTGCCTCTGTGTTTTCCCCAAAGCAGGACGGGGGATATCTGCATAGGAGATTAGATGAGGCTGCGGATTTAGGGGCACAGATTAGAGTCACCCCCCTTGAAGTCGAGGGGCTCCTCAGGGCATTGGACATTACAAAGGTGCCAGGCCCTGATGGGTTACACCCAAGAGTAATTCGAGTGTTGGCAGGGGTTCTCTCATGCCTGCTGGCCTCCATTGTTGAGGCCTTGTGGAGAACAGGTGAAGTTCCAGAGGACTGGAAGGTGGCATCAGTGGTCCCAATTTTCAAAAAGGGTAGTAGAAAGGACATGGGGAATTACAGACCTGTTAGCCTTACGTCCATTGTGGGAAAAACAATGGAAAGGCTCATAAAAGAGAGAGATCTAGTGATGCTAGATAGGGAAGGGAGGCTGACAGCCACACAACACGGCTTCCACAAAAACTGGTCCTGCCAGACAAACCTTGTGGAATTCTATGACAAGGTTTCGAGATGGCTAGATGGAGGGATGCAGTGGATGTGGTATACCTGGATTTCAGCAAGGCCTTTGACAAAGTGCCTCATGATATCCTGGTGGAGAAACTGAGGGGTTTTGGGATACACCAAAGCACTGTCCAGTGAATTAGGGCATGGTTGACTGACCGAAAGCAGAGGGTAACCATTAGTGGGGAATCGTCGGGATGGTGGCCAGTGACAAGCGGGGTCTCCCAGGGCTCTGTCCTGGGGCCGATCCTGTTTAATCTTTTCAACAATGACATGGAAGAAGGGGTGAACAGTCTGCTGATCAAATTCGCAGACGACACTAAAACTGGAGCATTGGCCACAACTGAGGAGCAGGCACTCCAGATCCAAAAGGATCTGGACAGACTATGGAAGTGGGCAGGAGACAACAGGATGGCGTTCAATGTGGATAAGTGCAAGGTCTTGCACTTGGAGCATAGGAATAGTGTCATAAGTACAGGTTAGGGGACAAGTGGCTGGAGAGCTGCACTTGTGAAAGGGACCTCGGGGTACTGGTTGACTGCAGGCTAAACATGAGTCAGCAGTGTGATGCGGTGGTCAAGAGGGCGAACGCCACCCTTGGTTGCATAGCCAGAAGTGTGGCTTCTAGATCTGGAGAGGTATTACTACCACTCTATATGATGCTGGTATGCCCACAACTGGAGTATTGTGCTCAGTTTTGGGCCCCTCATTACAGAAAGGATATAGCCAGGTTGGAGTCAGTGCAGCGTAGGGCCACAAGGTTGGTGGCCAGTTTGCAGGGGATGGGGTATGAGGCGAGACTGAGGGAACTGGGTCTCTTCAGCCTGGAGAAGAGGAGACTCAGAGGGGATATGTTGGCAACACACAGGTATGTGAGGGATGTCACACGGAGATGGGTAGAGACCTGTTCTCCCCTGCAGGGGAAGGCAGGACGCGCTCCAACGGAGCCAAGCTCAGGGAACCCAGGTTCCATTTGGATGCCAGGAATCACTTCCTGACAGTTAGGACCCCGAGGGTGTGGAATGGGCTTCCACGGGAGGTTGTTGAGGCCAGGGCCTTTTGGCCCTGGCCTCTTGGCAGAGCGGCAGAGCAGCAGAGGCACAGGCTGGGAGAGAGCGCTGAGTGGCCAGGGGACTGGCACAGGCAAGGTAGGAGCTGGGCAGGTGGGAGCAGAGGTCCAGGAGCAGCAGAGAGGGAGGGGTGGGCCAGAGAGCGAGAGCAGCCAGGGGGAAGCAGGGGGCAGGGCCACTGGCCTGAGGGACTGATAAGGCCAAGCTCAGCCACTGCAAGCCCTTTTGGCCCTGGCCTCTTGGCAGAGCGGCAGAGCAGCAGAGGCACAGGCTGGGAGAGAGCGCTGAGTGGCCAGGGGACTGGCACAGGCAAGGTAGGAGCTGGGCAGGTGGGAGCAGAGGTCCAGGAGCAGCAGAGAGGGAGGGGTGGGCCAGAGAGCGAGAGCAGCCAGGGGGAAGCAGGGGGCAGGGCCACTGGCCTGAGGGACTGATAAGGCCAAGCTCAGCCACTGCAAGCCCTTTTGGCCCTGGCCTCTTGGCAGAGCGGCAGAGCAGCAGAGGCACAGGCTGGGAGAGAGCGCTGAGTGGCCAGGGGACTGGCACAGGCAAGGTAGGAGCTGGGCAGGTGGGAGCAGAGGTCCAGGAGCAGCAGAGAGGGAGGGGGCGGGCCAGAGAGCGAGAACAGCCAGGGGGAAGCAGGGGGCAGGGCCACTGGCTGGAGGGACTGAGAGGGCCCAGCTCGGGCGGAGTCCCTCGTCTGCGTCCCTGAGCTGCGGTCCGGACCGTCCAGGGACTCCCTTCCCTGAGACACAGAGGTTGTTTGTTTGATTGTTTGTTTGTTTTTTGTTTTGTTTGTGTGGTTTTGTTTTGTTTTGTTTGCACTTTGCTTTGCTTTCTTGTGCTTTTTTTTTTTTTTTCTTTCAATTTAAATTTAAGTTTATTTTCTCCTTGTGTGTGTGTGCAAGTGGGGTTTTTGCCTGGGAGAACTGGGAGAGTGAGAGGAACTGCAGGACTTACAAGACAGGGGACCAAGGTAAGGTCTCGGAAAGGTTACAGATGGCAGACCAGGAGATGGCCTTGGCGGGAGTCACGGGTGTTGCTGTCCGCTGCGAGAGCTGCGACATGTTCGCCCTTCTCCCCCAGGAGAGGCAGGGATACACTTGCCCTCGGTGCAAGATGGTGACCCTGCTAGAGGAGGAGGTGAGGTGCCTGAGGGCCGAGAGAGCTCTTCAGGCCCCCCCGCAGCAGCCCCCCTCTCGACAGAGGGCTGAGGGAGAGACCACGGGAGGAGCAGCTGCGGAGACATGGAGGTATGTCACCCACAGGAGGAGGCGGCCAGCACGGCCTCCTCCTTCTCCTGGCACCAATCTGGAGCTGGGAAACAGGTTCTCTCCACTTGGGGAGGCTGGGGCTGAGGAGGCCTCAGGGGACCAGCAGGACCCCCAGCCTGGGACATCAGGAGGCAAGGGAGCCACTGCAGGAGAGGCGAGGACCAGGGCACGGCTGCCCACCAGCACCGAGAAGGTACGGCGGCGGGTGATAGTTGTTGGGGACTCCCTGCTGAGGGGCACTGAGGCGGCGGTGTGCCGCCCCAGCCTTCAGACAAGGGAGGTTTGCTGCCTGCCGGGCGCACGCATCCGGCACGTGAAGGACAGAGTGGAGCGTCTTGTTCGCTCCGGGGGTCACCAGCCACTCCTGGTGATCCATGTGGGCACAAACGACGTGGCCAGGCAGGGGGTGGTCGGGATCACCAGGGACTTTTCGGCCTTGGGGAAGAAACTCAGGGAGCTGAAGGCCCAAGTGGCCTTCTCGTCAATCTTACCCGTCCGGGGATTTGGGACAGGAAGGGACAGGAGGGCCTCTGAGGTGAACGACTGGCTTAGGGTGTGGTGCCAGAAGGAACGCTTCGGGTTCCTCGACCACGGCACTCGTTTTCTTGCCAATGGACTTCTGGCAAGGGACGGGTTACACCTCACGAGGATGGGGAAAAGGTCCTTTGGAGATGCTCTAGCGAGCTTCATCCGGAAGACTTTAAACTGAGCCAGTGGGGGGTGGGTTCAGGCCCCCCAGTAACATGTCTGCACTGGACAAGTGTGCAGGGAGGATCGGGGCTCTGGGAGCAGGGTTTTAGAGATACTGCAGGGCCTGACAGGACTCCTACAGAGAGGGGCCAGATACCAGGGAGGATGGGAGGAAGGAGGATGCTGGGCACTCCAAGGAAAGGAAGCAGTGGGAAGGAGTTGAGGTGCATGTACACCAATGCTAGGAGCATGGGTAATAAGCAGGAAGAGCTTGAAGCTCTCCTGGGAATAGAAGGATATGATCTGGTGGGAATCACAGAAACTTGGTGGGATGAAAGGCAAGTCTGGAATGTGAACATAGAAGGGTATCACCTTTTCAGAAAGGACAGGAAGGGAAAGAGAGGTGGGGGTGTGGCTTTATATGTCAGGGAAGGGATAGGATGCAGTGAGATAGAGTGCAGCACAGATGGGGATTCGGCAGAGGCAGTCTGGGTGAAACTTAGGGGTTTTGACAGGGAAAGAGACCTGACAGTGGGGGTATGTTATCGCCCTCCAGGTCAACTTGAGACCCTGGATGATGTCCTGACAGGCCAGATTCTAAGGATATCTCGGGGGAGAGACACAGTAATTATGGGAGATTTCAATCTCCCGGATATTACTTGGGAGACTCACTCGGCGGTGACAGCCAGGTCACGTCGCTTCCTAGAAGCTCTAGAGGGTGGGTTTTTCACACAGAGGGTCCGAGAGGCGACGAGGGGGGGAAACATCCTGGACTTGGTCTTGACCAATAGGGAGGAGCTGATAGATGAAGTACAGATTAGGGGAGCTCTGGATGCGAGTGATCACTCCATCCTTTGCTTTGAGATCAGAGGACTGGGGCCGTGCAGCAGGGCGAGCACTAGAAGCTGGGACTTCAAGAGGGCCAACTTTGGCCAACTGAAGGCCAGGCTGGGGAAAGTCTCCTGGGATAGGTTACTGGAAGGTAAGCGAGTTGAGGAGGGGTGGATGGCACTCAAAAGGGAGGTTTTGCAGGCGCAAGCCCTGACAATACCTCTATTCGGTAAGGTGGGGAGGCGGAGGAGAGTGCCGCCATGGATGCGAAAGGAGGTGGTTAGGGGGATTAGACAAAAGAGGAACCTCCATAGGAAATGGGTACTGGGGGAAATAGACAAAAGGGTATACCGGGAGGAGGAGGCCCGTTGCAGAAGGATTCTTCGCAAGGCTAAGGCTGATTATGAGCTGAGACTTGCCAAGAATATCAAGAGCAACAAAAAGGGCTTCTTCCAGCATGTAAATAGGAAAAGGAAGGGGAGACAAGTGGTGGGACCACTAAATAAGGAGGAAGGAGATCCAGTGACTGACATGAGGGAACAGGCACAGATGCTAAATGACTATTTTGCCTCTGTGTTCTCCCCAAAGCAGGACGGGGGATATCCGTATAGGAGATTGGATGAGGCTGGGGACTTAGGGGCAGAGATTAGAGTCACCCCCCTTGAAGTCGAGGGGCTCCTCAGGGCATTGGACATTACAAAGGCGCCAGGCCCTGACGGGTTACACCCAAGAGTACTTAGAGAGTTGGCAGGGGTTCTCTCACGCCCGCTGGCCTCCATTTTTGAGGCCTCGTGGAGAACGGGTGAAGTTCCAGAGGACTGGAGGGTGGCATCGGTGGTCCCAATTTTCAAAAAGGGTAGTAGGAAGGACATGGGGAATTATAGACCGGTTAGCCTTACGTCCATTGTAGGAAAAACAATGGAAAGGCTCATAATAGAGAGAGATCTAGTGATGCAAGATAGGGAAGGGAGGCTGACAGCCACACAACACGGCTTCCGCAGAAACAGGTCCTGCCAGACAAACCTTGTGGAATTCTATGACAAGGTTTCAAGATGGCTAGATGGAGGGGATGCAGTGGATGTGGTATACCTGGATTTCAGCAAGGCCTTTGACAAAGTGCCCCATGATATCCTGGTGGAGAAACTGAGGAGTTTTGGGATACACCAAAGCACTGTCCGGTGGATTAGGGCATGGCTGACTGACCGAAAGCAGAAGGTAACCATTAGCGGGGAATCGTCGGGATGGCAGCCAGTGACAAGCGGGGTCCCCCAGGGCTCTGTCCTGGGGCCGATCCTGTTTAATCTTTTCATTAACGACATGGAAGAAGGGGTGAACAGTCTGCTGATCAAATTCGCAGACGACACTAAAACTGGAGCAGTGGCCACAACTGAGAAGCAGGTACTCCAGATCCAAAAGGATCTGGACAGACTATGGAAGTGGGCAGGAGACAACAGGATGGCGTTCAATGTGGAGAAGTGCAAGGTCTTGCACTTGGGGCATAGGAATAGCTGTCATAAGTACAGGTTAGGGGACAAGTGGCTGGAGAGCAGCACTTGTGAAAGGGACCTCGGGGTACTGGTTGACCACAGGCTAAACATGAGTCAGCAGTGTGATGCGGTGGTCAAGAGGGCGAATGCCACCCTTGGTTGCATAGCCAGAAGTGTGGCTTCTAGATCAAGAGAGGTATTACTTCCACTCTACACGACTCTGGTGCGCCCGCAACTGGAGTATTGTGTTCAGTTTTGGGCCCCTCATTACAGAAAGGATATAGCCAGGTTGGAGTCAGTGCAGCGTAGGGCCACAAGGATGGTGGCTGGTTTGCAGGGGATGCCGTATGAGGCAAGACTGAGGGAACTGGGTCTCTTCAGCCTGGAGAAGAGGAGACTCAGAGGGGATATGTTGGCAACATACAGGTATGTGAGGGGGTGTCACATGGAGATGGGGAGAGGCCTGTTCTCCCTGCAGAGGAAGGCAGGACGCGCTCCAATGGAGCAAAGCTCAGGGAGCCAAGGTTCAATTTGGATGCCAGGAAGCACTTCCTGACAGTTAGGACCCCGAGGGCGTGGAATGGGCTTCCACGGGAGGTCGTTGAGGCCCCATCGGTGAGGGTGTTCAAAGATAGGCTGGACATGCACATGGTGGGCATGTCATGAGCGGAGCCGGCTGGTGCCGGAGGTCAGACTAGATGGCCCAGGAGGCCCCTTCTGACTCGCTCTGTTTCTATGTTTCTATGTTTCTATGTTGAGGCCCCATCGGTGCAGGTGTTCAAGGATAGGCTGGACATGCACATGGTGGGCATGTAGTGAGCGGAGTCGGCTGGTGCTGGAGGTCTGACTAGATGGCCCGGGAGGCTCCTTCTGACTCGCTCTTTTTGTATTTTTCTGTTTTTCTAAAGCACATCACCATCACCACCATCACCATCTTAAAAATTAGTCACATTTTTGCAACTGGGAAACTTTGCAGTTGTCTAAGCATGGGGATTTGAAGCCTTGGCTATGGCAAAGTCCGGGTGGGTGCCTGCTGCCAAGGTGCAGCAAATATCAGCCCTGGACATTATCCAGAAGAGGCTCCAAATTGTTTTTCCACTTATTTTGGGTTTTTGACAGCTGTTAAAAGAGCTGTCAAGAGAAACCAAAGGCAGGAGGACCTGAGCTCATGAAAAGGAGATGCTTGGGATTTTACACCCCTTTCATGGCAAGATCTTCATCTCTCCACATCCCACCCCAGCTAGACCACATGCTTGAGCACATTTTGTACTTTTCCTCAATCCTTGAAGTGCTCAGTAAAGTGCAAAAATGCACCCCTCTTTTCCTAGGAAAAAGGATCCCCTTTGGAAATGGGTCTTGATTAGGCAATGGGACACATTCAACCATGGGATTTAGCTTCTCACCGCCATTGCCCCGGCAACTCTCACTCCTTATCCCTTTTTCTCTTAACTGCGATCACATCCTTACTTTACAGGCAGAGACCAAATAGGCAGCAGTATCTATTGCTTCTCCACCACTGGTGACAGGCAGGCGGCAAGGGTGAAGAGATGGAACACCTCCACAGGGCTCTTCTCAATCGGCCCCCGCTGCGGTGTGAGCCCTTGGCAGGAGACCGGCTTCCCTGCCTCTCCCCCAATCCTTAATGCTGACCCTGGATGTAGAACTGGGGTGGACAGTGGGGAAGAGGAACGCAGGGCGAACAAGAGGGATGAGTGACAGGTAGGTGGGTGGAGGACAATCAATCTGAGGTGGATGGAGAGGTTCAAATGAAAGGTAGTTAGGTGTATCACCATAAATAATGGCTTTAATTTAGCAAACAAAAGTGCTCATATCCTCATCTCTCCAGCCTAACCACCACTCCATCCGTTACATTACTGTTGACAAAATGTCCCACGTTACCATTTTTCTGAGGGCTCAGCAGGCCAAGGGAGAAAAAGCTGAGTTTCTTGATCCCACCCCAATTTCCCCACTAATGCAGCCCAGCTCCAATATGTAATGTTAAAAGGCCCTGCTTTCCCCTCATCCCACAAGATGTGGGGAGGAGCAAGTGATTTCTCTTCCCCAGATCCAATTCCTCCCCAAGACATGGTTATTTTTCTTCCCCTCTTTTAATTCAGTCACTCAAAATGACAGCTACACTGTGTACCAGAGCTGGGCTACACGATTGCTGAGCCATATTTTCCCTGTAAATCTCCCTGTGTCAGGGCTCCCTTTCACTCCCCAGTCCTCCTGATAAATATTCATTTTATTTAAGTATTTTTCATCTCCTTCCCTCCCTGTCTCTCTCTGCAGCTCATCCCCCTCATTGGTTTCCTTGGACTCGGAGTAGGTAGCGCTGCCTTCTACCTTCTGAGGTTGGCCATCTACAGCCCGGATGTGAGGTATGCTCCTGGGAGACAATTACTGGGGGACTGCAGTCTCTGCAACGTTTCTGGCCAACCCATTCCTTGATCCATGCTGGTATTCAGAAAGCACTGGCTTAGTGACAATCTAGAGCAGGCTGATGAACTTCTTTCAGCGCAAGGTCCAAATTTGCAGGCGGGGTGGGGGGCTCACATCATCCTTGTATTGGGCACAGCAAAAGTGGTCCTGAGTTAAATACCCCAAATATCTGCCTGTTATAGCTTAAAACTCTTGCTGCTGCTAACCTTAAAAAAGGAATTTCAGCTTTTTAGAATGAGAAGGAAGGGGAACTTCATAAAAGCCAAGAAACACCAAAATGGTTGGTGGTTGGTGGAAAGTGGATGGGGCAAAGGGAAGGGCTGCAGTTATTGGGAGACCCCCCCACCCCACCCCAGGGCCAGATTGGGAAACTAGAAGTGCTGGATTTGGTCCCCAGGTGTGAAGCTTCCCAGCCTTGGCCTAGGGCAGGCTTCCCCAGCCTGGTGCTCTCCTGGTCTGTTGAAGTACAGCATCATCACACTGAAAATAGAGAGACAACTAGATTAGATTAGATTAGATTAGATTAGATTAGATTAGATTAGATTGCTAGGTGGGTGGATAGGACAGTGAGAGAGAATAGCATTGTTTAAAATGGTGAGGCTTCAGTATTGTTGCATTGTTGCTGAAGCAGAAGAGAAACTCAAAGAAGAATCATACAAGAATGAACTTTTCTTGAGGGAGCCTGCAGACATAGGTGGAAGTGGCCAAGTATGGCTAGGAATCTACACATAAAGTTTAGTAAAGGTGCAGAAGTATCTCCATCCTGTTTAAAAGCTTTAACAGAAATTTGACAGTGATCACAAAATGTTGCTCGAGGGAGAAAAGGGCGGAAGGCCCTTAACTTTGAAAAAAGGAGCATGCCAGCACTCATGGACTCATGTGATCTGCGATGCTTGTCTTTGAAAAGAAGCCTCCCTCCTCCTGCCAGTATACCCCAGTTTGATGTGTGGGGTGGACATGGCTGCTTTTACCTTTGGAAAAAAATAGGAGATTTTCCATAGATTTCCTCCCATTCTGGTCTAACTAGAGGTTTATGCAGCATGCACGACAGCTGCCCTGAGCTTGCATTGTACGTGTTTCCCCAGCAACATCTCCAAAAAGAACCATATGACCGGATGCACTGTGGCCTGGAGTGGCCCACCCTGCCCCTCTGGCTGCGGCAGCCAATGAAATTTTAGCAGGGTTGAATGTTCTGATGTCACCATTGCATCATGCACACCCTTTACTAAGCATTAGTGGAAAAATATGTTGGGGATTTCCAGGTCGGTGGCAAGTACATCTCTCCCTCCCAAGCTACCAAATGCTGGAAAAAGATATTGCACAGGAAACAAAACTTGTTGAGAGAGGGAGAAAACATCCCCCACCCCCACCCCCAGCTTAAGTATCTATGGATAGATTAAGTACACTGGTAAGGAAGTCGGATCTGTGAGCTGGTTCACACATGCATGTCAAACTCTTTATGACTGCATTATCATGAGAATATTTCCATATGTCAGTGAGCCATCGCAGAATAGTTGCCACAGGTAAGAGTTTTGTTATTTCTTGTTTTGGAGATTATTCTTTTAAACAAACAAACAAACAAACAAAAATCAAAAGCCTTCTTCCTTCTCAGTCACACTGCTGACCTTACAAGACACATGACAATCAGTGCCCAGTTCCTCTATTAGATATTACACCACTTGCATGTCTAACTTTTCAGCTATATTATTTTTTTAAAGAAGAAGAAAAGTGGGGGAGGAAGGGAAAGGGGCATTTAAAAGAAAGAAAAGGAAGATGACCAAAAAAAAAAAAAAAAAATCAAACCAAGTACAGCATTCATCTCAAGGTGCCTCCAATGCAATGCTGCTGGTTAGAGTCCATGCACCAGTTTGACCACAAGCCATCAAGGTCTCAGAAATCTCATCTAGGGACATCAAGTGGTGTTACAAGTGGGGGAGGGTCAGAGCTGAGTAGGGGAGCCCCAGATTTGCATGCCGAAGAGCACAGCTTCAGTCACCAGCCTCTCCAGGCAGGACTCAGAAAGGGAGCTGCCTGAAACTTGGGAGAGTCATTGCTGCCAGTCTGTGTGGACAGTAGCGAGCTCAAAGGCTTGACTGGGCAGGAAGGAAGTGCCTTACATTCCTATGAGAAACAGAGTTACGTTGGGGTCGTTGAGGCCCCATCGGTGCGGGTGTTCAAAGACAGGCTGGATATGCACATGGTGGGCATGTCGTGAGTGGAGCCGGCTGGTGCCGGAGGTCAGACTAGATGGCCCAGGAGGCCCCTTCTGACTCACTCTGTTTCTGTGTTTCTATGTTTCATCCTCGGCCCTCCATCTCCCTCTGCATCTTGCCACCCAGCAAAGGAAAAGGCAGCTGGGCAGAGGCTGTCGTTCTCGGACACCACTCCTTCCAGATTCCAACTAGATCATCCAACTGGCTGTTTGATCTCCTCCACAGTTGGGTTCCTGCCTTTCAGCTGCACACTGGCATAAACCCAAGGAGGAACAAACACATGGATTTGCAGATTGTCTCTGTCCCATACTGAATACACATGCCTGCTCCTTGACACATATATCCTCCACCCCCCATGAAAGTGTAGGGGAACCTCTACTGCTTTAGGAAGGGGCAAGTTTATTTCTAAGACAGTTGGTATATTTTTCTGTCTTCCGATGAGGTGGCTGATGCAACTCGTTCTTTTTTTAACATGGAAAAAGTTGCACTTCTGCTGGTGCCATCCGTAAGATTTTCCACAGTCTCCCTGCCACCTTTCCTGGCTCAGCATTCCAACTGTGGGGAGGATTCTGAGCTAGGCAATGTGGCTCTGAGACTGCCAAGAGTGCCATGAGTGCTGGGACAAGGCTCTTTAAAAAGAAAAAACCCTTAGGAATGAAGACAGGAACTCCTCGGCCACCTAATCTACAGGCTAAGGTATAAACACTCCTCCCTGCTAATTTATTTGTTAAAAAATGCCTACTTACATTCACTCCCCCCACCCCAGCCCACTCTGCCAAAAAATGCCTGGAAAAAGCTGTGCAGAAAGGCTCAGCCTCGCTTTAATTTGTAACTATGTGGAAATACCCTGAAAAGATGGAGGCAGGAACAGCGAAGGAGTGAATGGCGACTCATCCTTCTCTCTGGGTTGTCCACACACACATGCCAGCCTGGTGCCTCTGGCAAGCACACTGTGAGTCATCCTTTGAAGACACCTAATGCTTTCATAATATTTGTTTGCTTCTGCTAGAGTGATCATTGATTCAATTTGACACCACCAGCCCTAGGCACTTAGCACAGCAATTATCAGCTGCAACTCCCCCCTGTGCCTTCCCAGGAGCAGCACATGGCCCTGGAATGAGCGTCCAGAGGTGTCACAAGCTGCTTAGCAGGCGGTGGCCAAGCTGGCTCTAGGTGTTTGTGGGCTCTGGGGCAAGAAGCTCTCTAAGGGTCCTCCTAATCCCACTGTGCCCTAGACAAGAGGAGAACACCCCTTCAAGCAGAGGCAGAGTGAGTGCTTTCCCCCTGTATAATCACAGCCAGTCTCAAAACACCAGAGCTTCTGCTGCCCCACAGAGCAGTCTCTTGCTTGGTTCATGTTTAAGACCTTCAATGGAAAAGGTACCCACAGCACCATGAAGTGTCCCAGTGGTCAGGTCTAACTTATTTACAAGTCAGATTTGATCTTTTTAGCCTCCATAGCTGCTTCCCAGCCCTTAAAAATGTCCAATTTAACTTATGAGCAATCTGGATTTGATCATATTGTGCTCTGTGATACCCCAGATAGCTTTTCACCCATAAAAAATGACGGACAGTTGCCCAGCAGATGAAGCCCTCTGGGAAGGGGGAAGAGGGGCAAAAGGCCTAAAGTTTCCCACTCCTGAATTAGAGGGAGGAGATTTTCAGGACAATGCCTGTTATTTCCACCTTATATTTGTTTCTGGAATATATTAGAAACATAGAAACAGCAAGTCAGAAGGGGTCTCCCGGGCCATCTAGTCTGACTCCCAGCTTCAGCCGGCTCCACTCATGCAACCCCCAACATGTGACTGTCCAGTCTTTCCTAGAACACTCTCATTGATGGGGCTTCAACCACCTCTAGATTACACCCTATATCCCCACTGCTGGTGTGTTTAGGGGGTCACAACCTAGGGGTGGATGACTCTGTCCATGTCATTTCCTCAGTCTTAAGTTCCATTTGTCCCAAATTTAAGATATTAAAAAAAAATCACATGGAAATCCAGAATTTATTCTTGTACTCTTTGCTGCCAATACATTCATTTTTTGCAAATACATTTTTGCAAGCAAATGTCCTAATTCAATACATTTTAAATATTAGTTTCCCTAATATATGTAGTATTTCACAGAGGACTCCAGAGGATCTGTGAAATTCAGATGAGTCTGCTTACAGAATGGATAGAGCTGAACAACTGGGTAGAACTAAATATGTGGACTGCAGTTTTAGTGGACTGCACAGAGGATTGAGGATGGTCCTCTGAAAAGTCTCTGGGCCTCAGCAAAGGCCTGGAACTGCCAATTACTGGGGCTGATGCTAGCTATGGGGGAGAAATAAAATCCAGGGTGGAATATGAAGATTCAGGGTCTGTTTCTCTGCTAATGCCAAACAAAGCATCTTCATTTATCAAGGCTTGATTCCCACATGGAATAGTTTGGTCCCTTACTTCCTGTCTAGGGCCAAAGTGTTAGATGAACAGGAAAGAGTGCTTGAGTGTGTAAAAAAGAATTTCTCGTGGGAACTTTCCAAGACTTGATCTTCAGAACTGTTTTTCTGGCTTAACCTTCCCCTATCCCTTCTCCCATCATATGTTGTTTTCTCAGAGACACCTCAAAGCTAGAAGAAAAAGTTCCAAGAGACTTAATGTTTCAATGAACAAGGCACAGACATGCACGTGCACACACACGCACACACAAGATGAGTGATAAAGACAGATTCCTGCTGCTCCTGCCCTTTGAAAACTCCCAGGTCGAGCTCCAAGATTTGGTGGCTCTCAGGCATTGGACTACCACCCCACTTCCCAGTTAAGTCAAACCACCCATCCCATTCCTTTTGGTGCCACAAGGCCTCTCTTACAAGTGTGCCTCAGTTTCATACCAGTTTAACTGTCCTCTGTGCTAATTTTGTCCATCGTTAGAGCCTAATGCTGGGAACAATAGATGGCAAAAGAAGAAGGGGACGGCAGAGGATGAGGTGACTAGATGGGAGTCACTGAAGCAGTTGGTGTGAGCTTGAGTGGGCTTTGGGGGATGGTGGAGGACAGGAAGGCCTGGAGGAATGTTGTCCATGAGGTCACGATGGGTCGGACACAACTTCGTGACTAACAACAACAACAAAAAGGCTGGTCACACTGTAAGGAATGAAATCCAAGCAGTGACGATAAGGGAGGCAAAGTACCAAGCAGCAACAGTTTAATACGTTCTGGCCAGACTGGGCACTCACCCCAAAGGTAGTGCACTGGGGAGCAGTTTACACAGCCTTTTATTCCCTTCACACACAAAGTCCCTGCCTCCTTTCTCTCATTGGTGGGATACTGGGAATTCACATTCTTCCCGTCCGCCTTCATCATACTACTCCTTGGTGTGTTACCCCCACCTGCTCATACGTCCCATGTTCATGTTAATAACCTTCTGAGTCATAGTAGGAGGCACCACTAATATGCATTAGCTTATTACGCAGCCATACCTTGGATTCTAAGTTCAAAAGTGTAATGCCATGTCTGCCAATTACATCTTGTAGTCTATGAGTTTGTGTTGGTCACAATACTCTTATTAATCATGATCTGTATAGCTTTACGCGTTCTAGTCCATTAATCACAATACCTTTACTGATCACTAAGTGATCCATAGCTTTACCTGTTCTAGTTTGTTAGTCACTGTGATCTTCTTCTTCTCACAACACGTGCCTTAGCTGCATCCCATGTGGACTGTAAACTAATGGGCCTGCCTTTGAAAATTATTTGAACACTTCAACTAGTCCAAACTGTTGACTAGGACCAGTGAGAGGGGGCCTGTGTTTCCCTTTTTTCAGCGGCTTCAGAGGATTGCTCTCTATTTCCAGGCACCATTCAAAGTACTGGTTACAGCCTATAAAGCCCTCTGTGGCTTGGGCTGGGGCTCTGCTTTGGGGAGGCTGTTCTCTTGGTCCTGCTGCCATCAAAGACACGTTTCTTGATGGCTGCTCCCCAGATCTAGGATTCCTTGCTAGGGAGGCTAGGTTGGCCCCTCTCTGTTGGCTTTCCACCAGCAGGCAAAGATATATTCATTCAGGCAAGCTTTCAGGGTATAAATTGGTCTGTTGTTAAAGGGGGTTTAAATGGGTTGGAGCTGTATATTTCTCGTTTTGTTGTGTTTAATATATTTGTTTTTATGCTGCATTTTAATTAAGAGTTTGTTTTTAATCTAAATTTCATTGTTATACACTCTAAGTACTTTATTTTTTATTTTTTGCAAAAGCTCTGCAGGCATTCCAACTTAAGGGCAGCTCACAGAGACACCCCTCCTGCTAGCAGACTGTCCCCAAATGGGACATGGTAGAATGTAGGTTCAAAAGTCCCTCCAGTGCCCTAATGGGTCCCACGATCAGGACCCATCGTGGGACCCATCAGGGCACTGGATGGGCCTCAAAGTTCAGGGTCTCAACTTTGCTGGCCTAGCACTGGAATAGACTATTCCCACTTGTTGTTTCAGCAGAAGAGAAATCTAGAAAGTGAATTTCTATTACATACCACCAAGAGAAAAGCACATTGGATCTTGCCACCCCTGTCCTTCCATGCATGCAACCCACCCTGCCCAGTGTGAACCCACAGGTTCCCTTCCCCACCACACACCATGTAGAATTACACTGCAAACCAACAAACTGCATACACTTTCCAATTGTGAGGACCTCCTTCAATTAGAATTGGGCACATGGGATTCGAGACTCAGTTGTATCTTTTAAGAAAGGGTTCTTATTTGCCTTTCCTCATCTCCCATTGCACAAGTGTTCCTTCATGTTTGCATTTTATATGTCACAGGAAAGTAGACAGGTTAAGGATGTTGCTGTCCTAACTTGATTGATGTTTGCCTGGTGTAACTTTCCACTGCAAGGCAATTGCCAGGCACTACTACCTTGCTTCAGTACTGCTCTGTTCTGGTAACTCTTGTGCCTGATGCTTGAGATGCTTGAGACACCCCTGACTGACAGTGCAGTCCTAAATATTAGGTGTTACTCTCATTGAATCCAGTGGGGCTCTCCCTGGTGAGTAGGTCAGTCTGAATCTCTTAACTCTAAGAACAAAACTAACCAGTGACCTGAAATTTAGCTATGGTGAGCTGTGAATTTTCTCACAGCAACAGCAGGTTTAACTGTTTGCTCAGTACTGTTTTTCCAATTAAAATCCCCCATGATTGCAGTTCACACCAGGAAGTGGGCAGAATCCTGTAAGCAGGATAATTTTCATCATGAAAACAGAGAAGATTAAGCACACTTAAACTGCTGAAGGCAAATCTGTATGTGCGTGTATATTTAAAAAACAAATGTCAGTAGATCCAGTCATAGATCTCCTGCATAATGTATATATAGCCCTGAGAAAGGAACTTAATATCCAAACATCACTTATTTGTTAGGGATGGTTGAGAAATTTGTTTAGTTTGCATTTTAATGTGAATGTACAAGATTAGCATGTCCCAAAACTCAGCATGAATTGGACTGCAATTCCACTGTGAAACCAGCAGTTTCCCCAATTTTAGTAATGCTGTTCACAAATTTAAAAATGGCAAAAATATGTACAAAATCCACACAAAATGTGCATTTTAAAAGAAAGTGCACACATAGAAGCATTGTATTTGGAAGATAATTGCACACATGCTTACATTAGGAAGTGCATATATTAGGAGAAACGTGCATAAAATACCTATTAATTTTCATGTACACTATCACAAACTAATGCAGAAGCAAGAGAAAACAAGCTTAATGTTGAGACATGAGGAAGTGAGCAGAATCAAACCTGACAGATTCAGGCATTGCTATGATTACGGTCATTTGTTGGTTGTTTCACATGGTCATTTCAAGTCATACACCTCCAGAAAAGCTTTGTGTGAAGCATCCCTCAGAATCATACAGCAGTAGGCAAGAGTAGTTCCATCTGCTTTCCCCCACAGACTCAGATGTAAAACAGAAGATTGCAACTGTTGCTCTATCAGGTTTGTTGGTGTCTCTCACTAATCTTCTTGACATTCATACTGTAGGGATATTTGAGGTGCCTAAAAATTTAGGTACCCAAATACTGTAGGTGGTGAGTTCTAATTATTATTAAATAGTAATTCACTATGTCAGTAGCTCCTCACCTTCCTTTATCCCTTGAAGAAACCCCTGCATCCTGTTTTGAGGATCTAAGGACCTGACCTCACTCAGCTGGTATGAAAGCTGAAACTTGCAGAGACCAGCTGACATTATTTCATAATTATTTATTATTTATTACACTTATATCCCACCTTTTTTTTCTTTTGAAGAACTCAGAGTGGCTGGCATCATTCTCCTCCTGCTGCTCTCCATCTTATCTCCACAAGAACCCTGTGAAGAAGGTTGGGCCTAGAGTCGGTGACTGGCCCAAAGTCAGACAGTTGGCAATGTGGCTGAGTGGGGGACTCGAACCCAGATCACTCAAACCCAGATCACCCAGATCAAGTCCCAGACCTGTGCTCTTAACCACTATACCACACTGGTTCTCTCTCATTAGGCACACAAGTTGAACTAAGAGACACAAAACAGAACCCACACAGGAAAACAATGCTGAGAATCTGACTGTACAGGCCTCTTGTTGTTGTTGTTAGTCGCGAAGTTGAGTCCGACCCATCGCGACCCCATGGACAACATTCCTCCAGGCCCTCCTGTCCTCCACCATCCCCCGGAGTCCACTCAAGTTCACACCAACCACCTCAGTGACTCCATCCAGCCACCTCATCCTCTGCCGTCCCCTTCTTCTTTTGCCATCTATTGTTCCCAGCATTAGACTCTTCTCCAGGGAGTCCTTCCTTCTCATTAGGTGGCCAAAGTATTTGAGTTTCATCTTCACTATCTGGCCTTCTAAAGAGCAGTCAGGGTTGATCTCCTCTAGGACTGACCGGTTTGATCGCCTTGCGGTCCAAGGGACTTGCAGGAGTCTTCTCCAGCACCACAACTCAAAGGCCTCAATCCTTTTGCGCTCAGCCTTCCTTATGGTCCAGCTTTCACAGCCATACATTGCAACTGGGAAAACCATAGCCTTGACTATACGCACTTTTGTTGGCAGGGTGATGTCTCTGCTTTTTAGTATGCTATCTAGATTTGCCATAGCTTTCCTCCCCAGAAGCAAGCGTCTTTTAATTTCTTGGCTGCAGTCCCCGTCTGCGGTGATCTTGGAGCCCAGGAAAATAAAATCTGTCACTACCTCCATTTCTTCCCCATCTATTTGCCAGGAAGTGAGAGGACCAGATGCCATGATCTTAGTTTTCTTAATGTTGAGTTTCAAGCCAACTTTTGCACTCTCCTCCTTCACCCGCATCAAGAGGCTCTTTAGTTCCTCTTCACTTTCTGCCATGAGAGTGGTATCATCTGCATATCTGAGGTTGTTGATATTTCTCCCAGCAATCTTGATTCCAACTGGTGATTCATCTAGCCCTGCCTTTCTCATGATGTGCTCTGCATATAAGTTGAATAGGCAGGGTGACAGTATACAGCCTTGCCGAACTCCTTTCTCAATTTTGAACCAATCAGTGGTTCCGTGTCCGGTTCTCACTGTTGCTTCTTGACCCACACATAGGTTTTCTCAAGAGACAAATAAGATGGTCTGGTACTCCCATCTCTTTAAGAACTTGCCACAATTTGTTGTGATCCACACAATCAAAGGCTTTAGCGTAGTCAATGAAGCAGAAGAAGATGTTTTTCTGGAACTCCCTGGCTTTCTCCATGATCCAGCGTATGTTGGCAATTTGATCTCTAGTTCCTCACCCTCTTCGAAATCCTGCCTGTACTTCTGGTAGTTCTCAGTCCACATACTGCTGGAGCCTAGCTTGTAGGATTTTGAGCATCACTTTGCTAGCATGTGAAATGAGTGCAATGGTGCGGTAGTTTGAACATTCTTTGGCATTGCCCTTCTTGGGGATCGGAATGTAAACTGACCTTTTCCAATCCTGTGGCCACTGTTGAGTTTTCCAAATTTGCTGGCATATTGAGTGTAGCACTTTAACTGCATTGTCTTTCAGGATTTTGAATAGCTCAGCTGGAATGCTGTCACCTCCACTAGCTTTGTTGCATTGATTAACTATTTCGCCTTTAGTCTGTCTCTGTGTTCTGCAGTACCTGAGGAATATCCTCTGACCTTTAGATAACATGTGCATGAGAATGCTAACAATACCATGCCTATCATCAAAGTGATTGTCATGAAAATGACTGAAGAGGTTATCTGTAGGCCTAGCTTTGCTTCCTGGAGGGAGCAAGCAGCCTGCTCCATCCAGAGCTGCTTCCTCCAGCCTCTGGCCTGAGTCTTCCCTTCCCCAGGACAGTTGCTGCCTTGCAACCATTCTAAAGAGGTGCTGACACAATCCCCCACATCTGGCTACCCCCACATGGCTGTTGGCTGGCTGTGCTTAGGGATGCCTCCCTCACAAGCAGAAGAGGGAATGAGGGGTCAGAAGGGGGAACCTGCTGAGTGGTGCTTCCCCCCACTGGGCACCACTGCCCAGCCGATTCTCCCCCTTCTCCTGCACATGCATAAAGGGTTTCTCTCAGGCATGCATGAGAGAAGCAAGAAAACCAGCCAAGCAGGGCTGTCCTACCTGGGCATCACTGCCCAGCTGATTCCCACCCCACCTTCCTGTAGACGTGCATGAAGGGCTTCTTTCAGGCACGTATGTGGGAGGACAGCAGGAGAATCAGCTGAGCACCACCGCTCCTTTCTACAGATGATCACCTGCTCCTGCCTCAAGGATCTTTAGAGCAGGAGGAGGGCAAAGTGGGAACTTTTCCGACAGCTGCACAAAACAGGAGCTGCCAGTGATGCTCTCTGGCTAGTCGGAGTGGTAATAAGTGCTCTTGCTAAACAGCTCACTGGTTCTTGCCCACATGCAAGATAAGATAGAGGAGAACAGTGTAAGCTGCCTTGAGCCCTTTGTAGGAAAAAGGCAGGATATAAAGTGATAATAAACTAATAAATAAAATGCCATGATGAGCAGTGTTTGCTGGGTTTGGACACCAGAACAAGCCACTGCGATACAGAGAAACCATACAGCAGACACTTGTTTCCATCCATGGCTTCTAGGGTACCATGTTGACCACCATGACAGTGTTTGGATGACACAACAGACCAACATGATTAAAAAAAGAAAATCTGCTGTGAGTTGCCATCTTGTGCAAACTCACCCACTGAATTATTCCTTTATATAAACTACCAAATGAGTGCAGCTGATAGTGAAATCCTATTTAAGATATATGAAAACTGGGTCATTATGAATTGTTTATTGAACATCTATTAGAAATGACTGCATTGGTTATTGAAACTGCATTGGAAATTAAGTAGGTTTGGTGTTGGTGCCAGCTACGGTTGAAGTCACACATGATGCCTTATCAAGACATCTTAAGACATGCTGCATGGTCACTTAGGGTTATCTTAGGGTTACCTGTTGGGATAGTGATGTCAGGAGTAGGGATGTGTGACATTCTCCTGGCAATGGAGGGAAGAAGAGAGGCTCATTGAGGGAGGGGGCCTATGGAGGTGCCTTACCCAAGCAGCCTCCACCACCTGGAACCAACACTGCAGGGATCACCCAGGGTGCAAACCTAATTAATTCTCCTCTGTGCATGCAGAGAGTCATGGGTACAAACAGGGGTCATTCAGGAGGGGAACATTGCTTAACAGTTAGATGAAGCTAAAGAAATTCTGATTCTTGTATAAAAAAGTGGAGTTCTATTCAGCATTTTGTCTGTCTCTTAGAAACAAGTAAAGTTTGCTTGGCTGGGCCTTCGTGTTGTGGATTCATTTATTCAACCATCCATACTGACACAATGCCAACCTTTCCATTCATTCTCTATGGCTGTGCATTTAAGAGCTGGTTGCTCTGCAGGCATCATCCAGTGATCATCTTGAAGTTGCATCTGCTAGTTTCTGCAGATCAAATGCTCAAGACCAGGCTGAATTATTTCTTTGCTTATTGTCAGTTGGCAACCTTAATTTTTCTGTATGTTGGCAAGAGTGTCCTCTGGAGCAGGAATGGTGAGGGACAAAAATGGAACAGCTATGGGTATGGAATGACAGAGCACAGAGAAACAGAGTGAGATTGGTGGCAATTCTGCACACAGTCCAGGAAAGGCTTGATTCCCCTGTCCAAATCTCCAGTTAAGTTCCTCTGAGTCTGATCTTGGCCTGGAGGACGAACTGGAATCAGATCTGGGGAGAAGTGGCAAATCCTGGGCTAGGCCAAGTCATTGTTGTGTCCCAGTGCAGATCAGCCATCGCAGTTCACTGACAAAGCCATAGGCAGGATGGACAATTGTACACTGTAGAATTAGGAAACATCCACAGGCAGAGCCTGTGTGGTAAGACAATCGCAAGAACAAATGGTTCGGAATTTTGCCTTGATGCTTAAGCCAAAGGGTGTGCACAAGCCTTCTTCAGTGCACCTGCTCACGGGCCCCAAGTAACATGCCTTCTGCTGCTGTGGGAACCTTAGGTTTGATTCCCAGCTCTGCTGGGAACTTGCAAGGTTTACTTCTGGCAAGTTGA
This sequence comes from Varanus salvator macromaculatus, assembly GCA_023646645.1. Lineage (NCBI taxonomy): Eukaryota > Metazoa > Chordata > Lepidosauria > Squamata > Varanidae > Varanus > Varanus salvator. The sequence goes on from JAIXND010000795.1 coordinate 17,452,336, forward strand.
TTTTTCTCAATTTGAGAGCCCCCCACTCCACCTTTTGAGGAAAATAGAAGGATCATGACCACCCACAGGTTTTGTGAAGGTAGGAAACTCTTCAGGAATCTGCAATGGCTCTGCCAGGAATCCTGATCAACAACAAAGGTAGTCATGAGTCCCATCAAGAGCCCTTTCCCAGCCTAAGCTCCAGATCCTGTGTCTTCTAGGTGCGCAGAGCTGGGCTCATGAATGCTCCTGTTGGGATAAGCAGGCTATGCCCAAAGGACCCAGATGTCCCACCACCCTCAGGTGCCACATGAAGCACTTTTTTAAAAAATTGGCCTGCTTTATACCTTAAAGAGCAGGATGCTATGCAAGAATGAGAAAGTGAAGCTTTTCAGCCCATGAAGATGAATCTTTATCACCTGCTAATGACTGAAGATTCCACCCCTGTTAAAGGCATCCTTGTATGCATTGGTTTACATGATGGCACCCTATCAGGGTGGGTTGTGAGGATGACTGATGCATCATGATGTGATATCAGCCTTTCCTATCCTGGTGCCCTCCACGTATGTTGGGAAGATAGCTCCCCTTGTCCTCTCCTATTGTGTACTGGCCAACCTACCTGGAAAGTGGAGAAAGGGTGGTATAGGTGGCTCTCTGAGTGCACCAAAGAGCTATGAAGCACATTTCATAGTATAAGATTGAGAGGAGGAGGAGGAGGAGGAGGAGGAGGATTATGTAAGATTCCTGGAATTCCTTGGAAGGAAAAGGGGCAGGATATACATGTAATTAATAAATAAATAAATTTCCAGAGGCTGACAGAAAAGTCAGCAAACACCCTCCCTCTTATTTTTATTTATTATGCCTATATATATGGAGATCATCTTTAGTATGGGGCTGTTAGACTAGAATGGACTAAAGGGCTAAGCATTTCACCCAATAAATAGGCAAGGGGCCAACCTGTAATTTCTTACCACGTCTCACTGCTTTGGTGGGGGGTGGGGGGAAGCAGTGATTAGCTTCTAAAAGTCATCACCAAAAGACAGCAGTTTCCCCCCCTACTGCTCTCCAGATGTTTTGAACTTCAGCTCCCATCAGCCCCAGCCAGCATGGCCAATTGTCAAGAATGCTTGGAGGTGTAGTCCAAAAATATATGGAATTAGGGGAAGGCCAATAACAGAGATAGAAAAACAGGAAGGATGAAAAGTAGATTGGCAGACATACATGAAATGTGGAGCCCAATCCCTGGCTATGTTTGCTCAGAAGTAATTCTCATGAGTTCAACAGGATTTACACCTAAATGTATGCAGGATTGCAGCCTAAGTACATAGATACAGATGGAGAAGAATAGATGGATTACAGAGATAATAAATGGCTTAAGCAAGACAGTCCCCATCCCTGCCCCCCACTTCCCTGTTAGATATTTTACCTCCCAGCCAGGCTTGTGGGAGAGCTGGAATGTACAGAAATCTTGGGGGCAATGTAAAGTTTGAGCTCAAATTTGAGGACACTTAGGTACAATCCTCTGCCATAGAAAAACCTGGGCATGGTGGGAGTGATAGGGCTTGATTTCTGTCAAATCAAATACACACCCATAGGTTATCTAGCTGCAAAAAAGGATAGTGCTCCCAGCTACACTTTAAATTTAAATTGTGTTGCAAAGGGAATTTTGGAAGGTTCAGATTTTCATTGACAGTGGTGCACAAGTGAGAAAAACCACCTGTTGAAATGCTCTGAGCCACACCTGCAGAAGGGGACTGGCCTCCTCCTTGGCACCTGGACCCTCGATAACATTCGAACAGCCCACCTGTTCTGAGCAGCACAGTTCCTTTGAAAGTGCATGGATGAGCCAACGGAAGAAAAATGGGGCAGGGTGTGCAAAGAATTACTGTACCTGGGTGCTTCACTGAGTGACTAGGGAACCATCGTGGAAGAGTCTAGGCCAGGGGTTGGCAACCTTTAGCACTCAAAGAGCCATTTGGACCCGTTTCCCACACAAAAGAAAACACCGGGAGCCGCAAAACCCTTTTGACATCTAAAATGAAGATAACACTGCATATATCGTTTTTTACCTTAATGCTATGTATATCTTCATTATGATTTAGCTGCAGCTCTTGTTCAGTCACTAAAAACTACTATATTTTTAATCTTACATTATAAACTAGTAGGACTCCTTTCATATATTTTGAATAGGAGAACAGCTTCCCAAAGAGTCAAAGTAAGTGCTAAAGGGCTGCATGCATTAAACAGCAAACCCCATAAGTTTGTCAGCAGTGAAAGCAAATGAATCTGCCCATGTACCATTAAATGTTCTGTTTTCTTCAGAAACTTTTCTTTTCTTCGATTTATCCATAGTTGGCCTACTGGGGGAAGTCCCAGATATAGGTGTGTTTAGTGACTGATTAGCAGATAAACAGTCAAGTGATGTGAATTGTGACAGGTCCCAAGCCCAGCTTTTATCATTCAGAGGAAGGAGATTACATTGGACAAAGAGAATCTTTTCAGCAGCGGTTCATGTAACATGAGAACCTGCAGGAAGCTTGCTCCACTCTTTCCCTGCACAATAGCAGAGGTGGAGGGGCATTCCTGACTTGATGCCTCATCATCACCAATTGGTATTTTGTAACTCAGAGCCTTGGTTGCAGATCTCTGGCTGTGCCCACACGTGTTTTGAGCTGCAGAGCCGCAGCAGGGGGATTCAAGAGCCACGTGCAGCTCTGGAGCCGTGGGTTGCCGAACCCTAGTCTGGAGCAAGGCATGGACTCCAGTTCCCATCATCCCAGGGCCGGCATGGCTAATGCCCAGAATTGATGAGAACTAGAGGTTTTGCTGAAGGCGATGCATGATTCTTATCCATATGTTCATGCCTGTCTTGCTATATGTATGTGTTGAAACTGATACATTCAAATTTATATTGCTTCCTAGAAGCTCTAGAGGGTGGGTTTTTCACACAGAGGGTCCGAGAGGCGACGAGGGGGGGAAACATCCTGGACTTGGTCTTGACCAATAGGGAGGAGCTGATAGATGAAGTACAGATTAGGGGAGCTCTGGATGCGAGTGATCACTCCATCCTTTGCTTTGAGATCAGAGGACTGGGGCCGTGCAGCAGGGCGAGCACTAGAAGCTGGGACTTCAAGAGGGCCAACTTTGGCCAACTGAAGGCCAGGCTGGGGAAAGTCTCCTGGGATAGGTTACTGGAAGGTAAGCGAGTTGAGGAGGGGTGGATGGCACTCAAAAGGGAGGTTTTGCAGGCGCAAGCCCTGACGATACCTCTAGTCAGTAAGGTGGGGAGGCGGAGGAGAGTGCCGCCATGGATGCGAAAGGAGGTGGTTAGGGGGATCAGACGAAAGAGGAACCTCCATAGGAAATGGGTACTGGGGGAAATAGACAAAAGGGTATACCGGGAGGAGGAGGCCCGTTGCAGAAGGATTCTTCGCAAGGCTAAGGCTGATTATGAGCTGAGACTTGCCAAGAATATCAAGAGCAACAAAAAGGGCTTCTTCCAGCATGTAAATAGGAAAAGGAAGGGGAGACAAGTGGTGGGACCACTAAATAAGGAGGAAGGAGATCCAGTGACTGACATGAGGGAACAGGCACAGATGCTAAATGACTATTTTGCCTCTGTGTTCTCCCCAAAGCAGGACGGGGGATATCCGTATAGGAGATTGGATGAGGCTGGGGACTTAGGGGCAGAGATTAGAGTCACCCCCCTTGAAGTCGAGGGGCTCCTCAGGGCATTGGACATTACAAAGGCGCCAGGCCCTGACGGGTTACACCCGAGAGTACTTAGAGAGTTGGCAGGGGTTCTCTCACGCCCGCTGGCCTCCATTTTTGAGGCCTCGTGGAGAACGGGTGAAGTTCCAGAGGACTGGAGGGTGGCATCGGTGGTCCCAATTTTCAAAAAGGGTAGTAGGAAGGACATGGGGAATTATAGACCGGTTAGCCTTACGTCCATTGTAGGAAAAACAATGGAAAGGCTCATAATAGAGAGAGATCTAGTGATGCTAGATAGGGAAGGGAGGCTGACAGCCACACAACATGGCTTCCGCAGAAACAGGTCCTGCCAGACAAACCTTGTGGAATTCTATGACAAGGTTTCGAGATGGCTGGATGGAGGGGACGCAGTGGATGTGGTATACCTGGATTTCAGCAAGGCCTTTGACAAAGTGCCCCATGATATCCTGGTGGAGAAACTGAGGAGTTTTGGGATACACCAAAGCACTGTCCGGTGGATTAGGGCATGGCTGACTGACCGAAAGCAGAAGGTAACCATTAGCGGGGAATCGTCGGGATGGCAGCCAGTGACAAGCGGGGTCCCCCAGGGCTCTGTCCTGGGGCCGATCCTGTTTAATCTTTTCATTAACGACATGGAAGAAGGGGTGAACAGTCTGCTTATCAAATTCGCAGACGACACTAAAACTGGAGCAGTGGCCACAACTGAGAAGCAGGTACTCCAGATCCAAAAGGATCTGGACAGACTATGGAAGTGGGCAGGAGACAACAGGATGGCGTTCAATGTGGAGAAGTGCAAGGTCTTGCACTTGGGGCATAGGAATAGCTGTCATAAGTACAGGTTAGGGGACAAGTGGCTGGAGAGCAGCACTTGTGAAAGGGACCTCGGGTACTGGTTGACCGCAGGCTAAACATGAGTCAGCAGTGTGATGCGGTGGTCAAGAGGGCGAATGCCACCCTTGGTTGCATAGCCAGAAGTGTGGCTTCTAGATCAAGAGAGGTACTACTACCACTCTACATGACTCTGGTGCGCCCGCAACTGGAGTATTGTGTTCAGTTTTGGGCCCCTCATTACAGAAAGGATATAGCCAGGTTGGAGTCAGTGCAGCGTAGGGCCACAAGGATGGTGGCTGGTTTGCAGGGGATGGGGTATGAGGCGAGACTGAGGGAACTGGGTCTCTTCAGCCTGGAGAAGAGGAGACTCAGAGGGGATATGTTGGCAACATACAGGTATGTGAGGGGGTGTCACATGGAGATGGGGAGAGGCCTGTTCTCCCCTGCAGAGGAAGGCAGGACGCGCTCCAATGGAGCAAAGCTCAGGGAGCCAAGGTTCAATTTGGATGCCAGGAAGCACTTCCTGACAGTTAGGACCCCGAGGGCGTGGAATGGGCTTCCACGGGAGGTCGTTGAGGCCCCATCGGTGAGGGTGTTCAAAGATAGGCTGGACATGCACATGGTGGGCATGTCATGAGCGGAGCCGGCTGGTGCCGGAGGTCAGACTAGATGGCCCAGGAGGCCCCTTCTGACTCGCTCTGTTTCTATGTTTCTATGTTTCTATGTTTCTATATGGCAACATTTTGCTTGTCCTTTCTAGTTTGGCTTTATATTGCAGTATAGAAAATCCGCAACATAAATTGATCTTTTAAAATGATGGGAACTGTAATCCAGCCATATTTGGAGGGTTGCAGATTCTCCAACCCTGGATTAAGGTATGGAGAGAAACCACTAGGATAGGAGGGCTTTTGCTTTGTTTTGAAGCTGGGGCATCCCTTGCCTAAAGGATTTGTGTCCACATGTCAAGAATGAAAGAGAAACACTTTCAAGGGGCTGGTAGACTCGAGGTGGGATATTGGTTGATAAGATAGTAGTTGAACACTGGAGGAATATACCGCAGAAATGTGAGATGGGCACATGGCTGCATGAGTCTGGATGCACAGGGTCCAGAATAATTTGGAGAAAGACACGTGCGCATGTGGATGAGGGCAAATGTGGCTTCTCCAAGGGGCTGGTGTGCGTGGGTCATATCCTCCTCTTGGATTCAATACTTCAAGCAGCTGGAGTTCTAATATGGCACCGTGCCTGGCGGTCTCCCCAGCAGCCAGTTGTCATAGCTACAGAAGTTCACAGGAGTCTCTTACATTTTTGTTTTTTGTGTTTTAGTGTTAATTCTGAAGTCTTAATTCTCTTGCTTCGGCTTCACACATGGAGATGTTGTCCTTGTTCTCCTGCATTCTGTGTGAGGCACGTGTGTTGCCTACTCTGAATAAGGTGACCAGGGAATGGACTGGAAGCTAGGAAGATTACGAATAGTAGGAGCTGAATCAATTGGCCAGAAAACCTCTCCTCAGAATTCTCCTCAGAGGACGTGTAGTCACCACATGCCCTCTAAGTATTCAAATATTTGCTAGATTTTCCTTGAATATTTGAATTTCCTGTTAGTTAATGTCGGGCAGACATCCACGTTGGTTTGTTTTTGGCATCTTCTAAAGACATTTTTATTTAAACAAGCTTTCCTGAATGGACAGCCAGTTTTCTTGCTATAACTTGATTTTAAGGATGTTCGTTCTTCTTCTATTTTTGTTTTGTTTTGTCAGGCTTTCTGTTTGTGTGAATTAGTGTAGCCAGTGTAGTTGAATGTAGTTATAGACCAGACCTTCCAGCTCAAACTGGGAAGCTTAGAAACATAGAAACAGAGCGAGTCAGAAGGGGCCTCCTGGGCCATCTAGTCTGACCTCCGGCTCCGCTCACGACATGCCCACCATGTGCATGTCCAGCCTGTCTTTGAACACCCTCACCGATGGGGCCTCAACGACCTCTTGTGGAAGCCCATTCCACACCCTCGGGGTCCTGACTGTCAGGAAGTGCTTCCTGGCATCCAAATTGAACCTTGGCTCCCTGAGCTTTGCTCCATTGGAGCGCGTCCTGCCTTCCTCTGCAGGGGAGAACAGGCCTCTCCCCATCTCCATGTGACACCCCCTCACATACCTGTATGTCGCCAACATATCCCCTCTGAGTCTCCTCTTCTCCAGGCTGAAGAGACCCAGTTCCCTCAGTCTCGCCTCATACCCCATCCCCTGCAAACTGGCCACCAACCTTGTGGCCCTACACTGCACTGACTCCAACCTGGCTATATCCTTTCTGTAATGAGGGGCCCAAAACTGAGCACAATACTCCAGTTGTGGGCATACCAGCATCATATAGAGTGGTAGTAATACCTCTCTTGATCTAGAAGCCACACTTCTGGCTATGCAACCAAGGGTGGCGTTCGCCCTCTTGACCACCGCATCACACTACTGACTCATGTTTAGCCTGCAGTCAACCAGAACCCTGAGGTCCCTTTCACAAGTGCTGCTCTCCAGCCACTTGTCACCTAACCAGTACTTATGACAGCTATTCCTGTGCCCCAAGTGCAAGACCTTGCACTTATCCACATTGAACACCATCCTGTTGTCTCCTGCCCACTTCCATAGTCTGTCCAGATCCTTTTGGAACTGGAGTGCCTGCTCCTCAGTTGTGGCCAATGCTCCAGTTTTAGTGTCGTCTGCGAATTAGATCAGCAGACTGTTGACCCCTTCTTCCATGTCGTTGTTGAAAAGATTAAACAGGATCGGCCCCAGGACAGAGCACTGGGGGACCCCGCTTGTCATTGGCTGCCATCCCAATGGTTCCCCACTAATTGTTGCCCTCTGCTTTCGGTCAGTCAACCATGCCCTAATTCACTGGACAGTGCTTTGGTGTATCCCAAAACTTCTCAGTTTCTCCACCAGGATATCATGGGGCACTTTGTCAAAGGCCTTGCTGAAATCCAGGTATACCACATCCACTGCATCCCCTCCATCTAGCCATCTCGAAACCTTGTCATAGAATTCCACAAAGTTTGTTTGGCAGGACCTGTTTTTGCGGAAGCCGTGTTGTGTGGCTGTCAGCCTCCCTTCCCTATCTAGCATCACTAGATCTCTCTCTGTTATGAGCCTTTCCATTGTTTTTCCTACAATGGACGTAAGGCTAACAGGTCTGTAATTCCCCATGTCCCTTCTACTACCCTTTTTGAAAATTGGGACCACTGATGTCACCCACCAGTCCTCTGGAGCTTCACCCGTTCTCCACAAGGCCTCAAAAATGGAGGCCAGCGGGCATGAGAGACCCCCTGCCAACTCTCTAAGTTCTCTCGGGTGTAACCCATCAGGGCCTGGTGCCTTTGTAATGTCCAATGCCCTGAGGAGCCCGTCGACTTCAAGGGGGGTGACTCTAATCTGTGCCCCTAAATCCGCAGCCTCATCTAATCTCCTATGCAGATATCCCTCGTCCTGCTTTGGGGAAAACACAGAGGCAAAATAGTCATTTAGCATCTGTGCCTGTTCCCTCATATCAGTCACTGGATCTCCTTCCTCCTTATTTAGTGGTCCCACCACTTGCCTCCCCTTCCTCTTCCTATTTACATACTGAAAGAAGCCCTTTTTGTTGCTCTTGATATTCTTGGCAAGTCTCATCTTGTAATCAGCCTTAGCCTTGCGAAGAATCCTTCTGCAACGGGCCTCCTCCTCCTGGTACACCCTTTTGTCTATTTGCCCCAGTACCCATTTCCTACCACCTCCTTTCACATCCATGGCAGTGCTCTCCTCCGCCTCCCCACCTTACTAACTAGTGGTATCGTCAAGGCTTGCGCCTCTAGCAATTTGAGGAGCGCCATCCACCCCTCCTCAACTCGTTTACCTTCCAGTAACCTATTCCAGGAGACTTTCCCCAGTCTGGCCTTCATTTGGCCAAAGTTGGCCCTCTTGAAGTCCCAGCTTCTAGTGCTCGACCTGCTACACGTCCCCAGTCCCCTGATCTCAAAGCAAAGAATGGAGTGATCACTCGCATCCAGAGCTCCCCTAATCTGTACTTCATCTATCAGCTCCTCCCTATTGGTCAAGACCAAGTCCAGGATGTTTCCCCCCCTCGTCAGCTCTCAGACCCTCTGTGTGAAAAACCCACCCTCTAGAGCTCCTAGGAAGTGACATGACCTGGCTGTCACCACCGAATGAGTCCCAAGTAATGTCTGGGAGATTGAAATCTCCCATAATTACTGTGTCTCTCCCCTGAGATATCCTTAGAATCTGGCCTGTCAGAACATCATCCAGGGTCTCAAGTTGACCTGGAGGGCGATAACATACCCCCACTGTCAGGTCTCTTTCCCTGTCAAAACCCCTAAGTTTCACCCAGACTGCCTCTACCGAATCCCCATCTGTGCTGCATTCTATCTCACTGCATCCTATCCCTTCCCTGATGTATAAAGCCATACCCCCCACCTCTTTCCCTTCCTGTCCTTTCTAAAAAGGTGATACCCTTCTATGTTCACATTCCAGACTTGCCTTTCATCCTACCAAGTTTCTGTGATTCCCACCAGGTCATACCCTCCTATTCCCAGAATAGCTTCAAGCTCTTCCTGCTTATTACCTAGTGCTCCTAGCATTGGTGTACATGCACCTCAACTCCTTCCCACCGCTTCCATTCCTTGGAGTTCCCAGCATCCTCCTTCCTCCCATCCTCCCTGATACCTGGCCCCTCTCTGTAGGAGTCCTGTCAGTCCCTGCAGTATCTCTAAAACTCTGCTCCCAGAGCCCTGATCCTGCCCCCACACTTGTCCAGTGCAGACATGTTACTGGGGGGCCTGAATCCCCCTTCCCCTGGCTCAGTTTAAAGTCTTCCAGACAAAGCTCGCTAGAGCATCTCCAAAGGACCTTTTCCCCACCCTCGTGAGGTGTAACCCGTCCCTTGCCAGAAGTCCATTGGCAAGAAACCGAGTGCTGTGGTCGAGGAACCGGAAGCGTTCCTTCTGGCACCACACCCTAAGCCAGTCGTTCACCTCGGAGACCCTTCTGTCCCTTCCTGGCCCAAATCCCCTGACCGGTAAGATCAACAAGAAGGCCACTTGGGCCTTTAGCTCCCTGAGTTTCTTCCTCAAGAACTCAAAGTCTCTGATGATCCTGACCACACCCTGCCTGGCCACGTCGTTTGTGCCCACATGGATCACCAGGAGCGACTGGTGATTCCCGGAGCGAACAAGACGCTCCACTCTGTCCTTCACATGCCAGATGCGTGCGCCCGGCAGGCAGCAAACCTCCCTTGTCTCCAGGTTGGGGCGGCACACCGCCGCCTCAGTGCCCCTCAGCAGGGAGTCCCCAGCAACAATCACCCGCCGCCGTACCTTCCCGGTGCTGGTGGGCGGCCATGCCCTGGCCCTCGCCTCTCCTGCAACGGCCCCCTTGCCATCTGATGTCCCAGACTGGGGCTCCTGCTGGTCCCCCGAGTCCTCATCAGCCCCAGCCTCCCCAAGTGGAGAGAACCTGTTTCCCAGCTCCAGATTGGTGCCAGGAGAAGGAGGAGGCCGTGCTGGCCTCCTCCTCCTGTGGGTGACATACCTCCATGTCTCCGCGGCTGCTCCTCCCGTGGCCTCTCCCTCAACCCTCTGTCCAGAGGGGGGCTGCTCCAGGCGGGCCTGGAGAGCTCTCTCAGCCCTCAGGCACCTCCCCTCCTCCTCTAGCAGGGTCACCATCTTGCACTGAGGGCAAGTGTAACCCTGCCTCTCCTGGGGGAGAAGGATGAGCATGTCGCAGCTCTTGCAGCGGACAGCAACACCCATGACTCCCGCCAAGGCCATCTCCTGGTCTGCCATCGGGATCCCTTCCGAGACCTTACCTTGGTCCCCTGCCTTGTCTGTCCTGCAGTTCCCTTCACTCGCCCAGTTCTCCCAGACAAAAATCCACACGCACACACACACACAAGAATAAAATAAAATTTAAATTTAAATTGGAAGAACAACAAAGCAAAGCACAGCACAGCACCAAACAAAGAAAGAAAGAAAAACAAAGCAATTAAACAAAAACAAAAACCCTTGGCATCCCAGGGAAGGGAGTCCCCGGACAGCCCGGGCCGCAGCTAAGGGACGCAGACAAAGGACGATGCCAAGAGGCCAGAGCCAAAAGGGCTTGCAGTGGCTGAGCGCGGCCTTATCAGTCCCTCAGGCCGGTGGCCCTGCCCCTCTGCTGCCTCCTGGCCCCTCTAGCCTCTCTGGCCCCGCCCCCTTCCTCTCCGCTGCTCCTGGCCCTCTGCTCCTCTGCTCAGCTCCTACCTTGCCTTCGCCAGTCCCCTGGCCACTCAGCACTCCCTTGAACAGGGAGGGAGCAGGGCTGGCACATGGCCCATCCTCCTTCCCACACATACAACTTTGTCAGAAGTTTAGGGTTGTGGTGAGAATAAAAGAGAACAATTTATACCACCAGAAGTTCCTTGGAGGAAGAACATCAGTATTAAAGAAAAAGTAATGAAGAAAATAATACTTGACTGCATTTGTTTATACTCAACATAGCATGGTGTGGATATTTGCCCATGTTTAAGAGACGATGTACAGTACTTTTAGTGTTTGACAGCTAACAACTCAGCAGGATCTCATATTTGACACCTGCCAAAATCAAAGCAGTCAAGAAACACCAACAAGCCTAGGGAACTCTCATTTTGAGGTTAAATTTCCACATTCAGCCATTTTAACTACTTGTTTGGCATGTCCTACTCAAGGTTAGAGTGGTGACATTTGAAACATGAGAGAATTTCAAATATTTGCTATTCTGGTTCTACACACAGGGCCTGAGGCAAGCTGGGACATTCCACAATATTATGAGATACTAGAACATGCTGTTGTGAGCTGGAATCTCATCTTACCTGAGAATAACTGCTCACCCAGTTGACGATGCTCCGGTTGTTGATACCAGTCCAACTCCTCCCACCAGCTGTTGCTATGTCATGGACCAAGACCCTGAACCCTCATCTCCAGAGGCTTCCTGGCTGCTTGTCCTCCAAACTGACTCTGGAGTTAAGAGCTTAGGAAAAGAACCCTATGATGGAAAGGTATCACCAGGGCTGGTTCTCCTGAAAGTTCTCAGGGTTCCTCCTTCCCATCCCACCCTGACATCTTTGGACCCTGAAAACCATGAGGGCATCACTCCTGCATCATCATAGCTAGAGGCTGCTGAAACAGGGCTGGGCAAAGCCTCAGTCAATGTAGAGCCAGAGCTTACCAGCTGAAATGCAGGTATCTTTCTACTTTAGTCTAGAACTGCTCTTACTGGAGCAACATAGAAAACTCTAGTCCCTAGGACAATTCTCCAGGACCACTCAGAGCTTTCCATGTTGCTACACTCTCCCCATCTTATTTCCCTGAGGAATTGGAGCTGAGCCCTGCTAAAGATCTAACCATAGCAGAAACCTGAAATGTAGGCTCTCTCACAGAACGTTATCTGAACCCAAGGTCTGAAACAACACATCTGGCTTGTATTCCAAAGCTGCTAAAAGACATTCAGCCCAAAGGTGGAATTCCATTTCCGAAAACCTTGTGGGAGTCACATTCCAGTGGTAGGTGGGACTGGAGATGAAAGAGACAGGGCCAAAAATGGCAGCACATGTTGGCTTAAAGTTCATTTATTTATTTATTAAAACATTTCTTTGCCACCCCATCGCAACAAAGCCTCAGGGCGGCTCACAACAATGAAATTATAACATTACATTTAAAACCTTTCCACCCCCCCACCCCAGTGCATCTCGGCAAACCCTATAAAATACAATCCTAAATTAAACAAACAAATTATAAACAATTAACTAAACGATTAAATAACTATACACAATTAAACTATAAACAAATTAACAAATTAACAATTAAAATACGATTTAAATAAAAAGGTCTTCACCTGGCGCCAAAAAACAAATAACGACGGTGCCAGGCGGACCTCTCTGGGGAGCGCATTCCATAATTGGGGCGCCACCGCCGAGAAAGCCCTCCTCCAAGTGCTCACCCACTTGATCTCCCTCACCGAGGGTTCCCGGCCTCTGTTGCTGATCTCAGAGGGTGGGAGGGCATATATGGGCGTAAGCATTCCATTAGGTATCCAGGTCCCAAGCCATTTAGGGCTTTATAGGTCAAAACCAACACCTTGAATTGGGTCTGGACTTCAATCGGGAGCCAATGAAGCTGACGGAGAACTGGGGTTATGTGAGCATAACGCCCAGTCCCTGTCAGCAACCTGGCAGCTCTATTCTGCACCAATTGAAGTATCCGGACTGTCTTCAAGGGCAGCCCCACGTAGAGCACGTTACAGAAATCTAGTCGGGAAGTCACCAGCGCGTGTGTCACTGTCGCCAGGCAGTCGTAGTCCAGGAAGGGACACAGCTGATGTATCAGCCGAAGCTGTAGGAAAGCACTCCTTGCCGCTGCCGCCACCTGGGCATGTAATGACAGTTCCGGGTCGAGGAGCACTCCCAAGCTGCTTCATACTGCCTTCCAATAACTAATCCTTATAAGAGGCATTTCAACCCTTTAGAATGGAAGAAGAACAAAACGAAGGGTAGGAAACCACCAAATGTTCAGTGGTTGGATCCTCTGGGGAATCCAGTGGACCAGACTGGGACTCTGGATAGGCCCTGCATGTAAGAAAGAAAAGAAGCTAGGCTGCAGTCCTCATATCACTATGGCAGGGGTGAGCGTAGCGTAGATACAATAGAATATTGTACTTGGCACAAGGAGATCAACCCCTGAAATTCAGCTGGGGAGCAATCCGATGGCCACTGGACAGAGTTGAGGTGGCCATAAGAGAATCTGGAGTCCCAGCTCTGACTTTAGGAATGTGCTTCAAGGTCAGATCTGGGACTCCAAATTCAGAGCACCCTCCCTCTGCTTTCGCATCTGTCACAGAAAGAGCCATGCTGCCTGCAGCCCTGAGGTCACAAGGCTTTGAGGTGGTGATGGGGCAGGGAAGAAATGAGGCATGTGCTGCCAGCTTACATAGTATCCTGACACTGTATCAGACTCTCCTCACACTGCTTGCAAATTTGGAGAAACTAATATTTCTCAGCCTAAATTCAAATCAAAGATCTATTGTGACAGTAAGATGGGGACAGTCACTTCCTTTTCCTTTTTATATCATGTCTATCAGATGGTGAACCTGTGATCAGGGACTGGTTTATCTTTTAATCTCTCTGCATCACTTTGGGGGAAAAGGTGCATCATTCATCCATTCATTTATTATATTTCTATACTGCCCATTAGCTGAAGCACTCTAGGCAATTTATAAAACAATGCTTAAACCCATAAGAACTGGCATGGTATGGTAAAACATAATATAAAACCGTAAGTAAAAAACAACAGCAGCAGCAGCAACCAATATAGTAACCCAAATATTATTTTTTCTTATTATTTTCTTTCTAATCTTTTTGGTGGAAACAGGGAATACAACAATGTGCAAGAACAACTACTGCTACTTCAGCTAAGCATTCCAGTGTCTACATTCTGGATCCAAGCTGATTTTTCTTTAAAAAAGAGAAATCAGGTTCCTTCCAGAGCAGGCAGTGTCCTGTACCAGATACAATAATCTCCTTCATTGCTCTGGTGTACTGTTGTATTATATTTTAAGTAGTTATATAGGCTCCGTGTTGACCTGAGAAAAGTTAATGCAGACCATTATAGGAGGACAGGCCTGCCGCCGTCAGCTTTCCATCCCCTGTCAGGCCTCAATATCATGTCAACCCATTGTCCCGGATATTCATTTAAATGGAAAGATGCAGGTTATTTCCCCTGGGCACCTCAGCACAATCTGTGGCCATTGCCTGACAGGTAAATATGCATTAAAATGCCATTCTCCATCTATACTTTACCCAGCTTAAAACAGTATTTTTATTTAGTTAGTTAGTTGGTTTCTATACTGCACATTAACCAAAAGCAGTGCCTCTTGCTATAATATCTGAGCAGTTTTAAAAAGCAACCATATTTACTCTCATCTATACTCATGTGTGAAACTAATTTTATTTGCCATCCTGCATGAGTGACAAACCAAGATCCAGAAAAACTCAGGGCTCACCCCACACCTTTAGGATGGCCAAGTTACCAGTGCAGCACTGGGCTCTTGGTGCCTTGAAAGGTTTCCAGCTTAAGAAGTAATTTGAAATAACAAAGTAAATAAATAAAATAGAAACACTTTTTGTCAGGTAACAAGTACTGGTCTTTGTAAAGCCAGTAAATCCAACATGCATCCGGGCTGCACTCACCTATATCCAACTGTCAAATAGCTCCGACCAGGAAGCATCTCAGAAAGCAAAGGATTGTCTTTGCAGGTGGTTTACTCTAGAGTAAGTGCACATGGCCCCAATTCTGACTGGGCCACAGTGTTCCAGGAGAAGAGGGCTAAACCTTCCTCTCCACACACCATTTCCCTCTGAAATCCCCCTCCTCATGGGAGGGAATGCAAAAAGCACTTTTTTCTTTATACTCTCCTGGGGTGGGGTGGGGTGGGGTGGGGTGGGGGGTATGATATAAGGGGAGAACATGGTGGGGAGGTTTATTCCTTCCCTCCCAAATTGTCATGGCCCTGATCTAAATGATACAGCTCCACTTACATTGAAGTAAAACAAAAGGCAAAGCATTGGCACAGTATGTAGTTTGGCCCTTGGGTGCTGTACTGGATGGCACAATGAAAAGGAGAAGATTCTGGATTCACATGAAAGACACTACATTCAGTTTCAGCAGTTTATTGTCAGGACACCCCAGGAATACCTCTCTATCAGAAAAAAACAGCAGCACTGTCAGGTAACCAGTATACCAAATTGGCTATGAACTTCCAAAGCATAGACAGAGTTTTTTAAAGTCATGGGTCATGTACACAGTTTCAGGGCAGTGATGAGATTCTGAATGGATGAGAAGGTGAGGACAATGGGGAATTAATACAGAAACATTGAGAAATCATTTTAGGCACCAGGAAAAGCATCATGACCCATCAGAGGCTTGAGTAACAGAGAACAAATAAAGCAATCAGGAGTTACAGAAATCTAACAGGTTTCAATGTTTTGGTTTTTAGAATCAGAGATAGAAAATTCCTTAAGACAAAGCATGAGCTGACTGGGTATTTTAACTTTGCAAAGGAAGCGCAGCTTCCCTGAGCTTTCAGCAGTGTTTCAATTCTGTTTTGGCTGGACAATCAGGAGTTGAGAGCAGGTGGATCATTTGCATAGCTCAGGGCTGAACTAGAAAGGAAAAATCCTACAGATGGGGGCAAGGAGAGGACAGGCAAAGCTCTCCATATTTGAATGTATAAAATGTAAAACTTATTAGGGCAACTCCAAAAAATCATACAGATGTTAGAAGGCCATCAGGTCCAGTCCCCTGCTCATTGCAGGACTTAAGTCACCCAACCAGATTCTAACCAGGCCTGACCCTGCTTAGCTTTCAAAATTAGGCAGAATCAGACATTTCAGGCTCTATAAAAGGTTGGCTCATGGGTCAGCATCCACCTCCAATATAGAAAAGAACTTCCTAGCAGACCATACCTCATGGTGATGAAGCTGGATTTTCTGCCTCAGAAACCAACATAACCTGGGTTAAACACAACAGCTCAACTGATGTGAATCTTCATCACATATATGCAGATTATGCAGCAGCAAAAGGAGCATGAGCCTCCCTAAGAGGAGAGCAGGTATGCAATCCACACCTGACATGCAAGATTTCCCATTAAGTCAGACTCAGACGTAAATGGCAATTGAAAAATCAAATTCATGTGTGGTCAGTGGCTATTTATAGACTCATTGAACAGTCACTTCTTTACAAGGTAAGAGGCATGTATTAAAAGAGTGAGTTGGGATGTTAGCATTGATAGGCTTTGTAATACTTTGTTTATGCTTTTATGTCTTCCCCAAATGGCCCACCACTTCCTGTACAAGGTACCATTAACTCATGAATCCCATTGCTGTAAGATTTTGCAAAGTCCAACTGTATTTTATTTTTTAAGGGATTAAACAAATTCATAGATAATTAGGACATTAATCTTACATGTCAGGCATTCTGTGGGACTGGCAGAACGTGTGAGTGACCTACCAAGGGCAGGTGACTCCATAATTACCCTATGGGTATTTGAATAAATTTCCTGGAAACATTCATTTTGGGCTCGTTCCAGAATTCCCACACTGAGATGAGGCAATAGTTGCTCTGATCTGGAGAAGCTCTTAAATTTTATTGTTGCATCTGCCCTCAGATAGGGAAGATGTCCTTCAGGTACCCAGCATTACTCCCAGACACCCCACAAAGTTCATGAAATCACGCAAGAAATGAGTGGAAATTGATCTGCACGGCGTGCGACCTTGTAATGCCAGCAGAAGCGAAGCTGCCTCTTTGTGTATTGAGGAAGGCATAACTCAGCCTCTTGCTTTTCATTAACTTCTTCAGTGCAGTAGGTAAATTCTCACAACTACGCTAGAAATCTCCTCCTGGGCTTCAGTTTGAGCTCCCCATCTTGGTTACCGTGCAATTCTTCTCAACAATGTATTCTCCATTGACTCATCCAATCTGAAGTTTCTAAAAAATCTGCCAGCACTCCGTTACACGACAGTTTGCACAGACCTACCCCAGCCCCCAAACACACATACCTCTCTCGCTGCTTTCCTTTTTTACTGTCACTCAGTATGAAGTTTCGTTCAGTGCAGGCTTGAAAATCTTGTATATTCTGAACCAGGACAGAAAGCTCAGTGGAATGTTTTCACTAGGAGTGTCACCTGTTTGCCTTTTATGAAATGGGAGTTTTTGTTGTGGTTTGTGGGGATAAAATGGAGGTTCAGCTTTATGGACACATACTCCACCTCTGTCTTGTACTCAGTTTCTTGCCAAGTTGCTTTCTCCTGAGTTTCATCAGTTTACTTTCTGTGAAAAAGGGGCTGCAGCAGATAATTGTGGGTAAATAAAGGGTTTTATGTTTGGGAACTGAAGACTCCCTCTCTGCCTTTTGCTGAGATGCTGCAGCAAGTCACTTTTCATGTAGTCACACCAGTTTGTCTTCTGGGATATGAATGTTTTGTGAGTGGCCACACACAGTATGGCAGCCATTTTATGATTGGGCAGCTCCCCATGGCAGCCATTTTGTGAGAGCACTCACAAGATTCTCAGAATTCTAAATCTCAAACCTGCTGATAAAGGTTAAAGACCAATGCCTGACCTACTTTTGTCCTGTAGAACAACTGGCAGCAGCTGTCCGTGACCTCAAGTGGAAGAGCTTATAGCCCAACCCAGCTAACCAGGACATTTTGCATGCAAAGATGCCTCTAGATAGTAAAGCATTTAACTAACCCATGCTATACCCTGAAATGCTGGATCCTGCCTAATCTCTGAAGCTAAGCAGGGTCAGGTCTGGTTAGAATACGGATGGGTGACTTGAGAGCTGCACAGTGCAGGGGGTTGGACCCAATGGCCTTCTAGACCCCTTCCAGTGGTATGAGTCTCTCATCTTTGACATGTGGCAGGTCAACTACACCATGCTATTCAATTCAGCCTAATAAATGTATTTTGATGAAGTACTTAGAGATCCAAAGAACACAGTTCCAGGATTCCTGCAAAAGAAAAAAGGGGCTACTAAATTGAGTTATGATTTAAATTGGTTTAAATCTGCAAATATTTCCCAACTGTCAAGCAGGGAAATATCTCAATTCTGCTGTTATGAAATCTCTGAAGTTGTCACAAGTTCAGGCTTCATATGTGAAAAGTATCTAGGATATTGAATTAATTTAAATGCACATGGTGGGCATGTTGTGAGCGGAGCCAGCTGGAGCTGGGGGTCAGACTAGGTGGCCCGGGAGACCCCTTCTGATTCCCTCTGTTTCTATGTTTCTAAATGTATCTGGAAAGATTTATTTTAGCAAAACATACATTTTAATTAATTAATTAATTAATAATAGGCAGATTCCACTGTCAAATAAAATTAAATAATAATTTTATAATTGTTTGCCAAATATAGATTTTAACTTTATTTTTAAATCTATATACAAAATATTCAAATAGATCACATGCAAAGCACACACGGAGGTATATTATTTTTTCTTTTTTTCTTTTTTCTTTTATATGCCATCCCAATACTAAAAGTCTCTGGACAGCTTACAAAAACAGAAAAACAAAAAACAAAGCAATCATAACAATTATAAAAATATTACAACACGTTCTAAAATTATAAGAAAATCATGATGCAATCTTTCTATCTCTGGCTTCCCAGGGGCCATAAGATATGGCAATGTAAGAAAAGAAGAGGAGGCCTGCAGGACCACACCCAGAGTTCATCGGGTCCAGTGATCTGGCCACACAGTGGCTGGCCAGTCCGCCACAGGATCCCACAGGCAGAATCCCATAAGTGCTGCTGCACTTTCTCCCCTAATTTCCCCAGCAGCTGGTATGTACAAGTACATTGCCCCACCTCCATGAATTTGTTCAATCCTCTTTTACAAGTAAAGCCATCCAAATGGAAAGCTGCCTTGACAACTCATCAAAGTGAATTTAATACTGCCGTATGCTTCCTTTTGCCTGTCCTGAATCTCCTGCACCGTCAGCTACATGGGTTGACCCTGGGTTCTAATATTATGGGAGAGTAAGAAAAATGTATCCCACTCCACCTTCTCTGCCATGCCCAATGCTGTACAGCTGTTGGATTTCCTCCTCCAAAGGTGGAGAGAGTTTTCTGCCCTCAGAGATCTGGACTCCGATGCCCCTTCCCAGCTACCACAGAAACATCCACATCACATATCCACTCCACCACTGGTGTGCTGGTGGGGACAATATGATGTAGCAGTTAGAGCATTTGACTGAGACTTGTGAGATCTGAGTTCTAGTCCCCACTTAGCCAAGAAACAAGCTGTGTGACTTTGGACCAGTCACTGACTCTCAGCCTAATCTTCCTCACAGGGCTGTTGGGAGGATAAAATAGAGAGGAGGACTGAGTAAGTGACCTTGGGATGCTTGCAGGGAAAAAAGGAGGATATGACTATGCTAAATTATAATAATTTATAATAATTATAATTAGTTTAATTATACTAAAGAAAGGTACACTTGGGCTGGGGTTTGGGGTACTGGTGGAAGGCATGGGAGAAGTTGGGGAGGCCAGGAAACCACACCTCTCCTAGTTTCCAGCCTCTCAACAACACTATACTGGCATAGATGAATTCCCTCGATGGAAGAAAATCAGTTAAAAAGAAGAAATACCCTAGCAGGGAAGGAACAGGAAGGGGAGACTGCCCCTCCCTCACTGCTGCCCTCCTTGGATGTCTGGATATCTGGGAGCTTTTAGGTGGAAAGGTTAGGATGTTTGATATCCTGAGCTATACAGTGCAGTGTAGTAGTTAGAGGGTCATTGAGAATGCAGAGACCTGGGTTCTAATTCCTATTTAGTCAATCACTGTCTCCCAAACTAACCCACCTCACATTGGTGTTGTGAAGTTAAAATGGAGAGGGAGAATCATTTAACCCACTCTGAGTTCCTTGCAAGACAGAAAGAAAAGGCATATAATCAATGTTATAAACACATTATAGTAATAAAATTCAAAGTTCAGTAACACATTCGCAACGAGTTCAGATAATATTACATCCTTTCATTTTATTTATCCATACTGCATGCAGCTTCTGCTCAAGTCTATCATGGTGCATAACTCTCCCTATGAGCATCTGGGGTTAAGTTGGGGTTTCATCATCAGGAATGAGGTGGTCCCAATTGGGATTGCTCTTCTGAGCAAGTTGCCCCCATTCCCCCAGGTCTCCAGACGAAGATTTTTCAAATTGTTTCATGTACACTTTTAATACTTTTATGCCTCAAAAGGCAATTTGAGACTAAAACAAAAACAAAACCCCTCTCTCCACATTGATTATATGGTTAGTGTAGTTGACAGAAGAGGATTGTAACAAGATGTGGCAGTTTGTGGCTTACAACCATCATCTTGTTAGCACACTACATTACTGGCTAAGGAAGCAGAGTCAGGAGCTAACAGCAAACACCCTGATGGGTCTGTGCCTGCAGAGCTGCAAGGGAGGCATGGCTGCATCACCCAACCCAGGAGGCCAGCGTGAAGCCAGGGCCTTCCTTGCATCTGGTTCTGATTAGGACAGGCTTGGTCAGCACCCTCTGAGAGCAAACACCCCACCAAGTGCCCCTGAAGTTGTTCCCCCTCTTCCCACTACAACCTGCTTCTTCACCTGCCACTCGCCCGGCAATGGCAGTGGTGGGAAGGAGAAGCAGCAGCTGCCCAGACTTCCCTGCTCCTGGGCACTCTGCTTGTCCAGCAAGCAAGTGGCAGCCATGATGAGGAAGAAGAGGAGGAGGAGGAGCAAGAGCAGCTGGAGACAAAGGTGGGGAGGAGGGAAGGGGCCCATGGAGGGCATCTTGCCCAAGGGCCATCCAGATTCTGAAGGTAGTGCTGGTTGACAGGCAAACACATCTTGATCTTGAAAGATCGCTTGCATGAAGAGCCCCACCAGAGACCTGGAAGTATGGCTTGGCATCTAGGACTCCACAGAGGAAACGGAGGAAACGCTGAAATCCAGGGCCAGGACTGCAGCAAGAATTTCTGTTACTACTTCTGGGGCCAGGAGGGAGGCAGCCTGAGTCCCTGAGGCCACACAGAGTGCAAGGAAAAGAAGAGAGTAGCAATGGACCTCCATTTACTGCCTCAGGAGAGAGAATGCAAGTGAGGGCAGCTCCAGGAGGTTTCTCAGAGCAAGAACGATGCCTTCCTGGGTGTCTGCAGGAGCACCCGGGAAACTGGGAGCAGCTCCTTCCCCAGGCAAGCAAAATGATGATGACAAGGCTATCAAGTTCTGTTGTGTGACAGAGGAAGTCAGAGCATTAAGGCAGCAAGCAAGGAGAAACTGGCTAGTCCTTTGATGGGTTGCTTGCTTTGCTTTAACCTAGCAGTTTAAAGGGTAACCTGTCTCTGTACTTCTAATTAAAAGTTAAAGGTTGCATCTCATCTGGCTGCAGATCTTTTGTTAAAGTGCCCTGGGTTGAACCTATACCATCAGAAGCAAGCACCACTGAGTTCCCTGGTGCTTATTCCTAGGGGATTATGTATAAGATTGCTGTGAGACTTCATTTGCCTTTGGTTAGTTTTGGATATGAGAGTATTATGACAGAGCTTTTCACCTGAGTTAGTTCCTGTGAGTGAGTGAGTGTGTGTGTGTACATGCACATATATACGTGTTATGCCTTTGCTTTGATGAGGTATCCACTTTACATTAGCAGTTTAAAGGCTAACACTTCTCTGCAAGATTGTTCACATTGCTAATTAAAAGCTGAAGGTTACATTCCAGGTAGGGAGGACTGAGAATTTAATTTCATTGCAGTTTTGATGTGAACTTACTAAAGTCGGCTAAGCTGTCCATATTCAGGGCAAAAAAAAAATAAAAAATTAAGATTTCAAGAAATGGAATGTGTGAGAAACCAAAATGGACAAATTTGTCCATCCAAGCTGGGATGAACAAAGCAGCTTTACTCTGAAAAGTCAGCGTATGAATCTAAAAGTCAGCGTTTAGATTCAACCATCCTCAAACTGTTTATGACAGGCTGGTGTATCATGATCATCTCCATGTTGGGAATAACTGTACCTGTTGTATTAGCCCAGTTCAGTTCATTTTCAATTTGAATTTATCAAAATCAGCCAAATTCTTCATTTACTGGAGAGAGAGAACTTTAAATTTTAAAAAGCTGAATGTGGAAGGAAGCAAAACTGAGAGATTTGCCCTTCTCTAATTTAGACCAGTTGAAAATCTTTTGTGAAAATTCTTTGAAATTATGCACACAGAGGAAAGCAGCACCAAGTTCACTGGGCCTTACTTCCAGGTGGCTGCGCATGGGATGGCTGTGAGATTGTATCAGTCCTTTGTTTTTTCGATGTCTGAGTATAATATTCCCAGAGGCAGGATAAAAATGGGTCCTCCTTGAGGGCATGATTAGAAGGCTGTCATGATGGGTTCCCACATGTCAAAATTTACCTTCTCTCTCTCTCTCCTCTCCTCCTCTCTCTCTCTCTCTCTCTCTCTCTCTCACACACACACACACACACACACACACACCCGCATCCCACCACTGTAGGACTGTCCAATAAAAAGTCTCTCTGAATCCTTTTATCAGTTGGACTCAGACCTGTCCTACTGATTAATAAGCAACAAAAAGAGAGGATAGGAGGAGGGCACATGCTCCTGAGGCATGTGCAGTGGAGTCCATGTCACCTAGGGTGGGCCAGGTGTCCTACATCATACAGGACAGTCTCCCATGCTGGAGAGCTGTCAGAGGACAGTCCTATATTTGAAGGCCACCTGTCTTCGATGGGCTATACAGAAAGAACTGTAAGCGGGAAGACCAGGGAGCAGCCTTGATGTGCCCATGAATCAACAGCACCTGAACTGAAGGCTAAGCGGGCCCACAGATCACCTAGTGGTTGTAGCCTTCAGCACCATTGATTGATTGATTGATTGATTATAGCTTTCATGTACTGTTCTTTAGCATAAGATGTCAGCACTAGGAGGAGATGGGTTACATTTTGATATACACTTGAAGTTACTGTTTCTCAATGTGCACTGATGGATAGAAAGAAGCATATGCTAATATCATGCAAAGGAGCATCCTCTGTAGTCCTCTTTATTGAAGATGCATGCCTATTTGGTGGGAATGTGCAAGTGGCCACCCTAGTATTGTTCCTAACTTCCTTTCTGATGAAGTTAGCTGTGTGGTTGAGCACTCTGACCCCCGAGAAAGTGTTGTAGTTCCAGAGGAAAAGTGGTTGGGCAAAAGGTGCGCTGCTTCTGCATGAGAGATGCAGCAGAGTATTCAACAGCAGATTGATGTGAAGATGCTTTCTGCAATTAGTTTTCCTTTCTCTTCTTCCAGCTGGGATAAAAAGAACAATCCAGAGCCATGGAATAAATTGAGTCCAAATGACCAGTACAAGGTAGGTGAGTGCTTGCAGAGTTGATCACATTAGATCAAAGGAAAGAGAAAAGAAAAACGTGTGTGTGTGGGGGGGGGGGTTGCAAACACAGCCAGCTCCAGCGTTCAAGGGTCCCTTGGGCAAGGGACCCTCCTTTCCGAAGTGCCACTGCCCAGTCACCCCTCTTCTCCCTCTTGGCTCAGTCCACACAACTGCTCAGAAGAGGAGCATAAGGGGAGGGTGCTATGCCTTCCCCTCGCCTGTGACATTGCTTGCATGCTTGGAGGAGGCAGGTGAAGAGGCAGCATAACCAGAGAAGAGGAGGCCCCATAGAATACCTGTGACCCCCATCTGCACTGGGGTAGGTAGGCCTGCACAGGCAGCCAAGGGTGCCTACCCCAGCGGGTGCCAGGATGAATGCCAGGGTGGGGCCACACCTCTGGAAGACTTTATGGAAGTCCTTCAATGGGACAATCCAAATTGCCTCGTGCCATGGGAGCTTCAGGGGACAGAGAATGCAAGCAGTCATTCACCGAGAATCTTTGCTTCCTCAGTTCATGGCTGTCTCCATGGACTACAAAGACCTGAAGAAGGATCGGCCAGATTTCTGAGGGTGCCATGGCCAAGTCGTTCTCCAGCCCCTGCTGTTTTTGGACCACCAGCCTTGCCACTCTGTGCAGCTGCACCTTTTGCTCTCTTGCCAGCCTTTGAAGTGCCTCTCATGGCAACTGCACACACCAAGATGCCACCGCTGTGTCCTGCCTGCATCTGTCTGCTTTTGCTGGTGCCACACCAAAAAGAAAAAAAAATATCAGTCGCCCATCCAGCAGAAGCAAAGAAAACTATTAACCTATTCTTTTTCTGTGAAATGCATCTGTCTATTGCAGTAACAAACAGCCAATTTATTAAAGTGGCAGGCAAAAGAAAGAAAACAAACCCTTTGGGTCCTATCAAGGCATCTCAGTTCAGTATTTTCCAACCCCTTCCTGTGAATTGTCCTGACTTCCCACTTGTTGCATTTCCTGTCTCCCACGCTCTCATTTACCATTCCCACAGAGGAAACACAGCACCAGAAAGTAGATCCTAGCCTTAGCTAAAGCTGGTTTTAGGGAAGTTGCCAACCATAAGAGAGCTGAGTCCAAATTTGGAGGAGGTAGATGTGGTGGGGGGAGACCACAAGGTTTGTCACAGCAGGACTTGCAAGTGTCCTAGGACCAGCCTGGACATCATGAGCAGCTGACAGGGTTAGGTGGTGTGCCAATTTGTATGACTGGGAAAACACACTGCTGTGCTTATGGGTCAGAGTATGCATTATATGGGACATTTGAATAACGAAGGTATATGTGGATAAGCTGATGCTCTAGCATTTTTTGGGTGCATGTGCAGATGTTTGGGCACAACATCTCCGTGCATGTCTCCATACATGTATACCCACTGTGCATACACCGCATGCATCCTGTAAGCATTCATATAATTAGGATAAAGGAATGTGTGCAATAGTATTGAGCATATTTTGTGTGTACAGTCAGGCTTTCTTTTTCTTCTGTGCCAAGACCAATTAGGGCTTTGCCCCTGAAATCTGTTTTCTGTGCCAAGAAGCAGCCCTGGAATATGCTAAGTGGGAATAAGGAAGAGAGTTTCTTTGAGCAATTGCAGAGTGCCTTTGACATGCTGCTATCTAGCCACATGGGGTTCAGGAGAGAGGCTTGTGGAAAAGAGCAGAAATAGAAATCCCAGTTCCTACACTCACTCAAGGTATGTGCTGCATTAGCTCTTGGGTATATATACACACTGGGCTGGATCCAGACTTAGTAGACCTTTTGAATCCAATGGGATTTAAGCTACTAACACCTAACTTGCCCCACTGAGTTTAGTGGTTTCAATCAGGGTATGGCTAAGCCTGGATCCAACCTCCAGTCTTTTACATATGTCACATGCAATAATGCACTCACATACGTAGCACATAAGAATAGGCTTCTTGCTCCAGGCATCTATCTGGATGGGAAACCATGTATTTATGCATTTGAGTAGTGACGGTTTATTATTTATTTATTTATTTATTTATTGACAAATTTATATGCCGCCCCTTGCCACAAGCCTCGGGGCGGCTTACAACATCCAATAAATATTAAAAACATACACAATATTAAAAACTGGCCCATCTCAAGGTCTGAATTAAAACATACAAATACAGTATAAAAATAAATAATCAAAACTTAAACCTAAAATAATTTAACACTTAAAATATTGCTTGAATAAAAAGGTCTTCGCCTGGTGCCGAAAAGCAAATAAAGACGGCGCCAGGTGAGCCTCTCTGGGGAGCGCATTCCATAGATGGGGCGCCACCGCAGAGAAAGCCCTCCTCCGGGTGCTCATCCTCCTTATTTCTCTCACGGAGGGTTCCCGGAGGAGAGCATCAGCTGCTGATCGTAAGGGGCAAGAGGGCATATATGGTCGCAGGCGCTCCTTTAGGTAACCAGGACCCAAGCCGTTAAGGGCGTTATAAGTAAGAACCAACACCTTGAATTGGGCCCGGACTTCAATGGGAAGCCAGTGTAGCTGACGGAGAACTGGGGTGATATGAGAACCATGCCCAGTCCCCGTCAGCACCCTGGCAGCTCTGTTTTGCACCAATTGAAGTATCCGGACCGTCTTCAAGGGTAGCCCCACGTAGAGCGCATTACAGTAATCTAACTGGGAAGTCACCAACACATGAGTCACCGTCGCCAGGCAGTCGAACTCCAGGAAGGGACGCAGTTGGTGGATCAGCCGAAGCTGATGGAAAGTGCTCCTCAACTCTGCTGACACATGAGCTTCCAAGGTCAGCTCCGGGTCGAGGAGCACTCCCAGGCTGCGGACCCTGTCTCTCAGAGGGAGTGCAACCCCATTTAAGACTAGGGTCAGGTCCCCTACTCTGAAGCCCAACCCACCCACCAACAGGACCTCCATCTTGTCAGGATTGAGCCTCAGTTTATTGGACCTCATCAGCCCATTACCTCGGCCAGGCACCGGTTCAGCACAGCCACTGCCTCACCTGGATCAGTGGAGAACGAGAGGCAGAGCTGGGTATCATCAGCGTACTGATGATTCTGCAGCCCACACCTCCTGATGACCTCTCCCAGTGGTTTCATGTAGATGTTGAAGAGCAAAGGGGACAGAATGGAACCCTGCGGAACTCCATGGCAGAGCTGCCATGGCACAGAGCCATAGTCCCCCAGCACCACCTTCTGGAATCGGCCATTGAGGTAGGAGTGGAACCACTGCAAAGCAGTGCCTCCAACCCCCAACCCCACCAGTCTCTCCAGAAGGATACCATGGTCGATGGTATCGAAAGCCACTGAGAGGTCCAGGAGAACCAACAGGGACGCGCTCCCCCTGTCTCTCTCCCTGCACAGGTCATCATACAGGGCGACCAAGGCAGATTCAGTGCCGTACCTGGGTCTGAAGCCGGACTGAAATGGGTTCAGACGGTTGAAGCAGTAGTGCAGGACTGTAACTCCTTCGTAAGCTGCCTCTCTAGCCAAATCCATGAAATTGCTGAAATCTGTGTGTTTGTTACATCTGCATTCTGTTCTGCCCCCAGAGAATGTCAAGAGCTCCTTTAGCCTTAATCCAACTGGGTTAGCCTGAGAATAGCTTGCTAATGGCTATCCAGGCAGCTCCTTTGCTAAGCAGCTATTTGAATTCATCTAGCAAAGCCAGAATTGTCTGGTACCTACACCCTGCTGGAAACAAACTGAGCAGGTATTTATGTATCTGCATATGTGTGAAGGCAGAAACACAAACATTGTACAAGCTGCAAGTACACTGGGAACACGACTACAGCCTCTAGAAGAGAGATGGGGACCAGGTGCAGTTGGACTACAATCCCCCATCAGTTCTAGACAGCATAGGCAGGGCTGAAGGTTGATGGGAGTTACATTCTGACCAAATCTGAAGAGTCCTATGTCCGCCACCCTCACTTTAATAGGTACAAAGACTGGAGACAGACATGAATTAAGAGGCATGAAAATGGTTTGAGAGGCTTCCTTGCCCACTCTGAATGTAAGATCAGTCCCACCAACGCCTCTGCTTAAACTGGTGCTCTGGGTTTTTAAAGAATGCCAGAGCCTAAAAAACCTGTTTAGCAGAAGCAGCAGTGGGACACAAGCGCATCTCCTACAAGCACCCCTCTTTGGAGCTGCCTTCAGCTCTCTGTGGGAAAAAAAAGGAAGAAAAGCCATTGTCCACCTCCCATCTTGGCCATTGAGTTTGGCCAAGCACAAACACAGAGCAGATGGGAGACCAGGAGCAGGGGATGTGCCACAGACCAAGGAGCTGCTCAAAGGGCCCTGGATGCTGTCAGCTGCTGGAAGGCCCCTCCTGCTGCTAAGGAAGCAAGACCATGACGCAGATCTCTGGTTTCTTTGTCCTGAAGAGCAGCCATTGCGGGGCGGGGGCAGGGGTCTGGTTTTGATCAAAACAGCAATAGGAGGGGGATATTAGCCCTTCCCCCACCCCACAGAGACTGGCCCCTGGCCCCTCCAGAGCAGGCATTAGCCCCACTCAGAGGAAGAAATGCAGGCACGGTAAAAGGTCCATTCACCCCTCCCACAAAGCAGAGACAACGGCTCCCAACAGAACGGTTGCGAACCACCCAGAGAGCTCCAGCTATTCAGCAATAATAGGAATGAAATGAAATAATTTGGAAGGGGACGTTCTGATCAGGAAAGCAATGCAGAGGGGAAAGGTTGGAGAAGCCCTCCTCCTTTGCTGCTGCTCTGGTCCTAATTGCAACCCAGCTGCCCTTGCCTGTGGAAGGACAAAATGTCAGGAGACCTTCTGGCCTTAAGCAGGACTCACAAGCAAACTGGATCTGGCAAATGTTCTGTTTGCCTTCCCTATTTGAAACTGGAGTACTTGCATCTGGAGGGGCTTGGGGATAAAATTCCTGCTTAGCTGGTGCGTATATGCAGCACAGAATTCTCTGTTAGCGATGGACAGCAGGCGCTTCTGTGTGCAGTTTCATTGCTGGGGGTCATGGGTTTGCAACCCAGAGATACATCATATCCCCTTTTAACGCCTCTGCATCAGTACAAGGCGACACACTGTAGCCTCTTCAGCGTGTGGGTCATCCTTTCCACTGCACACAGGAATGAGCCGGAGTTTTTCTTTGTCACCCATCCTGCCCAGCAAGTGAGGAGCAGAGGGACAGGTGGGCAGACCCCAGGGATGAATGGAGAGGAGCCTGCGGCAGCAGTGAGAGCGGGTGGGCAGATCTCAGGTGGGTTCTGCCTTGCACTGTTTTGTGCATTGCCACCCGCTGGGGATGCAGCCAGCTTTGAACCCCCTTGCTCTGCAAAGTACGTCCAGGTTTTCTACCAATTTGGGATCCAGCTTCCCCTGTTGAACCATTCTGGATGTTTCCCTCACCCTCTGAAAGAGGGATGTCAGGATCTGAAGACCTCACGCACCCCCCAGTGACATGTTGATGAAGAGCCGTGTAGTTCACCCCACACACACTGGAAGGGCTGATATCAGAGCTGTGAGGAGTTGCTTGGATCAGAGCCTCGGCCATCGTGAGGGGCAGCTGGGAGCTCTGGAAGGCTCCACAAAAGGCTGGCCTGCGCTGCTCCACTTGGTCACAGCAATATGTTTGTGGTGGCTGCAGTGTGTTCATGGTAGCCTCGTCTTGACTCCTACCTCTGATTTGACCCTGGTTTGCAAGGTCCTGGATCCTTGCCTTCACCTCTGGTTCGGCTGTGCCTTCTGGCCCTAGTGCCACCTCTTGGTGGTATCTGACCCTTGTCTTCGCCTGGTCCTGCCTTTGCCTCTGGACCTGCCAGGTGGCATCTGACCTTAGCTTGTCCCTGCCTTTGCTCTGTCTCTGCTGCAGCACTCCAAGTTCTCCATCCTCCCTCGTCCTGGCACTGCAGCCACCGGCACCTGCCACTGTGCCCTGAACCTGACCGGCTGCTTCTAAGGTTTCTCTGCATCCTGCTTTACAGAGGGCAGTCCTCTTTTTGAACAGCTGTCCAGTCCAAAGCTGGTTTAACAATAAGGAACCACTGGAAGGAAGAGTAGGACCTTGAGGTTGCCCATCAGCAGTAGTACCCAGGCACATGGGCTTCCTGGTCATGATGGCACGTATTACATCTCTATTTGAGTTATCGTAACTATTGAATTGTCATCTAGCCACACAATGTGCAGTGTCCAATTGGTATGCAAATGGCTCTCCTTTTCTTTCCCCTCTCTCCTTGTTTGAGAGTGTGTACCTGGCCACCATAAGTATTTGGGGAGGGGACAGGAAGGGGCACCATTCAGCAAATCTTTGGTGGAGAGGAGTCATTCGCAGGCACCTCCTGCATCCCTCAACCTGTGATTTCCTGCAGTCTGCTGGGAAGAGATGACTGTTCTGCCTGGACTGTGGAGAGAAATGCAACATTCCCCATTCTGGGTGGCTGCCCCCCACTCTGCTCTCCCCCCACCCTGACAAAGCCACACAGGCCGGAGGCAAAATCCAATCGCGTTGAACAAATCCAATTTGCAGTAGCAGCTAATAGAGTTTGTTGCTGGTTTAAGCGATGGCAGCGTCAGAAACACTCTGAAAATCATCCAGGCCCCAGGCCGGGCAGAGAAAGAAGGAAGCAAGCTGGGTGCTGAGCCTTCCCCAGAGAGGGGTCTGGCAAAGCCCAGCCTAGTGTCCACCTTAGTCCTGGCTGGACTGCAGCAAAAATAGTGCTTTCTCCTAAAAGGAGAAAACACTCCACCACTGCCCAGCGATGACAAGGCATACTCAGTGGCTACAGCATACAGTTAGAGGAGGCAAGAACCTGAAAGTCAGGGACGGGGGATGAAACGGTGCGTGGCTGGGCTGACAAAGCCTGCACAGGAGCACTCCATGCTGCAACATTTTATTGCAGGTTCTGCTTGTTCTGGTATTCGTGTGCTTTCTGTTTCAGCTCTGGAGAAGATTGTTTCTCAGAAGCAGGAGAAGTCTAAGAAATGCTACTTTAACAGCAGTGAAAGAAGGTTTGAGTCATGGGTGAGAGCTGATAGGAGTAGCAGTCCAACCACATCTGGAAGGCCTGGCACACCCCATCCATCCATCCATCCATCCATCCATTCCTGTTCTGCTCTTCTACAGTCCTCACAGCTTTAACAAAAAACTGGCCCCCAAAACAGGGCGAGGCAGGAAGGCAGTGAGGCCAGGGGAACAGAAGTCACTGCACATTAAAGCAATCTTCCCCAATCTGGGGGTGCCCCCCTGACATGTTGGACTGCAGCAGCCACATTCCCCCTCAACCGACATGTTGCCTGGGGAATTCTGGGAGTTGCAGTCCCAACATCTGGAAGGCACCACCCTATCTTCTCAGTACATCTTCCGTGTATTGCAACTTACCAACCTTCCAAGGCATGGTTCTGTACTCCCAGGACCAAGGCTAACCACATCCCCTGCTGATCAGTGTCTTCGTTTGATCCTGAAATTTTGCCTCCCCATTTGCTTTGAGGATACTCACTGAAGGACCAGAATACGTGTATCTATTTGCTGCAGTCTCGGTATTATATTGCCAATTAAGATAAACATTGTTAACAGCTACATTTCTTGGATCGATGCTGCAATACAAAAAAGCAACCTGCAACAACAACACATTACCACCTCTCTTGTTTGTAAATCAAAAACCTTTGCAAACCCACACACTCTTATGTCAAAGCAGAGCTCCTAATAATGCTGTTGCAGACCTGAAATACCTTAGATCCTTGCAATGCTTTGGGTGCAGGTACAGATTGGACGTGTCCATGCAATAGGCCAGGCGCAGAACACAATCCTTTCTCCAAACCCAAAGTATGGTGGTGATAAGCAACTTCCTGTGACTTGGAGGCAATTGTAAGGAACTAAGGAACAGTGTTATGGTTGATCTTAGGAAGGCAAACTGGTGCATTCCAGAGGTTTTGGATTATTAGTCATGCTGGCTGGAGCTTCTAGGAGTTGTAGTTCAAAACACCTGGGGGACACCAGGTTGCCCATGGCGGGTTTAATTCATAAGCAATAGCATAGCGGAGAAAGAACTCTCTGGGATATTGCAGAGCTGATCTGCAGGACCAACAGCATAATGGACAAATTCTCCAGGCTCGCTCTAGCAAGTGAAAGAGGTAATAATGAGGCTTTCAAGTTCTACTAAAGTTTGTAGCAGATTAGTGTAGCAGTCCGGGAATTTGGAAAAGAACGAGAGGCTTGCTTTTCTTTTATGGGGTACCTACTTTATGCTAGCAGTTTAAAGGGTAACATTTCCTTGCAAGATTGTCTGCATTTGTAGTTTAAAGTCAAAGGTTGCATTGCAGCTGCTTGATGGTATTTTGCTAAAGCTCAGTGTATTTTACAAGCTGGACCTGTGCTGTTAGAAGTAAGCACCAGTGATTTCAGTGGTGCTTAGTGCCAGGTTATTATGCATTCGGTCACAGTGGGATTTTATTGCTAGTTGCCCGGCTTGGATATTTTACCATATTTTATTATGGTGTTTTCAAACCAGCATCTGAGTATAAATGGTGTGCCTGCGTTTGTATACACATGTGTGTACACACACAAACACACACACACTACACATTCCTAGGGTGTGAGTATGAAGTACCTTTTGGGATGCAGCTATAGAGTGGGGTAAGCACCTTGAGGCCTGTCAGATATTTTGGACTACAGCTCCCAGTATCCAAACATGACAAATGGTCAGAAATTCTGAGAATTGTAGTCCAACAGTCTGGAAGACGCCAGGATGCCTGCCTCTGCTGTAATATCATGCTGAGCGCCTGCCCTTCAAAATTCAGCATTGCACCACTGATAGTGAGCTACTGGGGCTGGTCACACGCAGCACTAAACCACCATGGGTTAATTTCCCTGCAAGGCTTCAAGGAGTGCAACAGGGTGCTTATTGCTGGCTGTGTCATAACCCAGGGTTTTGGCTGGTTTAAGAGGACAGGGAACCCTCCACTAGCTTGTTTTAACATTATTTGAGGGTTGTCTCCTCCCCAAACAACCTGCACTGCTGAGTTTGCATGAAATGATAAGCAGGGGCACCAAACACAGTGGCTCCTGCTGCTCCGCTACACAGTTCCCAGAGTCGGCTGTCCTGTCATGTGAACATGACGTGCGATCAGATGTGAATCTGAGTGCGATGAACTGTCCTGATGTCACAGAAGGTTGGGATAGGCATAATTCAGAGGACAGGGCTGCACTGCACAAATGCCATTTGTGTCCACTCCCCTGTCGCTAACTCTGCCAGTGGAGCAGTTTGGAGTGCCCCTTGCTTGCTCCCACTACCCAAATGGCCTCCAGTCTTGACCCATCATTCTTGAAGTACCCATTGGCGCTATCGAGGCATGATGCGAGAGAGGCCCTCCATTGCCCAGTGTAGCTTGGCAAACCTTGTGCGGAGCCTGCAGTCCTTTCATCCCTCCTCCTGCACCTGCCTTTCCATTGCCCATAAACAGGAGTTCAGACCCTAAGATACGTATATCCCAGCCCTTTAAAGCATTCAAAGCCAGCCACATCCAGTTCCAGTTCTTTGGCCACTCATAAGCAAAAGCATGAAGAGGAGGCTTTTCCCAACCTCCGTCACTTGCTTCTATGCATATATGGATTTCATTGAGCTCTCGTGGCTAATAGCCAAGGCTAGATCCATCCTACACACACATAAGAACGTTCTGCATGAATTAGCACATGGTGATCTTCTGCATAAGCCACAAAAGTTACAGGGCTTATTTACTTGCAGGATGTTGGATTTTATTCTAAAGTTAGCAATTTCTAGGCTTGCTGATTCATTGGAATTCCTCACCACCCAAAGGAGGGCAAATATGTCTATCTGTAGGATCATGCTTGCACCAAGATAGTGGAAAGTGATCTTTCACTGCTGTGAGACAATGACCTGATTCACACAATCAACATAAGAAACAGTAGCTTGTTCTGGGCTATGGCTAATGCTGGGCATGATTTGCATCATCACTGCATGGCTGCAGCCTATTGCATTATCCACATCCTGGCAATGTGGCTTGTTGGAGTGTTCATCAGTTCTCAAATAACCTGACCACAAGCCATGCTTTCCAGGTTCAACTGACAGGCAAAGGTACAGCCAGGCAGATGTTGGGCATACTGAACCACAGCACATGCTATGGCTTAGAACAAGCCAGGCTGGGTTTGTTTTTTGGGACGTGAACTGACCTAGTCTAAAACCACCCACTGCTCATCTTGCCACGGGTGCATTGAACAACCAAATTAAGCTAAAACCAAAGCACACCATCACAGCCAACTGTGGCAGAAGGAAACCCAACAAGAACAGCTGGAAGTTAAAGCTGGAACGATTTAAATGAGAAATAAGGCACCAATTGTCACCAGTGAGAGCAATTAATCATCAGGACAAGCTGCCAAGGGTGGGGGTGGAGTAGTGAAATAGAGTTCCCCATAACTTGCAGTTTCCAGTGAATTATGGACTCCCTCCATAAGCCACATACAAACGGAGCAGGCTGATTTAGTAATAAGCAGAAGGTATCAGAACACATGTAGGAGAAAGAAAGGGAGACTAGATGATATCAAAGGGATCATTTACTATTTAATTCTTAAGCCAAAAGCCAAGGAAGAGATCAGAGGAACAACACGGCAGGACTCTGCTGAAAGTCACTCCCAGCTACATGGGTCAAAAGCCTGCAATGTGTAATTTATTCCATATTTCATACACAGAATATACAAATCAAATCCACCACCCATGTTTATCTCCAGGGTGCAGGAAAAGCAGCCCAAGAAATGTCACCCTGGCAGCTGTCAAACCAATTCCGTTTGGGTAGCTGCACATCCACTCCATTTCCATTGTTTTCTTGTGCCATTCAGAGCCACGGCACACAGGAAGAGGCTCAGTCTTGGGAACCCAGCAGATCCCAACCTAGACACATGCTTTTCTAGAATATTATAAGGGAAATACACTCCCTCACACATCACATAATGAATACTTTTGTTTAAGATCATGTGTACACATACAGATGCAGTCAGGAATATGTCTGATCACCTCTATATGCATTGCATTCTTTTCTGTGCACCCTCAAGGATGAGGAAGAGCACTATTTACCATGTGGTAACTTGCCAAAGTGTGTGTAACCACCTGGCCAGGTGATCACCTGTGTAGTCTTGCTAAATGGTGAGAAAAAGCCGACCATGCTGTGGCACCTGACCAGTAATTTGGGAAACCTGATGACACCATTTGACAAGATCATAAGGGAGACAGCTTGCCAAGTTTTGCTCTTAAAACTAGCCTAAACATCTCTCTAATGTATCTATAGAAATACCTTTAAGAAAATAATAAGCATGTCTTTCTGCACTGTAGCACCAAGACTGTGAAACCTAGACAGTTGATACTTGCTAAGCATACTAAGGGAACCCTAGGAATTTGCAGTATTCTTTTAAAAAGCATAGTTCAATTCTATTTACCGTATTTTTTGCTCTATAAGACTCACTTTTTTCCCCCTCAAAAGTAAGGGGAAATGTCTGTGCGTCTTATAGAGCGAATATGTGTGTGCAGTAAGTCTGTCAGATGTGCAGCCCATGGGGAAGTGATGGGGAATGTGCCTGTGATTATGTGCCCATTTGATTCAGAATATTTTTTTTCTTGTTTTCCTCCTCTAAAAACTAGGTGCGTCTTATGGTCAGGTGCGTCTTATAGAGCGAAAAATACGGTATGTGTTTGGAGCCTGCAGTACCATTCTCAGTCACTAGGGGGAAGAATTCCCAAACAAGCAAAGAGTTTCATAATACAGTTAGAAGGCAGGGAATATTATAGGGTCAAGAAATAGTTGCATACACCTGCCATCAGCTATGGGGCAGCCCTTCATTGGGGGAATGGGTGGACAAACCCGTTATAAGGATGCACCAATGCAGAGGCTCTGGCCAAAGGTGCCAACAGGTATGGCTTCACTTGGATAGGAAGGGCATAATGAACCCAGCCCTAGTGGCTGCATAACTTTGCTTGAAGGCTTTGCCGATCACATTAAGGGCTACTCTGATGTGAAACGTCAGTAAGAAGGGCTTGCCCATGAGTCATTTTCACATAATACTCCTAGCAAACTGACACGGTGTGCAGCACTACGTAAAGCAGCCCCGAAAGTGTCCTAACAAGCCCATTTTCACCAGATACTGGAAAATTTGCAGACATTGAAGCTTTGGTGCTTTTTGGGAGCATGCACACAACCACTTCAGTCAGTCACGTTTCCTTCACTTTGCCAAAGGCAGGGGAGGGGGCACCAAACCCAACCTTGCATCCTTGGTTGGGCCATGTGTTCAGAGGTGTTAAGGCTCTGACAGTGCAGTCATATTTGCATATTTACTCAGAAGAAAGCCCAACTGACTTCAGTGGGGTGTACTCTTGCATAAGCATCCCTAGCAGTTGCAACCTAAGCCTTTAACTGAAGCAACTCTCTGTGAGCATGGTCAAAGATCGCATGGCCTCTAAAACCCAAGGGTCCCATGCAGCCACCACAGCCAATGGCCATAGGCAGCTTTATCTTGCATGAGTTTGCCCAACCCCCTTCATGAGGCTCAGGTGGTTTTAAAAGAGGGTGGAATGGCAGACAGGGCCACCAATGGCTCCTAGTCATGGAGGTGATCATCTGCCTCTACACTCTGAACACCAGCTGCTGGAAGAGAAGAGCAGGAGCTGATCATCACATTAGTCTCCTGCTTTTGGTCATCCTAGTGAGGCATCTGATTGGCCACTGTAGAAAACAGGATACATGAACAGAAAGGCCTTTGGTCCAATTCTGAAGGGCAACCTGTTGGTCTGCAGAGGCATTTGGACCGCAATTCCCAGAATTCCCATCCAGCAGGGCCACTGACTGGGAATTCTGGGTGTTGCAGTCCAAATGTGTCTAGAAGGGACAACTTTGGGGAAGGTGGCTGTAGGGTTTCTCTTACGTTCTGGAAGGAATTATTCCATTTACAGTTGTGTGATATTTAGATGCATACCTTCACAAACAGGGGTTGTATGCACAGCTGTACACATTTATATCTCTACACAAATATTCAGGCAAGACATGGTTCCTAATGTTAGTCCCACTTAGTGTAGCCTCATGGAAATGAATGGAACTAACACGGAAGGCAAGCCATTAGATACAGCCCGGCATACCTCTGCAGGTATGCATGACTGCCTACAGGTGTGCATGGCAAAGCACCCGAAGCAACATCAGAAGACAGGCTCAAAATGTTCTGCACTTTGGTTCAGTCAAGGGAACAAGGCGAAGCAGTTTAATTCCTCCAATCAATCTTGCATTATGAGCAGACAAATATATTACACGTGTAATGCGGCTCAGAGACTAGTCCTGCTATAAAACGCAAGGAAGTCAGTTGTCTCAGTCACTCTAAAATCAATCTTGGTAGGAGCAAAAGGCACCCATCTGGAAAAAGGGGCCCCACTGCCTGGCTCTCTGAGGCAGGGCTACAAGGACCAGAAGCACCTGCCCTGGCCACCTGGGTGTCATTACTAGCCAATCTCTACTTGGACAGAATCTCAACGTTTGTCAAAGCCAGGCATGGGGAAGGCACGGGCAAAGGTCTCCACTTGCTGCCGGAGGTCTGATAGTCTCTGCTTCATCTCTGGGTCTTCCAGCAAAAAAGATTTGAAATCCTGGAGCTTTGCTGTGGGAGAAAGGGAAGGAGGAGGATCAACAGGGCAAACACATTGGGTAAACTGCGGCACAGAGAGAAGCCCCACGTATCCAAGAGTGTGCTCTGCTCAGAATTAGGCATTACTTCTCATTCTGTGAATCCCTCTCCCACACCCATTTCCCATCCATAACCAGAGTTACAGCATAGGACTTGGCTGCCCAGCACCACCTTCTGCTCATGTCCCCTGGATTTAAGCTGGATCAGCTATGCTGACTGAAGTGGGCTCCCACACCTCTTGCAGTGGGCCCTCCATCCCCCTGGAAGTGCTACAGAGTCAGAAGAATCTGCTGAATGGAGTGAGCTGTGGTGTGGGGGAAGAGTGGATTGCCCAAGGACATGTGGAAGGCCATCCTCTTGCAGAAGGTCGCCTCTTAGTCACAGAAGGCAGATCCTGGACCCAACCTCATGTATTGACTCTCCCCCTCGCAGAAGTGGGGCCAAACTTGAGACATTTGGGGCACCAGTAATGCTCCTTCAATCCACTTTCACACTGGCAGGGGGGATCTTCACTTGCGAAATGTCTGTATGTTAAAGCACAGAGCAGGGCCCTTGGAAAAGGTGGGAACCCAGCCTGCAGGTGGTGCTTTGCCGCCTGATGGGTCACAGTCGAACTAAGGAATTCCATCCGTGAGAATTCAACAAGGCATGGAATGAGTCTGTCACACCAGGACAGCCCATTGAGGTGCCAGATTTGTAGCTGGCACCGTTTCCACTATACCTTGCTGACTTCCGACAAAATATAGCCAAACATGCTCAAAGGGAGCAGGTGCAAAGATTCAGCCATTGCATCGTGCTAGCTCTTCCTAACGCAACAACGACTTACAAGTTTTCTTTTTGACATCCAGTCCAATCTGGATTCCTTTATCAATGAACTCCACCACCTTGTGGAAGTCAGCTTCCCGGAACTGTCGGGAGGTAAGTGCAGGTGCGCCTAGAGGGAAATTGAAGAGAACCAGATTAGAGGGTTGTTCTTGTTATCCAAACCCCCAAATTACCCTTTTTTGTAACACTGAAACTTGTAAAATGTAACATATAAAATGCAACAAAAATTACAAACAGGCAGTCTAAACACTGCTGTAATAATGAATTTTCCAGATCAATCTCTAGAAAGGGTCTACCAACCTTAGATTTGCCTACAGGAGACACCAGAAAGTGAAGGGAAGTTCAGCATCACAATCCCATGTGTGTGATACATCCTGCTGTTCGGGTGGGGATGCAGAAGAGGGAAATTCAGCAGCTGCAAGTAACACCTGCTCAGGTGTTATTCCCTCTTCTGCTCAGCGAAGAAAGATGGGGGAACCCTGTCCTGCCCAGCCTTTGTGGTTTGGAAAAGAATGCAGCCCTAAACATGCACTAAATTCTATTACAGCCCTCCCCAACCTGCTGCCCTCCAGGTGTTCAGCCAGCAATTCCCATCAGGTTCAGCCAGCATGGACAATGGTCAATTATGCTGTGATCCAAAAAAATATGGGGGAGGGGCACAAGGTTGGAGAAGGCTGATGTATATATTCTGCAAGAAAAAAGAATAAAATAATGTTGGCCCAAGGAACCAAAAGAACTATAGAAAACTTGCAAGTGAACTGCATATTAAGCTGTTTTTTATTTAGTTGCTTACTCTGCTTAAATGTATTCTACTTGTGGGGAGAGGCAAAGGCAATCAAAATTGTGTTCCCACTCTGTCTTCTGAGATACTTTCAAAACTTGCAGCTTTATGGGCTAGAAAAATGCTTTTTAAAACATGAAAACTAAGATTCTCAGCAAGCTGAATTCTGGACTCTGTGCTAACTTGAAGTGTTATATTCATGGAAAATATGCAGTGTACCTCTTTCCAAATTTCTGTAAATTTCCTTATCTTTTTTTTTCTGCCTCACAGTCCTGGGCAAAAAATAACTGATAACACTTAAAAAACAGAGCTGGGAATAATTTGTATTTTCTTGGCATAGACTCGGGATCAACCTCAGTGTAGATAAGATATGACCACAAAGCTCTGAAACACATAGACCTTTTAAAATTATTTTGCAATAACCTGTTCTTACCAAGACGCAAGCCGCCAGGTGTCAACGCGCTCTTGTCTCCAGGACAGGTGTTCTTGTTAGCAGTTATGGAAACAAGTTCCAAGACCCGTTCAGCCCGGGCCCCATCAATGCCCTTTGGTCGCAAGTCCACAAGCAACAGGTGGTTATCAGTGCCTCCTAATGAGAGAGAGAGAGAGAGAGAGAGGAGGGAGGGAGGTGTCTTTTCCTTGTAGCCTTCCCAACTCACCGCCATCCTCTCGCGTTCAACCATTATACAGACAACAAAGACATTGCTGTCAACGTAACTAAAACTGCTCTACTGTTGGATTAAACCTGCCCTGAGAGCCTTTTCGTCTAAGCGGACAGAATAGAAATTCAATAAACAAACAATAAATAATTAAACTTGAAGGTCTTTTCAGCCCAGCACTCCACCCTTGCCTAGGCCACTTGACCCTGGCTAACATGGGTTAGCAGCTTCATTCTCTATGAATTGATCTAACTCCTCATCCTAGTAACTGGCTCGGCCCACCCAGCACATCTTGAGACAATTTATTCCTTGGAGTAACTGTAAGTTGCCTGAAGAGGTAGTTCTGATAGCCATCCTGATCCTGCTGCTATTCAGTTTCATGAAAAACAAGGTATGTCACCACATGCTATGTATTAAGTGAATGTTTATTTGACACAGTGTTCTGTATTATCTTTTTTGAATCTCTAAGTTGGAGATCTCATCTTAATTGAAATCATCCTTGGCTGCAAAGGGATTTGAATCAGCACTCCATCTACTGATCACATTGTGTTTCAAACTTTTCACTCCACCTAGCCCCAGTGACATGTCTCCGCTAACAGCTGCTGACCTTCACATCTCCACTCTGCACAGCCCACTAGACCCAGCTACCCCTATCCCAAGATCCACCTTTGCCCTGCATTGCAGGAAAGGCTACAACACAAAACAAAAGCACATGATCGGTAGAGGCAAACAACGCTGTACCATTTCAGACTGCAGGTGGGGAAGCACATGATTTAAAATAAAAATTCCCTACATATACAATAAGACCAAATGGTCACAAGAAGTCCAGCCTAGAATTCTTCCCTCCATTATACTAATTTCTGCATATGCTGGGGGGTTTCAATACAGAGGGGCAATAAAAGATGCCCGTACCTGCCTGCCATCAAAACTTATACAGTCCTGCAAAAGAGGCTTCACATTACGTATTTCAGCTCAGAAGCGTGAGATCATCCTCGCCCTACCTGAAACCAGAGTGTATCCTCGCTGCAGCAGCGCCTCCGCCATGGCCTTGGCGTTCTTGAGCACCTGCTGGCAATACTCCTGGAACATGGGCGAGTTGGCCTGCGACAGAAGAACGGATACTAAATGTCACAGGAGCAGCAATGCTCCAACACCCTTCTGGGGCATGAGGAGGAGGCAGGGACAGCACCACTGGTCCCACCCCATGCCCACAGAACCAAACAATTAAGCCCCAAAGGTTGGCTTTCGACGGGTGCAGAATATAAAAATCCACCGATGCAATACGAGCACGGGATTTCATTCCTGGAACAGTTCAGTGCAATCGTAAGTACCATAACTCAAACTACCATTCTCTAAAAGTCTCCAAAATTACTTCTTCCTGGAAGCACACTAGAGCCCCCAGGTCAGATCACACGGAGGATTCACCAGTGCAACAAGTGAGTGGTAGTTGAATCCCGGGCACTTGCAATCCATGCTCTGGTGATGGGCAGTAGCGTGCCTGACCTCTTCTGGATCATTCTGCACCCTGGCTCAGAAATGCCTGCAGGTACAGCTAGAGCAGGGGTTGGCAACCCACGGCTCCGGAGCTGCATGTGGCTCTTGAACCCCTCTGCTGCAGCTCCATCGCTCAAAACACACGCTGGCACAGCCACTGATCTACTCGAAGCTCCACTCAGAAATGCAGTGCCAGCTAGTTAAGTAAAGTGCTGCATTCCTCTGCTAAACAAGCTTCCTGCAGGCTCTCATGTTACAGGAAAAGCTGCTAAAAAGATTCTCTTTGTCCCAAAGTAATCTCCTTCATCTGAATGTTAAAAGCTGTGCTTGGGACCTGTCACAATCCACATCACTTGACTGTTTATCTGCTAATCAGTCACTAAACACACCTATATCTGCCAGCACTGATTTACTGAGCTCCACCCCCCCCCCCCCGCCTCCAACCATGGATAAATCCAAAGAAAAGAAAAGTTTCTGAAGAAAACCAAATGTTTAATGGTAAATGGGTAGATTCGTTTGCTTTTACTGCTGATGAACTTATGGGGTTTGCTGTTTAATGCATGCAGCCCTTTAGCACTGACTTTGACTCTGCAGGAAGCTGTTCTCCTATTCAAAATAGATGAAAGGAGTCCTACTAGTTTATAATGTAAGATTAAAAATAACAGTTTTTAGTGACTGAACAAGAACTACAACTAAATCATAATGAAGATATAGATCTACTTCTTTGTTTTAAGAAGATTCTTAAAAAAATTCCAGCAACATTATTACATTGGGAGAGGGATGTTTGTTCAATATTTCACCACGTGATAAAAGGATGAGGGCACACAGAAGCAGACGGCATGTTTGGTTTGCTGCTAGTGGATAATATAAGTTCGGCTTTTTATTTCATAAATACGAGGAGGACTCAGATAGACATTGAGTATTTTATTTGAAAGTAACTTTCAACCCAGTGTCTTTTTTTCGGAGTTCAAAATGTTTTTGTTGCATGCAGAAATAAAAATTTGTTTTCTCTGTAGCAGTTCATTGATTTCATAAATGAAACACACTATAGTTTTTTTATACATAGCATAAAGGTAAAAAACGATATATGCAGTGCTATCTTCATTTTAGATGTCAAAAGGGTTTTGCGACTCCTGGTGTTTTCTTTTCTGTGGGAAATGGATCCAAATGGCTCTTTGAGTGTTAAAGGTTGCCGACCCCTGAGCTAGATCATTTGGCTTGATTAGGATAAGAGCAGGCAGAACCAGCCTGGATGAGAGGAGCAGAACATAGGAAACCGCCTGAGACCAAGTCACGGTCTATTTGTTGTGGGCATGTCTCCTCCCTTTCCCTTTCCAGCAGATCAGTGCCAAAGGCTTCTAAGTACAGTCCTTTATTAAGCTAGGCTGACCAGCCTGCACTTGTTTTTCAATAGAGAATGATTAATTAAAAATGGTTAACAAATAGCATCTATCAAAGTAGTGATCTCACTGGTTGGCAGAGTTAGCTCTTTCCCACATTGGGAGTTGATTCCAAACTGAATCCCCTTCCTCTCTTTCCCTCCTCAGGGATTGGGGCCAGAATGCTGGAATGTTGGACATTACTTAACTGTTTGGCTTGATGACGAACCACCGGACTGATGAACTCGCACCTCTCCTCCTTGGACCCTCAGTGTTCTGCAAATGGCTCCTCCCAAACCACAGCGGACTGGCTCTCACCAGTCGCTCAGCCAACCTCACTCATTAACCTTGGCATTTCGGTAATGCTTGCCAAGCCCTCTTCTGCTTCATCTAGTGTACCTTCAGAGTTTGCACTTTCTAGCTTGGAATGCTGCATTCTGAAAGAAGGTGGAGGCTCTGAGAAAGGCTCTTGCCCAGCCTGTCAACAAGCCTTCTTGCAGGGACTACTGGGATCCTGAGGGCCTAAGAGACCATGATGTTTTCATTCCCAATCAGCAAAGGAGTGGGGGAAGCCAAACAAGTAATTGGTTAAACCTCCCTCACACTCACACACACCCCTTATTCCAGCTGCCTGACCCACCTGTTTCAGCGCTACCGCGACAGCAGCAATGGCATGGTTATGGGGCCCTCCCTGCAGAGAAGGGAAGACGGCAAAGTTGATCTTTTCCTCCAGGTTGTACAGAATCTCCTTGCCGGTCTTCTTGTCCACAGAACAGACCCCTTTGCGGTAGAAGATCAGCCCAGACCTGGGTGTGACAAAGGGGTGCAGGCATCATGCCTCCCATCTCTGAAGGGGCAGAGACTGCGTAAGAATGGTAAAAACACAAGTTCTGCAACCTGCACCAGCCTTTTCTTGAAGCCTCCAGATATGTTGGGACTACAGCTGTCACACCACAGCCATTAATGATGGAGGATGATGGGAGCTGTAATCCAGCACACTGGGAGAATGCAAGGTTGGAAAAGGGTGACCTAGAAGGTACAAGAAACGGATGAACATAGGAAACAGCCATATTGTTCTTTGCTATGAAATTTATGCCCTGCCTTTCTCGTGCAAACCTTACAAAATCCTCATCCTCTCCACTGTATCCTCACAACAGCCCTGGAGGTAGGCTAAGCTGAAACTCGAGGATTAACCCAAAATCACTCAGCAAGCTTGATGGGCGAGTGGGGACTAGAGCCAAGTCTCAGTCCAGCACTCTGGCCACTGTATCCACAGCTCTTTACATGCCTCACCACGGGGCCATCATCCTACCTGGCATGTGGGAAGTCTGCCCCTCCGGATGTTGCTGGACTTCAACTCCCATCATCCCTGACTGCCAACTCTGCTACCCTGATCAGGCTTACCTCGCTCCACGTAGCGTTTTGTGAGTCGTGCTGGTCACCACATCGGCATGGTCAAATGGTGATGGGATGACTTTGGCCGCCACCAGGCCGCTGATGTGGGCCATGTCGGCCAGCATGTAGGCCTTCACCTCTTCACACACCTGCTGGAGAAGGACAGATCAGGCCCTTGTCCCTCCTTCCTTGCCCACATGCCTCCCAAGAGATCTATCCCACAAGGGCAGCCTGGAAGAGTTGAAAACGCCCCCAAGTGCTCTCTCTACATGGAAAGGAGACACACCCCATTCTGGGACTGGCACCTGTTTCCTTCGGCTTCACTATGGTGGGAAAGGGAGAGAGAAACTGAAAATTCCCCCCTCCCATACAAAGACACACCAATGTCTGTCTAGTTTATTGGGCTTTTGTGTACACCCGGGAAGTACCTTCTTGATGCGAGCGTAGTCAATAAGGCGAGCATAGGCACTGGTGCCGGCAATGATCAGACGTGGGCGGAAGAGGCGGGCAGTTGCTTCCAGCTGGTCATAATCTATCAGTCCTGTTGCGGGCTGAATGGGAGGGGGAACAAGGCAGCCATGCCTGAGAATTAAGCCATTCTGCACCATCCTTCTCATAAGAATTCATGCATGCCGGCGCATGGCAACGCCACGCCACAGTCCCTAGGGTAGCGGTCAGTTAAAAGGCACAATATGACGGCAAGAATAATATCCTCTATATTGCTCTGAGGGCAAAGAATAGACTCAAGAACCATTCCTGAAATGCAGTTGCAAAATTGTCCACTTTGTCCATAATTCTGTGTTCTCAACAAGCACTGAGCAAAATGTGCCCAGAAGGGAAAAGTCAAAGTTACTGGAGTTGGTGGGGTTATTGCTGGCAATAAATAGACTGACTACAAAGCCCAAAATCTGCCACCTGAATTAATTTATGAAGTTACTCTGCCTGACTTTTCCTTTTTCTGCATAATTTAATCTGCATTGTTTACTACTGTGCATAACTTATTCTTATTTTGCCAGGGATCAAGAAGCTGCTGACATACTACTGTGCTTTCCTCCCAGCTACTGGAATTCAGAGAGAGCCAAAATGACGCCTTCTGTGT
Organism: Varanus salvator macromaculatus; assembly: GCA_023646645.1. Classification (NCBI taxonomy): domain Eukaryota; kingdom Metazoa; phylum Chordata; class Lepidosauria; order Squamata; family Varanidae; genus Varanus; species Varanus salvator. The sequence continues at coordinate 17,497,091 of JAIXND010000795.1, forward strand.
AGGAAAGACAAACAGGTCGAGCAGTGGCATGAAAATACAAGAGGCCAGGGAAAAGACTTTAGAACCCTGTATATGGGGAGAAGGAGGCCATTCAAGGGCCCCATCTCTAGCAAGAGCAGCTGACTGCAGGCTGGAGGTAGCAGGTGGACATCTGGACTGGGGTGCTGAAAGTCTTCCAGGCCAAATTCCATTTTGGAGCAAGTTCTTGGGGATTGCCTTCCGCAGGTGGGCTGGGCTGAAAAAAAAAGGGTGGGCCCAAGATAGGAGCATATCTTCGCTCAAAGCTCTTAGCCACCACCACTAGGAGGGGAATTTCAAGCTTTTAATCAGGGTGGGAAGAGGAGCTGCACAGGAGCCCAAAAGAGAAGGGGCCATGGGCTTCCAGGGAATCCCAGGGAACACAAAACCCAGCTAACCCTTCACACACAGTTGCATACAGGTCCTAAACACACAGGCAAAATACCATGTGTGTTTCTCCTCAAAATGTTGCCTAAGAGCTTTCTCCGCCTTGACTTAAGAAGGAAAAAAACCCCAAACAGGCAGGAAAATACATGCAGATGAACACTGGCACAGACAGACTTTCTAGTTCTGCTGACTCACATTGAGTTTGTAGGGCATGGACTCGAAGAAGATGGATGTGGCTGAGATCCGTTTGACGTCAGACATATACCCATGTGTCAGGCTGCCAGGAAAAGGAAGACATACTGTCAGGGCAGCTTATGAGGAGCCAAACTCTGACTCAGGAAGATCTCTTCCACCCAAATGGAGCCATAGATTAGATAGTTACCCTCCCAACCAAAGAGGATGGAAATGCTTAGGGTCTGAATGAGAATTCTATAGGACAGGGCTAGATCTGGTGGGTATGGAAGGCACGGCAGAGACAGAATAGCCACCTCTGCTCAGCCTCTTCCCTGATGAGAAAAAAATACCAGAAACTACTATAGGGCAAGTCTGAAAAACCTAGTGCTATGATAAACAAACTAACCAGGGGGCAGGCAAATTTCCTTTTACCATAGATCCATACCTTTCAAGCCCTCCCTGCCAAAAAACAACATATGGAGGTCAGTCATTACCCTCTGTCTGCACAGCATTTGTAATTCCCTGTCTTAGCTTCTTTGGCTACTCCTTCCTCATTTGGGCTTTCATCAGTCCTGCCAATACCCAGCTCTTGCGCTTCATCTCCTGCTCTTCCCCTGCCATTATCCCCACTCTGACAGTCCCCTCCTCTGCTCAGGGGGCAATCCTATGCATGTTTAAGCAGAATAAAGTCCTGTAACCCCCAGCATGCCCCAGACTAGCATGTGTAACATGGTTCCCCTTGTTTCTTCATGTTCTGCAATGAACAGAAACATTCCACCAAAGTTGCACTCCCCATCCAGTACGTACTGGCCCCCATCAGGCAAGTCCAGGCCCATGAGACGCTCGTGGGGCTGCAGCAAGGCTGTGTAGGCAGCAAAGTTGGCAGGGGACCCAGAGTAGGGCTGAACGTTCACCCCCCAGCGCTCAGGATCCAGGTCGAAAGCCTCAAGAGCACGGCGTTCACACAGCAGCTCGATGCGGTCCACCACCTCAGCACCGCCGTAATACCTGTGTCAGGATGTGAATGGGAAAGAAGGGTTTAATAAGGGAGAGACGGCTAGACCAGCCATTGCCTTGTTGCTGCCATAATCTCTGAACTGGGGAAGAAGAGCAAAAAGAAAATCCTCTCTGCCGTCCTCCATGCCACCACAGCGTATAAAGGAGGTTTCCAAGGCAACCAGCCCCTAACAAAGCTCCCTGCACCCCTCTTGTCTGCACATCAGCGCTTCACAATTGGTTTTTCCTGCACTGACTTCTTCATTACCATACGATTTCACCAGATGGCAAATGTCCTTTTACTCTGCCTCCCTCCTCAACTAAAATCCAGTCACTGCCACGCAGACAGCGCAGGCCCAGAGGCCGGCCCTGTCCGAACTTTGGTTCTCTTTTCGTTGCCAGGGAAATCTTTTCCCTAAGGAAGCAAACTCCAGGTGCCCTCCACGAGAGAGCCGCCAACTATCTGTGGAAATATCCAGAGGTGCAAAAGAAAGAAAAGGGGGCTTCTCCAGCCACCTGCAGCCAAATATGGACCCCATGGGCCCTCTCATTCTATAACCATATCATAGAAACATAGAAACATAGAAACAGAGCGAGTCAGAAGGGGCCTCCTGGGCCATCTAGTCTGACCTCCGGCACCAGCCGGCTCCGCTCATGACATGCCCACCATGTGCATGTCCAGCCTATCTTTGAACACCCTCACCGATGGGGCCTCAACGACCTCCCGTGGAAGCCCATTCCACGCCCTCGGGGTCCTAACTGTCAGGAAGTGCTTCCTGGCATCCAAATTGAACCTTGGCTCCCTGAGCTTTGCTCCATTGGAGCGCGTCCTGCCTTCCTCTGCAGGGGAGAACAGGCCTCTCCCCATCTCCATGTGACACCCCCTCACATACCTGTATGTTGCCAACATATCCCCTCTGAGTCTCCTCTTCTCCAGGCTGAAGAGACCCAGTTCCCTCAGTCTCGCCTCATACCCCATCCCCTGCAAACCAGCCACCATCCTTGTGGCCCTACGCTGCACTGACTCCAACCTGGCTATATCCTTTCTGTAATGAGGGGCCCAAAACTGAACACAATACTCCAGTTGCGGGCGCACCAGAGTCATGTAGAGTGGAAGTAATACCTCTCTTGATCTAGAAGCCACACTTCTGGCTATGCAACCAAGGGTGGCATTCGCCCTCTTGACCACCGCATCACACTGCTGACTCATGTTTAGCCTGCGGTCAACCAGTACCCCGAGGTCCCTTTCACAAGTGCTGCTCTCCAGCCACTTGTCCCCTAACCTGTACTTATGACAGCTATTCCTATGCCCCAAGTGCAAGACCTTGCACTTCTCCACATTGAACGCCATCCTGTTGTCTCCTGCCCACTTCCATAGTCTGTCCAGATCCTTTTGGATCTGGAGTACCTGCTTCTCAGTTGTGGCCACTGCTCCAGTTTTAGTGTCGTCTGCGAATTTGATCAGCAGACTGTTCACCCCTTCTTCCATGTCGTTAATGAAAAGATTAAACAGGATCGGCCCCAGGACAGAGCCCTGGGGGACACCGCTTGTCACTGGCTGCCATCCCGACGATTCCCCGCTAATGGTTACCTTCTGCTTTCGGTCAGTCAGCCATGCCCTAATCCACCGGACAGTGCTTTGGTGTATCCCAAAACTCCTCAGTTTCTCCACCAGGATATCATGGGGCACTTTGTCAAAGGCCTTGCTGAAATCCAGGTATACCACATCCACTGCATCCCCTCCATCTAGCCATCTTGAAACCTTGTCATAGAATTCCACAAGGTTTGTCTGGCAGGACCTGTTTCTGCGGAAGCCGTGTTGTGTGGCTGTCAGCCTCCCTTCCCTATCTAGCATCACTAGATCTCTCTCTATTATGAGCCTTTCCATTGTTTTTCCTACAATGGACGTAAGGCTAACCGGTCTATAATTCCCCATGTCCTTCCTACTACCCTTTTTGAAAATTGGGACCACCGATGCCACCCTCCAGTCCTCTGGAACTTCACCCGTTCTCCACGAGGCCTCAAAAATGGAGGCCAGCGGGCGTGAGAGAACCCCTGCCAACTCTCTAAGTACTCTCGGGTGTAACCCGTCAGGGCCTGGCGCCTTTGTAATGTCCAATGCCCTGAGGAGCCCCTCGACTTCAAGGGGGGTGACTCTAATCTCTGCCCCTAAGTCCCCAGCCTCATCCAATCTCCTATACGGATATCCCCCGTCCTGCTTTGGGGAGAACACAGAGGCAAAATAGTCATTTAGCATCTGTGCCTGTTCCCTCATGTCAGTCACTGGATCTCCTTCCTCCTTATTTAGTGGTCCCACCACTTGTCTCCCCTTCCTTTTCCTATTTACATGCTGGAAGAAGCCCTTTTTGTTGCTCTTGATATTCTTGGCAAGTCTCAGCTCATAATCAGCCTTAGCCTTGCGAAGAATCCTTCTGCAACGGGCCTCCTCCTCCCGGTATACCCTTTTGTCTATTTCCCCCAGTACCCATTTCCTATGGAGGTTCCTCTTTCGTCTAATCCCCCTAACCACCTCCTTTCGCATCCATGGCGGCACTCTCCTCCGCCTCCCCACCTTACTGACTAGAGGTATTGTCAGGGCTTGCGCCTGCAAAACCTCCCTTTTGAGTGCCATCCACCCCTCCTCAACTCGCTTACCTTCCAGTAACCTATCCCAGGAGACTTTCCCCAGCCTGGCCTTCAGTTGGCCAAAGTTGGCCCTCTTGAAGTCCCAGCTTCTAGTGCTCGCCCTGCTGCACGGCCCCAGTCCTCTGATCTCAAAACAAAGGATGGAGTGATCACTCGCATCCAGAGCTCCCCTAATCTGTACTTCATCTATCAGCTCCTCCCTATTGGTCAAGACCAAGTCCAGGATGTTTCCCCCCCTCGTCGCCTCTCGGACCCTCTGTGTGAAAAACCCACCCTCTAGAGCTTCTAGGAAGCGACGTGACCTGGCTGTCACCGCCGAGTGAGTCTCCCAAGTAATATCCGGGAGATTGAAATCTCCCATAATTACTGTGTCTCTCCCCCGAGATATCCTTAGAATCTGGCCTGTCAGGACATCATCCAGGGTCTCAAGTTGACCTGGAGGGCGATAACATACCCCCACTGTCAGGTCTCTTTCTCTGTCAAAACCCCTAAGTTTCACCCAGACTGCCTCTACCGAATCCCCATCTGTGCTGCACTCTATCTCACTGCATCCTATCCCTTCCCTGACATATAAAGCCACGCCCCCACCTCTCTTTCCCTTCCTGTCCTTTCTAAAAAGGTGATACCCTTCTATGTTCACATTCCAGACTTGCCTTTCATCCCACCAAGTTTCTGTGATTCCCACCAGATCGTATCCTCCTATTCCCAGGAGAGCTTCAAGCTCTTCCTGCTTATTACCCATGCTCCTAGCATTGGTGTACATGCATCTCAACTCCTTCCCACTGCTTCCTTTCCTTGGAGTGCCCAGCATCCTCCTTCCTCCCATCCTCCCTGGTACCTGGCCCCTCTCTGTAGAAGTCCTGTCAGTCCCTGCAGTATCTCTAAAACCCTGCTCCCAGAGCCCCGATCCTCCCTGCACACTTGTCCAGTGCAGACATGTTACTGGGGGGCCTGAACCCACCCCCCACTGGCTCAGTTTAAAGTCTTCCGGATGAAGCTCGCTAGAGCATCTCCAAAGGACCTTTTCCCCATCCTCGTGAGGTGTAACCCATCCCTTGCCAGAAGTCCATTGGCAAGAAAACGAGTGCCGTGGTCGAGGAATCCGAAGCGTTCCTTCTGGCACCACACCCTCAGCCAGTCGTTCACCTCAGAGGCCCTCCTGTCCCTTCCTGGCCCAAATCCCCGGACGGGTAAGATTGACGAGAAGGCCACTTGGGCCTTCAGCTCCCTGAGTTTCTTCCCCAAGGCCGAAAAGTCCCTGGTGATCCCGACCACCCCCTGCCTGGCCACGTCGTTTGTGCCCACATGGATCACCAGGAGTGGCTGGTGACCCCCGGAGCGAACAAGACGCTCCACTCTGTCCTTCACGTGCCGGATGCGTGCGCCCGGCAGGCAGCAAACCTCCCTTGTCTGAAGGCTGGGGCGGCACACTGCCGCCTCAGTGCCCCTCAGCAGGGAGTCCCCAACAACTATCACCCGCCGCCGTACCTTCTCGGTGCTGGTGGGCAGCCGTGCCCTGGTCCTCGCCTCTCCTGCAGTGGCTCCCTTGCCTCCTGATGTCCCAGGCTGGGGGTCCTGCTGGTCCCCTGAGGCCTCCTCAGCCCCAGCCTCCCCAAGTGGAGAGAACCTGTTTCCCAGCTCCAGATTGGTGCCAGGAGGAGGAGGAGGCCGTGCTGGCCGCCTCCTCCTGTGGGTGACATACCTCCATGTCTCCGCAGCTGCTCCTCCCGTGGTCTCTCCCTCAGCCCTCTGTCGAGAGGGGGGCTGCTGCGGGGGGGCCTGAAGAGCTCTCTCGGCCCTCAAGCACCTCACCTCCTCCTCTAGCAGGGTCACCATCTTGCACCGAGGGCAAGTGTATCCCTGCCTCTCCTGGGGGAGAAGGGCGAACATGTCGCAGCTCTCGCAGCGGACAGCAACACCCGTGACTCCCGCCAAGGCCATCTCCTGGTCTGCCATCTGTAACCCTTCCGAGACCTTACCTTGGTCCCCTGTCTTGTAAGTCCTGCAGTTCCTCTCACTCTCCCAGTTCTCCCAGGCAAAAACCCCACTTGCACACACACACAAGGAGAAAATAAATTTAAATTTAAATTGAAAGAAAGAAAAAAAAAAAAAAAAGAAAAGAAAAAAAAAGCACAAGAAAGCAAAGCAAAGTGCAAACAAAACAAAACAAAACAAAAACACACAAACAAAACAAACAACAAACAACAAACAATCAAACAAACAACCTCTGTGTCTCAGGGAAGGGAGTCCCTGGACCGCCCGGACCGCAGCTCAGGGACGCAGACAAGGGACGACGCCCGAGCTGGGCCCTCTCAGCCCCTCCAGCCAGTGGCCCCGCCCCCTGCTTCCCCCTGGCTGCTCTCGCTCTCTGGCCCACCCCCTCCCTCTCTGCTGCTCCCGGACCTCTGCTCCCACCTGCCCAGCTCCTACCTTGCCTGTGCCAGTCCCCTGGCCACTCAGCGCTCTCTCCCAGCCTGTGCCTCTGCTGCTCTGCCAAGAGGCCAGAGCCAAAATCATCTTCTCACCAACTTCATCTTCTCACCTGGTGAGAACCTCATCTTCTCACCTGGTCTCCCTCTGTTCATCTCTCCTGTGGCCATCCTCTATCACTCTTCCCTGGAGTCATCAGACCAGGGGTGCAGATCTTCAAGCCCGGATCCCCCCATCTATAGCCCTACCCCTGCCCCGGGCCCCACTGGTTTCCTGGCAGTTCTCTCTCCATTCTGAGAGGGGGAAAATGCCTCTCCGAAGGCAGTAAGATCCTCAACCCAAATCCTGCTGGCATTTTGGGTATTTGGGCCTTGATCCATTTCCCTTTCCCCACCTCGATGGCTCTGCCGCCCTTAGAGCTTCTCTGAAACAGAATTCTACCTTTAGGCCAAAAGAGATTCAGCTTCCCTGTCCTATACAGTGTAATCCAAGAGCCACTCTTTTCCATGGCTCCATCCCATATTTATTATTTCTATATAGCCCCAGTCAAAGCTCCCTGGACAGCTCACAGGCATTAAAACCAGAAAATACAGAACCATGATAAAACTTTTCAAATGGCACCATCGAAGAGTATGGCACTGGGAGAGCATAGAAACCCCACAAAGCTGCATTGGCACAGCCAATTACGGCAGTGTCATTCCTTATTCTGGACAGCCAGTGATGGTATGGGAGAAATCCACAATCGCCGTGATGGAAAAGGGGCACACGTGCCATGGACTCACCGTCTGCAGCAGCAAGAGGCAATCTGAAGCCCTCCAGACATTTTGGCCTACAGCTCCCATGGCCCCTCACTATGGGTACTGCTGGCTAGGGTTGATGGGAGTTGTAGGCCAAAGCATTCAGTAGGCCACAAGCTGCCCATCCCAGTCCAAAGGGCACTACTAGCTTGCTTCCTTTTTTCCCCCTAAGCAGTACTTCCCCCCACTCCAGCACCCTTACTGCTCAACCTCCTCTCAGGCTTCCATGATTTCTTGCTCACTGCTGTTCCCTTGAATGCAGCTTGCACTGCACTCAGGCACCAAAATGTGCTTTGTGTACAGTTCAGAAAGGACCTGGAGCCAGGCCCAACAAGCTGAAGCTTTCCTCTCTTCCCTAATGCCAGCCCCATCACCATCCCCTTGACATGTCTTAGCAAACTGGCATCAACAAGTAATCTCTACCGGCCATGCTCTGTTGATCTCTTCCTACACCTCTTCTCTGCCATGCACTCCTGATTTATTTTACCAAAATCATTCTGCTACACTCTACATTACCTTTTGCCAGGATAGCCCTCCGAATACTTGTTGTTGAGGCAGGATCCGAGGGCCTCCAGTGCAGCTCGGCTGCAGAAATTCTGTAAAAAAGAGTGGAATCCAAAAATCAAGAAAAAAACAAAATGCAGTTATGCAAACAATTCGAACTGCAGTGGAGACTGAATGAGGAGCAATAGCTTGGTGTTAGTGCACCACTTTGCCTGCAGAAACCTGCAGGGTTTGAACCCTGGTGTCTCCAGGGAGGCCTGGAAGAACCCTGGAGAGGTGGTGCCAATCAGCATCAGCAATACTGAGTCAGATGGACCCAGGGTCTGAATCCATGCAAGGCAACTTCCTGTGTCCAGAGAAGGCAAGCACAATGACCCGCAGTACTGCTAAGAAACCAGCTTCATCAGGCTTTGGCTTCTCAAGGTCATCGCTCCATCCAGTGGCACAAGAATGAAACAGGAGGCAGGCCCACTTCATCAGCTCAGCTGGAGGACCAGTCAGGTCGGCTTCTCCTCTCTCTGAGCTATTTCCACTCCAAGAGGTTGTGATAAGGCACATTAAGATTAACTTATAGCATTAGAAACAGTGCCTTAATTTGTCCCCCCCCGCCCACCCTCCACAGTCATTTCCTCTCCCCATCCTTTTTTTCCTTCAGTGTTGTATCTTCTGAGATTGGAAGACTGAGGACAGGAATTGTCTTGCTTTTATGAACCTGAAGATTGTTCTTTCCTCTTGAAAAGTGTGGAATTAAGGCTTTGAACAAATATATACGTAAATAAGATGGAAAGCTGGGAATGCCTATCCCTTTTATGCTACATAGCAGCCACATGGGGGTGAGGGGAGAGAATCTGAAACCGGACCACAAAGAGCTGTGTCAACTCTCCCCTGTGCCACTAAAATCCACCCCCTCCAAGCTGCTCCTTGTTGCAAGAGAAACTTTGGGGGCAAGCAGCAGTGGGGGAAAGGAGGATTTTTGGTAGGAAAAGGTGGGCAAAAAGAGTCAGACCTCCCCTTCTCACTGTGCATCATGATCTTGATACAGAAAGAAAAAAATTATTCAAAGCTTGGATTAGAGTTTCATGTAGAAAATTTATTGTCCATTCCAGGTGTAAGATACACTAGAATCCCATTTCCATCTGTTAGCACTGCAGAAAAGGAAGGGGGGATAGGAATACACCACACCACACTCCAGCTACCTTACACAGATAATATTACACCTTGGTGTCCTGCATTCATTAATCCAGACTAACCACAATTTCTCCTTTTTATACTTTCTTCAAGTATAGGGCCCTGCAAGCACAACCATAAAGCAAAGCTGAAAAACCATGCTATTTAAGGTCCGTTATTTGGTTATTTATTTATTAATACTCATGAAACTTGAAAGCTTTTCCAATCCAGTGAACAAACCAGTGCTGTCACCTAAGAATCTGAAATACATTTTCAGTCCTGAGTTTAATACTTGTTATTTAAATGGTGCATTGCTTATTTCCCCCCCACAAATGTATATATTGCTTCAAAGCCAATACTTTCCAAGTGGTTGACATTAAAAGTTAAACAGAACAAAACAACATAAAACAGCCATAAAAACTAATGCAAGAATTAAAATACAGCTTTAAAAACCAGCAGCTTCAAATGATATCCGATGTTTGAGCACATCTTCCCTTCGGTAGAATACCAAGAAGACTAAATCACATTTCTGGCTCAAAACCCATCAGAGTAAGTTTCCTTCTATATCACATAAAATATTTCCATACTTGTTTATAGTTTGTCATTTGTGTTTTGTTTGCCAAAGCTTATAGACAAAAATTTTAAAGCACATTGTATATATGATCTCAGTAATCCTTACAACGCTCCTATAAGGTAGGCCACACATGTGTATGCAGTGAAATTTAAACCAACGATTTTCTAGCTCACATTCTTTGTTTCTCTGCAGGGAAAAGCCAAATTTGGGGAAGACAGCCTTACCATTGGCTATTAACCAATGGGACCTCCATGTTCAGACACCCCAGCAGAGAAAAGAGTGCTGCCCAAACCTGTTTGTGGACCCAGAAGCACCTGGTTGGCCACTATGTAGAACAGGATGATGGACTTAAAAAGGAGCCCTGCTAAATCAAATGGATGATTTTAAGCCTTAGCACAGGCTCTGAGAGCAACTACAACACTTGTTAGCATGTGCCTGGGCCCATGTGGCCCTTTCCCAAATCTATTTCTCAGCGCCCCCGATCTGTTCCTCAGCACCCTGAATGTTGCTTGGTTCCACAGGAAGGCACAGCTTAATTGCCATGCAGGGGCAAATCTCCAAGGAGAATTGCAGCTGGGGAGAGGATTCCCTAAACTTCACATGCTGCAGCACACACAGACAGACACATGCACACACGCACACAACATGCTCTTCCTACATGGCAATTAAACTTGGAAAAGAAAGAAACTTTCTCCATTATTTTAGGATGGACCGGAGCGGGGTGGAAATGAACTGAAAATGTAATTTTATTTGAGATGATTTGGATAAGAAATTAATTGGTTGGCTTTGCCTTCTGTGAAATTTAAATAAATCCTAGTAATTATTTCGATGTTTGCACCACCTTATAGACATTTTATGCATATCTGTGTCCTATAGGTCTGCGTGCTGAACATTTTGAATGCCCAGCAACAGCCTTGTCCGTAAGGGTCCAAGAAATGAGACAACACTGGCTTTTGCAGCCCTCCAAAGGACAAGGCGCACACCCTTTCATGCTCTGCTCCCAAGCTAAGGAAAGAGAGGCCCGTCCTTCCATCACTCACCTCTGAGGCAATGAGCTCCAGCCCCCGGCACTGCCGATCCTTCTCTTGCTGCACCAGCTTCCACATCTCAGGGTCACTCTCCGCCAAGCTCTCCTGCCCAGTCCAGCCGGATGTCTCCTTGGCGGTCTTGGTGGCAGCTTTGCTATGCTGGGCCCGCAAACTCCCCGCAGCCTGGCAGCATCTCTGCAGAGGCTGGCAAGGAAGGAAAACTAAGACTAACAACAGGGCTGGTCCAACATCATTTTAGTCTTTCAGGAAGTTTACCCGTGTAAGTTGCAATCAAAGCATCTGCTTTACTGAAACATCAAAGATGTTTGATTTCTTGAACACGTCAAACCAGTTTGTTTTGGATCATCCTAGTATGTCTAATTGAAGGATGGTTGCTTTAGAGTCTGTATCTGAAGCTTCAGTAGATGCAGATTAAGTATTTAACAAAAATGTTTTGTTTATTGAATGCCACAATGTCTCTTTAATACGGGTTCATCCAAGTTGGCTAACCACTGGAATTGTAATACTGCTATTGCTTCCTTTGATCATATGCTTTTGCAATGTCCAGTAGCTGCCTCTTTTGGAGGGAGGTTATAATATGGAAAAATTGTATTGGAGCCCTCCTTTAATACTTAAATATAATAATATTTAATATATTATTGGACCACTCTTTTAATACACATTTTTGTTTAAAATTATCTACAGGCTTCTTGGAAGCTAACTCATGATCAACAGGAATGGATTTTCCCCACACTTTTGACAATTAAAAGATAACATTGAAAGAATGTGCACCTTCTGTTTGATTTCTAGGAGGCTCTTTAATATTCACACCATGTAATCAGCACAACAGAGTCTTAGGACCAAGCTGTTGCTGGGACACAATGCTCATCATTACCAGACCACACAACCAATAATTAGGGGGTGATGGAAAGTGTAATCCAAAAGCTTCTAAGGACCCACTCGGTGCTGGGAACCATGGCATACAGCAGTCTTCCCTGGTTTTCTCCAGATGTTTTGGATTTCAACTCCTGTCAGTTCCAACTAGCATGGCCAGTGGTCAGGAATGATGGAAGCTCTAATCCTTCTTTTCTGTCTCTGTATGCATAGGACTGTAGTCTAAATTAGTTTCACTGACTGAGCAGGGATTTCAACCCAAAGTTTCTGCAGCCAAACACCAAGACTCCATTCGCAGTGCCACACTGGCTTTCACAGAGCTGCCAGTTGGATCTTTCTGCAACAGTCATGTTCCCAGTCCTGAAAACCAGATGGGTGGCAAGGAATTCATATTATGTGTGTGTGTGCATGTGTATCCAAGCAAGAGACCAGCTTTCCTGCCTTTTTAATTTTAAAATAAATCAACAGAAAGATAGCTAAAATAGCTTATCAACCCTTTATTTGCAAGTTGCCTCAACAGATTTACACAGAGAAGCTGTATTTCTGCCCCTTCAATCACCAAATGAGAGCAGAGTAAGAACTCTGGAGATGGAGGGTTGAGGTGAGGGCGGTCCACTTGAAGGCCAGCTGAGACACAGCCAGCATTGTGTTCCAGATGGGCAAGCGAACTGTCTTTGCACAGAACAGCAGAGGCCTCTGGTTCAGCTGCTGAATGCTGAGCTGGCAAGTCCTGCCACGGAAGAAGTTTGACACACAAACCAAAGTTTGTATTTTTTTCTTTCCTGCTGCTGAACACCTTTCATAACAAGCCTATCACCTCAGATGATAGCCAGCATTTTGAGAAGCAAATGAATGCAGCTTGCTTTCCTTCTCTTTATTAAAAGGGCTGCATTCAAACGCTTTGAAAACCCATAATCTCCAGCACAGATGATGTAACCGGCTCCCTGAGGTTGCATCAGCAAAGAGGGAGAACTCTGGAATGCACATATTGGCTTAAGAACAAAATACTTCAGCATCATTAAGAAAAGATGTTATTTTTGTATAACAGCTCTCCAAATGGTAGAATGCTGTGGTTGTTTTAAAGTCCACAATCACCCATTTCTTTTTGGCTGCAAGAATGGGGGTTTTTAAACAACTGTACATAATTTAAAGCTTTACTGGCTGTAGTCAAATCTCTCTCTCTCTCTCTCATATCATGTTAGCTAATCCAGATATTTAGCCCACAAATCAGAGAGCAAATTTCAGGGGGCAGGTCATTTTATTGATCAGGTTCAAGAGGCAGGTATCTACACTGCTGATCGAGAAAGCTCTGCCAAAGAGACTTTGGTAAGGTGATAAAGTAGTTGCAAAAGTTACTTTTGCCCCTGTTCCCTCCCTGTCCCTCACCCACTCCGAAGGCCTTTCTTGCCTTTTCTTTCCCTTCTTTCCCTTAAAGCTGCAATGTCAGATAGGACAGTGAGACGCGAGAGAAAGAGACGCTACCAAAATTAGCCTATAAAAGTCAGCAAAGCGTGACTGCTTGGAGAGGTTCAGCTGATAATAACGTCTCAGTCTTGAACGTCGAGATAACTCTTCGCCTCGCTCTCCGCCGCATCCAAGAGCCATTAGACAGAATTAAATAATAATTGAGCTGCAGAATGGCAGAGATCTGTGCCACTATATCAGATCGCCTGCTATAACCCTCAGGCGGCTATATAAACTCCTTACCTAAGAAGCTTGGCTTTCTAAACTTCCACGGCTTAACATCACCAATGAAAACAAACAACAAAAAGAAAAGAAAAGAAAAGAAAAGAAAACGGGGAGGCAACAATGGAGATCAATCTTCACTGCAGGAGCAAAACTTTTCGTTGGGATGAGGGTATTCGAAACCCAGGGAGGGTGAGGGAGATACATGGGAACTGAACTGCCTATGGACAGCAGCCCATCAGTACAGGCCCAAGTGCATTCACTCCAAAAGGTGGGAAAGGGGCCGGGAAGGGGGCAGGATGAAGGACCAGGTCAGATCGCTGGTACTTTGCAAAGCAGGTCAGCTACGCTTCCCACATTGCCCACCAAATGCTGAAAGCACTCAAATGCCACTGCTCGAAAAGCACTTTGTGGAAGTTACTTGTGCAACTTAAGCCACCATCCCGACCCCTTGCTTATCTTTGATCCCATCCTGTGTGGCCAAAGGAATCTGACCTCCTTCCCCCTTTTCGAGGAACACAATTTGCCATTCGCACACCTTACCGTGGCAAAGTGCCTAAAAGGAAAAGGCAGCATAGCAGCCTGAGGTCCAGAAAGTGCAAACTTGCTTTGCTAGCTGTTGCTCACGGTCAGTGAGTCCCAAGACAGGAGGGAAACCCGAAGCAAGGATGGTGGGCTGGAGGAAGGGAAGCACGTGGCTCTTCCTCCGCCACTGCCAGTTACTACCGGGTGCAAGGGGCATCCTGGGAGTTGTAGTTGCTGCTCTATATTATGCTCTCGACTCCCTTCCTGGAAGCCTGCTGAGTGTGTTCGGGTCGGAATTGCTCGCTGCCGCGGCGATAACTCGCTGGCTTTTGAAGCATGCGAAAGAGATGCCGCGTCAATAATGTGTCAGAGGAAAGTGACATCCCCGGAGCATTAAAATTAAGCAAAGACGGTTCAGTGTCGACAAGTGTAAAGGGATGCACAATGGGGCAAACATTTTGTGTTTGAGATCTAAGCAGGTGGTGACTAACCAAGAAAGAGATGTTGGGGTCGTGGTGGAGAGCTAAGGGATGAAAATGTCGACCCAGTATGCAGTTGCTGTGAAAAAGGCAAACACGTTAGTCATAATCACGAAAGGAATTGACAATAAACCTGCCAAAATCATACTTCCAGTACACAGAATCTCTGGTATGACCACACTTGGTGTACACTTCTGATCATCGCATCTAAACAGGATATTGTAAAGTTGTCGGGTGGGAGGGGCGGGAGACGGAACAGAAAAGGGCCACTAAAATGATCAAGGGACTGGAGCAGTTCCCCTCTGAGGAAAGTTTATGACATCTGTAACTGTTCAGTTTAGGGGGGGAAGTGAGCAAAGGGAAACATCATAGACATGCACAAGATGATGCACATTGTCGAGAAAACAGATAGACATTTTTCTTGCACTGCAGCAACACCAGAATCCAATGTGGTCATCCCATGAAGGTTGTGTGGTGGGAGATTCGAGACATATAAAAAGAAGGGCTTCTTCATACAGCACACAGTTAAAACTATGGAATTTCCTTCCACAAGATGTAGCAATGGTTAGGAATTTTAACAGCATTTTAAAATATGATTGGACAAAAGACGATGCAGAAAAGGACTATCAATGGCTAATCTTGATGCTACCTCCTTTGTCCTCCTGTTGCCAGGAAACATGGGTGGGAAGGTGTTGTGGCACTCTTGTCCCAGTTGTGGATATCCCCCAGACAGCTGTTGGCTGCTGTGTGAAGAGAATGCTGGATGAGATGCAACCGTGGTCTGATCTAGCAGGGCTCTTCTGAAGCACCATTTTTGTGGCTTCAGAATGATACAGATATAGGCTTGGAGTCTGTCTAAATTACCTTTTAAGGACCCGTTCTCATCCAATGCCTCTGATTACAAAGTGATTCAGGTCTTCCACTCCCTGTGGCCTCTAGCTCTTGAATGGCTAGTGTTTGTTTTAATAGGCCTGGGTAAGCAGGAAGTTAGGCTAGAGACTGAGTCGGGTCCAGCATTTTCTACAGTGATGAAAAATGTGGCAGCCTCCTGTTAGTAGGATAAATTCAACATCTGTTAGATTTCCCCAGGAGACCTTTACCTGGTGACTATCTGCTTGTCAGATAGCTATGAAAGGCATATGCCTTTCATGAGTAGCTCCAGAAAGAAAAGGGACAAGCCTAGAATACTGTGACTCAACCCAAGTAGGAGATACTAAACCCAGCTGAGAACCTTACACCTCCCTTTGTAGAAATTAAAGAGTGGCTTAAACAATGGAATGCATTATCCAGCCAAGGGAGGCACCAAATTGCCAATAATGCTGCCATTTTCATCCTCTGTGGCTTATTTGCTCTGCTTTTAGACTATTGAGGAACAAAATACAGTTGCTATAGCATATCTTATATAAACCCCGGTCCTGAAGCACTGAAATGGCTTCATCAACATTACACCGATCATCTTTACCACCACTCTGGTAAGCTAGCCCAACCCACACATGCTGCCAGTGCCAGAAGCTTTGGACCAGAAACCCTCAGTGCCCGCACCACCACTGAGCCTGCCATTTCGCCAGGCACTCTTGCTCCTTGGTTACCACCTGCTTGCCCAGCAGGCAGAGAACCGGTGGGCAAGCAGCATGTTCTTTTCTCCTGCTCTCCCTTCTCATCACTTCTCTTGTCTGGGCCAGAGCAGGAGGCAGGTGAACAAGCAGGCTGACGGGAGAAATAGCAGCAATGCCAGCAGGGTCTTGTCAATGTGCCCCTCCGTGATTCAGTAGGTGCCTGCCCATGCCTGCCCTTGTTGTCAGCCTTACATGCTGCAGAATCACAAAGCAAAGCCTCTGAAGCTGACTACTTCAGATCACAGGTGGAAGAAGCTCGCTGCTTGCAGCACGCCAGGGGAGAGGTGGCATGGGCACACGCTGGCGGAAGTAGATCTGAATGGCTAGGAAATGTGTGGGTTCAGTGTGCTCTGTATTGCTTGGTGGGTTCACAAGACTGATGTCCAATATGTGAACTGATGATGGCCACAAGCTATAATTTGTGTTTGTGCTGGGTTGGTTGTATGGGATTCTCTGGATGGCTGGATAGCTGGATGAAGTGTTTCAGGTTTTATGTGTCTGAGAGTCTGTCTGAGTTGTGAGTGGGTGTTGAGTGTGTGTAGGAAAATTTGGCATGGAAAGGCTGTGCTTGGAAAACTCCTGCTCAGAGACCCATGACCACTCTGTTCCAGTGACCAGGGGCAGAAGGAGACACAGCGGGAGGAGGGTACCAGAGCAGAATGGGTGCCAGGCATTTACTTGCTGTCCTGCTTCTACCCCTCCCTCAGCATTCAGGTACCTGGTAGCTCATCCCCTGAGCCCTCCTGCCCTGCAGTGCTGCTCCATGATGCCAGATTGGCCTGATAAGATTGGAGTAATTCATGATTTAATGGCAGATAAGAAGGTCAGTCTAACATCTGATACTGAGACTTGGGTGGTGATCCAGCTGAGGGCCAAGTCTCAGGGCAGAATGGTGACATGTTCTGGTTTCTTCCCCTTCCTGCCCCCAGGAATACCCCCTTTCCTCTTCTCCGAGGTCGCTCTTAAGCCCTCAAAGAAACAGCCAGTGTATGTTTGGAATCCAAGGGCAGATACCCAGACTGGAGATGGCATACCTTCCCAATCTTGGATCTGGAAAGAATCCTGTGGGATATCTCTGTTACTTATTTACACTTTTACAGTTTTTACACTTAATGTCCTAGGGCAGAGGTAGGCTGGGCATGGACCAAAAGTCTACTCTTAAAAGCCTTGGACTGACAAATAAACATTAGCCAGCTTTTAACTATTGGTGAGAACCTGGATTTATTTGGCCAGCAAATACAGCAAAAGTAACAGCCCGGTCCCACACATGTTTACCAGAAGAATGTTCCCCTGTGTTTAGCGGTGAAGTGTGCCTACAACTGCTGCCTAGCAATGCAGTCCTGGTACATCTCTTCCCAGAATTTCAGTGAGGCTTTCTCCCAAGGAAATGTGTTCAACCTTGCAGCACATTATGCCTACGTGATACATGAGACATCCTGTGTGGCTTTGTTGCCCATTCAACTCATTTGGGGTGCTCTTCACAATCCCCTTGATCTGCAGACTTGGCCAACTGGCTCCTCCCTCTTGAGCCTAGAGAATCTACCAGTCTCAATAACTGTCCTAAAGCAGCCCTTTCAATCGCTGTGAATCTCAAGGCCACCTCCCTAAGCCTTTTTGTGCTTTTCCATGTATGCCTACACGTTTAGGTCATCCACTGAGCAACAGGCATGGGTCTGCTGTTGATAAATTTCCCCTTTCTTTTAAGTTCCCATACTTTGCAGCTAGCTTGGAATCCACACGCACAGGAAAGTGTGTGTGTTAGTTGCTGATCTAGCAGTTTGCACATCTTCCATTTTTAATTTTTTGCTCTGCTGAGCCAAGCCTTCTTCAGCCCCAGCAGCAATGCTGAAAAGAAGCCAGGGATGTCTCTCCCTCCCACTTTCGCCTTCCGTCTCTGCTTTGTTGCTTATCATTTTATGAGTGGTGATAGATGGAGCCAATGGTTCCACTGCTTGGATCCTGGGAGTCATGGTGATTGGTTGCTTGCCCTCTACGAGGTGGACATTCAGCCAATAAGAAATGGTTTCCTTGCAATGTTTCCCCCAGCCTGAGCACCTTGTTGCAGGCACCAGGAAGACAATGTGGGGAAAACATTAATAAAAGCTGGTTTAAGTAGCTTGTTCCCTGTCAGCCTGTTGCCATCTGTAGCATGTGATTGATGGATGGCTTGTTTGCCTGCTTGACTCAGTGCTGTTCAGACTGGGTTCCCAGAAAGCCTTGTGTTCCTCAGACACTTGCTGCAGTTCCTCCATGAGAAAGTCAGGAATGGCAAACACAGCTCCTGACCAGGACTAGGGTGTCCATGTGTCCTCCTTACAGAAGAGAGTGCCCCATTTGAAGGTGTCTCCTGGCTGAAGGTGGTCCTGTCCAAATCCCACTTGAAGATAAAGAATCATCAGGAAGAAGAGCTGGGCCTTGAAGTTGCCCATCGACAGTAGGCTGAGCAAGGCCCACAAGAGCTTTCCTGGTCACGGTCTTTCACATTATGGTGAGATGCAACACATTTGATAAATTATAATAATTATTTCTAAATTTGTTGTTGCTATGGGCCATCAAGTCATTCCTGACTTAAGACAACCCTATGAATGAGCATCTCCCAAAATGGCCTGTCCTTGAGACCCCTGCTAACCTCTTGTAAACTCAGGGCTATGACTTACTTTCTGGAATTGTTCCATCTCATGTTTGCTCTTCCCCTTCTTTTTCTGCCTTCACCCTTCCCTGTTCCCTAGAATGATGGTCTTCTCCAGCAAGGCTTGGCTTCTTATGATATGCCCAAAGTAGGGCAGCTCCAGGTGCATCATCAAGTTCTGGTCTGATTTGATCCAGGACCCACTTGTCCATCTTTCTGTGCATCTGGAGTATTTTCAAATTTGTACACTTATAAACCACAATACACTAAGTGTTTGCTGATGGATGTCCTCTTTTGTGGTGTTTCATAAATGGTGACTCTGCCTGCATGGTGCAGCCTCATGAGAGTTATGGGTGCATGCTGGAGTTCACTCCCCATTCCTTCAAATGCTCAGCAGGCTGGACAGGGTCCTCTGCAACCTGATTGCCCTTCCAAGGACACATTGCCAGAATCCTTTGCAGCTGGTGGGAGATCCATGGTAGAAGGGCAGCAGTCATTGTGTAGACACTTCCATGTGGAAAAAGTTCCTACAGTGATTTAGAAAGTTTAAACTTCTGGACTGAGGAGGAAGGAGGGAATTTTTACCTGGAAATGAAAGTAAGTAGTAACTGACCCTGGTGTGGAATATTGAGGTATTCTGGTGTGGGATATTGCAGATAGTCACCCACATTTTCTAGAAGGATGCCCAGATCAGTTTGTTGCAGCAAAAACAACCAAGAGCTTTGTGGCACATTCAAGACTAGCAGCCTTATTCCGGTACAAGCCTTTGTGGATGCTTCCCCTTCCTCTGAGGCATCACCTGCCACAAGATCCTGCTGTGCGGGAATGCCCAGAGCCCCCCACACTCAGGGGATTATGGGAATCCCACAGGAAGAACAGGGAGGCAAGGCTCACCCCATGTTCCTCCTACCCTGCCAGGATGCCTCATACCATGGCAGCTCCAGTCCCTTCCCCCCCTTGCCCTGCCCTCTAAACCCCCTCTTCGAGGTTACTTTTGCAACCTGGGGAAGCAGGCAGTGCTTCTTTCTGCAACTGCTGCTGTGCAGGGAGGACACTCCAAGCAGAATTCCAGCTCTGATGTGAGAGGTAGAACCCCAAATAATCCTGTGGTCCCCTGGAGCAATCCTCTGGCTCCCTAGGGGCCATAGGACCCTCCTGAGTTTTATCGACCACTCATGCATTCTAAGTTCCTGCCAACTCTCTATCTGCAGGTTTATTCTGCCACCCATCCCACCGGACCCAGAGTAGAAAATACTGTTTGGAAAAGCAGAACAGAATAAAACCATAAACCCTGATGCTGGGAAATGTCACATGAAAACAACTAGCTTGAAATTCTAGTTATGCTTCTCTTAAGGGCCAAACAACAAGACCTTCTGTTGTGTGCAGCTTTGAGCTGATGTTTTCTTCTCACGAGCACCATCACTGCCAAGCCTGGATGTGGAGCTTGAAATCTGCAGGAGGATTTTAACGCACCTCCCCTCTGCTGCCGCCGCCTCGCAGCAATTTTCCCAGGAAAAAATCCCCCTTCCCCACCCATTCTGCTGCTTTGAAAACATTGATTTTAAGCAAAGGGTGGAGCAAAGTGTTGGTGAGAAAAAATTAAGAATGCTATCTCCCTGCACTAGTCTTCCAATGGAGATTGCTTGTTTGTGTATTTATTTTTTTGGCTCATGCCCTGGATTTGCCTCAAGGCACATCATCTAAAATAATTAAAACAATAAAAACTATGAATCAAACCATCAATTAAAAGCCAATGAGCCAGTGACTTTAAATTTGTTTAATGTTATTTAACATTATACTAGGTTGTTGATCTATCTATCTATCTATCTGGAGAGAGAGAGAGAGAGAGAGAGAGAGCAACTTTTCTAGTTGCTCAAAGCAGTTTACAGTGGATTACAAAAAGAGATCAAAAATTGATTAAAAAAACTGAAAAGTGTCTGTGAAGGGGACATGACTGATTGTCATGAAAGGCTACCAAAGGTAATTTCCATAATGCAGGTAAATAAAAGAGCATTGTTGTTGTTGTTGTTGTTGTTAGTCGCGAAGTCGAGTCCGACCCATCGCGACCCCATGGACAACACTCCTCCAGGCTCTCCTGTCCTCCACCATCCCCAGGAGTCCACTCAAGCTCACACCAACTGCTTCAGTGACTCCATCCAGCCACCTCATCCTCTGCCGTCCCCTTCTTCTTTTGCCATCTATTGTTCCCAGCATTAGGCTCTTCTCCAGGGAGTCCTTCCTTCTCATTAGGTGGCCAAAGTATTTGAGTTTCATCTTCACTATCTGGCCTTCTAAAGAGCAGTCAGGGTTGATCTCCTCTAGGACTGACCGGTTTGATCGCCTTGCGGTCCAAGGGACTCGCAGGAGTCTCCTCCAGCACCACAACTCAAAGGCCTCAATCCTTTTGTGCTCAGCCTTCCTTATTGTCCAGCTTTCACAGCCATACATTGCAACTGGGAAAACCATAGCCTTGACTATACGCACTTTTGTTGGCAGAGTGATGTCTCTGCTTTTTAGTACGCTATCTAGATTTGCCATAGCTTTCCTCCCCAGAAGCAAGCGTCTTTTAATTTCTTGGCTGCAGTCCCCGTCTGCGGTGATCTTGGAGCCCAGGAAAATAAAATCTGTCACTACCTCCATTTCTTCCCCATCTATTTGCCAGGAAGTGAGAGGACCAGATGCCATGATCTTAGTTTTCTTAATGTTGAGTTTCAAGCCAACTTTTGCGCTCTCCCCCTTCACCCGCATCAAGAGGATCTTTAGTTCCTCTTCACTTTCTGCCATGAGAGTGGTATCATCTGCATATCTGAGGTTGTTGATATTTCTCCCAGCAATCTTGATTCCAACTGGTGATTCATCTAGCCCTGCCTTTCTCATGATGTGCTCTGCATAAAAGTTAAATAGGCAGGGTGACAGTATACAGCCTTGCCGAACTCCTTTCTCAATTTTGAACCAATCAGTGGTTCCGTGTCTGGTTCTCACTGTTGCTTCTTGACCTGCATATAGGTTTCTCAAGAGACAAATAAGATGGTCTGGTACTCCCATCTCTTTAAGAACTTGCCACAATTTGTTGTGATCCACACAATCAAAGGCTTTAGCATAGTCAATGAAGCAGAAGTAGATCTTTTTCTGGAACTCCCTGGCTTTCTCCATGATCCAGCGTATGTTGGCAATTTGATCTCTAGTTCCTCTCCCTCTTCGAAATCCTGCCTGTACTTCTGGTAGTTCTCGGTTCACATACTGCTGGAGCCTAGCTTGTAGGATTTTGAGCATCACTTTGCTAGCATGTGAAATGAGTGCAATGGTGCGGTAGTTTGAACATTCTTTGGCATTGCCCTTCTTGGGGATCGGAATGTAAACTGACCTTTTCCAATACTGTGGCCACTGTTGAGTTTTCCAAATTTGCTGGCATATTGAGTGTAGCACTTTAACTGCATCATCTTTCAGGATTTTGAATAGCTCAGCTGGAATGCTGTCACCTCCACTAGCTTTGTTGTTGCTCAGACTTCCTAAGGCCCATTTCACTTCACATTCCAGGATGTCTGGCTCAAGGTCAATGACCACCCCATCGTGGTTATCAGGGATATTAAGCTCTTTCTTGTATAGTTCTTCTGTGTAATCTTGCCACCTCTTCTTAATCTCTTCTGCCTCTGTTAGGTCCCTGCCATTTTGGTCCTTTATTATGCCCATTTTCGCATGAAATGTTCCCTTCATATCTCTAATTTTCTTGAAGAGATCTCTGGTCCTCCCTATTCTATTGTTTTCTTCTATTTCTTTGCACTGTTCATTTAGGAAGGCATTCTTATCTCTTCTAGCTGTTCTCTGGAATTCTGCATTCAATTGTTTGTATCTTTCTCTTTCTCCCTTGCCTTTCGCTTCCCTTCTTTCCTCAGCTATTTGTAAAGCTTCCTCAGACAGCCATTTTGCTTTCTTGCATTTCTTTTTCTTTGGGATGGTTTTAGTTGCTGCCTCTTGTACAATGTTGCGAACCTCCGTCCATAGTTCTTCAGGCACTCTGTCTATCAGATCTAATTCCTTAAATCTATTTGTCACCTCTACTGTATATTCATCAGGGATATGATTTAGGTCATACCTGAGTGGCCTAGTGCTTTTCCCTACTTTCTTCAACTTAAGCCTAAATTTTGCCACCAGAAGCTCATGATCTGAGCCACAGTCAGCTCCTGGTCTAGTTTTTACTGACTGTATAGAACTTCTCCATCTTTGGCTGCAGAGCACATAGTCAATCTGATTTCTGTGTTGACCGTCTGGTGATGTCCATGTGTAGAGTCGTCTCTTGGGTTGTTGGAAAAGAGTGTTTGCTATGACCATCGTATTCTCTTGACAAAATTCTACCAGCCTGTGCCCTGCTTCATTTTGTACTCCAAGGCCAAGCTTGCCTGTTATTCCGGTTATCTTTTGGCTTCCTACTTTAGCTTTCCAATCCCCCATGATGATAAGGACATCATTTTTTGGAGTTAATTCTAGCAGGTGTTGTAGGCCTTCATAGAACCGGTCAACTTCAGCCTCTTCAGCACCAGTGGTTGGGGCATAGACTTGGACTATTGTGATGTTGAATGGTTTGCCTTGGATTCGAACTGAGATCATTCTGTCATTTTGGAGATTGTATCCTAGTACTGCTTTCCCTACTCTTTTATTGACTATGAAGGCTACTCCATTTCTTCTGAGGGATTCTTGCCCGCAGTAGTATACCTGATGGTCATCTGAACTAAATTCACCCATGCCTGTCCATTTTAGTTCACTGATTCCTAAGATGTCGATGTTCAGTCTTGTCATCTCTTGTTTGACCACATCCAGCTTGCCTTGATTCATGGATCTTACATTCCAGGTTCCTATGGAGTAAAGATCTTTGCAGCATCGGACTTTCCTTTCACCTCCAGATACATCGGCAACTGAGTGTCCTTTCGGCTTTGACCCAGTCGCTTCATTCTTTCTGGCGCTACTAGTACTAGCCCTCCGCTCTTCCCCAGTAGCATATTGGACACCTTCCGACCTGAGGGGCTCATCTTCCGGTGTCATATCGTTTTGCCTTTTGGTTTTCATGTCCATGGGGTTTTCATGGCAAAGATACTGGAGTGGGTTGCCATTTCCTTCTCCAGTGGATCACGTTTTGTCAGAGCTCTCTGCTATGACCTGTCTGTCTTGGGTGACCCTGCACGGCATAGCTCATAGCTTCATTGAGCTACGCAAGCCCCTTCGCCACGACAAGGCAGTGATCCATGAAGGAGTAAAAGAGCATATACATCAGCAAACAGTAAAGACTGTTCCAGTACAAAATTTAGCTGTACTGGAAAGAAGTACCCAATGGATACCCAAAGTATCATCAAGGCATACATTTAGAAGACGCATTTGCCATGTTGCACTGCCCACAATTAGCTGAATTAGACAAAGCCTCATTAAAGAAATGTTGTAGTGCCAACAAAAAGGAAACCAGCTCTTGCCGAATAAGGCACAGTCTAAGAGCCATAGTTGTGACAGATAGAAGCCCAACTGGTCACCCATTAGTGGTATTAGTGGCATTTTGTGGTAGTACCCACAGCAGTTTCTCAAATCCCCAAGTATGCCCACAGGTCCAAATGCTGGGGACGCCTGGTTCGGGGCTTTGACGGATAGAAACATAGAAACATAGAAACAGGATAAAACCAGCATCTTGAACCGAGCCTGGAAACAGGCAGGCAGCAAAGTTCTTTTTTGACTCTAGCATGATATGTCCAAAGCCATCAATCCCAGTTAAGTTTGGCTGCTGCAGAGTTTTGTAGTTTCCATACACTCTTCAGGGGCAGCCCCATGGGTAGCACATGGCAACAATCAAGCCTGGATATTACCTGAGCATGGATCACTGTGGCCCAGTCATCCTACCCTAGAAAGGGATGCAGCTGTTGGAGCAGTCAGAATGGATGAAAGCCATTAGGAGCTGCAGATGCCACTCAAGGTAGACAACCTGCTGCCCTCCAAGTGTTTTGGACTACAACTCCCATCATCCCCAGGCAGCATGGCTAATTGTCTGGATTCCTAACATGTTTTGTTGTAAAGCATCTGGAAAATGTCAGATATATCAACATCCCCGTACAGCTAATCTGGATCTACAAGCAGCACCCTGCAGCAAACCCGATCTTTAAGAGACAGCATAACTCTGTCCAGAAGGAGGCAGATGCCACTTCCCGGCATTGTTAAACACTTTGCCTACCTCGCTCGTGTCTCACTCTTATCTGCACTGAGCTACGGTATACCTGCTGTCATCCAGCTTCCAAGGACCTGTTCAGGCTGTCAGCAGCTACAAATGGCTCCAATGAGGTTGAGATCAAGCTGGGTGTCATCTGTGGACTGATGATACCAAAACCTGCATGACCTCAGAGCACAACTTTAGCTCTACAGAGAGCTTCAACTATTGGGTGGCATAGAAATGAATGAATGAATCAATGAATGAATGAAAATATATTCTGCAAAGGAAGCCTCCTGACCAGGGTCAGCAAAACCTGACTTTGCCAAAGCTCCCCAAATTCCATCCTGAAGCTTGTTCCATCCGTCATCCATCTTGGAATACAACAGGGTTTATTTTTTCCTTTTGGTGTGAAAACCCATCTATATTTTCAGTCATCTGTATTTCTCCAAACATTTGCATCAGCTGTTCACATCTTTCTTCTCCCGCTGGAGTTCATTGGAAGACTTTGGGCCACTCACTGATTCTCAACCTAACCTACCTCACTGGGTTGTTGTAAGGATAAAATGGAGAGGAGAATTATGCACACTGCTTTAGGTTCCCCAGAGTGAAAAAGGTGGGCTGTAAATATATATACAAAGGAATAAAATAGTGACTATGCTGATGGTGGTCTTGAGAATTCGCTGTGAGTAACCATAGCATGCTAAACATTTTCCTTGAGAATGAAGAGATGCCAGGTCAGAGAATATGATTTCCAGACTGCCTTAAGCTTCTCACTTCATCTTTGTCTTTCTCACCTGCTTCTTTTTCGAGAAAATCTGTGCCAGGGTGGGGATGGGAGCAGTGGAAATCTATCCTTTTGAAACTCCTCTCCCTGTTCTTGCACCTACACTGAAGTGCCATTAAAATGATGGATAGTATAGACTTATCATTAGGGCTGCAAACATGCACCGAGCGAAGCACCGCTTGCAGATTAAAACTAACTTAATATGGCAAATCTACTTGTCTGCAATGAAAATTATGAAAATGATGTCATGTCACTGTGAGATGCTGCTGGCATTGAGTACTTAATTGATTAATTGGTCGGTACTAGAAAAGTTGGATGACTTTAATCAACCAAAACCAAGAAATCAGCTGACAAGCTGTGATTGTTGTTCTGCATTTATCACTCCACACACACACACACACACACACACAGGGAACACCCCAAGCTATTATTCATGCATGCTCCTGCAGGCCCTGGGCCAATAGATGAGCAGTGTACAGGAGCATGAGATTTCATGCTGTCCTCTAACACATCTGCATTATCTCTGACTGCTTGCTGTTAGGCGATGACTCTGTGCTTCGTTCTCTTGCCACAACCCAGCAATTTCCACAGAGAGGCAATGAGATGGCACATATGGCAATGCTCACTATGTCCTACAATAGCTTACACACAGAAATACACACATGGAATGGATACAGATCAAACACTGAAAGTGGGAATCTATAGAATACATTTGCCAAATGTACAAGCACCTCCTAGAGCTGTGTAGAGCAGGCAAATGTACAGACATTAACACATGATAGTGGGCACATGTGTGCATCATGACAACCCACCCTCGCAATCAGCTGTGGTGGCTAATTTGTTGTGCACACCACTCGCATTGAGCCCTGACTGAAGGTTCAGCGCGCTGTGAGTAGTCTGGCACCCTCCCCTGCCCTTGGTCCTCCTGCAAGCAGCCCATGGGATGCCACAGGAGGACCGAGTCTTTCCCCCTTCCCCACCACAACCATTTTGGCCTTGCCATGGCTTTTTTCCCTTCCATGATTCCTATTCTGTCAGCCTCATTTTGATAGTCACATGTTGGACGGACTGCCCATGGTTGCCAAGCTTTAAAAAAAATGCACAAAAAGTATGCACTTTTTTTAAAAAAAGTAATAGTTGCACAATTGTGAACTACTGCAGGGATTTGAAATGTCACCTGGGACTATGTCCAGTGGGGTGCCAAGGGGCAGCAGATAGCAACACTGGCTGTTGCCCAAAGAAGTCTCAAAATATACTTTTCCTTCCTTTGTTTACTTGACAGCTGTCAGAAGATGAGTTTGCAAGAAAAACCAAAGGCACGAGGGACCTTTAGCTGTAAAAAGTGTTGTTTGAACAACTTAAATCCCCTTTACAACAAGATTCTCATTCGTCCCTTCCCCATTTAATTCCCAGCAGGGTGCACTTTTCCCACTTTGTCTCAATGCTTGGGGAAGTATAAATGTTTACTCCCTTCCCCTGTTTTCCAAGGGCAAAGGAGTTTTGACAGCTGTGATAGCTCGCTGTCAAAACTCTGGGTCCCTTCACAAAGAGGGTATTGAATGGGAACGGAGTGGCTTTGGACTGCAACACATGTCTATTTATGGGGATGGTTGCACTCCCTTGACATGATCCAGCTTACTGGCTTGGTCTGTGGGTGGAGCAGTAATTAATTATTACATACAACAGCCCTAACTATGCAAACTCCAAGGGTGCCATGGAGGGAGGGCTCCCTGCACTACTAATCAAAAGGCACTGTGCAATCATTCCGTCTTTGCCTCCTTAATAGAGCCTACTTTGTGGAAAGAAAAAAAAAGACAGAAGCAGCACCTGGAAAGTGCAACAGGGTAACAAATGCAAAAGACAAGGTCAGGATCTTCTACCCTCTTTCCCCCTGCCCTGGGTGAATGAGGCAGGGGGATTGCCCAATAAAAACCTTAACTGGAAGCACCCCAAGTCTCTGTGAAAAGGTATTGTTTATCCATGGCCAGTGGTACAGTTAGGTAATTTTTTACTCTGCCCTTAATTGTCTTACCAGGTGTGGTGGAGGGAATGGGGAGGTTTTAAATGGTGATGCATTTTACTTTGCCTGTTTTAAAAGGTACTAAGTTCACCCTGCTGGATGTGGGGTTGGATTTTTGTGTTGTTTTATAATTTATTTATTTATTTAAAACTTTTATATGTCATCACCACATGCCTCCACATCTCGGAAAGGCTCACAACACATCCAATTAAAAACAATAAACAATCCCTATAAATAACAAATTCCATAAAAGGTTATATTTAAAAACCATTTTAAATGGCTAAGATATATTTATTACATGCATGTTCCACCTTTTTACCTCTTGCAAGGAGCCCAAGGCAGCTTGTGTGGTTGTCTTCTTCCTCGTATCTTCACAACACCCCTGTGAGGATGTTTAGGTTGAGAGTCAGTGGTGGCTCCAAATCACCCAACAAGCTCCATGGCTGTGGGGACTAGAACCTGGATCTCTTGAGTCTCAGTCCAACACTCAACTGCTGCATCCTACTGAACATCTTCCCCAAAGCCCTCTGATCCTGAACATACCTTGAGAAGAATGGGTTGCCAAAGTTAAGCCAGTGTGGTGTAGTGGTTAAGAGCATGGGACTACATGAGATTCAGGTGAACATGAGATTCAGTTCTAGTCCCCACTCAGCCATGAAGCTCAGTGGGTGACTCTGGGCCAATCATGGACTCTCAGCCCAACCCACCTCACAGCGTTGTTGTTGTGAGGATAAGATTGAGAGCAGGAGGAGAAGGATTTAGCAAGCCACCTTGATAACCTTAGAAAGCAAAAAGGCAGAGTATAAATACAATAAATAATAAAGCTCCTCAGCCAATGTGTTCCTAGTGGGGCTGGAACATGAATAATAGAATCACAGAATATTGCAGGTCATCAGTTTACACCATCCCACTCAGGTGGCGGTCCAGTTTCCTTCTGAATGTGTCTAGTGTGGGAGAGCCCACCACCTCTCCAGGCAGCTGGTTCCACTGTTGTATCACTCTGACAGTTAGAAAACTTTTCCTGATACCTAGCCTGAATCTGGGCTGTCGCAACTTGAGTGGGTTATTCTGCATCCTACACTCTGGTATGAGTGAGAAGAGATCTTGTCCTTCCTCTTTGTGACAGCCTTTGAGGTACTTAAATAGTGATATCATATTCTCTCTCAGTCTTCTCTTCCCAAAGCTGGACATACCCAGTTCTCTCAAATCTCTTCTCACAATGTTTCCAACCTCTGGATCATTTCTGTTGCCCTCCTCTGAGTCCTTTCTCACTTTTCTGCATCTTTCTTAAATCTTGGTTCCCAGAACTGGACAACAGTATCCTAGATGAGGTCTGATTAGAGAAGAGCATAGGATAACTATTACTTTTAGTGATTTGAAAGTAATACCTCTATTAATGTATCCCAAAATAGCATTTGTCCTTTTTGTGGCTGCATTGTATTGCTGGCCCACAATTACTCCAAGGTCTTTTTCTTTTTCAGTTGTTGAGCCAGGTATGCCACATCTTCCATCCAAATTCTGGTTTGAAGCAGCTGCAAATGAAAGCCACTGGCTTTCTGCAATCCCACAGAGTTGGAGGCCAGATGGGACATTCAGTTGCCCACCCCTCAGACAATGGCATTCTTTCTAGGTGCTGGTGTCTTCTTTCCATGTGCATCTTGCCAGGAAGAAACTGCAGCAGGCAGCCCTCAGCAGTCTGGTTGCCTCTCAGACCTTTTCTCTCTCCGGTATTCCTGCAGAAGTGAAAGGCTGAGCTAGACAGATCTCTGGCCTTACATAGCCTGGCAGCTTTTCTGTTCTTGCACCACTTGATCTGCACTAAAGTGCCCTGGGGACCTCTTGCTCAGGACGAAAGGTGTTTTATGGTGCAGTTACTGCACAAGCATATCCCAGCCACTAAAGATCATTCCTTGCAAGAGTTGTGACTTTAATTCCAGCACCCTCCTTGGCTCAGGACCAACCTGGGTGATTGCTTTTGTGCTCTCCAAGCAACCTCTCTGCTCCCCAATGGGTACACCCACGTGGAGTGGACAGCAGTGCGATGGCGCACGATATTGACCCTGTCCAGAAATGGCCGCATTTCAAATGAGGGCCATGAGCAAAGCAGCTGAGTGCAGCCCAGAATTACATTCCTGAATACATGAGAGTTGTATTTCTGGATTTGTTCTGTCCCCAACCACTTCATAAATGCTTCTAGATTCCTGATAGGTTACAGGAAAACATCCAGCAATAATGGTACAGTACAAAACAAGTGAATCTGAAAATTAAACACAGAAAGAAATGGAGGTGGACTCACCTGCTAAAACTTAAGGGGAAGGGTAAAGGGGGAATCAGCATTGGATGGTTTTGAGGAGTGTCACCGCAGCGAATCCAGGAAGAGCCCACTTGGTCCTCAACCTACAGGCATCCCCAGTGTAGTTCTGTCTCTGATTCAAGGAGAAAGACCACTGTGTGGGTGTCCTTAGAGCGTTGGGCTGGATAGGGTGACCAGCTTTACAGAGGACAGTTCTCTAGTTGAAGGGTTCTCAGAGGCTGCCTTAAAACTTCTCTGTTTCAAGGCAGCCTCCATCTGAAGAGTTCTTGGGTTCAAATCTAGTATAGACATAAAGGATGGTCAGAATCCAAAAGTGCAGCAGCCTTCAATTTCTCCAGTCATGGTTATCACCTGGATAGTAGGCTACTCAGGTAGGCCTACAAGTCACTGTCTTTCTCATTATGGTGAGATATGTTGCATTTCTACTGAAGTTGTTGTAACCCAGTCTAAATGTGTGGCTGTACCTCTCCATCAGCCTATGCAAACTGGTGTCCTCTTCTTAGGAAATGCATAGGTGGCCACCCTACTAAGATAGAGATAATGGCAGGCACTCCATGGCATTGCATCATGGGCAATTTGAATGTGTGCTGACTTTTGTCCTCTTTTTTGGTGATGCATGTCCTCTCTTTTAGGGATGTGTAGGTGGTCATCCTACTTGGGAGACCTGGGTTCCCATCCCCATGTAGCCATGAAGTTCTCACAGTGACTTTGACCTAGTCATTGATTCTCAGCCTAACTTTCCTCACAGGGTTGTTGTGATGTTAACATAGAAAGGAGGAAATATCGATGAATAAAGTCCAGAAGAGGCAGATGGGGTTGCAGGCCTGGAATTATGATGGCCTGCCTTGGCCTGGGTTCAAGCCTCCACTCCGTCAAGAAGCTCACTGAGTGACTTTGGGTCAATTACAGCCTGAATTGTTGTGAGGTTAAAACTGAGGGGAAGTAAAGACTGTGTAAACTTGCATTCCTTGTGGAAGGAAGGAAGGAAAGGAAGGAAGGAAGGAAGGAAGGAAGGAAGGAAGGAAGGAAGGGTTGTTGATGGGATAACTAACAAAACAGAGAGTAACAAAACTTTTGGTAAGTCACTTTTGTTCCAGCCTTGCTTGCAGTCTATGAAGCCTGTCATGCCTCCAAGCCGCTTGGCTGCTTGCTAAAATTATTGCTACCCCCCCCACACACACACACACACACTCACACACTTTTTCTTTGAGCTGTTCCTCTGCCATTCACTACTACTTTCTTCATTCTCTCCTGTTAATGCCTGGCTCTCTTTTTACTGAGTACTTGAGGCAATAATGATACATTGTGAAAGCACTAACTGAACAGAATCTAATTAAAACAACACAACGAAAACCAAACATCTGGGCTCAGGAAATAAAGCTTTCTCGGTGGGAAGCAAGGAGATAAATTCCACGTGACACATCAGCTGGTAAGAGTCGATGGATGAGAGCAGATGATGAGCAGAGAAAGGGGGTGAGGAGGAAGGGCATTTGGAAGGAGTTCGCCCGTTTTTATCACTGCTACATTTTGAATGGGTGCATTTCTGTGTCTCAGTTAGAGGAACAGACTAGGGGACATTCCTAATGGCATCCACCAATGCCTTTTCACAGGTAGTTACTCTTCTGCACAGTTATGTTTCTTATTACTAATAGACCTGGGAAACCAAGATTTTGATTTAATGCCCATTTGTTGATTCTGGGAGGAAGTAGGAGCAATATAATTAATTTCAGGAAAGGTGGAGAAGAGAAAGCCGCAGCAACCACCAAAAAGCTCAAAGGGATCTGGAAAACACTGATCCCAGATCTCCCATGAGATCTCCTATGGGGGGGTCTGAAGTAGAGAAGGGATTCTGGCATCCTTTTATGCAGCAGTGGGCAAATTCCCTTTCACTGAATTCAGAATCAGCTCAATAATTATGAGCTTTCTCAGCGAACTTTCAAAGCGAGGGAAAAAACTCCGTCTCTTTTCCTGGTGTTCTTTTCCAGATGGGAATGCATCAGTGTGTGGCGTAGTGAAATAAGAGCTCACAATGCCGATGCTTGGGGAGGGTTTGTTTGTTTTTTTTAATTTAGAGGGGTGCTGATTTGAGTTTAGCTGCAATCCCCACAGTAGGTGGAAAGAATGGATTGCCCCAGCTGGAAAATGCTGTTGTGAGCTATTTCTGTTG
Source organism: Varanus salvator macromaculatus (assembly GCA_023646645.1). Taxonomy (NCBI): domain Eukaryota; kingdom Metazoa; phylum Chordata; class Lepidosauria; order Squamata; family Varanidae; genus Varanus; species Varanus salvator. The sequence continues at coordinate 17,529,107 of JAIXND010000795.1, forward strand.
TAATGCAGAATGGTTCAGGCATGACTGGGCATTTAAGACCCATTACCTTACCAAAAGGACTTTTCCTAACAGACATGAAAACTTCTAGAACTGGGGACAGGCTCAGCACAGTTTGCCCTTACTTTGGGACTTTTGCTGGGCATGAAGATCTGCGGAGCATCATAATGACCAGGTTTGCATGGTCACTGCTGTCCATCAGGCTTATTGAGGATGTTGAGGGATGTGCCAGGGACTATTTTGAATATTCAGGCTCCAGCTGAAATTTGCCACGCTCACTGTGTCACCTGAACTGAGGCAACAGGGTTGTTGGAAGGTGCAGCAGCCCACATGAAGTTCATGTTTCTTGCCCCTCAAGCAACTGCTGCTGCCAGGGACAGGCAACATGGCGAACCATGGCAGCCCTCAAGCAGGGGCAGAATATCCACTGCCATTCTCGGCACCATGGCCATGGGGCGCTGCCTTGATCAGCAGCACACATCCGTTGGATCCTGAGCTTCACAAGCTGGCACTTGTGTCACTGGTTGGTGCACACACTCTGAAGACGTGCTCTGCACAATTCTTGTTATATTGTCCCTCAGGAATGCGGTTCTCAGCATCAGCTGAAAGCCACCTGGAAACTCAACTTGCCTGTCCTCAGAACAAATGCGCCCAGGCAAAAGAGGCAATTTTAGTTCAGGGACAGCAGGCAGATACAAAGTGCAAGACACAATCAAGAGAATTCACCCAAATGGAAACCATACATATTCAACAAAAGGGTGCTTAGTCATACACGGTGCATGGTTAACAGTAATGGGTGCAAATTTTAGTGAGAGCAAGAGGCTTAAAATTTTAAATAAGCTTTCAAACATGCAAAGCAACACTCTTTGGGCACCGAAGTTTCCTGAACATGTGCGAATCCTTGTTATGCTTGAGTTAGAAAAGAGCTTTGGGAGGAAATGTCTCACTCAGTTCAAAATAGAGGTGAGCATTCATAGCTGGACAAATGTTATACTCTGAACTTTGGTGATATCTCTATGTTGATAAAGGGATGAATGGATGCTAGATCACACCATGTTTTGGGTTTCAACTTCCAACTCTCATAGCCAGTGGTTGGCAATGCCGGGAGTAGAAAGTATGCAGATCCATCTTCTGACCTACTCCACTTTAAGCAGTCCCAGATCAATACACAGGTTAGAAGACCACAACCTCCTCTGGCCTTCTTACATCACTTCTTAAAGCTCATGCCCTCTACAAAAGGCTACTGCATCTTTGTGACTTGCAGGTAGAAAACATTGGCTAGACTTTGGTTGCACAAACATTCTCCCTTGATTTGAAGAACCTTGGTTTTTGAACTAAAAATCCTTCCCCCTAGACAGGTACCTCATCTACAGTAGCCCCATAAATGCAAAGGAGAAATGGCCTTTGATATTTGAAGGGAATGTTCTTGTGCATATTGCATAAGGTTCTTCCTCCAGAAGGAGATTTGTTGTATATGCTGATGTCCAGGCCTGCTTGCTGCAGAAATGCGATCCACAAGGGGTTGTCCCTCATGGTTGTGGGAAATTGCAGTCAACCTGAATCTAGCTGCCTGGCCACTGGCTGGGGCTGGTGCAAGGACTGTTTCACACAACAGCTGAAGAGATAGGGTGTGACTAACAGGGGACCACCCACTGATTACCAGTTAGTGTACTGGCACTGTTCAGATTGCTGGTTTTGCCCTCTAAAGCTCTAAATCAGAAGTGATGAACTGCTCTGAGCTCAAGGGCTGAATTCAGTTTTGGAGACATTCTGCAGAGGAGATGGGGGGAGATTATACAGGTTGGTCTGGCTCAGGGCAGAGGTAGCAGAGCTAAAATTCCAAAAGCAGAAGCACATTTTAGCTGAAAGCTCTTCCTGTCACTTACAAAGTCCTGGGAGAGGCATTTCAACTTTGGGACATGTTGGGGTGGGAGACTGTGCAAAAGCCAGGGAACCACCAAATGGTGGTGGGAGAGAGTGGACCAAGGGTAAGGACATGATCTTCAGGGGATCCCAGCTTGGGACTGAAAGCTGACCAGACTGGGCTGCTGAACCTGAGCTTCTGTTGTTGTTCCTGTTGTTAGTCGCGAAGTCGTGTCCAACCCATTGTGACCCCATGGACAACATTCCTCCAGGCCTTCCTGTCCTCCACCATCCCCCACAGTCCACTCAAGCTCACACTGATGCTTCAGTGACTCCATCCAGCCATCTCATCCTCTGCCGTCCCCTTCTTCTTTTGCCATCTATTTTTCCCAGCATTAGACTCTTCTCCAGGGAGTCCTTCCTTCTCATTAGGTGGCCAAAGTATTTGAGTTTCATCTTCAGGATCTGGCCTTCAAAAGAGCAGTCAGGGTTGATCTCCTCTAGGACTGACTAGTTTGATCACCTTGCGGTCCAAGGGACTCGCAGGAGTCTCCTTCAGCACCACAATTCAAAGGCCTCAATCCTTTGGCGCTCAGCCTTCCTTATGGTCCAGCTTTCACAGTCATACAATGCAACTGGGAAAACCATAGCCTTGACTATACACACTTTTGTTGGCAGGATGATGAGCTTCTGTATGCCACCCCAAATTTGCAGGGGCTGTGCATGTCCCACAGGATCCTGTGCACTCCCCTTGCCACCTCCCCAGTCAACCCCCACTTTGAATCCATTCAACAGCTACAGCCAACTTAGCGCCTCCAGGAAGCAGGGCCTCTTCCATGGCTTCACCTTTCACCACAGCTTTGAGGACAATGCCCAACATCTTCCGCTTCTCCAAAGCTGCTGCTGCTGCTGCTGCTGCTTGCAGGCTTAGCTGCATTGCTTGCTAATTGATGTTGTGTTTTTGTTTGCTTGTGTAGTGGTGTCACCATCAAAGGAGCTATACCAGGAAGACTGCTGTGGCTCACCCAAAGACTTAGCCATAACAGCCTTTGACAGCCCTCCTTCTCTATTTCTCCACCCCCATGCATTATTTTAAACACCTCTATCATGTCTCTCCCTACTCATCTTTATTTTTATTTTATTTATTTATTTGGAAATTTATAGGCCGCCCCTTGCCACAAGCCTCGGGGCGGCTCACAACAAAAAGATTAAAACATAATGTTAAAATTTCCAAATATTAACAATTAAAACTAACATTAAAAATTGGCCCATCTCCAAGTCAAAATTAAAACAACCTATACAATATACAAATTGAATTAATAAATAATAAATAAATTAACAATTAAAATATTGTTTAAATAAAAAGGTCTTCACCTGGCGCCGAAAAGCAAATAAAGACGGCGCCAGGCGAGCCTCTCTGGGGAGCGCATTCCACAGATGGGGCGCCACCGCCGAGAAAGCCCTCCTCCGGGTGCTCACCCTCCTAATATCTTTCACGGAGGGTTCCCGGAGGAGAGCCTCAGCAGCAGATCGTAAGGGGCGGGAGGGTATATATGGACGCAAGCGCTCCTTTAGGTAACCGGGACCCAAGCCGTTAAGGGCTTTATAGGTAAGAACCAACACCTTGAATTGGGCCCGGACTTCAATGGGAAGCCAGTGAAGCTGCCGGAGAACAGGGGTGATGTGAACACCACGCCCCGTCCCCGTCAGTACTCTGGCAGCTCTATTTTGTACCAATTGAAGTATCCGGACCGTCTTCAGGGGTAGCCCCACGTAGAGCGCATTACAGTAATCTAGCCGGGAAGTCACCAACGCATGAGTCACCGTTGCCAGGCAGTCGAGCTCCAGGAAGGGACGCAGCTGATGGATCAGCCGAAGCTGATGGAAGGCACTCCTCGCCACTGCTGACACTTGAGCTATCAAGGTCAGCTCCGGGTCGAGGAGGACTCCCAAGCTGCAGACCCTGTCCTTCAGAGGGAGTGCAACCCCATTCAAGACTAGGGTCAGGTCCCCCATTCCTAGGCCCGAACCACCTACCAACAGGACCTCCGTCTTGTCAGGATTGAGCCTCAGTTTATTGGCCCTCATCCAGCCCATTACCTCGGCCAGGCACCGGTTCAGCACAGCCACCGCCTCACCTGGATCGGTGGAAAACGAGAGGTAGAGCTGGGTATCATCAGCGTACTGATGATTCCGCAGCCCACACCTCCTGATGACCTCTCCCAGCGGTTTCATGTAGATGTTAAACAGCAAAGGGGACAAAATAGAACCCTGCGGAACTCCATGGCAAAGCTGCCATGGCGCAGAGCCATAGTCCCCCAGCACCACCTTCTGGAACTGGCCATTGAGATAGGAGCGGAACCACTGCAAAGCAGTGCCTCCAACTCCCAATCCCTCTAGCCTCTCCAGAAGGATACCATGGTCGATGGTATCGAAAGCCGCTGAGAGGTCCAGGAGAACCAACAGGGACGCACTCCCCCTGTCTCTCTCCCTGCACAGGTCATCATACAGGGCGACCAAGGCAGATTCAGTGCCAAACCCGGGTCTGAAACCGGACTGAAATGGGTCCAGATAATCAGTTTCATCCAAGAGTGCCTGGAGTTGTCCCGCCACCACCCGCTCCAGCACCTTGCCCAAAAACGGGATGTTGGCCACCGGTCTATAGTTGGTGACCGCCACTGGATCCAGGGAAGCCTTCTTGAGGACTGGCCGGACTACCGCCTCCTTTAACGGGGCAGGCATCCGGCCGTCTCTCAAGGAGGCGTTTACCACCTCCAAGATCCAGGGCACAATCCCGGCCTTGGCATTCTTTAATAGCCAGGATGGGCACGGGTCCAGTAAACAGGTGGTTGAGCGTACCGATCCAAGCACCTTGTCCACATCATCAGGCCGCAACAACTGAAAGTCATCCATTAATGGGGGACAAGCACGTACGGTTGGTCCCTCCCCGAGAGAAACTGTATCAAGAGTGGAGTCCAGTTCGTGACGAATCAGAGCAACTTTCTCCCTAAAATGCGTGGCGAAATCGTCACAGCGGGCCTTCGAGGGTGGTACGAGATCTTTATCAGGGCCAGACTTAGTCAGCCCCTGCACCACCCGAAAGATCTCCGCCGGACGGCATTGCGAGGAGGCAATGGACGCGGAGAAGAATCACTTCTTCGCCGCCCTCACCGCCACAGCATAGGCTCGATAGTGTGCTCTAAGATGTGTTCGGTCAGACTCGTCACGAGATTTCCTCCACTTACGCTCTAGCCGTCTCCCAACCCGCTTCATCACCCGTAACTCTAGAGTGTACCAGGGAGACGATCGGGCTCTGCCTGGTTGGAGAGGGCGCTTAGGAGCAATCGTGTCGATGGCCCTAGTCATCTCCCCATTCCATATGTCAACCAGGGCCTCAACAGGAGCACCAGCCTTGTCAGCCGGGAAATCCCCCAGGGCCTTCAGGAATCCATCAGGATCCATCCGACTCCGGGGGCGGACCATCACAATCTGGTCCGCACCCTTACAGAGGGAGAAGCCACTCTCGAGCTCAAACCTCACGAGGAAGTGGTCTGACCATGACAAGGGCGTCAAACATAGATTCTTCACCCTCAGATCACCCTCTTCCTGCCCCGTCGAGAAAACCAGGTCCAGGGTGTGTCCACCTTCATGGGTTGGGCCAATGACGTGTTGAGACAGCCCCATGGCCGTCATGGAAGCCATGAAGTCCTGAGCCGCCCCGGCCAAGTCCGTCTCGGCATGGAGATTGAAGTCCCCCAGGACAAGCATCCTGGGGGTCTTCAACACCAGGTCCGAGACGACCTCCGTCAGCTCAGGCAGGGAGTCAGTTGGGCAGAAGGGTGCTCGGTACACCAACAGAATCCCCAATCTGTCTCGGTCACCCAACACCAAGTGGAGGCACTCCAGCCCCGGCCTCGAAGGGACAGGAAGCCCCGTGAGGGAAAAAGCAGCCCGATAAACTAAAGCGACCCCCCCTCCCCTCCCCTCCGGGCGTGGACGGTGCTGAACTAGGTACCCGGGCGGGCAAAGTTCCGAGAGGGCGACATCCCCCCCCTCACCCGCCCAGGTCTCAGTGATACAAGCCAGGTCGGCCCTCTCATCCATGATCAGGTCATGGATGATGTTGGCTTTATTGCGGACCGACCTGGCGTTAAGTAACAGCACCGTCAATCCCGTGGGGCAGCTGACAAGACTTCCAGGTACCTGCCGGCTGGGGGAATAACCAGAAGAAGGAACAGGTATTAACCATCTGTCCCGCCTTCTCCTAGGCGGGACCGTTAAACCCCCATTGCGACCATAGCGACCATTCCCCATCACCACCCCAATGGTGGCGCCCACACGCTCCCCAGGTAACATGTTAACCTGACCGGAGATGGGCCCTAAAACACTTAAAAAAATTAAAACAATAAAAGTCACTCGCCCCCAAGAGTTCAATTAGGGGGCATAACAAACAGAGCCCCTGGCCAGCCCAGCCCCCAAGCGGCCCCAACGGCCCAAACGGCGGCGACCGCCCTTGGGCCGTCGCCCTTCGGCCGCCGGCCCGAGGCCGCCGGCCCCGGGAACGGCCGGCGCCTTATGGGCCCGGCGGCCTCCCCTTCCGGCGCGACGTCCGGCTTCCGGCTTCCGGCCCCGGCCTCTTTGGCAGCCTTTGGTGCCTGGGACACCCCAGCAGCCAGTCTGAGTGATCAGGGCAACGTTGGAGCCCCAGAATAATGCCCAGAAAGATGGATCAATGTCAGGTGTTGTGCCTCGCTCCACGGGACCATTGCACACAGACTCAAGGTTTCCCTGTGGTTGTAAGGCAGGCATTTCCTGACAACTGGATATTCTGCATCTCTGATGGGTTAAACCTTGACCCATCAAGGTGGCTTTGCTGCAGGGTCATCGTATGAAAAATTTCTTAGACACCTTTAGTTTAAAAGTGACTCAGAGTGTCTTGGGGTAGAATGCAAACTTCAAAACCACTCAAAGCAATTATCAGTAAAGAGCAGCATTATGGAGGGGGGGGATCTATTTGAGCAAGCCTAAATAAAGGGGGCTTCCAGGCGGTAACTGAAGTGTTTTTGTTTTCATTAGTGCTGAGCAAGTACTTGCCTGATTCAGTGCTAATTGCACAATGTGTGGCACCCATGCGAGAAGACTTCACAAGCTGTGGTGGAAAAATTGTCCATTGTTCAGAACTTTATTAGGACGCCCACTGGGACTCCCTGCCACTTCCGCTGTTGCCGGAAGAACTTAACTGGCAGCCATTTCACTGCCAATATAAGGCCATTTCTTCCACTGCTGATGCTCCAGGGGGAACAGGGAGCCAACACACAGCCAGCAAGGCTAGTAGCCACTCAGAGCCTCCTCGCTCATGAATCTGCCCAATCCCTTTTTAAAGCCACCCAGATTGGTGGCCATTGCCACTTCCTGTGGCAGTGAATTCCATAGCTTAACTATAAACTGCGTGAAGAAGTACTTCCTTTTATCTGTCCTAAAACTCCCACCAATCAGCTTCATGGGATGACCCAGAGTTTGAGTGTTATACAAGAGGGAGAAAAATGTCTCCTCCTCTATTTCTCTACCCCATGCATTATTTTAAACAACTCTATCATTTCTCTCCTTACTCATCTTTTTTCAAAGCTGAAGCCTATGGCTTCCCAAAGTTGTAGGTGGGGAGTGGGGAGAGGCTTAAGGCTTTCTGGAGCTCCAGCTTGGTGCTCCTGCGACCTCTGAGCTGGAATTCTAAATGCTGAGCCCCTGCCCCATGTCTCCATTCAGCCAGTGCCAGAACCACCACTCTGGCTGCCTCTCCAAGGACCCAGAGAAGAAAAAAAGGGGGGGGGTTGGAGGATGGGGAGGGAAGCAGGCTGAGCCATCACCTTCTGCCAGTTCCTTTCAGTGCCCCTCTCTTCCCATCCCTGCTGCTAAATCTAGAAGACCAAAAGGGGCATCTAGAGAACATACAAGGGGTGAGGAAGGGCAGTGGTGGGGACTGCGCAGAAGCTTCCAGTGTGAGAGCCCAAGTGCCATGGAAGCAAGAACATCAGACTGGGGGCTGGGGAGATCCTGGTTCTCACAGCCAAGCAGCTCAATGGGTGACTTTGGGCCAATCACGAACTCTCAGCGTCACCTTCCTCACAGGGGGATAAAAGGGAGTGAAGGAGGACTATGTAGGCAGCCTTGGGTTCTTGACAAGAGGAGAACAAGTGGGATATAAACTGAGGGCTGGAAAATGAGGTCTGTGGACAAAGAGACAGCAGAGGAGGGAGAGCTCATCTCAAGGCCTCCCCGCCGCCGCCCCGCAGCTGTTCAGGCAGACCTCAGGAACAGACAAGGCTTGGAAGTGCCAGGACGGAACATGGGAGAGGAACAGGAGGAACCTATTGGGTCCCTGAGCCCCTGATGCACGGTCAAGAGAGAAAAGGTAACCCTGCACAGTTCCAGGGCAGTGATGGCGAACCCTTTAGAGACCGAGTGCCCAAACTGCAACCCCAAACCCATTTATTTATTGCAAAGTGCCAACACTGCAATAAAACCTGAATACTGAGGTTTTAGTTTAGAAAAAGCAACTCACAGCCAGTCCAAGCAAATATGTGTGTGTGTGGGTGTGTAGGTGTGTATGTGTATATCTATCTATTTATCCATTCTTGGCAGCGCACTGACTGGCCATGCAAAAGCTCAGATGAGTCACAGCTAATGAGTCACGGCTTGTGACATCATCGCCTGGCACCGCTACTCCTGTCCAAGCACGTGCATGGCTCCCATCCGATGCTTGGCTGCTGGGGTGATGCTGGGTGACTTGGCTCGCGTGCCAACAGAGAGGGCTCTGCATGCCCGCTGTGACACACATGCCATAGGTTTGCCACCACTGTTCTAGGGGAAGAGGAAGTGGTAGCACAGTGGCTTAATGACATTGGAGCGGCTGGCCAGAAATGGTCAGCACTCCAGCAGTTTGAGCCCAGCCTTCAGTGTGCCCAGTGAGCTTCTGTCCCTTGCCCCCAGCTCCTAGCCAACCTAGCAGTCCGAAAGCATGTAATGCAAGTAGATAAATAGGTACCACCTGAGTGGGAAGGTAACAGTGTTCTGTGATGTCACAGTGCTCTGTGATGTCATGCTGGTTACATGACCATGGGATTGTCTTCAGACAGTGCTGGCTCACAGCCTTAGAAATGGAGATGTGTACCACCTCCTATTAGCTGCTTTATAGTACTAGGAGGCCAGCCTTTCTCCAGAGGAGCAAACCCAGAGGAGCGCCGCCCAGGGTTACTGAAAAGCAGGGCTCTTGGAAGTATTTTCTAGTTTAGGTTCAACAACTCACTCTGTTTATGCACAGAGACTCATCTTCTGGTGGCTAGAGTCTGCTGGCTGTACACTGGAAACAAAGAGCTCTTCTGAAACAAGATTGTGGTTTGAAAGGAGAAAGGGAGAAGCCCAGCCCCAGCAAAGAGCTGCTATTGGAGGCAGGTCCAGCCCTATCTTTCGGCACAGTGAAGCAGCTGCACAGGGAGCACATTCTGGGATGGGGAGCTAGGGGAGAGAGTGAGGTGTGGGAGAGCAGAGCTGTATGTGTCTTCCAGCCTGCCCATCCCTCCTAAACTAGCCTACTCCCCTCAGGTTGGTTCATGGAGAAGACTGTCCCAACCTGAGCAGATGGGATGGAGAGAGCCACCCTGGGCTTTGCCTCTAGCAACAAACAGGTTGCAAGACAGGGAGAAGCAGGGTTCTGTGCTGGTAGCAAACATACCTGGCACTATCCCTGTGGCCCTTTCAGCATCAGGCCAAGACCTTCCTGTTCACCCAGGTCTTTGAAATATCTTGTGTAAAAACAATTTGGAAAACCTGTGCTTTGTTTCCAGATCTTTTTTCTTGCAGTATTCTGTGCTACGTTTGACTGCTTGCTTTTTAAATATTTGGTTTTGTGCTTAACTTGATTTTGCATGTATTTCTTGCAGTCTGCCCAGAGGGCGTATAGATATTGTAAATAAAACAAACACACACCTGGAGAAATGTATGCCATGGTCACACCTCCAGAGCCACTGAACATCAGGCCTGATGAAAGAATAGTGCTGTGTCAGATCTGAGTTTAAATGAGATTTTGTTCTATTTGCACAGGGGGCCCAGAAGAAAGGACCTGGGGGTGGAATCTCCCCCACCCCCCAATTGTCCAGCAGTGGTCAAGCCAAAGAGAAAGAAAGGGAAAAGAAAAAGGGGAGGGGAGGGGAGAGAAAGGTTGCTAGTTGTGGGGTTGTGGCAAATGTTGAAGTGTAGGCGCTCACTGTGGTAGTTGTCATAGCCACATCCCCAAGGAAGCGTCCAACATTCAGGAACTCACATTGATCTTGAGCAACAAACTAGTCCCAGCAGTTTCCCCATCCATCAGGAGCAGGCCTTCGGTAGCCCTGAGTGGTCTGAATGGCTCATCCAAAACCAAAGCACACCAAAACGCTTTCCATCGCAACAGAGAAGGCTCTCCTGTTGTTCAGAAAAGTTGTTCTCCTGCCTTGCCCCTCCAGCATTTGTGAGAATGTCAGCTGAGCCAAGAGGAGATGTGGCATTCTGGGGGGTGGCACCTGATGGTAGCATCACTGTCCATGAAAAGTGCCAATGCTTTCTCTGGGTGAGCCTCGGCTCCACTACTATGTTGGTACCTAAAGCTGAACGATATACAAAGAAGGAAGAGAGGTCCAGCCTGATTTCAAGGACCCAGCAATGGTCTACACTTGCCTGATGTTCCTTGGGAGTAGAACTTGCAATGGAGAGAAGAGCTGAGCTGAAAAAAGCTGAGAAGGATCCAAGCTTGTATCATGAATTTCTCCTTCTCCTTCTTTTCTATAATATTTATTTATGAATAGTGTCTTCAAAAACAAACCAGCCTAAAGTTGGGGTCCCTTTTGAATTTAGTTTTTAATTGAAGAGTGGACATTTGATCCCCACACCTACTAGTCTTTCACTCACACAACCCCTTTGTCAGATTTCCAAGTTCCTTGCTCATATTGCTAAGGCCAGGCACATTTAAAAATTGGATAATATCTGAGAGAAAGAAGCGCACCGTGAAAGTAAAAGTTTGGAAGAAATGCCATCTGGATGTGCAGTGATCGATGTCAGTGAAACGTGCCAATGCCAGAGAAAACATCTATCATGGGAGGACCTTGCCTGTCTGTCTATTGCTTCAGTGTGTGCCGTTTTCTCCAGAGGTCGCACTTTTCTTTTAGTGGAGTGTTATGAAACTTGTTGCTGCCAAATTATTGCATCTTGGTGTGTTTCCTCTTCTGTTCCCAGCTTTAAAAGTGTGTGTGTGTGTGGTGGGTGGGTAGTTTGTAGGAATGATTTCTAATTTTAAATGTGATTGCAGTGCCTTTTTCGTGATTGACTGGACCTGGCCCTCTATATTGTTTCCTGTTCATTCCATCATCCGAGCCAGTTTGCAAAACACAGCTGGGCTATCATGAGTTATTTAACACACAAATGAACCACGACACATACTGGGCACAACTGGCAACGCGATACAGCCAGTTCTTATGGATTAACTAACCCACGATGAGCCATTGTGCATGGCAAGATTGTGCAGTTGCTCTTTTGAATAGAAACCACCAATTCAGTGACATGTTTGCGCAACCTGCTGTGTTAACGTGAGTTAATGGCACATCATGAACCACAGATCATGCCAGGCATGTGTGGCCATGATTTTTGAACATGCAGCGCTTCCCTGAGGTGATTGGAGTGGCACCATGTTGTGCCAACCACTGCAAATTATTCAATCCTATCCTTGATTAAAAATTGGGCTATGCAAGAGTGATTCAACCCACAAACAACTCATGATGACCAGGTTTACATGATAAATTTTCTGGGTGCAATCCAGTGCCTCCACTTGAGATGCATGGAGCAAGTTGTGATTCTCTACCAATGCCTTGCACCATGTATTTAGATAGAAAGCTGTTCTTGGACATCTCAATTAAGCCCTAGGAAGGGGGAAAGGAGACTGGAGCATGGATAGGAATCAGTAAGTCATCAACCCAGCCTTCTTGCTTGCACTCTCTTTCTGGCATGACCTTTTCTGCCTTTCTGCGGTGCAGCTGCATCCTTGGAGAGGCAGCTGGCATCCGTCTTTGTGCATCTGCCATGGCGGGGGCAGAATGGGGGCTCAACCTGTGGAGTCCCAACTCTGAATAATCCTACAGCTCCCGCAGACAACACTGAGAGGCCATGGAATTGCACCCTCATTTAGTGCTCTTTGCTGGTGAGTTCTTCAGTTACTTATTGGTCCTTTGCAGTCAGAGCAATTGCTGATTCATTACGCTATTAAAATCACAATTACACCATTGTGATAATGCAGAGTTTATATGCATAATCTGCCGATTTTGTTGTTTTTGTGTTGGTAGACTCTCTGCTAAAAGTGAGGAAGTGCGCTGTGTAAGAAGGAATGCATAATTTTGAGGAACACAGCAGGACTGGTGAAGTACCCCAATTTTTAACTTTAATGAAATACTAAAAAGCAAACAAACCAAGCAACTCATCTGGATTCGGTAGTTTACTTCCAGATGTGTAATTATTTGCTGGTACAAATCCTACAATGCTTTCCTAGTGAACAGTGATGCAGTAGTCAATTTTGAAGTGTGGGCATTTGCCAAGACAGTCCCCGTAGCTGCATCTCTAAGGAGTCCTGAAGTGCAGGCCAGCATGTTGATCCTTATCAACAAACCAGTTCCAGCAGTCTTCCTCTCTACCAGGAACAGAGCTTCTGTAAAGTGAATGACCAGGTTCAGACAACACAGTAACCCACCCTCAGGGGTTAAGCATGGGTTGAGTGTGGGTTGTCACCATGGGTTGTGGTTGTTGAAACATGGTTTACTGTGTTTCAACATGGTATGTTGATTGCAAACAACCCACAATTCATAACCCAAGAAACAAACCATGGATGATTCATTGTCCAAACCCAAGCATAAGGTCCTATATTCACATTGTGATGGACAACACCATCACAAACACTTTGTAATACAACAGGGAATGAGCTACTGTTGCTGGGAAAATTCTTCCTTCCACTGGTTACTGTGAGGATTGCAGCTGTGCTCTAAGATTTTAGTTTGAATGGTTTTAGTGAATGTTTATCTCATCTTTTAATTTCATATATTATCTTTATATTTGGATCATATTGCTAATGTTTTGAATATGTTGGTTTAATTATATTGATTTTAAGATGTTGTGTTGTTTTATATTGTGAGCCATGCAGAGGGCCCCGATGTGGGTTATAGTGGCAGCAAATAAACCAAATAAATAAATAAATAAATAAATAAGGGGTCACCAAATGCTGAGGGAGCAGCACAGGGCATCTGTGTTGCACTGCTGCTAAAGCCAACCTATTGGTCCACAGGTCCTGTTCTAATCCAAGCTCAGTCTTCTGAGGTAGCTGTTGTATTAATCTGGGTGGAGCTCAATAAACCAGAAGGCCACAGAGACAAAAAAGCAAACATAAATGCTTCATCCTGGCTTAAGCTATGGACTCAAACAAGTCTGACAAGTATTTCACATAAACCTATCCTTGACTACTGGTCTAGTCCAGCAAGAGGCACTTCAGTAAAACAGTCAGAGGTTACATAAATTCTTTCCTGAACACAGCTCCACTCTATTTAATGCTGGAAATAATCCAGTGGAGAACAGAGGAAAAGGATCTTTTAATGGAATCAGGCAGTAATTCCTTTTGTTCTACTGCCGGGGGCATACAGCTGATTGGACTGACAAACATCTGTTTGACTAGCAACACAGAGATGCTCCTGTGCCCCTTGGAATTGACAGAAGTGATGAGTTAGTATTTGATCCTTTGTGCCAGTGCAAAAGATCGCAACGCACCACAGATGTTCAGAGCAATGGCATACATACTACCCTTCTGTTTCCTGGATCTGCTTTGGCAACCTGTTACTTTTTACTTTGAAACCAACTTCAGAATTTTTATGACACATCTACTTTGTGAACTAAGCACTAATTTTGAATGTATTCCTTCATCACAGGGAACCCTGGGAACTGTAGTTGCATGCAGGGTAAGACAGCCTGACTAAATGACAGTTCCCTGAAGGTTTTGTGGGGAACTGGAACAGTTCAGCTACTTAAAGAGTTGTCATTTTCTCCTTTTCAAGCTTTCTGGGATTTCACTGATAGCTAACCTGGGGTCATCCCATGAAGCTGAGTGGTGGGAGATGCAGGAGATCAAAGGAAGGACTTCTTCACACAGCACGTAATTAAACTATGGAGTTTACTTCCATCAGATGCAGTGAAGGTCATGAATTTGGATGGCTTTAAAAGGGGATAGAATTTCATAATGCAAATTGTGACCCACTTTAAAAAAAATGGAAGTCCATCTGTTGGTCCAACTTGTATTAGATCACCTGGCACTACCGAAGATTTGGCAGAATGAAATCCATAATCAAGTTGAGAAAATCTGTTGAATTTTCACTTACTGGATTCCCCTCAAGTCCTTAGCCTTAACTGTTAAGGAAACTGAACCGCACTTCGTGTTACAAATTGGAAACACATTGATGGGCCACAGGGATGCTGGGAAAAACAAATGCAGAACACTCAAGGATGAAGCCATTTCACCCCGTGTGATTCAAGATGTTTCTATAGCTCAGCACTAGCTTTGCAAGCAGGTTTTACATTTAATCCATGGCACTTTCAGTTCAGTCTCTGGTAGCAGGTGATATGGAAGATACTGCTAGTCAAGGGAAAGCAGGGGTTTTGAATGAGCAGACATGTTGGGAATTTGGGGAGAGGCATGGGCAACCTTACAAAATGGCCACCAAGAAGGATGCCAACAGTTGGAAAGCACCCATTTCTCAGAAGGAAAACAGATGAGGCTAAGGGAGAAGCAGCTGAGCCAAGAAACTACATACAAAGCAGAGGTGGAGTCAGAGCCTCGAGTCTCTTTGGAATCTGCAGGATTTTCTGTTCCAACACCTGCTTTAAAGGAGGCAAACTGGGGACATCCAGAGACAAACATGACCTCTACAAAGCAGAGGTGTAGCCTGAGTCCCCGATGCCACCAAAATAAATAAATATACAACCTAATAATTTAAATAGAGGAATAGAGCCTGGTATGCCCCAAGGGAGATTCAAAAGGCACAGCAATGCCCATGGGAACAGAGGGGAGCACTGGAGCCCCTGGATAAATGCTCTGAAATGGCTGCAGGGCAGCATCCCACATTCCCAATGGAGCCTTTGCATCTCAAATCATGCACTGCCCCTTTCCATAAAAACCAGTCTGTTCTGCTTCTGTTTATTCTCTTTTATTTAATTTAAATATATAAAAATATGTAGAAGTCTTCACCCTGGCAAAGGGCACAGCAGAGGTGTTGGTGGGAGGGAGAACCCCTCTGCAGACAAGCGAGGGAGCCTGCCATGGTGAAGCGGCAAACCAGCCGACTGCTGGTCCTTCCCCAGTGGTGCAGTCCAGCGGCCGGGCCTGGCCCTTCTTCCAGGAATGCAGACTTTCCATAGATAATGACAGTGACGGATGACTGTTGGGGGGGGGGGGGCTTCCACAGGGGCATTGGTGGTGTCTCGTCCTTGCCATCTTGACCTCTTGTGTTGCCACAGCTCCAGTCCTGGGCAGAGGAGGTGGATGTGGTTCCTGCGTTTCATTTTGATTTGAGCTTCCTGGAAAGAACCTCTGTCGGCACCCCGGAAACTTTCTAAGGGAGTGAAAAATCTACCACAGCCAGCAAAATGCACCGATTCATTCATTCATACATACATATATATATTGCACATTCCCCCTTGCTGAGTATCCACACAACAACTACACACGGATCTCCTCACACATACCAACAGTTGTGCGTACATCCCCTTGCCATGCATATGCACACCAGCGAGCGCTCTCAATAGACTCGTCGACAAAAGCTGGAACAACCAGGGATAATCACTTGAGAGGATTTGGGCTCACAGCCAGGCTGTGCGACGCTCCTGCAATATCTGAGGCATGAAATGAATGCCAGGGGTGATGAAACGGGTATCAGTGGCCAAAAAATCGCATGGCTCTACTTCTTGTGCCATCAGCTGTGGCGGAGTGTGTGTGTGCAGTTGGGGGTGCGAGAGTTCCCTGGAGGGAGTATCAGTACCAATCCAAAAAAGCGCTGGGAATGGATTGGACTTACCTCACTTCCCCGTCTGGGAAGAGGTGTGTTTCAGTTTGCCTGCACAACATGAGAGCACAGCAGCACTAAATCTAGATCGGACCACCTGCATACCGTGTGTTTCTTCCTCTTCCTCTGCCCCCCTCTCCTGTTGCATCCCCCCAAAAGCAGGATTAAAAAGTAATGAGGTATTTATGAACGTATTTGGTTCCTTCACAGTTCAGAGAGGCAAGAGTATATTAAGGGGCTGTTGGTGGCAAGTTTAAGCTCTGCTATGTTGCCAGTGAAAAGTGGGCTGTCCTTTCAAAATGCAAGCAGGCGCAATTCATGCTGCTTTCTCTTTAGGAGACTGTATGATTGCTGCAGCTTGCATTGTGATGTGGAGAAGGTCCCTTGTCCAATCTCTCACTGTCTTCACTTGGAAGGATTTCAGTGGGATGCCTGCCTGAGGCCCCACAACTGGCATCCTTGGGCAGTTATGTGGGCCCATGCATCCCCCCGCCACAGCCTACTAGCGCTGACCCCAGGCTGCCTGCTCCTCTGGGTAGTCTTAGACCCACTGAGGGCAGTGCCTTTCCAATGGCTGCTGCCCTCCAATCAGCCACCAGCTCACATTGCCCACAATGCATTGCCGGAGAGTGCCTGACTTCCCAATGCTATGTTGGTAGGGTGGCCACCTCCACCTCTGCTGAAAAGATGTTTGCAGATACTGTGCCCATTTTAGCTATACAGTTAGAAAGAATGACTAAATTGTCAATGAGAAAGATGGAGCCCAGGTGATTTTCATGCAGGCCTGAGCAGTCTGCTGCACAGGTGCTAATGGTGGATGGGCACCTACAAGGTTCCTGCTTTTTCAGATCCTTCCAGTACTTTATTGTCGCACCGGATTTGCACTGGGCAACCCTTCTAATAATGGACAGTTTGAAACAGAGGACTGTCTTCAGACAGCCCATCAATGAGGAGTGTATTGTATAAAAGAGGACATGTGGTCACCCTCAAGCTGGACATTATGTGATGGCACTGTGGGAAGCAAGCTTGACTCACCAGCTAAGCCCACTGCAGGGCAAGTGGGAGGCCCCAAAATAGCAAGGATCACCGGCATCACCACAGGCACCATACAGACACCCTGCCAAGCCTGCCCCTGCCCTGCCTTGCAGAAGCCTTGGGACCCCAGGTGAACAGAGCAGGTAGTCTTGGGCTACAGGCACCAGGGACCTGACTCCCTGGAGCAGACTGCCTTAACAGAGCTGCTCTGAGGATAAAACAGAGAAGGCTCAGGTGAGCCATGATGTGGACCTCAGAGGAAAAGGCAGGCTATAAATCCAACCAATAATAAATACCTTGCCTTTTAGCAAAAGATAAGGATTTTTAAAGCCACACAAACTTATATGAATATATTAAAACAAGACATTATAACCAAAAGCCAGCTCACATAACGTTTCCTCTATACATTTTCTCTATTGGCAAAAATGGTGCAAGAATTTTTGTCCACAAACTCATTGCAAAGCTGCAGCTGGGAGTGGGTTCTTAACCTGCACACACGTGTAACATCATGGTTCTCCCAGATGCAGCTTTTATAGTGCCATCACCCAACCTCATTGATGGTTTTTTCTTTTTTGGGGGTGGGTGGGGGTCAGACGTAATCCTCCTTACCCTTGTTTTCCCACCATCTTTTTTCTTAACATCAGAAAACCCATGGCTCCATCCATTAAGTCCTGACTGAGTGGGCAAAAGGCAGGACAGGGTACTGGTGAACAATACAAACTGCACTTTCCTGTCTCTATGCCGAAAATGCGTGCCTGATGGTCTGGGAGGGAGGTGAGTATGTGTGTATGTGATTCCTTGGCTGTAAGAAGGAATTCTGCCTTCAGCTTCAAGCCAGGAAAAAACCTAAAACAAAAAAGTGCATACTTATATTAAAAGCTGGATCCAGATTTAGTCAGACTTAGAGTGGATTCCCTGAAATCAACTGGATTGAAATTAGTCATGAGTAACTTAGCTCCCACTGATTTCAGTGGGTCTGCTCTAAATATGACCACATCTGGAACCAACTCTAAATGTCTGGGAAAGATTGGCACAGAAGTAAGCGTACCTAGGTGGGCAGCTGTCTCATCCTGCTTGTTCTAACACAGGAACACACAGGCATGCGCGAACGAACACAGACACACACAGAGCAAACAGACCTTGTCACCAGCACTTAAACAATTGGGGATATACACAGAGCGGCACGCTATTCTTGTAACAAGGACTCATGCCTATCCTGGAGGTGGACAGGAGCATTCTTGTATGTCATTGTGCATCACTTGCACACACACCAAACACCAGATACATTCACTTGCGTGCGCCTACAGTTATCCGCTACTCTGCCTTAGCAGTGATGTGGTGGTGAAAAGAAGGAAACAGCAGAGGTGAGAGCTGTACCTCTAAAATCAGGTACAGCATGGCATAAGGTGACTTCCAGTCAATTGCAGAAGCCTAGCAGGTTCCCTCCCCACCCTCCCAAAGCTGGGAGCAGCCTTTAACACATGATCAACACCCCAAGAATTTTAGCAGGAATATCTTCCTTCATTTGGAAGCAGCGGTTACAAAGTCGTCATTCATTCATTTCGTTATACCTGAACCTGCAGTATTTCTGAATTCATTGCCTGCTGTTAGAGCGGGTTCACCATTCTCCATCTGGAAATCCACCTTGCCTGATATATTCCATGACTGGCTGGCCCCTGTCCACGTGCTCTTCACTTGTGAAAGCAAAGTACTTTAGGTGAAGACAGAGTGGATTATGCTTAGTCAAAACTACCTTGCAAAAAGTGTGTTAAAATTCTAATCATTTTTTGAGGAGCCACATCCTGCCTTTAGGTTTTGTTTGCAAACCTGAAGAGCAATCCAAAGCTTCAAATCTGGGGTCCAGAACCTTCCAGCTGAAGGTCAGATTGACAAAAATCCTACAATTGCTGTCTTCCAAGGACTGCAATCTATTCAGAATGCAGGGAGAAGCTGGAATGTTTGAATGCTATCCTTGCAAACCAAACCAAACCAAACAGTTTTCTACACCAGCCTGTAGAAAACTAGCAGGTCAGGGAGATTAGGCAAGAACTTGTCACAGAAATTTTGAAATTTTGAGACCTGAAGTGAAAACAGGAGAGTGGTCCCTACCATGCCATGAACATAAAAAGCTGACTAGAGAGGGGAAAGGGGCAGGGCTGAATATACCAGCATGATGTAGCTTTGAACTCTTACTGCCAGAGATTAAGCCTGAGGAGAAGGATTTCAGCCTTTGAACATTGAGAGCAAAATGCGCAAAAGGTGAGAACAACCAAATCATCTATGGCTGTGGCAAAGCAGTGGGGAAAGGGAAGGGGTGTGGCTTTTTGAGGACCAGATGTGACCTTCTTGGTGGCCCCTGAGCCAGGGTTTGGCATCCTGGTCTAAGCCCTCCAGACCAGGCTGTGACACACAGGAGAAGGTGCTCTCAGAGTAACTCTTCTGGAAGGCTTATCTAAGCAAGCCCAACTGGGGGAATTCAACATAGTTCTGTTCTTATGAGAACTGAGTCTGGCCTCTCTTTCCAGTGCAGTCACACATAAGCCAAGCCCTTGCACACCCACCCACCAGCATGTGCAATCGCATGCAGACTCCCAGTAAACCGCCTCACCAATGCCTCCAGGGACTGACACCGATGCTCCTGACAAAAGCATTCAGATCCCTAATAACGCTCTCCCTCACTTGCTCTTTTCTCTCCCACACCCACACCCACATGCACACTCAAATATCTCTATACACTTTGATGAAATGTTAAGACCAAACATATGCATGATTAAAACTAGGGCTGTGAACTGCTTTTTTTTAAAGTTGGCTGATTAATCCTGGGTTTTGAACAGTGAATCACTTCAATTTAAATGTGTTTCCACATAACCCAAAACACCAAGAGGGAAAAAAACCCCCAAACCCAAACAGCTGTTTTTTTGAAGTTGCAGCAGGAATGACAGTCTTCCAATTTAATAAACAAAAGCCACTGCTTTCTGCTAAGACTGTCTTTTACATTTTTTTTCCCAAACAGAATATTCCCAATTACAGTAACATGCCAGAGCCAAAAACGGCTTCAAAAATGAACAACTTCAAATCCCTAAGTATTGTGGAAGATCCAGATTTAAAAGACAAATTGATGTCATTTTCAAGTGAGTGCTGTCAGCTTTGTGCTTCTTATTGCTGGCAAGAAAGCCCCAAGTGGCTTCACCCTGAAAATGAAAACTATCGGCAAGCTTTGGATGCGAACTTGAAGGAAAACCCTTCCACGGGAAGGAGAGAGCTGTGAAGATTGTACCAGGATATGCCCTTCCGTGTCAGCCCCGCCAACAGATCAGGGGACAAATTTTCATCTGTGATTAAAGCTCTAGTGAATCGATTGGCCAAAGAAATCAATGCAAGCTCGCAGCCCTAATTAAAACTCATACACACTTCACTACTGTTGCTAACACACGTATACATTTCTAGTTACAGACCCAGATGAACACTCTTGCAGATACATACATCATTAAGGCAACAAGCACATACATTAAGGTAGCGTGCGCTCCTGCCAGCCGTCATGCTGTGGATACATGCAGCCTCCGCCAAAGTTGCACACGCACACATCTTCCAGTCCAACACTGGCCTTCCTTACTGCTCTAACTCACCCATTTGGATTTCTATTAACACTTGCACGAGCCTCTGCTGAGAACTCGCAGCTCCACTTTCACACACTCCCTGGGAAACATTGCCATCCTAGTTGCATCACATCCCCCTCCTGTTCTTTAGGCCTCTCTCAAGGGAACGTAAGCGTGACATGGACTCAGCAACACACTCCACCTTTCCTCTTTTTGCCCAGCTCGGCTACAGCTGACATCAGCCCCCGCATTTTCTAAAGTGGCTGGCACCCACCACACACTCTCCACATTTTGCAGCTCTGGGAACTGGTGAGTTCGTGTGGCTGGCAGCATCTCTATGTTCTGCCAGTCTTTTGTGTCCTGGAGTGGCTGGTGCAGGCATGAGCTGGCACCCGGGGTCAATCCACCCTCTCCCACATCCCCAGCCAGGCCAGCATCAAGATCAATCAGAGCACAGCCAGTGGCTCAGCCCAAAGGAGAAAGATACCCAAGGCTACCACCGGCACTCTTACAATCCACATGAGAGGCCAAAGCCCAAGGGATGTGAGCCCATCAGTCTGTATACAGCCCCAGAGAAGCAGCAGGGGTTCATTTTTGATGCACAAAAAAGATACAGCCACAGTAGACCAGTTCTTCATATTGCTGGAAGCTCCCACAAGGCACCCCCCTCCCCGGCCCCAAACAGCCTCAGAAAGGGGACAGATGAGGTGCAAAAGCAATGCTGTCCCTCTGGTCAGTCTCCATCTTCCAAAAGTCCTGGGAAGTTTTGTGGTTGCTGGGAGGGGAATGTCCATATCAGATGAAGCAATGTAAGTTCCAGTTCAAAACCATCTTTCTCTTTATCTCTTTTTCGCACCTAGCAAGGAGTGCGGGTGTGTGTGTCTCTCTCCTGTCTCTTTTGCTGCCATCCAAAGTTCTTCCAACTCTTCCCCAGAGAAAACCCCACACTTCCATGAACCTCCCCCACATCCCCATCCCCTCCATCGCCCATCCCCCTTGTCAGCCAAAGTAGGGATTCTCATTCTGGAAGTTGTAATCTGGACAGACCTTCTGGACTAGCTTGTAGTCAATGCTGAAAAAGGAGATGAAGATGCAGATGACCTTGAAGGGCTTGGCACACAGCCAGGCGGCATGGCTCTGCGTATGCTCAGTGAAGCAGATCTTGGAGGGGTCATAGAGGCATGGCTTGTTCTTGCGTGCCCGGTTGGTCTTCTCATATTCCACGTGGCAATTGAAGGTCTTGGATTCCTTGGGCTCAGCTAAGGTAGATTGCTGCGGGTGGAGATGCTGGGCTTGGATAGGGGGGACCAAGACATCAAACTCCACCACCTTGGTGGGTGGCACGATGCTCACCGAGACATTGCCCAGACTGGAAGAGTTATGCCGGAAGTAGACACTGAAGGTGCCATTGATGTGGTCCACAATCTTTCCGGTCACTAGGAGGCTAAACTTCAGGGTCTTGATGTTGAAGTAGAAATCCCCCCAGCCAAAGATCTTCTTGGTACGGCCTGCCTTCAAGGAGGGCTTCCTCTTGGCTCGCTGGTTGAAATGCTCCATGGCTGTCTGGTTCTTGCTCCAGTCCCAGGGATTTAGGGCACCACTGTAGGGGTCCAGCTTGGCTTTGGATGGCTCACTGGAAAATATTCGGGCAGGATTGAGCGAGTGAGGTTTCAAAGCAGTACCATATGGCCCATTCTTCAAGACACTTGAAGGACTCATCTCCAGGTAGTTCAGGGTCTTGCTCACATGGCCCTCCACAAAGACAACCTATCAAAGAACAGAAAGGAGGCGTTTTAATTGCACTAGACCAGGCATCCTCTGATCCTTCACTTGTCCATGTGTTACATCCTATTGGAAGCATGACCCATGCAGGGCACATGAAAAGTGTCTGGGCATCATCATGGCCACCAAAGATTACAACTAGTGTTGTAGTGGAACTGGGGTTCATGGGATTCAGCACTGAAGCTCTATTAGCAGGGACCCTGATCTCATCTACCACCTCTTCCAGCTTCCCTGCTCCCTTGAACTCAGCTTGCTTTTCTAGCTTCAATGTATTGCTGCAATGCAAAGAATTTTGGGGTGGCTTGATCCTGAACAGGCAACAAAGGTCCATTTGCATGATAACAGAACTGATCCTGTTGGAGAACAGGGTTACTGCTATGGATCAACACATCTGCCTGCATTTTGTCCACTACTTGGAGTTGTAGCTATGGGGGCTATAAGAATGACTGCCTGTCCTTCAACACCTACCACTGCAACACTGTTTATAGTTTGTGGGCCATGGGTGCCTCATCTCTACATAATGGCATACCAGGAGTCCTGGGGAGGCTGTGATGCCTGTAACCCCTTTAGCAATACATTTCAATCACAGAAACTGCAGAACCCACCAAGAATCCAAAATTCCATGTAAGCCAAATTCAGCAAGTGCACCGGACTGCACAACCAAGACTCATGAGCCTACACTTATTTGCACCGCCTCACTGGGCCATCAGAGAGGTCCTGTTTTTACCTTGAGGCAAAAACCCCACATCAACATGTCTGAATCATGATAGACCGGTATTCTTTGTACTTTAAAATCCATGTATACTGGCAGAGGGACTGTGTTTCTGATTAGTGCAATCAAACTGGGGGAATGTTGCTTTCTCACACTGAATTCCTGCCCTTTCCCCCTCCCGCAAACTGCTGCTTCACCACTGGGGACAAAATGCAGCTATGCTTAAATTCTACCTCGTGAGACCTCATGGCTGAGTCACAGCTGCAGAGATTTCCAAGCTCACATCCGTAGCTGCTTCCCTACAAGAGGCCCATGCCAAAGATTAATGGAGGCTGACTTGTAAAGACATGGCCACCAGTCATGAGGGATGGATGGATCCGAATGATGATGGTACCCCCAAGCCTGCCAGATATGATGGATCGTTTCTTTTTCTCTAAAACCCCACCCAGAAGCATTGGGTACTATAGGGAGAACAGAATCTGAGTTCAATTAACCTGTGCTATCCATGCCCCATTCAATGCCCCATCAGTCGCTTGCTCCGGGAAGCTTTCCTGCCAACACAGCAGTTCACCAACAGGCCATGGTGGATGGACAGTGCCCCTGGCCATCAGCAGAGTGGTCTGATTCATGGGAGTCTGGCCCTTCTCTTTAACAAAAGCCTTACAAGACTCTGCATCCTTCCAAAGGGGCAGTATGGGAAAGCTTTCCTCGAAGTGGGCCCCAGAGGGGAGATTCTACATTTCAGACCATAAGTCACTCTGGCCATCAGGGAAAGGAATCCGTTCGCCCTCTTGTCTCCTCCCATGGTTTTCTGAGTGGACTTAGGACAATGGCGGGGTAACTATAGGCTGGCGTGAGCTACTGATACATTTTACTAGAACTTCAAAATGTGCTAATCCCCTGCTTCCATGATAGCACCAAGTGGTGGTACAAGCCCCCAAGTGGCAGCACAGGGGGCTAAAGAAGACCCAAAGAGGTGGCATAGGAGACAGAGCCAATTACCATTTCCAAAAGAATGCAGATAACGCTGGTACCTCTGTGGTTTCTATGGCCAAAGCCTGTAAGAAACCAAACACAATTCAAGAGTGGAGTAAAAATGTCTTGCTGAAGCATCTTCAGGGTAGCAAAGAACTGAGCCGATCAGTCCCCATACTGGGATCTAACTCAATAAACTTGTTTAAAGTGAGACACACAGATAAACAAAATGGCAAATTAGTCTAGTCACTTCTAATCCAACAGTTCTCAAATACTCTTCTTTTTTGGCCACTTAGAAATTGCTGGAGATCTCAGAGTACCATGTAATAAACTTCGTCAGCAACATCTTCCTCATCAAACCAGAACTACAATTGGAAGATCACAGGCCTTGGCCCTGGGTGGGCAACCTCTGGACAGTAGGACCCATCACACCCTACCTTTCCTCATTATGCTTCACCTGCCAAATAGCAATAATTTGCATTTTTATTTATTTATTTATTTATTTTTCGATTTCTATCCTGCCTTTTTCCTGCAAAGGGCTCAAGGCAGCTTACATCATTCTCCTCCTCCATCTTATCCCCACAACAACAACCCTGTGAGGTAGGTTGGGCTGAGAGTCTGTGACTGGCCCAGAGTCACCCAGTTGGCTCCATGGCCGAGCGGGGACTTGAACCCAGATCGCCTGAGTCCCAGTCCCATGCTCTTAACCACTACACCACACTGGCTCTCATTTATATTCCGTCTTTCTTCCTCCTGCAAGGAACCCAAGGCCGCTATATCTTTATCCACGCAAGAACCCTGTGAGGTAGTTGTCACTCAGTGGGCTTCACAGCCGAGTGGGGGCCCAGTCCACACTCTTAACCACATTGCCTTGCATTACCACTGGATTTGCTGCCAGCACACACCATATGGCAAGCCTGCAATGGGACAAGGCAAGCAGGGTGTGCATGCCTTGTTTCCAGGCAGAACTGCTCTCGGGGCAGGGCAATTCTGCTTGGAAATAAGTCACGCAGTGCACCTTGCTTCCTTGCAAAACCACTGGGGCTTTGGGCACCACAGTTCAGCAGTAGCAGCCAGGGCAGAAGCTCTCATGAGGTTCACCCCTGCTCCTAGCCATGCTGCTGGGAAGGGCCCCATTAACTCACACATTTTCCAGGACCATTAACTTTCATCCCGGCACATTATGAAAATCAGAGACCTTAGGCCTTGTTAGCCTCTTAGATAAATCCAATATAGCTTCAATCTCCACTGTCAGAAAAAGGCAAATTAAGTGCAGGGCCAAATACAGACATTCTCAGCTGTTTTGCAATCTTCCCACAGATCATCCAGAATGGAGTTGATGGCGTACAATGAGAATCTTTGCTGTAATACATTCTACTATTCCTAAATGAAGGGTCATATACTGCTTTCTCAGTAACACGTTCGCAGTACAGAGAGACCAGGAGCAGCTGTGTAGCACCTAACAGCACCATCCAAAGTCCCATTTTGTCCTGTGAAATGCGAGTGCTGAGCCAGCAAGACCCTGGTTCAAATCTCACCTCAGTCATGACCACAACAGTGGCCACAGGCGAGCCGCCATCTCTGTCCTCCCCACCCAGTCTGCAGTAGTGGGGAAATAATATCGATCCATTTCACAGGCTGGTTTTCAGGAATACAAAGCACCTATATTGCGCAAACCTTTGCAGCTCTTGGTGCTCTAAATGCATACATAGGTATGTATGCACGTTTGTATACATCAGTGCCTTGATCACAACTGCAGCTATTTATATCAGGGGTGCAGAACCTCTTTTACTTTAGGCTGAATTCCATTCCAAGAAGCTCTTGGGGGCTGCATTTCAGCAGGGGGCAGGGCCAAAAACAAAAGGGGTGGGGCCAGCAGACAACCCCCCCCCCCCATCAAAACAGTGTAGTGTAGCTTAAATCTATTACTGCTAATAACTAAGCCTTAGGAGAGGCATTTCAAACTTATGGAATGGGGCTGAGGTGGAAACTGAAAAAGTTGGGAAACCCACAAAACAGATGGAGATCAGGAGAAAGCTGTGTGAACTTCTGGGAATGCGAGATCTGGATCCTGATCCTGAGGTTCTGCACCCTTAATGTAAATGCTAACGAGGTATATGTAGCAACATGGTAAAATACCAACACCATTGAGTTTCACTTCATATATCAGATGGATGGAGCTGTTCCCCCTCCCCCACCCTCTGCATTTAGACGCTGGCTACAACTAGGAGTGTCTCTGAGCATGTGCAGAATCTCTGAACAATTTCAGGTAGCTTCCCTCCTTCTTCCCCATTTCCAGGAACAGAGCTTTCTGGGCATTCTGCAGCTTCCTGCTGGCCTGAGTCCCAGTTCTTTCTATTAGGCAAATAGAGCCCTTCAGAAAACAATCCTATGCATGTTTAGACAGAAAATATTGCCAGCAATCTGCTGAGGAATGCTGGAAGACACAGAATGCTGTCTAAGCATGCAAATGATTGTGTCTTCAGTGGCTGCAGTGCCTGAGCTAACCCAGTCCACTGCTCTGACACCTGCCCCATTCACTCTTGATTTGCACAATGTCACCTGTGATCAGGCACCTATGCACTCACTC
The DNA here is from genome assembly GCA_023646645.1 of Varanus salvator macromaculatus. Lineage (NCBI taxonomy): Eukaryota > Metazoa > Chordata > Lepidosauria > Squamata > Varanidae > Varanus > Varanus salvator. The sequence continues at coordinate 17,555,771 of JAIXND010000795.1, forward strand.
ACTCACTCACTCACTCACTCACTCACGCGCGCGCTCTCTCTCTCTCTCTCTCTCTCTCTCTCTCTCTCTCTCTCTCTCTCTCACACACACACACACAGCTCTATCCCAATGCTTAGCCATTGTGCACATGCCTTTGGAAAGCACACTCAGTGGTGCCTTAAGTCAGATTTGAGTGTGTCCACTTTTGATTTCCTGCTGCCAGTTCCTTCTCTGCTCTGCTCCGCTCCGCTTTGCTGGATCAAAGAACCCATTGGCACCTGATGCTTTGTCCCAGAGAAGGGAACTGCATGCCGTCACCAGCCAACCCTTAAAGAAAGTTGATGACAGCACAAAACAAGCCCGCTCAGCTGGTGAGAAGGCGAGAGGTCCCTGGAAGAGCTGTGAGACCCTGATGAATTCCACATAAATGCCCTCCTATCTCCCCACACATGCCTGGATTGGCCACAATTACTGGGCTCCTCCAGATATTTGCCTGGGGCCATGCAGTACTAACTAGGGGATTGAGCTGGCTGGCTCACACCTCTCAGCCCCATCAGGGTCCCTCAGCACAAAGAGCCGCACACCACCATGATGAGTAACATAGAAGAAAGGAGTGTGGGGTAAAAAGGAGTGTGGGGAGGAGGAAATCAAAGCCGGTTGCTGTGTGTGTCTGCCTTTACGCCACCCATTTATGACCAGCACTGGATTGGTTTCAGTTCAAATCCCCCAAGGCGGCATGCCCCACGCACAGCAGGTGAGCGAGCTGCAGACACAGCGCTGTTCGCAGGTACAGGGCACATGCAGGGATGCTCATTAAAGGGGAGACAGGAGTGGCAAAAGGTGATGACTGAAACTGCAGGGAGATTTCCCTGCTTAAGTGCCAGGCAACCTGGGGAAGGGAGGGCCAAGGTCAGGCATGGTGTAAGCCAGTCAAGGCAGCCTATTAGCTAAACCAGTTCTTCTCTCTCTTAATGGCAATTCTCCTCTCACGAGCCTGTGGATCTTGAGAGAGGTCACCAAGTCCCACCAGGCTGCTCTGCTGAAACCACAGCGGGGGTGGCTTGTTAAATTTGCTGCATCATAGAGTTGGGAGAAATCAGAAGGCTACTGAGCCCAAAGAGCAGGGCAGGGTGAGCCCCTATCAGTCCACACTTACCTCCAGATCATCCTGCATAATTGAGTCCATAGATATACATCCCCCAAATTGCCACTGCAAGAGCAAAGAGCTCTCTGACACTTCTGGGCACATACGCATCCATGATCTATTCCTGAAAAGTTTGAGATATTTCATGGAGCTCTTTCTTCACGGGCTGGACTGAACCGTGTATTTCTAATATGTGCCAGTTACACACGTGTTCAGTTGTAACACATCAGTCCATGTCAGTTTCACATGTGTTCAGTTACGTGCTTCTTCCAGGGATGAAATCAGTTGATTTCCAGCCTATGTGTCATTTTCATAGGTGATCAACCACAAGCCCATTTTAGCCAGTTTTCTGTAAACAGGTAGAGAGAGAGAGCTGCACAAAACTGTGCATCTGGATTGTAAACTTCCCTCCCCTCTAAAACAAGCAATTTTTTAAGAACATCCCCCTTTAAAACTCATTTGGGGATGCATCCCCCAAAATAGGCAATGTTGTATACATGTTTGAGCTGAGAATGACAGTGCAAAATTCAGAGATGTGTGCAATCTGAAAGAGAACTGTGTTTCAATCCACACATTACCCAGAAAGTGCAAATTAGATTGGTTTGTTTAAAAATGTGCACTGAATGAAATTTTCTGGCATCCCCTATTTTCCTTTTCCATTGCCCTTCTCCTGCTTGTAATGTGTTATGCAGTTTTGCATTTATTCTTCCTCTACATTTGCTGCAGAAATGAGATCTCTCGGGAAGTCATCCGGTACATGCATTGGCTGTTATGACCCATGGTGCAATAAATTACCGTGATGAATGCATGTGTTTGTATTATAATCTCTCCTAAAACTGGTTGCTCATGTCCTTTCCAAGGGGGAAGATGCATAGCCTTCCCTGGAGGTAACATAAGGCCAGTGTGCAACTGCTTTTCAAAACAGGTCTGAGCCTATAACACCTTTTAGTTTGTCCTGTTTCGAGGAGAGAGCTGGCCTGATTTCACCTCAGAGTAAGAAAGAGGCACTCTGCACATGTTCCCTGTTAATTAACTTTGAAATATTCCTGATGTCTTTTAGAAATAATGACAGGCTACCAAGCAGTGGCCCACATGCCTGCAAGAAGCCTGAGAAAAGGCCTGCCTATCATCCCCTCATCTCTCCTACATGGGCTCTTCCCCCGCCACCTAACCCCGTTTCTTCCTCTCTTCAGCAATGCTCAGGTACAAGCATAAGGCAAGGCAGGTGAGACAGCAGTGATGGGAGCCTGGCTCTTCTGCCAGATCAGGGCACTCTCACCTGTCACTGAGGCCACTGCCTCCAGTGGAGGGTGGAGAAGTTTTTATTTATTTTTATTTATTTTTCAATTTATATCCTGCCATTTACCTCCAAAGGGCTCAAGGCAGCTTACATCATTCTCCTCCTCCACAACAACAACCCTGTGAGGTAGGCTGGGCTGAGAGACTGTGACTGGCCCAAAGTCACCCAGTCAGCTCCATGGCTGAGTGGGGACTTGAACCCGGATCGCCTGAGTCCCAGTCCCACGGTCTGAACCATTATGCCACACTGGCTCTCAGATGGGCCAAGTGGCCTTCCAGTGCTGACCCCAGGTTCTGGAGGTACCCTGGGCAAAACACCTCCAAAAAAGCCCTCCCTTGGTGAGTCACCATCAGCTGCCCTTGCTCCTCCATCTCCTCTTGCTCATCACTGCTACCACTTGTTTCCTAGGTGGCCAGTAGGCTGCAGCATCTCCTGCTCCTGGAGGTGGACCAGAGCACGAGATGGGTGAACAATCAGGTGGCACGGGTGAAGAGGAGGTGCAACTCCAAGGGGCTCTTGTCAGTGGGCCCCTGTTGGGGTGGCACACTAGCAGGGCCCACCTGACTTCCTGCTAGATCAAGCCCTGCCCTGTAGGCATGTCATGAGCAGAGCCAGCTGGAGCCAGTGGGCAGACTAGATGGCCCGGGAGGCCCCTTCTGACTTTCTCTGTTTCTATGCCCAACATTCACAGAAGTGGTACAGCTAAGTAAGACATCACCCCTCCCCAAAGCAAAGGAGGGGCTAAAAGACTCACTGGGTGTGGGTGGAAAAGCATTGCCGCTGCTCCACCAGCACTGCGGCTGCCTTCTTCAGGGGGAAGTGGGGGCAACAGGTCTGACACTTCCTGCTAGCACCCCCGCTCAGAGCAACTTATTATACTTTTATTCATTTATTATTTACATATGTGATGTGTACTCCACCTTCCTGCCAAGGTGATCAAGGAAGCTAGTGAGAGCAGCCAAAATGCCAATAATCATAAAAGAAATGCATTCAAATTACACTGAAAAAAGTGGTGGGCAGTATCCCATGGGGACACTCAGCCCCTGAAGGTTCCATTGTACTCATGGGGATTATTTGGGTAACAAAGCTATGGAGCTTCTAAAAATAGCCTGAAAATCAGTGGAAATGCTCACTCCCAGGTCAGGACAGGTCACTGGAGTCCCGTTTCCCCTCCCCCACCACCCCGATTTATATCCTGCCTTTTTCCTGCAAAGGGCTCAAGGCAGCTTACATCTCCTCCTCCATCTTATCCCCACAACAACACCCCTGTGAGGTAGGTTGGGCTGAGAGTCTGTGACTGGCCCTAAGTCACCCAGTTGGCTCCATGGCTGAGCAGGGACTAGAACCCGGATCATCTGAGTCCCAGTCCCATGCTCTTCACAACTACACCACACTCTTTTCATTATTTCTCTGAACACAATCCTGCCACTGATCCCCATCTGTGGTTACTGATCCCTATTCATGAATGGAAAGCTTGCACAAAAGGAACACCTGAGCAAGAGATTTGCACGAATCAAAACCCTGTTGCACAAGTGATGCATCCTGAGAAAGCACAAGCACAACAGGGCACTACCTGCTGCTGTGCCCCAGGTCATGGAGCCTCCACTCCTTTGGTGTGGCTGCATGATGGGAGGCAGTGGTTGGCAAGGAGCATGCTGTTCAGGGCACAAAAGCTACCACAACCCAGGGGCTAAGTCTTTGGGTTGTGGGAGCCATGGGAAGCAGACAGACCACCAGCCTTCCCCAACCTGGTGCTTCTCCAGATGTGCTGGACTACAATTCCCAGCATGGCCATTCTGCCTAGGGGTCATGGAAGTTGTAGTCTGACATCTGGCCACACTTTCCCCATCTCTGCCCAACTCAAGTGATGTATTCACCACCAACATCACCACCTTTGTCTCCTGCTTCATATGGTGAAATTGCACAAGTCCTACTTGCTGTGCCAGGCAGGAGAAAAGAGAAAATGAATGAGCCATCTGGGCACAACTGTCCCATACAGACTTGCTGCCCTGGAGCTCTGACAAGGCCCCAGCAGGCCTGGGACTGGGTGGGAGAGAAAGACAGGCCTTAGAAGGAGAGACGGTGCTGCAGCAAACAAAACGTCTTGGCACCTTTACAACCGTACATCCAGCATCCAGGCCTGAAGGTGGCAGATGAAGAAGGATGCTTATCCAGAGATTTTCAGGGAAAATATCTCAGTCTGCAGCACCTGAGTCTTGTGCTCCTCAGAAACAAGCAGGGAATCCTGGCATAGTACGTTTGCTTTGCCAAGTTTGTTTCATTCTTTTGCTGAAAGCAAAACTCACATGCTGTAGATTTTAAGATCAGAAGCTCAAAATGCTGTGCCCCCTAACCCCAACCTTTTTAGATTCTTGGGTTGTGTGTTCACATGGAGTTTTAGACCAAGAGAGGTTGTGCATCTCAAAATCTAAACAAATATAGAAAGCTTTCTGAGCAATCTTAGAAGATGCAACCCCATTAAACGTGTCTGCTTTGCCACCACTCTGGTCCCCTTTGATGCTTCCACACATGGAACTGGGAGGAAATGCAAGAGATTCTGTAGTACCTGATTAATTAGTTCAGGCAGTGAGGGCAGAATTTCACAGCTACAGCACCTCTTTTGTCTCAGCATGATGAGGGGGAAGTATTTGAAGACTCCTCTGTTCTGCAGGAACTTGCTGGTGAGCAGAATTTCTACCTTTCCAGTGCTAGCAATAGCATGCTGGCCTTTACTTACAAAGCAGTGGCAGCTGGTCTCCACCATGGCTAATGGGGTGGAGGACAGGGCCACCAGAGGTGCAGCTGAGTGGGTCACCACAGACAGACAGGGACACCGGCAAACATTATTTCAAACACAGCAGAAACCAGAGGCAAAAGGGAAAACAGAAGCACTTTAGCTGTAACTCTCCTTTTACACATGGGGCACGGAGGTGGATTCATGGAGAAAGCAAAGGGATCTCCTGCCTTGTCCTTGCCTGATGTGGATCATGCCCCAAGTGCTTATGTTTGAGTGGAAAGAAAGAAAAATTTGCTGCTGCCGCTCTCAACAAAGTAGGAAGGCCCATGGCTGTTGCTGCTAAGACCGAGCTGGTTTGGGCAACTGGGTGAGGTCCTTGCTTTGGAGTGTGGAAGGCCACTCCTCTGGTCCTGACAGAACTGCCTGAGTCTGGCTGGCAGGGGCCCTGATCCCCAGCTAAAGCTTTGAATGCGAATACACTCATTATCAACTGAGAAAGGAGGAGAAGGAATGAAGGAGAGGAACACTGCAAGCAAACTGAGCAGAGCTTAAGAAGCAGCGGGAGGAGTACAGGATTTACCTTCTGAAGAGCGCAAGTTTCACAAAGTCTGGAGGAACGTATTCCCAAGAGTTCTGTTTAGAGATGAAGACTGAAGGCTGAGCACCCTTATATGTGAGGGAATGGCACTGAAGTCATCCGCCAGACACAAGCACACTCTGGATTGTGCCATGAGGCCTAATTTACATGTGTATAGTTGCTCTGCTCCTGACCAGTGTGTGCTTGGTGACTGGCAGATGTGTGTGTCAACCTCTTACACTGGGCAGGAGGTGGAAGGTCTGAGGTGGCTTGACCTGCGAGTTGTTGTTCAGACATGCAAGTCCAGCAAAAAACTGGCATGTGGGAGCTGGTCCTCAGAAGTGGATATGGCCTTACTGAAGTGGGTTTGGGCTGAGATGATGTGAAGAGACATGATTGCTGTTTAGGAGGTACCTCTGAAGGCTTTTTCACACATGCGACTCATCACTCAACCTTTCAGGCATGGAGTGAAAAATGTGAATGTGTGAAACAGCTGGAAGTGGTGGTAGAATCCCCACAAATTAGTCCAATATTAAAGGTTCATGCACAAACAGGCATTTTATCTGGTACAACCCCAAGGAGTATCTTGTTTAAAATGTCATGTATACTTGATCTGAATCTGATATATAATAGAGAATGAAGCCCTTGCTGGCAAAAAGCCAAACTATCTTTCTCTCAACTGGTGGTCTGAACAGTGTGATTTCCTGTGAAAACAATTCTCAACACTATTCCATCAGGCAGCGTAGAAAACCGGACAGGATTGTGTAGGCCCCACTAAATGTTCTGGCAGGAAGTGTCCTAGGGCATTCCGAAATACCAGCCGAACATGTTTCCTGGAGAACTGCTCTATGCCAATCCACCATGCAGCAAAATGAGTCTTAAGATAGTTTTCACTGGCTAAGCTAAGGAAGATTTTTGTTTATGATAATACAAACACAGCATTTTATGTATACACGGGGATTTTTCCAGTGGTTTTAAGTGCCATCACTAATACTTACACATGCATTGGAGATGGAATGGGTCAGATAATTTAAATATACTCCTTGAAAGGAAATATTTCTGGTAGTGCAAGGGTTATTCTTTCTAAAATGGGGTTTTCTTTATTAGTTTTCACTTGCAGCCCCTATTCTGCCAGATTGGTTTTTTTAAAAGATGTTTAGCATCGAACATCTGCTGCCCGTGAATATATCTATATTTTGTAATTGATTCATCTCCAGGGACAGAGCCTGGGCACCACTAGGCAGGCAAGGCAGTTATCCAAACAGATGAACTTGGTAGTCGTTAGGAAGTAATCAACCCAGGAAAAGTGCTGACTCCACAGCCAGATTCTGCACTCTGCAATATGGAAGTAGGAGCTCTGCTCGCTTATGAGGTGCCTTCAAAAGAAGACAGGGCAATGGTACTACATTGTGGAGCACTGCATTGGCTTTCAGCTTGCCTAATGGAACTCCATCTCCATCATGGAATGCCATTGCTTGATAATATGCAACAAGAAGCATCACTGCGTAACACAGCAGGAGTGTCCCATGACTCAGAGGTGGCAAGCATGCATGTGCGAGGTGGGAAAGAGAGGTCATAACCACAAGCCTCACCACCTACCTGAGGTGCATCCAATATCCAGTCTGCGTAATCCCTTGCATCCATGAGGCCCATACACGCACAGCATATGTGCATTCAGCAAATGAGCATAAATTCACTCAGGTGCAGGGTTGTTAGATTAGGATGAAGGAAGTTGGGTGGGTGACCTTGGGGCAGTCACCCTCTTTTAACTTCATGAGGTTGAGCTCCTTGGAGAAGCATGACATATACATTCAATAAATGCATCCATTAAGGGTTCTAATACAGCCCCAGGGCATGGCCTGAAGGCAGATAGTGCATCAACCTGCAGAAGCTAAGCAAGCATCAATTCTGGTCACTGAGTGGAGGGGAGACTCCATGAGGACCTCACACACATCACCTTGAGCTACACAGAAGAAGCTTTGTCAACCTTCCCAGACAGCTTTGTTTATTGGGCAGCAAAGAAATGTAAGAATGCATGAAATGTACATTTAATTACGTAAATGCGTATCCTGCTGCAAAATTGTCCACACATTGCCAGCCCCAATAAAGAGCTGCAGCTTTCATCAGTTTCAAGTTTTCCGAGGCTAGGAAAGGCAGAATCAATTCTTTCTGAAGCTTCTCACTGTCAGCCATATTTTCTCCACCTTTGCACCATCTGTTTGCGTTCCCTCCCCAGCCCCACATCATTTCTTCAGCATCCTGCTGAAAATGTGGACAGCCATCAGGAGGTGACAAGGCAGCCCAGCAGCATCACTCAAAGCCTTGCCCCACTTTCTAATTTAAACCTGTCTGAACAGGTATGGCCTCATCCTGGGAAGCAGTTGCTGCCAGCCAGGATGCGTCCAGTTCCCATCACATTTCAGTCAGAAATGCATTCTGCAAGCTGATACTCTCTCAACCCTCTGCTCCTGCTTTCCACTGTAAATGAGAGGACAATAATATTCTTCAGCTTTATGTGACTGTTTAGGGTGGTCATGTGTCCAGATTAGCTTCCAGATTAGCTTTTCTATCCTGCAGTTGCCCTGCCTCATGTATGGAATACCAGTGTGAGTCTGGATGTCATCAACTTCCATTGGTAGCCCTCCATGTTTTTCCACTTCTTCCTCCATCATATTTCACCTGCACTGTGCCTTTCTACCAAGGAAAACAGCACTCAAGCCCATTTTCTTTCTCAGAAAGGAAATCTACCAAGGAGGAAAAGAGGAGGGTAGAGGTGGGCAGGTATGAGTGCATCAACCCAGGTGTTTATTGTCAACCCAAATGAGTGGATCAATTAAGTAATGTCTGTCATGAACCTCCCTGAGGATGGAGCCAGTCTCTTTTGGAGAAAAAGGGAGGAGGGAGGTTCAATTCAACTGCTGACATGGGCAAGAGCTAACCGCACCAATCAGAGATCGCCATTCTCATAGATGCTACTTGTTGACATTATTACACCATTATTATTAGACCTATTATTAGTCCTGCCTGATCGGCCTAGCTCAGTAAAGGACTGTACTTAGAAGCCTTTTGCCTTGATCTGCTGGAAAAGGGAAAGGGAAGAAATTTGCTCCCAACACAGCACTGTATGGGACAATGGCTACTCTGAAAACAAGCCTCTCTCAGAACAGTGATGCACATAGTGTGCCGTGCCGTGCCATGAAGTGTGTAGTGATTGGCTGATAGACATTCTGGATTCTAAAAAGCATACATCCCTGCTCAGACTGATTGGCACCCCTTATCAGCTAAACACTTGTAAACACCATGTATCTCAAGCCCTGGGTATTGTCAAAAGTTATGGAAGAGATGGGTCCACCGTGCTTCTAGTGGTGAGCACAGCAATGCATGCAGAAGCTCAGCTACAGGGGGTCTGTCTGTTCTCCTTACAGACATACATCAAGGTTCTTCTCTCTTGTCCCCCCCCCAAAAAAAAAGTTGTTAAGAAGCCAATCAGAAGAGGTCAGTCTATGAGAGACAAGCTTAGCTACTGCTGGGACAAAATGGCACCTGGGGAAATAACTAATTGTTTTGGGGTCACTAACCTTTTTGGGGTAGCAGATCCAGAATTCTGAGAGAGTGTTATAGGTATGTTCACAAAATGGCTGCCACAGTGGGGATGGCTACTTGCAGAATACTTATTTCCCAGCAGGCTCTGTAGTGAGACCAACATGAAAGCATCTAAGATCCACAAGCCTAAGTACAAGGTGGGTGGGGGCTGGGTTGCAAAACACAAAACCACCCAAATAAAGGTAGCACTGGATAACAGCCCTCCACTTTGCAATGTGTCAGCGAGCTTCCTGTTTTTTTAAAAATCCCTTTTTCAAGTAAAAGGAAGACTTAAGAAATAAAACAAAAATCAGGAGGGGGCAGGGAGCCTGCTAGATACCAAAAGAGGGAGAAGCTGGTGCTAAGTGGACATGGCACAACGGGTCTGGGGTGCTTACATTTGCAGGGGGATGTGTCTACTAGACTCACCTGAGACAAGCTGAACCAGCAATACCAGGGAGCAAAATAGAGAATCTGTGCATGTGTCGGAGAATTTTCATCCTGGGGCAACTTGCTCCATCAGCACCCAAAGAGGCCATCTGCTGTCAGTGAGGCAAGCACCTGTCTTAGGGTCTCTGCATTCCTGCTCCAAAATTTAACAAGCACTTGGAACTGCGTTTCTGTCCCTGGCACCTAAGCTAGTCTCCCACTCTCCCTGCTCCTGCCTCAGCACTATAAAAAATGAATAATTGGCTGGAACAAGACCCAAGTGAGCCTAGCCTAGAGAGTGCCCTGCTTGCTGTCAACCTCCTGCTCTTTCCCAATTTTCATCATCCTCATACCCAGAATTTTGATTCGATAGTGGATGTATTTGTAGCAGATGAAAGTGTCAGGACTGGGGGGAGACCTGGGTTCAAATCCAGGGCTCCCTTGAACATAAAACTTGCTGGAAGGGAGGCAAGCAGGAGAGGAAAGGAAAGCTCAACCTAACCTGGGATGTAGTCTTAAACTCTGTAGACACCTATCACGACAATCCCCATAGCTGCATCTCCAGAGAGACCAAAAATGCAGGCTGCTGAGCTGACCCGTATGAAAAAACAATACAACAGTTTTTAGCAATTTTTGTCTACACCAGGAGCAGGGCTTTTGTGAAGCTCAGAGGTCTCCATTTACCGCTCAAGACCAGGCCTTCCCCAAATACTTTGCCTTACAACAAGGAACAGCATCTGGCTGCTGGGAAAGTTCATTCCTCTCTCAGCTATGGAGAGGATTACAGCTGAGCTCAGAGGGAGCAAGGAAGGCTGAGGGGGTGACAGGTGATCCTGCTAACAAAAGCAACACCTGTGCTGTGTCACTGCGAGTCCTGCCTCCGCTACACCACTGCCCATCATTTGGCCACAGGGAGGGAGGTTGTTGCTTGTTAGAATTGAAAGAGGTAATCCTTGCACACCTTGGGAGAAGAGCAAGATATAAATGTGATGGCTAGTTGGTTTGTTTTGAAATGCACCCTGGTCATCCTGCTTGAGAGGACCAGGTGCAACTGAGCTGCAGAGCCAGAAGAGTTCGTGATACAGGTAGTGGCGAGAAGAGGTGCAAATTCCCTACTCCAAATAACAAGAATCCACAAGGTTTGGAAACTAAAGCACGAGAGGCCAAAGTTAAACTGGGATGTACTGGTTGATCTCTGAGTGATCTGCAATAAATCTGCAAAGATTGCCATCACCCAACAATTAAACAGTAGCAATTAAAATTGCAAAGATTTCAAAACCAAACTGAGACACTCTCTCTCTGCCCCACCATGCTTTGTGCTAAGCACCTGTTCCTTGGCCTCCGTGCTCCTCACCAGTAAAATGGGAAGATGGGCCAGTTGCCTTTAATGCTACTGGCCACTTTTACACTTTGTCTTAGAATCACCAGTCTGTAATAGTAGCTCAGATATAAATTCGTATTAATCAAAGTTTGTAGCTCTGTGGAGTGCAAGAAGTTATTAACTCCACCACCCTCCCTTTGAACTTGGTTCTGATAAGTGGACTTTGGGCATGCTCAGCCTCAAGAAGAGAAGATTGAGGGGGGACATGATATCACTTTATAAGTGCCTGAAAGCCTGTCACAAAGAGGAAGGACAAGATCTCTTCTCGCTCATACAAGAGTGTAGGTCACGGAATAATCAGCTCTGGTTGCAACAACCCAGATTCAGTCTGGACATCAGGAAAAGTTTCTTCACTGTCAGACCAATATGGCAGTGGCACCAGCTGCCTAGAGTGGTGGTGGGCTCACCCACACTAGAGACATTCAAAAAGAAACGAGACAGCCACCTGAGTGGGATGGTGTAACTTGATGTCCTTCACTGAGCAGGGGGTTGGACCCAATGGCCCCTTCCAACTCTTCTCTGATTCTATTAGTCCTATTCCTGTGATATTCATGGAAGGAGAGGAATTGTGTTCACACCTGCCCAGAGTCTCTCCCATGTTCTTATACCTGTCAGAGACTCTGCAAAGGAAGGCCGTGAAACAGACAACACAAAGTATAACAGCCCATGTGCCCTAACTTCCAGGGGAAAGTCTTGCTGATAAAATCATATAGGAAGGTTATGCTTTCTTAGAACACATTTATCCTTGTTTTTCATTGGCAAGCAAATGAAATGCAGAGGAAATGAATGTCATAGCCAGCTAACTGACCTCATATGCATTATGGCTTCTATCAAGGTGTCATAAGAATAGCAAGGTAAGGTGTAATGGCTGGAGCACTAGACTAGGGATTGGGGGCTCTGAGTTCTAGTCCTCACTCACCATGAAGCTCAGTGTCAGCCACAGCCTCTTGCCTAACCTCCCTCACAGGGCTGTTGTGAGGATAACATGGCAAGGAGGATCACATAAATCACCTTGGGTTCCCCGTAAGGGGAAAAAAGGTGAATTCAAACTGTAATGTAATAATAATTGGAGGAGGGTAACTGGGCTGCAGTCCACATATGAAAACACAGGTGTTACAAGCATATCGCTGTTTTCATTTGCAAAATGTTGGGGATTGTACCCAATGCCCTCCCCTCACTGCAGTTTCCTGGTATACAGGGCCTGGAGGTACACGTGGCCACATAGGTTCCCTCTCTGCAACCAGGAAAGCTGCGGTTGCACATGTGCACATGATGCCTGTTTCCCTGTATTCTCGGCTTGATGTGAACATGGTGGCAGGGGTGGCTAGGGCAGTGAGCGCTGCTCCACTTGCCCCCCTCAAGCGTTCCTAGCCATGCATAGGTTGAGTAAAGGGCTTCGGGCATGGCTCAATCTTTTCAAAGCGCTATGGCTCAAGCGTACGGCACAGCATCCAGAAAGGCCCAGGTTGGATCCTTGGCATCACCAGGCAGGGGTAGGAAAAATATTGTGCCTGAACCCTGAAGAGCCATTGCCAGTCAGCACTGGCAACACTGAGCCCCATAGACTTGGCTGTTGCCTGGAGCAGCTTCCTGGACTCTATGTAGACCCTTGACTCCTAATTCCAGGTACGTGAGGCGTGGGCTGTGCTTACTGGGGAAGTAAAGGAATCTGCACGACCCTCAAGCCCCACCACAGTGAAAACATTCCTGAGAGGGCCAGGTGGACCCCCAGCAAGCCCCGCTGCAGCCCTAAGGGAAGCAAAAGGCTCTCTGCTCTGTCCCTTCAGAGGACTTTTCTTCAGGAATTGCTTTTCAGTACGCAGTGTAGCAAGCAAGCGCAGCCGTCTGTTAACACCTGCCCAGGGAAGCGCAGAGGCCCACTTCAAATGCACAGAGTATAGGGGTTGCTAGAGAGGCCCTTAGTTGGATTATTATGTGAAAGCTCTGACATGCTGTTCGCCTCATGGAGCACCTGACTGAGCCAGCCTGTGGCATCAGGATGAAATGGAGCCTCGGTGGGGGGACCATGGCACACAGGGCATGGGAAAGGCAGGCTGCTGTGGCACAAAGTGGTGTGAAGCTGCAATGCCGTGTGTTGTTAGAAGGTCCCAAGGCTCTGGAGTAAGGCAGGAGGGGACAAATCGGGCTCCAGAGCAGGTCCCGGTTTTGGTCTGAGCAGCCTCAGGAAGCCTGCTGTGGCAAGGAGGTGGTGGGGAGGGCTTTCACGGCCCGCCTCTCTTCTGGGGAAAGAAAAAGGGAATAGGAATCAAAGCAGAAACTCCCCTGAGGAAAAGGCAGCGAGCAGTCATTGGCAGCTGCCTGCCACTTGACCTCATGTTGCATCCTCCATCACAGGCTAGAGAGGTATTCGGAGAGCACTATTCAAACTCTGCGAGTTCTCAGAAGGGTGCCTGGAATGAACTCTATATGTTGCCAAATGCAGGGAGAAAATATGGCATGGTACATAAAAGTTTCCCTTTACTAGCAGCAGGAATAAGAGCCCAGGAATCTGCACCCCCTCAAAGCTTCTAAACCAGAGACAGGTGACTTAGTTCCAGTCAGATTATTTTGGACTGCAATTCCCATAAACCCTAGCAAGCATGGCTAATAGTCAAGGATCATAGGAATTGTAATCTAAGCCATCTGGCAGGCAGCGGACTGCTCATCCTGCTACACTAGTGCTGGATTAATTGCAATTAAGGCAATAAATTCAGGACTAAGGGCATGAGGCATTTAACTCATGAGAGAGCCAGTGTGGTGTAGTGGTTAAGAGCATGGGACTGGGACTCAGACGATCTGGGTTCTAGTCCCCGCTCAGCCATGGAGCCAACTGGGTGACTTTGGGCCAGTCACAGACTCTCAACCCAACCCACCTCACAGGGTTCTTGTTGTGGGGAAAAGATGGAAGAGGAGAATGATGTAAGCTGCCTTGAGCCCTTTAAAAAGGCAGGATATAAATTGAAAAATAAACTAAATAAACTTGGCATTTTACCAAGGTTGCTGAGTCTGTTTATTTTGCAGGAGGATTAGAGCATCATTTGCACAAGGTTCCCCCACCCCCATTTTTTCCTTTCAGCCTTACTAGATGTTCCATTACACAAGGTGGTGCTGTGGAATAGAGACAAACTCTGAAATCCAACTAGGCTTCTGTAGCAAATAATGGCAGCTTCCAGGAAAGCAGCTTACTCTCCTCACTCTAAAATCCACAAAAACAGCTAGAAAACATCAGAGGTGTCCTGGAGGATAACAAAATCATGACAAGGCCCTGCAAACTTCTGGAAATGAGGAATCAGAGGCACCCAAGAAATGCCTCATGTTGTGGAGCCCCACAAGCTTAAATCCAGCCTTCCCAACTCAGTCCTTCCAAGGTATGCAGACTGCAGCACCCAGCGTCCCCCAACCGTAGTGGAGGATGCAGTCCTACAAATGTGGGTGGCATCCACACAAATGCTTTGGGACACCTCCCACAGCCTGTGCTCTGTAGGCTAAAATCTTCTCTGTCCACCACCCTCAAGCCTCAACTGATTTTGGTTCAGCCAGGTGAATATAGCGCCAGAGGCTAAGTAAGGCTTTTGCTGTGTTGCCTCAGAGCATTTTAAATGTGGGGTTCAGCAAAAGCCCCACAATCACGTATCCAAGATGAGATTTAAAACTGCCAAGGGCTTAAGTAGATCTGGGCAAACCAGCTCTGAAAGCAAAGACACTAAGATCTGCACATTAAAACTGTGAGGAAGGATGATCATACGCCCTCCTTCAGAGGACAGGCCTCTTCTCTGAAAAGCTGCTGAAGGACAGTCCTTTATCTGAAGTCATCCTCTCCCTGAATGGCTGTCCAGTCCAAGCTCAGCTCAAAAAACCCCAAAAAATGGATCACAAGGGGGAGTGCGTATCCTTGCAGTGGCACCTGGATGGCAGGCTGAACAGACACAAAGCCTTCCCCCCTCTGATGAGATGGACAGTATTTCTATGGAAATTACTTCTGAATCTGCATCCATGCATATATTTTGGCATAAGTAGATTGTAGCCAAATCAATGCCATTGCCGTCGTCTTCTGGTAATGCATTTTCTCTTTTGGGGTTAGGCCTAAAAGCCTGCCCTACTGCACAACAGATATTCCACAACTCATACGAAGCAAAGAGCCAAGACCTCACTCTTGTCACGCTGGATTACACGAGAAGTCTAACCACCCCAGTTCTGGGGTCTGCGTAAAACACTATTTGGAATCATTACTTCGTGTTGGAAAGGTTGCCCTGGCACTTGCTGCTGGCACACTCACTCGGCAATTCTTGGATCATTTCCTGACCCCATTCCCCACTCCCTGCTGGCTCAGCCTGCAAATTCCTTCATTGCTTCCTTCCTGTTGGCTGGCAGGCCTGAGCGTCACTTCATATTCTCCAGTTAAAGAATCTTGGATAACAGCACTTAAAAAGACCTAGAAATCAAACCCTGAACACCACTGACAGCAGTGTGCTCGGCAAAGCATTGGGCTGTGACTGGGTCAAGCAACTCTTTAAATCCACGATCCAAAGGCTGCTAAGAATTTAAGTTCTTCCACAGAAGAAACTGTAAGTCCCACAGTCCTGTAATGTGGTGAGAGGGCACCATCCCACACTCAGAAATACTGGGAATTTTCCTGAACACCCTCAGGAAGCAAGACAGTCTTCTCTCTATTTCAGCATGGTGATGCATGTTGGATGTCTCACCAGGCTTCAAACGACAACCAGTCCCTTCTCAGAGTAAACTAGCAGGCCAGGAAAAAAGGAGTGCTAGTCTAGCTGTCTCCCTGAAATGTTAGCTTTCTTATGCAGGGAGCTCTTCATGTACGTGGTCTCTCCAATTTGAAGTGACACGATACAAAGCGAGCAGATAGGATTACTGAGTTAGAAGGGGCCTCATAGCCCATCATGTCAAAACCCTTGATGCAGGAAATCCAGAGTTCAAGAATCCAAGAAATCCAGAGTTCAAGAATAGAAACTGCAGGTGGTGCAGTGGTTTAAACCGCTGTGCTGCTGGGCTGGTAGATCGAAAGGTCGCCGGTTCGAATCTGCACAATGGGGTGAGTTCCCATTGCTCCGTCCCAGCTCCTGCCAACCTTGCAGTTCGAAAGCATGCAAATGCAGGTAGATAAAAAGGTACCACTTCAGTGGGCAGGTAACAGAGTTCCATGCACTTTGGTATTTAGTCATGCCGGCCACATGACCATGGAGACTGTCTGCCAACAAACGCTGACTCCCTCGGCTAGGAAATGGAGATGAGCACTGCCCCCTAGAGTCAGGCATGACAGGACTTAATGTCAAGGGGAAACCTTTAGCCCTTTTGGCTCTGGCCTCTTAGCAGAGCAGCAGAGGCACAGGCTGGGAGAGAGTGCTGAGTGGCCAGGGGACTGGCGAAGGCAAGGTAGGAGCTGGGCAAAGGAGCAGAGGGCCAGGAGCAGCAGAAAGGGCATCGTCCCTTGTCTGCGTCCCTTAGCTGCGGCCTGGGCTGTCCGGAGACCCCCTTCCCTGAGACACAGCAGTTTGTTTGTTTTGTTTGTGCTGTGCTTTTTCTTCCAATGTAAATTTAAGTTTATTTTATCCGTGTGTGTGCGAGAGTGGGTTTTTGTCTGGGAGAACTGGGTGAGTGAGAGGAACTGCAGGACAGAAAAGGCAGGGGACCAAGGTAAGGTCTCGGAAGGGATACTGATGGCAGACCAGGAGATGGCCTTGGTGGGAATCACAGGTGTTGCTGTCCGCTGTGACAGCTGCAACATGTTCACCCTTCTCCCTCAGGAGAGGCAGGGATACACTTGCCCTCAGTGCAAGATGGTGACCCTGCTAGAAGAGGAGGTGAGGTGCCTGAGGGCTGAGAGAGCTCTCCAGGCCCCCCCGGAGCAGCCCCCCTCTGGACAGAGGGTTGAGGGAGAGGCCAAGGGAGGAGCAGCCGCGGAGACATGGAAGTATGTCACCCACAGGAGGAGGAGGCCAGCACGGCCTCCTCCTTCTCCTGGCACCAATCTGGAGCTGGGAAACAGGTTCTCTCCACTTGGGGAGGCTGGGGCTGATCAGGCCTCAGGGGAACAGCAGGACCCCCAGCCTGGGACAACAAGCGCCAAGGGGGCCACTGCAGGGGAGGTGAGGGACAGGGCATGGCCACCCACCACCACTGGGAAGGTACGGCGGTGGGTGATTGTTGTTGGGGACTCCCTCCTGAGGGGCACTGAGGCAGCGGTGTGCCGCCCCAACCTGGAGACAAGGGAGGTTTGCTGCCTGCCGGGCGCACACATCCGGCATGTGAAGGACAGAGTGGAGTCTCTTGTTCACTCCAGGGGTCACCAGCCATTCCTGGTGATCCATGTGGGCACAAACGATGTGGCCAGGCAAAGTGTGGTTGGGACCACCAGGGACTTTGAGGCCTTGGGGAAGAAACTCAGGGAGCTGAAGGCCCAAGTGGCCTTCTCGTCAATCTTACCTGTCCGGGGATTTGGGCCAGGAAGGGACAGGAGGGCCTCTGAGGTGAATGACTGGCTTAGGGTGTGGTGCCAGAAGGAACGCTTCCGGTTCCTCGACCACAGCACTTGGTTTCTTGCCAGTGGACTTCTGGCAAGGGACGGGTTACACCTCACGAGGATGGGGAAAAGGTCCTTTGGAAATGCTCCAGTGAGCTTCGTTCAGAAGACTTTAAACTGAGCCGAGGGGGGGTTCAGGCCCCCCAGTAATGTGTCTGCACTGGACAAGTGTGGGGGGAGGATCAGGGCTCTGGGAGCAGAGTTTTAGAGATACTGCAGGGACTGACAGGACGACTACAGAGAGGGGCCAAGTATCAGGGAGGATGGGAGGAAGGAGGAGGCTGGGAACTCCAAGGAAAGGAAGCGGTGGAAAGGAGTTGAGGTGCATGTACACCAGTGCGAGGAGCATGGGTAATAAGCAGGAAGAGCTTGAAGCTCTCCTGGGAATAGGAGGGTATGACCTGGTGGGGATCACAGAAACTTGGTGGGATGAAAGGCAAGACTGGAATGTGAACATAGAGGGGTATCACCTTTTTAGAAAGGACAGGAAGGGAAAGAGAGGTGGGGTCGTGGCTTTATACATCAGGGAAGGGATAGGATGCAGTGAGATAGAATGCAGCACGGATGGGGATTCGGTAGAGGCAGTCTGGGTGAAACTTGGGGGTTTTGACAGGGAAAGAGACCTGACAGTGGGGGTATGTTATCACCCTCCAAGGTCAACTTGAGACCCTGGATGATGTCCTGACAGACCAGATTCTAAGGAGATCTCGGGGGAGAGGCACAGTAATTATGGGAGATTTCAATCTCCCAGATATTACTTGGGAGAATCACTTGGCGATGACAGCCAGGTCACGTCGCTTCCTAGAAGCTATAGAGGGAGGGTTTTCCACACAGAGGGTCCGAGAGGCAACGAAGCGGGGGGGGGGGGGACATCCTCGACTTGGTCTTGACCAATAGAGAAGAGCTGATAGATGAAGTACAGATTAGGGGAGCTCTGGATGCGAGTGATCACTCCATCCTTTGCATCGAGATCAGGGGACTGGGGATATGCAGCAGGTCGAGCACTAGAAGCTGGGACTTCAAGAGAGCCAACTTTGGCCAACTGAAGGCCAGACTGGGGAAAGTCTCCTGGGATAGGTTACTGGAAGGTAAGCGAGTTGAGGAGGGGTGGATAACACTCAAAAGGGAGGTTTTGGAGGTGCGAGACTTGATGATACCTCTAGTCAGTAAGGTGGGGAGGCAGAGGAGAGTGCCGCCATGGATGTGAAAGGAGGTGGTTAGAGGGATTAGATGAAAGAGGAACCTCCGTAGGAAATGGGTACTGGGGCAAATAGACAAAAGGGTATACCGGAAGGAGGAGGCCCATTGCAGAAGGATTCTTCGCAAGGCTAAGGCTGATTACGAGCTGAGACTTGCCAAGAATATCAAGAGCAACAAAAAGGGCTTCTTTCAGCATGTAAATAGGAAGAGGAAGGGGAGACAAGTGGTGGGACCAGTAAATGAAGAGGAAGGAGATCCAGTGACTGATATGAGGGAACAGGCACAGATGCTAAATGACTATTTTGCCTCTGTGTTCTCCCCAAAGCAGGATGGGGGATATCCACATAGGAGATTAGATGAGGCTGGGGACTTAGGGGCACAGATTAGAGTCACCCCCCCTTGAAGTTGAGGGGTTCCTCAGGGCATTGGACATTACAAAGGCACCAGGCCCTGATGGGTTACACCCGAGAGTACTTACAGAGTTGGCAGGGGGTCTCTCATGCCTGCTGGCCTCCATTTTTGAGACCTCGTGGAGAATGGGTGAAGTTCCAGAGGACTGGAGGGTGGCATCAGTGGTCCCAATTTCCAAAAAGGGTAGTAGAAAGGACATTGGGAATTATAGACCTGTTAGCCTTACATCCATTGTAGGAAAAACAATGGAAAGGCTCATAACAGAGAGAGATCTAGTGATGCTAGATAGGGAAGGGAGGCTGACAGCCACACAACACGGCTTCCGCAAAAACAGGTCCTGCCAGACAAACCTTGTGGAATTCTATGACAAGGTTTCGAGATGGCTAGATGGAGGGGATGCAGTGGATGTGGTATACCTGGATTTCAGCAAGGCCTTTGACAAAGTGCCCCATGATATCCTGGTGGAGAAACTGAGGAGTTTTGGGATACACCGAAGCACTGTCCGGTGGATTAGGGCATGGTTGACTGACCGAAAGCAGAAGGTAACCATTAGTGGGGAATCATTGGGATGGTGGCCAGTGACAAGCGGGGTCCCCCAGGGCTCTGTCCTGGGGCCGATCCTGTTTAATCTTTTCATTAACGACATGGAAGAAGGGGTGAACAGTCTGCTGATCAAATTCGCAGACGACACTAAAACTGGAGCATTGGCCACAACTGAGGAGCAGGTATTCCAGATCCAAAAGGATCTGGACAGACTATGGAAGTGGGCAGGAGACAACAGGATGGCCTTCAATGTGGATAAGTGCAAGGTCTTGCACTTGGGGCATAGGAATAGCTGTCTTAAGGCTAGGTGATAAGTGGCTGGAGAGCAGCACTTGTGAAAGGGACCTCGGGGTACTGGTTGACCACAGGCTAAACATGAGTCAGCAGTGTGATGCGGTGGTCAAGAGGGCAAACGCCACCCTTGGTTGCATAGCCAGAAGTGTGGCTTCTAGATCAAGAGAGGTATTACTACCACTCTACACGACTCTGGTGCACCCGCAACTGGAGTATTGTGTTCAGTTTTGGGCCCCTCATTACAGAAAGGATATAGCCAGGTTAGAGTCAGTGCAGCATAGGGCCACAAGGTTGGTGGCCGGTTTGCAAGGGATGGGGTATGAGGCGAGACTGAGGGAACTGGGTCTCTTCAGCTTGGAGAAGAGGAGACTCAGAGGGGATATGTTGGCGACATACAGGTATGTGAGGGGATGTCACATGGAGATGGTTAGAGACCTGTTCTCCCCTGCAGAGGAAGGCAGGACGCGCTCCAATGGAGCAAAGCTCAGGGAACCCAGGTTCCATTTGGATGCCAGGAAGCACTTCCTGACAGTCAGGACCCCGATGGCATGGAATGGGCTTCCACAGGAGGTCACTGAGGCCCCATTGGTGAGGATG
The DNA here is from genome assembly GCA_023646645.1 of Varanus salvator macromaculatus. NCBI lineage: Eukaryota > Metazoa > Chordata > Lepidosauria > Squamata > Varanidae > Varanus > Varanus salvator. Next base: position 17,576,489 of record JAIXND010000795.1, read on the forward strand.
TTCAAAGACAGGCTGGACATGCACATGGTGGGCATGTCGTGAGCGGAGCCGGCTGGTGCCGGAGGTCAGACTAGATGGCCCAGGAGGCCCCTTCTGACTCGCTATGTTTTCTATGTTTCTAATCCAAAGCAGATAGTTGTCCAGCTCCTGCCTGTATACCTCTGGTGAGAAAGAGACCACCACCCCAGTAGTAATTGGCTCCAGTATCAAAATGCTCTTAGCATCAAGAAGTCCCTGCTATGATTTAGGTCCATTATAGCTTGTCTGGCCTGGTGAGGCAACTGAAAACAACTCTTTGACCTCTTCCATGTCGCAGCTCTCCAAGTACAGTTGCCCTCTCAATCTTCTGTTATTCAGGCTCAAGATGCCCCATTCATAGGAGGTGACATCTCTGAATCAGCACATGATAGAGGGGGAAACCAGTGTGCCTAAAGCCCTGCTGTGTATAATTCTGATACTGAACTTGTAAGGATCCAGGGCTCTCAAACCAAGGACATGAGCAGTAGAAATGATGCACTTTTGTGTGCCCCCATGGAGGAACCTTCTGGTGTGTTCTCTGCAGTAATGCAGTGCCAGTGAGGACTGCATTGCAATCTTGGCAGGGAACTGGTGACACAAATTCAACCCTGTCCTTTAAATGTGTTGCCTCTTGCCCAGCTCCTCAGAGGGGTGTGTATGTGTGCACTTCTGAATGTGTTAAGGATGGACAAATGAGCGATGCTCGAGATGGTTAGGATTCTCTGAACACCATCCTGCCACCTGTCCCATGCCTGATTTCTATCTGCGATTGTGACTCCCTTTTCATGAATGGCAAACTTGCACATGTCAAGCAACAACTGAACAAGAGTTGTGCATGAATCAAACTGGGAATTGGGAATGAGACATACAAGCATGCATTCAGTGATCTATGAATATTTTCACTGGGTACAGGCTAATCCACAGGGCTTCATACAAGGCAAGAAAAATTAAATTCTTATACACATTTAGTGTGTGCATGCCCATACACACACACACTTATAGGTGGCTTTTTAGTGCATTGCCCTCACAAGGAGGTTTTGCTAACCATAACATAGAAAATACAGCATAAACAAGATCATACTGTAATATCATAGTATGATGATCACAACAGAGTCCCTTCAAACGTGAACACAAAATGTCTTTGCCACACACCCATCATTCTTCCTTGCTGGCCCAAACTCATATATTCTTAATTGGAAGCCAGTCTCCCATCCACTTTGAATATATATCCAAAACTCCTGCTAAAAACAAATTGTCTGGCACCCAGGGCTTCAAATTAGGTTGATGCCTCCAGGAAACAGTTCCAATAAGAGAAAGTGTTTTCACATGCAGACTATCATTTCCACAACACCTTCTTTTAGTGGAACAAATTTATTTTCTACACTTGACCTGAAAAATAAGGACAAGGGGAAGGAAATGAACATGCTTAGGAACACAAGGGCTTAGGATGGCTTGCGAGACCAGTGCAATCTGTAACCAGCAAAATGACTCAGAATAATCTGCCAGCTCCTTCTCCATGCATAGCAAAATACTAATGCTTTGGTACGCAACATGGTCCCAATGGGCACTACTCTACCCATGGAAACTCCCTTGTGGGCCAGGTTCCCTACCAATCCTGATTTTTTTTTCTTTGTGCCAAATATGTGGTTTTGCATTTGGGCCTTAGACCCCACCTTTGCCTTTCTCAGCCAAGATAGCTTTCTTTGAACATTATCAGCTTGCCTTCTGTGAAATGGGTACTGGGGCAGAGAACTATGGCTTCAAAAGAATGGTTTTATGTTTTCTTATTATACAATGATGCTGCTTGAGCATATAGGCAACCAGTTCTCATGTGCTGATGTGAAACCCCACTCCCACACTAAATGATGGCTTGCTAAGGGAGCAAAACAAGACTGCAGAAGTGAAGGACATCCAGGGAGGGGTTTCCCCCGATTCCTTTACTCCTCTGCAGTTTCATATTCCTCCACAAAATCTACTCCAGATGGTTGGGAGACCATTTATAAGTGATGATGGTGAACTGCAGAAGAACGCAGAAATGGCAGGGGGAATCCCTTCTTCCATTCATGAAAGTCTTTGCTGGCTAAATATATTCAAGAAATTTCATTTTTCAAAGCAACACAAATAATTATATAAATCGGTGTAGTGAAATTCACTAAATTTCACTAAATCCGAAGTAGCAAGGGAAAGATGGCTAACAGACCAGAATGAAATACTGGTTATTAATTCATGTATTCAATGCATCAGACATCTCATAACATGAGTTTTCTGGGTGACAAACAAAGTAAAAACAAGCTTAAAATTACAATTACAGTAAGACAAATTAAGAAGCAGCAGATAGGACAGCTATATAATCAAAACAAGTCACTTTAAAACAGAGATCAAGAGCTTAAAATATTGCAGCCATGATAAATTAGGATTTAAGAAAAGAGGGGGGAAAAGTCATGGAATTTATCGACCATTTGGACAATGTCTGGCTGTAAAACAATCCTTTCTGCCTCCTACTCCTAAACTTTATACCAGCCATCAAAGTTAGAAGAACCTCACACAGAAACATCAAGACTTGTCCACTCATACAAAAATCAATCTCTGCTCTCTTCTACACACTTGGCTTGCATATATTTTTCCCCCTATACCAATAACAAAGCATGTTTACAACTATTTGTACTGAACAAGATGAAATCAGCGCTCTAAAGACAAGGGGCCTAGAGAAGAGTCTGGCAACCCTGGTTTATTCTGGAAGGGCTTCTTGACTACTGTTTTTAGCCGCTACAGCACTTAATTTCTCTAAAACTGGGGCACACCCAGCAGTGGGATTCATTATTTCATTAGCTTCTCTAACATACCACCACAGTAATTAGAGCAGTGGACAGAACTCTAAAAATTTCCAGCGTAGCCTTTTCTAGCAGTGCCAGGGAGGCATAAAACGTCCATAAAGAACTAGAAATATCTAGGGTTAAGCAGTATCTTGCCTATTCATCACCGCTTCACCCCATGGATCATTTATCAATCTCAATTTATATTGCTCACTTCTGTGTCTCACTACTCTCTCCGCCCCCAAGCCAGCCACAGGCGACACGGCTCCCTTTTTCTACCTTGGCCTCTTACTCCACCATCTATCAAGCAAAGATAGCTGGCTACAGTAACTCTCGGGCCTCCCGATCCATCATGCGGACGTCCGCTCTGATGCGCTACCTCCTCCCACGCCCCAAACAGCTCCCCCCTCCTTCCCCGCAACTTTTTGTGGCTTGTTTCTTGGCTGCGCTCCGATGGCTTTTGATCATCGTGTAGGCTCTGTGTCATCCTCGTCAATCACTGTCACCTGCTGTCACATCTGACTTGGCAGACTTTTTTTTTTAATCTCTAGGCTTGGCCATGGACTACCCCGTCATCTTCGAAACTGATGAGTTTGAGCTTTTCAGAAGCAGGAAGGTGGCAAAAGAACTAGATCGCCAGTGGAGCAGGACTGGGAGGCCGGCTGCCTCCATGGCTGTTATCAATTCTGGTTTGCCCCCTGCCCTGCTGGGGTAACAAGTCTCTGGTGATTCAGTCTAAGTCCCCAGCAACAGGAAGGCTAATTAGTTGGGCCTGTAGCCCAGCCAGTATGAAAGCAGCTTTGTCTTTTCTTCTCTGAGCTCCCCATCTGACCACTCTCTGATAAACATACAGAACTTCTATTATTACTGTAATTATTATGATTTTTTTTCCAATATACTGAATCTCTGGCTACTTCTAACCCTTCTTTTGTGAAACCCACCTGAGCTTTAAGTCCCAGCTTCCAAGGCTAAGCAGTGGGCAATTTTTAATCATGGCACACTGAAACAAGTGGGCATATGAAATTAATGAGCAGCGCCCTGATGCACTCTGAATGGTGGCGTAAGACAACAGAAACAACCCTTCCCCTCACATCCTCTGTGGGGGCTCAGGAAGGGCTTCTGCAGAAACCCCATTTTTCAGAACTGCCACAGGAGGAAAAGCCATCCGACAGAAAGGACATCTTGCACACCTCTGGCAGTTTCTTCAAGGGCAGCTTGCTGCTCACAGAGTTCCCTAGGTGGGACTGTACAGAGGCCACAAAGAAGGTAAGCCATTTTAAATCTAGCTGAGTTTAAATGAATGGGCATATGAAACAGAGTGCTGGTGGGCCAGGATGCATGCTGGCTGGGGATTATGAGAGTTGTAATGGTACATTTGTAGGGCTCCAGGTTGGGAAGAATTTCTCCTGAGAAAATGATCCCCATGTCCAGTTCCTAACTCAAAAGGTGGTGGCTCAACTTCCCCTATACTATTTAACACACACAAGGTTGAATTTCCCCTTAGGTCTGAGTTATGATGTAGTTTTCCCCATTCACTATTTGAATCAATTATCTCATGCTATCTTGAAGCAGGCATTTTAATACAATGGAATAATGTCTGCTTGAAGTCTACCCTATGCTCTGGCCTTTGAGATTTGACCTTGTGGTAGAAGAGGGTTAGTCTAAAAGACCTATGACCCCCTGCCAAAGGATGTTCCAGTTCAGATGTCACAAGCAAAAAATTCAGCATGGTTTTTCAGTCCCAACAATCTTAGACATACCCACTTCCTCTCTCCTTCTGCTTTGGCTATGAGTTTAGATGCTTTTGCTTCCAGTTGAGACTAACTGTTGTTTGCCCTGTTTTCTGAACCCAATAAACTGTGGTTAATCTTAACCAGAGTTTGTTTAAAACAAAACTTCAATCCATAGGTTAAAAAGCTGGCCTGTTGAAGTAAGCCCTAGTTAACAGTTTAGGGTTTGGACAGCAGGCTATTCTATACCTAACTGCTTCCCCCTTGCAGCGAAGAAGGAGAATGTGAGCTCGGGGCTTGCAGTGTGTCCCAACCAAACCTCAGCATGGTGTCCAAATGCAATCTGTGATTCAAAATATTTCAGTCCAGACCATGACCATCAGGGAGATGCTTGACCATTTTAAGGTAGGGCTCTTTTCTGAATGTGATATTGACATACAATACAACAAAGGGGCCTCATTTCGGTCTTCCACCACCTCCACAGAATTCCTTAAAGCAGCCATGACAATCTCCATAGTTTCCACTTGAGCTTTTCTTTCTTTAACAGAAAAGGGGCAGAAGGGTTGGAACCCCTCTGGGATGAATAAGCTGGCAACTGCACTGGGAACCCATAACTCCCCCATGTCTCCCACCCCAAAAGAGCACTGGGAAAGGTGAACAGTAGCCAGCTATGCTACAGGGTACTGAAAATGGTAGGGAGTCTTGCTCCACTCTGCCCTGCCCTATGCCCCATCTCCGTGGATTTCAAAAAGGCCCCCATGGTGACGAAACCACAGGCACGGGTCTGTTCAGTCTAGAGCATGCTCATGACTAGCTTTATAGGGCCCAACAAGTGTGGGTCAAGGGGAAAGTGGTACTGCACATAATTGAGTGGGTGAATGAAGACAGTGGGACAAAGACCAGTAACTTTTGGTACCTTTGGCCCAAGCAAGACTTTATGGGGATGTGTAGCTGTTGCTAACCGGTTATGCCACAACACAGACTAAGGAAAGCCTGCAAATTAAACACTATCACTGCCAGATTCTCTCCTCCCCTGCACAGCACTAGGCAATGGAAGAAACTAGAAAGCAGAGAAACTCTTGAGTGTGGTTATGTGAGAACACATGTTCACATAACACGTTACTAAGCATTACCAAGCAGGTGCGGCTAGACACAACATGCATTCCCTACAAAGTCTAATTTGGGTCCTATTATAAGGCACAATCCTATGCGTGTTTAGACAGAAAAGAAGTGCTGCAACTTATTTGCTGGCTAGGGCAAGCTGGGCATTACATTTTTTTTCTGTTTAAACAGGTAAAGGATTGCACCCTGTATTTATTGCATAACTGAAAAACAAGAGAGCATAATTCAGAAAAACAAAGAACATGCCAGCCCACCAAAGCCAGGTAAGTTTATGCAAATATATGCAGATATTTTATCTAATATAACAATCAGGTTTATTTATTTGGCACTCTATTCAGCAGTAACAGAAGTGATAAGGACCTGTGTGAGTCATGCTAGCTAAAGTACTTCTAAGTGTCTAATAGAAAGTAGTCGGTCCTACAATATTGAGAAAGGTTAGGTCAGGGATCCTCAAACTTTTCCACCAGGGGGCCAGCTGAAAGTTGCCCATGCTGGGCACAGGTCAGAAAGGTGGTGTCGGGGTGCATGCAGGCCAGCGCGGGGGTGGTGCATGCGGGCGCACGTGCTGAGGGGGGGGCAGGCGCACAGCTAGGCAAGGTGAGGCAAGGAGAGGAGAGGCCAGGTGCGAACAGTCGCCCATGGTGAGGGGGGGGGCCAACTGCGGGTGCACACACATGCGTGGCGAGAGGGGTGAGCTATGGGTGCGCGTGCGTGGCAAGGGGGGGCGAGGCACAGGCAGGCAGGTGCCGTGAGGCAGCGGCTTGCTTGCTTGGAGATCATTTTCACTGAGCGAGCAAACCACTGCCTCCCCGCACGCGGGGCGAGGTGGGCGGTGGCGGACATGCACGTGGGTGCAGCAGGTCCAGATGGGCATGGCGGACCGGATCCAGCCCCCGGGCCATAGTATGAGGACCCACGGGTTAGGTAAATATGGAACAGCCCAGACGCACACACCAGAGAAAGGGAGCTGCGAAGGATACACAGATCTCTTATCCTGGCCATGTGTGAAAGCTCTTGCCAGACCTTCTTTAGAGTTTTTGAATTTTTGAGTTCTCAGATCATGCCCCTGCACACACACACACAGTCTTTTAAAACAGAGGGGTGAAAGACCCACTGTAGCAGAAATTCAACTAGCCTAGTGACCGAATTATTGGAAAAGTAACTCAAGATAACAATTCTAGTTTCTGTTTCCAGTCAGGTGGCAAGCAATCATCTACTTTTCAATCCTGCTCCCCAGCCATGCTCTTAACTAGTGGTAACGCTTCTTGCTCCCAGCTCAATTGCTTTATCCCTCTAATGCTCCAGCTGCCTCCGAGTGAGTACATCTTGTCTGACATGATCTCCTGTGCAGAGGTGTGTGTGCACGTGAGCATACAGGCTTTCTGGTGGTGAGCGTCTGCGGTTAGGGGAAACACTTGAGTAGCTGCTGCTAGGGAAAGATGTAATAGATACTATATAGGCAAGGAGGCCTGTAGCCAAGACACCCACATTTTTACTCCGTGTTGAGACTGGAGTAAACTGTGGTAATAATACTACTACTTTGCATTTAGAACACAATTTTTGAGTTCTCAGGGGTTTTTGTATACATTAACTTAGGCCCTTTGCACATCAGGGTGTTTTACCATTAGCTGAAACACCAGACCCTGACAATCATCTGGAAGCAAAATCGAGCGCCAAAACAGTTATGTGTCATCAAGTTGCCTTTGACTTAGGGTGACCCTATCAATGAATGTCCTCCGAAATGCCCTGTCTTTGACAGCCCCGCTCAGCTCTTGTAAACTCAAGACTGTGGCTTCCTTGATGGAATTGATCCGTCTCTTTGGTTCTCCTCCTCTTTTTTCTTTTGACTTTCCCTAGCATGATTGTCTTCTTCAGTGAACCTTGCCTTGTCATGATGTGCCCAAAGATTCAGTCTGGTCATAAAAAGCTTCAGTCTTGTCATATACAGAGATGCAAAGACAAACACTTTGGCATTTTCAACAGATCCTGAGATCAATGATCTGTCCAGAAGCGCCTTTTTTTTTTTTTTTTTCATTTTTACCCTAGAGTAGTTGAAGGGTCCCCAGTCCAGGTCAGGACTAGCATGAGAGCTAGGGAGGCTGCAAAGATCTGAACTGGGTCCCTTGTGCCTATTCAAGAGAAGTTAACCCAAGATGGGCCACTGTTACATACAAATGGGCCCATGCAGCAAAAAACCCATAGCTTCCTTCCAAAGGGAGAAGAAATTTTCAGGGGGAGAAAGAGGAGGAGGAGTAGGTAGCTGCTTCTCTGCTCCATATTGATCCCTAGCTAACAACTTTCCACCTGCTTTGTTCTAAACATGCTAGACAAAGCAAGTAAGTGTACAGAGCCTTGTTGAAGGGGCAAACATGGTCGAGAGGAACTTATTAAAAGACAATAGCAAGGCCAGAGTGATGAATTATCAGAGATCCAGCCCGCAGACTCCTTTCTAAGTGGGTGCTTTTGGCTCACGGCAAGCTGTCATTGTTCAATCCATTTCCTGCGGCACATTACTAGTTCTTTTACAGTGGCCAAATGTGCATTGCGACACAGGCTGGGAATGATTTGCATACCCTGCCATGCTGGACAATGAACAGACCAAGGGTCAAATCCAGTCCAAGAACAACTACAGCATGGGCCGTGTTTCACTTGTGTTCAACTTTGAGCTTTGTTTAGGCCTGCCAATCCCTTCTCAGCTGGCCTTGGGAAGGCAGTGAGATGCCCAAGAAGCACTGGCTTTGTCACCCATAGTCTCGACCAGCTATGAATTCACTGGTGGCAGCTGGTGAATAATGGGGGGAGGGGGGAATGAAGGAGGTACGCAGTCCAAAATTGTCATCCTCTGCCCTCCTGGTTGATCTAGCCACCTATGACCACTTTAACCTCTCTCCCTCTTTCTCTCCTGCTTTCCACCCCATGCAGGCTGAACTGTCATAGCAGCTGCATTCTCACATCAGGGGCTGCTGTTAAGTAGGAGGACCAAAATCCTGGCACCTTAAAAAGGGTTTGAATGGCAATTGGGTTTACAGAAAAGGGCCAGAAGCTGGCTTCCCCTTCATCACATATGCTGCTGCCTGAGTACGTAGGGTCAGGTAACCATTTCTTTTTCTTTCCTGAGTTTCTCCAAACTCAGTAGAGTCTCACAGTGGTTAGCTTGGAGCACACTCTACAATTTTTTCATGCATTTGGGATAAAGAAGAACAGGCAACAACAGGCTCCTCTCCTCCTCCCCTCCCTCTAACCTTCTTCTCTCCTCTCTCTCTGTCTCTGCTTGTTGCTGTTCTATACCATCAAGTTGTCTCCAACTTACATGAAAGCTTTCCCTATCCATTCCCTATCCATGACAGTCCAGTTCAGCTCTTCTAAATTCAAAGCTGTGGCTTCCTTTATGCAATTAATCCATCTCATATTTGGCTTTCTTTTTCTTCTTCTGTCTCCAACTTTCCCTAACATGATTGCCTTCTCCAAGGAGCCTTGCCTGCTCATGATGTGCACAAAATGTAACAGCCTCTGTTTTGTCATTTGCTTCTAGGGAAACTTCTAGTTTGATGTGGTTCAGGATCCACTTGTTTGTCTTCCTGTCAGTGCAGGATATTTACAAAGCTCTCCTCTAGCACCATGTTTTGAACATATCATTTTTTTTTCCTGTCCAGCTTTCACACCCATACAGGGTGACTGGGAATACAATAGTGTGAACTTGGCCTTGGTCTGCAGTAGAACATCCTTACTCTTGATCACCTTTTCTAGTTCCTTCATTGCTGCCCCTCAAAGCCTCTCTCTTTTTTCCCATAGTTAAAGCACAGCAAAACTTACCAGAGAAAAGAACCCAATTATGAGCTGGCTAGCTACTGAATCAACATGTTACTCCAAGCAGGCATTTCTAGTGGTGTGGCTGCATTAGCTTTCTGCAGTGAACACAACAAAAAGTCTCGTGGCACGTGTTGGAATCAGTAGGAAAAATGCTAGCCTGAAGCTGGTCAGGGCAAGAGTCTCACTGCTGGGGCCCCACTGGGAAATGGAAGGACTTGGATCCAGTCCCTCTCTCTCATTTGGGGACCTAATACTATCAACTGCTGGCAGGAACACTGCTGAATATTCACAACTGCAAAGTAATAAAAGGGGAAATATAAGACAGCTTCAGATATTGGCAGTATATCTGAAATTTATTTAATTAATCAATGCAAATTTTCCCTCCATATACTCTCCAGCCAGGAAATGTGTATATAGTTCCCTTTTATTTACTTCCCAGCGCAAAAAAGGCATGGATCTTCTAGATTAAAAAAAATCCTTAGAATCAAGTAGAACAAATGTGGCAGCATCACCAGTGGGACTTCACCTCCCCACACTGTGGCCCTATTCACTCCATCCCATTCATCTGCCTTCTTGGGATTCTTTTCCAGAACCATCAGAGAACCGTAGTAACTGCACCAGCAAGTGCTCTGAAAAAAAGGCCCCCCAAAAAGGGGTGGCAGTAGTTGATACCTCCCTCTTCTGGAGTAGCTGAAGACCCAGGGAAGTGTTGAAGATGTGGAGGGTGCAGAGAAATATCAGTTCGACACTTCAAACTGAAAGGATTACATTCCTAAGCAAGAGATCTTGTCACTGCCCCCTTGCTGTGCACTTAATTTCCCCCCTTTACCAGTGATTTTCAATTGACAGCTTGGTAGCAAGTTTGCGAGTTAGCTTATATGCAGTTTTGCCTTGTCAACCTGCTACCTACTTCACTTCAGCAATCCCTTTGACAACAGAAACTGACAAGGCCGTTGACCAGGAAAGACTACTTTTATCAGGAAGTTGTGCCTGCTCTTTCATTGGGAAAAAATGAACCCTATGTTGCAATTTTCTGGGCTTGCAAAAAGCAAAAACAAAAAATCACTCCCAGTAGTGCATTTCTGAGACTTTGAAGAATGAACGAACGAGCGAGCGAGCAATCAGAGCAGAAACTGGCAGATCATGTGGGGTGCACCGGGGTAGCAAATCAACACACCCACCATGATTTATTTGCAGAATGACATAGCATGATGTAAAAAGGCAGCCATTATTCCTGGGGAAATCAGTTCCTGCCCCCATCCCAACAAGGAAGATTGCAGCTAAACTCAGAGGGAAGCCCACAGGGGAGGGGGTGGATTGTGGGTGACATCACAGACCCTGGTCGTTAAAAAGGGCCAGTGATGTGCCACTCTCTACATCTGGGCTCCACTACACCACTGCTATCTACTGTCTAGATGGAGACGGGCTTCCTAGGTCTGTTAATAGTTACTGACTTGCTTGCACCAGCAATGCAATTAGAGTCCCTCCCCTCCCTAGCCCACCCAGGTCTCTACTCCTTGAAGCTGATTTGGAAATATATTTTTTTAAATAAAAGGGTGTATCCCTGCTATTTGGTTTTGTTTGGCTTTGGAGGATTCATCCGTATTATTGGCACATTGCTGTTATTCTTTCTGTTCCTATTAGATATTTTTCCTATTGATTTATAACCAGGTTTTAATATTGTTTTGGGATGGCTTTTAAATGTGTTTCACGTTGTTGCTGCATGCTACTTTGGGTGAATCAGCTGAAAATGGCAGAAAACAATCTCAAAACTAGATATGGGAAATAAACAGATGAAAAGTGGCCTTTCCTCTCCTCCACAGCAGCGGCAGAATTGCAGTCTGTGCCTGCTGATGAAGCCTCCTCTGAGGACAGGCGTCTTCCCCATGATTCCCAGCAGACAAGACTGTGTACATTCTCCCTGGGACTGCCAATTTGCAACACAAACACAAGCTTTGTCATCTGGCTTAGAATTTGGCTTCTCAGCAGGAAAGACCTCAGTCTTTGTTTCTTGGTTGCAAAGCTTCAGTGGAAAGGCCTTTATGTCTTTTGGCGCCTTCTCTTTCTCTTCACTGCTCCCTTCTTTGCCAATAAAAGAAAATAAAAATTCCAGATCTGAAAATCTGATTGATGGAAGTAGAATGAATCATTCAAAGCCAGGTAAATGTATGCATATATATTTAATCTCCATGATTCATTCTGATTGCAGAATCAGATCTTCCTAGTGTGGCTGATTCTGAAAGAATGAAAAAAGGGGACTGTGTCCCAAGTGTAATTAAGGCCTGAGAACAGGCTCTTCACACTCAGTAGTGTGGTGAATCAGCTCTGCACATGCGCAAAAACCCTATTTTCTTCAGTGTTCCTACACAGGCAATGCACCCATCATTATGATGGATGAAGAGAGGAAGAGGCCCGCCATGTTGCAAAGTTGCCAGAGAGATAGAGAACATGCCTGTGTCTTTTGCTCTCAGACACAATAAGCCAAGTTGAACCCTTTAACCAAGTTAAACTATTGAAGCTGAACCATTTAATGAAAGACAGAAATGATTTTGCCCCTCAACACCAGCATCAATGCATGCAGTGGGTTACCTTTCCCATGGAAGTAAATGCCAGCCATTCACTGTCGGAGAGGAATTAAGAGGACAGACAGCACCAGGGTAGGAGTGCCTTGAACATGCCTCTCTTTCTGCCTCTCTTTCATGATGGTGCTGGGATGGGGAGCAACTATTTTCCCCATAAGTCCCAGCCATGCTACAAACTACAGCCCACTTTGTCCCTTAGAACTTAATGGGAACATCTGAGGATAGAGTCTGCTTCCATCTCCTCCCTTGATGAACAAAGAGAAAATGAAGTCCAATGCCTGATTTCCCTATATCCAATGAAGATCCTCCATGGCCGAGTCCCTGTATTATGAAAAGGCTACAGATCTCAGCCCTGTGTTAAATTCTTCCCTGGAAACATGGGCCACAGAATTGGAGGAGATTTTATTTATTATTTATTTATTTATTTATTAAAACAGGGACTGCAGGTGGCGCAGTGGTTTAAACCGCTGTGCTGCTGGGCTGGTTGATCGAAAGGTCGCCGGTTCGAATCTGCACACGGGGTGAGCTCCCGTGCGCCGTCCCAGCTCCTGCCAACCTTGCAGTTCGAAAGCATGCAAATGCAAGTAGATAAAAAGGTACCACCTCGGTGGGCAGGTAACAGCGTTCCGTGCACTTCGGTGTTTAGTCATGCCGGCCACATGACCACGGAGACTATCTGCGGACAAACGCTGGCTCCCTCGGCTAGGAAACGGAGATGAGCACCGCCCCCTAGAGTCAGGCATGACTGGACATAACGTCAAGGGGAAACTTTTACCTTTACCTTTATTTATTAAAACATTTCTATGCCGCCCCATCGCAACAAAGCCTCAGGGTGGCTTACAACAGTAAAACTATAACAATGCCTTTAAAACCTTCCCCCCCCCCCACCCCGGTGCATCTCAGCAAACCCTATAAAATACAATCCTAAATTAAATCTAAACAAATTATAAACAATTAAACAATAATACAAACAATAAACTATAAAAAAATTATAAACAATAACTAGACAATAAATACATACAATTAAACCATAAACCAATTAACAAAATTAACAATTAAAATACGATTTAAATAAAAATAAGATTGGTGAAATGGGACTGGAGAAGAAATATGGAATAAGGGCACTCCCACCCTCAACCCAGAAGGGCTGACACTGTAAGCAGGGTTCAAGTCTGAACCTGGACTGGTGACCTAGCCTGTTAAGGGCTGCAGTTTTACAGTGCTGAAAGGAAAAGAAATGGGCCAAGGGTAAATAAATATAATAGACAACTCATAGCCCCTCCAAATGTTCTGTCCAACAGCTCCCATCCGCTGTAGCTAGGATGGTGAAGCAGGATGGGAGTGGTAGGCCAAGCTGCTCTGAGAGCCACGAGCTGGAGGCATGGAACCAGGGGAATTGCAGCCAGACCAAGCCCAAGGCGATCTCACCCTCTCCCTCCTCCTTTTCAGTTACTTTTCTGCTCCCTCTCTTGCTCTCTCTCTCTGCTGCATTGGGCCTTATCTATATTTCAATGCATCTTCAAAGGCAGGTGTCTAACAAGGCACGGAGGGGATGCAGGCTAGGTTAATAGCTAATTGAAGGGAAGGGAGGAGTAAGTACCTCGCTGAGAAGGGGGTGGAAGAGAAAAATGTGGCATAGGGAGACCGATCGGGGAGAAAGGAGAAGGGGAAGTTCAGAGGACGGGGAAGGCAGAAAAGTGGAAGCTCGAGGCATGTAGGTTGTGAGCTGTCCTCTTGAGAGAAAGGATCGGCAGTTCTGAGACCTTTCCTCTGCAACGGAAAGCAGAATGGGTTGGTCCAGTCTGTCTGCATCCATTTCTCATGGGATGGGAGCAGGATCCCAAGAGTGGTGCTCAGCCTACTATGGCCTACCGTGCAGCAGGGCAAATTCTGGTTTATTTATTTAAAACATTTCTATCCTGTCTTTATCTGAAACAGATCTCAAGATGGCTTACAAACCAAAAATGTTAACAGCACAATTAAAATACAGATACAATATAAAAATATAAAATTATTATCTAATACAACTATGCAAATACTGGGTGAATCAAATGGTTTTGGCCTGGTGCCAAAAGAAATAAAGCATTGGTGCTGGGCGCACCTCTTTGGGGTGCAAGTGCTAAAGCCGGGGCACTACCACTGAAAAGGCCCTTCCCTGGGCCCTTCATCTAACCTCCTTCAGAGAGGGCTCCCAAAGAAGGACCTCAGTGGAAGATCTTAGAGTTTGGGCAGGTGTGCATAGAAAGAGATGTTCCTTCAGATATCCAGGCCCTCAACTGTTTAGGGCTTTATATGCCAAAGTTAACATCTGGTTAACAGCATTTCCCAGAGGTTTTGCCCCAATATTTGCTGGGTTGCTGACACGGCCTGGGCTGGACAGATGAAGACAAGACAGATAAGTGGAATCCCACAGCAAGATTCACATGCCAGTCCTTGAGGGAGGGGTGGAACTTATGCCTTGCTTCAGGTGGCAAAATATCTTGGCTGAGCTATAGGAAGTTGTTTCAGAAAGGACCAGCATCCAAAGCCAGCATGGCCGGTCACCTTCCAAAGGGCCCTCGGACTCACAAGGGCCCACTGCTGACTCCCTGCCTGGTGTGGCCACCAGGCATCACTCTGAGAGCAGCAGCGACATCCTGAGAGGGGCATCAGCAAATCCCTGGCCCATTCTAGCCCAAGATTACTGGTGGGCATTGAATTTGGGGCTATCTAAGATGGGGGCTGCCTGCCATGGAACGCAGCTGAATAGCCTTCTCATCTGCCATTGCTACACTCCAGCCAAATGTCTCCAGGGTGAGGCAAATGAACTTTGCCATCAGCAGGGACAGTAGGAGCAGCTACAGAAGCACATTGTCCTGCTCCAACAGACAGAAATTCTTCAGACAGCATCTTCCTTGGTACACTGTTGCAATATCAAGCAGAAAGCCTCTCCTGTCACACAGCTGGGAAAAGTGCATGAGCAAGGCCAGAAATAATTCTCAGTGGTGATTACAGTGTTGGGGAACAGGGAACCTCCTGCCCATGGGGGCTCCTCATGCAACCCCCCAGGGGGGCATCCAACACACCCACTTCTCTCAAGGCCACACCCCCTCTCCCCCTGGCAGGAAAAGAATCTTAGGTCATGTACACCACTGGAAAAAAACCCAACTCACAGAATGTAGAGGTGGCTGTTTTAAAATTCAAGTTTCTACAGCTGCAAAGATAAAACCCGAAAGTGTGAGTAGCTGTCTGTTGAAATGTCTGGCTCAGCAGGTTTTTCAGTGATCATGAGTCTAAGCCTCAGTGCCCCCATATATACCCCTGCCCCTAGGACAAGATGAATGATAGGCTTAATTTGTGTATTTTAAACTGGCCCTAAGGAATTCAACTTTTTCTGCCACAGAATTTAGATTACTTGACAAAGAATCTTTATTTCATGCTACTGCTGTAAACTCACCAGGCAACTGGGACAAGTCATTAATTTCTAACATGAAAAGCCTGTTATTATATCACACTGTGTTTATATCCCACCTTTTTCTCCACTTGAGTGGAACCCAAGGCCACTTACATAGCTCCGTTTTTTCCTCACAACAACAACCCTGTGAGGTGGGTTAGGCCAAGCATCTGTGACTGGCCCCAAGTAACTCAGAGAGCTTAGACCTAGATAAGTGGGGAAGAGAACCCTCTAACCACCTTACCACACTGGCTCTCCACTGATAAACTGATCGATCTCACAGGGCTCTTGTACAGCAAATAACCTGTGTCAACCTCTTTGAACAGTTCCAAGTAACACATTATGGTACTTCAAGTAATACATTATGTACATTTTTTTTCTTTTTTGGTCATTGCACTACATGTCAGTACATGGTAGCTTCATTATCAGGTAGATCCAGACAAGAACTGTGCTGTCTTGGGCAAGACTGTTGACTGATTAATTGGTTGTCGATTGATTGATTTTCTATACCACCCAACAGCCGAAGCAGGGAAACTCTAAGAAAACAAGTACTGCACATATTGAACAAGCATAGTTGAAAGGAGTGGGGAAGTGGGATGGCACGGGATGAGGATTAGCTCTCGAGAAGGGAGAGCAACATGATGCAGGTCCTCAGAACTGGTGTCATGAATGTCAGTCCACTGATGGCTCAATAAGCATCCAGCCTGCGTGGGGCTGTATCAATGGGGGAGAAGGTTGGCGAGCACATGACAGACCACAAATACATGGCCGGTGGGGCTACCTCCCACTTGGTGGGTCTGAATTTCTAAGGCTTGGTGCAGCCCACATGAGGAACATGGGAGTTATTGTCCGCACTGCTGCCTTGGGGAGCAGAAACAAAGCTACATTGCAGATGGACAGTTGAGAAATAACCCAGTTGCCACGAGAAGCAATAATAAAATGCATGAGTTGGGGCAGGGGAGATAATCTGCCATCATCTCTTTCTGCAGTTATTAAAGCTTCAGTTTATGCATATTTATGGGGCCCTCCTGATACCTGGTGGAGAGGATCCTGCCGGCAACACAGGAAATTACCAGGAAATTAGTGTTGTGGCTGATACGGGATCCAGGCTGGCTATCCAACACCCTTCCCTCAGCTACCACCCATGAAAATGCATCAGATTTGGGGAGAGAAGCAGCTGCGTGCAGGGAGCAGGCAGTTCGCCTTCCTAGAGAACACTGAGATGTTTCAGCTAAGAAGATGGAAAGAAGATAGGGGAAGAATACCGAGCCACATGAAGCCAGGTGGGTGATGCCCAAGGTTGGCTGAGTTCTTTTAGCAGCTGAGGCCAAAAAATCCCACAAGCACCTCTACCTAGGAAGAAAAGTACAAAAATAACACACTAAAAAACTAGAGTTATGACTCCCCAAATAAACCACCTAACAGTAGGGCCAAGGCTGAGAGACTACAGTGGTGTCGGCATGTCTGTTGCATAAGTTACTAAATGAGATTTCCACTAAGGGCACTTCCTCCATCAACCTTACAGGCATGTTAGTCTATAGGCGTATATTACCTTTCTCTAGGTTTCCCATCCACTCAAAGACAGGCCTGAGTGTTTGGACCTGGTGTTGGACAATCAAGACAGATTAGGGATCTGCTTAATGTACCAGTCACCCTGTTGGACATCAGCTTCCTTTCCTTTTGAAACTTTCAAACAAGAAGCAGCTTTCGATATCATCAACCATGGTATCCTTCTGGATAGGCTGGCCAGGCTTGAAGGCACTGCTGAGCAGTGTTTCTGCTCCTACTTGGCCGGTCAATCCCAGAGGGTGGTGCTTGCGGAGTATGGCTCTGCGCGATGGAAATTATGCCATGGAGTACTGCAGGGCTCCCTATTATCCCCCATGCTGGCCAACATCTACAAGAAAAGGCTGGGAAAGTTCATCCAGAGATTTGGGCGGAGGTGTCACCAGAATGCTGATAACACCCAGCTCCACCTCTCCTCCTCTTCTAATCCAGGTGAGGTGGTGATGGTTCTGAGTCAGTGCCTGGTAGAGTGATGGAGTGGGTGAAAACCAATAAACTGAAACTTGATCAAGACAAGACAGCAATGCTGTTGGTAGGTGGATCCTTTGTACAGATGGATGACATCTGCCCTGTCCTGGATGAGGTTGTACTCCCCCTAAAGGACAGAGTTCAGCACTTGGGGGTGTTTCTGGACTTGGCGCTGTCCCTGGAATACAGAGGTACCTTGGCTCATGAACTTAATCCATTCCAGGACTCTGGTCATGACCCAAATTGGTTGTGAGTCAAGTTAAATTTCCCCATAAAGTTCAATGTAAATAAGGTTAATCCATTCTGTAACCATTTTTTTAAAATCAGAAAAATGTGAAGCAAAGTGACAAAGAACAACAAAGATCGCGGTCATCTCCCCACTCCAAGCACAAGCACAGCCATCTCCCTGCCCCCCCCAGCACAACCGAGATTGCGCCTGTCATCCCTGCATGCACCCGTCATCCCAGTGCGCTGGGGTGGAGGGGGGAGAGACAGGTGCGAATGGGGCGCACTGGGAGATGGAGAGACAGGCGCAAACAGGGCGCGCTGGGGGAGGGAGAGATGGGTGTGATCGTGCTGGTTGGAAGGGGCAGATGGCCAAGATCACGCCCATGTTTCCTGCAGGAGCGCACCCATGATCACACACGTCTTCCCTGCATGAAGGCAACAGGGGAAGTGCGTCCCTGTTGGTCCTCCTGGACCTCTCAGCGGCTTTCGATACCATTGACCATGGTATCCTTCTGGACAGGCTAGTGGGACTGGGAGTAGGAGGCACTGCTTTGTGGTGGTTCTGCTCCTATCTCAATGGCCGATTCCAGAAGGTGGTGTTGGGGGACTATGGCTCTACGCCATGGCAGTTATTCCATGGAGTACCACAGGGGTCCATTTTGTCCCCCTTGCTATTGTCCCCCATCTACATGAAACCGCTGGGAGAGGTCATCAGGAGTGTGGGCTGTGGAAGGACAGGTTGCTCACCTGTAACCGATGTTCTTTGAGTGGCCATCTGTGCAGTCACACACATGGGTGCTGCACCTGCGCAGTGCCTTTGGCCGGAGATTGCAAGCTAACGGTTTTTTTGGTGGGAAAGCTCCGCTCCCCTCCCCCCTAGACCTATAAAAGAGCGGAGCGTCCGCCATTTTGTTCAGTCTTTGCGACCGAACGTACACCCCCTAGCAAGTAATTAATCTAATGAGATGATGAGGATTGGTACCGATAAGCGAAGATTTACATTGGTACTGACACAGCTCCACCTACCGACACCGAGTGGGGCCGGCGGGTGGGTTGTGTGACTGCACAGATGGCCACTCGAAGAACATCGGTTACAGGTGAGCAACCTGCCCTTCTTTGTCGTGGCCTCTGTGCATCACACACATGGGTAGAATGACAAGCTTACCATAAAGGAGGTGGGAAGGTGTCCTCACTGCAAGACCGATGAGAGAACAGTTCTTCCAAAGGAGCAGTCTTGTCGGGCTCGGACATCAAGGCGATAATGTCTTGCAAAAGTGCAAGGATTCGCCCACGTAGCAACCCTGCAAACATCCTCGAGCGACACCCTCGATGCGAACGCAGAAGAAGCAGCAACTGCTCGAGTCGAATGGCTTTGAGGAGCTGCAGGCAAATCAAGTTTGGCAAGCTGATATGATAAGGTGATAGTATGGACTATCCATTTCGCCAATCTCTGTGAAGAAACCGGGGTTCCCTGATCTACTGTGGAATATTTAATGAAAAGTCTATTCGTACGCCAAAGAGATTCTGTTCTGGACCGATAGAAGGCCAAGCAACGACGAACATCGAGAGAATGCAGTGATCGCTCAAGGGGAGATGTTGGCGATGGAAAGAAGGCTGGCAAGACGATGTCTTGTCCCAAATGGAAAGAGGTTGAAACTTTCAGTAGAAAGGAAGGGTAAAGTCTCAAGACAACTTTCTCCTTGTGAAAGTTCAAGTATGGTGGGTCGATGCAAAGTGCACAATGCTCGCTAGCTCTTCGCGCTCAAGTGACTGCCACCAGAAATGCAGTCTTCCAGGACACTAGTCTGAGGTCAACTGTAGCCAAGGGCTCAAACGGGGCTCTCGTCAAAGCCTGAAGAACTACCGAGAGGCTCCAAGTCGGCATCACTGGTCTTATGACAGGAGTGATGTTGTGAAGTCCTTTAAGAAATCTTTTAACAAGTAGTTGGGAGAATACTGGAAAACCCTCAATCATCCCTCGATGATGGGAAATCGCTGCGGTGTAAACTTTAATTGAGGATGGTTTAAGTCCAGAGCGATGAAGTTCTAACAGAAATTGCAGAGTCTGAGGCACAGTCGATTCCAGTGGAGAGAAGGAGTGGGAATCGGCAAAGGCGGAAAAACGATTCCATTTGGCTGAATAAGACCTTCTTGTGGAAGGCTTCAGTGATGAATCCAAGATAAACTGGATGGACGGATCCAGCACTATCGGATTCGATAAATCATGGACCGACATCGAAGAGGCAGTCGAGGCCGATACAGTCAAAGGTGCTGATGGTACCGATGAGGACGCAGGGACTATCGAATCCGCCAGGCCGTTAGGCTCAACGTGGGCAGGTCTGGATGTTGTATCGTTCCTTCCTGCTGGGTCCGGAAGCAACGGAAGGTGACGGAATTCTCCTTGGGAAATTGAGAGAAGCGCAGCGAACCAGGGCTGGCATGGCCACCAAGGGGTGACTAGTATTCCCAATGGTGTCTCACGGGTTATCTTCGCCACAACTTTCGTTATCATTGGAATCGGTTGAAAAGCATAAACGTGGAGGTGGCTCCAAGAAATCATGAAGGCGTCCCCTAGGGATCCGATGCCGATCCCCGCCCTCGAGCAAAAGAGGTCGCATACCCTGTTTTGTTGGGTAGCGAACAAGTCCACGTCCGGGGCTCCCCAGAGACGAAAGAGCTGGTTGTATATCTGAGGGTGTAGCTCCCATTCGTGGGAAACAAGCATGTGGTGGCTGAGAAAATCCGCTTGGATATTGTCTATGCCAGCAAGATGTACCGCTACCAGGGTGATTCCGCGGGGGATGCACCAGTCCCAAATCTGAAGTGAAAGCCTGACCAAGGTTGGAGACTTGGTCCCTCCCTGCTTGTTCAGATAGAAAACTGTTGTCATATTGTCTGACGTTATCTGAACAACCTGATGGCGAAGAATGTCTTTGAAGGAACGGATTGCTTTGAACACTGCTAACAGTTCCAAGAAATTGATGTGTTCCCTGGACTTGAAACGGTTCCAAATGCCCTGTGTCCGGAGACCATTGCAAATCGCTCCCCAACCCGAGCAGGAAGCGTCGGTTGTGACTGTCACCGATGGAGATGGATGACGAAAGGGCATCCCCGCGGATAGATTTGCCCTGAATGTCCACCAGAGGAGGGACTGGAGAACCGAAGATGGGATTCGAATTGGTTTCGGCTGCGGATCGTGTTGTGGGCTGAAGGACTTGATGAACAGCAGTTGTAGCAGACGTAAACAAAGCCTGGCATGAGGCACCACAGCTACTGATGCTGCCATGTGGCCGAGCAGAGTTTGGAGTGCATGTGCCGGTACCGTCCTGTCCCGTCGCGACGAATCCAAAGAATATGTCGAATCATCGCTTTTTGTCTGTCACGAGGAAGGAAGGCTCTTTCCAGCGTCGAATCCAGGCGCGCTCCGATGAAGGTAAGTATCTGTGTTGGAACGAGAGATGATTTTTCCATATTAATACGCAGGCCCAGGTTATTCAGTAGGGTGCACGTCAAATTGATAGAACGAAGAAGTTCGTCTCTAGACTGGGAAACCAGGAGCCAATCATCCAGATACGGATAAATCTGGACGCCCTGAAGGCGGAGGTAGGCACATACCGGGGCCATGCACTTAGTAAAAACTCGTGGTGCAGTAGCTAGTCCAAAAGGCAAAACCATGAATTCGTATAGATCGGATTTGACAGCGAAGCGAAGGAAGCGCCTATAGCTAGGATGGATTGAGATGTGAAAATACGCATCCTTTAAATCTAGTGAGGCAAACCAGTCCTCTTTCCGCAGCAATGGCAAGATACTTTGAAGAGTGGTCATCCGGAATGTCTTAGTTTGAATAAAACGATTTAGAGAACGCAAGTCCAAAATTGGCCGGAGACCACCGTCCCGTTTCAGGACTGTAAAATATCTGGAAAAGAATCCATGAGGTCCGTCCGAAGGGGATAATTGGCGAATAGCCCCTTTATCCAAAAGTTGTTGTATCTCATCGAGCAAAACCACTGAGCATGATGTAAACTTTATTGGGCTCGATGGAGGGATGGTATCGAATTCAATCCTATAGCCATGCTGAATGATGGACAACACCCACTTGTCAGATGTGACGGACTCCCAAATGGGGAGTCGGCTTCGCAGCCAACCCTCATCTGAGACGGGGGTGGGAGTTGGAGAAGAAAGTGGAAAGGTTCGCCTGTCCCGTCAGCGTTGGCGCCTATCCATGTCGAATCGGCGCCAGGCCTGCTGGTACCGTTGCTGAGGCTGACGGCGGCGCTTTTGCTGTCTCTGTTGGGGCTGCTGCCTGGCCTGGAACGACTGCCTGTAGGTAGGGCGATTCCACTGCCACTTACGCCGGGTCTGGGGTGGTAGCTCCATCCGGCGCGCCATCATACGGGACTCATGCAGCTTCTTCAATTTATGATCAGTCCTGGAGTGGAACAGTTCGGACCCATCAAAGGGCATGTCTTCGATCTGATGCTTGGTTTCATCGGGAAAGTGGCAGTTTCGAAGCCAAGCGTGCCTCCGAAAGGATACCGCCCCGACGAGGGCCCTCGAATTTGTGTCCATGTGATGGTGTGCCGTGGACAACTGTTGAATGGCCGCTTGCATGGCCTCTTTTAGCAGGACCTTGGCCACATCTCCCTGGTGGTCCGGTAGGGTCGAGGCAACGTTGTGGAGGCGCTGCATTAAAAAGTATTGGTAACGCGCCAACGTCGCCTCATAATTGGAGATGCGGAGCCCCAATCCTGCCGCCGCGTAGACTCTGCGGGCGAGTGAGTCAATCTTCCGCCCCTCTTTGTCGTGTGGCGTGGTATGGCCTCTGGCCTCCCTACCCTGGGAGGATTCGATGACGATCGAGTTCGGCCTCGGATGCTTGAGGAGGAAGGAGATGTCCTCCTCCCGAACCCGATACATCGTTTCGTACCTCCTCGATGTAGGTTGAGGGTGGGAGGCCAGGTCCCAAGGTTGGGTCATCGCCTGCTTGAGTGTCGTTATCAGAGGGAGGACGATGGATGTAGACTGCTCTCCCCCAATGACGTCATAAATTCTGTCCAATGATGGGCCCGGACGTTGGACGGTGTCAATTTCCAGGGCCTGAACTAGCCTGCCCATCAAGTCCGCGAATGAGCCGTGGGACTCATCCGGTGAGGCGGGGTCCTGGGTAGTGATGACGGCGTCGGGGGAGGTCGAGTCGATCGCAGAATCATCGGAATCGGCCAAATAATATGGTGGGGCCGATGATGAAGAATCCGGTGGTGACTGTGAGTGACTGCTATCGTGCCTGGAAGGCAATGGTGAATCCCGTCTCGAATCCCTCGGACGAGGACGGCCCCGAGGGGGCGAGGATCTACTCTGGGGAGCTGGGTAGTATCCGACAGAGTAGGGTTTGGGCCATGGTTGGTAAGGTTGTCGGTACAAGAGTACTTAGAGAGTTGGCAGGGGTTCTCTCACGCCCGCTGGCCTCCATTTTTGAGGCCTCGTGGAGAACGGGTGAAGTTCCAGAGGACTGGAGGGTGGCATCGGTGGTCCCAATTTTCAAAAAGGGTAGTAGGAAGGACATGGGGAATTATAGACCGGTTAGCCTTACGTCCATTGTAGGAAAAACAATGGAAAGGCTCATAATAGAGAGAGATCTAGTGATGCTAGATAGGAAAGGGAGGCTGACAGCCACACAACACGGCTTCCGCAGAAACAGGTCCTGCCAGACAAACCTTGTGGAATTCTATGACAAGGTTTCAAGATGGCTAGATGGAGGGGATGCAGTGGATGTGGTATACCTGGATTTCAGCAAGGCCTTTGACAAAGTGCCCCATGATATCCTGGTGGAGAAACTGAGGAGTTTTGGGATACACCAAAGCACTGTCCGGTGGATTAGGGCATGGCTGACTGCCCGAAAGCAGAAGGTAACCATTAGCGGGGAATCGTCGGGATGGCAGCCAGTGACAAGCGGGGTCCCCCAGGGCTCTGTCCTGGGGCCGATCCTGTTTAATCTTTTCATTAACGACATGGAAGAAGGGGTGAACAGTCTGCTGATCAAATTCGCAGACGACACTAAAACTGGAGCAGTGGCCACAACTGAGAAGCAGGTACTCCAGATCCAAAAGGATCTGGACAGACTATGGAAGTGGGCAGGAGACAACAGGATGGCGTTCAATGTGGAGAAGTGCAAGGTCTTGCACTTGGGGCATAGGAATAGCTGTCATAAGTACAGGTTAGGGGACAAGTGGCTGGAGAGCAGCACTTGTGAAAGGGACCTCGGGGTACTGGTTGACCGCAGGCTAAACATGAGTCAGCAGTGTGATGCGGTGGTCAAGAGGGCGAATGCCACCCTTGGTTGCATAGCCAGAAGTGTGGCTTCTAGATCAAGAGAGGTATTACTTCCACTCTACATGACTCTGGTGCGCCCGCAACTGGAGTATTGTGTTCAGTTTTGGGCCCCTCATTACAGAAAGGATATAGCCAGGTTGGAGTCAGTGCAGCGTAGGGCCACAAGGATGGTGGCTGGTTTGCAGGGGATGGGGTATGAGGCGAGACTGAGGGAACTGGGTCTCTTCAGCCTGGAGAAGAGGAGACTCAGAGGGGATATGTTGGCAACATACAGGTATGTGAGGGGGTGTCACATGGAGATGGGGAGAGGCCTGTTCTCCCCTGCAGAGGAAGGCAGGACGCGCTCCAATGGAGCAAAGCTCAGGGAGCCAAGGTTCAATTTGGATGCCAGGAAGCACTTCCTGACAGTTAGGACCCCGAGGGCGTGGAATGGGCTTCCACGGGAGGTCGTTGAGGCCCCATCGGTGAGGGTGTTCAAAGATAGGCTGGACATGCACATGGTGGGCATGTCATGAGCGGAGCTGGCTGGTGCCGGAGGTCAGACTAGATGGCCCAGGAGGCCCCTTCTGACTCGCTCTGTTTCTATGTTTCTATGTTTCTACCATCCTTCTATCGGTCTATCAGTAGACCGGCTCCGTCGACCCCGAGGTGAAGACAGTACTACATCCCCTGTAGTAGGGGGCATTGGTGTAGGGGATCTCGCCTGCAGAGGGGAGTCCCGTATTTCTCCGTCCGAGATAGAATCCCCGGAAGGGTAGGAAGTGGATCAGGAGGATGGTCAACAACACGTCTCGGGGACCCCTGTGGGGTAACCCTCATGGCCTCTTGAAGTACAGTGTCGGGTGGTGTCAGTACCGAAGTCGGACCCGGTACCGATGGCGCTGACGAGCCCGAATCTCGGTGCCGTGGGCGCTCGGATTCCTTCGGGCGCTTAGAAGGCTTTGGAGGTTTATCTTTCTTAGCCTTCTTGTGGCCACTCGACTTAGACAAGTCGGAGTGTTTTCGTTTCTCTGTTTTCTTCTTAGGAGAAGCGGGAGAAGCCATCACCGACGAGGCGCCTTCGTCTGAAGGACACCGTTGCTGGGCCACAGAAGAAGAGGCCGGTTTAGCGGCAGTCACCACCGGGTCGGACTGCATGAGAGCCCGATCCCATAACAGCCTGCGAAGGCGGTTTTCTCGGTTTTTCCTGGCTTGTTTGGTAAAAGCCAGACAATGTGCGCACTTATCCGTCCTATGCCCCTCACCGAGGCAGAGAAGGCATAGCTCGTATGGGTCGGTAGGTGACATCTTCGACCCACACTCCGCGCACTTGCGGAAGGCCGCCCACTGCGCCATCGTAGAAAGGAAGAGAAAGGAGATAGTGCAGAGGGTAAGAATATATTTTTGATATTTTTTTTTTAATAGAAAAGTGAGAAGAACGAAGAGGAAATACTAACAAGAAGAAGAAAGATGAACTATGCTAATAACTACAAGGAACGAGGGAGTAAAAACTGGGACAATATCGAAGAGCTAACCAACGGATAGTAAGATCAAGAGCGAAGCAGCACGAGGCACAGCGAATGGTGGTCGCAAAGACTGAACAAAATGGTGGACGCTCCGCTCTTTTATAGGTCTAGCGGGGAGGGGAGCGGAGCTTTCCCGCCAAAAAAACGGTTAGCTTGCAATCTCAGGCCAAAGGCACTTCGCAGGCGCACCACCCATGTGTGTGATGCACAGAGGCCACGACAAAGAATCATCAGTACGCGGATGATACCCAGCTCTACCTCTCATTCTCCACTGATCCAGGTGAGGCAGTGGCTGTACTGAACCGGTACCTGGCTGAGGTAATGGGCTGGATGAGGGCCAATAAACTGAAGCTCAATCCAGACAAGATGGAGGTCCTGTTGGTAGGTGGTTCAGGCTTCGGGGTAGGGGAACTGGACCTTGTCCTGAATGGGGTAGCACTCCCTCTAAAGGACACGGTCTGTGGCTTGGGAGTGCTCCTCGACCCAGAGCTGTCTTTGGAAGCTCAAGTGACTGTGGTGGCGAGGAGTGCTTTCCTTCAGCTTCGGTTGATCCATCAGCTGCGTCCCTACCTGGAGAACGATTGCCTGGCGACAGTGACACATGCATTGGTTACTTCCTGATTGGACTTCTGTAATGTGCTCTATTTTGGGCTGCCCTTGAAGACGGTCTGGATACTTCAGATGGTGCAAAATAGAGCTGCCAGGTTGCTGATGGGGACTGGGCGTTGTTCTCATATAACCCAATCCTCTACCAGCTTCACTGGCTCCCCATCGAAGCCCGGGCCCAATTCAAGGTGCTGGTCATCACCTAAAAAGCCCTTAACAGCTTGGGACCTGGATATCTAAAGGAACGCCTGCGTCCATATTTGCCCTCCCACCCCTTGAGATTGGCGGCAGAGGCCCTTCTCCAGGAACCCTCCGTGAAAGATATTAGGAGGGTGAGTACTCAGAGGGCTTTCTCTGCGGTGGCGCCCCACTTATGGAATGCGCTCCTCAGAGAGGTCTGCCTGGCGCCGTCGTTATTTGTTTTTCAGCACCAGGCAAAGACCTTTTTATTTAAACGATATTTTAATAATTGTTGATTTTATTTATTGGTTTTAAATTATTGTGCCAGGATGTTTCCAGATTTTATATGTCTGTATTTGTATAGGTATTTATTTATATGTGATGGGACAGCATACAAAAATTCCAAATAAACAAACAAACAAACTGCAATCGTGGCCATCCCCTCACTCGGGGGCGGGGGGTGATGGCTGCGATCTTGGACACCACCCAATGCAGAGTTCGCAACCCACGTCAAAATTTTCATGAAATTTTTGTTCACAACCCGATTTGGTCATGAACCAAGGCGTTCATGGGCCGAGGTAACACTGTACTAGGTGAGCTCTGTGGCCAGGAGCATCTCTTATCAGCTTGGGCTGATTTATTAACTTCATGTCTATCTGGATAGGCAGAACCTGGCAAGGGTGATCCACACACTGGTAACCTCTTGTTTGGACTGCTGTAACATGCTTTATGTGAGGCTGCCCTGAAAAACAGTCCTGAAATTGCAATTGGTTCAAAATAGGGCAGCTCGCTTCCTAACAAGAATTGCAAGGCATGAGCATATTATAACAGACTTATAGCATCTGCACTGATTGTCCATTGAAGTCTGGGCCCACTTTAAGGTGCTTACACTGACATGAGTCATTAGGACCTGGATATCTGATGGAACGCCTCCTCCCATACACACCTGTCCAGACCTTAAGGTCATCATCAGAGTTTCTTCTCTGGGAGCAACAGTAAAGGATATAAGGAAGGTGGATACCAGGAGAAGGGCCATTTCGGCTGTGGCACCCTGTTTGTGCAACCAGCTTTCCAGAGAGTTGCACCAGTGCTGATGCTCCACGCCTTTCAGCACCACGCTAAAACCTTTTAATTTGCTCAGTATTTTAACTGTGGAAATTTTATATTGTATTTTATTTTGGGACTGGGAATTATTTAATTATTTAATCACTGTTGATATTGGTTTAACATTCTGTTTGTGCTGTTATTAGTTATATACTTTGTTTTTTATTGATCCTGATTGTGAAATTGCTATTGGTTGTATCTTACTGTGACACTGGGTTTAGTTTTATATATGAAATGTTCGTAAACTGTCCAAAGAGCCAACTGGCTAGGGGCAAATGATAGAAATGTTTTAAATAAATAAACAAACACAAAATGTTCATGGCACACCCACCATGCAGACCCCTTAGCAAAACATGACAATAATGATGCAGTCCTGGGACAGGCTTACAGAGGTGCATTTTTCTTTCAGGTGGGGTGATGCACAGTAGACAAAAGTAAGTTGGCTGCATTGTACGAAGCAGCACTTGGAGAAATCCCTATGTGAAGGAGGAATTTAAGACACCAGCATAACCAAATTCAAGACCAGATGCAGTAGGAGAAAAAGCAGCTGTGAGTTCTACCTATTCCAACCCCAATTCCATCCATCCAGGTACACTTCCAGAATGCATACCTGGAGCCCTCAATCTTAATCACTGAAGACTGAGAAGGACTGGGATTGTGGACAGGGAACAGTTAGAAGCATCTCTGACTGCTATGTCCCCTTTCATAGTCACCTAGTTTGCACACACTAACCAATGGGTTGTTGAATTCTGGGTTGTTATGCTGTGTGAACCCAGTCAAAGAAACAAATTATGGTTTGTTAACACACCCAAAAAAGAAACCCATGGTTTCCAACCCATTGGGTTGTGAACTCTGGGGAATTTAGAGACAATCTAATTCCTCAAAGATCCTTAGGTCTTATGGTCAAGCTCCTCCACCAAAACCACTGGCTTTCCCAATGTACATTTATAGATATACAGTACATAAACATTTCCCATATATACCAGTGCTTGCTACTTAACATAACTGAGATCATTGGAGATGCTAACTCACCAAAGGCAGTCCTTGGACCAACAATTAGAAAAGGGATAGGAAAAAAATGGCAAACATATAGCTTTTATACATATTAATGTTGGGGAAACATTTGGAATACTGGATACAGTGAGAGCCAGTGTGGTGTAGTGGTTAAGAGCACGGGACCACATGAGACTCAGGCAAAGGTAGGTTGCTCACCTGTAACCGATGTTCTTCGAGTGGCCATCTGTGCAGTCACACACATGGGTGCTGCGCCTGCGCAGTGCCTCTGGCCGGAGATTGCAAGCTAACGGTTTTTTTAGGCGGGAAAGCTCCGCTCCCCTCCCCCCTAGACCTATATAAGAGCGGAGCGTCCGCCATTTTGTTCAGTCTATTGCTACTGAACGTACGTTCCCTGTCAAGAAGTTAACCTAGTGAACAGATGAAAAAAGGGGTCGGTACCGACAACAAAAATATACATCGGTACCGACAAGCTCCACCTACCGACACCGAGTGGGGCCGGCAGGCGGGTTGTGTGACTGCACAGATGGCCACTCGAAGAACATCGGTTACAGGTGAGCAACCTACCTTTCTTCGTCGTGGCCTCTGTGCATCACACACATGGGTAGAATGCCAAGCTTACCAGAAAAGGAGGTGGGAAAGGTGTCCTTACTGCAAGACCGATGAAAGAACAGCTCTTCCAAAGGAACAGTCTTGTCTGGCTCGAACATCAAGGCAGTAATGTCTTGCAAAGGTGCAAGGAGTCGCCCACGTAGCAGCCTTCCAGACGTCCTCGAGGGACACACCTGATGCGAATGCAGAAAAAGCAGCAACTGCTCGGGTTGAGCGACTTCGAGGAGCCACAGGCAAATCGAGTTTGGCGAGTTGATATGACAAAGTGATGGTATTTACTATCCATTTCGCTAAACGCTGTGAAGAAACAGGGGTTCCCTGATTCACTGTGGAATATTTAACAAAAAGTCTGTTCGTATGCCGAATGGATTCTGTTCTGGATCGATAGAAGGCCAGGGAACGCCGAACATCGAGAGAATGCAGTGATCGCTCAAGAGGGGTTGTAGGCGACGGAAAAAAGGCTGGAAGAACGATGTCTTGTCCCAAATGGAAAGAAGTTGAAACTTTCGGTAGAAAGGAAGGGTCAAGTCGCAAGACAACTTTCTCCTTGTGAAAGTTCAGGTATGGTGGGTCGATACGGAGCGCACAGAGCTCACTGGCTCTCCTCGCTGAAGTGACGGCCACCAGAAATGCAGTCTTCCAAGACACCAGCCTGAGGTCGATTGTAGCCAAAGGTTCAAATGGGGCTCTAGTCAAGGCCTGAAGAACTACCGAAAGACTCCAGGTTGGCATAAGAGGTCTTATGACAGGAGTGATATTATGAAGTCCTTTAAGAAATCTCTTGACGAGCGGTTGAGAGAATACCAGAAGCCCCTCAATCATCCCTCGATGGTGGGAAATCGCAGCGGTGTAAACCTTAATCGAAGATGGCTTAAGCCCAGAGCGATGAAGTTCTAGCAAAAATTGAAGAATCTGAGGCACAGACGATTCCAGTGGAGAGAAAGAGTGAGAATCGGCGAAGATGGAAAAACGATGCCATTTGGCTGAGTAAGACCTTCGTGTAGAAGGCTTCAATGATGAATCCAGGATAAACTGGATGGACGGATCCAAGCCTGTCGGATTCGACAAATCACGGACCGATGTCGAAGAGGCAGCCGAGGTCGGCAAAGACAAAGGTGCTGACGGTACCGATAAGGGCACAGGAGCTATCGAATCCGCCAGGCCGTCAGGTTCAACGTGAGCAGGTCTGGATGGCGTACTGTTCCATCCTGCTGAGTTATGAGATCCGGAAGCAGCGGAAGGCGACGAAATTCCCCGTGGGAGACAGAAAGAAGCGTGGCGAACCAAGGCTGGCGTGGCCACCAAGGGGTGATTAGGATTCCCAATGGAGTGTCACAGGTCATCTTCGCTACCACTTTCGTTATCAGTGGAATCAGTGGGAAGGCATAGACATGGAGACGGTTCCAAGAGATCATGAAGGCGTCCCCTAGGGATCCGAGGCCGATCCCTGCCCTCGAGCAAAAGAGGTCGCATACCCTGTTGTGCTGGGTAGCGAACAAGTCCACGTCCGGAGTTCCCCAAAGACGAAAAAGCTGACTGTATATCCGAGGATGTAATTCCCATTCATGGGAAAGAAGCATGTGGCGGCTGAGAAAATCCGCCTGGGTATTGTCCACGCCCGCTAAATGAACCGCTATCAGGGCAATTCCCTTCGGGATGCACCAGTCCCAAATCCGAAGTGAAAGTCTGACCAAAGCTGGAGACTTGGTTCCCCCTTGCTTGTTCAGATAAAAGACCGTTGTCATATTGTCTGACGTTATCTGAACAACACGATGGCGAAGCACATCCTCGAAGGAACGGATTGCTTTGAACACTGCCAAGAGCTCCAGAAAATTGATGTGCTCCTTGGATTCGGAACGATTCCAAATGCCCTGAGTTCGAATGCCGTTGCAAATCGCTCCCCAGCCCAAGCGGGACGCGTCGGTCGTAACCGTCACCGATGGAGGTGGTTGTCGAAAGGGCATTCCCACAGACAGGTTCGCCGTGGAGGTCCACCAAAGAAGTGACTGGAGAACCGAGGATGGGATTCGAACCGGCTTCGACTGTGGATCGCACTGCGGATTGAAGGACTTGATGAACAGTAGTTGTAGTGGCCGTAGGCGAAGCCTGGCATAAGGCACCACAGCGACCGACGCTGACATGTGGCCAAGCAGGGTTTGGAGAGCACATGCCGGTACCGTGCCGTCGCGACGAATCCGAAGAATATGTCGAATCATCGTATCTTGTCGGTCGCGGGGGAGGAAGGCTCTTTCCAGCGTCGAATCCAGACGAGCTCCGATGAAGGTAAGTATCTGTGTCGGAACAAGAAATGATTTTTCCGTATTAATACAAAGGCCCAAGTTGTCCAACAGGGAGCACGTCAAATTGATAGAACGAAGAAGATCGTCTCTAGACTGGGAAACCAGGAGCCAATCATCCAGGTATGGGTAGATCTGGACGCCCTGGAGGCGGAGGTAGGCACATACCGGGGCCATGCACTTAGTAAACACCCGTGGTGCCGTAGCCAGTCCAAAGGGCAACACCATGAATTCATATAGGTCGGATTCAACAGCGAAGCGAAGGAAGCGTCTATAGGCCGGATGGATTGAGACGTGAAAATACACATCCTTCAGGTCAATGGAGGCGAACCAGTCCTCTTTCCGCAACAATGGCAGGATATTTTGAAGAGTGGTCATCCGGAACTTTTTGGTTGGAATAAAACGATTTAGAGGACGCAAGTCCCGAATTGGCCGGAGACCACCGTCCCGTTTCAGGACTGTAAAATACCTAGAATAGAATCCATGAAGCCCGTCCAGAGGGGATAATTGACGAATAGCCCCTTTAGATAAAAGTTGTTGTATCTCGTCGAGCAAAACCGGCGAACATGATGTAAACTTTATCGGGCTCGATGGAGGGACGGTATCGAATTCAATCCTATAGCCATGCTGAATGATGGACAACACCCACTTGTCAGATGTAATGGACTCCCAAATGGGGAGCCGGCTTCGCAGCCGACCCTCACCTGAGAGGGGGGTGGGAGTTGGAGAGGAAAGCGGAGAGGTTCACCCGTCCCGTCAGCGCTGGCGCCTATCCCCATCGAATCGGCGCCGAGCTTGCTGGTAGCGTTGTTGAGGCTGCTGACGGCGACGCTGTTGCAGTTGTTGCCTCTGCTGGGGCTGCTGCCTAGCCTGGAAAGGCTGTCTATAAGTAGGGCGGTTCCACTGCCACTTACGCCGGGTCTGGGGTGGTAGCTCCATCCGGCGCGCTGTCATACGGGACTCATGCAGCTTCTTCAATTTGTGGTCAGTCCTGGAATGGAACAGCCCGGACCCATCGAAGGGCATGTCCTCGATGCGACGCTTGGTTTCGTCGGGGAAGTGGCAGTTTCGAAGCCAAGCGTGCCTCCGAAGGGACACGGCACCGACGAGGGCCGTCGAATTCGTGTCCATGTGATGGCGTGCTGTGGACAACTGTTGAATGGCCACTTGCATGGCCTCCTTCAGCAAAACCTTGGCCACATCTCCCTGGTGGTCCGGCAGGGTCGAGGCGATGTTGTGGAGGCGCTGCATTAGAAAGTACTGATAGCGCGCCAACGTCGCCTCGTAGTTCGAGATACGGAGCCCCAGTCCTGCCGCCACGTAGACTCTGCGGGCGAGAGAGTCAATCTTCCTCCCCTCTTTGTCTCGCGGCGCGATGTGGCCTCTGGCCTCCCTACCCTGGGAGGATTCGACGACGATCGAATTCGGCTTCGGGTGTTTGAGGAGGAAGGGGATGTCCTCCTCCCGAACCTGATACATCGTCTCATACCTCCTCGATGTAGGTTGGGGATGGGAGGCCAGGTCCCAAGGTTGGGTCATAGCCTGCTTGAGAGTTGTAATGAGGGGGAGAACGATAGATGTAGATTGTTCTCCCCGAACAACATCGTAAATCCTGTCCGACGACGGGCCCGGACGTTGGACAGCGTCGATTTCCAAGGCCTGAACCAGTCGACCCATCAGGTCCGCGAATGATCCATGAGACTCATCCGGCGAGGCTGGGTCCTGAGTGGTAATGACGGCCTCGGGAGAGGTCGAGTCGATCTCAGAATCATCGGAATCGGCCATGTAGTATGGTTGAGCCGATGAGGAGGATTCAGGTGGTGACTGAGAACGGCTGCTGTCGTGCCTGGACGGTACCGGTGAGTCCCGTCTTGGGTCCCTGGGACGAGAACGGTCCCGAGGAGGTGGAGAAGGACCCCGAGGGGCCGGGTAGTACCCCACGGAATAAGGATCGGGCCAATGCTGATACGGTTGTCGGTACCAGCTGTCTATCGGTCTCTCAGCAGACCGGCTCTGACGGCCTCGAGGTGGAGATAACACGACATCCACTGCAGCAGAAGGCATCGGTGTAGGGGATCTCGCCTGTGTAGGGGAATCCCGTATCTCTCCATCTGAGACAGAATCCCTCGGAAGGGTAGGAAGTGGATCTGGAGGACGGTCGATCACACGTCTAGGGGACCCTTGCGGGGTAACCCTCATGGCCTCCTGAAGCACAGCGTCGGGTGGTGTCGGTACCGAAGTCGGGCCTGGTACCGATGGCGCTGATGAACCCGAATCTCGGTGCCGTGGGCACTCGGATTCCTTCGGGCGCTTAGAAGGCTTTAAGGGCTTATCTTTTTTAGCCTTCTTGTGGCCGCTCGACTTCGAAGAGTCAGAATGTTTCTGTTTCTCCAACTTTTTCTTAGGAGAAGCGGGAGGAGCCATCACCGACGAGGCGCCTTCGTCCGAAGGACGCCGTTGCTGGGCCACAGAAGGAGCCGATTTCGCAGCAGTCACCACAGGGTCGGACTGCATGAGAGCCCGATCCCATAACAGCCTGCGAAGGCGATTTTCTCGGTTTTTCCGGGCTTGCTTGGAAAACGCCAAGCAATGTGCGCACTTATCCGTTCTATGCCCCTCACCGAGACAGAGGAGGCATAGTTCGTGCGGGTCGGTAGGCGACATCTTCGACCCACACTCCGCGCACTTGCGGAAGGCCGCCCGCTGCGCCATCGTTGGAAAAGAAGAAAAAGGAGATAGTGCAGAGGGTAAGTATATATTTTTGGTTTTTTTTTTTTTTTTTATAGAGAAAGAAGAAAGAATAAGACAGAATCAGCAAGAAGGAGAAGAGAACTACACGAACAGCAACGAGGGCAAAAAACTGGGAGAATCTCGAAGAGCTAACCAACAGATAGTCAGAGCGAGAGCGAAGCGGCACGAGGCACAGTGAACGGCGGTCGCAAAGACTGAACAAAATGGCGGACGCTCCGCTCTTATATAGGTCTAGGGGGGAAGGGAGCGGAGCTTTCCCGCCTAAAAAAACCGTTAGCTTGCAATCTCCGGCCAGAGGCACTGCGCAGGCGCAGCACCCATGTGTGTGATGCACAGAGGCCACGACGAAGAACCTGGGTTCTAGTCCCCGCACAGCCATGGAGCCAACGGGGTGACTTTGGGTCAGTCACAGACTCTCAGCCCAACCTACCTCACAAGGTTGTTGTTGTTGTGGGGCTAAGCTTGAGAGCAACAGTGGGGGAATAATGTAAACTGTTCTGAGTTCATTCAAGAAAAAAGCAAGATATAAAATAAATAAAGGTCTAATAGTCATATCTTGGTGAAGAAAATATAGTGCTGGAAAAGGTACAGGGCAGTAATAATGAAAGGCTTAAAACTCCTTCCCTACAAAGAAAGCATGACTTCATTGAATAATTTGGTTACAAAAAGGTTCTAAAAAAAGACAGACAATTAAGGGGCAAGAGTAGCAATGTATAAAATTATTAATTATATCAAACAGCAAATTAGGGGGAAGTTTTCATCCTGTCCTAAGAAACTAGACCACAAGGGTACTCAGTGAAACTGACTGGCAGCAAGCCTAGGACAGACCAAAGGAAGGGCTTCACACTGTAATTAATACATGCCTCTCACTGTCATAAAATGTACTGACAGTTCTGGCCTAATGAAGGATAACAACTACCATCCACTACAGAGTTAAGGAAGGGGAATAAGTGTCTGATGGGGATTCTCAACTGCCCATCTAGGAGTCACATTTGCTTGCACACAAATGCACCAGACAGCTTAGAGGTTTAATATTTATCTATACCATTCCCACATTACAAAGAAATCCATCCATTGCTCACTCCCTGTGCACCAAAAAAATAAAAAAAGGAATGCTACTATACTATGTTGCCAGCAAATTGTTTAGGTATGCAAAAAAGTTACTTTCCCTCAAAGTTTTCGGTACAATTTTCTACCTGGAGGCACTTGTTCAACAGCCTTTGATGTCTGGTGACTACTAGCTGACTCCCATCTGCTTGAGAGCAGAGCTGAAAGAAACCATTTGGCAGTTTGGAACACAGCCAGCCAAAGCGGGCAAACACATCTGGGTGCTGCAGCTGCCTGACAAGCAGCAGCCTTGGGGAAGGCAGCAAGGACTGCATGGGAGAGGGGGCCGACTTGGCATGTTCACACGTCTCTCTGCCCCCTGCCCCCAAGCCCAGCATGCTCTTCTCTCTCTTAGCAAAAGCATGAGCTGAAATATGGTACAGCTCAGGGAAGTGGTCAGCACAGAACAATTGGAAGGGTCTCAGCTGATGTTTGCATCAAACTGTTCTCCACAGTTGTTTTTGCTGGCCCTCTGCCTATTGAATCCAAGCCCGGAAAGCAGCTGGGCAAAGGTGTTTTCACCCATTAAGGGTCTTAATGGTCCTTAGAAAAGAGCCCCTCCACACGCAGGCACAACTCCAAAAGGGAAGAGCATGGGAACAAATGGGGCTAGTGGACACCTTAACGAAGGATGGATAAAATGAGGCTCTTTAGCTCCAGGATGCCCTGGGCAAATCTGGGAAGCTCAAGGAGACTGGGTGTACAAGTGACAGAGGCCTCTGCCTCCTTACCAGCTTCCTTTGGGAAAGGCCCTTCTGGGCACAGCCCAAGTCGAGGGATTCAGGTGGATGCAGCCCAGCCAGCTCCCACTCTCCTTGCCCCCCCGCCCCCCCACCAAGTTTCCTTTCACAGGAGGAGCTTGCAAAAAGGGGATGAGAGGGAATTGCAAATCGGTGCAATCAATGGCACTTGAGGTGGAGGAGGGCATTGGACATGCATGTTTCAGGAAAAGGGGGGAGTACTCCAGCCCGTAAAGTCCCTTTATAGGCCCCCTTAGTGGGTCCCTCTAGCAGCTGGCTCATACGAGGGCTCTGCCAAAGGCCGCAGCCATTATTTCCCCAATAATATTGTGTCAAAGGATGCTGAAGAGCTGGATAGCGGCAGGGTTGAGGCTCTTTAAAACGTTGTGCGCATGCTTGATAGGAATTCAGCTCAAGCCCCAGCAACCTGGATGGTCCAGAAAGGCCACTTCAATATTTAATCCAGGTGCTCATTGTATGCACAGTTAAGTACAACCTTGTGCAGTTTCCTCAGCGTTAGGGCACACATGCCAATAAACTACGCAAGTGGCATTCTTTGTGGTGTGACTGCAGGCTTTTAGGTTGTGTGGAGTGTGCAGTGAAGTGCACCGAACCTGCGCAAATGTGTCACCCCGACAAATGTAATGGCAGCCAGACAGAGCAGGGGGAAAACTCTAAATGCCTGGTCAGCAGAGCTCCGGAAAGTCTGGCGCTGTTGCAAACAAACTTAAACATTTCCCCCCCTTTGGGTTCAGAGGTGCTTCCTAAATATTTTATGGGTTCACCCTTGATTAGGAGTGCACTGCTAGGAGGTGGTGCTTAAAACATGCTGGGACTTCAAATGACATGAACAGGGTTCAAATCCCTTGAGCCATTTGGAAGCATCTCACCCAGCATACTTCCAGGGTTGCATTCTTCCTCAAGTCCTTTGGAGGAAAAGCAGAAGCAAAATGGAGTAAGGAACACTCACAAAGAAAAAAAAGGGAAAACACTAGCCATGTGCAGAGTGCCTTTTCTTAAAGTACCGAATAAATCCAAATTGTCAGAAAACTTCACAATCAAAGGGTATAACGTCCTGATCACCACAGCTTCCCCTGTTCATGCCCTGTTGTATGGAAGCACACAGAGCTCTGCAGTCTCAGATGTACAATCAACTGTGGGTTCCTTGGGAAAAGCCCAAAGGAGAGGCTTTAGCACCAATTTAAGCTTGTAGCACAGCTGGGAACAATATCTAAGTCTTGCTAGACTAAGGATAAAGTGACAAAGGGCTCTGAAAACTACAAGCACATAGATACAGAGTTCATGGCATGGATGTTCTGCAGTCCCAATGAGAAAACTCACACTCCCCTTTTTGGGATCAACACACCAGGTACCACCTCACAAAACTGCCATTGCAGAGAGTTCAGTTCTGACCCCATTTCCAGTGTCTGTGACTTATTCTTATGGCCTTCTATGGCTGGGGCTGTGTGCATTTGGAATATACATCAAAATTCTTCACCAAGAAACTCACATTCTGCAACAAGAAATCCTGCAGTCATTATAAATTATGAAATGAAACACACTGACTTTATTGTATTTATTTGGCACGGTTTTATTTTATGTATTTCCATATTTTATTCATTCCCTTGCTTGTCCTAAGAAAGGCTAAGAAGACTCCAGGACTCCTGAGGAAGTCATACTTAGCCACCTATTACCCCAAATTTCAACAGTCATTCCCAAACATATTTGCAAGCACATGTTTGCAGGTACAAGAACACAAGTCTGTACAGAGGCGAGAGTTTCGGGCTGCGGAATCTTGCACGTGCAGTGAAAATCAGAGCAGCCATCTAGCTGTTGCATGCAAACACATGTAATGAAATAGCTTTGCCGTGAGAGAGAGAGAGAGAGAGAGAGAGAGCGAGAGCGCGCGCGCGCGAGCAGCCTATCAAGGCAGCTGTTTTGAACTGCAGGGATGAGACACAAAAAGGTCCAGTTCATTCTGTTATCATGTGCACAAACTGATTGCTGTACTTTCACTGGAGGGAACTACTGCTCTGGTTACATTTTGAGTTATTATAGTTATAGTTCCTCAGAAGTGCTGGGCGTGGCCTCTTTCTCTCCATGTTTTAGTCTCTCAACGCCCTGAAAAGCTAGGCTGCTTGTGTATGCACCTAGGCCAGATCACCCAAAGCCAAGTTGCAATTTGAACCCAGATCCCTTCCGTCTTAGTCCAACACTGTAACTTCTAAGCCACACCAACACTCTTTCTGTTCACAGGCAGGCTGAATCAACATTGTGCGCCAAAGCCAAACAACACAAGGCAACTGGAAAGCATCCAGCATTCCTTTGTGGAATCTGGGTTCCCCGTAACAGGCCGATAAGGCATGCTTTCTAATTGGATGCTGAAACACTTACCCTTTACACCATGACTCTGAGCTTGATAAAAACTGTGTGCACGGAACCTTTATTAGCTCTAGCTATTGCCTGGAGTTTTCTGTGCAAGCCGAGCACCAGAATCCTAGAACAACCAAGCTCAGAAGAGGGCAGTGCAGAAAGGAGAAACCAGCAGCCACAGCTTGTCCTGCAGCTGTAGCTTGTCTCTTGTCCTGTAGCTTGCACCTGCTGAAATCCCCTCTTCTGCACTGCAAAAAGATACAAGAACTCTGCACTACCCAGCCTGTTCCCAGTACGTGGTCTGCAAAGGAATGCTACTCTACAGATGTATATAACACTAGCTCAGACTTCCCCATGTTGTTGTCCTCCAGCTGTTTCTCTTCGGCTTTCACCTGCCACTCTGTTGAGGCTCCTCCTTCCATTTCCTTTGCAGGAAAGAGAGGGCCTCCTGTACACGTGTTTTTTTCATGGGGTTGTTCTCTCTCTCCTTCCTGTATGTTCTATGACACAACCACAAGGTGGTGCTGTGGTACAGTGTAACTGCAAACAATATGTGGCCGTTTTGTTGCACTCCCTAGTGCAATAAAGGATAAAAGTTGAATTTCCTCACTCTTTATAAAAAGGGTAGAAAAGGCTGAAAAGCACAAGAGAGGTCCTGGATGTGGAAGATACTATGTAGAAGGCCTTCAAATTTCAGTGAGTGAGAAATCACAAGCGCACAGGCAAAGAAACCCACCAATGTGGTGTTAAGCACCCAGGTCTGGGATCAGGTGATCTGAGTTCTAGTTCCTGCTTGGCCATGGAGCCAACTGGGTGACTTTTGAGCCGTTCACTCTCAGCCCAACCTACCTCAAAGGGTTGTTGTGAGGATGAGACTGAGAGGTTGGAAGCAAATGTCGTAAGCCACTTTGAGATCAAAAAAAGCAAGCTATAAATTTGATAAACAAACAAACAAAGCTCATGAATTCCCATCAGCCCTCAACAGCATGCCCAATGATCAAGAATGCTGGGACTTGTAGACCTAAACTTCTAGAGTGCATCAGGTTGGGGAATGCTGCTCCAGCAGGCAAAGGGTTGGCTCAAGTCTCAGTTATGCACTTATGACACAGCTAAGGGTGGTTTTGCAAGTTGAGATACTTCCATCATACGTCTCTATGTTGCAACTCTGCATGAAACTAGCATACCAACTGACGTGGAGCTTCCCTGTTTGCTGGCAGTGTATCTCTGAGCACTGGTTGCTAGAGAGAAACAACAGGGGAGGACTATCGTTTCCATGGCTTACTTGTTTGCATCTTGCAATTCCATGGCTGGCTGCTTGCAGAAACAGATGCTGTACCAGTCAGAAATAGATCCTTACTCTATCTACTGTAGAGGTGTTGGATTCCACTTTGCAGACACTCTTGGTGACCATGTTTCAGTGGCGGATGAGACCAAAACCAAAAAGGACAGGGCCGAATAATCAAATACAGTGGCATATTTTAGCTTTCAGTTCATGCTGCCAGGCACTAGCCTTAGGATAGGCATATCCACCTTTTAAAATGGGATAAAAGCTGCACAAGAGTCAGGAAACTAGCCAAGAATTGGTGGTTGTGGGGAAGGCATGTGGTCTTCTGGGGAACCCAGACTGGAACCCCAGGGTGGTCAGATTTGGGCTCTGGGTTGGTGCTTTGACATTCCTGGGAAGGGGAACACATGGTCCTCCACATGATGCTGGACGCCAGCTTCCAGCTTCCCCAGCCAAATGATGAGGGAAGTTATAATCCCATAATTTACAGAGGGCCACAGGTTCTCTGGTTCTGGTTCTATGCAGATCAGGGATCTATCTTCTCAAACACTCATCTAGATTTGTCTAGAAAAATCAGTTGCTGGGGAAGGAGTAAAACATTCATGCACAATGCATGCACACAACAGTTACCCCCTGCCCTTGCTTGTGGTTTAAATTATGAAAACTCTGGAAGAAATAGAGCACACAACTGTGTCATGCATAACTTCAGCCAGTGAGATTGTGCTACAAAGGAGGAAAGTCCACCATTCACATTTAACCTCTGCTGTGGGCCTTCTAGATCATCGTCAAGAAGCCATTTTCTATCATCCTCTATACACCCAATCTGGAGTAATTAAACTGACCCACAAGGTTATAGTAAGAATTCCAAAAGGATCGTGTATGTGAACTCTCCAGGACGCTTGATAAATGCCCAGGACTGCTGTAATAGCAAGTCAGTGCAGCATCACCACTAGGGTATTGAACCAGGACTTGGGAGATCCTGGTTCTAGTCCCCACTTGGCCAGAAACCTCCCCGGGTGACCATGGGATCATCATGGACTCTCAGCCTTACCTACCTCACAGGGTTGCTGTTGTGAGAATAAAATGGAGAGGGAGAGGAGAAGCAGGCAAGCCACCTGGGGTTCCTCAAAAGAGGGAGAACATCAGGATACAAAAGTAACATAAGAAAAAAAATTCCTCTCTAGTTCACCAGGACCCAGCAAAGCTGTCATGCTTCCACCAAGGTTCATGTAATTATCATAATTGGAACTGGCAAGAGACAATCCTCCACAGATGCTGGTGGTGCCCATGTCAGTGGGGCAGTAGATCCACTTTGGCTTTCAGCTGATCCATGCTTCTGAACCTTACCCCAGAACAGAATGGATTGTGCCTCTGAAGGTCAGACTAACCCCTGGGGTGGATACACTGCCCCGCTGACATGGGTACCACCAGCCCCCACTGTCGACAGGCCTATCCCTGCCTGGTCAGCCCTCCTGTGCCCCCTTCCCCAGCTCCCTCCCATGGTTCAGAGCCAGGGAGTCTGGTATTTCCAGAGGTTAGGAGTGAACACACCACTGGTGACAGAGCCCATTTATCTCGGCTAGGGGAAGGACACCAGAGAGGGTTTAATGCGATTGTCTAATGAGGCCAGGAGAAATGGCACGGCAAGGCACATCTGTCAGAGCCTGACAAGAGCAGCCGAAGAATGAACAACTCGCTGCTGGGACAGGGACAGGGAGGGGGGATGCAATCCTAGGGCAGTCCCGTAGCCAAAGCATGTGGGAAGGAAGAGAAGCCCTGCTGGTTCACTCCTGGATCCTCAAAAGCACCCCGTAAAGGCAGATCACCTCGGGAGCTGTGAAGGGGGGGGACTCCTGGTGAAACAGGGCCATTCAGGCACACTGTTCCAGGCAGCAGCTTGCGCCAGGCCTTCGAAGCGAGGTTGAGTGTCTGTGGGAGCAACAGCAAGGCTGAAGGGGGCAACCGTGGCTGGGGTGTCAAGCGCAAATGCTGAAGCGAGCAACTCCCTGCCTACGCTGCGCAAGAACGTTCCCCATCAGAGCATAATACTCTCTGTTTTCCCAACACCATCGGTCAGTGTCAGGGGGTGGGGGGCAGAAATGCAATGCCACAATATGGGACAACGACACACCGCAATGGGGGAGCAGGAAAACACAATACAGCGGCGGTCTTTTCAGTGGCTTTATCCTTCAGCAGAAAAGCTCTCAACCAGAATGCCAAGGAAAAGGATTCAGTCCTCAGCTTTCTTCCTGATGTGCCAGTTCTCTATGAGCAGGAAGGGGCTGTTTTACACGCAGAAGCACTGGATCCTGCGTTGCCACACGGCATAGGCACTTTTTCTTTCTTTCTTTGTTCCGTGCATCCATCAACTTGACGGGAGCTGGGATAGCAGGTTGAGTGCGTGTGTCACCATAAGACAGAGCCATGATCAAAGCTTGCTTATGGTAGGATATCTCTGGGCAAGCATGAGCTATTATCAGCTGGCCACCTCTGTGGCAAGCTTGTCTAGGCTTACCTGCCATTTCAGGGCCTGGTGATCAACTAACGCACACCGTGTACATCAATAGCTTGTGTCTGGCACCCCCACCAGCATAGCATCAAAGGTCAGGAAACCCACAGGGAAAGGAGAAAGGTTTCACTAGCCCCCACTCTGTGAACCAGGAGGATTGGAACTTACCAGCACCAAATTCAATGCAGAATTCAAGCAAAGAGAGTTCATTCACCACCCCAAACAAGGAAGCCAAACTCTTAGGTATAACTTGCAAATCCATGCAAGAAATGTAATTTGCTTGAAGTTCCCTAAACTATCATCATTATGATTACTATTAATGTACTGCCCAATGGCCAAAGATCCCCGGGCATGGCAAGATTATGAACTACTGTAATTGTTGTAGCATGCTTGGGATGAGTATTTCCTTAAGGGCTAAAGCAGATGTTTGGCACAGATCCAAGGCCAGGATCCCAGCTGTTTGGCACACCTCCTAAAAGCCACAAGGGGAGGTTGGGATTTGGTGGGGAGGCAGAGTAGTGCTAATCCTTTCTCCTAAATGCCATTTTCCCACTGCTTCCGTCCCTACCAACTTCTTTCCTCTGCAAATGGATTGAATCCAGACTTCAGTCATTCTTAATTGTGATCAATGAGACACATTAAGAATGACTAACTGAAGTCTCATTGATTGCAGTGGATCTACTCTAAACCTGACTAAGTCTGGATCCATTCCAGTATGTCTGAATATTTTGGTTAGGAGGATGAAAGTGTAGGAAATAATTTATTTACCCTCTTGCTGCTTTTCACCTCCACACTGCATCCTTCAACAACAATCTGGGAGATGATGAAACACCTAGCTTGGCCCAAAGCTCAGGTTTACAATGGCAGCAGATTAAAGCATTACAATCCAAAGGGTGGCAGGGTATATGGTGCCCCTTCAGACTGTGGAAAGGCCATTCTTAATTTTCCTCCAAGTATAAAGTTTCCTGCAAGTAAAAAACAAATGAAAACACTCTAGCTCATCAAAGGGTATGGTTCTATTCCACCTACTTCCTGTGGGGCTACATTTCTATTGGCAGGTATAGTCCATTCTACTACTTCATTCTGCTACACATAAGCCATCAGCAAATAGAACTCTTTTCTTTATTTAAGACCCCAAAGAGGCTTGCCTGGCACCTATGTTGTTGTCTTCCTGGCATCAGGCAAAGACCTTTCTTTTCTCCCAGGCATTTTAGAGACCTAATTATAGGTTATTTCAGCTCTTTTAACAATTCCTGTTTTGCATTATACTGTACTTATTCTTTGAAACATAGAACAGAGCGAGTCAGAAGGAGCCTCCCGGGCCATCTAGTATGACCTCCGCAGCCAGCTCCACTCACGACATGCCCACCATGTGCATATCATCTGCACTCTTATATTTTCATCTTTATATGGCTTTTTGTAGTCTGCACAGAGAACATTTGTTATTGGGTGGATCAGAAAGGTGATAAATAAAATAAAATAAATTATATTATATTGCATTGATCCCTCTTTTTAAAAAAACCCTGCATGGCGG
This sequence comes from Varanus salvator macromaculatus, assembly GCA_023646645.1. Taxonomy (NCBI): domain Eukaryota; kingdom Metazoa; phylum Chordata; class Lepidosauria; order Squamata; family Varanidae; genus Varanus; species Varanus salvator. The sequence goes on from JAIXND010000795.1 coordinate 17,620,206, forward strand.
TGGTGGTCTATGACTGAACCTAGAGGCAAAATAGGAGCACTACAGATAAGTGCTCTGTACATAAGTGATCCTGAGAAGTGGGTTACCTGAACTTCCTTCCTAGTTGGTTCTAGTGTGTCTTTATCCCATTTTTAGCCACAGAGTAACCCTGGGAGGCAGGCTGTAGTCAAGGTTTGCATCTTACTCATACAAGACTATTACATCCTTGCTAATTATTGCAACCAGATAATCCACCTTCTCACCAGAGGGTAAGCCTGGGGATTGATATGATAGAGGAATGGCCAAGTAATTGGGAAAAAGGCCAGACTGGCCCCAGATTTGGCCCATTCCTGAGGTTCTGCCTTTAATGCAGAGAAGTACTTCAGCTTTGGAAAGACAGATAATATGACAGGCCCACGTCACTTATGAGCTGTCCGGCCAAAGGTCCTGGGCATGTGCTCCAAAGTGTGGGCCCTCTGGACTCAACATACCAGGCTGGCTCAGGCATCATCAGGTACGACACGCCGGAAAAGCAACAGCAGGCCTGGCCAAATGGCAAAACCAGAGAGTATGCACACGGCTCACAGTTTGCCCTTGTCTGGGCAGCTCACCAGCTGCGGCAGCCTGATACGACTTTCCAAGCAGGCTTAAAATCCAAGCACCAGCTGGGCTCCCATGTCATGCTTTATCTTCAGCCTCCGTGCAGCCTTCAAAGGCAGCCCTGCTCAGAGCATCTCGCCAAATCCTGCCAAGCTCACTTCTGCACCCAGAACTGATCGATGGGTAGCTAATGTTAGGAGCGGAGAGAGGAGATGTACTCAGAGGCGAGGCTCATTTCCACATTCAGGGCTCACTCTTGAGGACTGGCCCCCAAACAAGAAGGAACTGCAAGAGGGCCTCTGTGCTTGTGCAAAGGTTCTTTCCTCCTTCATGGGCTCCCCAGCAAGTGTGAGGTCCAGCACCTCAGAACTGAGGGATACAAAGGGAGGGTACCCAAGGTTTGACTCACTCCAGGCAGGGATCCCCTTAGAGATCCACCTGGAAGGCAAAGTGTAGAGACTGCGTAGCAATGGAAGCCATAAGGCACAGCCCTAGCCCTTGGCTCCACTCTCTGTGAGCAGGTCCTGGAGAAAAACAGTAAAAATCCATTGATTTTTGCATGAATTTGCATACTGCTTCTATGGAAAAATACTCCCCTGTTGAATATGCAGATTCCAACACTTAACATCAAAGCTGGCAAAAATCCTTCTCAGCCCTATTAGAGCAGCTGCTAGAGAACTGCCCCACTTGGTCCACTCCCAAGGCTGCCCCCTTCCCGCGATACCCTCCCGAACAGGAGTCTTCCTCTTCTCCCCATGGCTCCCCATTGATTCCTCCCCCCACCACACCATTCCCTCTCCAAGCACACAAGCGCCACTCCAGTAAAAACAGACCTAACCTTCTGCAAAGTACATCCAGAATCAAAGGCGTTTGAAAGAGATTTGGTCTCTGGCCGTCTGTTTGGGGAGGCAGCCAGAGGCCCATTTTGTTTACACCCAGACCGATCCCTCCTAAGCACTTGTTAACCAGCTCCTGCCCAGATGTGCCATTTTCTGCCTCGTTGCTTATTCCCGACCCTGGCAGGCCCCAACTTCAAAGGCTTTGATCTTAATTTCAAAACCACCCTGACAATTAGTCGTGGGCGCTAATGGAGCTGCTGTCGCCAGGGGGACTCTCTGCTTTCTTCTCCCTCTTCCTCCCTCCACTTGCCAATGCAGAAGGGAAACCAGATTCGCCACAGCAAGATCGAAAGTGACAGATGGGGATGTGGGAAGGACCCTAACAGGCAGCTGGCCATCTCGGAGTGGGGGGAGGGGGCTGGGTGCTCTGCATGGGATCCTCTGCATGGGATTGGCATCACAGCCCCGGAGCTGAGGCACAAGGCAGACCTTCTTAGAGGGGGGCAAGAAGTGGCACGGGGAGGTACATGCGTGTGTGTGTGTGTGCAGGGGGACATAAAAGCAAGGATAAATAAAAGGAAAACACTGGAAGGAAGTGGCATAGATTGGGAGAGACAGAAAGCAAACAAGCGGAAGAATATTGTGGAAAGCATCCGCTTTCAGATCTGTAAAACTACCTTCTCTTAAATTATTATATGGTTGGCTAGATGAAGGAGCAGGATGAATGGCCTTTGATGGCTGATGACTCCAAGCTATGTATGGTGGTTTTCAGGCATTTCCTCCCATTCTAAATCCTACAATATGCAGGTATAGGGCTTTTAAAATATATATATTTATTTATTGTTTTTGGCCTACCACTGGAAAGTGCTTCTCAAAAGGTTTCCTTGAAATAGAATTTGGCCCTCAGGCTAAAAGAAGTTTCCCTAGCCATGGTCGATCTAGGTCATGGGTCCTCAAACTAAGGCCCGGGGGCTGGATATGGCCCGCTATGCCCATTTGGACCTGCCACGGCCCACATCACCCTGCACACGGGGAGGCAGCTGTTTGCTCTCTCAGAGAAAATGATCTCCAAGTGAGCAAGCCGCTGCCTCATGCACCTGCCTCGCAGCACGTGCCTGCTTCCACCTTGCCTCACCACTCACTCCGCCCCTGCCCCAGTGCTGGCCTGCACGCACCGCCAGTGCCACCTTTCTGGCCCGCGCCCAGCACCAGCAGCTTTCAACTGGCCCCCTGGTGGAAAAGTTTGAGGACCCCTGATCTAGGTGCTCATCCGCTTTCTACTTTTCAATTAAAAGTTTTGTTAGGAAAAAAGAAAGCAAACACCAAGAATGAGATATTAAAAAAGGGTGTACATTTCCTGATCCCAGAAAACAGCTACACTTGTAAACTTCCTACTGATCAAGAAAAAAGAAAGGTGAAACCTCATCAGCCCTTAGACCAGATGAAGAACCAGACAGGCTTTTTCACTTTCAGTACTTGTGCAGAAGTGGGAATCTCAGTGGATGTAGCTTGTACCACATAAACCTTCTGAAATTCCCCCTTCTACAGTAGCACTGGGAAGTAGGTAAATCTGGACTTACTGGCAGATACCTGAGTGATTAGCAGTAGATTAGCGTGAGTTCATAACTCCCAATTGTTTAACAGAAGCAGCAACAAAATGACTCACTGCTCTAAATTATATTACTGAAATGAAGAAAGCTTAGAGCAACCAGGAATGGGGCTTTGTACAGAAGTACTGTGAATTCCTTTCCAGTTCTGGCACTTAAAAAAAATACTTGGATTCAGAATTCTTTAAGGACATGCCTTTTGCACCAAGCTCTGATGGGTGAATGATGGGCTTCTAGTAAAAAGCAAAGGAGATTCGTCACATCAGAAGTTTGCCCATCCCATTCCACATTATAGGACCCTTCTCTTCTTTTGCACCTGGCCACCCTGCCATATTTACTTGGTCGTTGCCATCTTTCACTCAGAGTTGAAGCTGCCTAAGTCTTTCCGAGCAAGGCTCTTGTGTCTTCAGCACTCAGTTCCATGGCATTCAGAAAGTTATTTATCTTTCATACCCCCTGGACCTCCACATCATGAAAAGCATCAGCCCTTGACTACATCCATGCTGAAGCACATGCAAAGGAAACAAGTTGGCAACTCTTCTAAGAAGCAAAGAAAAGGAAGTTCTTCCCCAAAATCGAAATTAACCAATGGGATTAATCGCTAAGATATGTTTTCTCCTTTCTGTTGGAAGCTCTAACAGCCCTGAATGATGTTGGTCACTCTTTTTGCACTGCTTCTTTGCATGTGGCACTAGCTGAGTCTCAAGGAGGAACAAACCAAGCAGATCCTAAAGCACTACACCTATAAAGCCCTATGGGACCAACTATCTGAAAGGCAGCCTTCTTCCAAACTAGGCTGCCCTGGTCTTCCTGTTTTCAGGAGAAGCTCTTCTTTCATGACTGCCACCTTCACAGGTTTGTTTGATGGTAACACAAGAGACAACCTCTGGGTGGCTGCTGCCAGGCTGTGGAATCCCCTCCCAAGGGACAGTTCCTCTCCATGAGCAGGCAAAACCTCGTAATTCAAGTAGGCCTTTAGCCTGTAAGCGCCTCTTACAGGTTAGGTTGGATGCAGTTTTTATTGTCTTACTGCTGTTTTTACTATGCTTTAATGCATTGTCTTATCATGGTTTTCATCAAGTTTTATTTATGACTGCAAGCTGCCTTGAGGGCCATTCTTCTAGTAGAAAGGCAGGGAACAAATCAAATCAAGTAAATTCAAATCCATCCATCCATCCATCCAGCCAATCAGGTGTCTGCCCATGCCCGACGTAACACTGAAGAAGAGGCCTGCTGGATCAGATTTGAGTCCCAGGATCCAACCAACAATCACACCAGTGGCCAACCAAATGATGCCTCTGAGAATCCAACAAGGCAGAATGAGAGCGGGAGTCGCCCTGCTACAAATTCAATGGAATATTGCCCTGAACCTGCAGGGGCAACACAGTCACCTCAACCGATGGCCCCAGATTGGCCTATCCCCTGCACGTTTGGCATGTGCAATGTCCTAGTCCTCAGTTTCTCCTGTAACAACTTCACATTCTTTTCTCTCCACCACCCTCCATCCAGATATGTTTTCCTTCTTTCCCCCACCCCAAATAGACACCTCACCCCTTTGACAGGAGCACCATGCAAATGCAGCTGCTTTATTAATGCGCCCGGCACGCACGCCAGCTAATAAATATTTCATCACTGCTTTCCTCTTCCACTTTCTACTATGCTTTATCCCTGTCACTTGTTTCCTGCCTCCCCCCCCCTCCTTTCTTTCTCTGTCTGTTTGAACATCTTTGGCCTGGAGAAAATCAGGAAAGCAGACAGGGTGAGGAGAGGTACTGTTCATTTCTACACACACCCCATCCCGTATTATGAACCATCAAAGTCTGAAAAACACAAAACAAAAACCAAAAATGTGGGGCGGGGGAACAGCCGCCAAGAGGACAATGAATCTAGGCTTGGTGACTCATTGAGTGCTTTAATAAAAGGGAAATAAAAGAAAGGAATAAATGAAAAGTCGAATCCAGTAAGTGGAGAAAGAAAGCAAAGCAAGAGTGTGATATGGAAAAGCTGGCAATAGCTACAGGCCAACTGCTCAAAGGGAACGGGATGCTGCTGGCATGACAGTGGATTAAAACCTTCCATGACAGAATCAGCAAATCTGGGAGCCCAAAGCCCAGCCCATGGCAGAAAGCACCATTCTTTGGTTTTATGGCCTGAAACACTCATATTTGTTTGGTTACTGGATATTTATCCTACCCCATAGCCAAATAAAATCAACCCTGACTGCTTTTTAGAAGGTCAGGTACTAAAGCTGAAGCTCAAATACTTTGGCCACCTAATGAGAAGGACTCGTTGGAAAAGACCCTGATGCTGGGAACGATTGAAGACAAAAGGAGAAGGGGATGGAAGAGGTTGAGGTGGCTGGATGGGGTCACTGGGGAGGTGGGTGTGGGGTTGGGTCTACTCCGAGGGATGGTGGAGGACAGGAGAACCTGGAGGAATGTTGTCCATGGGGTCGTGAAGAGTCAGACACAACTTTGTGACTGAACAAATAAGGCTCCCTCATGTTGGATCTCATATGCTCTCTGGAGGCTTGCAGGGGATTTGAGGGGACAGCTTGTGGCCAGAGTACCAGAACAAGAGAGTCCAGAAGGACTGGAGTTCAAGCTCTGGCGCCTCTGCTTTAAAGGGTCCCAAGCAGCTGTGCCCAAGGCCTTAAGGTGCTGCTGGACTAGGCCAAGGAGAAGGCAGCTTCATATGCTTGCAGATGGGTCTTTAATACAGAGATGGGCAGACTTTGGAGTTATTGCAGCTGCTATTCATTCCATGCTTCTGCCACTCAATGGCCAAAGCTCTCTGGACAGTTCACAAACCATAATACATAAAAACAGATTCATTTTTTGATCTAAAATTTTTAAAAAATTCTATGGCCAAAGCAATTTCAGTGCAATCAGACCTGACAAAAGCAGCTGGCACAAATGCCCTATCTCACCTTCAAAGACACTTACAGACTGCTAAGTGTCATGGCTGGGAAAAGAAGGCAGTCTTAACCTGATGCCTAAAAGATGACAGGATTGGACAGGTGGGTTTAAATGGAAAGATCATTCCATTAATGGAAGGTGAGGGGGACACCACTAAGAAGGCCCTCTCTTGTTGCCAGCCTAGAGGCCTTCCTCAGAGGTGGCACTCAGAGGAAGGCTTCAGATGTTGATCATGGTATCCAGGCAAGCTCAGGCTGGAAGAGGGGCATGGTATGGTACTGAGCTCCTAAGCCATGTAAGTTTGGCTAATTGAGGTTAAAACCCAGCACCCTGAATCAGGCTCATATTCTGGCAACCAATACAAGTGGGCCAGAATTGGTGTTTTACGTTCCACCCATCTGATCCAGTTGCAGCAGCTGCAGCTTCTGAACCATCTTCAAGGGCAGCCCCATGCAGAGTGCATTGCAGTAATCTCATTCAGATGTTACCAGAGCATTGATGACTAAAACCAAGCTAGCCCTGCCCAGGCGGGAGCACGGCTCAACTACCAGCCCAACCTGGTAGAACATGCTCAGTGCCAGTAAGGCTACCTGAGACTCAAGTAATGAGGATGACTCCAGGAGAAGTCCCAAGCTATGAACCTGTTGCATGAAGAGAAGTGCAACCAGATCCAGAACAGGTTGAACACCCTCCATCAGGTCAGTAGAGCCACACACACGGTTGGGAATCTGCAAACACAGAGTAGCCTTTTAGGACTACTTTTAGGCCTAAAACATTTTATGCTGGTGTTTGTGGTTTTGTTTGATGTTGGCCCTTTCATTCATTCATTAATTCTCTTGGAATCTTACCTTTTTCTTTCTTTCATTAAAAACTCAAAGCAGTTCACATCATTCTCCTCCTCCTGCTCTCCATCTTATCCCCACAACAACTCTGTGAGGTAGATTGGGCTGTTACTGGCCCCAAGTTGCCCAGCTGGCTCCATGGCTGAGCAGGGACTAGAACCCAGATCGCCTGAGTCCCACACCTGCGCTCTTAACCACTACGCCACACCAGCTCTCAGTGTGATACAGTTTTATTACATTATTTAAAAATATTGTATTGAATGTTATGATTACATACTACTGGGGAAGGGGAGGGCTCTTGCTCTGAAAAGCAGTCTAGAAATATTTCAGATGAAAAAAGAAGCCATCACCACTGTCCCACACCAACCTGTTTCCCACAAAAGCAGGTTGCTTACCTGTAACTGATGTTCTTCGAGTGGCCATCTGTGTAGTCACACATATGGGTGCTGCGCCTGCGCAGTGCCCTTGGCCGGAGATTGCAAGCTAACGGTTTTTGGCAGGAAAAGCTCCGCTCCCCTCCCCTCTAGACCAATAAAGAGCGGAGAGTCCGCCATTTTGTTCAGCCTTTGCAACTGAACGAGCGCCCCCCTAGCGGGCAATTAACCTAGTCAAATGAGGAGGATCAGTACCGGTAAGAGAGAAGAAACATCGGTACTGACCGAAGATCCACCTACCGACACCAAGCGGGGCCGGCGGGTGGGTTGTGTGACTGCACAGATGGCCACTCGAAGAACATCAGTTACAGGTCAGCAACCTGCTTTTCTTCGTCGTGGCCTCTGTGCATCACACATATGGGTAGATTAACAAGCTTACCATAATGGAGGAGGGAAGGTGTCCTCATTGAAGAACAGAAGAGAGTGCCGCTCTACCGAAGGAGCAGTCTTGTCGGGCTCGAACGTCAAGTCGGTAATGCTTGGCAGAAGTACAGGGGTTCGCCCAAGTAGCAGCCCGACATACATCATCAAGTGCGACTCCAGCTGCGAAGGCAGATGAGGTGGCCACTGCCCGTGTTGAATGACTTCTAGGAGTCGACGGAAGATCAAGTTTGGCTAACTGGTAAGCTAGAGTAATAGTTTGGACTATCCACTTGGAAAGTCTTTGCGAAGAGATAGCCGCACCTTTGTCATTGGTGGAGTACTTAACGAAGAGTCTATTAGTGCGTCTAATGGACTCTGTTCTAGACCTGTAAAAGGCTAAACAACGCCGGACATCTAGTGAATGTAATGATCTCTCCAATGGAGTCAATGACGATGGAAAAAGGCTGGTAACACAATATCCTGTCCTAGAGGGAAGGAAGTAGAAACTTTAGGCAAGAAGGAAGGATCAAGGCGTAAAACTACCTTCTCCTTGTGGAAGTTCAAACAAGGAGGGTCTATACGGAGCGCACATAGTTCGCTGGCCCTCCAGGCCGAAGTGACTGCAACGAGAAATGAGACAAGGCATAAGTCAACCGTTGCCAATGGCTCGAAAGGAGTTCTTGTAAGATCCTGCAAAACAACCGACAAACTCCACGTGGGCATAACTGGTCTTATTACTGGATTTAGATTATGAAGACCCTTCAAAAATCTTTTAATAAGTGGTTTAGAAAAAATGGATGATCCCTCCACCAGCCCTTGGTGATATGCGATTGCTGCCGTGTATACTTTAATTGAGGATGGCTTTAGTCCAGAAAGGTGGAGGTGCAACAAGAATTGAAGAATTTGTGGAATGGAGGATGTCCATGGAGAAAAGGCACGAGACTTGGCAAAAGCAGAGAAGCAACTCCACTTAGCTGCATAAGATTTCCGCGTGGAAGGTTTAAGCGCAGAGTCCAAAATATGTTGAATATCCAAACAAATGTTGGCCGAATTCGACGAAGCATTGGTCGAATTAGGCACGGAGCGATTCGAGGAAGAAGTGTCAAGAGGGCCGGGATGGGTAGCATCGGATTCGACAGCCGCGTTAATAGGAGGCAGCATTGGTACCGACAAACTAGTATCAGTCATTGAATGTACCAAGCGGTCAGGCTGAGCGAAGGCACGTCCGGGTGCCGAAACGTACCGCCCTCCTGTGTTATGAGGAACGGGAGAAGTGGAAGATGGCGATAGTCCTTGGAGACATGTAGGAGCGTCGCGAACCAAGGCTGGCGAGGCCATCAAGGTGTGATCAGAATCCCTGAAGCACGATTGTGAAGAATTTTCGCAACTACTCTCGTCAGTAGTGGAATCGGTGGAATGCAGGGTGCTCCACGGTATCATAAAAGCGTCGCCGAGGGAACCTTGTCCCAGGCCTGCCCTCGAGCAAAAAGCTTCGCATACCCTGTTCTGATGGGTAACGAATAAGTCCACGTTTGGAAATCCCCAACGATGGAAGAGACTGTCGGATATCTGAGGATCGAGCTCCCACTCATGAAAGGTAAGTATGCGTCGACTGAGGAGATCCGCTTGAGTATTGTCCGTGCCGGACAAGTGAATGGCCAGAAGCATAATACCTCTCGGGATACACCAATCCCATATCGCCATAGCTAACCTGGCCAGAGTCGGAGACTTCGTTCCGCCCTGCTTGTTCAGATAGAACACTGTTGCGATATTGTCCAAAGTTATCTGAACAATTTGATGAGAAAGGACGTCCTCGAAAGAACGCAGAGCTTTGAAGACCGCTAGCAATTCCAAAAAATTGATGTGGTTCATGGATTCCTGGTGGTCCCACGTGCCCTGAACGCGGAGGTCGGAACATACTGCTCCCCAGCCCAGAAGAGAGGCATCGGTCCCGAGAGTTATCAATGGGGACCGAGGGTGGAAGGGAACTCCTACAGTATGGTTTCCTGGTACTGTCCACCAAGTCAAAGACTGTAGTACCGAAGATGGAATCCGGATCGGCTTCGATGGGGGCGGTCCCGTTGTGGATGGAACCGGCCATTGAAGAGTAGCTGAAGCGGGAGGAGTCGGAGTCTGGCGTACGGCACTACTGCAACCAAGGCAGCCATATGTCCCAAAAGTCTCTGTATGGACTTCGCAGAAACCGTGCCCTGTCGCCGGATCCGTAGAACACGGCAGACGAGTGTCTTCTGTCTGTCCCGAGGAAGGAAGGCTTTCTCCATTGTCGAATCCAAGCGGGCTCCGATAAAGGTGAGTGTCTGTGTTGGAGAAAGAGAGGATTTGTCCATATTAATGCAGAGGCCCAGGTCGTTGAGCAAGACACATGTGGTACGGATCGATTGAAGGAGTCCATCTCTCGACTGGGAAACCAACAACCAATCATCAAGGTAAGGGTAAACCTGTATGCCCCGTAGACGAAGGTAAGCGCAAACTGGGGCCATACACTGGGTAAAGACCCTCGGGGCAGTGGCTAGTCCGAACGGCAGAACTGTAAACTCATAAATGTCGTGACCGACGGCAAAATGAAGGAAGCGCCTATGTGCAGGATGAAGAGAGACATGAAAATAGGCGCCTTTTAGGTCCAAGGAGGCGAACCAATACCCTCTCCTCAGCAACGGCAAGATATTTTGAAGGGTGGTCATCCGAAACTTCCGCACTAGAATAAAGCGGTTCAAACTGCGTAGGTCCAGAATTGGACGTAGACTACCGTCCCGTTTAGGGACTGTAAAATATCTGGAGTAGAATCCGTATAGTCCGCCGGAGTCAAAAACTTGACGAATCGCCCGTTTACGAAGAAGTTGTAAAACCTCATTGAGCAGTACTGGGGAAGGTGATTTAATATCGGACCAGATGGAGGAACGATGTCGAATTCTATCCGATAGCCGTGCTCTATGATGGACAATACCCACCGATCAGATGTGATGGACTCCCAAATGGGGAGTCGGCTACAAAGCCGGTCCCCAGATGAGAGGGGTGTGGGTATTGGAGGAGCAGGAAGAGTGGTTCACCAGTCCCGTCAGCGCTGGTGTCTGTCATCAAAGTGACGGCGGCCCTGCTGGTACCGTTGCTGAGGTTGTTGACGCCAACGTTGCTGCTGCTGAGGCCAATGTTGGGGTTGCTGCCTTGACTGATAAAACTGGCGGAATTGTGGATGGCTCCATGACCACTTACGTCGGGGATGAGTCTGGAGCTCCATCCGACGCGCCATCATTCTCGACTCATGGAGTTTCTTGAGCCGGTGGTCTGTCCACGAATTGAAGAAGCCGGACCCATCAAAAGGCATCTCTTCAATTCGTCGCTTGGTTTCTTCAGGAAAATTACAGCTACGGAGCCAAGCGTGTCTCCGCAGCGAAATGGCTCCGACCAAGACCCTCGAGTCGGTGTCCACATGATGTCGTGCTGTGGACAGCTGCTGAATAGTGACTCGCATCGCTTCCTTCAGGAGGACCTTGGCCAGATCTCCCTGCTGGTCTGGGAGAGTGAAGGCGACGTTGTGGAGTCGTTGTAAAATAAAATATTGATAGCGGGCCAACGTCACCTCATAATTTGATATGCGGAGCCCCAGGCCTGAGGCCGCACAGACTCTCCTTGCCAGGGAGTCGATTTTTCACCCTTCTTTATCCCTGTGGGCTGGTGACCCCTGGCCTCCCTGCCCTGTGAGGATTCAACTACTGCCGAATTGGGCTTCAGATGGCGGAGCAGAAAAGGTATGTCCTCCTCACGGACCCGATACATCCCCTCGTAACACCTTGAGGTAGGCTGAGGGTTGGAGGCCAGGTCCCAGGGCTGCTGCATAGCTTGCTTCAGGGTGGTGATCAGAGGCAAGACTATGGAGGATGACTGTTCCCCACGGACCACGTCGTAAAAGCTATCCGTGGAGGGGCCCGGGCGCTGGATGGCGTCAATCTTCAGAGATTGCACGAGCCTGCCCATCAGCTCGGCAAATGAAACATGACTCTCGTCTGGAGAAGATGGGCCTTGGGACATGACAAGCACATCTGGAGAGGCAGACTCCGCGTCGGAATCATCGGAGTCCGGGCCATAGTATGGCGGAGCAGAAGATGATGACTCCACTGGCGAGATGGACCGATTGCTCTCCTCTCTCGGTGGCAGTGGCGAAGGGCGCCTCAGGCCAGACAACCGTGGGAAGGGCTGCTGTGATGGAGAACGGTCCCGAGGTGGGTAGTACCCAAACGGAGGCTGGTTCTTGCCACGTCTCATAGTAGCAACGGTGACTCCAATCAACAGCAGGCTGGTCAACAGAGCGGCTCCAGCAAGCCCGTGGTGGAGACATTCCAAGCACTGGGTCCACCGTCATTGGGGGCATAGGGGTTGGTGACCTAGCCCCAGGAGGTGTATCTTCGATCTCCCCATCAGAGATTGATCCTCTCTGGAGTACAGCGGGAGGGTTAGATGGGCGATCGGCCGCTAGACGAGGGGATCCCCGTGGGGTAACCCTCATTGCCTCTTGTATCATCGGTTCCAGTGGTGTCGGAACGGTAGGAGGTGCCAGTACCGACGGGGCCGTCGGATCCAAGTCCCGATGTCGAGGGCGCTCGGTATCCCTAGGTCGTTTGGAGGATTTTTGGCCCTTATCCTTCTTTGGCTTTTTATGTGCTGCTGACTTCCAGGAGTCGGCATGCTTATGCTTCTCCGCCTTTTTCTTCGGAGGAGATGTAGCAGGCTCATTAGAGACGCCCTCAGCCGACGGGCGCTTAGGTGGAGCAGCCGAAGAGGAGCCCAGCTTAGCGGCAGTCACCAGGGGATCGGACTGCATTAATGCACAATCCCAAAGAAGCCTCTTCAACCAATTTTCTCGGTTCTTCCTAGCTTGCTTGGAAAAAGCTAGACAGTGTGAACACTTATCGGTTCTATGCCCCTCTCCAAGGCAGAGGAGGCATAGCGCATGCGGGTTGGTTGGTGACATCTTTGAGCACACTCCGCACATTTGCGGAAGGCCGCCCGCTGCGTCATCGCAGAAAAGAGAAAATAAGAATGATACTGCAGAGGGGAAGTATATATTTTTGGTTTTTTTTATAGAAAGAGAAGAAGAAGAAAGAAACGAAAAATAACCAGAAAAGAGGTTGAAGTATAAGGGAAAAAACAGGGAATATAACTTGGGAGTCTAAGACGAACAGGCCAAGTAGCATCAGAACGAAAGTCGAAAGCGGCACGAGGCACAGTGAACGGCGGTCACAAAGACTGAACAAAATGGCGGACGCTCTGCTCTTTATAGGTCTAGGGGGGAGGGGAGCAGAGCTTTTCCCGCCAAAAACCATTAACTTGCAATCTCCAGCCAAAGGCACTTCGCAGGCACAGCACCCATATGTGTGATACACAGAGGCCAAGACGAAGAAAAATAAAAACCTTATGGCCAAGGTATGGTTCTGCACAGGAAGCTCATTACACACTCCCATCACTTACTAATGCTCTGCTCCCTTATCCACAGGTATTGTTGTTGTTCTTGTTCTGTTGCATTTATATCCCACCTTTTTCCTTCTTGTGAGAAACCCAAGGCTGCTTACCCAGTCCTCCTCCTTTCCATTTTGTCCTCCCAACAACCCTGTGAAACAGGTTAGGCTGAGAGGCTGTGCCTGGCCCAGAGTCACCCAGTGAGCTTCCTGGTCAAATGGGGACTTGAACCTGGATTGTTCAGGTCCTAGTCTGTCACTAACCACACTGCCTATCATCAGGTAAGTCCTGATCTGCTAGTAAGGAAAATGATGAGGTCACAGAGACTTGTTTTTCTTACGTTTCATGTTCTCACAAGTACAATATGTGTACAATTTGGATGCCAGGAAGCACTTCCTGACAGTTAGGACCCCGAGGGCGTGGAATGGGCTTCCACGGGAGGTCGTTGAGGCCCCATCGGTGAGGGTGTTCAAAGATAGGCTGGACATGCACATGGTGGGCATGTCATGAGCGGAGCCGGCTGGTGCCGGAGGTCAGACTAGATGGCCCAGGAGGCCCCTTCTGACTCGCTCTGTTTCTATGTTTCTATGTTTCTATGTGTAAGAGCTACAGAGGAATGAAATATGCAATTACTGATTCTGTCTGAATATTCACACATTGGCCAACTCACTCAAGGAATACTTCACCCTACCCAGTATTGCGGTACGAAATTGGGTGGGAGGAGGTGGTGTGAGGATATCTAGGAGCTCCACAAAATAACGATTTCATGTCTTTTTGGTAGTATCGGGAAGGAAGAAGGTTCACAGCCACCTCACTTCCTAAAAGCCCAAATAAGGAGAAGGGGTTAGTCCAGCTGCAGACCATCTGTGCATCTGGCCACTATGAGAAGGTGGGCAGAGATTCTCCATTCAAGGGGTCCATTGGGATCCCCCATCTAGTGAAAGGGCTTTATGTGCATACATTGGCACATGTGTAGGGCCCTTCTCATGTTTGCCCAAAGTATGGTCATCAGAGGAGCACAGCTGGTGTACAGAGCAGGTGAGCCAGACCGCTGCATGACACCCTGACTTGAAGATGTGAGGGCGTTCATGTGAATCCCCTCAAAGTAACTACAAGTGGGACAGCACAACACCATAAAAAAAGTGAGTGACGAGTGGGATGGGGCTGGAAAAACTATTTCAGGTCCCTAAGAGTTAGCTTTATAGACAGCTAGGGAAAAATCCATTTAAGGCCACAGACATAGACAAACATTTATATAGGTAGGGGACAAAGTGCATATCCAGCTGGAGGCGTTTTCCACATTTTTACTGCAACTGATTATCAGGATGGAAAGACACACCAATTTTAAGTGAAAAAGCCAATTGCCCACTCTCCAAAGTGATCAGTTGCAGGAAAATTTCTGCAACAATTCTAGGGGTAACCATGCTTCTCTCCACATAACTAAGGTTGAAGCCTGGACAGATTAAATCTGCATTATATTGGGTTTGAAGCATCTGACGTTGTTTGACTGAGCTGGTGTGATGTCATGGAACATTCTGGAAAACCACAACTGCTCAGAAAACAAAAGGTTACAGGTCAGTGTCTTTGAGAAGAGGCAGCTGTCAATCCTTCTAGGATGAAATACTTTTCACAGGCCCTGTACAAGGAAGAGATATGTGGGGCTGGCTGAAGAACCAGAAAGCTGGCTGGAAGGAGGTTATCAATAAGGAACTACAGACAAGAGCAGGGGTCAGTGGGATCTACGGTCTCCAGATGTTGTGGGACTCCATCAGCCTCAGCTGGCACGACTAATGATCAGGGATGATGGGACTTGTAGTCCAACACATCTGGAGAAGGGTACAAGGTTGCCTGAAACTAGACCACAGGATCAGGCCATGTTTTGGACCCTAACCACAGAAGAAGCAAGTGTACAAAGGAATATCCCTATTTCAAACTGGCAAGGATGCTCCCACCTACAGTCATACAGACTCTCCATGATCAGTATGGGGCATCAGAACATTCAGTGGATGCCTGGCCCATTCCTCAAAAGACTTAAGTGCACACAGAGGGGTGTAAGGCAAAAGCGAAGAAACCGAGTCATCAGAATGAGGAGGAGGAGGAGGTGGCGGCAAGTCTGCATCTCAGCCAGCAAGCAGCTGTAGGTGATTGGGACTGAGGCACATGGAAACAGAATCCCTTAAAGCCAAGGCTCCTGTCTGAAGGCAGAGGCTGACTTCTGGAAAGCAGGTCTCATCTGTCCTTTTATCCCTAGCAGCAGTGAGATCGATAGCAGCTCATCACTTAGAAATCTCCACGTCGCTCTCTTCTTTGAGCACATGCCTTGGCAGGTTATTAAGACTTATTATCCCATGTAAGAACACAACCAGGCTGTGGCCCCGCTCATCCCTGCTTGACTCTGGAGATGCTAAGGCCGGGGTACTAATCCCCTCTAGACGAGATTCCCCTCTGAGCACTGAGAAGCCTGGATGTTGGCTGATGAACGGGACCCAAAAGTCACGTGCTGGGCTGTGCAACCAACTCTCTCTCGCTCCACAACGGCCCAGCCACATCTTTGGGGGGGGGGTGCCAGTCCCCCACAGGCACAGAGCGAAAGCAGGTGCTGAGACCTGACAGAGCTGCAGTCCCATTCAGTCCTCCCTGGATTGAGTCCCAGTGAGCTCAATGAGGCAGAAATCTGAGGACACAAGTCCTGGATTCTGCTGCAAGGAGCTGTGTTGTAAATACTGTTGCTTTTCCCACTAATGCAGCAGGTTATTTTGAGCAAGTACCATCCTTCAGCCTCAGCATCCACTCTGAATCTGAAACTGGTCCTGCTTTTGGCCTGCCCATGGGGACCTCTGTTTGGCCATTGTGGGAAACCAGATGCTGGACTAGACAGGCCTGTGATTCCCGACACGACACCGGTGGGGTGTTCCAAAGTGGTGCAGCTGAATCCATATGTGATGCTGCACGGCAGCCTTCCTCAGCTTTGGCCCCTGACAGATGTTTTCCACCACTGCTCCCAGCATCCTGAACCATTCCCGTGCTGACTGTGGGCTGAGGGAAGTAGAACTCCCCCAGATCTGCAGGACACCCAGCTGAGAAGGCTGCTGTCCAGCATGGAAAAAAACACTTGAAATGAAGGATGCCTTGGTTTTCTCCTTCTGTGTCACCTTTCTTGCTCGCTTTCGTCAAACTCTTTTGCCAGGTCCCATCAGGCAATACTTGGGGCAAGGAAGAGGAATGGGCTTGAAATATACAAGGCCTCAAACCCAGTTCAAGGCACCAGACAAAAACCTCATGTACATACCCATGATCCACTTAGAAAAGCAAAAGTTTTGTCTGCTGGAAAAGGGAAAATCAAACATCCCAGCGCTTCCGTGTCCCTGCTGCCACCAGCCCCACCATTTCGCTTTATTATTGCAATAAATGTAGCCATAAAAATGGCAAGTATCATATACTCAAGGAGATCAGTGCGAGGGAGCTATGGAAATGTAATTTCGAGTGTGCCCGGGAAATTTTATAAGATCTTATCAGGAAGGATCATAAATTGCATTTCAAAGTTCCCTTTCCCTGCACCCAGCTGCACGCCCCTTGATTTGCACGGAAGCCGAGTGCTGATGGCACATAAGGTCAGGTGCTGGAATGGAAAAGTGGGGCAAAAGGAGGGTGGTAAAGGGAGCAGAGGCTTCCCTGCCCTTTCCTAAATAAATCCAAGGAAGAGGAAGCTTGAAATAACTCACATTGCCCTGACCTCGAACATACACAATGAACAGTCAACTGGCAGAACACATTTCAGGGCTAATCCAGTTCAGTTATTTACCCTCACTGTCCTAACCCTAGTATCACATGGGCAGGAACCTTTTTTGGGCTGTTGGTACATTTGGCAATTTGAAAAAGTGTCATAGAATCATAGAATGGCAGATTTGGAAGGGGCCAAGAAGGCCATCGAGTCCAACCCTCGGCTGTTGCAGGACACCATGTTACACCATCCCACTCAGATCACTTCCCAGTTTCTTTCTGAATGTCTCCAGTGTGGGAGAGCCCACCACCTCTCCAGGCAACTGGTTCCACTGTCGCATTGCTCTGACAGTGAGGAAGCTTTTCCTGATGTCCAGCCTCAATCTGGGTTGTCGCAACTTGAATTGATTATCCCATGTCCTACACTCTGGCATCAGCAAGAAGAGATCTTGACCTTCCTCTTTGCAACAGCCTTTGGGATTCTTGTAGAGGGATATCATGTCCCCCCCAGTCTTCTCTTCTCAAGGCTGAGCATGCCTAGTTCTCTCAGTCTCTCCTCATAGTCCTACATGCTATGACAAAATTGCTGCCACGGAAGGCACTGCAAAGGAAGGTGTCCAGGAGATCAAGAGTACAAGGCAGAGTTTGAGCAAAACTGCAAAAATGTGTTTCGGTTTGCTCAAACTGAACTTGAGCAAACGAAACACATCCTTAGGACAGAATCCAATGGGGGGCGTACAACCCCGCCAATTCCTTTTCACAGCTGGCCGGTCCTGCCAATTCTCCTACACAAAAAGGATCCATTACTTACATGGAGGAGAGGCAATTCCCTAGAGGAAGTTCCAAATTGCGCAGACACTCACCTTCCAGAAAAGTACGCTTCTTCTGCTGGAAGCACTAAATGGCCATTGCATGTGGTGGCTGCACACTAGACTTGGCATGGCCTAAGAGAACTGTTGCAGGTGTAAACACCCCACTGGATCCTGCAATTTGTATCCGCAGTTCTTGGCACCAATGGAAACCAATTTCGCAGCCACACCAGTTGCTGCTAAGGAAATGTGTTGTTTTTCCCTTAAAATTAGCAGTAGACATCTTGGTCAAGAAGATTGCCTGCTGATCTCACATTGCTTTCCCTTGCAGTATTACTCCCCTAAAAGAGAAACCAGTCCTTCATGAGCTCTTGGCCTAACCACATGCCCTAATCCCTACCTCCACCTTGGTGGAGAAAAACAACAGGAGCTGAGCAGAGGTTTTGCATGCTAAAGGTCCTTGGTTCAATCCACAGCATCTCCAGCTCCAACTAACTCTGAGAAAGAAGCCACGGAAAGGAAGCCAAGTAACTCTAAGAAAGAAGCAGTGAGCTGGATGAACCAGTGGTCTAACTTCTTGTAAGGTAGCCTTCTGCACTGATGTCCCACCAACTCCACTTTCAAGGGGTGGCAGGAGAGGTTGTGCATTTAGATTTGCCAGTCTTTTCTTCAATGCATTAAAAAAAATTAAACCACCCAGCCCCATCTCATCCTAAAGGCCCTCTAGGGAAGAGTTGATTTGCTTGGTACAGGTGGAGCGATATATTTGCACACCCTCCATCTGTATCATCCTGCTCTCCCTTGGGGCCAGAGAAGGGAGAACAGGAGCACAGATTAAAATCATCATGTGAGAAATCAGGCTAAAAAAGACAATCAAAGCTGAGGTGCCAGAGGGATCATTTGTTTTGCGGACAAGTACGGTCATACAAGAGTGGCTGAGCTGGAAGAACAGAGAGTGTGAAGTGTCTAGGAAACTGATGCAGCAGACAGGTGAGATGTCCTCTTCTTTTTCTCCCTATCCAGCTATTAATATGAACTGGGAGTATCCAAAGTCCTTACCAGTGGGGCAGGAGTTTGGTGGGATGAAGGTTCTTCAGGGTATGCACTGGGATTTCCCAAATAGGATGGAAGAAATCTGCAGTAATGAGAATCAGAGGAAGAGATGCTCATATTCATTTTTATTTCTGCTTTAGATTCCTATTGGGCCCTTACCTTGGGGACGCAGAACAACTTGGCATAATAATCTACCTTTAAACGACTATTCTACCTTATACATCCTTAAATGACTGAAAACCTACCCCTGCCACGGGGGGGGGGGGGACCTGATACCGTATCTGAAACATATGTGAGTGGTCCAATTCATTTCTTTCCTTCAAACACCAAACAAATGCTCTCCCACCCACCAAACTGAACAAACATATCCTTCCTGCCTTTACCCTGCCTAATGTAAGATCCTTTCTGAGAGCCAGCTAGTACTTCAGTGGATGGCCAGAAACTCTTCTGTGCAGCCATGATTCCAGTGGGTGAAGTCATTCCATCTGGCCCACTGAGGCCTGGCCATGGCCCCACCTGTCCTTTAAGCCCTGCCACGGCAAGGTGAAGGAAACCAGTTCCATTGTGAGTTGCTGCTTTGATGCACTGTCTGATGGATTAGGGCATGGTTGACAGACCACTAGCAGGGGGTAACCATCAGGGGGGAATTATCAGGATGGCAGCCAGTGACAAGCAGAGTTCTCCAGGGCTCAGTTCTGGAACTCATTCTGTTCAACCTTTTTAACAATGACCTGGAGGATGGGACAACCAGTCTTCTGACTAAATTTGCGGATGATACCAAAGTGGGGGCAGTGGCCACAACTGAGGAGCAGGTGATCTAGATCCAGAAAGATTTGGACAGGCTGTGGAAGTGTGTAGAGAACAACAGGATGGCATTCAACAGTGCAAGGTCTTGCACTTGGGACACAGGAATAGGTGTCACAGGTACAGGATGGGGAACAAGTGGCTGGAGAGCAGCACTTGTGAAAGGGATCTCAGGGTACTTGTCAACAACAGGTGGTGCAATGTGGTGGTTAAGAAGGCAAATGTCACCCTTGGATGTATAGTCAGAAGCGTGACTTCCAGAGATAGGGATGTGCTGATACCACCAGACAAGACTCTGGTGTGCCCACAACTAGAGCACTGTGTCTAGTTCCGGACTTCAGAGACATTGGAGTTACAATCGGTTCAGCACAGGATCACAAGAATGGTAGTCTGGTTGGGAGGGATGACATATGAGGAGAGATTGGGGGAACTGGAAAGAGGAGACTCTGAAAATTGGGAAACTTTTCACACTGGAGAGAGGAGACTCTCAGAGGATCTTTTAGTGACTTAAAGGTACGTGAGGGGATGTCATGTGGAGGAGGACTGTTCTTCCCTGCAGTGGAGGGCAAGATGCATTCCAATGGGGCAAAGTTCAAGGGACTGGGCTCCAGGTTGAATGTCAGGAAGTACTTCCTGATGGTTAGGACCCTTGGGATAAGGAATGGGCTTCCAAGGGAGGTGGCTGAGGCCCCATCAGTGAGGGTGTGCAAGGAAAGATTGACAGCCACATGTTGGGGATTACATGAGCAGAGCTGGGGGTCAGACTCTCCCTTTTTTTCTCTGTTTCTAGGGACTTGGAGAAGGGGATTCCAAGGAAGCTGCCTTCTCATCACTGCAGCCCAGCTATTTCCTGATCAGCTAAGCTTTGGGGAAGGGATGGCGTGAGGACACAGGGAGATTGCTGGGAGAGGGGAATTTTAAACATCTTCCCACCCACTCCACTGCTTGGGAAGCAGCTGCACGGTGATAAAGTAGGTGATGGGGCATGTCAGCTGGCCTGGCAAAACAGGTCACACAGTCCCTCCTTCTCCAGTCCATTCAGCTTTAGTACTGTCCATGGGGAAAGCAAAGCAACTTTCTGCACAGCCAGCTGATTGGGCTGGCAAAGGAAGGGCAGAAACTTCACCAGTGTGATCCTTAACGTTTATGTGTCTTCCTTCTCATTTCATTTTCCTTTCTTCTCCCTAAACTTCATATAGGAGACAGGGATTATAGGGCTTTTTTGCATGAGGCATTTACTGTGAGATCATCATTCCCTACTCACAGTTGCACATGGATTCTTTAAATGACAAAATGACCCTCTAGTTTCATTTCTATGTTTAAAGCGCACTTTCAGCATGTCTTTTAGAGCAAGGGAAATGTAGCATTTATTTGTAAAAACAAAAGAAACCATTTTGTCATTTGTTCTACACTGCTATACCACAGTGCCATCTAGAGGTTCTGCCATGGATCAGCAACTTCATATAGAAAAATTCATAGGAAAAGCAGACAAACAATTACCAGGAGTGAGATGCAAAGGAAATGCTATTTTTGATTGCCAGTTCCCCTATACAGAGAATGAGAATACATGAAACATTTTGATGATTGCACAACAGAAAGATACTAAATGTATAACACAAAAGCAAGTGCCTCGCATGAAGGCAACAGAGAGTGAGAAATATCTATATCTCAGCCTCCAGTTGTATGACGTTTGCCCCCATAACAAGCAGCATAATTTGGGGTTGCCAGGCAGTCCCCAGCTTGGTTCAGAGATGGCAGCCTCTTCATCCAGCAACATCAGACAATTAGCTGGGCCACTAACACTGCCATGAAAACTGTTTCATGTGTTTCAGCACAACATTAATGGAGGACACAGAGTTACCTTTAACCAGTCGGTTCTTCAATTTATTACCTATTAAAAAGCACACAGTGCTCCCAGTATTAAATGTTTTTATTTTTTAAAAGCAACATTTGCAGTAGACAGACGCTTGTGGACGTGCAGGGCCAGTATTCACATTAAATACTGTGTGATGCTGATGTCATTTGCCCTATCCAGGCGTGTGGATGGAAATATCTGCATTAGATACACAAAGCTCGATTCAGACCCCCACCAAAATCAATGGAAGCTGTTTGTTGCGAAGCACCACTGGCCCCCATGAAATTCCTCATGTCACCAGGGCTTGGAGGTGAGATTTATGAATTGCGGGGCGTGAGAAAAGGGAGCGTATTCCCCTGCATACACTTTGCATGAAACATCACAGGAGAGGCAGCCTTGCATGGCTGCATCCCAAGCCACCCAAATAACATGCCAGGGAACGGAGACAGTCAACTGGGAGGGGCTGACATAATTAGTTCCTACAATAGCCATAAGCATGCCCCAGGAAAGCACACCAATCCAGGGAGTGAGAAACTCTTTGGATTTGCAAGGGATGGAGGAAATTAGGCCCACTGGGCCTGGATGTGACTGGAATCTGTCTGCTCAGTTTCTGTCAAAGGGATGGGATCTTTCTTTGGTCAGCAGCAAGCCCTTTGTGTCATGGCTGCCTGACAACAGGTGAGTGCTTGCGTGGCATGAATGAGGGAATCATACTCTCTTGATCTCCCTTTTTGGTACTGAAAATGCATGGACCAGAAGTATCCAAAGCAACTGGCATTCCTACAGGTTCTCTCTTTGTGGCACTCTGCAGTTCCTAAGCACTCCCTTGTAGTGGGGTCTACAGTGCCAGATCTACAGGGACACTGTGCATTGTAAGATTATTTTCTATGCCACTGGAAAAATCTCAGCAACACATCACCTGAGAGACCAACCCTAAATTGGAGTGCCCTCCACTTCCAACATATCAATAGAGATGGGTGCTGGGGAAGGCCCAAAACCTTCCCTGACTAGCTCCAGGAAGCTGCATTTAACTTTGATTCCTCAGCTGTATGTTGCAAATAAGATACACCACATACAAAGTACATGAGGTGCTGGAGCCACTGGGCTGCTCTGACAGATGGCACATTGCCTCCTTTCCTGATCTGGAGAGGGAAACCAGCCACAGGTAATTGTAATCTTGGGCAAGTTATCAAAGAAAGCAGATCTCCCATAAGCAGTGTGTAGTGAAATATTGTGGAGGTGACAGGTGGAGGCAAGAAGGTGACCCATGCCTGTTCTTGTTCTCCAAGTTTTTTGGAACACCAGAAACTCTACCTCTATATTACATTTCTATCCCCCTGTAGCTGAAGCTCTCTGAGAGATTCACAAATTTCAAGTCACCCATCCAAACTTCAGCCCAGCCCAACCCTGCTTAGCTTCCAAGATCAGGTCACTTCAGGCTATATGGAAGCTTGCTGTGCCAAATTGGACAATATGTCCTTCCAGCCCTGCTCTAGCCATTCTGATTAGCAGAGAGTGGTCCTTTTCATCAGCTATTATCTAATTTTGAACCCAGGCCCTACGGCATGTAAAGCATGGGCATCTCTCTCCCATGTGTCTCTATATCTTCTCATGTATTTGCATACCTTGTCCATACCAGCTTGAACTCACATTTTGGGGATATACACTTAAGTCCCCATATTCATGAATGTCATGTGTCTTTGGTCACAGGTCAGGGCTCAAGCCTCAGTTGCCCCCCATGCCATAAAACATGCCCACTTGCCACTTCCCTTAGCCTCCATCCCATGGGGAAACTAGAATTCCATGGGGAAACTAAAGATTGCTAAATGCACGATGCCTAGATGCCTTGGTGGTCAGACCTGAATTTAGCAGAATACTAGAGACAGGACAGGCAGAAACCACTCTGCGATCTTTTTCCCATCGGCCACTTATTCTGGACAAGTGCCCTCAAGCAAACCATGCTACCCATGAATGTGTAAGAATACAAAATCCAGGTATATCACTCGCACACTTTCACAACATCCATTAGCAACGAGCTACAAATATATATTACATGAACACGAATGCTGTCTTGGAATCTCTACAGACTGCGCTACTCCATACAGCCACCAAACACATGCCAGGACTGCAAGCAGAGGAAGAACAAAGGGTTGGCTGGCTTGACACAGCCCTCATTTTCAACCATGGCCAACATCAGACTCTACTTTGCAGTAATAAAAGAAAGAAGTGAGGGCTAGATTTTAATACTGTCCTATCATCCTGAGCTTGACAAAAAGCCTACAGGATACCATGCAGTACTACTGTGCAATGTTCTAAGTTAGCAACTTCCTCCAACAAAACCTAGGGCTGGACTGAAACCTTTTATGCCCTGTTGAGTTCTAAGCCCAGACTAAGTCAAATTGCTGAAGCCTGGGTCATTTTCTAGCATCTCTACCTCTGGGGCTGAGGTCCAATGGAGTTGGCTGGTCTTTCCTCAACTGAGCCAGAGCCAGAGCCCAGGATGCTGCTCAAAGTGGGACCTTGGAAAACAAATACCTCCCTACAGAGATTTTCCTTGGAACACATCAGTTATGGCAGGAATGGGAAACATGTGCTCTAAATATCTTTGGACCGCAACTCCCATTATCCCTTGTCCACTGACTATTTTGACTAAGGTAATGGGCACTGCAGTCTAAAATATCTAGAGACCCACATGTTCCCTACCCCAATCTTTGGCTAATGGGATTTGACTTTTCTCCAAGTGCTTCTGAACTCATAACTCTACCAACCAGAAGACACTGTTGCAACAATTCTGCCTTCTTAACTGGTTTTTTCCTTGCTTTCTATGTTAAGAAAAAAAGCAGTGAGAAAACACAGGAGGTTTACAAGTCCAAGACAACACCTGGAACACGCGGTAAGATTATGTGACTGAAGTAGGGCGGTGCCACCATAAAAACCTTCATCTGGAAGTGCACTGAACCATTCCTGATCTGGAGGAAGCAAATCATCTGCCTTTTAAAGATGCCAATAATTGAAGGAGATGCCTTCCCTGTGTGATCTTGTTATGCCTCTGAAATGCTCCACTTGTAACCCTTTTAGCATTCCAAATCCTGACCCAGCTCTAAAGAGCTTTAATAGAGGAATGGCTTGCACAATGTCCTGGCAAAGCAGATGCTGTCAAACCTGCCCTCTCCCACACATCTATCCCTCTCTCTCCCCCACTCCCTGGACATTCAGCACGCAGGTTTTTAAACATCCAGTCTGTTCAGCATATATGTATATGTACACACACATGGCAGATGTTCTTCTCTCCTTCAGGGGAGCAAAAAAAAATTAAAAAGTATTTGTCCGCTGTGAGTGCTAACCGTGTGAGCTCAGCTGCCTGCAACTGGCTTTCAAGAGGGGACTGGAGAGAAGTGACAGCAGGCCGGCAATGGGACAGTCCCCTCACCACGATCCCCCAAACCCCTCAAGAGCTGAAGCAGCAGCTCTCTTATAGCCTCCCTGCAACAGGCCCTGGGAGGTGAAGGGGGAAATTAATTCCAATCTGAGCGCAGGCCTTGGCGGCTCTTAATAGCCGAGATTGCAGTCCCGGCGCTCATTTGCCGAATGGCTTTTCGCCCAGCGATCTGGGGGTTGATTATTTCTTTAGCATCAATCCAGCCGGGCGCGGAGAAAAAGTTTTCATCTTCTCGGGGCCATTTAGCCTTGGTAGCAGAGGAGGAATGCTGAGCAGGGGGAAGCAATTTGGGAAGGGAAGGGGTTGGGGGAAGAAAGGTCTTTTTGATCACCTACAATAGAAAGAGAGACACGAATCATTTGTTTCCAGGGTCTCCCGACAATTCTGGCGACCTTTAAAAACTGGTGTCACCAGCACAAGAGGGCTCGGCTGAGAAGGGATGATCATTTTACCCTAAACATCCATTTGTAGAAGGTTACTGTAATAAGGAGCAAATCTGCGTACAGTTGGAAGGATCCCAGAGGTGATCCAGCTCACCTTCTGCCCCCACAGACATCACCCAGTGCCTGCCTTTCCCACCCTGGTGCCACCCAGATGTGCTGGACTATAGTTCCCATCAGCTCCAACTTGCATGGCCAATGACCAGGAATGCTAGGAGTTGTAGACCAACACATCTGGACAACACCAGGTTGGGGAAGGTTGCATTATGTAATCCTGACCAAACACATGTACAAGAGGAATCCATATACATACTGACAGAGGAAATGTCTCAGAGTGGTTCATGGGAATGAGTCGAGCCACATACACTAGGGAAAGCTGCATCATGCCTCTCCACAGAGCAGCCTCTGTGCCTCCACTCCTCACTGGCCCTAGCTGAGGGCCTTCTACTATCTCTGATGATGATCCTGCTGCTCATCCATGCCCAGTTTTGGCCCAGCTAAACAAAAATCTGTCAGCTCCAAACACTGCCCTCCATCTCTACTGTGCACACACCTGTCATTCTAAACAATGGACACTCGACCCTGCTGGACCACACTCAGTCTTCTGTACCTGGGAACCTGTAGAAAAGGTTTCAGACTTTCAGCCGAACAGCTGGGTGATGCCCTAGCCAGCATGCTGGGCTTAAACCGAGGCGATCTGGTTCAAATCCTTGCTCAGCCCCGAAGTTTACTGCATCATCAAAGGACATTACATCCTCAGCTACCTGACAAGACTGCTTTGACAAAAAGTAGAAGGGAGGGATCACAAACTATTTCCCATGCTGCTAGGACTCCTATTTCTGGGTTCAAAATGGGATAAATGGACTTCCCAAGGGGAAATTGGGGGAACTTAGGAGGAAAGGAAAATCCTGTGTCGTATCACTGGCTCTGATTTAAAAGAAGGCATGTTTATTGTGTTATCGCAGCCTTCCCCAGCCTCGTGTTCTTCAGATGTGATGGCCTACAACTCCCACAATCCCCCTGGCTGAAGGGGAACCAAGCTGAAACATAGAAACAGAGCAAGTCAGAAGGGGTCTCCTAGGCCATCTAGTCTGACCCCTGGCTCCAGCCAGCTCCACTCATGACATGCCTACCATGTGCAGGCTGTGCTGTTATTTCTCCAACTAAATGCAGATCTTTCTTATAACTGGGGCCTGAATGGAATAGCCAAACTACAGCATGAGTGTCACAAGGAGCCTTAAGGAAAGCAGGCCGGGCAACTAGAGGACCCAATATTACACCCCCACTTGCCTCTCTGTTCTGTGTGGCAGCTGGCATTACAGCACATATGTGCACCCATACATATTTGCATGCACACGTGTGCATTTCTGTGGTATGGATGCAAAAACCAGGAACACTCAAGTTCACTGAAATTCTCTGCATTTCAAAGCCCAGTTCAGCTTGCACCCTTCCTTATCTGAAACTTGCTGTAGGTTCATCTGAACAGGAAAAGCATCCATTTTTCAAAAGTGTCCACTTCCCCCTATGGATTAGTGCGTGGAAAATACAATTCTTTAAAATTGTGCATTCTTAAATATACTTGTTGAAAGTGCAAACTTTAAAGGGTGTGGGGGGGTGGAACTGTGCATTTTGTAAATGCAAATGCAAGCGTTTAGAAATTTGCAAACACCTGAACAGGGCATTTTCAAGTACATTCCTTATCTTGATGTGGGTTTGCCAACCCCACAACCACTTTCTCATTACTGGCCACCCTGAGACTGCCACAAGACTCCCCTCTGCCTCCTTCAGCACTCATCCCTTAAGCTAACCTCAGTATGTTTTTAGCACGATTATGCACACGTGTTCAGTAGACTAGTGGCCATCCTTGACTCATCCTATTGAGCACAAGGCGTCAAGGGACTGACACATGCCAATGGGCCAATATAGGGAGGCTGTTAAATCAATCTTCCCCAACCTGTTATCTGTCAGATACTTTGGACTGCTACACCCAGCATTCCTTACTACTGGCCATGCTGGCTGGGGCTGATGGGAATTGAAGTTCAAAATATCTGGAGGTTACTGGACTGGGGGAAGGCTGGGTTAGCATGCAGAAGGATGACTGGCTATGAAACTACATGGGTGATCTTTGGCCAGCCTCTCTCAGCCTAACCAACCTTGCAGAGTTGTTTTGCAGATCATCCATATCCATTTATGCCACCCTGAGATCAATGGAGAAAGGATGGCTTGCGTATGTGAATTTGATTTCTTTTCCTCTATGGATGGTTCACATTAGACTGAAAAGGGCCAGTACAATCATGTAACTGCAAGAAATTGGGTGGGTTGATCAGAGCTTTCTCCAAACCTTTATTTATGCGTGCAGGATTAGACAATTTATTTTATTAATTTATTTCTACACAGAACATTGATCTAAGTAATACTGTGTTTTTTAAGTTAAGAAGGGGAAGGTTACTGACATTCCCTACTTGCTTCTCTCCATAGACCCCTTCCAAGCTAGGTCACAGTTATCCCCATTCTGCAGCTAACCAAATGAGCCCCTTGGTTGCTTTTACATATTATACATTAAATTTGTTTCAAAAATATACAGAGGTTAAATCTGCATTGGCTTGGATTCCACTTTCCTCCAAATTCCCTCCTTTATAAAGAGCATTCATATGTCATCCCAAAAGCAGAGAGGCTCAGATGTGTTTCTCAGCATTAATTTTGGGAATAAATTTAGTGATGGCGACCTAGCCAATGACCTCAATTGATAGCAAAGGTTGGATTTACCTTCTGGTTTCCTGGAACTAAATCTAAGACACTTTTTTCAGGAACACTGAAAGACACATGCTTGCTCTAGCCCATACCATTCCCATTTCCAGGAAATTTCAACATCTCTGCCCCTTTGATTTCACTTTACTGTTTGCATAACAAGCCCCTCCAACTTGGGCAGGGCTTCTCCGATGCAAAGTACAGGACAGAACCGAGATTCCGTCATGGAAATCCTTCTGCAGGAGAACACAGAGGCACCAGGGACCAGGTCACCCATGGTATGACCAAAGGAGCTCTCGATCTTCCTTTGCGTGGCCACCATTCCAAGCAAAATTCAAAGCACCATCCTGTGCAAGCTGAGACAGAAAAAAGGCATAGCTGGCTGAGGCAGGCTGTGCGCTGTAGGCCTTTTTCCTGTATAAACTTGTCCAGGATTGCACCCTAAGAGCATTTATGAACTTCTCAAGGAGGCAAACATAATGAGTCCCCCTCCTGCTCCAACCCTGGGTGGGCACTCTGCTTCATGTCATAACATTCCCTGCGCCTGTCAATCTTCGCCCACACCTCCTGATAACCTCGTTCCAACAGTGCCCTCCGTGCTGACCTCCAGCCTCTCTGTTTATTCTGAGTCTCATATTGTTCTCAAATATAATCAACTGCAAAGGTGGGTGGGTGGCAATGGCAAAGGGAGAATATTTCATTCTTATTAAAAAGCAAGCAGCATTTGTCAAAAGAGGGCAATTTTGCTCCAGCCTAGCCCCAGTTTTCAAGCTGCTCGTTTGTTTCTGTTCTAGACAGAGGTGTGTGTCCTGTGATATGCACAGCGCCCATCTCTAAGTGGCAGGCGGGGTCCTGTGCCTCCTTATTGAATCGCTCGCAGCCCAGGGCTTAAAGGCCGCAGCAGGGGGAACGTTATTAAAAGAGAGGGAAATGAGTCATATTGGAAAGCTTCAATCTGAATTACAGTGTGTTTGTTCGGCAATATATTCGCTCTGGAGATGGCTTGGAAAGAGACCTGGCGCTCGGGTCTCTTGGAGACAGCTTTTCAATCATGCATAGAGCCACACATCAGCACGTCAGTTAGCACCAAAAGAAGCAGGAATCCAAGCAGGCAGTATGCAATGCTCAGAAAATAAACTTAGCACAGGTTAAAAGCATTTCAGGAATGATTATTTTTCTTCGATTTATTATTGACACTGTATCCAGGACTGCTATGCACTTTGCCCACAAACACGTGCTCCAAATTTAGCAGCAAGAACACAGATTCTGAAACCTGAATAAATTATGCAGATAAGGGCAACTTTGTCTCCCTGCTCTTGTATGCATAATGCTCTTCATTTCTGTTTCCCATGACAGAGTGGGCAATGAGCTATGCGGACCTCCAAAGGCTCTGTGGAAAGTCTATCCCAGCTTCTAAAATTGTTCCTGAGACAAATTTTCCACCATCATGGCTAGGACAAGGGTGCAGAACCTTACGCATGGCAGCAAAATCTGGTCCTCTTACAAACCCAGTGAAATTCTCCCCGTTCCTCAGAAAGCCATTCCCCCTTTCCAGGGCTCTATCCATTGTCCTTCAATCTCCAACTGAATGGCACATTCCCAGCTGTTGCACAGTTTCTTCCCCATTCTGTAATACAGCCAGTTGCATTAGGATAGAGTGTGCTATTTTGGTTCCACCCCTTTTGCCTTTGTCCACACCCACTTGGGGGGTGAAAAAAGTTCTCCATCTCAGGCTGGAAACTGGCTGAACACAATATTTCTCACAATGCTGAATTCTGCTTTTGTGGGGTACAACCAAGTGTCTTGAACTGGCCCTTGTCTTCCTAGACCTCTGGTTCAAGGTATTGTGCTGTGAGCCGTCCTGAGATGCCAAGGCATGTGGTGACGACATATAAAAGTTTTAAATCAATATTCTTCTTCTCTCATTCAGGCTCACAACAGATCTGCACGTTTGGCCAAAATAATTCTAGTTTTCACAACAACAAGAAAGCAAGTCAGGCATTTTCACATGACACTAAGTGCACCTTGTCCTTGTCCTGAGTCTATACTGCCCATGTACAACTTACATACTTTAGACTTCTCAAAAATTGCTGTTTGGAACTTCTTGATCCGGCACTCACAGAATTCAAACATACTGAACATGGAATAGAGGCTCAAATGAGTTAAGTGTCACAAAGAAAAATGTTCTTGCCTTTGACCACCAGAGACTCCCCTACGGCCACTGGAAGGGCTAATGGTATGGATGAACAATTGATACTTTGTTTTTGAAGGAGAAGGAAGATACATATTTCTATCAAACTTGGAACTCTTTTTACTATTGGTTGGAGAAACGGAACTATGTGTAGAATTGAATATGGTTATTGACTGTAAAAAAGAATAAAATGTCAGCCCAGTATGTCCGATGTCTTGAATAACTGTTGTTTTAGTGTTCGATTGGTAGAGAAAAATAATAAAAAATTGATATAAAAAACAATTGATACTTCCTAAGCCAGACCTAGTCCAGTCCAGCCCAACCTAGCCAAGTCCGGCCCAGGGTTTTAACCTGGCCCCTCATTTACCAACATGCCGCTGGCAACAGGACATTCTGAAAGGTAGAATTAGAATCTTAGACATCTACCAAATAACTCTGCAATCAAACCAGCTTCCCATGAAAACAATGCACTAAGAGACACTGCAAGGTAGCAAGACCAAACTGGAGAGCCGAACTGCATGTCAAGGTGAGTCTGCAGCATCCAGTGGAGATCACTTGATGTTGATAATAAGGCCTTATGCATCATTGCCAAGCTCAGAGACAGTGAAGAACAAATGGGGGAAAGGCTCTGCCTTCTTTCTCCATCTTCTGTCTCTTGAGCTTTTCTTCGAAGACCCAACTTACTGGCCCAATCACAGCAACCCAGCATGGCTTATATACGAGCCTCATGGCAACTCTGAATATTTAGCCATCAGTGGGTTGCTGCCATGTCATTCAAACTCAGGCAGCTGCCTATTGGAGGAGGAAACAATCATCCAAGGTCCAGGACTGTACCTGCTGCTCTTTTCTCAATTTCTGCACTTGCAGAATGGCATCCCTGTACAAGTGCAGTTAAAAAGACCCACCAAAAGTATTTGCACACCTTGGCAAATATTTTACCAATGACTGGGAGCCCCTCCAATGGGCCACTTGGGCACTTTGAAGGGGCTGTCGGTGGCTGTCAGCACAGAAATCACAAAACTCTGTCAAACCAGAGTTCAAGTTAAAAAGTCTGCAGCAACCCTAAAAGTGCCATGATCACCAAGTGCAGGGGGCGAGAAGCACCAAGTGCCTGTGATACCCATGGAAGGGTAAAGAGGGAAGGAGCGGGTCAGACCACAGGTATCATAGGTTGTTTGTGCAACCAACAATCCAATGGGGTTCTTTGTCAGTGTGGATTGTTGAGACATGCTTTCATTGAGCCCCATGTTTGATGCACCCTCCCCTTGGAAGTGTTGACCTTAAAATTATTTTGCTTGTTTGTTTACTACTGTATGTTTAGCTTTGGCTTTATTTTTTATCATTTTAATGTATGAGATCTTCAATTCATATTTTAACTTCTAATCCTGTAAACTTCTTAAAAACAGATTTCTAGTTTTGGTAAGTAGTATATAAATGGTTAATTTTAAAAAATGTCAACAAAAGTTACACCTTTTCTGTTTCCTTGCCATTTTCATTTGGTCACTTTCCTATTATTTTTCCTGCATTTACAGGCTGTCTTATTGTTGAATTTTATGGTTTTTATTGCAATTTGTGGTTGTAGGACCACTGATGTGTTATATTTAGTGTTCGTAAGAATGTAAGAAAAGCCAATCTGTTCACATGGTGGCAAATGAGGTGCCTAACAGCCTGGTATCTTTTGTTGAAGGGTGATTTATAAATATCCAAATGAAAAATAAAATAATGTGTTTTACGATGGCAGTTGAATACAGACACCCCCACATGCTTATAAACTAGTCCCAAATTCCTCCCAATTAAGGAGATGATGCTGAGACAGTGAGCAACTGACTTGAATGGGAAAACCAGCAACAACAGTCAGAATCCAAACAAGAGTGCGAATTCAAGCAGGAATGATGCTTACAGATACAGATGTAGTTCTAAGCTGGAAGAGTTCAATGCATGCACCTTAGTCTTCCGGCTTCTTGGCAAATGAAGAAATTCACAACACAAAGTATTCTGAAAGACCCTTTCTCTGCTACTGCCCAGTTCAGCTAACAAACTCCCTTCTTCAGCAGGGAGAAGGCCTATTCATGTCCCACTGGTGGCCTGCTGGCCAATTTCTGGTGGATCACCAAGTGCCTGCTGTTTGCTCAGATTCTTGCAGAGAATTCTGGTCTAGGTGGACCTTGATCCAGTCCATCTAGCAAGGGAGTTATCTTCAAAAGGTTCACAACAAATTTATTCAGCCTTAGCTATTTAGAGATCAGGAGTATGTAGTCTTATTCTGTAAATGTAGAATGCTTTTGAGTTAAATAATAATAATCTCACTAGGCTATTCTTGGCTTATATGCCAGAATTCCAGGGGTCTCCAAGTCATCAGAACAATGGGAGAGCCATTTTTTAAAAGAGGAACCATTTTAAAAAGGACAGACAACATACTTTGTCTGCACCATGGGCCCCTTTTAGAAAAGACAGGGGTACAGGAAAGCAGTGACTATTGTTTAAGTAATTAAACTAGGTTATGAACTAGGCATGTAAGCCCAAGGCACCAGTTCTTTTGCTTACAGGGGGAAAAACAGCTATCCTGTTTTCTCTGAAGCAGTATTTCTCAACCTGATGCCCCTCCCAGGTATTTTGGACTAAAATTACCAGAATCCCTGTCCAATGGTCATGCTGGCTGGGGCTGATGGGAGCTGAAGTTCAAAAGATCTGGAGGGAAGGCTGCTCCAACCAGCAGATTGGGGAAGGCTGTTCTGAAGAGGCAGCAATCCAGCTGAGGGAACATACAGACTAGTCACGGCTGTGCCAGGATCTGGGAATGAACAGAATACATCAGATGGATGGAACTGACCAATTTGCAGGCATGCAAAATACTGGAGTGCCTTCTCTCTAAAGTTCTAAGGGAACTTATGGAGTATGTCTTAAATAAAGTGGCATTTGGCAATCTTAGCCAACCACCTAAGTAAAGTGGGGCAGGTTCCCTCAATCTCCAAACTGTTCATTGGACGTTTTTCTTCCTGGTATTATGGTGGCCCAGTGGCCCAGCCTATTTATCCAAACATTACACAATGGAAATTCAAGACCCTGCACACAGATTCAGTTATAGAATAGATGTTATTTGAACTTGCTTATTTTGTACAGATGTCTCACTCATGTGCCTCACTCTAAACTGCAGAGGAAGGGCAAGACAACAGATAGATAAAGTAGTTCTTAAATAATTATAGATTCTTTGTATACACACAGAGGTACCTGTAAATGATAGGCAGTGGTGCATGGGGAGATAATTCTCACAGAAGGCCTTAAAAGAAAGGGACAAGAAACCAAAGATGGAGAGGAAGGAAAACAAAGAGGGGAAACCAAACAAATGTTGAAAAGATGGAAGAATGTGTGTGTGTGCTTTAAGACACTGTTAACTATCATAAGGGCTAGAATCCTACATTTTAAAATAATTTTAAATTAACTGCTAGTAATACTATTGTAAAACATAATAAAAACTGAGATTTCAGGACTCCATATTATGCCCAAAACTGGACTCTCCAATTAAAGCCTAACCCTCTCCTCCAGAGAGGAATTTCTGGAGTAAAGCGGGGCTAGAAAATGGACATTGAGAGGAATGGAAATCAAGGGCTCCCCCTACTGGTTGGACACTGAACATGCAGGAACAAAGCAGACAAAACAAGAAATCTGCAGCAATGCTTTTCAATTACAAATAGTGCAGCAGCTTGCCAATCAAATGAATGGGTGAGGGAGGCTTGCTTGGGTCAGTGCATTTGAAACATGAGCTTCAAGCCTTTCACAATGATGTCTCCCCATACCCCATTCCTGGACACACAGACTTTAATCTCTCAAGGTGTGCATGTTTGTAATGTATGGAGGTTCTAATAGAATAGCTGAGATGGGAAACAAAAGAGACTATGGGAAAGGACAGGATTCAGTAAATAGGACTGAAATGCACATGCATTAGAAGGATATATGCTGCTTATTTATAACACTGTTTTCCAGCTTTATCTTGGCCCTCCCAACCACCTTCTAGGGAATGGCATCACTATTTCCATTTTATATCTACAGAGGTCCACAACCAGACTGCAGGTTTTAATCTAGCCTCCAAGTTCCAGGCTCACTTCTGCCTTTACTGCATGGGTGGCCTTTGCTCCAGAGGAGCCTGTGACTTCCAAGAAGGCGGCAAACACCTTTTTATCAGAGCAAGATTCCCTTCGCAGAAAAAGGGATCCGGACATGAAGGCTGGCTACGTCACCATCTGCATGGAAATGAATCCGACACACTTTGTGGCCTTGTGCACCTTGGCCGTAATGGGACACTCATCACCAGCCTGCGGTGTTAGTCAAGTGGTGGCCATTTTGTCTGCAGCAGTTCTCCATTAGCCACAGAAAGCAGGTTCTCACAGTGGCCATTTTGTTTGATGGAGGCCTAAGTTAGCCACAGCAAACAGGCAATGCAGCCGTCTATCCTCTTCCAGCCCCATCCCTGGATTCCACTACTTCCACATGTGTGTACTTATACACACACACACCTTATTTAGTTCCTAGTCCTCATCGCCTTCTCCTTTTTCCTGGCATTCAAGCATTCTTTTGAATCTCAATGCTGCACTGCATAATTACTTTCTTCCCCAAATAGGTGCTGCATTTTGTAGTTTTCCTGTCAGTCACAATTAGAATATGAGTAAGCCAAACAACAGAGTTTTAACAAAGGTGTGTGTGTGTGGGTGTGCAAAAGAGAGAAAAGGGAAGAGAAAGGGGCATTGGCTAAAGAGAGCACGTAACCTTGCATATTAAAACTGCTGTGGTACATTTTCCCTTCAGATTTTGGTGGTGTAACCATTTCAGTGCTGCCACCCCACCCCACCTCAGCATCTCAGCTAGGATTATCAGATTAAAAAATGTGCAGGGCTTCTTTGCCTTGAAACAATTTTACTGCAACATAAGAATTTCATTGTCTACGTTTTCCTATAATATTGTTGCAATGCCAGGAGAAGCAGTCCTTTTCAAAATTCTCCCTTTTACACACCTATGAAGGTTTAGATGCCTGGCCATTCTGTGCCCTTGGCAACTCATTGCCTCTCCAGTTACAGTCCAGGCCCATTTCTCTAGTGGGTAAATAAATTGCTGCCCCATATGAACAATTCAACCGAGTATGCATGTAGAAAGGATCAGGCTATTCTGTAGTGAGTGGTAGAAACTGGGAAGGGGTTAAAGGCAAGGAGGGGGGATTTATTATTTTATCAAAATGAGGCTACAACAGCTGTTTAAATGAAGGAACATCTGGCAGCCGCATGACCCTGTGAAGCAGCAGGGCCAGACGGGGCTCCAGGCACCCATCAGCTACTTTAAGTGGCTATTGAGCGTAATAAATGGAAAAGGAAAACGAAGCCAGTCCTTTCCCCAGCACAGGGCAATACCAAACGCAGCAAAATAAGAGGCCTAGCAAAAGGACGAGTAGTATTATAGAAGGATGAGGACACATGCCTATGTCCTTGGGTCAAAAAAAATAATAGATTGCTCATTCTTTGAAGCAGCCTTCAGACCGATACGTGTTAAATGCCACAGGAAGTCTTTTCTAGGATAGAAAGAGTTTTTGTGTGAGGAAAAGTGATGCAGAGGAGATGCCATGGTGAAGCAAGTTGAACACGCAGGGCATGGCAGGTGTTTCCCCCTCCCACTCTGAACTGCTAGATCCTGAAGTACCCAGGCTCCTATCATAACCGTTAGTCCCCACTCCCTCTCAGAAACAGAATGTAAGTTTCACCCCTCTTCATCAGCCTTTTGAACCATCTTTCCTCCGGTTATGTTCTGCCAAATGAATGCACAAACTGTACAATGCACGTCCCTGACCCAAACACAGACCAAATCCATGTGTCAAAAGTCAAGGAATGCCACTGCAGCCAGCTCTCAGCAAGCTGAAAAACATTTAGCTCTTGAAGAACTAAAATGGAAATCATGCCAGTTTGGTTTCATGCAAGTTCAGAGCCTAAAATTCTAACTCAGCAGCATTGGGCTGATAGTTGAGGACAGATTCCAGAAAGTTGCTTAGCTATAATCTGGCTTTCTAGGAGCCAGAGACTTGCCTTTGGTTCATCCTAGCCTGTTTTTCAAAAGGAACAAAATTCTAGTCCTTAAGATAAAGACAACACCTCCTCATAACACAGAGAAGCAAAAAAGTTTGTAGGTCAGTTGGATGGGCAAGGCTCCCAAAGGCCTACATCTCTTTTCCTTCTCCACACCTAGTTCAATTTTGTGGCTTTATTCACATACCTCCCATTGTGTCCTTTCCTACCAATTCAAGGTGCTCTTCTTAATGTACCAAGCCTTACCCAGCATGGGACTGCAGCACCTGATGGACTACCACTCCCAACATGCATCTGATCTGCCCAGACACTCTTATCAACACCTGGAGTCTTTATCTGAGCATCACCTGAAGAAGCTGTCAAGTAGGGCAACAATAGAGAGGGCTTTCTCAGTGGTAGCCCCTAACTATGGAATGATCTCCCCACTGAGGCCTGTCTGGCATCAATGCTATTCTCTTCTTGGCCCTGGGATAAGAGCATCCTCGATGCCCAGGATTTTAATGGTAATTATGTCTTTTTAACATGTCTGGTGTATTTATTAACATTGTTTTAGCTGTGGTTATAATTAAGTTTTGTGTGTTATTGTGTTGCCGTTTCTAATTTTATGAATTCTTGCATTCTAGTCCCTTGAAAAGTAAATTGAACATTCTGCAATCTATTCTGCAACTGCAGATCATGCACTTCAAATTCATACCAGCCTACCTCCTTGCAATTTGGGTGGGTGGGTGGGTGGGTGGGGTTAAGCTACACACTGCAGCGCTAGTGGCAGGATATGTACACTAGAACAAAAGAAGGGCAAGCCTCCCATTTCCCTGGATGATGCTAAAACCACAGAAGGGAAGGGCAGCCATTTCATTCACAAGATACACAATCATGGTTAGCTATGTCTTGAAACTTGCGTCTGCTGCATGTGGGTAAGCAGCATATGCTACATTTTGGTATGAATCCACTCATCAGCTGAACAATTTTCAAAATACACTAGCAAACGCTCAAGTTTTTGTTGGAGAAAATGCACCTGGGGACTTCTACGTTTATTTTTAGCAGTTAACATATAATACCAGCAACTACCATTGGGTTTGCTGATAATCAAAGGGGCACAGTTCCCATCTCAGCTTGACAAAATGCTCACATCGAAGGCTGATCGAGATTGAAGGCTGATCAAATGGAAGAGAGACTCTGGGCTGAGAATCAGTAAGGTTTTCAGCTGAATCCCCCTGCACTGCCTGCCATGTGCCAAAATGCTGGCATCCTGGGAAGAGGATGGACATTTGTTAGCAATCGCTTTGCAGGACGGATGCGGCTGGTGCTTTCAGCAAAAGGCATTGTTCGACAAAGTCCAGTAACCGAGAGGGTCCTCAGGCCACAGTTGTTCTTTCTCAGACAATGCTTGCATCCCACAAGAGGAACACAGGGGCTGGAACTTATCTGAAGCATTAGAGGGGCCAAGAAGTGCATGCATAGGGAGCCCGGACCTCTGCACAATCCCTTCTTGTGATGTCCCTGCCCAGAGCTTGAAACCAAGAGAAGTTCCACCTTCCAGAAAAGAGGCAGAGCATATACCTGGCATGCTTCTTAGAAGTTCCCTGGTGCTTCCAGTGAAATGCAGGTTCTCTCGTAGCAAGTGATAAAGATTGCTGCCTGACACCCTGGAGAGCGAGGGTCTCAGGCAGGTCAAAAATAGATTGCTCTGTCAGGGGATCAAGCAACTTCCCATTTCCCTAACAGCAAAAGAATGCTTCCCTTTAAGTTTTTATTGCACAAACACTCTTCCTCCATCATGAGGTTGCAAGTGGTGATCTAGACAATACCATCTCATGTTTTCCCAACACTTCTGGCTTCTCTCTTGCCAGGAAAAAAAATACATTATGGAACAAAGGGTGGAAGAAATGTACCATGTCTTTTGACTGCTGGCACTTGGAGCGCTCTGTCTGGAAATATCCATTGTTGGTTCCAATTCTCTCAGTGATAGCAATGGATTCCAACCTCAGTAAAATTCCACCACACCTTTCAGTCAAAGTCTCTTCTGAATTGGCAGCAACATATCCATATGCAGCATAGCTATCCTTCCTCAAAGCATGAACAGAATCTTTATGTACGAATGACTGAAAATTCTGCACTAGAAGTGTGTGTGGAGGGGAGGAAAAAAAGAATAAATCCAAAACTAGAAATCTAGATTCTAAACTCAGTGGGAAGCCTGGGATAAGTTACCCACTTGAGGGAATAAAATGGAGCATAACCTCAGTGAAAGCTATCCTGGACTTCTTAGGAGATGAAAAGGCTATTTAAAAACTCTGCTCTTAATGAAGATTAACCACGCCCTTAGCCAACAGGAGATCAATTTCCTGTTAATTTATAAGTATCACCAGATCACACATGTACTTTGCTTTAGCCTGACTTCCACACCTTGAGGGCTAACAACCTTTTGTGGATTATAGGATTCTGCACTACAAGGCTGTATCTTGGATCCCAATGTGTGATCCTATTCCTAACTATAAGGTTTTAGACTCCATTTTCTACTGCTGTGTGGACTGGGAACCAGGAGGACTGTAAAAACAGATGGGAGATGAATAAAATTGACAGTGCGTTTTACCATCCACCACATTTTCAAGCTAAGGAATGTTTTGTTTTGCTCAGGACTGGATATTCATACCAGGC
Source organism: Varanus salvator macromaculatus (assembly GCA_023646645.1). Classification (NCBI taxonomy): domain Eukaryota; kingdom Metazoa; phylum Chordata; class Lepidosauria; order Squamata; family Varanidae; genus Varanus; species Varanus salvator. Next base: position 17,659,036 of record JAIXND010000795.1, read on the forward strand.
TTTGGGATCCACAGGCAACCACAAAATCTCCCTTGACCAAATGGTGTCGAAGGTAAGGAAAAGGCTGGGATAAATCAAAACATGGAGGGGGAGAAGAATGCTATTTTCCCAAGGGGACCCTGTGATGGGGCCACAGAGGGGACAAGTCATGACACCAAAAAAGACTGAAGTCTGCACAACAGCTCTGGTTCTAAGCAACCCCACTGATTCTGAGGGGTTCCACAGTAACTGGATTGGGCATTGCAGCCTGAAAAGTTCATCCAGATCAAAACACGGGCACTGATGTTTAAACACATGGTAGGAATTTCTCCTTTCTGAACTTTATTTGAAATTAGAATGAGAGGCAATTAAAAATCCAGTGAGATGTACTTGGGGGTGGGCTACATTTCCCACCCAGATTTTTTTGAGTGGCTGCTGTTTCTTCATAGAATCATACAGGACCTAGTTTGCAAAATAGAAAGCATCTCTTCCACTACATGTTCTTTCTCTAATGCAAGGCTCAAAAAACCAGGAGTTAAACCTCCTTTCCAAACCCAAAGCACACCTCATTCCTTTGATCTCCCTGCCTTTCACACTAGCCACTGAAAGAAAAAAAGAAAAGAAAATCCACTGGCTATCTGATTAAAACAATGGGTTTTCCATCTTATAATTGATGTTCCTAGTCTAATGGAAAGGCTGGGGGTAGCCAACCCAAAATAATTCTTCCCTCCCCTTTTTGCCACAGAGAACACTGCAAACCCAAGGAGCAGACAGTTAGCTCTAACCTTGTGAAAGTCTGAATACAGTGCCTTGAGAAGGAAAGAGAGAGGGGGGTTGCATTCATGAAACTGTTGAAAAGTAAAAATTGATTGTCATGAAATCCGATTCTCGCTGGCCTGGTGCTTAATGAGCCCGTTCCTTATTTCTCCCTGCAACATTACAATGCTGTAAAAAGAAAAATAAGACACAGGGAGAGAGAAAAAATTAAAACGAAGCCAAAGCTCTTAACTCCTGATTTGCAAGCACTAAAAATTGCAATGCCAGTTACCTGTGAAGGAATTATTTTACGCACTCACACACCCCAGCAGGCATGCATGCAGCAGGCAGAAAAGAATCAAAATTTTATGATCCTTATTGAAAGCTATTGTTTGCCTGGTTCAGGAGAAGCAGGGAAGTTCTCAAGTTCCAAATCACAGGAGCCACATCATTTTAAGAGAGCCACTTTTTCTCAAAGACATTGTATTTGGCTATAGGAAAATGCGCACACATAAAGTCCAAGGGGATGGAAACAGCAAGGGACAAGGAGGTCAGAATGGGAAGGCCTCTGCAATTATTTAATCTCACTTTATTTAAGTGCATCTTTACTCAGCTTGAACTGGGAAACCAGAAGAGGAACCTCCAAGCAGAAAAGTGAATGGACTAGCTATATTCCTAGTTTAACCAATGAGGGTACACTAGGCACAAGAGAACATTTCAGGTCAGAACCTGTAGAGCTGTAGGCATGTTAACTTGGAAAAATATAAACACCAGCAATACATGCTGCTGTACCTTCTCTCGTGTATGTGCTGGAGAAAGGAAATTGTGTTTCACTGTACTAGATCCTCGCAAAAGATACCTGTTAGTGGCTCCTCAAGGTCAGAACTGGGACAGATTTTCTGCCAGTGCTGGGCTTATACAAAGGCTCCCCATTTGCCTCTTTGGAGTGCCTGCATCTGGCAAACACCCAGCCTGTCCTCAAGAAGAGCAAATGTCTGGGAAACTGGTCTGTAGGATCATTTGGGGAGAAACGACAACGAATCCGAGGGTTTTGCAGAGTGCTGGTAGCATCTTCACTATTTACATTGAGGTTGCTAAATCCCCAATAGCCGGATCAGCTGCAAAAGGTCATAGCTTTCCCTAGAATTACTCAGTTTAGAGCCAGCAGGGATTGGGACTTCCCGAGTAGCCATTAACCCCGCAAAAAGTTTGGGGGCCAAGGACAGAGGAGTTGAATAGAGGAAGACAAAATGTACCCTTTATCTATCCAGGGGAACTCAGTCGTGAAGGAGTAAGGTAGTCCTAGCTTTCTCGTGGGGAGGCATGGGGGGCGGGTAGGGGTCTGAACGGCTTGATCTACCTCGCGGGCTCCCGATCCTAACACATGCTAAGTCTGCTTTTGCTGTGCAGCAGAAAGCACAGGCCACACAGCCCGGAAGGTGAATGAGTGCGCAGCTGCTCATTACCTTGCACTGGACTCGGCGCTACGTTGCGCACAGGCAGATACGCACACGTTTAGAAGTGTGATGTTCCCACGTACAAACGTCTCGCACGGCTCCTGAGTGCACTGATCCTCCTGCCGAGCGGAGGAGCATGAGCACGTGCGTGCGTTTGCACACACAAGCGGGCCGTGGCCTCGCGCGCACCGAGCAGCCCTTCCGCCGGGCCTTTGCAAAGGCGTCGCGCGGAGGCTGCACAAAGCGTCCCGCGCAATGAACGTCTGAGCGGGAAGCAAGATCCGCGCCGAACTCCATTGGCCCGGTCCAGGCTGCCAGCCTCGGGTCTGTGCGCGTCAGCAAGCCGCCGATCTTCGGCGGTTTAAAATCCTGTGGCAAAAGCGGCGCGAGCACAGAGCGCGCGCCTTAACCCAAAGTTACACATCGTCGCCCCCGCCTCTGTCTGCAGGCAAAGCGGATCCGAATTGGCAGCCAGGCTTTATTTACACGATTCACGTCTCGCGAGCTGCCTTCCGTGGAGCCGCCAGACGGGTCGTCGCCCGCGAAGGAGGTGTTTTTACAGCTTATCAATCTCCCTCCTCCTGCCCGCCCTATGCTAATTTTTCCTTTCTGGAGGGGAGAAGGCAAATACTTGCTGCACAAACCGTTCGTGTCCCAAGCTAAGAAAATACGGCCGTACACGCAACCGCCCCTCCGGCCCGCCAAAACGGCTTCCCGCCCGGTCCCTCTGCAGCTCAGCAGCACCCTAACTTTGGAGACACGCGTCAAGTTTGCATTCCAACAATCCGTAATTTAGAGACGAGTCAAAGTTGGGGACGCAGTGGCGTGGTGGGGGGGATCACAGCGGTCCCTCCCCAGTACACAGGGCAACGGTCTGGCAGAAAGTTCCTGGCTTCTCGGTGCCCAAATTACCCTCTCCCGCGAAAGGACCAAGTTTGTTCAGGCACCGGGCGATTGTCCCCGGCGCCACCAACTTCTCCCTTTGCAAACCTCTCCCTACGCAGCCAGGCTGCCACCCGTGCCTGCTGCCCGCACCGCTCCTTACCTTTTGCAAGAACCACTGGCTGAGGAGGAGATGAACCCAGCTGAGGACCTTCATGTTTTAAGGGGAAAATCTTTCACCAGCATTGAGAGCACGGAGGAAAGGGGAGAATTAAAAAAGAAAGGGCAGGAAGAAAGGTTCGGAGAGCTCGGCTGGCAGCTCGCTTGAGAAGGAAGGACCCCCAAAGAGAAAATCCTCGGGGTAGGAAGCGGAAGGCGAACGAGCTGAGCGAGAAGGAAGAGCAGCCGGTTCCCGGAGCAGCAATCCAAGATGTACTGAGGCTTGAGGCGGAGGGGTGGGGGGGAGAGGAAGAAAGTTGACTCCGCACTTGATCGGAGGGAGGGTGTTGAGTACAGACGAGCGTGAGTTGCATGCGCTCAACCCAAGAAACTGAGGGAGGGGCCGGGGGTGCTCCTTAATTCCCTAGTTCACCAATCCCGGTCGGCCCCCGCCTCGGATAGGAGCGGGTGCGGCAATCGCCTTCCTATATCCCCCCCCTTTGCCGGGGAGGGGTTTGATTTGGAAAGCAGGAGGGGAAAGGGCGACCCCCACCACTTTCTTCCTTTCCTAAAAGAGGGGGCACGGAAATGTGGGAGGGGGAGAAATGGGAGTATGGCAGGCAATCTTTTAAATATGGGGAATTCTCGCAGAGGGAGCGGGAGTTTGATTTTGCACTTGTGATGTCAAGAGGAGGGTATTTCCAAGCTTGCACACCGTCAGGTTCCAAGCCTGCACACAAGGCACGTCAGTGGGTGTACCACAGAAGCATAACCGTGCGCAAGCAAGATTGCAGGCTGCAGTACGTTAAATCTTCCGCCTCAGTTTGAGCAAGAGATGTTAGAGGAAAAATGCTCAAAAGGGCTCAACATACAGGAAAGGTGTAATCTGAGCTCTGGGATCCATTTTCCATCTTCAGGGTTGCCTACCTGAGGTTGTAAGCATATTTTATTTCTTTAGGACCTTCTCTCATGGAACCAAGACAGAGTACATGTGGTCTCCCATCCAGGCACTGACTAGCCCCAGTCCTGCTTAGCTTCAGCAAAGTGGCTGGATCTTACTTACTAGTTAGAAAATATCTCACTCCAGTGCCCCAAAACAGTACACTTTTGAGTAGGGGTCATCTTGGATTTTCCCTTCCTTTGTACAATGTAGAGTTTATAGGAAATAATTTCCAAATTATAGCCATGCCCTAATACAGTTGCTTGTCTTCAAAGTGCCATGGAGACTCTTTGTTGACAAAGCAAGAAAGAGTGCCATAAAGCATGCACAGAGTTCCTTTCACTTGCCATTTCATGCATCTTGAATCTGGGGAAGGGACTTCCACAATAGGGCACATTTACTTCCAGATAACTTGAACCCTGGACCCAAACAGTTAAACACCACATAGAGAATGGTAGAGAGACCACCTACACCAGAATCATGCATCATGCAAAAGAAATGTTGCATCCATATATTTTCCACACACCTGCCCATCAAGGAAAGAATCCCTCCAAAGCTCATTGTGGCTTCCCGTTTCTACCCATAAACTGGCAGGGAGAACCTTCCTCTTGTGGATGTGGAGGGTGTCCTTAGAGATTCAGAGGTGTCTGTTATCTCGCATGCAGGAAATAAGTCTTTTATTTCAGCTAAAATGTGTATGCAGGTGTTATTGTTCTTCTCTGTCTTTCCCCACAAAGGCTGACAGGGCTTTGCCTAGTGTGCGAGCAGCAGGGGAGCAGGTTGAGGGGGAGAGAACCACCAAGGAGAGAGAAGGCAGCGAGGCAACCGCACGCAAAAGCAGGCTCAATTATGCTGCCCTTTTCATGCAGGGCACCCTTTCAGTGACCACCTGGCAAGGAGAGCGCTCTCCCCAGCCCTGCACCTGCTGTCTGAACTGCCTGGCATCTTGAAGAGGCTGCTGGGTCCCTCGTACTTCTCTGGAGTGAGTGGCAGCTCACTTATCCATGTAGGAATATTTCAGCCCAGCTGAGCTTTCCAGGAAGAGGAGGGCACCAGGGAGGCAGCCAGTGGCTGGGCAAAAGGCCACCATTGGGACCTGCAACAGAAGCCATCCAGCCAGCCAGATCTTGTGATATTCTGTGCTTCTTCTCCCTAAAATGCAAGCTTCTGGATCCAAGGGATAACAGGGTCAGCCTCTGCTCCTAAAAGGTGGCAGAGGGCTACATGTACCCCTCCTTGGATCAGGAAGGAAGGAACTTCCTCAAGATAATGTTAGATGAAATGGGTTTTGTTAACTGCTTTCATTAACGTCACATCGGTTTTATTAGCATCAAGCAGAAAGCCCCCCTCCCCAAGCAGAAAGTGAGGCTGCACTCTCCAGATGCCCATAGAGAAGAATGTCAGCTTTCCACTATTTTACTGATGCAGCCGTAAAACCAGATTGCCTGCCAGTCTGTCGGTGCTGATATGCTGGTGCCAGATCCATCCAAAATGAAATAATCCAGGATGCAACTGTGGGTGAAGTGCCGATCTGGTTAGTATTTCTGAGATCTGGGAGGGGGAACCAGGAGGAACAAGTTGCTGCCTGCTGTGCTCTCCTGGGAATCTTCGCAAGAGCATAAACCTAAGGGAGGGGGCTGCAATGGGCTATAGCAGAGTTCAAGCTTGCAGGATTACTTGGGGCGATTCGAGAATCTCATCTCCACCAGTGAGACTCTGGTGCAAAAGGCAAACACTTAGCATTACTGAATGGCTGAGCCCAGGAATTTTTTTGAGTATGTGTGACGGAGCTGACTTCCTTTCTACACAAAACTCCGCTGCTGGAGAGCCCAGTTTTCTTACTTTCAGCAGTATCTGTGGTAGCCGAGATGCACAGAGTTGCTGCTGCAAGTGGGAGTCAGAAAGCCTTGCTGATCTACAGCTAATCACCCGGCAAGTCCGATTTCTCTTCCTCCTAACCCTGTACTATTAGAAGTTCACTCTCCTCCTCCAAGATTCCTACCCACTTGAGATCTAGTCTTGATACTTTGCATCTTGTGCTAGAGTGATGCAGTCTTTCTGGAATTTTTAAAATTATGGCAATTTTCCTACGCGAATTAGGATAATTTGGCAAAGTACTTTGTATTGGAAAATTTTCAGTTTGTACTGAAGAAAAATGCTGATGCTCCTGTATTCAGTAAATAACAAAATTTAATGAGACCCCTTACAATTATTTTTCTTGTTTCAGTACACAAGTATCCAACCTGAACTACTTGGAAAAGGGAGGAATTAAACAAATATAATATAGTCTAAGTATTAACATATGTAGACATTTTTGTTGAAATACTTGAAAAAATTTAAAGACTAAGACATGTATTTCACTTATATGGTTTAAGCTGAAGGAGAAAAACATACTGAAAATAAAGTTTTAGCAGCCCAAAGAACTGTGCATGAGATGCTCATCTCCAACTGTCAAGCTTCCCCAATATTGTATTTGCAATTGGCATGCATTCAATGAACTTATGTGGTGAAACATTTTTCTACAGCTCAATAAAACACTCACATTTTTTTTCTAGAAAATTTTCTGTTCTGGAAAATTTTCTGTCCCACATTGCTGCCAGATTCCCAGGACAAGTTGGGCATTCTGCTGGTGTGCCCATTCACCATTTCCAGAAATGGGAATGATGGCGTATTGTACAAAGTGATTAGGGTGAAGTTTCTCCCACCACCACTTTTAATGTTTCTAAATGCACAAGTGTGGCTCAAATGTGGGCTGCTGTGCAATTTGAAAACGAGAGCCAGAATGCCCTGGGAAAGAGCGTGAGATACTAGATCATTACTAGAAGAAAAGGTGGCACCCCATTCATAAGGTGGGGTGGAGCAGGGCCTTTGAAGTAGTGGCACCCCAGCTATGGAATGCTTTCCCCAGAATGGCTTGTCTAACACCTACTCTGGTCTTCCCAGCACCAGCTGAAGACCAATGGATTTTTCTTATAAACATTTTACAGTGCAATGCTTTGCAGCTTTAGACAGAAAACAGGCCTACAACTCCTGGCATAGCCCAGCCATCCAAAGTTGTAGGTCTTTTTCTGTCTAAATTGCAAAGCGTTGAACTTTTAAATATTGCAAGCTCTTTGCAAATATTTTGGTGTCAGGAGGGCCTGAGAAGTCAAAAGTGAGATAAAGTGGGACAGAGGGGAGAAACGGTGATACTAGAAACCAGGAGTGGGAAGAAGAAAGATGAAGAAGTGGGCATGGAGGGGAGAGAGTGTAGACTGCCCAACCCTTTTCAGGGGTTTCCTTTAAACAATGTTTTTGAAGGCTGCAGGGATGGAAGAACTTGGGAGGTCCCTGGCAGTGCCATGATGCTCCATGTTGCGCATCAAAGGATGCAATTCAAAGGTACACATGTGCCATATCCTGCTTTTGTCAGGAGCGTGCTTACACTCTGCCTTTTTTTTGCCACGTGCAAAACATTAATGGATGCTTTAGTCACTTGGACCTTGGCTCCCTGATCAGCACAGATGAGTTAATTGCCTTGCTTCCATCTCAAGAGAACTGGTATAAGAATATAAATGTGATCAAGATCAAGAAAGGTCTCCTTCCAAAGAGTTACATGAATAGCTGAGTGTGAGACCCAGGCTGATGGTGGAGTGGCTGCTTTACATGCAGAAGCTCCCCAGTTCATTCTCCAGCATCTCCATTTCTTGGAGAGCTTGGATGGAGGGTCTTTGCTTGAGACCCTGGACCCAGTCACCATAGGGCACCACACTATGTCCACTTCTTCTGAAATTAATATTTCTGTATTAATTTCTCTAAGGGCTCAAAGCACTAAATATGCATCACTGCAACAGACTTCACAGCAACCTTCCAAGATTAGTGCTGCCCCAGTAATAATGACCTCCATTGGTAATTGTCAGTGTTCAGGCTATGGGCAGGTGACTCTCTTAACATGGGCAACAGGACCCAGGCAACTAGACTAGGGTCCAAAGTCCAATCCAAATCTTTATGCAGCAGTCACAGGTCAGTGCCAAGAGTAGAAGAGCAAAGTAAGGGCAATGCAGGAGGCAAAAATGTAGTCAAGCAAACCAAGGGTCAAAAAACCAAGGAAGCCATGCCGATAAGAGCAGGTACCTGAGAGCTGGAGCAAAAGCAAAGGAGGGGCCAGGAAACCAGGCAAAGTCCAGGATCAAGAGCAAGAGTTGAAGCCAAAAGAAGCACTACAGCAAATCTGAAAACTTTCACTGCTAAGGTAGCATCTGGAGAGAAGATCCAGTTGTTAAATTGCTATTCCCCCAGGGCTGCCAGGTGGTGCTCATGAGGGCCCAGGCAGCTGCAGGAGATTGTGGGAGTAATCCTGCAACTATGAGGGCTGCTATGCTGGTGCTGAGCCAGCAGATGGAGACCTGAAGCTGCCTTAGTCCTGACAGTTATTACTGATGGGATTGTGTCCAAAATGGAGCCACTGAGAAACAGGAAAGGTACTGGCATGGCTGGGGAAACCTTAAGGTCTGAAGTAGAAACAATTTGTAACAGAGAAAATCCTACAGGGAGAACCCCCAAAGCAAATCCTAACACTTCCTAATGAGCACCAGCAATCCTGAATATCTGGTGTGAGAAGATGGGATGGCATCTCATGGAAGAGTCCATAGCACTCCATACAGCAACAATTTATTGTATGTTCCCCCTTTTTATCCTTATATTATGAATAGAATTGGACAGCAGGAAGTTGAACCTGAGGGTGATTTGCCTAAGAGCACCTGGTGATTTCACAGCTGAGATAATCTTGAGCCAGGCCCAGGGAATTCTTAACCTCCTCACTGATTCAGCTAATCACTACATTGCATTAGCTGTTGTGAAATGAAAGAGACCCCCAAATCAAAGGACAGAGTACTCAAGGCCAGCCAAATTCTGTTGAACCCCCATGGTAGAATATTCCACAAGTACCCCTCCTCTTCCCTGGCAGTAAAAATGCAACAATGATCAATGAAATCACTAACAATTTGCTGTCCTTCCATGGTGTCCAAAAGCAGATGCTTGAGACGACCACCTTGCATTCCCTCACAGGAAAGCTGGCCCTGAGCCGTGCCTGGGGACAAGATGATGAAGCAAACTGTTAGACATATGACTGTTTCCATCTAAATTACTTGTCTGATCAATGGGAAATGGTAGGAGTGACCCCCAAGGAACCCATGTGGTTTAGAGGCTTCCAGTGATGGAAGTTGCTATGTGGATGCAAGGAAAAACAAGGGATAATATCAGGCTGCTTTGTACACATAGGCTGCAAAACCAGCACAAAAGTACTGAGTCAGCAGGGATAGTGGAATTAGTGTGTAATCCAGGTTCACATAATCCCCAAACTCTGAGGATTATGGACAGCTGTGCATGGTAGGGGGCATGGGGTGGCAAAGACCCCCTCCACACTCCAGCAGTGCAAACACTTCGATGCCCAGTTTTGCCAGTCTCAGTGGGGCACCTTGGAGCATGAGGAAAGGAGGCTGAGGTGCCCCCAGGTTACCACCTGTGCTGGTGACCCCTCCCCCTCATCCCCACTTGCCCCCTCCCTGTTACCCAAGGCCACTGTTGTGATCTAGGAGCCACCACTAATATGGTTTTTCTGTGCCAGCTCAGAGGGCAGGCAGGAGAACAGTGAGTTTCAGGTCCTATTTCCGAGGTTGGAGCTCTGACTCTGAATTATCCTATGGCCACTTGGACTTTGTCTAGTGGCCACAGGATTGTGCTGTTAACATCCTGAGATCCTATTCACATTTGACACTTTGTCAAGTGTCCTTGACGGTCCGAATGCACAAGAATATCACCAGAATGTGGAGGCACCTCAGATGGTGGAGAAGTATCCACAGTTCAAGAGATAGAACAGACTGTTAGCTTACTTCCAAAATATTCTATGTCATGGAATGTGATACCTGAAAATGAATGCTGTCAAAATTCAGCCCAGAGGCAAAATCTAGAATTCAGTTTTTCCTGTTTCCTGTGAATATGGGAAACTGTACAAACCCTACTTAATCCACAAAACAGGATCTCTAACCAGGATCAAACAGCTTTTACATCCTAATGTGTTAATCTGTACAAACTACAGTTTCAATGAAAAAGGAAACTCATTTGTTTTAAATCTCCTACCCTTGCACCTGAAGGAGGAAGGAGAATGGAAGTCTGAAGCTCAGCATGGCACCGTTGGTGTTAGTTCTAACAGCCTCAGGTCTTCTCAAAGACTCCAGATGCTTTGGTGAGTGTGCTGAGAGTCTTTTGTTAGAGATCTTGGTCCTCCTCTTCCAGAACTGCACACATCACACCAACACACCCTGGCAGTGGCTGGGTAATTTTGTGACCAGACAGAAGGCTGACTGTGGGTTGTTTGCCCCTTCAGCCTTCCCATAACTATCCCATGCAACAGCCTGGCAGGACCAACTTGTCTCCCCTTCTCTGCCACAATCATGAGCCATTTTCAGCTCATGGCAGGTTTTTCCTTGTCCCACTTTTTTCCTGGAGGCCATGAGTGCTGGCTTGACAGACAGCTTTCATGATCCCTATTTTGACAGCCCATGCAAAGTGCCCAAGCAGCACCTTGGAAGGGCTGGCCAGGGGTGCCAGCCCTCTGCCCCTTTTTGAACCCCTTAATGTGTGCAAATACTTGTGCATATTATTTAAAAATAATTATTTTGCAAGTGAGCCCTTTGCCTTTATGGGGGTCCAAAAATAGTCAACCTCATCTGGGTAAAGCCCAGGACAGTCCCTGCAGGCAAAATGCAGTGGGCACCACCCTGGGTGACTCCACATATCCCTTTCCTCCTTTGGTTTGTCCTGACAGCTGTCAAAAGGGGTCAGGCCAGGCTAAAGGCATGACTCATCCGTGCTCAAAAAATGGTGGAATTCATTTACATTTGCTTCATAGAAAGTGCCTCATCTGTTTAACTATTTGACTATCCTAAGTGTGCTCTCACTTTTGCACTAATTCCTAAGAGTCTAGGCACTCAGGAACAAGGAAAAGTGTGATCAACTCCCTTTTTGAAAGGAACCAGGATTTTGGAAGATAACAAGTATAACGTCACTGTGGGGAAAAAGAACAAAACAAAACCACACACACACAGGGACCCCTGTTCAAACAAAAAACAAAACAAGACACACAAACCTTTACAAACAAAACTGAAGTTTTGACAGCTCGTTGCTGTTTTTCATCTCCATGGGCTTCCTCAGCCTCAGAATATTTACTTGATATTCCAAGGAAAGACCTACCAGAGGCACAACATGGAGGAAAGGAACGACAAGGAAAGACCTACCAGAGATACAACATGGAGAAAGTGAAAGGGCACAGTGGTCCCAAAGGCTTCCATGGGAGCAAAACTGTATCCAGACGGATGCATTGTGGGAAGTGTCCTCTTCACTCAACAATGGGTGAATGGCAAGTTCACACCTGCCAAAGGCCCTTCCAAATCTTCCTGGACAGCGTGGGCAGTGCAATTCAGTTTGACAGCTGCAGCTTCTGTAGGTGGGTGACAACAGATCTCGACTTGGGGACAAGCTGCTGATGGAACGGCAGACAAAAATCATAATGGACATCTTTCCCCTGGAAGCAGCAATGTCAAATTGGGTGCGACAGATGGGAAAGGAGCTAGCAGCACGAAATAACTGCATAGAATGGAGCATGTGGGTGGAGAAAAGGCAGCAAAGAAAGTCCGTTGTCACCCCGATGAGAGCCAAGGACCAAATCTCAGGAACAGTTAAGTTAAACAGAACACAACCTAGATGGCTGCCTCTAGGACAGCGAATGTTACAGGGAGCCAGTGATGTTTCCCCACTGGACTGAAATGGAACCCAGTCTCTGTAACCATCTGGAGAATTTGAGGGAAAAGACAGGCTGAGGCCCACACACACCATGTCACCTTGGCAAGACTTTGAAATCTGGGCTCAGCTCACACATTACCTGGAGGAAAGCTTGGGCTGGTAACTGTGCTCTGAACACAGAGAAAAACCTTCTTAATACGATGGAGGTACTTGTCTGTATGTCCCTGAGGTAACCACAAGCCACAAATGTGGAGCATCTTCTAGGCCTAAAGGATGTAAATGTGTTAGGACATGAGAGCCAACCTGCAGTGGGGTACCACAGCTGGCATTGGAGGGGAGGGCATTGTGGCATTCCCAGGCAGGGAGGGGCCTGCTGCCCCCCCCCAGCTCCTCTCTCTGGGGGCAGCCCTACCATTAAGCAGAGAACTTGGGTCCCCTAAAAAGGCAGCAAAAGGCAGTGTTTCAAATTTGTGGCTATGTTTTTCCTTTCTGTGAAGAGGGAAGGTACTGAGAGGGCCTCCTCCCTCAGAGGCCCAAACCATGTGGCCAGCCTTGTTCTGCAACCACAGAACAGGGGTACCCCTGATAGCAACATGCTCTTCCTCAGCCCCCTTCCATTTCCCCACAACTGATGACTGGTGGCTTCCCAGCTTTTGTGCAGCTGGAACGCCAGGTGGGCAGCAAGAGATCTAAGCTGAAAGCTGCTGGCATTTTGGCCTTACCCCTTTGTCTTTGGCTTCTCCTCCCATTGCAATGCATCCCCACCTGATAACTTCTCTGAAAATGGATGTGGCCCTGGAGCTGAAAAAGGTCCCTCCCACCTGCTCCATAGTCTGAATGGCCATTGCATTTTCTTGCAATTAGGTCTTCAGCGACCGAACAACACCGCCTGTGTCTTGGTCCTTTGGGCACTCCAACCTGGTGCCTTTTTAATTTTCAGTTCTTGTCCCCTTAGTTTTCCTGGCTGTCCAGGGGCCCCATTAATACCTTGCTGGAGCTTTCCCTGTTGTCTTTGAAAAGTAACAAACACCTATATTAAATGGATCTATAGCAGCTCCAAGCCTCAGATCTATTTTCATCTCGGCTCTTTGTTCATGTATCAGCTCCGTAAATCTTTTCTAAAGGGGTTTAAAAAGAGAGGGAGGAAGCAATGGCCCCCCACCCCATTTTTTTTTCTCTTTAAGGCTTCAGACATTTCTCAAAATCCTTTTCATTTGACAATATTTTCAGCCGCTTTGGAACATGAATAACAGAGGAGGGATATTTAAGCCTTATTGTATATTCCTGAAGTTTCTGCCAACAAGGAAGAGCTATGCTAAACAAGAACAAGCTGTTCCTCACCTCCCCACCTCACCATGTTCTGCTGAGTTGCATGAAGCAGATCTGGGAACAAAGGTGCTAGGCTGGAGACAGGGCGACACATTACCTTGGCCCTCCCCTCCTGCTGGCTTGTTTCTGGTCTCCTGGCCTCCAAGTGCAGCACTGTCCTGCCAGTGGTGGCTTTGTCTTGTCAGCAGCACGAGTCTAGGACCCCACTTTGACATCCTGGTTTGTTTCAGATGGAAGCTATAGCTCAGCGCCAGAGTGCAGGCATTGCCAGACTTAAGTTCCAGGTTCAGCCCACTTCAAAGGGCCTTAAATAAGAGCAGTCAGGCAAAAGCCCCTGAGATCTTGGAAGTGTTGCAAGCTGGCCTTGCATGAACCCTTGATGGCTTCATCACTTCAGTGCCCATTGTCCTAAGAAACGTCATTAATGTTGGGATTCTTTTGGGCTCCCCCAAATGGCCTCAGAGCAGGAACCTTGAAATGCCACGAAAGTTTAATTTGCTAGAAAGGGTTTTAGGGACATGGCTGTGCAGGGAAGCCTCATGCCTGGCCTGCGTGACCCTCTGCCTCCCAGGTCCCCAAAAGTGTTCTTGGGAGCTGGCCGTGGCAGCAGCTACAGTAGCCTGTCTGTCTCTGTGGCTGCCCATCACTATATGCCTTGGAGAGAGCTTGCCTTGGTTGGGAGGAAGCTGCACTGGTGATGCTAGGAGGGTCCAGGAGACCCTGCCTTGCCCAGGGCCCCTTTGCACCCGCACCAGCCCTGATCCAGCTCTGTATGGTCTGGACGTGCCTTCCCCAGCCAGGCACCTTTCAGCAGTCTGGGGCCAGAATTCCCATACTCTCCAGGAAGCATGGCCAATGCCAGACAAGTCAAGAATGATGCCGCGACACCTCAGGAGGATATCCCCGTGGGGAGGGCCATTGCATACTCAGCAGCCACCCCTTTCCTGGGCATCAGACAGGGATCTTCCTGAGGCCTGGATGGAGAACCTGTGAGGCTGACCTGGAGGCCTTCTACGTGCAGCACTGAGGCACAAGAACGAGAGCCGTACTCAGGCTGTTGCACCCAGCGCTGGCCCACAAAGTCAGTCGTGTGCACAGGGCAGGGCCCCCTGAGTGCTTCTGTGGCCAGCTTTTGGAAAGGACCCCGCTAGGCTGGAAGTGGGAAGAGAACACGTGGACTAGTCCTGCCTTCTCCAAGCTGGTACCATCCAGATGGCAGGCTAGGGATGCCAGGTACTGTAGACCAAAGCATCTGGAAGGAGACTGTTCTAGTCTATCCCTGATTTTCAGCGGGGTCCTGAAAAGTGGCATATATATCTATATAATGAATAATTACACTATTCAGCAGTTTATGCGTGGATCCCAACCTACACGCTGTCTACCCCTGGCCTGCACCATACTGTCCCCTGTGGGAAGGGTAGCAGAGGTCCTCAGGAGTATAACCGATCATCTTATCCTGCTAACTGTTCCTCCCTTGCAGTGTTAACCAGATCACAACAGGCCATCTGCCTGGTGCAATACGAGGGAAGGGCTTCAGTGCCAGTCAGGCCCTATCCTGGCTGTCTCCTTTGAGCGCTTGCTACAAAGGGACTGCAGCCCTGGTGCAATGTGCCCTCTTTGTTAAGCAATCACTCTTCAGTGTCCAGCTCCTTCAGTTGGGAAGCGTTGTTGACCCTCCCTGTTCTTCTGCTTTAATCTACCTGTGCTGAAAAGAGAGTGAACACTCCACACCGAGCCTTCTGTGTTTACCCTACATTGGGGAGAGCTCGACAGGTCTTTCATTAAAAAGATGGAGAAGGGAGACTGACTGACATCTCCACACATTTATGTAACAGTTTTAATTGGGAAAGCGATTTACAATCTTAATTGGAAGTCCCTTCCACAGGTAGGCAAGTGTCTTGCTGAAAACTACACAATCGTAAGCTGACAGGAAAGGGTATTGCAAAGCACAAATCTATACTCACTGGCTAATAGAACTTTTTATGGTTCTGCACCTTCTCGTCTGATTTCTCTTAAGGATATGCAAGCTGGTAGAGCATTTATATTTGCAGGATTCAACTATCAGCCATAGGGCTTCGGGGCCAATTTCTGAACATTTCATATCTAAGTAGATTGTGTCCACCTGAGGTGGGAGTCCCTGAAAAGGACAAATGTCTTTTTATACTGCGATCTCTGCTCTCACGTGAGAAGTTGCGTAGTTTACTCTCTTCTGACCAGTTTACCAGGGCATCCAGATGGAAGACCGGCAATGCATTTTCTATCAGATAAAGCCCCACCTATTACTGAACAGGTGGCTAACAGTTTTCTCTAATTGCCATGTGTATTAGAGTTCAGTTGAGTGGCTCTGTTAGATAAAATGGGGGAAATGCATTTCTTGCATCCTGGATTTTAACCTGAATAGAGCGTATGCTTGTGATAAGGAGATGGTGAATGTGATGAAAGTGGGCATACAGCCAAGATGCAACTGTATAGCTCCTTAGCCTCTGGGGAACGCAGTGCATGAAGAACTCAAACCCGTGTCCTCAAACAGGACGGAAACAGCACTGCTTTGATTTGCCCGAGGCAAAGCAGACCCAGCCAAAAGGAGTGCTGGAGCAGGCAACAGCCAGGATTGAGAGCCAGTGTGGTGTAGTGGTTAAGCGCCTGGGACTGGGACTCAGGCGATCTGGGTTCTAGTCCCTGCTCAGCCATGGAGCCAACTGGGTGACTTTGGGCCAGTCACAGACTCTCAGCCCAACCTACCTCACAGGGTTGTTGTTGTGGGGATAAGATGGAGGAGGAGAATGATGTAAGCTGCCTTGAGCCCTTTGTAGGAAAAAGACAGGATATAAATTGAAAAATAAATAAATAGATAAATCCAGCTCAAGAATCCATCCTAGTGCCGGACACTGTCCCTCAGTGGGAGGGAGGAACTGCAGCTCTTCAAGTGGTCAGACCAAAGGCTGCTTCTGTGCCTTTAAGGGGTGCTTGGTAGAGAAGTTTTCTACAGGAGGGCCTCCATGTGAGGAACTGTTCTGTGCTGCAGATCAGGCCGCTTTTGTAGGTAGTTGCAGGTGCTGCTCCTGAAACTGACAAGCCTAACTATCTCAGAGGGCTTGTTTAGGATTGTCAGCACAACTCCTTGCTTATGGCCATTGCTTAATGTGCAGCCATGAGCGGACATATTTATTTTACCACTTCCCAAGTCAGTGTTAGAGGAAGACAAGACTGCAGGGGCTGCTTGACAAATTTGTCATGAAACCAGGATCACACATCATGTTGCAGCATCTGAATCCAGGGTCAGAGTTTCCTTGCACCTGGTATGCAACTACCAAAGTGTCCTCTGGAAAAAGCAGCAACCCCTGTTCATGGACTAATGAGGAAGAAGCAGGCATTGAATTTCAGGTGCAGTGGCTGATGGGATACATGTGGGAGGACTGATGGGAGGGTGGAAACCATGATAAAGTAGGAGCCGCTTGATTGTTTGTCCGGTACATCATGGTAAAAAAACAGCAAAACATGGAAACTGCACAGGGTTGCTTGTTATGTGGTGTGAACGCAACCAGTGTGAACGGAACCAGGAAGTAGGAAAGCCAAGTTTGAAGGAAGATGGGACTTGTCCTTTCTGATTGCTGTGCTGAGCAGGACTCATGGCCGGGCGGGTGGGGGGATGGTCACCTCTAAGGGAGTGACAAGGCCCTGTTCCATATTAATACTCGCACTTGCGCAATCCATCACGTATTGATTTTTAATGCACGGTGAGAAACAATTTGCTCTTAGGAGTGGTAGAGGCATGGGAAAGCGAGATGCAGATGGGGTTCTGCATCCTGCTCAGGGAGGGCAGAGCGAAGACTAGACAAATGACCTGCGGGGTTGGTGACGCCCCTTTGGGCTTTGGTGGGCCATCCATCCACCCAGCTGACAGAGCCTGATTCTGTTTGCCCTTGTCCTTCATGACTTCAGGCCAGGGAGTTCTGAGGAAGAAGCAAGGAAGAGCTTCTTCAGGTGCTTAGTGGCTGCATCTTGTTGGTTACTTCCCAGATCCCCTGGACCAAGATGGTGACTCAGGAGCTTCAGTTGAGCTTGACCTTGCTACGAAGTCATTTGAGGGAGGGACGGGGAGAGATTTCCTGCTTTGTTTCCACCTCTGTATGCTGGTTAAACAGTGCTTATGGGAGAGATGATGTTCTTGGATACGCAGTGAGGCTGCCGTTGTTGCTCAACAGATTCTTAAGCCTGTTTCCTCAGAGAAAGCAGTTTGGTAGTCCCTGTAGCCTGCTTCTCCTTGGAGTGATCCATGAACAAGGGTTGTTGTTTTATTTTGTTAGGAAACAGACTATTTCTTGACTTCCATTTACCTTTCACATTTTATAAATTAAGGATTCTACGTACACACATACCTGTAAGTTCAATAAACTGAATGAGTCTTATGAGTAGATATACATGGGACAGCTTTCACAGTCATTTCATGCCTGCTAAATCAATGCAAGTCCACCACCTTCCATCCATCTAACTTTCACATGCTAACACCCATTGGTGTCAGACCTGTTATTTTAGGTTTGCCCCTTTCATGTGCGAACCTCAGAGCTACAAACTTTTAGGTAGCAAAAGGTCCCACTTTGCTAAAACAAAGACCCTAACCTTGAGAAGAAATTCCGGGAAAGGAAGAATCTACTGAGGCCCACAATCTCTGACTCCAACTTTATTTTAAGCTAGAACAAAGTCAAAAAAATGTGTTTACTGCCCAGACAATGCAGTAACTCACATTCAAGGGTTGCTAATGGCTGTTGTTGAACTATAGGTTGTTGAAATATGAGTTGCTGCACTGTCTGAATCCAAAAGCACTAACAAACCATGGAATAATCCACAACAAAGCATGTGTTCTCCTTATGGGTTATTTGTGGTTAACAAGCTGCCATTTTTTAGTGTGGCTCTAATGAAGGCAGGGCGCAGTAGTGAGGAGGCGCAGGCCCAGGGTGCTCATCAGTGGACTTCTGCTGAGCTATGGGTCAGGAGGTTTCCAGCCATGCCTACCCTCGATGCCAACCCTGCGGCAGTCTCAACATTGCCAGCTTCCAAAGCTGGTCCTACATGTTGGCACTGGAAGCTAAAGTCTCCAGCTGAAGTGTACTCTAATTCCTTATGTGGTTATTCAGTCCAGTGATCAAATATCAGATTAAAGCTTGTTTCTTACATTTATCACAGCCCCCATAGCTTATTTAAGCCAGGGTAGGATCTGACAGAGAGAGCAGCCGCTGTGAATATTCAGGCCATGCTGGGTTGGCACATGGTTGATCATGAAGTGTGAACCAGGGGAGGTGCCTTTGTTGTTGTGGCTAACAAATCATCCACACTCCATGGGCTCTTTTGATTAACCATGACAACAACCCACGCTGCACTGAATTTGCATGTCAGGACAGACTTCCCGCTGTGGCTTGAATGATCACAACGGCCATTAGCATGCTCCACAATAAGCCATGCTGGGCTGCAATGATAGTGCAAAGGGGCATATGTGAGGCTAGATGATCTGTATGTTCAAGGAGAATGTTAGGTTACCAGAGTACCTTAAAGCACCACTTGTTTCTCATGCCAATATTTCAACACTGAAAGTTGGGGATGGTATTTTATGTATCAGATGTGCATACATTGCATTATCTGGATGGTTTTTGTGGAAGTTGTGAAAAAGCTGCATCAGGCAGAAGGGTGTGTACTGCTCGGTATGGTGCTGTGAAGGCTTATCTTTTCACTGATGTGGCTACTTAGCCACTGGCTGTGACTTCCCTTATAATGCCTGCCTCATTAGAAGCTGTTGGCGCCACCTTGTGGCCAAAATCGAAATTTTGAAGCCATGTTGATGCCCCACAAAGCCCAGATGGGTATTGCCAAGGGAAGCCTTTCTGGGCCTGGACTTGCCTACTACCTGGAAAACACCCAAACTTAAGTCAGGCCTAGCCTGAACCTTGGCAGTGCTTTGGTGCCTGCAACAACATTGTTTGGATGTTGACATTTGTCTGGATCAGGTTTAATGGAGAGAGGATCGGAAAGGTAGCAATTCGAAGCAGCTGGATAATGCAGCACAGCTGTTTTCTAATTTGGAAGTCCATCTGAATAAATTCAATCTGCCCCAGAGAGACAAAATCCTAAATATCATGACAAAAACCTTCCACAAGTTCTACACCAAGTGTAGGCTCTCCTCCTGCCACTGTACTTCTTGCTGCTAAGCGTGCCACCACACCAACTTTTACAAAATGAACCTGTGAAATAGTTTTCTCCAGGTGCCAAGCACTAAGGGCTCAAGGGATTTTAGTGTGTTGGGGGCTCAGGCCTCCCCTCTGCCTTGCCCTCAAGACTTTGGGGCAGTTGACTCACCCTTTGCCTTGCTTCCCATGGCAAACATTTTCTGCTGGTGCCACGGAGTTGCTCAAATTACCAGAAATGCCCATGGTCCAGAAGCGTGGCCTACCTTTGTTCTACATAGTGAATCTGGGAGCTGAGCAGCTAATGCTCCTCGCTACTATCTTTCTTCTTGCATCATTCCACCACGGGTCCTTTTGCCCGTCTTCCATCTCCATCTCCAGCAGGTGAAGCAGAGCCACTGAAGGGACTGCAGGATGGGGAAGAAGCACACAGTGCCTGCTTACCTTTCTCATGGCCTCAACAGAATTGGAATGGACAGACAGGATACCAGATATGGTAAGAAGTCCCTGAGATGGGACGACCCAATGCAAAAAAATGGGAATTCAAGCCCCAACACATCTGGAAGGCAGCCAGTTGGGAAAGGTTTGGCTGGTTCATTTGCCTACCCAGCCCTAATTACTACAAGAATGTGACCCACTGATGAAGACCACTTGACATGTAGAAAAGCAGAAGCCAAGGCACAGCATCTCTTTCAACCTGAAGTCTTCGGAGGCATTTTGGGGGCCACAGCCTCATGGTGCATGGGGCCAAAGAGAGCCAGGTCCAAGTACCAAAGCACACAAGGATGGCTTAGCTTAAAGCTCTTCCTGCCAGCAACTGTGCTTTAGGAGAACCTTCAACCTTTCAGAAGGTAGGAGGTGGCATGCACGAGGAGAAGGACAGGAAACCACCAGCTGATCGGAGATGGGAGAAGGGCAGTGAGGCCAAGGGAAGAGGTGTGGTCATCTGAGGAATCTCAGAGAGCTGGACCGGGAGCCTGGAGGGTCAGACCTGGCCCCTGGGCTGGAGGTTCAACACCCCTGATTGGGAGGTAGAGTATTAGCTCATTGCAGCGAGAAAAGGCAGTTGCTGGTTCAAGCCAGGCCTAGCTCTGTTCACCAAGCCCGTATCTGCACTGGCCAAGCGCACTTGGCTCCTTGGCTTGAGCATCACTGCGCTTGTGAGTCACAGCTCCCCTTGCCCCAGATTAAGGAAGAAGCAACTTAAATAAATTTTGTTAGTTTTTAAAAATTTTATTTATAACAATATCTTTTTTTAGTTTTTTTGTTTTGTTTTGTTTTTAGTTGTAAAGTAATCCGGCAAAAATTATTAAAACATTTGGCTCCCCGCTCCCACAAAAAAAAAAGGCTGAGGAGACCTCCTTTCCCTCCCCCCACATGCATGTAATTTCTACTATAAAAGCTAGTTCATCTTGTTTATTTGTTTTTGATCTGTTTTCATCTTTTAAAAAAGCATGTTGGAGAGAAACGAAAGTTGAAACAACATTGAACCTCTTTCCAAAAAAGCATGACAAATTGTAGTCATGGAGAGAGGAGGGGTAGGATCAGAAAAGGGGGCAGAGATGGGATGACTGCTGTAACTTAAAACTTGTAAACTCTGTTTAGTCTGAGATGCAGGTGCTAAAATAAAGTGAGATACAGTCAACGTAATAATGCCCCCACCCCTTACACCCCCCAAAAAAAGAATAAAGATTCTCGGAAATAAAATACTTTCAGAAATATGGTTAGTGTGAAGGGACAGGGTCAGGGAAGGGTGTGTGGGTGGGTGGCGGGGTAGATTAGACTCTTATTGGTGGAAAAAATAGTTAAGGCGTTACAAAGAGAAGATGTGGCTGGCTAGATGCAGTGAAAGAAAAGGTGCTTATTGGCAAGACATGCTGAAGGTTGCTGGAAGAAGGTGGTTTGCACTCAACGGGATGTGGACAGGACATCTACACCAGTGGTTCTTAAACTGTGCCCCACAGGTCAGGCACACATGTGGCCTTCACATGGCCCATGACGCCATGAGGAGCAGAAGAGAGGAAAGCACCCCTTGAGCTGCCAGCAGGGCAGAGGCCCATGAAAGGTCCCCCGCAACTCCTGCACTCCTCCTGGACTGCACACAGAAGAGGAGGAGGGAGCACGGGAGGCATGGGAAGCAACTGCCCTGCCTGGGCCTACTTCAGGCCTCTGGGGAGCCTGCTGCTTCAGACATCATCTTTCGGCAGGCCTCTGTGCTAGAGCTCCCACAAACCCTGAAGACAACTTGGAGGGTTCCTTAGGCACAGCAGCTGAGGGATTTCAAAGGCATGTAAGTAACTTGAATGAAAATGCCCATGGAGGTTTCAAACACATCCAAAGGTTACCCAGTGTAAAGTCTGACATGAACTGGGGGGGGGGGGGGGAGATCCCTTTTCAGCTAAAGATCTGAGCCATTCTGAAGGAAGCTGAAGGGTTTTGATAAGATGTGTGACATTTCTTTGGGGGTGGTTGGGCAGCAATTGAACATCCCCAGAAAAGATCTTTCTCTCCATCCTCAGAGTGTAACTTTCCAGGCTGGGGCTATAATGGAAGAAATGATGGGGTTCTGCGAAGAACCAGTCAAACTAGCTCCACCCCCTTCAATGCATTGACATTTAAGAATCACTGGTGTATGGAGCAGGATTAGTTTTCCTAGATCTGCATTAAGATCTTGTCCAGCTACTATTATAGTGTGGTCCACATCATCAAACCAGCATCTTTTTCCCCCTGTGCTTGAGAAGGAAGAAACTGAATTTCCCTCGTGTCCTTGGATCCAATCCCCACAATCCCCCCCTCCATCATTGCCTCCATTGACTTCTCCTCACGTTTACAGCAGGAGGGAGCCTTCCCCAAGCAGCTCTCCCATTTGTTCATCAGTGGCACCCAAGAAGGGTGTGAAATTTATTCCAAGTTTTTAAAAGGCTGGCAACCTACAACAGCCTACACAGGAAGCAAAAGTGAGTTGATTTGTGCAGCGAGGAAAAGGACACAGCCAGGTTAAGACCATGGAGCCCTTCAACCCAAACTAGGGTCATCTTGGTTTCTCCCCCACCTCCCAATGTTGCCTTTAACTCCGTCCACCCCAAAGTCCAGTGACAGAGATTCAGCGGCTGGTAGATGAAAGGGAATATACAGGTAATAATACTGCTCACATATAAAAGTAATAATCCTTCATTTGTACATTTATACAGTATCTCTTGCTCCCCCATCCCCTGCCCTCCCCAACCCCATCTTGTCTCTTTCCGTCTGGTCTCTGTCTGGGCTGGTGGCCCATGCCCCCATGCCCTATGCCAAGGGGTTGCCGAGATCGTCATCTGCCCCTCTTGACAGGAGCTCCCGCTTCTCGTCTGTGCTGGCTAGTGAGTTGCGGCTGTTGTGGGCGCCCATGTAGAGTGTGGCGTACACGGGGTTGGTGAAGTTTGTGGGCTGTAGGGAAGGAGAGAGAGAGAGAGAGAGAAAGGGCGTGAGGAACAGCCAAGCAAGGGGCACCGCTGGCTTCTCAGGGGTATCTCCAGACCCTTTCCTTGTGCCATGCTGCCTCCCGCTCTCAGTCTTAACTCCAGCACCTTCCCAGGAATCCCTGCTCCATGCTCTCCCATGATGTGACTGCATTCCAGCTAGCCCGTCACGTGGCAAGGAGGGCGTGACCTTCCTTTCAGCTCAGGACTTGGCAACCTTCGTAGCCATGAGGCTAGCAAGAGGCAATGCACCCTGCCTTGCGGGCTGCCCTTGAAGACTGCTTGGAAGCTGCAGCCAATGCAGAACATAGGGTGTTGCCAGAAGCGTCTCACTTCACCCTGTGCATGGGCTTTCTCTCGCCTTCCAGGAACAATCTAAAGCACGGGTCTTGAATGACACTGACCAAAATGCCTGGGCCTACATAGCTTCTTTGCAGTGGGGGGGACAAGGAGCAGCTCGGGGTCCTCCAGCGGCAGCCTTCCGCCTTAGTCAGTACAGACAGTGGAAAGGACTGCAGCTGTTGCAGGTCAAGATCTCTGGAGGCCCATCCCTGCCTTATGGCTGGCCTCCTTCCCCATGCTTGCATCTGGTTATTCACAAGACCAATGGAGAGTGCCTTTGTTAAAAGCTGCCATCGTCTTTGGGTAATGCTCAGAACACTGGGAGTGCACGGTGCAGGGCTCACATTCACCGGACTTTGAAAGCCAGCGCTGTAAATGGCTTGGCAAACCACAGTTCAGTGGGAACTTGCCTGGTTAGTGCCATCACACAAGTGGTTCTTCTGGCGTGAGGAGGAAATATGCAAGCCCATGGTCTGCTCAGGGTTCTGCAGCCAGGGCTGCCTCTGCATGGGGCTGCGTTGCTAGTGAGTGCCCTGCAAGTTACTATATTAAGACCCTCTACGTTGCCTTTGAGTTAGGAAGCCTCACACAGAGATAATCTGCAGGGTGACAACCTCATCCAGGCACACAAGTGTCTCAGAGGCACATGCAGGCTGGCTGCCCAAACCGGCTGGCTGCCCAGATCGCTGGGACAGAGCCACACGCACACCCAAATAAAAGGAGGATCCCAGGAAGGGCCTGGGCTCAACCTGCAGGCCTTCCCCAAAGCAAAGGCCTTGCAGCATTCTCTGGCTCCCACCGGGTCTCTTTCGTGGACTCTACTCCCTTGCTTCTCTCCTCTGGTCCATATGAATGGTCACCCATGATTTTATCATCCCTGCCAAAAGGCTTGCTGGACTCCCTTCCCTTCCTCACTCTCCTGGAGTCTTTCTCCAAGAGAATCTCAGGCAGCCTTCGCACATTTGCCTCCCCACCCCTCTTCCAAACCTTGTCAGGGTCTAAGGCGAAGTCGGCATCTAGCAGCTCCCCCACATCGTCTGTGTCGGGGTCCCCTTCATACATTTTATAGGTGGGGTTGCCAATCTCCACGTTCATGGCACCGTTGGTCATGCGCTGGTGTTGGAAACCTTTGGCCCTGGGGATGGGAAAGAACAGACATACGCAGAAGTCGGCAAACATAAGATTTTGGGGGAGAGTTACACAGTATCTCAGGTAATGTGAATGCCAGGCTTGACTTTGCCCAGGGGAACTTGCTGGAGGAACTTGCCAGAAGGGTGGGATGCAGATCTCTTCTGCACCTGCAGGGAAAGAACTGGTGGAAGGGGAAATTTAAGCAGCCCTTGGCACCCTGTGCCCAGAGTTCCAAAAAGAACACAGGGAAGCAGAACCGTCGGTTTCTCTTGTGCAGCGTAGTCTTGTCTTCTCAATGAAACAGTGTGGCATGACCTACTTTGCATTTGGGCAAGAGATTTAAAAAGGATGATCTCCAAAGGCGGCAGATGCATTGCCCAGGACCACTCAGGGAACCTGTTATGAATCTAAACGTGCCACGAAACAAGGTAACTCAACAGTCTTCCCAGCGCACGAGGAGGCCCCCACCACTGGAGATAAATATGCAATGTGCAACAAGAGCTGGAACAGGAGTAGCCTGAAGAGTGGACGCAGTGAAGAACTTGCCTGTGGAATGAAGTTTTGTATTCATGCGTGTGTGTGTGTGTGTAGGTCTCTGTTGAACATCCTGCCTTGGAGCTGAAAGCCCCCCCACACCCCGTGCCCAGTTCAGGAGACAGATGCAGCCCTGCAGCAGCTGTTTCTCAGAGTCTTGCTCACCCTTTAATCCGTTTCTTGTACCACACAACAGCGCCTGCCACCAGTACCAGCAGCAGCAGCAGCAGGATTGGGATGACGATAGACATGGTCCCTACAAGAAGGCAGAGAGATGCTGGTCATTCCACGCCCTCAGAGCAGAGCAAACACTCAGGCCGGTGGTCTCCTCTTCTAAACATGAGCACAAGCTGCCCATGGAGCGAGGGGCTGCTCTCCTCCCCAGATCCAATGGTGGGCCATTGTGGTGCCATCTCTACTTTCATTCTGGTGCCAGGCAAAGGCCACCCTCTTTTGCAGATTTTACAAAACCTGAATTTAAAAAATGATTGTGCTTACTCCAACAAATTTCATCTCCTCTTCCCCCTGTACTTATGTTTATTGTATACTGTTATCTGCTCAGAGAGTCCTGTTGGGCTATTGTGCAGCATGTGAATTTGAAAGTAAGTACAGTGGTACCTCAGCTCATGAACGCCTCAGTTCACAACCAAATCAGGTCGTGAACAGAAAATTAGGAAAAAATTTTCCTCAGGTTGCGAACTATGCATCAGGTGATGATTGCGATCGCACTTGTCTTTTCTGCAAAAGCACGCCCGCAATCACGCCCATCTCCCTGCCCCGCCAGCACACCTGCGATCATGCCTGTCTTCCGTGATTAAAAAAATATTTACAGAACGGATTAGCCTTATTTACACTGAACCTTATGGGGAAAAGTGACTTGGGCCATGACCAATTTGGGTTGTGACCAGAGTCCTGGAACGGATTAAGTTCGTGAGCCAAGGTACCACTGTAAGAAGGTAAGTGAGTGAGCAGGAAGAGCCCTGTGGGATCAAGCCAAGGATTGATCTAATTCTGTTCCCAGACCTCTGTTGTTTCAGTACCCCTGTATGGACAAAAGTCTCCTGGACAAGCTGGCCCCATCCCACACCCATCGAAAACACATGGGCACAAATGCCACAAATGGATTCCTACAGCAATTGCCCATGATCTCCTTTCCCCAGTCTACGTACGGTTGCTCGGCTGCTCGCTGACTACTGACTTCTCACAATGATCCCCCGTCATATCTGATGTGCACCTGCAGAGCAAGAAGCAAAAGAACAAACAGAAACCAAGTGAGCCTGCCACATGGGCACTGTGGCCATGGAACAAGGCCAAAAAGCTCCTGGGAGCAGGATTGGCTGCAAGGTTTGCTCAGAGAGCAAGGAGAGGGATGATGCTGAGAACTGCCCTGCACTCGAGAGATTAGCAGCCAGTTCTGTGCTCAGCTTCCGCAAGGCACTGCAGGAACAGTGGGCCTTGGTCACTGTGCTGGATCCCCAGCGGGTGGGAATTGCTGCAGCATCTTTCTCATGCAGAGCCCATGTTGGAAACAAGCTGGCAGAGCCGTGCAAGGGTGGAGGGGGAGGGGGGAACAGGAGCATGTGGGCCACTTGAGTTGTGCCCAGGTCAAATACAGCTGGGAAACAGCCAGCATAATGAGTTTCGGGAGGCAGGAAAACAGAGCACTGAGGACCACTTTGAAGAATGACATGTTCTTTTTCTACACCCTGAGACTTGTTCTCTTGTTCTCTTCCGATCACGTAAGTGCACAACAGGGAAATGATGTGATTTGGGGAAACAGGTTGTCTGCAAGCATGTCTGTCTAGGAATGGGGATGCACATGGATGTTAGAGAACTGGGGCTGCATGTAGGATGAGCTTCCAGCAGCGCAGCCACCATGGGGAGCAGGCAGGCATGGCCCTCCCTTGCTCCATCTCCCCTCCCTGCTCACTGGCATTTTGGCATCGCTGTTTCGGCATTCATGGTGCACGTGCCCCCGTTCAGGCAATAGTTGTTGCAGGTCAGGCAGCTGGGGGCCATCCGGCCGTCAGGGCAGCTGTGGATGGAGAAGAGAGATGGCATCAGGGAGCGCAAGTACCCTTCTGTGCTGTAGGTGAAATGCAGAGTTCCAAGCCCAGCCTGCCTGCCCTGTCCGCTACCCCGGAGTCTGCCTGTGCCCAAAGCTGGAGATCCAACAAGCTGGGAGTCCCGCCTTGCCGTTCCTGCTGCCAATGCAACTCCTCCCCAGCTGAAGTCAGAGATGGAAGCGTGGCACTTTTAACATGCAGAGGAGCCTTTACAGGCTCTGCTGTTCTCTGTCTTGTTGCACTTATGGGCCAGCCACTACATTCTCTCTCTTTTAGGCCTGCTGACCAATGTTCAACAGGTGGCTGAGTCGAAGCCAGAAGCCTGACCAAAAAAGGAGAGTTGAATTCGAGTCAAGCCTTGAACATCCAAACACACAGAAATACAACCTAGGCTGTGCCAACCTACTGCCCTGGCTGAGATTCCAGATTTAGCAGGTTCCTTCTAAGTTTTCTAAGGCCAGATGCCACCCACCCACCCACCCATCATTGGTTGTAGATCCGCTGCAATTTTTGCTTGTCCTCTCCTGCTGAAATTAGCTTGTCAGCACTTCTTCATATTCCATCAGGCCTTACTTCCTCCTTTTTCAGGAAAAATCTCTTCCTGTGACTGCCCTGGGAAGCCACCGAGGGTAGCGAGAGATAAGACAGGCCTGGTCTTAAAGAGCAGCTCATCGTCCTTTGATCTGCTTTGCCTGAAGCACCAGAAGTATGCCTGGCAACATCTCCAATCGCACCCTTGCCCCCCATGCAACTCTTCTCTGGCCCTCCCAGCAGCTACAGATGCCTGTGCTTCAGCAGCTGTCCAATTTCCCTTGCCAAGTGGATTGCACTACCCTTCTCCAGAGGCCTTCACGTGCAAGAGCCCTCAAAGCATCCCCACCTGCCATTGCTCAGACCCGCTCCCTGCTCCCATGGCCAACCCCCAGCACCCACATGCAGGTGACGTTGCCGGTCTGCTTGTTGATGGAGCAGTTGCCCTTCAGGCAGCGATCGCACT
Organism: Varanus salvator macromaculatus; assembly: GCA_023646645.1. Classification (NCBI taxonomy): domain Eukaryota; kingdom Metazoa; phylum Chordata; class Lepidosauria; order Squamata; family Varanidae; genus Varanus; species Varanus salvator. Next base: position 17,687,021 of record JAIXND010000795.1, read on the forward strand.
TATTATGCTGGCAGCGGTCGCCGTAGAAATTTGGCGGGCAACGGCACTGGTGAGTCCCAGAGGCGGTCAAATGGCACACACCATTATTCTCGCAGTAGTCCGAGCACAGGCCTGAAGGGGGCGGGAAAGAGTGCCATCAGTCCAAGACGGGGGCTATCTTGCATAGCAGGGCCTCAACTAGCGCTCTGCCTTATCCCGATGTTTGTTAAAATAAAAATTAAAAAACTCACTGCTAACTCACTTATGAACCCTTCTGATCTCCATCCTATTTTATTTATTTATGTACACTTTTAAAACATTTTATTATGTACATGTAATTGTTAAAGTTTAATATCAATATTTTTTTAAAAAAATCCAAGTACCCCAATGTGTGAAGGTTAAGCTGGCCTTTCCCAGTGGGTGTCCTCCAGATGTTTTTGAACTGTGATGTCCATGATTGCTGCCCCCTGGCAATGCTGGCAGGGGCTGATGGGAGTTGGGAGTCTAAACATCTGGAGAGCATGACACTGAGGAAGACTAGGTTATGTGGAGCTGTCCCTCTCACCCTGGCAGGGGGGAAGCAAAGCACAGAGACCCATGTCCGGGACGGCCTATGTCCACACCACAAACAGTTGGAGGCTCCCACTGAGAAAAGGAAGGCCTGCGAGGCAAGCACAGGTCCAGTGGCAGCTGCTCCACCAGCCTGGAAGCCTTTGCAGAGCCACTGAGATCTGCTCTCCCCGCATTTGCAGGCCACAGAGTTGCGGAAGGGGCCAAGTCTGTTTTTCAAGGGAGAAGCCAGACAGACTTAGCACTTCCCTCACCAGCACTTCTTTCCCCCTCCGGTATTCCCCCAGAGTGGGGTGGGCAACTTGCAGCCCTCCAGAAGTTTTGGCCTACAACTTCCAGCATCCTTCTTACTAGTCATGCTTGCTAGAGCTGATGGGCACTGTAGTCCTGCAGATTGCACATTTTTCCGGGTGACCCAACAACAAGGGTCAGTTATCTAGGGTTGTATCAGCAGGGCATAAGGGAATTGAAAATATAAAATAAACCTCCACCAGAGGTTCAGAATGTGTAAAAGATAAGCCTGGAGCCAGTTGTTTTGACACCAGAAGGGCAGGTTAAGATAACCATGTACAAAAGTAACAGCGTGTTTTCCACACGTTTTTCTACATCTAATCATGGCAAAAAGCTAAACATATAAAAGCACTGTCCATAGTGGCTGTGGCAGCTGGTCTTGACTGAAGATGGGCTCACTTTCTATTGATAGTGTGCAATTACCATAAAGAATCTTTTTTATATGAAATAATTGGCAGGTGTTGCCTGCCTGTCCCACAGCCAGACAATGAAGAGGGACCTCTTTCCTTTTGTCCACAACAGTCCCAAGCATCTGGAGGGCACCCACAGGAACTGAGGTCCTACCGCGCATCATCCGACTGCCTTCAGGCTGATGTCTGGTCATTCAGATGCCCATCAGCACAGGTGATACTGCTTCCCTGGCTCTAGGGAAAAGCTGGTGGCCAGCACAGGGTGGGGGGATGATGGTCACCAGCTGCAAGACTGTGGGAGTGCCCCACTTCCAGATGTTGGCTGGGGCACAGAAGGCAGGTGGTGTGTACATGTACAAGAGCGACCCCTCCCTCCAAAAGGCCCCCAAGTTCAAATTGGGGTTCTCTTAAACAAACTTTTGGATCAATGTTGATGGGGCCAGAAAGACTGCTGAGGCTCAGCATGGCTCATTGTTACAAGGCATATGGGATCAGCTGCTCGGTCCAAAGCTCCCCCTCTGGCCAAATCCTTGGTTGGGGGCAGCACAGAGCCAGGAAACTCCTCCCACCCCCCGGAAGACCCTTGGGCCTCCCTGTTCGCACACTTGCTGCGCACTCCAGACCCATGATGCACTTACGGAATTCACACTTGTCGCCGGTGTAAGCAGCTGGGCAGCGGCAGTTGGCCTGGTTACCCTGGTTAACCGTGCAGCTGCCATTGTTGAGACAGTAATCTGCGCACACCTGCTTGTTGCACTGAGAGCCGGTGAAGCCATTGGGGCAGCGGCAAGTCGGCATCCCTGGGGTGGGAGGGAGAAAGCAGAGCTCTTTAGCAGGGCTGGGCCAGCCTGCTTTGCTGGGAGAGCAGTGGGGAGAACAAAAGGCAACACCTCCAACAAAAGGAGAGCATCTGGAGAGCGTCAGGATTGCCTGGAGGAAGTCGCCTGGCTTGGAGGATGCCAAACTTGCAGCTGAATGTACACAGCAGCCCCCTGGAATCAGCTGTCCTGGGCATTTCTTGGACAGCGCTGCTTCCATCCTTTTGAAAGGATGGAAACTTTGCATGACAGGAACTCACACAGAATCTTTGGGAATCTCAAGGATTTGAGATTATTGCAAAACAAAGTTGTCCACTGAAATCAAGGATCAATCTTTAGCTGGGAATGAGGACTCAAATCAGCATTAGCTGGGACCTGAGACCACAGAAATATGTCTGGGTGTTGCTCTTGAAAGCTCCCAGCTAGCCACAGATCATTGCCCCTTTGCACGGGTTTGTCCTCAAGATCCAGGTTGAACACGGCTCTCCTTCTGCATCGCTGAACTTGCCCTACTCACCGGATAAGGAAGCGGCACAGGTGCCCCCGTTCTGGCAGTAGTCGGCGCACTGGTCGTGCTGGCACTTGTCCCCACTGTAGCGGGGCTGGCAGCGGCACTTGGGCTGCTTGCGAGCATTGAGGAAGCAGCTGCCTCCGTTGAGGCAGACCAGGTCACAGGTGTCGGTGGGTGGGACTGTAGGAGAGAAAGGGGGAAAAGAAAGCAGGCAAGTGAAACACTTCTTAATTGCGCTGCTGCTGCTGCTGCTATCATCATCACGACCACCACCACCACCACGCTTGACATATTTCAGAGCAGAAGAAAATAGTGCCCTGCCCTGAGGAACTTCCAATCTAAAATTCAGCATGGTGGAGTAATTGTAGAAGGAGAAGGGCATACAGACAAGGGTAAGCACAGTAGTAACACTTGGCCATTCCAGATGCTTAGGACTGGAACCTGGAACCTTCTGCCTCCAAAGCTTCAACACCACTTGTGGAGTCTGGTCCAAGTGATGACAAGGCAGAAGGTGGCCAGGCTGCACCTGAGAAACACCAGTGGTGGCTTACAGATCAATGCCTGGCAGCCTCCAACAAGCAGAAGGGCCTTAAGAGGAAGAGCCACTGGTGATGAAGGCGGGAAACGCACCGCCATCCAGCCTGGGCGGACGGGGGATGAGGGTGCACATACCAACAGGCGAGACAGTCGGTGAGGGGATGAGCACGCAGTTGCCATTGTCCAGCCTCCTGCCGTTGGGGCAGGTGCACACGGGGCCACTGGGGCTCAGGAGGCAGAGCCATTCGCATTTCTTCCTGTCACATGGGTTGGTCACTGGAGAGGAGAGGCACCAAGAAGGGCAAGTTCAGCAGAGCAACCTCTCTCTCTACCCTCTTTGGACAAAGCAGCTGGCAGCCCCAAATTCAGGGCATCTTGCATTCTCAAGCTTCTGGACCGCCTTCTTCCCACCTGGTCTCTGCGCAGCCCCTCCACCAGCCAAGCTTGGGCCTTTCTGGCACAGAGTCCACTCCAACCATATTTCTTCCATCAGCCAGCCATTATCTCCCCTTATTATTAAACTACAAACACCTACAATCTCATGCCCAGCCCACAAGGTGCCTGAATTGATCCGCCTGGACTGGGGCAATTCCACTCAGGTGAAACCAGGTTACTGCATGCAAAATCGTACCCAGAGATCAGTGCAGGAGGCACAAACCCAGTGGCTTGTCTGCCCCTCGCCCCTGTTGGTCTGCAGCACTTTTAAGCCATTTCTAGAAAGCCTTCAATGATGAAGTCTGCTACCTTGTTATACTGCTTATTCTACAGCAATATAAAACCAATTTTATGGCACCACTTTTCATTTCTCACCACTTAACTCTATGGCTTTTTTGTCCTTTCCCCTACTAGTCAATATATTAAAGGCATTCTAAATACAGTGGTACCTTGGCTCACGAACACCTCAGTTCACAACCAAATTGGGTTGCGAACAGAAATTTCATAAGAATTTTGCCACAGATCGCGAACTTCACATCGGGTGACGATTGCGATTGCGCCTGTCTCCCCTGCAGTACTCTTGCGATTGTGCCCATCTCCCCCCCCCCGTGCACTCACGATCATGTCCATCTTGCCCCCCAGCGCACCCATGATAGCATCCGTCTCCCCCCACCTCCAGCTCAATTGCTGAAGGGGGCGGGAGATGGCCGTGATCTTTGTTGTTCCTTGTCACTTTGCTTCAATTTTTTGTGAATGAAAAAAAAAAAAGTTACAGAATGAATTAACCTTATTTACATTGAACCTTATGGGGAAATTTGACTTAGCTCACGACCAATTTGGGTCACGACCAGAGTCCTGGAACAGATTAAGTTTGTGAGCCAAGGTACCACTGCATCTTGATCTGCTGTCATGCCAAACCACAGTATGTGCTAACCACAGTTCACAACCCAAACCATGGGTTAGGATTGCATGTCTGCTTCCTCCCTGCCCCCAGCATTTCTCCTTCTCTGGTGTAGATCCCCTGAGAGCCATGCCTGCAGTTGCACATTCAGACACTGCATGAAACCATGGCTTGTGTACCCATTTTGAAATATGGATCCTGATTTTCTAACCAATTGCAAACCAAGAGTTGCCTGTGTAGACATCAAGTCAAATCACAGGGGAATTTTACCATCTTTAAACAATAACTCTGCTTGCTCGCAATTGTTTTCTGAATGTTTGGTTCCAGAAAGGCAATGTAGCAATGCAATAAATTAAAAAAAACAGCAACGCAGATTCAGGACTATGAATTCATCTGTCTCCCTAGATCTCTTGCACGCCAGACCCAGCATGGGGGTCCTAAGCCCTAGCATGGGATGCACTACTAACCGTCGGGTTGCTTGTACTGGTGGTAGAGCACCACGTCGGTGGCATGGTTGAGTCCGGCGGTAAGATTGGTGACAGAGCCATGGCCAAACTTGTGGATCTTGAAGATGTGGTTGTTGATATAGGTGACGCCATAAATGTAGTCCTCAAAGATGTCAATGCTGAAAGGGTGGCTGAGCCCTATGATGGGAAGGAGTGGAAGATAGGTCAGGAACTGGCTGCAGAGCTTTGCTAAGGGCCACAAGCCTGTGGATACTGGAAGAGGCTGATTGTGTGATATATTTGTCACTGGGCAGAAACAGACGCTGTAAGAAAACAACAACAGCTCCACTGCCCGGTGCTACGGAGAGGCCAGAGATCAGGAGTGTGGTGGGATGAGCAGAATAGATAGTCCCCCTACTCTGAAAGAAGAGCCCACCCATTCACTGGGTAATGATACCTTAGATTGCATCCAAACAGCTGCATTTCCCCACCTGTGGCTCTAGTGCAGCAGTGGGACAAAGAGAGCTCTCTGGGAAGAAGTGCCAACTGAGTGAGGGGGTCCAGTAGCCCAGGTGCTGATTTGGGACTGTCTGGTTGTTTGGGCAAGTAGCAATCACCACGCGCTCTCTTGCAAAAAGCAAAACGCAAAAAGCCAGCATCATTCAACATAGGCTGGGTTCACACAGCATGGTAAACAACCCTGCACTGCTTCCATGGCGCACAGACTTTTGCCTGAACTTACCCGTCGGTCAGTCATGGGGTTACCAGTGTAGTGTGGTTTCTGTGCTCCCTGCCCTGCCATGCCATCTTGGCCACATGTCCCAACAGCTCCCGTGAGTGAAATTCCTGACCTTTCTCTATTCCTGCCTATGGACTGCAGCAGACCAATCAGGAGGAGGCTGCTGCAGTCCATGGGCAGGTCCCACCTCCCCCTCCTGAATGTACTAATCCCACCAAGCAGGAATTTCAGAACTGGGTTCAGATGATACTACAGGCCTACACTGGTTCAATTTCATCATGGCTTCTCGTATCATGCAAACCTGTCCACAGAGAGAGAGAGTACCCATTTCCCATTTTTAAAAAATGTACCTTTCTTGCTGTCGATGGCCACCACTGGGTCAGTGCCGTTGAGCCGGATGCTGCCAATCACAGAGAGCTTAGCATCAGCCCAGTACAGGCGCTCATTATGGTAATCGACAGCCAGACCTGCAGGTAAACCATGTGGGCAGGTTTAACAAGTAATCATGCAAAAGCTCTAACAACATCAAGCACACTCGCTCCTTTCCCATCATGGATGCAAAATCTCATTTATTTAAAACATTTTTACCCCACCCTTTGCACAAGCCTCAGAATGGCTTACAAAATCTTGACCCCAAATTTTCCATCTTTCCTCCTCCTTTTGTTCTCCTGGTCCTTGTCCAAAAGTTCTATACTCCTGGGGGGAAAAAAAATCTGCATCTTGCATCGGCAAGACTGTAGCTCTACTGTATAGTGCAGAATGCTGTCGCAGACTCAGTCTTTGGCATCTCCATCTGAGAGGGTCTCCAGCACATGGACGAAGGAAGGACTCTGTCCCTGACTGCCTAGAGAGCTGCCCCATGTCACCACAGAGTGGGGTGCAGACCCACAGCCTGGGGGACTCTTCCGGAGTCTCCATCTGGCCTTCCAGAGTTCCCCAAAAGGGCATGCCCCCTTCCCCCACCACTCACCCTCTGATGGTTTCCCATTCTGAAAGGCTGAAATGCCTCTCCTAAGGCTTGCTGCCTAGCCGAAAAGCTTCCAGCTACCGTTTCCTGGTGCTGTAGACCCTTTTGCCATCAGACCTCAAGAGCTTTTCCAAGATGGAATTTCCTCCACAGGTTCAACACTCCTGCCAGAGACTGTTCTGGTGGGCAGCCCAGGAGTCAAACACTCCACATCTGGCAAGCACCCATGTTCCTGTGTGGGGAATGAGCTCAGCGTACCATGCCTGCTGAACCTCTGGAAGCCCTGACCATGCTGCTCAGCACCAGTGAAGACTGAAACCAGCTCACCTGTGGGCCACTGGATGTTGTCCTGCACAAGCGTCTCCCTTTGCGTCCCGTCCATCGCTGCTGTCTCAATCTTAGGGTGGTTCCCCCAGTCTGACCAGTACATGGTGCTATAAAGAGAAACAGGTTCCATGACCTAAGAGGCAGAGCACATCGGGAAAGGAGTGGGTTAACAGGTGCCCAGGCCCATCTTACCCTCGGAGCGGGTCCACCACGATGGCATGTGGCTCATCAATCATGCCTGAGATCAGCGTCTTGCGGTTCTCGCCCTTCATCTGTGCCACTTCAATGACATCCCGTCCAGAGTCTGTCCAGTAAATGTTTCCAGCCACCCAGTCTATGGCAATGCCCCGTGGCATCTTCAGCCCAGAGATCTAGCAGAGGACAAGAAGCAAGGTGAGTGCTCGAGAGTCCAGGCATGGCCGTTTGCCCGCTGCAGTTTGGGTTCCAGGTCCTTAGCCTGGCTCCCCCTTGGTCACACTTGAGAATTCCTCTTGGTCACCTACATTTAGGTGCGTGACGCCACCGTCAATCTGCCGCCGATTACGATTGGAAGCACTAGAGCCGGCAGAGGAGGGCAGTTCCCGGCAGGAGATGCGCCCAGTGTGCCAGTTGGTCCAGTAGATCTTGTTGCCCTTGACATAGACATCCATGGCAGCGATGCGGACGTTCTCGTCCCCTTGGAAGGCAGGTTCATAGGCTGAGTTGGGGTTGAAGAGGTACATGCTGCGGATCTTGTTGTCATCAGCGATGTAAAGTATCTGGTACTCTGACCCTGGAAGGCAATGGACAGAACTCTTGAATTGATCATTAGGGCCCCATCCACCCATATATACATTTATGAGTCTCTTTCTTAGAGCAATCCCTATCACAAACAATGAAAAATACATGCAGCACTAAGACACTGTATACACACTGCCCACAGTGGAGTCCTCAGTAAAATACAAGCTGAAGTAAACGAAGTCTCTTGAGAGATTGCTTGAAAGCCTAAAGCCATGGACTCTGGCAGACCTCAACCAGAACAAGGAGCTGCTACGGGGAAGGCCCTGTTCCTCATGGCTACCAAGTCAATTGCTCTTATGTGGGGACTCAAGTGCCTATCACAAAATGATGGCAGACTGGAGTAGGTGGCAAGCAGTCTTTTAAGTAACCCAGGACCAAATGATGTAGCCTTTTAGAGGTCAATAGGAGCACTTTGAATTGGACCCTGAAAAGCACTGTTACCCAGTGTAATTGGTACAGAAGAAGTGCCACTGGATCTGGCTGCCTGGCATCTGCCAGTACTCAAGTGGCTGCTTTTGGTACCTTGCATTGTGGTTTTTATATTGCCCAACAGTGGAAGATTTCTGGACAGTTTATAGCAGCACATGCAACGCAACGCAGCGCAGCACAATGTAGAAATTACCCTATAAAATTTAGAAGCCAAATTTAAGCAGCTATGACAGCTAACAAAAATTAAATCACAGCTGTTATACAGCTGACACAATGCTCACCCCCATCATAGAGGGCAGTCTTAACCTTACAGCAGAAAGACAACAGAGCTGGCACCAAGAGGGCTTCAGTGGGCAGCCTGTTCCACACTTGGGGGGCCACCACTGAGAAGGCCCTCCTTCTTGTTGCTAACCAAGTCTCTTTCAGAGGTGCACTTAGAGGCAGGCCTCAGGTCTTGATTGTAGTGTCTGAAGCAGACTAGAGCTGGGAGAGGTGTTCCATTGAATATTAATGTTCCTAGCTATGCAGGGCTTTAGAAGTTGGAACCAGCACCCTGAACCAGCCTGTGGAGTTTCTTCAGTGGTGGGCAAAAGGCAAAGAGAACCCCTGGCTTCAGAGACTCCCACTGAGATTTCCTCAGCCAGACCACGGCTTTTGCTACCATTGCCACCACCCTATCCCAGCTTCATGCCTAGCTCTGTCCTGCTCAGACAAAAAAAGAAAGACTGTGTTTTTTCCCGCAAGGAGGCAGCCTAAGAGGAGCCGGAGATGTTGGCCAGACAGGAAATAGAGTTGTATGGCATGATAAACAGTATCTGTCAAACGGCACATGCATATGTACGTGTATGTACACATGTGTGCACATGCATGCATACACGCACCCCCCAAAGCTGCAGCGCCTCTGGGATAAAGCTCCCCTAGTGAAGCTGCTGGTACCTTCTGCCTTGCACATCTGATGCGTCTTCATGAAGTTCTTGGCACACGTGCACATGTATGAGCCTTTTGTGTTGTTGCAGAGCTGACTGCAAACACCAAAGTTTAGGCATTCGTTGATGTCTGCGCAGAGCAGGGGAGACACAGAAACAAGGTTATCGGATGCAAATCTCAGAAGCTGGGGACAAATCTTAGTCAAGAACTTTTCAGAGACCTGGAGGCAGTATTGTAAAATGATTCTTTCCTGAAGTACTCAGTTTCCCCACACTCTCTGCTGAACTTTCCGATGTAATTCAAAAGCAAAAACACCCCAGAAGTACAAGATTTGTACTTCTGTCAGTGAAAGGTATGGCTGCTACAGTCACCTGGAGAGCAATATATTCCTCTCTTCTTCCATCCTCTGCATAACTATCTATCTATCTATCTATCTATCTATCTATCTATCTATCTATCTATCTACCATATTTTTCGCTCTATAAGACGCACCTGACCATAAGACGCACCTAGTTTTTAGAGGAGGAAAACAAGAAAAAAATATTCTGAATCAAATGGGCACATCATCACAGGCACATTCCCCATCATTTCCCCATGGGCTGCACATCTGACAGACTTACTGCACACACATATTCGCTCTGTAAGACGCACAGACATTTCCCCTTACTTTTGAGAGGGAAAAAAGTGAGTCTTATAGAGCAAAAAATACGGTATATTCTGCCTTTTTCCTACAAAGGGCTCAAGGCAGCTTACATCATTCTCCTCCTCCATCTTATCCCCACAACAACCCTGTGAGGTAGGTTGGGCTGAGAGTCTGACTGGCTGAGCGGGGACTAGAACCCAGATCGTCTGAGTCACAGTCCCATGCTCTTAACCACTACACCACACTGGCTCTCATCAGCTGAACATGCCCCACCCCCCCACAACTATCATCCTCTTTAGTTCTCTTTAGTTATTTAATGTACTCAGACTCTGCTCTGCAATACTGGAGGGCTCCCAGAGCTGATAATAATGGTAGGAATGTCCCAAGGGAGAAAAGAGGGAACTCAGGGCTGTCCTGCCAGCCCTGTGGAAGTAATTTTACTCCCCTTGTCCCTCCTTACTCTGTTTCCCCTCTGTGCTGAGCCCTTTCAAATTGTAAGCCAGCAGGCAGGGACCATCTCCTTTTACTGATTGATTGCAAGCCGCTCTGGGAGCCCTTTTGGCTGAGGAGTATGATAAAAATACTCTAAATAAAAATAATAACAAAATGTATATATTTAAACTCCAGCCTCTATGGATACTAGAACTCTCTGCAAAGCAGTATCTAAAGCAAAAGTTCAAGCTGGTTCTGGAGGTTTCTTCCTGCTACAGGCAACACACACTGGGGGTGAAAAATATATTTTGATGAAAACTAGCATGATTTCTCCACAGGGGTTCTGCACATCTTTGTGACATGCCTTTGCAGCGGGTGGAGTTTGGGGCTGGTGGATTCACTTGCTATCTGATATGTTTTTCCTGTGGAATTTACAGTGAGTGTTTGAGGGGACTCTGGTGCTTTGGTCCCAGGGCTGGCTAGCATCTGGCCTTGACAGGACCCATCTCTTGGCCCCGTACCTTCACAGGAATTCTTGTCTGCCACTTTCTGGAAGCCGCTGCGGCAGGTGCAGTACACAGATGAGGGGGTCTGGATGCATTTGGCCTCATTGCCACACATGGTCACATTGGTGTGACAGCCGTATGTCTTCGGATCTGCGGGCAGAAAATGGAAACAGACAAAGCTTGCATCAGGCAGGACTGAAGGGAGAGGGCAGCTGGAGCCGAGCGGGCAGCACATGTGACCTGCCAAATTGCACACGATTCCAAACTGGCCATCACTGTATTTGGCTTTCAATGCTCTACTCCACTGCACCACCCTTATTCCAATGTCTATTAGCCATCCCACTGCTGTCAGTCCTTCAGTCATTTGCCCTCTCACCCTGCGAACAATCATCCTCGTCAGACCCATCTCCACAGTCATCAAATAAGTTGCAGCGAAGATCAGCACTGATGCACTTCCTGTTCCTGCAGAGAAATTCATTCTTCTCGTGGCTGCAGCTCCTGGGCCTGGCAGTTGAGGAATCTGCGAGACCGCAGAGATGACAGTGAGAATCCAAGACAGCATATATAGGAGTCCCCATTTCTTTGGCCATGCCTCTCTTTCTCCCCACAAAATCCAGAATGGTGAAACTAGGAAACTGGCTGTCCATAGCAGAGGATCTTGGATCACTCAATCGCCCAAGCAGCTGAAACAGAGCAGAGTGACCTATCCATGGGAAACCCTGCAGCTCTGAGCTTGCTTCTGTCCAGTCAGGAAGAGCCACTTCTGCAGAAAGTTGAGAAGTGGGCTCCTCCAAGTTTGGGTTATTCTGGCAGCAAGATACTGGGAGTTTAGGAGGGATGGGTCGCTCCAGTTTTAGTGCAGCAACATGGTTATTGGAAAAGTCTTAGAAACATCCAATTTGCTGCTATCTGGCAAGAAATCAGCTCTAGAACAGCACTAGTGCTAGTGACCTAGAACTGGAAAAGCAGCTGTAAGGCCTTGCAGGGTGGGTGGGGGAGGAGCTCTGGAAAGGGGCCACGTTTCGGGGGGGGGGCAAAGGCACTCACCACAGAATTGCTCATCGGTGCCGTCCCCGCAGTTGTCGATGCCATCACACTGGCGGCCGATCCACAAGCACACGCGGTCATTCTTGCAACGGAAAGGTCTGTTGGGAGGGCACTGAAATTTCACTGTGCCCGCAAATGGAAACACAGGATCTGAGTCAATATGGGAGTCAGAGGAGTGTGGAAAGGCATGAGGCTGCTGCGCCCCAAGGGAAGAAGAGGTGCCCGACAAGCAGTTCATAAGACTCCAAGCCAGGTTTTTCCTGCCTGGGGGGCTCAGAGACGGGCAAACTTTTTTCCATCATTGCATCACCGAGAAATACAAGTGGAGTACACAAAGGATCATGCTGTTAGAAGGGGCAGTTGAGGCCATGGAGTCCAGCTCCCCTCTGCCCACGCAGTTTAAAGCAGTTTAAAGATGGCTGTCCAGTTCATACAGCTTCAACACCTCAAGAAGTGGACTCCTCACCCCCTCCCTACGCAGTTGGTTCCACTGCCTTGCCACTCTGGCCATTGGAAGGCTTTTGTGCTGCTCAATCAGCATCAGTTTTCTTGTAACCTGGGCCTGTCATTTCCTGTCCTGCAGTCCTGGTTAGCTAAGAACTGGTTGTGGTCCTTTTCTGTGTGACCGGGATGGGCAGCTTGTGGGCCTCCAAGAGATTCACCCTACAGTTCCCATCAGCTCTAGCTAGCACAGCCAATGGGCAGGGATGATTGGAGCTGTAGGCCAAAACACTGAGAGGGCCAGAAGTTGCTCACCTCAACTTCAGGTGCTTAAGAAGTGCTGCCATATTCAGCCTCAAGGCTAAACAGACCCATTGGCATGTATGGAGCCTGTTAGGAAAGTACCCTAACCAGTGCAACTCAAGGGCACTCATTTTTAGCAGTTTCTCTAATATATGATCTGTAATAGCAAAAACATTCCCTTGTTTTCTCAAAGTGAACCTCTGTCATGGATCAGCCAGCTTTCATCCCAGGTGCTGCCACATTCCCAACATCTTCACTCTTACCAAAAGCAAGGCTACCCCAGCAGAAGCTTTTTCCTTGACTCTTTCAAGTCCTCTCAGAATTCCTGTGGTGGGAATTCCTGGACAATCCCACTTTTCAGAGCAGCATGATTGCTCCCCACTGGAAGCCAAGCAAGAACTTGGGACTAGGGGAAGGAGACAGAGAGTTCTGCAGGAATGAGTTCTGTAGGGACTAGCCAGAAACCAGGATAAATCCTTGGTAGGACTTGAGTACCCCCCGCCCCACCCCAATCCTGTAAAGAAGCAATCCTATACAAGTTTAGGCAGAGAAAAGGCCAAGCGGGGAGTTGTAGGCCCATTTTTTTGCCTAAGTTTGCATAAGATTGTGCCCTAAGTCAGTCAGCTGACAAGAAGATAGCAAAAAGTAAGAAGGAGAACAGGTTAAGCAAGGACGTTTTGGAGTGTGCCAAGAGGACTAGGATACTCACGGCATTCCTCATGGTTCTCATCCGAGTTGTCACCGCAGTCATCCTCACCATCGCATTTCCAGGCCAGTGGTTTGCACAGGGTGTTGTTGCATTGGAACTCGTCCAGGGGGCAGGTCCGCACTGCAAGGTGGAAAAGAGCCCAGAGTGTGTCAGCATCAGACCCCTGCCTGAAGATTACACATGGAGGGCTGCACACTCTCTGAGAGTCTCATCTGAGCCATGGGTAATTCCAGGAGGGCTTAAATAATGGACAGTGAACGCTCCTACAGCCACATACAACCTGATTGGGCTGGGATTAGCACCAGGCATCCTTTAGCAGCTGGCTGGGCCCTCTTTCAATTTTGGTCTGGGCCCAGGACTGGATCATGCCAGCCTTTCTATTCTGAATGGGAGTCGCTCGGCGGCATTGCGTCTCAAGCACAGCCCCCAGCAGAGCTTGGGATGCTGCTGTTGCAGCCATGAAAACAGCTGGTGTCCACTGAGAAACAAGAAGGCCCACCAGAAGACCTTTGCCCAGTGGCCAGCCTCCCACCTGACAGCCAGGAACTGCCAACAGACATTATTTTGGAGTGGGGCAGGGGGCTGAAAGCATCTTTATAAGGTGTCACTTGAAGGAACGCCAGTTCCGCCTCTGTTGCTGTTGTCTCAGTGGATGCCCTACGCCCAGTTCAGAACATAATGAACCAGTCTGATCACTGCTTCCAGGAAGAGCACCCATGAGGGCCATTACCACGGGTGCCACAGTCCTCTTCGTCGCTACCATCCATGCAGTCGGCATCGGCGTCACAGCGCCATCGCAGGGGGATGCAGTGGCCACTCTTGCACTGGAACTGATCCTGATCACAGCGTGGCTTGCACTCTTTCTGTGGGAAGGAAGCCAAAGGAGCAGATTACCAATCCCAGGAGGGCTTTTCTAAGGTCAGTAGTCTGACTGGCACTGTGCCTGTTTGTGTGCAAGAGCTTGGTGCTTTGCCATGGAGTTGAGGTTTTTCCATGAAAGGTTGGGCCAACAAGGTTGGTCAAACCGAGCCAAGATACTTCAGTGGTATCAACAGGCTGAGAAAATGATTGTCACCATGCAGTAAGACATAAAAAAGCAAAATTAGCTAATGCGGGTGTCAACATGACATTACATAATGAAGTTACACAGAAAGGAAAAATTCTGCTAAGATGGTGACTCCTACAGTATGTGTGTACATTGGCACCATGGCCCTAACTCACGTGAAAATGCATAAAGATGATTATTTAGAGAAATCTCAGCAAATCAATCCTTACAGTCTTAATCAGGTGATGATTCTACCAAATAATAGCTCATCTTCATCAAAGAAAATACCATTCCTACCTGCCTTTCTAGCAGTTAATCATTCTGTCAATCAGTGACTCAATTTTAATATGTCTGGCCTGGTACTTTCCATCTTACAAAAAGCACCCAGTATTGTTCTATGTGTTTATACAGCAGGATTTCTTATAAACCAGCCTGCTCTGGCCTGGGCCCTTCAGATGTTGCTGGACCACAACTTCCATCAGTCCCAGACAGCATGGCCAGCAATCAAGAATAATGGGCTCAGTTGTCCAACAACTTCAGGAGAGCATCAAGTCAGGGGAGCTTGTTAGGTCAGGCAGTTACAAATGTGACTCAGGTCAACTTCTGCTTGGCTTTTCCCTCCTGAGCACTGAATTCCAATTCGCTCGCAGCAAGACTTTTGGCTGATTAGCAGCCAAGCAGATGCAGAAGCTAAACTTAGGTACCCCACCATTACCAATTGCAGCATCCCAAAACGCCCCAAAAGTAATTGACCAGAGAAAGGTCCCAAAAGTAGTTGGCCAGAGGAAGGCCACATAGTAAAAACACCACAGTTATACTGTGGTATAAGGGAGGGGGAGAAGGTAGAAGGGAGGGGGGATAAGAACAAAATGAACTTTGTGTAACCCACAGCTAACATGCTAGCCTGACCTCGAATACAGTAATCAAAGGGACAGTAGAAACTGGCTCTAGCCACCATGAAAGTTGCAAATGTGCAGGGCGTAAGAACATGGCAAGCCTGTGTGACTCTCGAGCAGATAAGAAATAGACATGAGAAATGTCTGGTCCTTGACAGAAGAAAGGACTCTTTCTCCAGCACAGGAGGGGGTGCATACATTGATGTGTATTAGGTGACCTAATTGGTTACCTAGGGTATAAAACGCATGTACTGGGGTGCAACTTTTGAGACACTGCTTTGGGCTGAATGTCCCCTTTTGTCTCCCTTTATTCTATAGTGCACTAGAATAAAGCTGATTTTGGCTCTAAGCCTCGTCTCAGGCTCTGTTTGGCTTGGGTCTGGGGTCCACCCGGGTTTGCCCCAGCTGTTGACTGGCTCAGTCCGGTAACACCGCAGTATTCACAGTGTACCTGCCAAGCTTGCTTCACCCTCTCCCAAAATCCCACAGCAGGCTAAGCCTGGTCCCGCTCTGTGCCTCCTTACCTCGTCAGAGCCATCGGCACAGTCATGGTCCCCATCACACTTCCAGCGGCCTGCGATGCACCGTCCGTTGGCACATGAGAACTCACTTTCGGAGCAAGGTCTGGGCTCTGCAGGCAAAGAGAAAGCCCTGAGAGGTGAGCAAGAAGGTCTCTGTGGGCCCAGGATGGAGGGGGTGACGTCTACTGTGTAATTCAGATTTCCCTGGTGCATCACCAGACAGACAGATGCAGTCTTACGAGTCTAAGAAAGCATACTCTGGACTGCGACACAACGAGGAGAAGAAGACGGGAGAAGTCACAGAGGAATGGGAGGGTACGGGGAGAAGAGGTGATGCAACAGCTGATCCCAGCTGTATTGATCCCCACTGTCTACACCCGCAGCTTCTGGTCAACTGGAGTGACTCTCAGCCATGGGGCACAGGAAGCGGCCTGACATGGACTCAGGCCCCTGCTCCATGCAGCCCAGCTCTGTTAGCACTAACTGGCAGCCGCTGTCCAGGGATTCCAGGCAAGAGCTTAGTCTGTCTTCTGTGGAGATGCTGGGATTGAAACTGGGACCTCGTGCATGCAAAGCAGATGCTCTATCCCAAGCTCCTACCCTTCCCCTAAGTCTATTGCCTTGTTTTGTAGTACTTGAGTTCTATGAGATCC
The DNA here is from genome assembly GCA_023646645.1 of Varanus salvator macromaculatus. NCBI lineage: Eukaryota > Metazoa > Chordata > Lepidosauria > Squamata > Varanidae > Varanus > Varanus salvator. The sequence continues at coordinate 17,703,284 of JAIXND010000795.1, forward strand.
CTGATGGCCCCCACACACCTTCGCCATGGTCAGCCCCACCCAGTGTCCACTGGCAAGGGAAGCCCTGCTAAGGAGAAACTGGATGCATGCTTGGATCTTCCCCACAGCCTCTTGCTTTGCCCTAGCCAGGTGTGGGCAGGTAAAGGAATTAATGTTTTCTTTCCCAAAGCACTTTATTCAGGAGAAGCAGGCAAAGCAGAGACATTAAAAGGTTACAGGGCAAGCCACCATCTGGCCTGCTTTGCCCTGCAAAAGGGTCTTTGGGCTGGGGATGGGGAGTCTCTGGGCACCCAAGCAAGCAATACACACAGAAAGCCTTCCCATCCAATTCCCGGCTGGGGGCAGTGGGGAGGGTTGGGTGGCAGAGGAAGAAATACATGGGAATGTGGATGAGATCCCCAAAGCATCCTGCTGCTTTTTCCCTTTCAACACAGTTAAGGCTTTAAAGGGGGAAGAAAAAATATTTTCAACAGCAACCTACCTCTGCAAGCCCGATACGACAGTGTGAAAATGGAGAAAAACGTAAGATGAGGTGAAATGGCACAAACTCAAATTACACGACATGGTACAAAAAGAAGAACAAAAGAAAAAAGAACCGAAAGAAAGTCACGCTCTAGATTCTACAGGAGTGGCCGGGCGGCAGGAGGGTGGGGAGAGATGAGGAGTGGAATCCACCTTGAAAGGGCTTAATTCTTGCTGGAAGTATGTTTAAATATGGAACTGTATGTGCCCCAATCCCCCTGTCCTCCTAGGATAACTACAATTATTCCACAATAATTGGCATTTGTTTTCCAGCCAACTCCCTCAATTACTTGTCAGCTCTCAGCTGGAAAACATTTTCCTTCTATTCCAGGGATGCAAACAGCGTGACTCATGAGCTGCAATTTCTGGTTGCCCACCAGATTCTCCTGCACTGGCTGTGGCCGTGGCATTGCATGGCACTTCCCATACTAGCAAGGGACTCCCTGCTTGTCCAATCCCTGAGGATGGACAGGAGATAAAGAAGGGAAGGCTATCCCAGCAGGAGCAAAGGGAACTTCTCTGCTGGCCCTAGCAAGAGAATCCCTGAGCTAGTGCATGCGTGTGTGCATGCATGGTCCCCTATCAGCCCCCAGTGTGGCCCATGGATTTTGGAGCCAAAAAGCTTGTGCACCTCTGCCCTATGCAGCCATGATAACAAGGCAACTGGGATGAGCAATCCATGGGTGCAAAGCCCCCTCCCTACTTCAGAGATGCCAAAGATGGGGCATTGTTTGGTGCACCTCATCAGGACTGAGAAGATGACAGTGGATTTAAACCAGTATTGGTGATGTAGGCTGAACAGTAAATACAATGGTTTAAATGTGGAGAGGTGCTTCTTATTTTGATCCCAGCCAAATCCTTCTTCAAAAGGACTTGCTTCCGACCAGATAGGACAGAGGCCACCTCCATGTTCCAAACCACTAGATGGTGACAACTGCGCAGAAGGAAAGCTCAAGGGTGGTGTGTTTAAAAACCGGTCCAAACGAAATCCTGTGCCGCCAAGTCCTCAAGCTTGCTTTGCCCAAGGCTGATGTGGCTTGGGGGTAGAAGCAGTGCACTTACCCTGCACCTACCTCAGAGGGTTGCAAGAACTGGCAGAGGTGGCACGGAAGGAAGAGTGACTGCCCTGGGCAGTGTTGGGGTGCACGATGTACTGTGGGTTTCTTGACATTCTCCCTCTCAGAAGTATACCAGAGTGGAAAGCAGCTTGACCCTGAAATCACCCAGTTTTCCCCTCTCGAGTTACTTTCTCCATGGGTGTTTAAGAGCTTTCATGGGACACCTAATTTCTGCAGTTCTGCTTGCCCTGCTCTCATAGGCAATGCCCATTTTACTTCTTCTGCCCAACTGGGACTGTATGGGAAAGCCCAGAAACAAGCTCCTTCCCCACATGCAAACATCCCGCTGTCCTAGCACAGGCCTGAAGGGGGCACATACTGCATCTCTCCTCATCTGAGTTGTCTCCACAGTCGTTGTCATAGTCGCACTGCCAGCGGCCTGGCACACAGCGGTTGTTCCTGCAGCGGAATTGGTAGGGCTCGCAAGTTCGCTCATCTGAAAAAGAAGGATGCAATGTGGGGAAGGGCACAGAGGAAAAGGCAGGGAATGGACAGCATCAGCAGAGGATGATGCCTCGGCACTTTTATGGGGGCTCCTAGTTCACAGATCAGCTTGAGCATGAAGACAAAAGGCCATGCGCTTGTTGCCTCCAAAGAAAACTTTTCCACCCTTCTGCATGAGCATTGTCACTAGGGATGTGCAAGGAAACTGTCTCGGGGTGGGAATCCAGGGGATTCCTTGGGCTCAGCTCTCCAGACTCCGGCCCACTTTGCAGCAGCCCGAACTCTGAGCTCCAGAGGCTGTGTGGTGTAGTGCCCCTTTTCTCTGACTGGCACTACTACTGCTGGCTGCACCAGGTGAGCAACAAGGTTTGTTGCCATGGACAGTGCCTAGCAAGCAGCTTGCAGCGTCCCACTTCCATGCCCAGTGCTGCCACCACTGGCTGCACCAGGCAGGGAAGAAGGTTGGTTGCAGCGCCCCTCTTCCGCATCCAGCGGCCGCTCTTTGGGTGGCTGCATCTGATGGGGAAGGTTACGGGTTGCGTGACTGGGAGTCTGCGAGCATTTGCCATCTTCCTCTTGGCTCAGCTTGCTTTGCATGAGAGGAAGCCCATGAATGCTGGAGGGATGGATTCCAAAAGGGTTCATCCCAACCCTAACTGTCACAAACAACTGGTACTGAGAGTGTCCTGGAAGATCTGAGACCAACTACTGTTAAGGGAACTTACTGCATTTCAACATCACGATGCATGTTTATGAAGGCAATTGTTCAATACCTAACAGACTGTCAACTTCCTGTTATGAATAATGGAGAAGGTACGGACTGATGGACTACAACTCCCAACATTTCTCACCACTGGTTAAGCTGGCTAGGGCTGATGCAAGCCAGTGACATCTGGAGGACCACATGTTCTCCACTCCTGCATTAACTGAACCCACTGGCAGGGACTGCATCACACTGGGACTGGGGTACCAGGAGCACTGATCCAGAGCCCAAACCCAACCATGTTGCGTCTTCAGGGTTATTGGGAAGAATGACTGATCAGAGCCTTTGATTCGGATCATCCTATCTAGATTAAGAGTGTCCAAATCTTGCAGCTTTGTCCCTGCTCAGTTTCTCAATGCTCTATCAGTTTGTTTTTAAAAACCATACAGTCTACACGAACTTGTGCTTAGATGCAACTTTGCCTAATGAATGCAAATTTGCAGGCAATTTTCTCAAATGTAATGCATTTTGTATGTTATTTTTGCAAATATACACATTCTTTTGCATACATTCTCCCTAATAAACACATTTTGTATGCTTTTTTATAGCCAGGGAAGTGTGTTCCCAAATTCAGTGCAGCCTGAAAATCCAAAGGACAACTGTGTTTCAGTCTATATTTTGGTTCAGGAAATGTGAATCTGTAAATTGGCATTTAAACTAGAACCAAATGAAATTCTCCCCCATCCTTAATCAGACTCAGTTATAAAGGGCGGTGCTTCCCTTGTACTCCAAGCCCTTTTGACATATGGAAGTGGCAGGAAACGGAGCATGCCAGGCACCCAGGCATAGCTCAGCTCAGCTCAGCCAGCTGACTACACCATCAGCTCACCACACTCTTCCTTGGGTTCATCTGAGCCATCTCCACAGTCATCCTCTCCATCACATTTCCAACGTGCTGGGATGCATCGACCAGAATCCTTGCACCGGAACTCATCCAGTCCACATCTCATTTGTGCTGGGAGAGTGATGAGAGAGACATTTAAAGAGCTGAGGAGCTTAAATGCCCCCAGAGGCTGGCCATACCTCTACTGGTCCCCAAAATTAGGATAGGAGAGGTAAAGCAGGCACTCTTTTCCATCAAGGGCTTCTTGAGAAACTTCACATGCAAATGATTTTAACATGCGTGCACGTGTGTGCACACACACGCTTCCTCTTCCCTAGCCTAGCTTTATTTGCTTCTGTGACCTGTGAATTTAAATAAATAAATACAGCACCCCAAGCCACACAATGTGCCCTCTATGCCTGCTGAGAAAGACCACCAGTGGTGAGGAAACTATATCAGCTTGCCTGCCACTATTGTTTTTCTCACTGGGGAACCATTGATGTGCTCTTCAAGAAACAGGCTTCTCAGAAGCATAGGCTTAAAAATCACAGTTTTAGAGTGAGATAAGCTTGTGAAGTTCAGACAGTGATTTCAAAATACATCAGGGATTTTCCGTGGAAAGAGGAAGCAGAGAATTTCGGAGCCCCTACTCTGAAGCCCCCTGATCTGCTGTTGCATACGGCTCTGATGTTAAATGAGAGCACTTTGCAATGTATTTTGGACACGTGTCTTAAGGTTAATGGAGCTGCAGGAAGCAAGTTCATCTTCTCTGAAGCACAAAGGAAGGCAGGGGCCTCCTAGGCCTGATTCCTGGGGTACTCAATCCATTTCCCTTTTCCCAGCCTGGTGAAGGCTGCCATAAAGCACGGTAGCTTCTTACTGCAGTTGGCAGGCTCATCAGATCCATCCACACAGTCGTTGTCACGGTCGCACACCCAGACCCGTGGAATGCAGCGTTTGGTGATGGCACACTGAAATTGGTTTGGTGCACAAGTCACTTCCGCTGCAAGAGAAAGGGGGATCAGGAGACAAGGTCAGGGCAGAAGGCAGAGCAGGAAGGTGTCTCCCTAAAATGAAGGCTTGCTCACGCACAGCCTAACAACCACCACAGTGCTGAGGGTGCTGTGATCCTGGCATTCAAATGCAGAAACTGGGAGCACATAAAACATACAAACAAAACATCATAGCTATGGATGAGGGCAGAAGTCAAAATGGTTACCTTAAATATATTGCAAAATCACTCTGTCTTTAACATTCTTTATCTTTCTCATATGTACACACTTATGTAGTCCTATAGCTCTGAACCCAGCAAGTGATGGGAGATGCTGCTGCTTATTGTACGGACCATGAAACAGCACCTGGTCTTCTCATCAGCCCCTACAAGAAACAAGTGGGGCAGTGATGTCCCTTGTTCCATTGCAAGCAGAACTTACGGCAGTCCTTCTCATCTTCTCCATCACCACAGTTGTCCTGCCCATTACAACGGAAGATGCCTGGGATGCAGCGGTTGGTGTTGGTGCATTTGAACTGGCTAGGCAGGCACACATGGACTTCTGTCAGAAGCAAGGCAGAAACAGCGTTAAGGGAGGGTATTCTTATCTTGGATACAGACTTTTCTTAGGAAGCTTCTTGGGATTTGTTGCAAAGGTAGTGGGCTCTGGGATTAAGTACCTCTCCTATGATCACTCAGGCCAGAGGCGTGAAGCCTCTTTCAGCCTGAGGGATGAAGTTGATTTTGGAAAAGTTCTTGGAGTTGCATTCTAATGGTGGGCAGAGCAAACAGGAGAAGAGTGGAGGCCAAAATTACCAAAGCATCAACAACCCAGCATATGGTAGCTTAAAGTTCATCCTGAAAGTAACTAAGGCTTAGCAGAAGCATGGTGACCTTTTAGAATGGGGAAAACAGCCCAAAAGCAGGGGACCACAAAGCACTTAGTGACTTGGGAAAAGGAGGAGCAGCCATCTGGGGAATTCCAGAGGCCAGACTGTGTCCCCATGGCCGAGGTTTCCCACTCATGTCCTGGGCTCTGCACCCTGGCACTGTGAAGCAGGGAAACAGAGAAGATGGGAGGGAAGAGGAAACCTCTCTCTGAACCTCTTGCTTGCCTTGAATTCCATGGCTGCTCCCATGATCTCCAGTGCTTGAAAGCCCAAGAAAAGAAAAGGGAGGAAGAGTGTTTTGGTGGAGCAGGGCAGTGATGTAGTAGGAACTACTTTGCCACTTATTTTCCAGAGCCCTCTGAATGGCTCAGTGAAATGGTTGGCATCCTTTCTGTTTTGTATGGTATGTGAGGGGGTGTCACATGGAGATGGGGAGAGGCCTGTTCTTCCCTGCAGAGGAAAGCAGGACGCGCTCCAATGGAACAAAGCTCAGGGAGCCAAGGTTCAATTTGGATGCCAGGAAGCACTTCCTGACAGTTAGGACCCCGAGGGCGTGGAATGGGCTTCCACGGGAGGTCGCTGAGGCCCCATCGGTGAGGGTGTTCAAAGATAGGCTGGACATGCACATGGTGGGCATGTCATGAGCGGAGCCGGCTGGTGCCGGAGGTCAGACTAGATGGCCCAGGAGGCCCCTTCTGACTCGCTCTGTTTCTATGTTTCTATGTTTTTGTTTCAATCTACAGTATTTTTCCAGATTAATCAGGCCAGCTCATTCTATTTCAACTTTTTAGTAAGTCATTGTACATTTTGATGGCTTGATCTAAACTGTTAAGATGCCTTGAGTATCTTCAATAGAACAGGGTACAAAACTGAGACGGTGCCGATAAATGAATACATAAAACTTCACAAGGCAGGTTTGGGTCCTCAGAAGAGCTTGGGACACTTACCACAGTTGGCCTCATCTGAGTTGTCCTGACAATCATTGTCTCCATCACAGATGAAGGCTGGATTGGTGCAGATTCCTGTTGAGCACTGGAATTGTCCTGGACGGCATTTGAATTCAGCTGCAGGAGAGAAGGTGGCATGTGATGACTTGGGATGGGGGGCGCCCAGAAACTGGAGCTCAGTGTTACAGCCTCTCCTTTGCATGCAGAGAGTCCCAGGTTCCATCCCCAGGATTTACAGACAGCAAGAGATGGCAAAGACACTTTGCCAAGACCCTGAAGTGTCACTGCTAGCTAGTACTCTCTGCGGGGTTACAGATACCAATGATCTATCCTGGAAAACAATCTCAATGCAACTTGGTATCAAATACTCTGCTCTTTCTGTTGTTTCATCTACAAATGTTCCACTACAGCTGGGAACTGGTTGGGTTTGGGCTCTGGATCAGTGCTCCTGGTACCCCCTTTTGGCTAAGGGGCAGCATAAAAATTCTTCAAATAAATAAATATTGTTGCTAGCCCACTCAGCCTACAGTCAAAGAGAATCAGGAATTGCTCTGGCTGACATGTGGTAAGTCTTCTCACTCCCTGATCAGTGCTGCTTAACAGCCACCCAGCACAACCATAAGGGGGATGGCAAGTGCAAGAGAACTGCACGCTTGGGTTCTAGGGAGCTTCTGCAGTCGTGAGGCAAAAGTGGGATTCCAAATGTAGTGTCCCAGGCCTGGGGCTTCAATTGGTGAGGCAAAGATGCTCCTCTCCAGGAGGAAGGAAGCCCCTGGAGAGGCGCCCATTCCAGCTCAGGAACGAACTGACGGAAAATTCTGTATGAAGGGGCCCAGAACGTTACCCTGGACAGTCTCAGAACTGTTTCATCAATGCACCAGGCAAATTCCTTAAACAAAAATTGCACATTAAATACTAGTCAGGTAAGCAGCCCAGGGCTACCAAAGATCCTCGGCACCCCTCTTCAGCACTAGATGTATACCCTGTTCCCTGGATGCCTTGTGTTTTGCTGGGATAATGCTCCATCAACAGCTGTCTAAAGGAGCCTTCCCTCCACCACTGCAGCCTCCTCCCAGCTATTCACTCACGGCAGTTCTCAGGTTCATCTGAACGGTCCCCGCAATCGTCCTCCGTGTCGCATTTCCACCAAAAAGGGATGCACTTGTCATTCTTGCAAACAAACTATGGCGGAAAAGAAAGGCCATAAAGCTGAGACAAGGCACGAATACTGGGCAGATGAATGCTCCCCAAAGTCTTCACCTCTCCACCATCAGAACAAGCCCAGCCTGACATATTTCCTACACAGGAGCTCTGAAATGGTTCCCAGGAAGAGCACAGCTCCCCACTAAACATTAGCAAAGGCTCTGCACTTCTAACCACCCCTCCTCACATGTTCTTTCTGACTGCAGGTAACCCTCTCAAAGCCAATCATGCCGCTTCTTCAGGTTTCAGAGACAATTCCAGTAAGAGGGAACCTTCAAGCTCTTTCCTCAACAGTAAAATTTACAGGCACTTTCCAGGATGGTCAAGAGGCCTGACCTGATACACTCCATGTTGCACAGGCCATCTCGAGGAGTGGAACCAGTCCACATCAAAGGCCTGGCTTTGGCTGCTGGAGGCCGCCTTGACAAAGCAACAAATGGAGGGGAGGAGTGCATAGCTGTGGGATTTCTGCCAGGTGGAGCAAGCTCTTTGTGTCCCTCCAGTTACCTGGCTCGCTGTGCAGTTGGAGATGCAGGTTTTGCCATTGGCCCCCAGATAGAAGTTGGTGGGGCAGGCACACTTGAAGCCTCCTCCGGGTGACAGCAGGCACAAGTTGCTGCAGCCACCATTGTTGATTTTGCAGGGGTGGTTGGGAACTGAGGGGTGAGAAAGGAAAGAAATGGGGAGATGAAGCAGGTTACAGCCAGATATAGCCACTGTCATGGCTTCTGTCAACATGGTCCAGGGCAAGCCCCACAGCTCACTTCCATCCTGCTGCAAAGCAGGATCCTGGATGCCCAGCAGCAGGCCTGGTGTCAGCAATTCCCCTGCCTGGCTGAGCACATGGGCAGCCTGCAGAAAGCCCAAGATTCAATCCCCAGGTGGAACTGGAAGAACACCTGCTTGAAGCCCTGGAGAGCTGCTATCAGTCCAGTGTTAGATGGACCAAAGTTCTGTGCTGGTATCAAGCAGCTTCTAATCTTCCTATCTTGGTCCGCAAGCTGACCCTGGAGTAGTAAGGGACACAAGAGATACTTTTCCCAGGGACCTGCAAATTTAGGATTGACCCTGTCCAGAAGATGGCTCACTGGCTGTGTAATGCAGCACTTTCCAGAATGGCATAAGTTGGTGGACCCTGAGGGAAAGGGGCTGCCCTCTCTCTGCTACCACAAGGCCCTCCCATGCTTATGTTTGTGCCCTGGAGATCCTCCTCTTTCAGAACGGATCCACACGAGAAACAAAGACCTCTGCCTCTATTGTTCTATGAAAGTGTTGATCTTTGCAAGATATATGCATGACTTATCTTCTGCTCTTGTCTTTTGCTAGTCCCTGGAGCAGAGAAGAAAGTGGCAGAGGGATTTTTCTGAAGCCTCCTGCTGCAGAACCAGTCAGCAACAAATGTCAAGACTCCACATGACTCTACAACCAGCCATTTTCATCCCCTACTTCCAAGGTCCTCCCAAATTGGGACATCAGCCAGGAATCAGGGGCAAGACTAAGTGGTGCTCTGGCATTCCTCACTAGCATTAGCTACCTATGTGTAGTGAGGGTGTTGTAAAAACACACTCACGCTTAGAGGTGCTTTAGCTGCAATAAATTCTTTAAACAGGAGCTGAGGTTCTAAATTGGTTTATTGCTCATTATCTACAAGATTTACGGTTAAACAACTATCCTAACGGCAAGGCACGCATGTGAAGGAACGATGTTCCCCTGACAATGACCTCATCCCTCCCCCTCCCATTTCTTTCTTCTCCATTCTTCGCGAAGCTGATAAGAGCGCATCATTCGTCGTTGGTTAGCGTCAATCAAGTCAATGCCTCCGAGCTGCCCATCCCCTTCCGGTCTGCTGCTTTCCTCCTCCTCCGGCAAAGTATCTTTCCCCTCCCTTTCTCCTTCACAGTCTGTCTGGTTTAAAGGGCTAGCCTCCTGTGAAGCAGCCGGGGAACTCTTACAAATCTCAAGGAGTCAGCTGATTAGTTTCTCCTTCTGGAAGTGAGTGTCTGATCCTAGTAATCACGGTTACCTCCTCCTCGCGAGGAGGAGCTACTGTCGTGCTCTCCTGCACGACACTATGCAAGGCCCATTCCAGGCAGAAGCCCTTCTGTGCAGGGATGGGGGACCTCTTTCAGTCCAAGGACTAAATTCAGTAGCAGAAAAGCTTGCGGGTGCTCCATGCCAATACTGGGTGGGACCAAAGGTAAAAGGGGTGGGGCCCAAAATACACCCCCTCTCCATCATATCCTGACTTAAAAGTTGTTCCTGCCAATAATTAAGCCTTAGGAGAGGCATTTTAATCTTTCAGAATGTGGAAAAACAATGCCAGCTCCGGAGAACCAAATAATTGATGGTTGGAGTACAGGGCATGGCCATCTGGCAGTCCTAGAAGACTGGATTAAAGTGCAGGAAGGCTGGAAAAACAACTACTACTACAACAACAACATTCTGTACCACCTGTGGTTGAAGCTCTCTGGGCAGTTCAAAACAGGATATAAAACAATAAAATACTGTATATAAAACATTGAAGACACTAAAATAGCATTAAAAGACAGTAAAAGACCCTGCATGGCAGAATTAGTGCAGGGCCCCAAGGATGCAAAAGGTTCTGAAAGAGAGTTCTGTCAGGAAATAATGTGCACAGATGCCATCTGAGTCCACTTTCCTATTGACCTCTATTCCATGCCCCACAGCAGACCCTGAATCTGGATGCTGTGTGAGTTGTTACCAAGAAGGGGACTATGGGGAAGTCTTCCAAGTCATCAAAGGAGTCTTTTGAATAGCAATAACCAGAGAAGGTTATGTGACCAAGTCCAGCTCTGGGATCAGACCAAACTTGCTCTCTTGTCTGAGCGATGCAAAGGTTCTGCCCATTGGTCTTCCCAACCACAGACTTGCCTTGCTGTGCTCAACAGGACACTTCCCCAACATGTCTTAGCAGGCCCCATATCTGACAGTCTGCCCTGAATGCATCTCCTCTGGGCCCCACTGGGCAGTGAAACTGAGCCTGGTCCCTGTGCAGGGACAGCCACTCAACCTCCCACCCTCCCTTTAACCCCTTGGTGTGTGGCACTCACCATCCGGCTGCCTGTAGGGGTGGAATATGTGGATGTCCATGGGTCGATGCAGGGTGCTGATCAGCACAGACTTGTTGGTACCTGTGGTCTTATGGGCCCGGTTGATGGATTTGGTCTCCCAGTCAGTCCAGTAGATGTAATCCTCAAAGAGAGTCAGGGCAAAGATGTGGGGAATATCCTGGCTCAGGACTAGGAGGAGAAGAAAAGGAGAAATTCTCATTGGGTGGCAGGGACATGGAGATCAACTGGAGATATCCAGACAAGGGAAATGTGAAGATCTGGAGGACAGCTGACCAAGGATGTGCCTTGACTCTGTCCAGGGCCATGGGCCATGGGCCTGTGCCTATGCTTCTAGACATGAAGTGGTAAGCACAGCAAATGTGTAGTTGTCAGCCATTCCCCAGTGCTCCTCCCAACTCTTGTTGCCTGTAACAATCTTTAGTTCCTCAAAACAGCACTCCTTGGAATGTCACATTATGTAATTAGGAATGGCATTGCTGAGAAGTAAAAGATGATGGCCTGCAGCAGAGAAGAGCTGGAGGAACATCTGTGCATCTTGAATAGTCCACTCCCAAAAAAAGTAGCAGAAGTTCCACCATCACCCCACCTTCTACCATAGATCCCCAAAGAAACACAGGCCAAACGTATGAAAATTTGGCCCAGACCTGCCATGAACCAAGCATATGTCTTTTGTGAAGGATGCACTGATGCAACACTCTCACTGCAGGGGTAAGATGCAATTCTTGCTTTGGCTGGCAGCAAACCCATTGTTATTCTGATTACCATATCCATTGATTCATTTGTCAAAACTGTAAGTCATAATGATGATAAAATACAAATATAAAAATATAATTCAGGTAGATCAATTAGCATAAAAACAATCAAGCATGTGCCTAGATTAACAAAGAACTGGCACTCCCTTGCCATTGCACAGGCAAAAGAGGCAGCTCCCTTGGTTACATATTTCTTTCTATTCATTAACAAGAATGTGATTTTCTGCTGATTAGACCTTTCTATGGAGAAAATGATCCAGATATTTTAATCTTAAGCTTTCATAAAAATAGAACAGTGTTACAGATAATATGCTAAAGCTTTCCCCAAGTCTCCCAACAGATTCAATGCCTGAAATTAAAAGTGCCTCAGTAATCCAGAATTGTCGCAGACATTGTGGCAGCTGGAACCAAACTCAGACGAATGCTCTCCTCAGTGAGCATTTGGAAAGATCCAGTAAATAATTTGTATAGCCTTGATTGTATAATACAGGAGTTCTGGACTTCTGTCAGTCCAAGGGCTGAACCCCCTTTTGAAGACATTCCTGGGGCCCAGATTCTTGCTTTGGATGGGGCTGACAGCAAGAAGTGTGGAGCCAAAATTATTGATGATACAACCATATTATAAGACTGGCAACTCAGCTTTAGGAGAAGCATTTCTACCTTTCAGTCTGAAGAGGAAAAGCTGCATAAAAGCCAAGGGACCAGTAAAATGCTTGACGGTTGTGGGAAAGTGTGTGGGGTGATAGAAAGTAGGCCTGGCCACCAGGGAATTGCAGAACACCAGAACTGCCTCCAGTCCAGAACTTCTACACCAGAGATCTAAATACCATGGAGAGATTCTAACATTTAATCTGGTCAGGTTCATCTGGACAAAGTTATCTTTCCTTTTATTTCTGGATTGCATCTTTGCTACAGCTGCCCATTAACTAATGCCAAAGAAATAAAAATCAATTCATTAAACACTTGCAAAGCTTTTAAATTGATTCATGAGGAATCAGAGAGAAGTGACAAGTGCTGAGAGTTGTTGACAGTCCAGAAGGAGTTGACTGTTAAGAGTATGTTCTAAACAAACATTTCACATCCTCAAATGAAGTTGACAATGAGCAGGTGGAAACCAAAGAAACCAAATGACAAAGTGACTCAAAGGTGACAATGTAACTAAAGAAGAGATCTGAAAAAGGGAGCCACAATTCATATGCAAGTTATATGCTAGCCCTGGAAACCTAAAAGCTAAGCATGGATGAAGGATGCTGAGGCTTCTCAACCCTGAGTTTCCTCAATCCAAAAGCAGGATGGGAGCCTCCAACTCTCCCCTGTAAACGCCTTCCAGAACATTTATTTCTCAAGCCAAACTCTAAAACCAGAAATAAGGACAGGCAGGGAAAGCAAAGAGCATTCGCAAGGGGAAACAGAAGTTCATAGGGGGGAGTGACTCACCCCTCCCCTCTCACTGATCTCTCCCACAAGCTGCAGTCTTCCCTAGTAATCATCCCAGTCGCTGGGTTTCTCACTACAAGATAACTCTTACTCAATGACAGCTGTATGTGGATCATTATTATTTGTTGTTATTTTGCATTCCATTTATACCCTGCCTCTGGCTTCTCTTGCAAGGAACATGAGGCTTACAAGGCTGCAGAAAACTATGGGCTTTTTTCATTGGTTGTTTGTGGTTAACAAACCATGGCTTGTTGCTAGGGCTGGGTTCAGACAACACTACAATCCACATTTCAACAGCAACCCATGATTCAAGGACAACCCACACTCAATCTATACTCAGTTCTTGAATGTTGTGCGGATCCAGTCAGGTTCTGTTCAACCTATCTGCATGTGAATTTCAGCTTTACAGCTCCTGCAATTCCCTCACCGATGTGCCGATTGGATCCATCCAGGCTGGCAAATTCAATGTAGTCCTCACGAGCATCAGCCCAGTAGATGCGGCTATTGATATAGTCCAAAGTGAGGCCATTGGGCCAGGTGATCTTGGTGTCCACAATGATACTCCGGTTGGTGCCATCCATGCCTATCTTGCCAATTAGGGAATGGTCACCCCAGTCTGTCCAGTACAAGTATCTGAAGAGAGAACAAATGAGGCGAGTGAGATAAATGGCATAACCATAGAATTGCAGCTGTGATCAAATTTTATGTTTGTTATTTTGGGAAATCCAAGCCCACAAAATTACACAAATACATTATATAAACTATTACATAGATCCCAAAGCTAAGAACAGAGTTCTGAGATTTCCTGCTACAGCCCACTGGTGAAGTCCAGTGTGGACTTGGATGGGAACAGATGAATTGTACTGCTAATAGGGTTTCTTTGTTTGGGAATTGACTGGGACAACATAACCCAAGATGGGGATCCTCTGGCTTAAGGGCCATTCTCAGCCCTCAAATCCTCCCCCATTTAGCCCATCAAGACGCTTAAAACTCTACCTCCCCACCCCAGTGGGAAAAGCCAGGGTTAAGGAAAGCCAGCTTCACTGGGAGTCACTACCTGGAGTTTCTGGAGCAATATAATGCAGACCCTCCAGGCCAAGGGTCATAGACTGGAGTGTCTTGAAACAGCAGATCCTGAGGAGAAGATCCTTTTTGGTGGTGCTAAGCTAACTGGGAAACAACTGAGCATCAGTCAGGGTGGGTGCAGATTGTGAAAGGGGACATTTGTTGCAGTGCATGCTCTGTGTGTGTATGTGTATGCGCGCATGCATGCAACTTTCCAACCCCTGCCCTATGGAGCCAACACCACAAGCTTCTGGGATGACCCTGGGTTGTGCCATAGGACCTGCACCAAGGTTTTGATGTTCAAAATATTGTCAATCTGCTGACATTCACCATGGTTGAAGGATTCAGATTGCAGACTGGAATGGACCAAGGGAAGGGGCTAACTGGAGTGGAAGACAATCCAACTTGATGTCACTGCCTGATTGAATTGGGGGTGCAGAATCAAGGCCCACCTTGATCCACTAGCAATACTTGGGGGAAATTCATAAGCTCACTCCTCCAAACTTCAACTCACTAACAGCAGCAGCAGCAATGTATAAAGTTCCCAACATTTACTAAGTGCTGAATGGGAATTAAAAACAAGAGACCTACACACAGCTGTACAAGCTTCCCAAACACATCTAACAGACTTACCCATTCCGGACATCTACTACCAAAGCCCGAGGTTCCCGTAGCCCTGAATTCACCAGCACAGTGCGATAGGCCCCATTGAGCTTTGACACTTCAATGGTATCCCTTCCCTTGTCACACCAGTACAGGTTCCCACCAACCCAGTCCACAGCCAGCCCATCTGGGTTGCTCAGGCCGGTGCGGTGCAGAACCTGCGGAAGCATAAGGCAAAGAACTGCATGAATCGAGAAAGCACTGAAAAGGGATTTGGTCAAAGGAACTTCTACCCTGCACTTTGCAAAACCAGGAGGAAATGGAACTGGGTTTACCCCGGTGTGGGGAGGGAGAGAACTCAGTCTTAGCAGAACTCTGCTGATGTCTGGATAGCCAAAACTGTTGGAAAATACAGGACTGCATCCTGAGGATTCGGGAAGGGACATAGTCCTCTACTGCTGCAGATCACAGTCCAAGTGGCACCAGACACTTACCTGCACATTGCTGCCATTGATGTGCATGCGGCGGATCATGCTGCCTTGTGTGGTGACATCTGTCCAATAGATCATTTGTGCCCGATAGTCAAAGTCCAAAGCCACAGCATTATTCAGTCCCTAAGCCCACCAAGAAAAAAGACAAGCATTGGCAAGCATCCTGTGCCTCACACACACGAAGCTGAACTATGCTTCATGGTTAAATCTCGCTTCCTGCTATCAGCTCCCCAGGCAGCTCCACACAACCCCTCTCTCTCTACTTCAGTCCATCCCATCTGTAATAAAGGAGATAAATAATATTGACTTACTTTTCAGGGTTGTTGAAAGTAACTAAATGTTACTGATGATAAAAAATAATAAATCACATTTATATAGCACTTTCAAAGTATATTATCTAACTGCAATCATATTATCATTATAGCTGCTACTAAAATGCCAAGAGTACTGTCACTGTGCTTTTAATTTGCTACAATTTCAGGAACCCTTATTCTAAAGCAGTGCTTCCCCAAATTCTGATAGCTAAGGCACATGCCCCTGCCCTGAATTACAATGAAAGGATCAGTTCCCTCTGGCACCATGAAGTTTTCTTTCAGGACACAGGGACATGAGACACGGCCTTACACTGAGTGAAACCACTGATCACCTGACTTTGACTTGTCCATGCTGACTGGCAGTGGCTCATCACAGCTTCCAGCAGGAGCCTTTCTTTGCTCTCCCTGGAGAAGCTGTAGATTGAGCCTGAGACTGTCTGCATGGAACAGGTGTGCTCCACAAAAGAGTTATAACCCTTCCCCCAGAGTCTGCGAAGGAAAGGAGGAGCTGCCCCACTACAATTCTACATGAGTCACTGACTTCAATGCATGTTCGGCTCCTGCAGAGAGGCCGGCCCCCCATCTTGTTGCATCTGTGTAATGAGAGCGATCCAGTCACCCCTGATGCAGAGACACTCCGTAACTATTGGGCCCACCAGAGCTAAAATGAAGCAGGCAAAACCAGGGCAGCAACTTATGTGGGGACGCAGCAGGCAGCCTCCATTTCAGAGTCACAGATGCTTCTTGCTGTGTTGCTAGTTTCTTTCCTGTGGCACAGAAGCAGTTCCCTGCCACCCCAACAATCAGCCATTACTCCATGGCCAGTGAATACATTTGCCTTCCTTTGCCTTTGGGGTATTTTTTCTCTCTTGGGATTGGGAAGTTTTGCGTCACAAATTGCCGCCTGAATATGGTCTAGATCCCCAAGGAGAATATGCCCCCTGCCCCAGACTCTGCTTCTACAATGGTCCCTTCCCTATACCAATTACCTGTTTGAGCAAAGTATAGTTGGAACCATCCAGACTGAGCTTCCTTAGGTAGTATCGATTAGCAAAAATCAGGAAGGGTTCATCTTCTGTGAAAGGAAACAGGATTTATAGCAGAATAAGGGCTGAGGGGTCACAAGGAAAGAATGGCTCTAAAACAGTTACATGCTATTTTTAATAAAGACAATGGCAAACATACATCCATCCATCGGAAGATCCAGTGCTCCTATGAGCACAGTAATCCCATGTTCTCAACTGCCACATCTCCCCACTGGCCCAATTACATGAGATAACAGCAAGGCCTCTCTGCTCCTCCCTAGGACACTTGCAGCAAAGAGGATCAGCATCACCTGTGACAGCTTTGCAGCTCGTTGGGTCATCAGGCTTCGGCATGTAGCCGTTCACGCAGAGGCACTTGAAGCTACCGTGGGTGTTGATGCATAACTGGCTGCAGGGGTAGGTGGTTGTGCACTCATCAATGTCAATGCAAGTCTTCCCGTCATCCTTCAGCCGGAACCCAGGGCGGCATCTGCACTGCAGGGGGCAGCAGAAAGTCATTACAGGTTTATAGGCAGTGCCCAGTGGAAAGCACTTATTCTCTTGTTTACAGGAAAGGAAAGCAAACTTAGTGCAACATCCTATGCAGGTTTAGGCCTAAAATGTTCTACAACTTCAAGCATAACTGGTGGGCATTTGTAGGACTTTTTTCCTGACTAAACATGTGTAGGGTTGTGCTCTTAGCCATCAATCTTTTGTTTTTCCTTCCTTCTGCAGCACTCAGGGAAGTCTGGAAATTTGGGAGTACAGGTAGGTCTCGGTGATTTGTAACTGTTTGGCAAGGAATTCTGACTCCCAGCTGTTTAGCAAGGGCAGTAATAACATGAATGCAACTCCACCCTACACTAAATTATACTGCTGAAACGAAAAAAGCCAGAGGAAACTGGGAATGCTTCTTTCCTTTCGGTGTCAGGTGAAAACCTTTTTATTCTCCCAATATTTTAATTGTTCACCTGTTCTAATTGGTGGTTTTATATTTAACATCAGATGCTGTGCAACTGCTACTCTTATTTCTATTTTTATTCTATTTTTTTAATCTGTTGTAAACCGTCCCAAGACGTCTGTGAAGAGACAGTATAGAAAAGCTTTCAATAAATGAATGCATGAATGCATGAATGAATGAATGTTTGTACAGAAGGCCTGTGATCTCTGGTTCTTCAAACATATTCCTGGGCTCAGAAGGCTTTTGCACCAGGTTGCTCGTTCTCAGGATTCTGGTAAAAACCAAAGTAGATTCCACCAGGCTGAGGTCAGCCATGCTGAGTCCTGCTTGATTCAAATACCAAGGGACATGGGATTTTTTACATGAAAAGTATGAGCTATCTGGCTGAATTATTCCCTGACTCGCACCATTGCCCCCAGAGGGGCAAAAATATAGCATAGCTAAGCATGTGTTACACCAGTGTGGAAGCAACTGCACCAGTTATCCCTTAGCTACCAAGTCCAGCTCAAAGTCATACTGTTGGCATATCAAGTCCTAAAGAACTTGGAGCCAGCTCACCTGGCAGATCACCTTTCCCAATACATACTTGTACTATTTATTTATTTATTTATTTTTCAATTTATATCCTGCCTTTTTCCCACAAAGGGCTCAAGGCAGCTTACACCTCCTCCACCATCTTATTCCCACAACAACAACCCTGTGAGGTAGGTTGGGCTGAGAGTCTGTGACTGACCCAAAGTCACCCAGTTGGCTCCATGGCTGAGCGGGGACAAGAACCCAGATCCTCTGAGCCCCAGTCCCATGCTCTTCACCACTGCACCACACTGGCTCTATCAGTATTGCGTCTCTGCTGGTCATACCGTGACCCACCTTGCAGTAGCACCTAGGTGGTGTCTACCACTAGAATCCTCTCAATGCCACCGCCACCACCCCAACCGATATTCAAGAGGCATCAACTGTGATGAGCTTCAGGCACTAATGAGAGATCCACCTCTTTATCTGATTGTTGTTGTTGTTAGTGGCGAAGTCATGTTGGACCCATCGCAACCCCACGCACAACATTCCTCCAGGCCTTCCTGTCCTCCACCATGCCCCAGAGTCCACTCAAGCTCACATCGACTGCTTCAGTGATTCCATCCAGCCACATCATCCTCTGTCGTCCCCTTCTTCTTTTGCCATCAATTGTTCCCAGCATTAGGCTCTTCTCCAGGGAGTCCTTCCTTCTCATTAGGTGGCCACAGTATTTGAGTTCCATTTTCAGGATTTGGCCTTCTAAAGAGCAGTCAGGGTTGATCTCCTCTAGGACTGACCGGTTTGATCGCCTTGCGGTCCAGGGACTCACAGGATTCTCTGCCAGCACAATTCAAAGGCCTCAATTCTTCGGTGCTCAGCCTTTCTTATGGTCCAACTTTCACAGCCATACATTGTAACTGGGAAAACCATAGCCTTGACTATACGCACTTTTGTTGGCAGGGTGATGTCTTTGCTTTTTAGTATGCTATCTAGATTTGCCATAGCTTTCCTCCCCAGGAACAAGCGTCTTTTAATTTCTTGGCTGCAGTCCCCATCTGCGGTGATCTTGGAGCCCAGGAAAATAAAATCTGTCACTATCTCCATTTCTTCCCCATCTATTTGCCAGGAAGTGAGAGGACTGGATGCCATGATCTTAGTTTTCTTAATGTTGAGTTTCAAGACAACTTTTGCGCTCTCCTTCTTCACCTGCATCAAAAGGCTCTTTAGTTCCTCCTCACTTTCTGCCATAAGAGTGGTATCATCTGCATATCTGAGGTTGTTGATATTTCTCCCAGTACTCCTTTCTCAATTTTGAACCAATCAGTGGTTCTGTGCCCAGTTCTAGCTGTTGCTTCTTGACCCACATATAGGTTTCTCAAGAGACAAATAAGATGGTCAGGTCCTCCCATCTCTTTAAGAACTTGCCACAATTTGTTGTGATCCACACAATCAAAGGCTTTAGCATAGTCAATGAAGCAGAAGTAGATGTTTTTCTGGAACTCCCTAGCTTTCTCCATGATCCAGAGTATGTAGGCAATTTGATCTCTAGTTCCTCTCCCTCTTCGAAATCCTGCCTGTACTTCTAGTAGTTCTCAGTCCACATGCTGCTGGAGCCAAGCTTGTAGGATTTTGGGCATCACTTTGCTAGCATGTGAAACGAGTGCAATGGTACGGTAGTTTGAACATTCTTTGGCATTGCCCTTCTTTGGGATCAGAATGTAAACTGACCTTTTCCAATCCTGTGGCCACTGCTGAGTTTTCCAAATTTGCTGGCATATTAAGCACTTTTACTGTATCGTCTTTTAAGATTTTGAATAGCTCAGCTGGAATACTGTCACCTCCACTAGCTTTGTTGCTGCTCAGACTTCCTAAGGCCCATTTGACTTCACATTCCAGGATGTCTGGCTCGAGGTCAGTGACCACCCCATCGTGGTTATCAGGGATGTTAAGCTCTTTCTTGTATAGGTCCTCTGTGTAATCTTGCCACCTCTTCTTAATCTCTTCTGCCTCTGTTAGGTCCCTGCCATTTTGGTCCTTTATTATGCCCATATTTGCATGAAATGTTCCCTTCATATCTCCAATTTTCTTGAAGATATCTCTGCTTCACCCTATTCTACTGTTTTCTTCTATTTCTTTGCACTGTTCATTTAAGAAGGCATTGTTTTCTAGCTATTCTCTGGAATTCTGCATTCAATTGGGTGTATCTTTCTCTTGCTCCCTTGCCTTCTTTCCTCAGCTATTTGTAAAGCTTCCTCAGTCAGCCATTTTGCTTTCTTGCATTTCTTTTTCTTTGGGATGGTTTTAGTTGCTACCTCTTGTACACTGTTGCAAACCTCCGTCCATAGTTCTTCAGGCACTCTGTCTGTCAGATCTAATTCCTTAAATCTATTGGTCACCTCTACTGTATATTCATCAGGGATATGATTTAGGTCATACCTGAGTGGCCTAGTGTTTTTCCCTACTTTCTTCAATTTAAGGCTGAATTTTGCAACAAGAAGCTCATGATCTGAGCCACAGTCAGCTCCTGGTCTAGTTTTTACTGACTGTATAGAGCAGGCATGTCCAAAGTCTGGCCTGGGGGCCAACTGCGGCCCGTTTTCAAATTTCGAGCTGCTCACAGCCTCTTCTCCTCGCCGGCTCAGCCTGTCACTCATCCCCGCTGGCCGGCGTTTTTGCCTTCACAGCACAGTGGTTCCCGCAGCTGTCCCCTGCTGCCTCCTGCTCCTTCAAGGCTGGTGGTTATATTTCACCAGAAGATGGCAGTAGACCTGAGTCAGCACTCTCGCCGCGTGACCCTTGTGACACAAGACTTGTGTGCCCATTTCTAAAATGGTGACTGTAACTAAAAAAAGGAAAGTTGACAGCGAGGGTTGCCGCTTCCAGGACAAGTGGAAATTGGAGTATTTTTTACTGAAATACGAAACAACTGTGTCTGCCTAATTTGCCAAGAGACTGTGGCTGTTTTCAAGGAATTCAATATCAAGAGGCACTACCAGACGAAACTTGCTAACTACAACAAACTAACTGGGAACGAACGCGGCGAAAAATTGAAGGAATTGGAAACTGCTTTAATGACACAGCAGCGCTTTTTCACAAGAGCCCGTGAGTCAAATGAAAATGCCACAAAGGCGAGCTACAAGATGGCAACGCTGATTGCCAAGCACTGCAAACCTTTTACTGAGGGTGAATTTATTAAAGACTACGTGATGAAAATGGTGGAGAAAATTTGTCCTGAGAAGAAGCAAGAGTTTGCCAATGTTTGCCTGGCTCGTAACACTATGGTATGGAGAACTGAAGACGTTTCATCTGATGTTAAGAGACTGTTAGAGGCAAAAGGAGTGGAGTTTGACTTTTTTTCGTTAGCCTGCGACGAAAGCACGGGTGCATCTGACACCGCTCAGTTATTGATTTTTTTGAGAGGAGTGGACAATGACATGAACGTGAGTGAAGAGCTACTTGACCTCCAGAGCCTTAAGGACCAAACAAGAGAAACAGATTTATTTGTTTCTGTTTGTTCTGCCATAGATGACATGAAACTACCGTGGAATAAAGTCACTGGGATTATTACGGATGGCATACCTGCCACGGCTGGTGAGCGAAGTGGATTATCAACCCTGGTCTGTAACAAAGTCAGCAAAGAAGGAGGCAAAGCTATAAAACTCCACTGTATTATTCACCAACAAGTTCTCTGTGCCAAACATCTGAAATATGATCATGTTATGAAACCGGTGATGAAGGCTATTAATTATATTCGCTCCAAAGCCCTGTGCCACCGCCAGTTTCAACAGTTTCTACTCGACATCCAGGCTGAATACGGAGATGTTGTGTATCACAACGAGGTAAGATGGCTCAGTCGGGGGGTCTGCACTGCAGCGCTTCTACTCTCTTAGGGAGGAAATCAGACAATTCTTGGCAAAAAAGGGACAACCAATGCCAGAGCTATCTGATCCTGTTTGACTGGCTGATTTTGGATTTTTAGTTGACATAACACGACATCTGAACGTGCTGAACACAAGCCTTCAGGGGCAAAATGCAGTGGTAAGCCAACTGTATTTACGTATCAAAGCCTTTGGGACCAAGCTGCTACTTTTCCAAAGGCACCTGTCACAAACGCAGCCCAATACCACACATTTCCCATTGCTGCAGGAAATAATGACCAGTTTTCCACAGAACAATATGAGTGCGCAAATAAGGAGGTATGAAGCAGACATCTCATCTCTGGCTGAGGAGTTTCAACAGCGCTTTCGGGATTTTGCAGCTATTGAAAAGGAGATCATGCTTTTTTCATCTCCTTTCTCTGTGGCCCGATGACGCTCCAGACCACCTGCAGCTGGAGCTCATTGAGCTGCAGTGTGGCGCTGAGTGTCGCAGTCGGCACCAACAGCTCCCTCTTGTCAACTTTTACCGCCAGCTGGATAAAGACAGGTTCCAAGAGATTCGAACATTTGCTAAGAAAATGTTGAGCTTGTTTGGTTCGACATACTTGTGCGAGAAGAACATTAACAAGAACTGCATGAGGACGAGACTAAGCGACTTTCACCTGCGTGACATCTTGTGCATCAAAACCATTGTTTTTGAGCCAGACCTGGCCTATATAATGCAGTCGAGATCTCAGTATCACCCTTCACATTAGTGCAGTTAAGTTATTTGTTTAGTCTTTCATAAAATAGTTCATTTGCATTTAATGTTAATGGTTCAAAGAATGTCAGGCTGAATGGTCGGCCCCCACACATTTTCACCTCACCAAATCTGGCCCTCCTTGCAAAAAGTTTGGACACCCCTGGTATAGAGCTTCTCCATCTTTGGCTGCAGAGTACATAGTCAATCTGATTTCTGTGTTGAACCACTTAGCAATTTTATTTTTAGAGATGGCAAGTGGTATATAAATCTATCAAATAGGCAAGCAAGCATGCAAATAAATTAATAAAACAACAGACAATCTGCTGGTCTTTAACAGTTATCCCAATTCTGCCACCCAGGCCTGCCTAGTGTTAGAGCTGGCCCTGATATAACAACACCCTGTAGTCAGGCAGGAATAGGGGAAGGGTCACTGCAACTGCGAAGAGAGCTGTTGACTCTCTATTGGCCCAGCCAGAGAGAAGCGCCAGCTGATGAAAAGAAACTACCAGGCCCAACCTTGTAGCCAATTTTGAGGTCCTCGCATTCCTGGGAGCAGCCACTTTGCTTCTTGTTGAGACACTCGTTGATGAAGCAGTTCAGCTCATCAGAGCCATCGCCACAGTCGTTGTTGTTATCACAGAGCAGGTTGTTGGAGATGCAGTGTTCATTGTGGCACAGGAAAAAGGTGTCATTACACTTGCTCTCTGTAATTGCAAAGATGCCAAGGATGAACACAAGGCAGGGGGTTCTTCTCCCCTCCCCCACCCCAGCCCAGATTCCCTTTTTCACACTTTTTCACACTTTTTTTCACACAAGAAAAGCAGGAAGTTTCATCCTTCAAATGTTCAGGTTCACAACAGGGTTGCAACGGATGGATGCAGGCACAGTGCTGAGATATTTATTTGTAAAATCTTCTCAAGTGAAGAACAACATCCATGTGACTATGAACCTAACCACAAACTACCTCCATGACAAACGGAGTGCAAGCAGCCACACCCCCCCCCCCTCAATCTCCCCTAACACATCATGGCACCTACCAGGGCTGGAGCAGCGTGGATTCTTGGGCGCTTCATCAGACTGGTCGTGGCAGTCAAACTCGCCATCGCATTCCCACAGCTTATGAGTCAGGCAGCGGCCGTTGGCACAGCGGAACTCATTGGGGCCACACGTGAGGTACTCTTGAGGGATGAGGGAAGTGGGGAGAGGGAAGTCAGAGCATGCTGGAAAAGCTGCCTCCTCTTTCCAGGTACAAGACTCCCAATGACAGAGGTAGGCCACACTCAACAGACACACTCAGAATTCCCAGATAAAACAAGACTTATCAGGTCTGTACTCAACAGGGATTTGTGTCAGCAAAGACAGGCTTTTCTTGCATCTTAGCCTTGGAACTATCCTGTGAGGTAGTTGGCTCAGATGTTATTATTTATTTACTTATAGTTAGTTATTAGATTGCTATGCCACTGTTTCTATTACAAAGAACTCAGAGAGGCTTACATCATTCTCCTCCTGCTCACTCTTATAACAACAACCCCATGAGGTAGGTTGGGCTGAGAGTCTGTGACTGGCCCAAAGGCACCTAGCTGGTTCCATGGCTGAGCTAGGACAAGAACCCAGATCACCTGAGTCCCCATCCTGTGCTCTTAACCACTACACCATACTGGCTCTCTCTTATTAAGTGCTCTAACTCATCCAGTGAAATTCATGGCAATGCAGCTATTTGAATCCAGTTCTCCAA
Organism: Varanus salvator macromaculatus; assembly: GCA_023646645.1. NCBI lineage: Eukaryota > Metazoa > Chordata > Lepidosauria > Squamata > Varanidae > Varanus > Varanus salvator. Next base: position 17,727,593 of record JAIXND010000795.1, read on the forward strand.
AGTCCAGAGGCTACACTCATGTCTACCTAGCCTAATGCTTCCTACTCCAACTAGGAGCAATTCTTCAGAGTTCCAGGCAGTGGAAAGTCTTTTCCGTCAGCTGCTACATGATGCTTTTGGCTGGAGATGCCAGGGAAACAGACTGGGACTCTGTGCATGCAAAGCAGGTGCCCTGCCACAGAACCCTGGTCCCTCCCCAGAAGGAAGAAGGGCTGACCCAACTTGAGAATTCACTGAGAACGAACCAAGCCAACTTTTAGAAAGGAAACATGCTGCAATATATTTCTGTGTGTATGAATTTAATTTGGCTCAGTAATCCCCCATGTCCAATTCACTAAAATTAATTTTGGTTTTATAAAACCACACATTAGAACTGCAAAATATATCACAAGTTCCTGACCACGGCAGAAAGAAAAGCAAAGTGAAAGAGAACTCCATACAGTCCTCAGTGCAGCTGCCAACTGCTAGGGTAGGCTAGCAGTTAAGACTGCTAGAGATTTGGGTTCTATTCCATATAGCCTGATATGCTTGATGCTGCCCAATTTTGCAAGTTAAACAAGGTCGGGCCTGGTCGAAATCTGGATGGGTGACTCCAATAATTATTTATGTGTTTGTTTATTTATTTCAATTTATATGCCACTACAAGCCCATACCTTGGCTCTCTGTGCTGCTTATCGCAATTAAAACAATTAGTAACATAAAATCAGTAACACGAAATCATTAACAACATATCCAAAATATAAAAACATAAACCAACAAAATTAAAATATGACATTAAAACATTGAATATAGTAATTTAAACTAAAATCAACTATAAACCAGGAATCGGGTCAATTGAAATCAAATTACCACTAAAATTAAGTACTAAAATATTGTGACTCACCCAGAGAGCTTTGGCTACAGGCATTATAGAAAAGTAATGAATCATAATCATAATCATAAAAAACATAATCCCCACTCAGACATGAAGACCACTGGGTGGCTTTGGGCCAATTATGGATTCTCAAGCCTAACCTACCTCACAGGGTTGTTGCTGTGAGGATAAGAAGGAGAGATAGAAAACTTTGTAAGCTGCCTTAGGTTCCATGCAAGAGGAAGAACGGAAAGATATAAATGCAGTAACAATAACAATCATGATCATGATACATGCGAAAGGGGGAAAAAGTTAGGCCTGTTCCAGTTCTGCTAAGATCAACTTGATCAGCAGAAATCAAGCTGTTTCACTTTTCACAGCAAGGAGACAAAATATGCTGGGCTGAGGCACAAGTAAACAACTTCATATGGATCAACACAGCTGCCTTCAATTTTGCATTCCTTAGGAGTGTGGTTGTGGAGTCTGTACACCTCAAAATTTACCACTGTTGCAAAGCACAGATTTTTTTTCAGCGCCACACATTTGCACTGCCTTTTCTTGCACTTAGTTTCAGTGTGCTGCTTGCCCTCACACAGTCAAACATGACTGACTCCATAGCTCTATGATGTCATCCCATTCACTACTAGATTCCCAATTGCCTGGAATCTTCCATTATGAGGAATCCAGAAAAAAAGAAATAAAGCACAGCCAGGGAAACAATAGCACCATTTTTTTTTTAAAGAAAGGTTTTGCATGTGTTTTTCCAGAAATATTTTCACACCATTAAAATAACTTTTCCCAATTTGGGAAATTGGGTGCATTTGGAGAATATTTGGTGCATTGTTCCTGCTGCCATGTCCAAGCCCAGCCCTAGGTTGAGGTGTGCACTCACCACAATCCGCAGACTCATCTGAACCATCACCACAGTCATCATCATGGTCACATACAAAATGTTTGGGGATGCACTGCCGGTTGTTGCACATGAAATCCCGTTCATCACATGTGTTGTTGTACACTGAAATCAGATGTTGCAGGTGATAAATGCTTTTCCCATATTCCCTTTGGCAAATCACTGACATTTATTAGTTCTGCAGCACTTAACGTGTACCCCTTTCAGTTTCTGGGCACAATAGTCACCCATCCTTTCTATGGTGGGAAATAGTAGATGGACTGAACTATTCAGCTACTCCTTTCCATCCCATGTTGCATCTTATAACTAGTCCATAGGACAAGACTGAGCGGCTATTACTCTGCCTTCAAAGAGTGCCTTAACTTAATGCAAGATATGGCAGTGTCCAAGAGCCTTCTGGGAGCTGGAAGCCACCACGAGGAGTTCTCTCTCTTGATATGCAGAGATAGGGAAAACTATATTGGAAGGAGGAGGAGGAAGGAAGTTCTTCCCAAAATGCTTGGGGGTAATTCCTCTCCCCACCCATACACAATGGTCTCCCTGTTTCTCCACTCTCCCCAAACAGCAGCAAACCAGAGAGGGCCATTTCATGAAACCTCTTTAATTCACACAGTAATATGATTTGAGGCCAAGATGACTTGCTGGAGAAGGAAATGGCAACCACTGACTTCCACTGGACTTCCACTGGAGAAGGAAATGGCAACCCACTCCAGTTTCTTTGCCATGAAAACCTCATGGAAAGTACCAAAAGGCAAAAAGATATGATGGCGAAAGATGAGCCCCTCAGGTCGGAAGGTGTCCAATATGCTACTGGGGAAGAGCAGAGGGCTAGTACTAGTAGCGCCACAAAGAATGAAGCGACTGGGTCAAAGCTGAAAGGACACTCAGTTGCGGATGTATCTGGTGGTGAAAGGAGAGTCCGATAATGTAAAGATCTATACTCCATAGGAACCTGGAATGTAAGATCCATGAATCAAGGCAAGCTGGATGTGGTCAAACAAGAGATAACAAGACTGAACATAGGAATCAATGGAACACAGGAATCACTGATCTTAGGAATCAATGAACTAAAATAGACAGGCATGGGTGAATTCAATTCAGATGACCATCAGGTATACTATTGTGGGCAAGAATCCCTCAGAAGAAATGCAGTAGCCTTCATAGTCAATAAAAGAGTAGGAAAAGCAGTACTGGGATACAATCTCCAAAATGACAGAATGATCTCACTTTGAATCCAAGGCAAACCATTCAGCATCACAGTAGTCCAAGTCTATGCCCCAACCACTGGTGCTGAAGAGGCTGAAGTTGACCAGTTCTATGAAGGCCTACAACACCTTCCAGAATTAACACTCAAAAATGATGTCCTTATCATCATGGGGGATTGGAATGCTAAAGTAGGAAGACAAAAGGTAACTGGAATAACAGGCAAGTTTGGCCTTGGAGTACAAAATGAAGCAGGGCACAGGCTGGGAGAATTTTGTCAAGAGAATACAATGGTCATAGCAAACACTCTTTTCCAACAACCCAAGAGATGACTCTACACATGGACATCACCAGACGGTCAACACAGAAATCAGATTGACTATGTGCTCTGCAGCCAAAGATGGAGAAGCTCTATACAGTCAGTAAAAACTAGACCAGAATCATAAGCTTCTTGTTGCAAAATTTAGGCTTAAATTGAAGAAAGTAGGGAAAAACACTAGGCCACTCAGGTATGACCTAAATCATATCCCTGATGAATATACAGTAGAGGTGACCAATAGATTTAAGGAATTAGATCTGATAGACAGAGTGCCTGAAGAACTATGGACGGAAGTTCGCAACATGGGACAAGAGGCAGCAACCAAAACCATCCCAAAGAAAAAGAAATGGAAGAAAGCAAAATGGCTGTCTGAGGAAGCTTTACAAATAGCTGAGGAAAGAAGGGAAGCGAAAGGCAAAGGAGAAAGAGAACGATACACCCAATTGAATGCAGAATTCCAGAGAATAGCTAGAAAACAATGCCTTCTTAAATGAACAGTGCAAAGAAACAGAAGAAAACAATAGAATAGGGAGGACCAAAGATCTCTTCAAGAAAATTGGAGATATGAAGGGAACATTTCATGCAAATATGGGCATGATAAAGGACCAAAATGGCAGGGACCTAACAGAGGCAGAAGAGATTAAGAAGAGATGGCAAGATTACACAGAAGAACTATACAAGAAAGAGCTTAATGTCCCTGATAACCACGATGGGGTGGTCACTGACCTCGAGCCAGACATCCTGGAATGTGAAGTCAAATGGGCCTTAGGAAGTCTGAGCAACAACAAAGCTAGTGGAGGTGACAGTATTCCAGCTGAGCTATTCAAAATCTTAAAAGTGCTTAATATGCCAGCAAATTTGGAAAACTCAGCAGTGGCCACAGGATTGGAAAAGGTCAGTTTACATTCTGATCCCAAAGAAGGGCAATGCCAAAGACTGTTCAAACTGCTGCACCATTACACTCATTTCACATGCTAGCAAAGTGATACTCAAAATCCTACAAGCTTGGCCCCGGCAGTATGTGGATTGAGAACTACCAGAAGTACAGGCAGGATTTCGAAGAGGGAGAGGAACTAGAGATCAAATTGTCAACATACACTGGATCATGGAGAAAGCTAGGGAGTTCCAGAAAAACATCTGCTTCTGTTTCATTGTCTATGCTAAAGCCTTTGATTGTGTGGATCACAACAAATTGTGGCAAATTCTTAAAGAGATGGGAGGACCTGACCATCTTATTTGTCTCTTAAGAAGCCTATATGTGGGTCAAGAAGCAACAGCTAGAACTGGGCACAGAACCACTGATTGGTTCAAAATTGAGAAAGGAGTTCGGCAAGGTTGTATACTGTCGCCCTGCCTATTTAACTTCTATGCAGAGCACATCATGAGAAAGGCGGGGCTAGATGAATCACCAGTTGGAATTAAGATTGCTGGGAGAAATATCAACAACCTCAGGTATGCAGATGATACCACTCTCATGGCAGAAAGTGAAGAGGAACTAAAGAGCCTTTTGATGTGGGTGAAGGAGAAGAGCGCAAAAGTTGGCTGAAAACTTAACATTAAGAAAACTAAGATCATGGCATCCAGTCCTCTCACTTCCTGGCAAATAGATGGGGAAGAAATGGAGGTAGTGACAGATTTTATTTTCCTGGGCTCCAAGATCACTGCAGATGGGGACTGCAGCCAAGAAATTAAAAGACGCTTGTTCCTGGGGAGGAAAGCTATGGCAAATCTAGATAGCATACTAAAAAGCAGAGACATCACCCTGCCAACAAAAGTGCGTATAGTCAAGGCTATGGTTTTCCCAGTTACAATGTATGGCTGTGAAAGTTGGACCATAAGAAAGGCTGAGCACCGAAGAATTGAGGCCTTTGAATTGTGCTGGCTGAGAATCCTGTGAGTCCCCTGGACCGCAAGGCGATCAAACCGGTCAGTCCTAGAGGAGATCAACCCTGACTGCTCTTTAGAAGGCCAGATCCTGAAGATGAAACTCAAATACTTTGGCCACCTAATGAGAAGGAAGGACTCCCTGGAGAAGAGTCTAGTGCTGGGAACAATAGACGGCAAAAGAAGAAGGGGACGGCAGAGAATGAGGTGGCTGGATGGAGTCATTGAAGCAGTTGGTGTGAGCTTGAGTGGATTCTGGGGGATGGTGGAGGACAGGAAGGCCTGGAGGAATGTTGTCCATGGGGTCGTGATGGATCGGACATGACTTTGCAACTAACAACAACAACAAAAGATGGCTTGCATTAAAGTACTTAAGGCAAACTTTTTTCAGGATACGTTTAAAGCAAACCCACCCACCTCATGGCTTACTGAGTCCAAAACTGCCTGTCACTCACAAATGTTGGCCCACTCTCTGTTCTTCCACCTGCCCACAGCCTCAGAAATAAGGTTATTGGTCAAGCTCTTAGCAGGCCTTAACACAAGTCTAGCAAGCTGCACTGAGCTGATTGTGTCATATGGTAGACATACCTGTGCTAACAACACTGATTTAGTGCAGTAGGATCTACAGCCAGGGTGAAGAACACTTTTGGGGTGGCCAGAAGACCCACCACTTTCTGGCCTTGGTCAGAATGGATTATGTCAGTGCACACATACATGGATGCACGCACATACACACACCACCTTCAGAGATACTACAATCCTAACATTATCCTGTTAATGTGGATAATGCTAACATTAATCCTAACATTATCCTGTTTCCCATCAAGTGTCAGCTGGGAAAATCATAAATAATGAAGTTGTCCAACTGAGCACCTCAGCTAAGTTTGGGTATTACACCTGCACTGTGTCCCTCCCCCAGTAGGCTCAGCACAGGCATCAGGCCATGTGTGAACTGGGATTCTTCCGGACATGCTTCTTCCAGGGGTTGAAGCTTGGAGACCACAGCCTGCCTGCTGGAGAAATCCAAAGAAGCAGGACAGACCAAGTAGAGGACTTCCACAGGCTAGATTTGTCCTGTGGCTAGAGGTTCTCTATCCCTGGGGAAAGTTAATTAATTTTGCATTCAGTATGCTTAAACAAGCAAAAAAGGATGGGTAGACTTATCAGGTTTAGCTATCCCAAAGATACGAACCATATACAAGTGATGCTTTGATTTTGAGGTCCACAATTTGCCCACCATTGTTTTAGATGAACAGAGACTAACCAAAGTTTGTGTGTTCCAGAACATCAGAAGAGGACAAGTCACCCAGCCTTGCAGTGATAGGTCACAAAGGAGGATTTGGTACTTACCATGGAATTCTTTTCCTCCTTCCTCTGCAGTTGTCAGTCTTCACTATTAGGTGAAATTCCCACCCAGCACTGAGGACTGAACACCAAGGAGGAAGCAAGAAAATACTACATCAACCCAGTCTGCTTCCTCAGCTAACAAGTTAGAAAGAGGTCATCAAACAGCACACTGGAGATGAACATCATTACAATCTGAGTGCAGAAAAGACAAAGTCACTCACAGCAGCCGGCAGCCAGACTTTCATCATCCCCATCAGCACAATCTTTGTCCCCATCACACAGCCAGTGCTGTGGAACGCACACATAGGTGTTCGGGCACTGGAAAGAGCCTGCAGCACAAGTTGTGTGACCTAGAGGAGCAAAATTAATTATAAAAAATACAAGTAAAGAGACTCTTAATTGCTTAGCTGTTTAGAGAACCAAAAGCTTGATTTACTGAAGTTACTATTAAAAAGCAGAAATCCTCAACCCCAGATTTCTTTGCTCTGCCATGCCAGAACCTATTTCCCTTCCTGAACTGGGGAGGTGTGGAGGGTGTCTCTCCAAATCCTTAGCCCTGGGAACTGTGACAACCAGGAACAGAATGTCAATATTATAAGCATTCAGTTAATTTTCTTTGGGATGCTACAGTAGGGGATTGTGCTAGAGGTGTGGCCAGGAAAATGACTCCTCCCAAGCAAGGTTGGCTAACGACATAGAAACATAGAAACAGAGTGAGTCAGAAGGGGCCTCCCGGGCCATCTAGTCTGACCTCCGGCACCAGCCGGCTTCGCTCATGACATGCCCACCATGTGCATGTCCAGCCTGTCTTTGAACACCCTCACCGATGGGGCCTCAACGACCTCCCATGGAAGCCCATTGCACGCCCTCGGGGTCCTGACTGTCAGAAAATACTTCCTGGCATCCAAATGGAACCTGGGTTCCCTGCGCTTGGCTCCGTTGGAGCGCGTCCTGCCTTCCCCTGCAGGGGAGAACAGGCCTCTCCCCATCTCCATGTGACACCCCCTCACATACCTGTATGTTGCCAACATATCCCCTCTGAGTCTCCTCTTCTCCAAGCTGAAGAGACCCAATTCCCTCAGTCTTGCCTCATACGGCATCCCCTGCAAACCAGCCACCATCCTTGTGGCCCTACGCTGCACTGACTTCAACCTGGCTATATCCTTCCTGTAATGAGGGGCCCAAAACTGAACACAATACTCCAGTTGCGGGCGCACCAGAGTCGTGTAGAGTGGTAGTAATACCTCTCTTGATCTAGAAGCCACACTTCTGGCTATGCAACCAAGGGTGGCGTTTGCCCTCTTGACCACCGCATCACACTGCTGACTCATGTTTAGCCTGCAGTCAACCAGTACCCCAAGGTCCCTTTCACAAGTGCTGCTCTCCAGCCACTTGTCACCTAACTTGTACTTACGACCCAGATATTATTTTTGTCTACCACTGCAATATGGCAAATTATTGCATGTTACCCCAAATTATTTGCACAAGTCCTACCCATCTTTTCTTTTCTTTTTTGTAATGTACCATCCCTGGCTATGGTGATGACCACATAGAATGAGTAATGGAAAGTGGGAGAGAATGAACTATTGAATGAACTGATACTTTGGATAACATGCTCTTTTGACCCTTCCATGATTCCATGAATGGGACTCAGAATTCCTCTGCATCTTCTCCAAACATCCTTGCAGTTAGACAATTCCTAGCTCTATGAATTCTGTATAGCTGTTAAATCTCTTCCTCCTTAACATGTTTGTTGTCTTTCATTATTGTGGCAAAAAGTATGGTAGAACCATGGGACAACATAGGAAACTTGCAGGGGAAAGCTGTTGCTGATGAAACCTCCTTGTAAAATTCTGTGAATGAGCCAGGGCAATTCTAGAACAAACGCTTCATCTGGAAGTCAAGCTCAAACCACCCACCTTCCCTCCCAGAACTGCAGCTTGGCATTCTACTAAATCCTGCTTCAACCCACTAAGGTATCCCCACCTTTCATTTTGCATTTAACCCAGTGCATCATTCTGGCCAACCAATGGGCAAGCCACAAGCTCACTCCCTCTCTTCCTTCCCAAATCTGAAGCAAAGGCTTACGGCAACGGTGATCTTCATCCGAGCCATCGCCACAGTCATCCGTGCCATCACACACCCACTGCTTGGAGATGCAACGGTGATTGTTGCACTCAAACTTCACTGGGAAGCAGAACTTATCTGGAAAAAGGAATTAGGCTCCATGACAATCCAAAACCAGACTCAAGAATTAAAGGAAAGCACTACAGAAATAACCCAGCATTTTTCCACAATAGGTCATAATATCATTTAAATAGTTGCTGGTGCAAAGAGGTGTTCCGACAAGCAAAATGGCTTGGAATCACAGTGTGGGGGCAGCACTTACTGCAGTGCGTCTCGTCCTCGCCATTTTCACAGTCATTCTCTTTATCGCAAGTCCACGTCATAGGGATGCACCTCCCACTCGAGCAGGCAAAGTAGTTGGCCGGGCACTTGGATTTTCTCACACCTGGAGAAGACAGGGAGGAGTGGCGGTGGAGTGGGAAGAGAAAATTATCAGGGAATGATGGAAGCTATTTGTGGGAGGGAGGGGAGCTACACATGGCCCCGTATTAGTCAGTATTAATCAGCAGCAATGGCTGGAGTGCTTCATACACTCTTGTCACCTGCGGAAGGGCAGGAGGAGACAAAAGTTAAACTTGGCTGGCATCCAAAGAGGTATTTGAGGCACAGTCTCAGCTGTGGGCAGGCCAAGTACAATTTTAACAAATGGTTGATAATGTGGTTTACAGCAAATCTAAAATATTGCAATGTAATTAGTAGACATGTGTCTAAAAGAAATCACGGCAGCAAAAACTATGTATCTGCTGCATTGTTCCCCAAACCCCTCTGAAGCACGATTGTCTTGAGTTCTCCTTGGGTCCCAGGAACTTGGTTCCACTGCTAAAGAGATCCTGTGTCACCCAGTCACACTTCACATTGCTAACAAGAAGCACAGTTTATGGAGATCACATGTCAAATGGAAGAAGGCAGACTTCCTTCCCGTCCTGAATGGAGGCTGGCAGACATAGCTAAGGACAACGAGGTGCCCCTCTTTCTGGGAGATCCCAGCTGGATTTCCCTTCTCATGACCTACCCCAAAGGAAAGACAGGAAAGATAAGCTGATGCTAGTCAATGGAGGATCCCTGCTCAGCTGCAAAAGCGAAGGTCTCCCTTCCAGGGTTCAGGGTCAGCCATGCCCTCTTACCTGGACAGTTCTGCTCATCTGAATAGTCCCCACAGTCATTGCTGCCATCACACACCCAGGATGGAACGTAGCACATCGAAGTGTGCTCACACTTCTGAAAGGTGGTGCTTTTTATTCCCAGTCTGAAAAAGCTGCTGCAGTCAGTGGCAGCTTTCAAAAAAGAGAACATGTATCACACAACCATTGAGTGCCATTGCAATGCAGACCAGAGTACAAGGAGCCATGCCCAGGGAATCTGACAGACTCCCACCTCCAGGCAGATTCCTCAAACATTCTTAGCTGAGAATCCCAGTGTGTCATTACTTCCCTCTTCCTCCAGACGTTGTAGTTAGGAGGGATCATGGATGAGATTATATACTGATGCGGTTGGGAGGGATTGTGCTGCTGGGCTGGTGGGCAGGGATGTGTGGCTAGTGGACTTTGGTGCATCTCACTGAGTCAAAAACCTAAATCAGAGTGGCGCAGGGTTTTTTTTCTTCAGTGCTCACTTTTAAGGCAGGAGTGCGTGTGTGCACATGCAAACATGCACTTATGAAAGAGAGGGCGAGGGAGGTTTTTTTTAAGGCAGGGAAACTTGTACAAAATGAAATACAGCCACAAATTACACAAATATTTGACACAAACTGCAGCTTTATTTTACACAAATCCCACTGTTCTTAAAAAGAAAATATGCAAATTTCAGCCTGCTTTAAAGGCAGAAGTTCACCTATTGGCTTGACTTGCACTGGAGCAAATCAGGGCCGATCCTGGGTAGATGGGACAGACGCAGGGGAGGGGGTGCAGTGGGGCAATTCAGGCTAATCCACCAGACTGTGATCCCCCAACAGGGTTCCTTGCACACCCCTACTAGTGGCAGCTGAAATCCAAAACACCTCAGGTGGAGTTGTAACACCACCAGGTTGGTGAGGGCTGCTGGACAGGAACTCTGCCACCCAACAGGCAGTGATGCGCTCAACCATGGTGTGGCAGCTTAATGTTTCCAATGTACAATCCAGCCTTCCATGCAATTAGTTAAGCTATTTAGTTGATTGCTTAAATAAATAGCTTAAATAAACAGCTAATTCCTGTAGTGAAATTTTATGGTTTTTTATTGTTATTTGCATTTTATACGATTTTACTGTATTTTATGAACTGTAACCCACCAAGAAAGCCACTTGGAGGTATAGAAATGATGATGCTGATGCTTATGATGCTAAGACAGTAATACAGTGGTACCTCAGCTCACGCATGCCTCAGTTCATGACCAAATCGGGTCCGAACAAAAATTTCATCAAAATTTTGACTCAGGTTGTAAACTCCGCATTGGGTGGTGACTGTGATCGCGGCCATCTCCCCCAAGTGGGGAGATGGCCATGATCATGGTTGCACTCATGCAGGGAAGACAGGGGCGATCGTGGTTGTGCTCAGGCGGTGGGGAGATGGTTACAATCGTTCTGGGGTGGGGGGGAGATGGCCGAGATTGCAGTTGCACTTGTGTAGGAAAGACAGGTGCGATCTCGGTCGTCTCTCCCCCCAGCACACCCGCGATCACACCCGTCTCCCTCCCCCCAAGCGTACCCGAGCGTGCAGGGATGACGGGTGTGATTGGGGTTGTGTTCGGGGGGAGGGGGGGAGATGGCCGCGATCTTTGTTGTTTTTGCCACTTTGTTTCAAATTTTTCTGATTTAAAAAAATGGTTACAGAATGGATTAACCTTATTTACATTGAACCTTATGGGGAAATTTGACTTGGCTCACAACCAATTTGGGTCACGAACAGAGCCCTGGAACGGATTAAGTTCGTGAGCCAAGGTACCACTGTAGTGTGCCCTGGCAACCAGCTTGGGAACCCCTACCATGGATGATGTTCCATTTAATCTCATGCTCCACTCCTGAGCACAGAATGGGGGTCCCATTGTGCAACAGGTGGCTTTTTTTTGCCTTGTGTGTGGCAGAAAGCACTTCCATCCCAGTCTCCCCACCACACTCCTAATCTGCATTTTCTCACTCCAGACCTTCCTTTCCCATCTGTTCAGACCGTCACAGCTGACTGTGCTGCAGCCGGAAGGAGGTGTGGCGGGTGACGGCATTCCTCCAGCCCTTTCCCACCCGCGCCACAGCATACTCACTGCAATTCATCTCATCAGAGGCATCCTCGCAGTCAATCTGCTGGTTGCAGCGGCTCGAGTTGCTGATGCACGTCCCGTCCCGACAGCGGAACTCCGTGGGAGCACAGCTCGTCTCTAGAGCAAGCAGGCAGCACAGTCACTGTTACGTTCATTTCACGTCGTCCTCCTCTTTCTCCAAGGAGTTAAGGGCAATATAAATGGTCCTCACAATCCAACCATCCCTTCACCCACCCACCCCTATGAAGGAGTTTAGGCTGAGGGCGACCGGCTGGTCCAGGGTGGATGAATGTAGACTTGGCTATCACCACCACCTCCACCACTGGCAGTTGGATGAGCATCAACAGTGAGCAGGCCTGCCATACTGGGGTGCTGAAACCTGAGGTTTGCAGACTCAATCTGGCCTGCCTGTGGTCCCCAGTATGGCCCTCCATGGCTCAGCAGAAAGCCATGCCCCCATCCTTTGGCTCCACCCAGTTTCTTCTGATCACCAGTCATTTGGTGGTTGTCCAGTTTTTCTGCTTTCACCTTGAAAGGCCTCTGCAAAGGCTGAGGAGCTGGCAGCCACATATTAAATGAAATTACGCGGGTATGTTTTGCTTTTGGCCCTGTCCCATTTGCTTTTGGTATGAAGCCCCCAAGTGCTTCTCTGAAATGGAATTCTGCTCTCAGGCTGGAAGAGGCTCAGCATCCCCACTCTACGCACATCCTCTGGAGAAGCAGTTTAGCTCATCAGATTCAAGCACGGATTCCTAATATATCAATCAGAATTAAGGCAACCAGGATTGGTTAAGCATTATGTCTCCTCTGGGTCTCAAGTCTGCCAAATGAAGTGTGGACCCCACTTGCAGTCCAGCTGCATTATTACACCCACCTTGCAGAAGTGCAAGAGTAACACTGGAGCACCAAGGTAATGGGGACCTCAAAGACTCAAACTGTTCAAGTGCAATTCATTCAAAGTTATCTGTGTTTGTGTAAAGGGATGCTTACTGCAGCAGGCACTACAATATTACCATGGTTAAGTGTGTGTCTGTGTGTCTGTGTGTGTGTGTGTGTGTGTGTGCTCCCAAATAGCTCCCACAATTTAGGCACTTACTGTTGCAAGGCACTTCATCTGAATTGTCCCCACAGTTGTCTATGCCATTGCACCAGTCTGCAATTGGCACACAGCGCTTGTTGGTGCAATGCAGGTATCCTTTCTTACACTTGCGGTTATCTGCAACACAAAGAGAGTGTGTGTTCATGTGTGCAAGAGAAAGATAAGGGGGAGGCACCTGAAAAAAGGAGTGGCATGAAGCCTCAAAGTATTTCTGTAAGAGGATTTATGATGACAGCCTTCTCCAACCTAGTGGTTTCCAAATGTATTGGACTGCAACTCCCATGCACAGAGTGGAATGATTGGAGTTGCAGTCCAATATATCCAAAGGGTAGCAGCCATGGCAGAATAGTTCAGGGGATGGCAGCCATACAAAGGTTCCTTAAAACAGCATCCTAAGAAGGGACAAACCCCAGGCTTCAACAGAGCTTTGGAGCTGGGGATGAGACAGGGTTATTCACTCTCCTCTTCAGCTCCAAGCATTGGGAGCCTGGACAGCTGAGCTTGGCCGGTCCCTCATCACAATGAGGAGGGGGCAAATTAATAGGCCAAGTCCTTCATATATACACAGTCAGCTTACAAGTAGGCACAGTGGAACACAGGGAATAGAAATGTATGTAGCTCCTAACTTCTGAAATTCTCTTCCCTCTGTAGGTTGCAAGAAAGGTAGCATTCCAGCCAGGCCACTGCCTCTTCTGACCATTGGATTCACTCCCTCCCAAAAGTGGTCAGACGGCATAAATTCGTGGCTGGCTGCTGGGGATCAGCTGCTGCATTAATAGTGTAGCACCATGAAGCAAGGTTAGGAATCAGACTTACCAGTGGGCAGGCTAGCAGAGGAAAGAAACAAGCAAGCAGAGGAGGAAGGGAAGGAACCTTACTGCAGTAGGATGACTTCTCATCCGACTTGTCCTTGCAGTGAGCCACACTGTCACAGGTTTGGCTGAAGTCAATACAGTCACCATTTCCACATTCAAATTCATTGTGCATGTTACAGCTGGAGTTTGGAGCTACAGCACAGAGAACAGAAATACGCATAAACACATGAGCCTAGCAGTGCCCATTTCAGAAGAAGCTGTTCCAGAGGTGGTCTGAAGTCCCCACTCAGTCCTGACATCTGGAAGGGGCAAGTGACAAGGTGGTAGCAGCAAAGTGAAAATGCCCCTTCAGAAGACTGCACTAGGGGAACTGGATTAGGCTCAGCTGTAATGGGTGCAAAGATAGGAAGACTGGCATAAAAACCAAACCTATAGCTTTCAAAATAATGACGTCTGTTTACTATGGTCGCCTATGTAGGTTTTATACATGGTGAGAAACAAGTAGCATCAGGGGCTTTGAGAGACTGATGCATTCCTCTCTTCCAGAGGGTGCTACATTTTCATAGCTGGGTTTTTTTTTTTAAACCATTGGTAGACATTTGATGCCAGTCTACAGACACAGGCATCTTCTCCTGACAATTTGTGCCTTTTTGTATCCCAGTCTAGCTGCTGCTTCTGTGTTTCTCTAAGCTGGTATCTGTTATTTCATTGCCAGCTCAAGCATTCCTCCCGTGATCTCAAAGAAGGCTCAAGGCTCTGCCCAGTCTTCATTCTGGGATTGCTGGAATCACACAGACGAACACAGACTGCAAAGTATTCCATGTGCTTCTACACAAAGGACATTCCCTGTTATTCAGTCTACCTGAGACGTGCTACCCTAACTTGTAGATTGACAGATTAGTGGTGGCAGAGCTGAAGGAGAGGATTATTACATGAAATTGTACAAAGCTCTACAATACGTGTGCTTTTATGGCTGATGGAAAAGTGATTTATACATCTGTGTTGAAATGTGAACGTGCACAATGTCAGTCTGGGAAACCGACATCTAAATGTGCCATAAGAAAATGCCATGTAGCTCCATGGATAAAGCTATCTGGAAATAGAATATATGGTTCCTCCCTAACATAGCCATATTCAAGCTCTTCCTCATCTCAATATGGATTCATCTTGTAGGAACAGACACTGCAAGCTCACACCTCCAACCCTTTCACAGATCCCTGCACATCCTTTTGGGTTCTGACCTCTGCAGGTAAGGTCATCCTGAAGGATCCTTTCACCACGGCAAGAACAGTTCACTTCACCCATGGCAGTGAGGAAGCACAGATCCTGGCATCCTCCATTGTTTACTCTGCACAGAGAGAGCTCACCTGGGTGGAAAAGAATCAGAGCAGAAGAGAAAGAGACATGCAAAAATGGGTGAGTGCAAGGGGCAGCATATGTGTAGAACAGTCTGGCCTGAGAGGCACACAGGAACAGGTGCTCTGATCCTGTTCATGTTACATTGGCAGAAGTCCAACTATATCCAGTGGAACTGACTGCCAAGTACATAAGCACAAACTGGCGTCTTCCACCTGGCCTCTAGGGATTGTTTGAGCATAGCATCTCCCCAGTATTCAACCTTCCCAAATGCTGTATAGAATGCTCTGATCGCCACATCAGCACCATCTGTATCACGGCTGATCTCCTGCAGTTGCCATGCATGAAAGGGCCATAAAAGCTCTAGGTTGTACCAGCCTACATGGCTCTCCATCACATCCTTATTGCCACCCTGCAGCAGTGGCAAAGGGAGCCCTTTTTCATATCACAAAAACGAACCCATGGCATGAAGAGCTGTGGGATGCCATTGTGAGGCTCAGCAATGGTTATGATTTATGATGGTTCAAACTAGATTCTTTACATTCAGAGGCCAGCAACCAGATATGGAGGGGTGAAATAAACAACAGTGGAAGATGGCCCCATTATGCTTTGCTTGTGTGACTTCCTGACAGGGTCTGTGTCTGCTGCTGTTGGGGATAATTACTGGGTTATTATCCCTTACATAGATTGCATGGCTGTGTGTGTCTTTGTCGCAATTATTACCTCTGTCAAAACCTGCTTTAGAAGGAAGCCTGAGTTTTGACAGGTGTCAAAACTCGATGCACCATAAATGGGGTGGCTCACACCTAACCACCTAAAGTTTTGGGAAAGGGTGGAAAAGTTGGAGGACACTGCATATTGTCAAATCCAAACAAACAACCTCCAACCTAGGTTTTCTCCCTGATAAGGGAGGTAATCTTTCATCTGCAAAGATGCCCTCAGTGCTTCACTTATCCCTTGGGTTGTTGAGAGGATAAAATGGAAGAGAAGAGGACGACTACGTAAGCCACCCTGGGCTTCATTCAACAGGAAAGGGGTGGGATATATAAATAATTAAATATCCCACTGGCCCCCTTTTCCCACTCCAACCCTTTTCTTTATATAGCATATAACCTTTTCAGATTGTAAACCACTTCAGGACTCTTTTTGGCTGTTGTAGCTGGTTAAAATAAAACCTTACATAAAGCGAATCAACAAACAAACATTGCTACATTGCACATATACCTCACTTTTTTTCCTTCTTGCAAGGAACTCAAGATGGCTTATATAAACCTCCTCACAACAACAGCCCTGTGAAGTAGGTTAGGCTAAGATCGTGTTCAGGCCCAAAGTTACCCAGCAAGCTTCATGGCTGAGTGGGAACTAGAACTCCCAGTTCAACACATTAACCACTATGCCACACTGGCTCTCATCAATAGATAAGGGAAGAAGGACTTCTGGTTTGGCGTTGGGACGAGGCGGCTGTGAAGAACGGAGCTCCCGTTATCACGCCGGTATTTGTTCGGCAGTGAGCAGTGGGGGGCTCATCTAAGCTCTGTCAGGGCGAAGATAAGATCGTCTGAGGCTTCTTCTGGTTGGTGCAGAGCAGCAACTCTGCATCTACTGGGAGAAATTCGGACATTTCTCAACCGGACAATACAGGGGAGATTTCAGCTCCCTGAAAGTCCTCAGCAGCCGGAAAATAGCTTAAAAGATTAGCTAAGAATTCATCAGACATATTGGGTGAGCATTTTTATTTCTTATCTCTTTCACAATACTACCCGTGGAAAAACTGCCTTTGTTGCTAATTGGCATAAAGAAGAAAGAAAAGCCCCTTTGATGGAGGGAGGAATCCCCCCCCCCACGGAGTTCTAAGTGGCGAATGATATGGGGGAGAGGAATTGAAGTTTGTGTGAAAGTTGAAGCTGAAGAGAAAGACCTTGTTTTTCTGACCTCCCCAAGGGCGAAGAATCAAAATAATTACTATTGTGGAATTAAATGATAGAAGGATATAATTTGTCTGCGAAGTGGCCATTTTGGCCACCTTTCTCTTTTTTTCTGGGACTCTCGCCAAAAACAACTGGACGCTTGCCAAAACTACTGAGCGTGACTTAGAAGGAAAAACTGCTGTGACTTTTTTTAAATAGCCCTTTGCTGCCATCCTGTGGCTATCCAAATTACTGCAAGTTCTTTTCCTTTTTTATTTTTATTTTTAATTTTTCTCTTTCTTTTCTCTTCTCTATCTCTTTGCTGTTGCATTGAAATCTTTTTGGTGAATAACTTTCATCATAAGAAAAATTCAGCCTTCCTCTTCTTCAGCACCCTCATCAGCTGCCCAGAGCCCAACCCATCAGCCTAAAACAGAAGATGTTACAAACAACGACTTTGCCGATACAGACGTCTTTAACAGCTTTGCAAGCATCCCAAGAGACGATGGCAATACGACTGGAAAGTATTTCAAATGAGCAAAAGAACGGCTTGACAAATTGGATAATTCTATTAAAGATGTGTCAACTCAATTATCTGACGTTCGACTTAAAGCTGAACAGAACACACAAAAAATACAACAAACACATGAAAAGCTGGAGACGGTAGATAAAGAAACACAACTAATTAAGCAAACAAATAAGTCTCTATGGGATTCAATGGCTGCATTAGAGATGGAGAAGGCATCTTACTACCTAAGATTTCAGAATATACTCGAAGGAAAGAATGAAGATCTGCGAAAGCTAATGACTGGCATATTGGCAGAGCTTTTAGAAATTGAAAATGAAGAAATGGCCATGGGAATTGATTTGATTTACAGAATCAACCCAACTTATGCCAGATAAAACAAACTTCCGAGGGAAGTTCATGTCAAATTTGCTCTAAGGTCCATAAGAGACAATGTTTTGAAGGCTGCACGTGAGAAACCTTTAAAGATGGATGATCGCCATGAGGTGACGGTTCTGAAGCAAATACCATGGAGGATCAGAGAAGGACGAAAGAAATACTTATTCCTTACTACAAAATTGATTAAGAAAGAGATTACCTTTAAGTGGCTAACGCCAGAAGGAATGTTCTTCACTTGGAACTCTACAAGATATAAATTGGACTCAATTTTTAAAGCACAAGAGTTCTATGAAAAATTTAGAGGTATGCTTGAAGAGGAAGAACCTGGTGCTTCAAAAGAAGGAGAAAAAGGCGCTGAATCAATGGAAGTAACAGGGTATCACTCTGAGGAAGGAGAAATAGTGAATGCTGATCCACAACAAGAAGTACAGATTTTAGACCTAAAGGAGAGGAAAAAAGGTAGAAGCGTAAAAGTGAAGAATATATAGATAAGTATACTTTTTTTTAAATATGGCTTTTAAAAGGGAAGGGAAAATCGAATTGATTTCCTTAAATGTTAATGGACTAAATGGACCTTCTAAGAGAAGAAGGATCTTCGCTCAACTTCAAAAATGAAAATTAGGTATACTTTATTTACAAGAAACACATATTAAGAAACAACATGTTAGATGTTTGGAATGTTCAAAGCTTGGAAAATTGTTTGTATCTTCTGCTTTTCAAAAGAAAAGAGGTTTAGCACTATATATTAAGGAAAAACTGGACCCTAAATATATTCTTGCTGACGAGGATGGTAGGATCCTGATGGTTGAAATTACAATGAAATTCAGAAAAGTGCTTTTAGTGGCAATATACGCACCAAATGACCATCAGGAAATTTTTTACCAAAACTTACAAGTGGACTACCAGACTGTGTGTAATGGGAGATTTCAATGCAATTGTGGACAAGAGAATGGATCATAAGAGTGAGAGTAAGGGAAAAAAGGGTAGAGGGATACTCCCAAAGTCTTGTTCTAACATGACTGAAGAACTCAGATTGATAGATGCTTGGAGGCATAAAAATCCAACCTCTGCCAAATATTCTTTTTACTCAAACAGACATAGGTCATGGTCCAGAACTGATATGGTTTGGATCACTCCAGACTTAGTACCACACTTGACAGAAGCTGAAATAGAGGCAAATGTCTGGGCAGATCACAACCCTGTATCTATATCATTGAAAGGAACTGTAAGGACACCCAGATGGAGCCTAGACAAAGTGCTATTAAAAGATAAAAAATTTACAGAAGAGATAAATAAAGAAATGCAAGTATTCTTATAGCTGTCATAAGTACAATAGCTGTCATAAGTACAGGTTAGGGGACAAGTGGCTGGAGAGCAGCACTTGTGAAAGGGACCTCGGGGTACTGGTTGACTGCAGGCTAAACATGAGTCAGCAGTGTGATGCGGTGGTCAAGAGGGCGAATGCCACCCTTGGTTGCATAGCCAGAAGTGTGGCTTCTAGATCAAGAGAGGTATTACTTCCACTCTACATGACTCTGGTGCGCCCGCAACTGGAGTATTGTGTTCAGTTTTGGGCCCCTCATTACAGAAAGGATATAGCCAGGTTGGAGTCAGTGCAGCGTAGGGCCACAAGGATGGTGGCTGGTTTGCAGGGGATGGGGTATGAGGCGAGACTGAGGGAACTGGGTCTCTTCAGCCTGGAGAAGAGGAGACTCAGAGGGGATATGTTGGCAACATACAGGTATGTGAGGGGGTGTCACATGGAGATGGGGAGAGGCCTGTTCTCCCCTGCAGAGGAAGGCAGGACGCGCTCCAACGGAGCAAAGCTCAGGGAGCCAAGGTTCAATTTGGATGCCAGGAAGCACTTCCTGACAGTTAGGACCCCGAGGGCGTGGAATGGGCTTCCACGGGAGGTCGTTGAGGCCCCATCGGTGAGGGTGTTCAAAGATAGGCTGGACATGCACATGGTGGGCATGTCATGAGCGGAGCCGGCTGGTGCCGGAGGTCAGACTAGATGGCCCAGGAGGCCCCTTCTGACTCGCTCTGTTTCTATGTTTCTATGTTTCTTTCAAATAAACAAAGCGGAAGAAACTTCTTTACAAAATGTCTGGGATACAGCTAAAGCCTATGTCAGGGAATTGATAATAACATACTCAGCAAAAATAGATAAAAAGAAAAAGCAAGAACGAGCAACAATAGTAGAGGAACTGATGAAACGAGAACAAGAACTGCAGGAAGATCCATCCAAGAAAAATCTTAAGGTCCAAATGAATATTTTAAAGCATAAATTGAATCTCTTGGACACAAATGAACTTACTAAGGAAATGAAACTTGCCAAACAGAATTTCTTTGAAAATGCTAATAAACTGGGGAGATGGTTAGCCTATAAAATAAAGAAAGAGAGAGAGAAGAGACTGATTTCGAAACTGAACGATGGAGAAGGATGACTACAAGTACAAAGTATACAAATTAAGAAAATAGTGGAAGATTTTTTCACAAAGTTATACTAGAAGGATGAGATTTCAACTGAGAAAGTAAAAGAATACATCCGAAATGGAGATCTACCAAAACTACCAGAGAAATATCAAAAATTATTGAACCAAGAAGTAACAACTATGGAAGTCATAGAGGCAATTATGCAGCAAAAGAATGATGAAACTCCTGGCCCGGATGGGCTGCCAGCTGAATTTTATAAATCCTTTGAAGGAGTTTTTGCTACATTTCTTAAAGATATATGTAATGAAGCACTGTTAAATGCTAAAATACCAAATACTTGGACAGAGGCAAATATTACACTAATACCGAAAGAAGATATGGATTTAACACAGATTCAAAACTACAGACCTATATCACTATCAAATCTGGATTATAAAATTTTTGCCTCTATAATGGCAGAAAGGTTAAAGAAGTTTTTAATAGATTTTATTCACCCAGACCAAAATGGCTTTTTGCCCAAAAGACAAATGAAGAATAATCTGAGAACTATCTTGGATAGCCTAGAGTATTATGAGATACACACAGAAAAACCAATAGCTTTACTGTTTATGGATGCCCAGAAAGCCTTTGATAATGTTAATTGGCAGTTTATGAAGCACAGATGGCTCAAATGGAGTTTGGCAAAAAGTTTATGAATGCGATATCAAGCATTTATCAAAGACAGTCAGCCAGGATTTTAATTAATGGAGAACTTGCAAGGACTATAGAGATACAAAAGGGTACAAGACAAGGATGCCCGTTGTCACCCCTGTTGTTTATTCTGATTTTAGAGGTGTTGAATAGAAATATCAGGGATGACGCAGACATTAAGGGTACTAGAATTAGGGATGAAAGTTATAAATTGCAAGCATTTGCAGATGATTTAGTTTTCATAACGGAGGAACCCTTTGTAACAATGCCTAAACTCCTACAACGGATTGAAGAATATGGTGAGGTTACGGGGATGAAAATAAATAAAGAAAAAACGAAATTGTTAGTTAAAAATCTCACACAAGACCAGAAAAAAAGGCTGCAGGAACAAGTAGACTTACAGATTGTTAAAAAGGTAAGTATTTGGGAATCTATCTTACAGCCAAGTGTACTACTTTGAAAGAAGACAATTACGATAAACTATTGAAGGATATTAAGGGCGATTTGGAAAAATGGGCCAATTCACAATTATCTCTGATGGGAAGAATAGCACTTGTTAAAACGAATATACTACCAAAGCTTTTGTTTTTATTTCAAATGATTCCTGTAAAAATTGATAAAAAAATTTTTGATGATTTAAACTTTCAAATTTCAAGATTTATTTGGAGAAAGAAGAAACCAAGGATTAAATGAAAAATACTTCAGGAAGCTAAAAAGAGCGGTGGTTTTGCTCTTCCTGATTGGGTGCTGTATTATCAAGCATCTGTTTTAACTTGGCTAAAAGAATGGATAACTTTAAGAAATAAGAGAATTTTGTATCTTGAAGGTCATGATTTGCAAATGGGTTGGCATGCTTATATGTGGTATGAGAAGGCTAAGTCACATGGGTCTTTTTTAAGTCACTTTATTAGAAGATCATTAATGTTGGTGTGGGAAAAATTAAACCTAAAATTGTATAATAAACTACCAAGATGGCTTTCACCTATGGAAGCTTTTGTGTATCCAAATGCATTGAACTTTGAAGGGATCATAAGATATGATGGTATTTTGGATAAGGATGGAGGCCTGAAATTAGATCAAGAAACACAAGAACAGGGATCTAATATCTCTTGGTGGCATAAGGTGCAGATGCAATTGAGATATGCTAAAGACTGTAAAGCATGGAGGTTTTATAAGGCCTTAACAGCGTTTGATCAAGAGATGCTTAAATCAGATGGGAAAATGATTAAAAGATTATATGATTTCTTACTTGACAGGAAAATGGAAGATGAACAGGTTAAGGAAACTATGATAACATGGGCACAAAATTTTGGATATAATATTGAATTAGAAAAGTGGCAAAAGCTATGAGAGAGAAATATTAAAGTAACATTAGCAATTTCGTATAAAGAAAACTTATATAAAATGTTTTAAAGATGGTATCTGTCGCCAAACCGATTAGCTAAGATGTTTCCAAATATGTCAAATGGATGTTGAAAATGTAAACATAAATTGGGTACTTTTTACCATATGTGGTGGACTTGTGACAATGTGAAAAAGTATTGGATTAAAATACATAAATGGCTTGAGGAAATGTTACAAAAACTCTTAGCTTTTAAACCTGAAGTTTTTTTATTAGGCATTATACCGGAAGATATTAGTAAACAAGAAATGTATTTGATGTTACATGTAATCACCACGGCGAGGATTGCATTTGCTCAACACTGGAAAAGTGAGAAATTACCCACTGATGAACTGATTCTTAAAAAGATTCTGAACTGTGCAGAAATGGATAGACTGACTTTATCACTGAAGGAGAAAGAAGATACTGACTTCTATCAAACTTGGGAGAAATGGCTAGAGAAACGGGACTTGGCTTAGATTTAAACATGTTTTTAAGTTATTATAAATGGATTTGAATATGACTATAGAATGTTAAAAAATATGAGTAGGGGGCTGACCCAGTACGTCTGATGTATTTGATGATTGATGTCTTTAGTGTTAGTTTAAAAATCTTAATAAAATTTAAAAAAAAATAGATAAGGGAAGAATAGTTCTCCTAAGGACCAGCAAGAAGGGAAGGACCACTTTTCCTAAGGAATCAAGGAATGGATGTGGCCTTTAAAGAACCTGCAAGGGTTACAGGACACCTAAGCCATGCCCCTAAATGGCATGCTCCTAAATGGCAGAACAATCACTACCAGAGTCCCTCTCCCTGTGTGCCCCCAAAGGACAAGAGGTTCTCCTTACAGCTGTTGGTGTCGTTGGCCACAGCAATGATGCCCATGGGTTGCTGGGGGATGTCAATGCGCAGATGCTTCATGCCAGAGCCCACATATTTGTTGGCCCGCTGCACAGCGCGACGCACCCAGTCTGTCCAGAAGATGTAGTCACCATAAACAGCCAGGCCAAACGGGTGCACTGGCTCTGCCTTCAGGATCACCTGTTGGATATTGTCAGAGCATTATTGTGGGGAGAAGGGAGTCCATCACTCTACTGACTGAGCTCTCCCTAAGCACTCACACCAAGGTGCCTTCAAGTGCACCTTTCAGTTTCAGCCAAACAAGGGCATTCATGTGGTCTCCTATCCACAGCAGCAGACTGGTTCAAAGCATTTTGTACACTCTGGCCCTTTGTCTAAGCAACTGAGTTTCTTTCATTTCTTCCTAACTGTTCAGAAAGGTAGCAACCCATCCCAGACCACCGGTGTGGGGAAACTGTGGTCCAGAAAATGTTGTGGACCTCAGCTCCTGCCAGTCAAGGCCAGCAAGGACAAAGGTCACAGATAAAGAGAGGTAGTGGCCAACAACATCGAGAGGGCCACAGCCTCTCCCCACTTTGTTGGTAGCTTTCTCCATGCTCATCCAGGAACAGAATTGTCCTATCAAGACAGAAACTCACAAATATTGGTGCAGCCACAGAGTGAAATGGTCCCTATTTTTTCTTTTGAATTTGTACCTATTGCAGGACCAGCCACACTGACTTACTATCTCTCTCTGTGTTGCAGTCTTTTATAAATATAAATTATATATATTTCTGCCCAATGAAATCCAATGTCACACAAATGGACTTGCTCTTGGGCAATGGGACTTTCGCCACTTTTCGTCCACCATGGCAGCTCCTTGAGACTTTTGTTGTCTGCTGAAGTCAATGAAAACTCTGTTTTATGGACTGCAAACCAAGGACTGTTTACTGGAGAGCTGCAAGTGATCTGAGAGAGGCATCACTTCCCATAGTTTGTATACACGTTTCTTTTGCCCCACTGCACAGCCCCACATTCCGGAACAGTGGAATGAGTATTTAGTACGTGGGCAATACTCTCTCCTTCAAGTAGCCTTCACACCTAAAAATTAATTGCCAGTCTCCAGCCAAAGAGACTGAAGAAAGCAGGTGGGGGAGGCAGAGAACCTTTCGTAAAACTTTTCTGTTCTCCAATCAGCTCAACAGAACAAGTTCCTGCCACCTTCTACATCTTTGAGCAATGGCCTGCTTCACACCAGGGTCCAAAGGCCATTCATGTTTGAGGTTTTCAAGCATCTCCTCTGGCCAGACTACCCTGGGAAGGAGCCCTGCTGATTCATCTGTAGGACTTACATATCGCTTGGAGCCATCATATTCACATCGCTCGATCTTATCCAGCGTGGCATCGGAGAAGTAGATCTTTTCTGCTTTGTGATCAATGGCCAGTCCATTGGGTGTGCGGATGTCTTTGTCGATGATGGTGATCATGTTGACACCTGATAGTGTAGCCCGCATGATGCTGGGGTGCTGCTCATTCCAGTTGGTCCAAAACATCAGGCTGAAGGAAACAGGAAAAGGGATGATCAGAGAAGCAAAGTGTATATGACTTGAGCAAGCTTTAAATTACAGTTTGCCCTGACCTCACAAACTTGCTTTTCACAGTTACTTTGGCTGGAAAATTATGCAAAGTGAGTGGGCAAGACTACTTCAGAAGATTTCTAAGTCTCATGGTCTGCAAGGCTCCAGGTCTGCCTGGACACATCATTCAGAGTATATCCACCAGAGTTGCACTGCACACTTTAAGAGAGACACTGCCCCAGCAGGAGGTGAGGTGGGGTGGGGCTACCTTTGAAAAGTGCCCCAAATCTACTGCTGCTTCATGGTGTGGCCACTCTGCTCTTGAAGTGTGCTTGCCACAAGGCCTGCATTGACTTCCAGCCGAAAGAGCCATTTGCTATTCTAAAGAGGGCTTGCTTTTTAAGCTGTCCAGGGCACACTGGAACCTACTTCTGGCACTCATCCAACACGAAGGCTCGTGGATGGTCATCCCCAGACATGGTGATGACGGTATCTCTGTCAAAAGCTCCCTCACGGGTCTGATTGACAGTATGCCGAGTAATGGTGGATGTGGTGTAGCTTGTCCAGTACAAGGTGTCCCAGCCGCGGTGGTAGGCCAGCCCCTCAACCGAGCCAACATCTGTTGAAAATAAAGCATGGTGTGACTTTAGCAAAATATTTGTTCCATTACACAACCCGTTTCCCTGCAGGCTTTAGTGACTGCACATCAAGACCACCACCCCACTCCTAGCTTGTCAAGGAATCAGCCCCAAGTCCTGCTGTTCTGCCAGCAATAGTTTAAGCACAGCTATTGTGTCTCTTTGGCTCCAACCTCCTCCTACCTCATCTCGCCAAAAACTGGAAAAAGAAGAACAGGTTGCTTACCTGTAACTGATGTTCTTCGAGTGGCCATCTGTGCATTCACACATATGGGTGCTGCGCCTGCGCAGTGCCTAGGCCAGAAGATTAGAAAGCTAATGGTTTGGCGGGAAAACGCTCTGCTCCCCTCCCCCTTCACAGTATAAATAGAGCGGAGCGTCCGCCATTTTACTCAGTCTTAAAGACCGATGTTCGCCCCCTAGCGGTCAACAAGGAGTGGAAATCAAACAAGATTGGTACCGAAAGAGAAACATGGAACCGATAGAACAAACCACTCACCGACACCAAGTGGGGCTAGCAGGTGGGTTGTGTGAATGCACAGATGGCCACTCGAAGAACATCAGTTACAGGTAAGCAACCTGTTCTTCTTCGTCGTGGCCTCTGTGCATCACACATATGGGTAGACTAACAAGCTTACCAGACTAGGAGGAGGGAAGGTGTCGTCACTGGAGGATGGCTGAGAGCACAGCTCTGCCGAAGAAACAATCACGTCTGGCACGTACATCAAGCCGATAATGCTTGGCAAATGTACACGGAGCAGCCCAGATCGCGGCCTTACAGATGTCCTGAAGTGGAAACTCTGCTGCAAAGGCCGACGAAGTCACTACTGCTTGCGTAGAATGTCCCCTCGGAACTGAAGGCAAGTACATCTTTGCCAACTGGTATGCTAAAACTATATTCTGCCCGATCCACTTAGATAGTCTCTGAGAAGAGACAGGCGAGCCCTTATCATTATCAGCATATTTGACAAAAAGACGATTGGAAGTCCTGATAGATTCCGTGAGAGACCTGTAAAAGGCGAGACAGCACCTAACATCCAACATATGGAGAGACCTCTCGATGGGGGTTGATGGAGACGGAAAAAAGGCAGGAAGGACAATGTCTTGGTTAAGGTGAAACTGCGTAGCCACCTTAGAAAGAAATTCAGAATCTATTCTAAGTACAACCTTTTCCTTATGGAACTTCAGAAACGGTGGATCTATGCGTAAAGCGCATAGCTCACTGGCTCTCCTAGCGGAAAGCGGTTTTCCATGAAACCAGTCATAAGTCCACAGTTGCCAAAGGTTCAAACGGTGGCTTCGTAAGAGCTTGAAGTACAACGGAGAGACTCCAAGTCGGCATGAGAGGTCGTACTGATGGACACAAGTTCTGTAGTCCCTTAAGGAAGTGGCGAATTAGGGGTTGAGAAAAAACAGATAACCCCTGAATGCTACCGCGAAAATGTGAAACCGCGGCTGTATAAACTCTTATAGAGGAAGGTTTTAGTCCGGAGCGATGAAGCTCAAACAAAAATTGTAAAATACTGTCGATAGAAGCCGACAACGGGGAGAAGGAATGTGCAGCAGCAAAAGACGAGAAATGCTTCCACTTAGCTAAATAGGATTTATGGGTGGAAGGTCGTAGTGCAATTCCGAGAATTGCCTGAATCTGCGGGGACAAAACTGTTGGTTCCGAGGTGATCTGCAACGGTTCTGAGGGAGGCTCAACTGACTGGGACGGCAAGGGAGCCAGTAACATATCAGGAGCTACCGGAAACACCATGCTGTGAGCTTCAGCGAAGGCAGATCGGGGTGTCGGATCGCCCCGTTGTGCTGTGTCAGCAGAGAAGGAAGAAGTGGAAGGCGCTGAAAAACTTGTTGGGACCGAGTGAGGAGAGTGGTGAACCAGGGTTGCCTCGGCCACCATGGGGTAATTAAAATGCCCATGGCATCGTTGTCCACTATCTTTGAAACAACCCTCATAAGAAGTGGGATCGGAGGGAACGCATAGATGAACAGGTTGTTCCAGCTGCACATCAGGGCATCTCCATCTGAGTCCAGTCTGATCCCTGCCCTGGAGCAAAACCAGTTGCAGGCTCTGTTTGCACAGGTCGTGAACAAGTCTATGTCTGGGAGCCCCCATAACTGGAACAATTGGCCACAAATGGTTCGGTCCAGCTCCCATTCGTGGGTTGTTGACATCCGTCAACTTAATGCATTGGCTTCTACATTGTCAGACCCGGCAAGGTAGACCGCCAGTAACATGATGTCTCGGGGAATGCACCAATTCCAGATATGAATTGCCAAGCGAGCCAGACGGGGTGATCTGGTGCCGCCCTGTTTGTTGATGTAGAAAACAGCTGCTATGCTGTCTGATGCAATCTGCACAGTCTTTTGGTGCAGGGCAATCTCGAAAGATTTGAGGGCGTTGAAAATTGCGAGGAGCTCTAGGAGGTTGATATGCTCTCCCACTTCCCGTCGGGTCCATGTCCCCTGGACCCCATCCGATGAGAGACGCATCAGTATATATAGTCATTGTCGGATAGGATGGACGGAACAGGACGCCTCTGGATAGATTGTCCACAACGGTCCACCATCTTAACGTGTGAAGGACCGACAACGGGATCCGAAGAAGTTTGCTCTGTGGATCCCGATGTGGATGAAATGATCTGTTGAAGAACAGTTGAAGCGGGCGAAGTCTGAGCCTTGCATGCGGTACAACTGCCACCGCGGCCACCATATGTCCCAACAGTTGCTGTATGGAGATGGCTGGAACCGTTCCTTGCTGTCGAATCCGATGGACGTGCAAGCACAGCGTCGCCCTGCGGTCCGGAGGAAGAAATGCCCTCTGCAGAGTGGAGTCGATGTGTGCCCTGATGAAATCGATGACCTGTGCAGGAAGAAGTGACGATTTCGTTTTGTTAATACAATGCCCAAGGTCATCAAGTAACGCACAAGTCAGTCGGACAGCCTCAAGTAGGGAGTCTCTGGATTGTGATACAATCAGCCAATCATCCAAATAGGGGTAGACTTGTATGCCCTGAAGCCGTAGATGGGCGCACACCGGGGCCATGCACTTCGTAAAGACTCTCGGTGCCGTTGCCAGTCCGAATGGTAGAACATTGAATTCGAAAACATCGGAGCCGATAGCAAAATGTAAGGAACGTCTATGTGAAGGATGAATAGAGATATGAAAATACGCATCCTTCAAGTCCAATGAGGCGAACCAATCCCCTCTCCTCAGCAGTGGAAGACTATTTTGTAAAGTGGTCATCCAGAACTTCCTCGGTTTAATATATCTCTTGACTCCTCTTAAGTCCAGAATAGGCCGGAGACCACCGTCCCATTTGGGAACAGTAAAATACTTAGAATAGAACCCGTGTAGCCCATCGGTGTGGGAGACATAGCGAATCGCTCCCTTATGAAGAAGCTGGAGTACTTCATCGCACAAAACTGGAGACGCCACAGTGCAACGAATAGGGCTCGATGGAGGAAGGATGTCGAATTCTATTCTATATCCAAGCTGAATAATGGATAACACCCACTTATCAGATGTAATGGTTTCCCAAATGGGAAGACGGCTTTGAAGCTGACTCCCAAAGGGGAGAGGGGAAAGTGGGGTGAGGAGAGAAGAACTGGTTCGCCGGGCACATCAACAAGAGCGTTTGTCGGTTTCGAACCGTCTATGGCCTTGGGAAAAGCGCTGTTGAGGCTACTGCTGTCTGCACTGCTGGTGTTGTTGGAACTGCTGACGAGGCTGATACTGCTGCCATCCGTAGGGTCGGGACCATGGCCACTTATGTCTGGTCTGCGGGAGCTCCATTCGACGTGCCGTCATGCGAGACTCATGGATGGCCTTTAACTTTCTGTCTGTCTTCGCATGGAAGAGGCCGGAACCATCAAATGGCATCTCCTCTATCCTCCTCTTCATTTCTTCAGGAAAATTACAGTTCCTGAGCCACGCGTGCTGGCGGAGGGAGACAGCGTTGACCATAGCCCGAGAATCTGTGTCTACGTGGTGCCTCGCGGTAGACAACTGCTGGATGGCCACTTGCTTTGCCTCGTTCAAGAAGACTTTAGCAAGGTCTGCTTGCTGGTCAGGAAGAGAGGTGAGGACGTTTTCCAGTTTTTGCATGATAAAAAACTGGTAACGCGTCAGGGTGGCTTCATAATTTGAAATATGCAATCCGAGTCCTGCAGCCACAATCATGTACACCTTCCTCCCTTCCTTGTCCCGGGGGGTCGTATGTCTACGAGCTTCCCTGCCCTGGGACGACTCAACAACCACCGAATTAGGTTTGGGGTGGCATAGCAGGAACGGGATGTCATCCTCTTGGACCCGGTACATGGACTCGTACTGGTGAGACGTTGCCTGTGGTTGAGCCGGTTGGTCCCAGGGCTGGACCATTGCTTGCCAAAGCATGGTGATCAAGGGTAGAGCCACGGTAGCAGATTGTTCCCCCTGGACAATGTCATAGAAGCGGTCCGTGCTAAGCCCTGGATGGTGGTAGGCTTCTATCTCCAAGGAACAGACCAAGAGAGACAGCAGTTCCGTAAAAGAAACATATGGCTCGTTCGAGGATCCCGGGTCCTGGGACGTGATGGCGACATCCGGGGATGTGGAATCCACTTCCGACTCATCTGAGTCTCGGTACTGATAATGGCCGCTGGACGAGGAGCTCTCCAGAGATGGTGGCGGTCTACACTCTCCACGGCCTGAAGTGGACAGTTGGACAGTGCCTCCCTCGAAACCAATGGTGAGCGGTGACTCGGAGGGAAGAGAGCATACGGATGGTGTCCACTCCAAGTGGGATATCCACCATAGCATGCATGGGCCAGTCGTCTGCATGGCGGTCGGATGAGTGGCTCCTATGCCTAGGAGGAGAATCCGGACCTTCCTGAGGCTCAGCAGGAGGCATCGGCGTTGGGGAGCGCTGCCTCGGTGGGGAATCCCTAATTTCTCCATCAGAGATAGAGTCCATAAGCTGTGTCTCTCGTGGAGGAGACACACTCTCAGGCCGAAGAATAGGCCTGGGGGATCCCGGTGGCATGACCTGCATCACCAATTGCAAGGCCGGTCCCGAAGGAGTCGGTACTGTGGCGGCTGTCGGTACCGAAAATCCCTACGAATCCGAGCCCCGGTGTTTGGGGCAATCAGGTTTCTTGGTCTTGTGAGCCTCCTTAGCCGCCTTCTCCTTCCTTGGCTTCTTAAGGCCCGAGGGTTTTTCCGGCTTCTGGTGCTTGCGCTTCTCCTTTCTTTTAGTTGGAGGAGAGGGCAGCATTTGCACTTCTGTCGAGGCAGCGCCTTCATCCGAAGGGTGTTGCTGTGGTGCGGCTGGCGACGAGGCGGGGTGCTTAGAAGGGGCGGCCGGAGTAGAGGCAGAGCGCTGAGACGGAGCAGCTGAGGAACAGGCAGGCCTTGAGACCAATTGGTCAGATTGAAGCAAAGCCTGATCCCAGAGGAGGTTACGGAGCCTATTCTCCCTGTTCTTCCTGACCTGTTTGGTAAAGGCCAGGCAATGACCACACTTGTCGGTCCTATGCCCCTCGCCAAGGCAGAGGAGGCATAAATCGTGCAGGTTGGCGGGAGACATTTTCGAGCCGCACTCACTGCTCTTGCGGAATGCCGACTGCTGTGCCGTCGCGGAAAAAGAAGAGATGATAGTACAGAGGGTAAGTAAATATTTTTGGGGTTTTTTTTCCCCCAGAGAAAGAATGGAAAGGAAGAGAACTACAGCAAGAAGAAAAAACTGGGATATATAAACTGGGAATAAGGTAAGTAAAAGAGATAACCGTAAGAGAACACATGGCAAAGTCTAAGTGAAAGACGAGCAGGCACGAGGCACAGCGAACGTCGGTTGCAGAGACTGAGTAAAATGGCGGACACTCCGCTCTATTTATACTGTGAAGAGGGAGGGAAGCGGAGCATTTTCCCGCCAAACCGTTAGCTTTCTAATCTTCTGGCCTTAGGCACTGTGCAGGCGCAGCACCCATATGTGTGATGCACAGAGGCCACGACGAAGAATCACCAGTGTTTAGCAAATTTTTCTGGGGTTGGGGCTGGCGGGAGGAGCAGAAATGGGTTGGTGATGGCATGGGTGGCAGTGAAACAGTGCCCTCCAATGCCAGCTTTCCCCTGGTGTGATGTTCTACCCCTGAAAACATGCAGAATTGGTTTTTCAGAGTTTAGAGCAGGAAAGAAAAATACAGATAATGAACTGGCCCCATTGATCTGAAAGTATTATCAGTGTAATATAGGTAAAAATCAGCATTCATGTGCCTATTTTCACCACCCACCATCTTCCAGTGTGGCTTTATCTTGTAGCCTAGAAGCAAGTGTCTGACTGCAAATATCACGGCTGTGTTTTTATTTCTGACAATGTGCCTAATAAACTAGTAGCCATAAACAAAACTTTACTAATTGTCTTTATTGATTTGGACACTAGCCATGGTCACTTTCAACAGGAGTAAATTATTACCTTTGTCTGAAAAATTGATTATTTTAAATGTCTGCAATTAAAGAAACATCTTGAGTTCTTTCAGAAATGCTTTTTAATTGATCAACTGAAGCTGGATCAAATCAAGAAGATTTTTCTTCTTCTAGCATATGCCTGTGGTACTTGAAAACCGCCCAAAGGGAATGGAACTTGATAGTCTTTAGTTCCTTGCTCTGACATAAGCTTTCTGTGTAATTCTGGCCAATTTGGGGAGAACCATGCTGCTTCAGCACACTGTCTCTGCACCCTGGCCAAGCTCAGTGAGTTACTCTGCTCTGGCCTCTATCCCTCTTCACCTTATATGCATGGCATTCAGCAAGAGGAGCTGATTCATGTCCTTTCAGACCACAGCCCTGGCCCCAGTTAGTGTGCTGGTAACCCCCCCCCCCAAAAAAAACCCCCAACAAAAAACGGATAACGCAAAGCTTTTGTCTAGACCGGCAATTTACTGAAGCAGGAACTTCCACTGGCCAGAGCCCAATGTGTCAGACATTGCAAATGATGCCTAGGTATGTGGGCAAATGGCTTTTATCTGCTCATGCCACATGTATTGAAGCACTTTCAGCACAAGGGTCAGACTCAGTCCTGGAGAAGCTACCATCCCAGCAATGGGCAGGATCAAATGCAAAGGGGCAGGACCAAAAGACCACCATATTGTGGCTTGAAGCTCCCACAGCCCTTAGCCTTTGAGAATGGGAACAAAACAACATAAATGCTGGGAAACTGCCCAACAATCATCATTCGTGGAGGAAGAGGGCATGCTCATGCAGGAAAATCCAATGGGGCAGACGTGGACTCCAAGGGGAACGGGGTTTGTCTGGTGGACCTGAGGTTCAACACCCCTGCCCTATCCCAAACTAAGGAGTGACACCACAAGCTCTTTCAGTCAATTTACACCAAGACTGTCCTTAATAGCAGGCAATTCCCAAAGAGCAGGAAGCTCCCTCCTGTCCCCAGCTTCGACCTGGATCAGGAGAACCTACCAGCTTCCTTAATTCCTAGCAGAAAGCACAGGAGCTCAGCCTTCGACTGGACTGACTGGCCGAAAGCGCAGAAACAGCAAACGTATGCCCAAGCCACTTGGCATCAATCCATCTGAGTCTGCCTGCATTTGTGCATCTCTACCCCCTCAAAGTTAATAAACAGAAGGGAACTAATTTGCTCATCTCCAAATGAAATGGTGCACCCTGCTGGCATGCCCCAAGCCAGTGTTTGAAGAGTGAATGAGGCATGCAGGGTGCGGGCCTGATTGCCTTCCCTGCCATGAGAGAGCGAGAGCGAGAGAGTTGGGGGTGGGGGAGAAGAGGACTGCTCACCCACACATATTAGCAATGCAAACAGGAACACAAGCAGCAATGCCCTGGAGCCTTTGTAGAGTTTTAAGTCTCATTAAACCCACTGCTGTGTAAGATTCATTTATATACACAACTTAAGATGCGAGACAAGGGGGGAAGAGTTGAGAGACTCATTACTGCTGCTAACATGCAGCACTATGAGATGTTTCCCACCATCCCTGCTCCCTGCAGGTGCCTGGAGGAGACTTGATGGATGCGGCTTCAAGCACCACCCAATTTCCAGTCTCACAAAGATGCTCTGCATCTCTGTCTCTTGAACAACCTCGAAAGGAGGGCACACACAGCAGGCTGCCCATGTTCTCCAAAAAGGTGAGCCTGGTTGATATGAGCTCACTATGGCTAGTGACTGAAAGGCACTGAGAACACCATCAATAGATGGGAGAGAATACCTCGGGCATGTCTGAGTGTTCACCTTTAAATAGGCACTAATCTTGAAGTGGGAAGTGCCCAAGAATGGATGGATGAAATTACCTAACATCTTGGCCAATCAGGCAAGGGCCCATACAAACTGCTGATGTAATACCTTTTTCAAATGGACTGGCTCAATTCCATTTTAACTATGGCAGCAAGCTGCAATCAGGGGTGGCCATCCTGCAGCACTGTGGCTAGTTCATCCGCTCTGCAGGCTGGAAAGGTAACCATACCAAGGCACAACTGAGCCATGCATCCTAATGAGGACACAAGTTGGGCATGGCCTCACATTTAACATTCTCCCAGCTATTTTGTTTTGCTTATTCATTACATTTTTAATCTGTCCAATCTTGTTCTTTGGGTGGATTATAAACAATTGAAAATCAAATTCTTAATATTATTACACTGCATTTATATCCTGCCTTCTGGGAAACCCAAGGCAGCTTCTAGTTTGTCCTCATCACAACAACCCTGTGAGATAGGTTGAGGTTGGGCTGCGAGTCTGTTACTGGCCCAAAGTAACCTAGTGAGCTTCATGGCTAAGCAGTGTTAGGAAAGGAAGGGATAGTTACTCTTGGTGTGTTTCCCAGGGCCAGGGTGCCACCAACTCTTTGGATAAGGACTGTGCGGGCTGAAAAACAAGATCTGTGGACATAGAGATAGCAGATGAGGAAGAGTTCATCTCAAGGTCGCCACTACTGGCCCCAGGTGTTCAGGCAACCTTGGGAACAGCCAGGGTTCAGAAGTGCAGGGAGGGGACATGGGAGAGGAGTGGGAGGAGCCCAGTCAGGGGTCCTGACCACATGATGTGGCATTGGGAGAGAAGAACTACCCAATTAGAGGAGTTGCATAGATCTAGGAGGCTAGTCCTTCTCCAGAGGGGGTCACCCAGGGTTACTGAAAAGGAGGGTTTTCAGATGCAGTTCCTTGTTTGGATTCAGCAAATCACTCTGTTCATGCACACGGACTCCTTTTCAGGTGGCTACAGTTTGCTGGCTTTATATAGGAAATAAAGAGCTCTTATGTAACAAGACTGTCTGTGGTTTAAAAGGAATAAGCTGGATCCAGTTCCTGACAAGCAAGGACTAGACCCCAAACCTCCCAGGTCCCCAGTTCAACACTCTAGCACCAAAACTCATTATCTGAAAGAATAAAATACAATCCAATATGAAAACCCAGGGTAATTTCTAGCCATGTTCTTAAAAACAGCAGCCTGTTATACTGACAGACAGGAGATGAATATGCACCTTGCTCCAAATACTAACAGAACAGCTTTTCACAAGGCAGGATGTAGCTAGAACATAATGCTGTTCTCACTGTCTGAGCTCCAAATTCTTTTGCATGGACACAGCTGGGGCATAAAATAAGGTGTCCTACATAGCCAGTGACTTTCTCGATTAACTCTGTGATTAAAGCCACAATTTGCAGGCCAGAGTCTAGCATGCTAAACATGAGTCTGCTTCCTCCCACCAATACAACCTGTCTCTGGAGAAAATTGTCCATCTTCAAGCAATTAAGCCTAGAACAGCCACAAACATGTTATTGCAAAGTGTGAACATGTGCATTAAAAGGCTTATGACTCCTAATGGATAGCTGCCTGTGTGATCTGACTCTGTTAACAGCTGTAGGAGGGACCCAGGAAAGCTAATCAAGAGGCTAGAGCCAGGAATGACTGCTTACAGAGATATTTAGAATGTTATGATAATTTCATCTTCTAAATTAAAAGGTAACCATGGAAAAGAGGCTGCATTTTGCTGTGGTACTTCTTTGCCTTGAAAATGGCACATATGGGGACTTGTGTGCCTCAAAGGCTTCTTCCCAAGAAATTTACTGGCTATCTGCCCAGACTTGTTCTGAAAGTCACTTTGTATAAAACAAAGAGTCCTGGGGCTCCTTAAAGACCAACCCCTTTATTCTGGCTTAAGCTTTTGACATCGTGTCCGAAAAAGCTTACATAACAATAACTCTATTAGCCTTTAAGGTGTCACAGGATTCTTTGCTACTTGCCATTACTCCTACACTGAAAGAATCTGCATAGAGAAGCTTTCCATGATGCGTAACCACATAAAGCATCATTCAAATATAAGACTATAAATCCAGATTTGTCTCCCCTGCTGTTTAAACAATGACTTGAGCTCTAAGTTCCTCTGCTCACATCAGGAAAAGAGAATTTCCTATCAGCTCCCCCTCACCTGCATCCAGCCTCCACATTCCTCAGGGACTACCTAGCCCTTGGAACGAATTTTTAGATTTTTTAGATAGGGATGCAAAAGGGGTGGTGTAGAAACCTTTTCTGTGAACCTGAATTAGTTCTGTTTATACAGGGCAGGCTAAAGATCCAAACCATTATCTTAACACTGGAAAATAGAAACATAGAAACAGCGTGAGTCAGAAGGGGCCTCCCAGGCCATATATGACCCCCGGCTCCAGCCGGCTCTGCTAACGACATGCCCAACATGTGCATGTCCAGCCTGTCTTTGAACACCCACACCGATGGGGCCTGGGGGTCCTGTAAGGAAGTGCTTCCTGGCATCTAAATGGAACCTTGGTTCCCTGAGCTTTGCTCCGTTGGAGCACGTCCTGCCTTCCTCTGCAGGGGAGAACAGGCCTCTCCCCATCCCCGTGTGACACCCCCTCACATACCTGTATGTCACCAACATATCCCCTCTGAGTCTCCTCTTCTCCAGGCTGAAGAGACCCAGTTCCCTCAGTCTCGCCTCATACCCCATCCCCTGCAAACCGGCCACCAACCTTGTGGCCCTACGCTGCACTGACTCCAACCTGGCTATATCCTTTCTGTAATGAGGGGCCCAGAACTGAGCACAATACTCCAGTTGTGGGTGCACCAGAGTCGCACAGAGCTGTAGCAACATCTCTCTCGATCTAGAAGCCACACCTCCAGCCATGCAACCAAGGCTGGCATTCGCCCTCTTGACCACCACATCACACTGCTGACTCATGTTTAGCCCGCAGTCAACCAGCACCGAGGTCCCCTTCACAAGTGCTGCTCTCCAGCCACCTGTCCCCCAACCTGTACTTATGACACCTATTCCTATGCCCCAAGTGCACTTATCCACACTGAACACCATCCTGTTGTTTCCTGCCCACTTCCATAGTCTGTCCAGATCCTTTTGGATCTGGCGTACCTGCTCCTCAGTTGTGGCCACTGCTCCAGTTTTAGTATCGGCTGCGAATTTGATCAGCAGACTGTTCGCTCCTCCTTCCATGTCATTGATGAAAAGATTAAATAGGATCAGACCCAGGACAGAGCCCTGGGGGACCCCACTTGTCACTTGGCACCATCCTGATGACTCCCCACTAATGGTTACCCTCTGCTTTCAGTCAGTCAACCATGCCCTAATCCACCGGACAGTGCTTTGGTGTATCCCAAAACTCCTCAGTTTCTCCACCAGGATATCATGGGGCACTTTGTCAAAGGCCTTGCTGAAATCCAGGTATACCACATCCACTGCATCCTCTCCATCTAACCATCTCGAAACCTTGTTATAGAATTCCACAAGGTTTGTCTGGCAGGACCTGTTTTTGCGGAAGCCGTGTTGTGTGGCTGTCAGCCTCCCTTCCCTATCTAGCATCACTAGATCTCTCTCTGTTATGAGCCTTTCCATTGTTTTTCCTACAGTGGACGCAAGGCTAACAGGTCTGTAATTCCCGATGTCCCTTCTACTACCCTTTTTGAAAATTGGGACCACCAATGCCACCCTCCAGTCCTCTGGAACTTTACCCATTCTCCATGAGGCCTCAAAAATGGAGGCCAGCGGGCATGAGAGAACCCCTGCCAACTCTCTAAGTACTCTCGGATGTAACCAGTCAGGGCCTGGCGCCTTTGTAATGTCCAATGCCCTGAGGAGCCCCTCAACTTCAAGGGGGGTGACTCTAATCTCTGTCCCTAAGTCCCCAGCCTCATCCAATCTCCTACACGGATATCCCCCGTCCTGCTTTGGGAAGAGCACAGAGGCAAAATAGTCATTTAGCATCTGTGCCTGTTCCCTCATATCAGTCACTGGATCTCCTTCCTCCTTATTTAGTGTTCCCACCACTTGTCTCTCCTTCCTCTTCCCATTTACATGCTGAAAGAAGCCCTTTTTGTTGCTCTTGATATTCTTGGCAAGTCTCAGCTTGTAATCAGCCGTAGTCTTGCGAAGAATCCTTCTGCAACAGGCCTCCTCCTCCCGGTATACCCTTTTGTCTGTTTCCCCCAGTATCCATTTCCTACGGAGGTTCCTCTTTCGTCTAATCCCTCTAACCACCTCCTTTTGCATCCATGGCGGCACTCCCCATGCCCCTCTTGGGGCCACAGCCTCCCTCACCTTACTAACTAGAGGTATCGTCAAAGCCTGTGCCTCCATAACCTCCCTTTTGAGTGCCATCCACCCCTCCTCAACTCGCTTACCTTCCAGTAACCTATCCCAGGAGACTTTCCCCAGTCTGGCCTTCAGTTGGCCCTCTTGAAGACCCAGCTTCTAGTGCTCAATCTGCTGCACGTCCCCAGTCCCCTGATCTCAAAGCAAAGGATGCTCCCCTAATCCAGAGCTCCCCTAATCTGTACTCCATCTATCAGCTCCTCTCTATTGGTCTTTCCCTTCCTGTCCTTTCTAAAAAGATGATACCCCTCTATGTTCACATTCCAGTCTTGCCTTTCATCCCACCAAGTTTCTGTGATTCCCACCAGGTCATACCCTCCTATTCCCAGGAGAGCTTCAAGCTCTTCCTGCTTATTACCTAGTGCTCCTAGCATTGGTGTCCATGCACCTCAACTCCTTCCCACCGCTTTCTTTCCTTGGGGTCCCCAGCCTCCTCCTTCCTCCCATCCTCCCTGATACCTGGCCCCTCTCTGTAGGAGTCCTGTCAGTCCCTGCAAAGAAATTCCAATTGCTTTTATTATTAGGTCAGCATCTGTTCTGAGGAACTAAACTATGCAAGAGATAAGGAGCTGCTGCCACCCTGTGACATCCATTGGAATGGGATGCTGTGCATTTCCAGGCTCCAGCCAATGATGAAAGCTACAGATGGGGAGATGCAGAGCAAAATGAAGTCACGTCATATAGACCTTACCAGAAAGAGGGATGGGAGAGAGCAGCTCAGCGTCTCTTGGAATGCCAAGATCTGCCCAGAAAGAATCTAACATGTCTGTGCTATCCTGGTGTTTTGACCACTCTTCTGAGGAGGATTGCTCTTGATGATCAATTGCTGAATAATTTCTGTTCCACCCCTACTGGAGAAATCTTCCTCAGAGGAAGAGCTAGAGCTCCAAGAAACCAGGAGCACACCAAATCAGTCACTGGCATCAGACCAGGAGGAGCCTGGGCCCTTGGTGGAGTTGGCTGTCAGGGGGAGGGCTCTCTGCCAGCGAGGCAGGGCTGAACAAACCCTGACCCCCAAGATCCAGTGGCAGGCCAGGAGGGCTCCCATGAGAAGGAGAGCCTTGCAAAAAATGACACCACACAAGATCATGACTCCAGAGAGTTCTAATGTGCTAGAGTTGAGCCCTGGATGAGGCCCAGCAGGCTCTGGCAATAAGAGCCTTTCATGTCTCCTTAACCAGTGCTGGAAACAAAGCTCTTCTTTTGGTGCCAGTGTCTCCAACCATCTTCCTAGATCTTGCCTGTGATCTTGCATCTGGCCTTGTTTGGCTTTACTTCTGGACTGCCTAAGGCTTTGACCTGTGCCTGCTATCTCAGCCTTAGCCTGATTCCCACAGGACCTTGTGCTCAAAATTTGCCTGCTTGTTATCTTGCTTTTCAGATAGCCCATTTCCTGAACTGTCTTCTCTGACCAGAGGAGGGCAATTTCCTTACATGTGGGAAAACAGAACCAAGAAAAGGCCACATGTTCTGTGCTCTCAACATTATTTGCATAGTCTCTACCCTTTAACAAATACACACTTTTTAAAAGTATTTTTCATATTGGCAAAGGGACCAGAAAACTGGACTGAAAGTGGGTGCTTACAGCACCTCCCCAAGGTAGTACTCAAGTTTTCAAGAAAGAGAAAACAGAAGAAACTCCAATCAAAGTTCTGGGGAAAGAAGGGAGAATCTATGGAAATGATGGCTTTGTCTAGCTAATCCAAAATCATTGTCTTTTGTTGGTAAAAGATACTGACTGAAGGAAACAGAACACTATTTCACATTTGGAACAAACTGCAAACCTATACACTTCCACATTAACCCAAGGATTATATTGTACAAACATGCATACCCACATATATGTGGTGCACTGATCACTAAGGCACTGTTACTAAAGCAATGGTACAGAAAATCTGGAATGTGCTGACAGATTTTGGCCCCTGAAATTCATGTTTCCTTCCAAGCTGAATCAATTGAGCTATTCAGCCCTTTCTGCTGCTATTCCAGGATCTCTGGACTCAGGAATTCTCTCACCCTATGGCTGATCTGTCTCACTGGCCCTCTAGCTAAGCCAACCTCAATCTGGAAGAAACTGCAACCAAAACAGCACCAGTGGACTGAAAGTGGACATAGAAACATAGAAACAGAGCGAGTCAGAAGGGGCCTCCTGGGCCATCTAGTCTGACCTCCGGCACCAGCCGGCTCTGCGCACGACATGCCCACCATGTGCATGTCCAGCCTGTCTTTGAACACCCTCACCGATGGGGCCTCAACGACCTCTCGTGGAAGCCCATTCCATTCCCTCGACATAAACTGTATCTGCATTAAAAGAGGCAATAGCAAAGCCCTGCCCCTAAATTCAAGGGAGTATCTACCCCAGGGGTTCAGAATTTCAGGTCTTGGGGTAAATGCACCCCCAGGGAGTCCCAGTGGCCCTACCTCTTTCCTGTGGCCATCCTTTTCCCCAGTCACCAATTGTTCAGTGGTTTCCCAGCATCTTTGCAGTTTTCCCCCATTCAAAAAGGTTGAAATGTCTTTCCTAAGGCTTAGTTCCCAGCAGTAATAATTTTCAGCACTAACAGGCTGGCACTTTTGGCCCTGCCCCTTTTGACTTTGGTCCCAGCCACCACCTCAAGAGCTTCTTCAAAATGAAAATGCAGCCCTCAGGCTTAAAGAGGCTATGCACCCCTGATCCATCCACATCAGGATACCTTCCACCACTGCAGAAAAATCCAGTAAATTTCTGCTCATGGCCAACTCCACTAAAGGACCTGACACCAAATTCCAGAACCCTGCAATGCTTCTCCAGTTGTGCTGAAGGACAGATTCTAATAAGCCCAAGCCACCTGAATCCTAAATCAATGGAAATCAAGATGGTTTGTCCTGTCATTGCTGCTCTTTGAGTTGCTCTGTTTGCAGCCACACATGTGAGGGCCAAAAGCCATGAAGAACCTTCTAGAGCCACCAAAGTCAGGTCATTCTATTGTACACATTCCCCAGAGGAAACAGAGAAGGAAGGGTGGGAAGCAGTGCTCCAAGTACGCACTCTCAACTATGGTCCGCCGTCCACTTCCATCGTCATTGATCTGCTGGATGTTGCCGAAGTGAATGTCACTGTAGAAGATGCGGTTGCTGCCCTTGCTGCCATGTCGGTAGTCAAAAGCCAAGGCAATGACGTTTTTCATGTGCTCCCCATCCTCAAAGGGCTTGATCGGTGCATTAAGGTTGTTCTCATCTGATAAGTGTATACTTTTGAGAATGGTGCGTTCTGAATAGAGCAGGTACCCATCATAGTCTCGGCAGCTCACACTATCCTCAGACAGCATGCCATGGGCGCATGCACAGGTCCGCTGGCCTTCTCCTCGGTACAGGCACAGTTGCTGACACCCACCATTGTTTTGAGCACACACGTTGGTACCTGGACAGGGAGGTGAGGGTGGGAGCAGCAATTAGCATAGCACGGCCTGCCCCTAGCAGCATGGCTTACTGAACCCCAAAGGAAAGGGATGTCTCTGTTTCAGGTGGCAAATTCCACTCTCATCTCCCAACATCTGCCCCGGTAGTGCGTGACATACAGGGCAGCCTCTTTTTACCTACCCTTTTGCCTGGCTCTGTTGAACACCTTAATGTCCTTCAGCTGCACTCCTATTCCTGTACGCAGGAATACAATTTCTGAAGCATTGTCCTTGTTGCCCCTCTTAATGGATCCATTTGCGTGAGTCCTAGAAAGAAGCACGATGTGAGCATGGCTAGATGCAAAGAGGAAGTGAGAGCCCACAACCTGAGATGCAAATCTGTCATACATGAACACTCTTGAATTGTGCATGTCTCTGAACACACACACACATACACACATGACCTTGCACATAAATATTATCTAAGCACACATTTCTCCCCAGACACACGTACAAACATATATCCAAAGGTTCAGCAGTGCTTGAGTATTAGGCATGTCAGCACTCATGGATGCAGCCCTTTCAAAAGACTGGACAAATATTCAAATACATAAATAGGGCTCCACGGAGAATACAAGATGTCCAGCTATAATGAGCACAGCTCTTTCTAAGTCAAGGAAGAAGCAGTACAGCAGCTGCAAAAGTCTTCTAAACAAGATTGCATTATTCTGCCATAGCAGCCCCAGCCCTTGATACGTAGCCCTGAGACACAGACCTGTCACTCCAGTAGACGTACTCCTCAAAGACCGATACTGAGAACATGTCCATGTTATTATTGGCTAAGACAACCTCCCTCTTGTCACCAGTTTCCAGGTCTATGCGTTCGATCTTATCTGTTCGGGCATCGCACCAGTAAAGCTTCCCATCCTAGAAAGAGATCAGGAGGATGTGTTGTCCCCAGGAATTACACAATAGACCAGGATGTAAAAATGATTTCAGGCTAGATGCGGGGCAATCAGATGCCACCCACAGATATCCTCACACACTGCAAGCTCAAATTGTTTTCCAAC
Organism: Varanus salvator macromaculatus; assembly: GCA_023646645.1. Taxonomy (NCBI): domain Eukaryota; kingdom Metazoa; phylum Chordata; class Lepidosauria; order Squamata; family Varanidae; genus Varanus; species Varanus salvator. Next base: position 17,770,178 of record JAIXND010000795.1, read on the forward strand.
AAGAGGATCAACAGACATAAGACCTGCAATTATCTTGTAAGGCCAAAAAAGCACATTATGATTGCATCTCTCAGGTTTTTCTTTTGGTTGCTTGTTTACCAATGTGTATCCATTTGGAACTGCTGAGTGAACTGCTGGGATGGGTGGGGTGGGACTGGTTAACCAAGAATGCCTGGAGAAGTCTAGGGAGCCAGAACTGAGGCTGTGCAGGAATTTTAGTAGGCAGGCCTTCAATGCATGACATCCCTCCTTGTCTCTCCCTACAGCTAACAAATGTGGATGTTATGCAATGTAAGAGATTGCTTAATATACACTTTGGGGGCAAATAATGATTTTTAAATCTTGCTCAAATTTCTGAATGATCTTGATGTAGAAAATATATCTATATTTAAAAAGCAAAAACATCCACTTGTTTGCCACCACTCTGAGACACTAGAGTATCCCTAAGCTGGGAAACAAAAAAACCAAACCCAACCCAAACCACAAGCTCTCACACCCTGCCTTACTGCACTTTGCAACTAATTGCTGAGTTTCAGAGATGCCCACCCTTCTCCACTCAGCCCATTGCTATTTCTTGTACCTCATAGTCGACAGAGATGCCATTGGGCCAGCTGATGCTGGTGTTGATGAGGACCACTCGCCCTGTCCCATCCAGCCGGGAACGTTCAATACGCGGGTATTGCCCCCACTCTGTCCAAAAGAGGTACCTGCAGGAGAGGAGGAAGGCCAGTGGTAGAGCAGTTTGTGAATCACATCTTCAGCTAAGCATTTAGGTTTAGTTCACAGCAGCCTGTTATTATTCCTGTTTTATAATCTGCATCTCCCCTTTCTCCAAGAGGTTCAGGAACAGCATAACAAGTTCTTCCCCAAACCCTGTTTAGGTCCATGAGAGCCCTGTGAGGTGGCTTCTGTCCAGCACCACCCACTGAGCACCATGGTAGAGTAGGGATTTGAACCCAGGTCTCCTTGGTTCTAGTCCAGCCTTCCCCAACTTCATGCCCTTCAGATGTCTTGGACCTCCAAATGTTGATCAGCCTTGGTCAGTATGGCCAATGGTCAGGAATGTGGAGAACTGCAGTGCAAAACATCTGGAGGACACCAAGTTGGGGAAGGCTGCACTAGTCCGACCATGTAAGCACTGTGCTGCAACGGCTCTCTGTGTTTACCACTTGATGGCTGCAGGGTTAAGCAGTGATGCTGTACAAATGGGCCATCAGAGGTCAAGCAGCACAGGCTGAATTTGCACGCTGCCCCATATCATCTCAAAATGCAAAATTCTTCAACATGCCACTGGCCACAGATTCACTAATCCCTTGGCTTGGAAATCCAACTGTTTGCATGCATGGATTGGCCACAAACTTGACTGTCTGCCATCAGCAACTGAGCTCCATCATGAGCTCCCTTCTTGCTCAAAAAAAATGGGGTATGATATAGACAAGAACTGTTTTTCCATGATGGTTCTGACTCCTTTTTCCTGTGCAGCTGCCATGCTAGAAGAGAGTGGCAGATGCCAGTGGGCCACCAGCATTTGGAGCAGCTTGGTGTCTCATTATATCCACCCCATATCCTCAGAGGGATTATGTATTCCAAACTATCTGGATGGTAACAACAGTTTGCCTATCTCTGTTTGAGGAGATCCTAGGAAATGTGAGTCCACAGCCCCTCACCAAGTGAACACAACAACCATGGATGAGCTGGACACAGTGCTCAGGGGTCTTTCCTTTCTTCAACTCCAACCTACCAGCTTCAACTGACCTTGCAGAGAAATGCATCCCGAGCCTCTTCCTCTTGCTATCATTGACCCTGTGGCCCAGCAAATCATAGCTGATCTCTTACCCTTTCTCTGGGTGTACAGTGATGGCCCGTGGCTTGTCCAACCCTTGGGAGATCACCACATAGCGGAATGAACCATTGAGCCGAGCAACTTCAATGACATCAAAGCCCTGATCTGTCCAATAGATGTTTCCTGGAGGGAAAGAGGTGTCAAATGAAGACCTCACCAACGGTTCCTTCTCCACTCCTTGCAAGTAGCAGGCATTTCTCCTCCTCGTCATTGCCCCAACTCCTGTCTCTGACTTAAACTGATCCATACTGCCCTACCTGCAATCCAGTCCACAGCGATGCCTTCCACACGACCAATGCCATTGGTCACCACATCCTCTCGCCACGTCTGGTCCCTCTTGGCTCGACTGATGGTGCTCAGGCCCATATCCACCCAATAGATGGTGTCATTCTCTGAAGGAGGGAAAAAGGGCACTTGGTGGGTAGGAGGAAGAGGCTCACGGTAACAAGATGTACTTCTGGAGAATGACAGCCTGTGGCACCAGTCTCCATACTGGTGGTAAGTCATCTATTTCTCCATATTCCAGCTCTTGGATCCCCAGAGTTCACTTCTTCTCAGCAGCAGGAGACAGAACACTCAAAGTAGTGAAGAGATTAAGACAGGGAGGGGGTCACAGCTCAGTAGCAAAGCATCTATTTAGCTCCCCTGGTTCAGTCTCTAGCATCTCAGTAGTGCTAGGAAAGAATTCCCTTAAATACACTGAAGAGCAGTCAGCAGTCAGCCCTGAGAGCTGCCTATGTCCACTCCTGGACAGACAAGACCACAGCTAGGGCAACTAGGGGGAAAGTGTGGAAGCCCACTCCCCAAAAGCTTAATGCAAGTTAATTCCAGTTACAAACATCAGTGCAATAATCATGGATAACAAATCTGATCAAACACAATACAAGCCACTATTTAATTAAATATATAACTCTAAAACTATTGGTATTCCCCTTCCCAACACTGGCATAAGGTTGGCATGTTTCTTATAAGCAGTTTCTGATCAGTTATGAAATCCCTGATAAAAGCATCTTTTTAAAGGCCAGGACACTGTCCTCACCAAGGGAAACTTGTTGTGAGCCATCAGCATCTCTAGAATTCTGAGACTGTGTTGGATTTGGTCCAGTCCCTTAAATAAGGTTGAGATACTGGGACCAAGGAGGGTTCTTTTCAGGTAGAGGTAGGACGAGCTGGGCTCACCAATTCTCACTCATGCTGAATCTGGCTTCTTCATGGGGAATTAGCTGCATAACTGCTCCCCAAACCTGAAGCTACAACCTTCAAAGGTGTTGAACCTTGTTAAACCTGAGGACCAACTTCAATTTCAGGCAAACTCTCCAGTGGGTGACACCACTCTCCAAACAGCTGTCCCAAGCTGGCTATCCAAAGGCAAAGGAGGGAGGGGAAAAAACACCAGCCAATTTTTGCTTAAAGCTCTTACTGCCAGTAATTAAACCTTAGCAGAGACACTGGATTTTTAGAATGTAAAAACATGCATGAAAAGATGAGAAACCACCCCAAAGTCTGTGTCCATGAGAAGGGTGAATGGCTACCTGAGGAACCAGAGAGCCAGACTGGGAAGCTAAGTGGGCCATATCTGGCCTGCAGTCCTGAGATTCAGTATCCCTAAACCATCTTCTGTTCCACATCTAGAGCCTCAACCTCCTTCCCCCTCTAGATGATTAGACCTCCTCTCCAGTCAACTTGAACCTCTGTTCTTTTAGGCAGGGAGGGTGAAGTAGCAGTATGACTCACTGATGGTCAGAGCTGAGAAAAATTTATTATTTATTTATTATTTATTAAAACATTTATAGGCTGCCCCATCGCAACAAAGCCTTGGGGCGGCTAACAGCATGAATTAAAATACAATAGTAATAAAACAATTTTAAATTTATCCCTCCCCCCCACGGTGCATCTTGGCAACTAAAAATCTAGTTAAATAAACATAACAACTAAGTAAATTAAATAAACAACATCAACTAAAACAAACATACAGAATAATCCAAATAAACAAACAACAAGCAACACAAATAAATTAAAACAAAATCTACAATTAACAGTTAAAATAAGACTTAAATAAAAAGGTCTTTGCCTGGCGCCGAAAAGCAAATAACGACGGCGCCAGGCAAACCTCTCCAGGGAGCGCATTCCATAGTTGGGGCGCCACTGCCGAAAAAGCCCTCCTCCGGGTGCTCACCCATTTAACCTCCCTCAAAGAGGGCTCCCGGAGAAGGGCCACTGTTGCAGATCTTAGGGGGCAGGAGGGCATGTAAGGGCGCAAGCGGTGCATTAGGTATCCGGGTCCCAAGCCGTTTAGGGCTTTATAGGTCAACACCAGCACCTTGAATTGGGCCCGGACTTCAATTGGGAGCCAGTGGAGCTGACGGAGGACTGGGGTTATATGAGAATAACGCCCAGCCCCCGTCAGCAACCTGGCAGTTCTATTTTGTACCAACTGAAGTATCCGGACCGTCTTCAAGGGCAGCCCCACGTAGAGGGCGTTGCAGAAATCTAATCGGGAAGTCACCAACGCGTGTGTCACTGTTGCCAGGCAGTCGTGGTCTAGGAAGGGACGCAGCTGATGTAACAGCCGAAGCTGCAGGAAGGCACTCCTCGCCGCCGCTGTCACCTGGGCCTGTAACGACAGCTCCGGATCGAGGAGTACCCCCAAGCTGTGGACCTTGTCCTTTAGAGGGAGTGCAACCCCATCCAGGACAAGGCCCAAGTCCCCCACTCCGAGACCCGAACCGCCCACCAGCAGGACCTCCGTCTTGTCTGGATTGAGCTTCAGTTTATTGGCCCTCATCCAGCCCATTACCTCGGCCAGGCACCGGTTCAGCACAGCCACCGCCTCACCTGGATCGGTAGAGAACGAGAGGTAGAGCTGGGTGTCATCAGCGTACTGATGACTCCACAGCCCAGACCCCCTGATGACCTCCCCCAGCGGTTTCATGTAGATGTTAAATAGCATGGGGGACAAAATGGACCCCTGCAGTACCCCATGGCATAGCTGCCATGGCGCAGAGCCATAGTCCCCCAGCACCACCCTCTGGAATCAGCCGTAGAGCGGTGCCTCCAACTCCCAATGCCCCCAGCCTATCCAGAAGGATATCATGGTTGATGGTATCGAAAGCCGCTGAGAGGTCCAGGAGAACCAACAGGGACGCGCTCCCCCTGTCCCTCTCCCTGCACAGGTCATCATACAGGGCGACCAAGGCAGATTCAGTGCCATACCCGGGTCTGAAACCGGACTGAAATGGGTCCAGATAATCCGTCTCCTCCAAGAGTGCTTGGAGTTGTCCCGCCACCACCCGCTCTAGTACCTTGCCCAGAAACTGGGATGTTGGCCACCAGTCTATAATTGGCGGCCACCTCTGGATCCAGGGATGCCTTCTTTAGGACTGGCCGGACTACCGCCTCCTTTAGGAGTGCAGGCACCCAGCCGTCTCTTAAAGAGGCGTTGACCACCTCCCGGATCCAGGGTCCAATCCCGTCCTTGGCTGTCTTTAGTAGCCAGGAAGGGCATGGGTCTAGCAAGCAAGTGGTAGGGCGTACTCGTCCAAGCACCTTGTCCACATCATCAGGCCGCAACAACTGAAATTCATCCATTAAGCATGGACCAGACGGCATCGAAGGCAACTCCACAGTAGAATCTGCTTCCAAAGCAGAGTCGAGCTCGCAGCATATCTGAATGATTTTCTCCCGAAAATGCTTGGCAAACTCGTCACAGCGGGCTTCCGAGGGTGGCACCAGATCCTCTTAGGGCTAGGATGTACTAGGCCCTGAACCACTCGAAAGAGCTCCGCCGGACGGCATTGTGAGGAGGCAATGGAGATGGAGTAGAATTTCTTCTTCGCCATCCTCACCGCCACAGCATAGGCGCGATAATGCGCACACAAGTGTGTTCGGTCAGATACCTGTCGTGATCTCCTCCACCTGTCCTCTAGACATCTCCCAGCCTGCTTCATCGCCCGTAAGTTGGTCGTATACCACAGAGATAAACGGGCTCGGCTAGACGGGAGAGGACGCTTGGGAGCGATCGTGTCGATAGCCCTGGTCATCTCCACATTCCACAACTCTGCCAGGGCATCAACAGGATCACCAGCCCTGTCAGCCAGAAAATCCCCCAGAGCATTCAGGAATCCTTCAGGATCCATCCTGCTCTGAGGGCGGACCCACAAAATTGGGTCCGCACCCTTACAGAGGGAGAGGCCACTCTTGAGCTCAAACCTTATGAGGAAGTGATCCGACCATGACAAGGGTGACAAGTTTAAATTCCTCACCCTCAGATCACCCTCTTCCTGCCCCGTCGAGAAAACCAGGTCCAGAGTGTGTCCATGTTCATGGGTCGGGCCGATGACGTGTTGTGACAGCCCCATGGCCGTCATAGAGGCCATGAAGTCCTGAGCCGCCCTGGTAAGAGCCGCCTCGGCATGGAGATTGAAGTCCCCCAGGACCACCATCCTGGGGGTCTTCAACACCAGGTCCGAGATGACCTCCGTCAGCTCAGGCAGGGAGTCTGTTGGGCAGAAGGGTACACGGTACATCAACAGAATCCCCAATCTGTCTTGGTCGCCCAACACCAAGTGAAGACACTCCAGCCCCAGTCTCGAGGGAACAGGAAGCCCCACAAGGGAAATTGATGCCCGATAAACCAGAGCAACCCCCTCTCCCCTCCCCTCTGGGCGTGGATGGTGCTGAATTAGGTACCCGGGTGGGCAAAGCTGTGAGAGGGAGACATCCCCCCCCCCTCTCCCGCCCAGGTCTCGGTGATGCAAGCCAGGTCGGCCCCCTCATCCATGATCAAGTCGTGGATGAGGACAGATTTATTGTGGACCAACCTGGCATTTAATAACAGCACCGACAGGCCCGTGGGGCAGCTGACACAGCTACCGGGAACCCGCCGGCTGGGAGAATAACCAGAACGAGGGACAGGTGTCAACCATCTGTCCCTCCTTCTTCTAGGCGGACATGTTAATCTCCCACTGCTGTAATGCCCCCTGCCCATCACCACCCCAATGACGGCGCCCCCGCGCTCCCCAGGCAATGACATAACAACCAAAACAAAACAACCAGCCGAGATGCACCAACAAAAATTTAAAAGCTATACCCCATTTAAAATCCCCAACTAAACAGACTAACCAGACCGCTGCAACAGTCTATTCCCCCACGGGCCAGGGCCCCTGGCCAGCCCAGCCCCCGCACGGCCCCCCGAACGGCGCCCCAAACAGCAGTGCCCTTTGGCCACCACCCTTCGGCCGCCGGCCCGAGGCGCCGGCCGTGCTTTCATGGCCCGCGGGGCTCCTCCCCTCGCTCGCCCCGCCCCTTGCCTGCTGCTCGCTGCTCGCCCCACCCGGCACGCCTCTCACACATGCCGGGGGCGGCCGGGGACGGGTCCTGGGCCGGCGGGGTCCTGGGCAGCGGCGACAGAGTCGCCGAGCAGTCTCAGCCGCGGCGGCAGGAGCGGGCGCCCGCATGTGGCGTGCAGCGTCGTGGGGGGGGCCGGCAGGTGGTGAGTCCAGGCGGCGCTGGTCTCTCTCCCGGGGCCGGCGTCGGCGTCGGCGGCGCTTTCAGGGCCCGCGGGGCTCCTCCCCTCGCTCGCCCCGCCCCCCCCCCCCTTGCCTGCTGCTCGCTGCTCGCCCCACCCGGCACGCCTCTCACCCAACTCACATAATGGGTTCAAAGCCCTTTCAGCAGCAAACGGAGATGCCGTTCCTGATCTGCACCTGTACTGGAGTGCTGTTGTTTCCCATTCCGGAAGACCAGCTCTAGGGCTGCTCCTGTCACTCTCCATATGACATACCCGAGAGGGATAAGCCATTTCAGCACCTACCAGCATGGAAGTCAATGCCAACAGCCAATGAGGTCCCAGAGACTGGCACGAGTGCATCGGATTTGTCACTGGGATCCAGCGGGATGCCCCGAATCCCTTCATGCACTGAATAGAGGAGAAAAGAGCCAACACCTGCATGGAAGAAGGAAACCGTCACATGACTGGAGCCTCAACAGACTTTTTGGACTATAACATCCATAAATAGCCAGCATGGCCAGTAGCCACAGAAATTATGAGAGTTGTAGTCAAACATATAAGGAGGATACCAGGTTGGGGAAGGCGGACTAAGGATACCATCCTATCCATATTCAGACAGGTAAATGTCCTACAGCTTCACAGAATTCTAGAACTTGTATGTTTTTCTACTGTAAACATTGACAGGATTACAACATTAGATGATGAACTCTCTGGAGAGAAATATTGATGGGAATAGAAATGAATACCCAATTCAGGGGGACAGTGTGTAGTAAACACATATGGCTGCAATCCCATCCATGTTTAGACAGAAGAAGGTTCTATGGCTCCCAACATGCCCCAGCCAGGGTTCAGCGGTAGCCTGCATGGTGTTTAACGTCTACATGAAACTGCTCTGTGGAGTCATCTGGAGTTTTGCCCTGCACTGTAAACAGTATGCTGATGACATGCCGCACTTCTAATTTTCAACTCAAAGAGGTGTGGTAGCAGTGGTGATATACATAATTTGTGCTTGGCCTCTGCAGTGGACTGGCAGAAAGCCAGTAAACTGAGACTCAATCCAGACAAGTCAGAGGCACTGTTACAGGGCAAGGGCCCTGGTGGCTGTCTATCCCAGAGCCTTTATACTGTATGATTTTCTTATCCTGATTATGGATTTTTAACTTATATTTTGATGCTATCATTGTATTGATTAGATTTTGATTTTTTCTTTTCTGTAAACCATGGTTTGGATGAATGAAAAAACACCAGCTTGATGGGGACCAAGCATGCTTGGCAGCCACTGAATGCTACATGTCCAATGGAAAGAAAAAACCAGAGTGGGGCTAGGGGATAGAACAGAGTATCAGAAAGTGTAGCTATCAGGCTGCAACCCTTAACAGGAGCACTCCTCTACCCCGTCTACATTCCTGCTAACTTTCTGTTGCATGTCCCACTGGTATCTTCCACTACTGAACTGGCTACATGAATGTTAGCAGAGGAGGGCACAGCCACCACTTCCAAGAGTACCTTCTCTCTGTGCTACAAACTACTTCTCCAGAGGAGTGCTGAGAAAAACCCTGGAATATCATCTGTGAGTCTCCTTGCAGGGAGCATAGTCCTGTACATAAAAGGGGTTTCTGAATAACCTCTTCAGGAACACTTAATGCATTTGTCTTTGTTTCTGTAAATGAAATTCTAGTTGCTCTTTCTCAGAAGTTAGGAAATATTGGGGCAAGGCATTTCTGGCATTTCACAGTGTAGCAGTTCTGTAGCATTTCTCTTTCACTTCTTAAGGCTGCTTCATACTTAACGCGTTTCCTTCCTTCCTTTTTTGTGTATTATGTAAGATTGTTTTATTGTCTGCACCCCCAAAATATGTAAGAAATGGAAGAAAAGAAAATGTGTGTTTAGAAACATGTGTCTTGTGTAAGGGCAGAGAATCAGGACTGGCTGCAAGCCCTGTCAGGCATAGAGGGCTGAGATGGGTAATATATCACCCTCCCGATGTCTTGGCTTATAATGCCATCACTAGCACAGTTAACAGCGAGAGAGGACAGGAGCTGGAGTTCAAGAACCAGGAAGTCACAAGCTTGATACAGGACACTAAGCCCCATTTTACTGCTGCTTGATCTTCCAATGACTCCACAGAGCAAACAGACTGCTCTGGACACACAACAGCCACCAGGGGGAGCTTGCCACATCACTCAGATCGCTGACCAGCACCAATCCAAGGAACAGGAGCAATCTGGAGGGAGCAAAACCACCCTCTCTAAAACCTGCTGATGACCTCTCACCTTCACAGGACTGCTGCCCACTCTTTAGGCTGTAGCCAGCTGTACACATGCAGGAACGAGTTGACCCTGAGGTTGGAAGGCAGAGCTGGGAGCAGTCGCCGTTCTTCACGCTGCAGGGGTTGGGACCTGCAACCGCAAAAGTGCAATCAAGAAACTAAAAGGGCATTGCTCTGCACAGCCGGAGAGCAACAGGGTTCAGGTTTGCTCAGTCAGATGATCAATGTGCATGTCCCTGGTTCAGTACCAAGACTAAGGGGCAGAGTGAGGGGCAGATGATGGGCATGTAAGGAAGACAGCTGTAGCATGAGCTACAAGTTGCACAGTGAATAGCTAAGATGGCCAGGCTGCTTCCAAATTCCAACACCCAGGAATCTGTAAGCGGACCAACAGTCTGATCCATGCCACCTGTGGACTCAAGGATTCCAAAGGAATTCTGTGCTTCCTGATCCCAAGCCTGAACCATGCCCACATTTTCCCATGGTGCTTCTTCAGCCCTCGCTATGATGTGTGAACTCCAAAAGCGTACCCTGTTGCTGGATGTTTTCATCGTAGATCTTCATGTGCATGACCAGTGTGGTGCTGTTGCGGAGCACCACAGCCCCTGACCCGTCCTTCTTGTTACAGGTGCCCATTTTTTCTGAGGCCTGGTCAGCCCACCACAGCTTATCACCTGGGAGAGAAAGCCATGCTTATAATGAGGAAGCAGAGGTTATGTAACTTGTCATTTAGGAATCAGCAACTGAGGAACATCACAAACACTCCAACACACATCACACACAGATGACTGTCACCTGCACTGCGACCTTTATCATGGTCTCATAGTAATCCAGAGAACAAAGCTTGTCATTCCTGTTTTACAGAGAGGGGACCAAGGCCAGAAAGAGTGGCATGAAGCATGAACCACCAATACTGGACTGCAACATGCTGTGATGCCTCCCATATCCTGAACAACTCCCTGCTGAGTTTAGGAAGAGACTAGTCTCCCCAGTGTGGGGCCCTCCAGATGTTTTGGACAACAACGCCCAGCATTCCCTGACCATCAGCTCTACTGGCTGGGGCTGATGGGAGCTGAAAATCAAAACATCTGGAGGGTGCCAAGTCAGGAAAGGCAAGACAGACCTTTGGTCTGATCTACCAAGGTATTTCTTATAACCTTTGATTCATGCTTAGTCATTTTGCTACAGTGCTGCAAAGGCATAACAGTAAAATATTAAACAAAGATCCCTTCAAAAACAGGCTCAATGTCTTGTTGCAGCAGCTGTAGCAAGTCTAATGGCTTACTGCCCATTGCGCCCAGGTGTTTGCCTCTTCAGAGCAACACAAAAGCTGAATATTGTTTCCATTTTAAAACCATACAAGAAAGATATAAAAATGGTTTTTTGTTAACTGCCCAAAGAGCTTTAGCTACTGGGTGGCATAAAAGTGAAACAAACAAATAAATAAACTTTTAAAAAGTTCAGTGCCAGGTTAGTTCATGCTTGGATATTTTAGAAAAGGAAAATGTCTTTAATGTGCTACCTTTGTAGCTCATTAAAGACATTTTATTTTAAGAAAGTATTTATAAACTATAATTATTTTAACAGATAGTGAAATGGACTGAACAACAGTAATCATAAATCTAACAGCAGCTGTTTGAATTTTAAAACAAACTGGATACACCTTAATTTTATCACTTTAAAATTAAAATAACCATAAAACAGTATCATAAAATAATCAACTAATAAACATAAAATACATAAATAAAATAAAATGTATATCACTTTACAAGTAAAAAGAGTAAAACAGTCTATACAAATTCAAGTTTCCAGAAAAAGACCATGAGCACTGCAGGGTTGGGGAATCTCCAGCCTTCCAGATGCTCCCCAGTAAGATCTCTGCTCCAATCCAGGAAGACATTTCTCATGCTTGAATTCCAAACCTTTAGTTAATGCTTAGGAGGTAGAGTTGCATTTCCCAGCAACAAAACCCTGCTGCGTAAATCCAATGGAAAGGATGCACAACCACAGAGGAGATATGTGACTGGTGCATTGTAAATGAGAAACACCTACACTTGCATTGCATTCCCACCCCCACTGGCAAAAAACACCCAAATTGAAAGAGGCCAGATTCAGGGCTTCTCAAGGATTCTCTCCCCATTCTTCCCGACCAGTTGCACCAGCGATTGCTCCCCACTGGGGGCAGTAATCTTACCCATGATGGCTAATGCTGTGGCCTTGCCCAGATGGGCCTTCATGGTTTCTAAAACCTCCAAGCTGCTGCCATCCAAATTGCACCGACTGATGGTACTACTGCCAGAGCTGATCCAGTACAGTTTGTTTTCCTGGTAGTCGATGGAGAGTCCTGGCATGAGAGAATAATGATTCCCTAGCACGGAGACACACCAAAAATCCATGAGCCTCCAGTGGGGGCTTGCAAATGGCCAATGGTGAATGCACACCCAGGCTCTCTAATGATTTGCCTGGAAATCACTAAGTGTCTAGGCGTGCTTCTGGCTTCATGTCTGTGGAAGTGTACGTTTGAATTCATGCAACTAGGTGCATTTGCACAACAAATGCACCCCTTCCCCTGTTGTCATTCCAGGTATCACATTTTATGCCAAGAGGCAGGATGTACATGGACAAACCTAACCTGAACACTCATCTCACCCCAGGCCCACCTCCATCGTTATAACATGGAAGCGACAATGAATAGAAAAATATTAGGAAGGGACATTCCTGACAGGGAAGGGAAGGTGGGTTGCTCCAACTGTGTGAGAGGTTTGAAACCTCTGCAGAAGCACTGGAGGATGACTATGATGGGTTATGTTGGCCTGAAGCTTGGTCAAAAATGAACCAAGAGCTGCAACATTGGAAGGGACATTGAGTTGGCTAACAGTGATCAGTGCCTCATGCTTTCTGTCTCCAGCAGTTACAGAGCAGCACTGAGAATCTAACTTCTTGCTCTCTCCCAAAAAGCAACCACACCACAGAACACGACAGAGGTGGGGCTGACTCCATACCAACAGGTCCCTTTTGGTTTGGGAAGAGCAGGCTCCGGCCGCTGCCGTCCATGTTGGCAACGCTGATGTTGTCCCCATCTGTCCAGTAGAGTTTCCTTTGGAAAAAAGGACAACAAAGAAAGCTTGTTCTGTGCTTATCTCTTCCTATACTTGCTAATGATCACCTGCAAATGCCTATGCTCCTAAGGTGCTTCTCCAGTCTACTTGGAAGGAAAAAATGGTCAAGAACAGATTGGAAGTGGAGACATTCACAGGAGAGAACCAGCAGGTGGAGAAAAGGTTGAGCATACCAATGCCCTCTCCCCACCCATGTTAGGAGTCAAGCAAAGTTATGCACAAATGCCAAATATTATCACTTTGCCATTCAAGAGAGCAACCTTCTGCCTATTTAATATGGCTTATATCTTATCTGCAATAAGGCAGCCAGTGAGCGTGCGTACACACACACACCTCCCTCAGCATATCCTTTCTTCACATTATAGACCTCCTTCCTCAGATTCAAGCAGTCCTTTTCCATCCTTCAGAAGGAGGATTTGTAACACTAAAGAGGGTAAAAAAATTGAGTGGGGCCATTTTAAGACGATTATGGTCATTACTGTTGGGCAATGTACAGATTGGGGACAAAGGGAGGAAATACATTCCCCTGAATGCAGTAGAACGATTTAAGGGGCTTAGGCATGAAGTAAATCCACTTAGGTATGCCCCTTGGGTTCCATTCAGTTCACTCCAACACAGTGACCTGCCTGAGCTGCCACATCCAAACTTTTTTTTTTTAATGACATAAAAAGATCACAGCCCAACCTCAAGTCTTAAAGGGATGCTAAAGAAGTGCTTGAGATCGGACAGAGAAAATGTTGCCTAAGAGTACTAGCATGAACTGTGACATTTGCCGATAAATGATCTTTCTTGGAAATGTGGCCTAACATTTTAAAATTGAAGGAAGGTGGCCAAAAGTTTTCAGGAAACAAAAAAAAATCTGCAGAGATTCTTCAAGCCTGTCACATCATACTTTATTTGGGTATTTTCTGAGATCAGATAGGCAATGATAATTTTTGTTTGTGAATGACCCCAGGAGAGGCTTCTGCTTTCTTCCCCTCTAGCACAGCTGTGAGGAGGAGACGGGAAGTATTCATTTCTGGTTTTAGCACTGTGACTTAGTGTTATTTTTTAACTGAAACTGCAGTTAGTCACTGCAACAAGTCAGTCCCGTACCTTGATTTATGCAACTGCCTTGTTTCAATAAACCAGGGGGGCAAAACCTCAGGCCAGCAGTCCACACCAGACCTTCTAAGGCGCCCTGGTCCCAACTTCTTCCCCTGACTGCCTACTCTTTTTACTGGCTTCTCTGGTATTTTACTGCCCTTTCCACATTTTCCTTGTTCTAATAGAGTGAATTACTGCTTTTGGCAGTAATTTTTACATTTGAGCTAAAATTTGCTGGAACTGGCCTCACCCTATTTTGCTTTCAGCCCCATCCACCACCAGAATATGGCTCTGAGAGCTTCTCCAAAATGGAATTCAGCCCTTGGGCTGAAAGAGGATGGACAGCCCTTCAATAAAGCAGGGTGAGGATTAACCACTGTTCAGAACTCTGCAGAGAAGTGAAAGCTGCCGGTCTCCTCCTCACAACTCATACTTCCAGCCACGCATTCCTACTGTTATACTGCCTCAGTATCCCGTGGTGCACTGGACTCACCCTTTCAGAGGATGTACAATCAAGCAGTGAGGTTTGTCCAGTCCCTGAATCACAGCATTCTTAAATGAGCCATCTAGCCGGGCCACATTGATCTGCTTCTTGTTGGCATCATAGCTAGTCCAGAAAAGGTTCCTGGAGATCCAGTCCACAGCAAGTCCATGGGCATTGGGTAGGTCTGTAAGGCAATGCGAGTGAGGCTTCTGTCAAAAGAGGGGAAGAGACACACAGCCAGGGGGAAGGGACTATGCCACTAGGGCAGCCTTCCCCGAATTCTTACCTTCCAGACTTCTACTTGCAGCATCTCCCACCCAACTTATCTAAATAAAGTGTACCAAGCTGAGGAAGGCTACTTTCGTATACTTGTGAAAAGTTACACAGGTTTTCGGTTAATTTAGCACAGGGAAAAGAAGCTAGCAAGGCAACTGACTTTTGCTAGGAAAAAAATGTTACCCATCAGAGTTCTAGTTCTGTGGGATGCAGTCATGTCAAGGTGCAACGTGGAGTGTAGGGAAGCTGGGAAGAGAAACAAAGAGACAAAGGAGTGATGGACTGTTCTCACCTGCAGACACAACCGTTTCCACGCCTGTTCCATTGATGAATGCCCGCTTGATGGTTTGTGTGCGGACATCTGACCAGTAGATCCGCTGTTCCAAGGCATCATAGTCCACTACAGTGACATTGTCAATGTCAGGCACAGTGAAAGAGTTGATATAGTTGTAGTATGGGTTGTCAATGTCAACCCCTCGAATCTCCATCTGGCGGGCGTAGAGCAAGAACTTCTTAAACTCTGGAGAAGGGGACAAAGGCCAAAAACACATAATGGAATCTCAATCCAGCTGTTAGAAAGCAGGTTTGTTTATCAGACCACAAGGCCCATGCGTAGGCTGCCCTTCAAATGGCCCAGCAGACCCAAGCAATCCACATGCTACAATTGCACAGTTAGGCCCATTTGAATCCTATAAACCTAAACTACTTTGGAACTGGTTTAGCTGCTCAAAGAACCCTGCCAATTAGAATTTTTGCATGGACATTAACAATTCTTTTGTTAAGCTTCCTCATCCCTTCAAACACCAATGGCTCCCAAGTTTCCTTCATTGCAAAACCATGGCAGTTCAATCCATATTAAACCAGTTTACTTTTGCAGCCTAGAGTCTATCTGCACAGCATCACAGAACTGCAACTCACAAAGCAATCCAACACAACACATCATTTCTATTCAGAGATACACTGACACCCACCCACTCACCTTTCCAATTATTTCTGCAAGGCAGATACAGTTTTAGTTGCAATTCTCATACTTCATTTTAACTAGTTCTAGCTTTTTATAGTGATTATTTCTTACAGTCTTTAGAACTAATTGGAAGAGTGATTTCTCTATGGTTTAATTGCAGTCCTGTTCTTTATTGTTTTGCTGGTCAACATACATGAACTAATAAAGGAAAGTTGCTACTGTTTCTGAAAATATTGTGCATCCTGAAGGATGAATGACAACATAATGCAAATAGCTCAGAGAGATCAGGCAATACAGAGGTAGCAAGAACAGCCCTGGCCTTCACAGAGCTTATCTCCCAACATGTTTGCATGTGTTGTCACTCTCCTTTTACTCTGATGTGCAGTTTCCCATAAGAATATGGGGAAGGAACAGTTCAGGAGAAGGCATCTAATTATGAAGTTAATTGCCTAAGTCATTTCTAGTTCATAGGGCCAATTGAGATGAAATATTGAACTAAGTTTTAGTGTTAGATCAAGAAGCTCCCATTCATGTTCTCCCCATTTTTCTCCTCTGGTTGCAAACATGAACTCAGATGCATCCATTTCTGCTTTTAAAGTAATCAAAGTTGCCCACTACTTGAGGAAATCTGCCTAGTTAAACTGTGATTAGTGAACAGGCCAGGATCATGCACTGTGGTTTGATAATGGCTTGTTTGACAAAATCATAATTTAAACTAGCCAGTGTTTCTCTGTATGACAAAACCTTGGTGGACTTCAAAGTGGAAGCAAAAGCTTCTGGTTTCCTCTTTGTGGCTGTACAGGCAGACAAGGGAGAATGTACAAACTACTGCTTGTTTCAGCCACATACAACAATATCCCTAACGTGTCGAAAACATGTCTGTTCCTATCTGCCTGTGAAGCTGTTCTTTCAAAGTGTCCAGAGGGCAAGTTCAGCATCAGAAGTTCTAGTGAACCTTCAATTGATGGGTTCAGAGATTTAATTGACACATCCAGGTGTGTATGTTGTTGTTGTTATATGCCATCCAATACCAGAGTCTCTGGATGTCTTACAAAAACTTTGAATAAATACTGTTCCCAGATAAGAGCCTGAGAATAACTGGGGCAGGGAGCTTGCACAACCCACAATGGTATGGTCACTGCTGTTATATAAACCATCAGGCCTTCTTCTTGCCTCCTGCACAGATAAATACTGGGACTGAGAGGAGGCCAACCCTTCCCCCTCTTCTATTTACCGTAGCATGTTGTGTTATCCTTGCCAAGCTTCATGAGGTGGGGACAGGCACAAGAGTAGGTGCTGTTGAAGTTGATGAGGCAGAGGTGAGAGCAAAGGCCTTTTCCTCCATTGGCTTCACATGGGTTGGGAGCTGGAACAACAAATAATACAGTGGAAAGTTACCTGTTAAAATCCTGGAAGGAAGCAGAGTCCTCCTCTAAAGCCAGAATGAAACATAGCTCTGCTTTGAGAAGGTCAAAGCAGAGGTGACATCAAGCTGCCTGGGAAAGGAAATCTAGATTTCTGGCAGCTTGTCTGGCAACCCAAGATCAGTTCTGTGCTATTCCAGCCCTGCCTTAGAAAATCACTGAAAGTACAAGAATATGAGGAATAATATAGGAAAGGGCAATCCTAAGAATTCCAATTCACCAGCAGGGACCAATCTGTACTAAGGAACAGTGGCATCTCAACACTGAAACAGTTCACATTGCTTACCACCTTCCCATGGATCTGTTGCCACATTTCATATTACATTTTGTTTTTTATTAATCACAACACATCCTAAATACACTCAGCTGAAATTGTTTACATTTGTTCTTTGTTAGCTTCACCTCCTTCATTCTGTTATCACACTAACATCAGCACACAAACTGGTAAGACCTTGGGACAGGGATTTGCGATTTATGTATTTACTCTGTGTACATGACTCTGAAAAGTGCCATTTATATATAAATATCTTTCTTCTTTCTCCACCTATTTAGGCAAGCTAACTGATAAATGAATGTGAGGCTTTTAGCAGCCAAGACTGCACGTAAAATTTGTTTTTCGATGCCAGGTTAAGACCTTTTTATTCCAGTGATATTTTAATAAGTTTCAATATTGTCTTTTCTACGTTTATAACTGTAGCCAGTGTGGGTTGGGAATTTATTTATGTTATATTTTATATTGTAAGCCATCCTGAGGCTTTTTTGCAAATAGGACGGCATATAAATATCTTAAATAAATAAATAAAATCTGTGACTAACTGATACCAGTCTCTCCACCACCAAAGGAAGTGATGCTTTCCTCTACTTTGCAGCACCTCAACAAGGACTAGCTCAACTTGTCAACAGGGTCAAGAAGCAGATGGCCTATGTCTGTGTAGCTGTCCAAATTAATAGACCCTGCTTGTATGTTTAGAAGCCTGGGGTCAGCAGAGCTGCAGCACCTCCCCTGCTGCCCATTGGCTCATCCTTCTCTTGTCCTGTTGCAGGGCATGGTAAGAGTCCCTATAATAATGGGAAATGGATCGTCACTATGACCACAGCTCAGGTGCAGAGCACATGCTTTGCAGGCCAAAGGTCCCTGGCTAAACTCTCAGGTTAAAGAGGAACAGCTGGTAGATCATATCAAAGTTCTCTCATGCCTGTGACCCTAGAAATCTGCTGCCGGCCCCTCCCCTGCTTCTTACCGAGAGGCTGTCGAGAGGGATGATAGACCTGCAAGTCAAAGGGCTGCGTGTTGGTTCTCTGCACAACAGTGACATTGTGGCCAGTCCATTTGTTGGCCTTGGCCAGGGTGTTCGTCCGCCAGTCCGTCCAGTACACCTCGCCACCATAAAGGGTGACAGCAAAGGGGTGTGACAGATATTCGTGACCTCGCAGCACCTCAATGTGGCCTGTGCCATCATAGAGGGCAGAATAGATGGCGTCAGACCTGTGAAAGAAAGTGACAGATCAACATATCTATCACCGCTAGCCAAGAAAGGAACACAGAGAAATCACATGAAGTGTTGGAAATTTATCTTCTGTTCATGCCTGATACAGGTGTGTAAAGCAGAACTAGAATAAGTAGCAATGTGATCATCAATAAGGTTAAGCAGACAGAAAGCAGGGCTGGATTTTTAAGGACAAGGGATACAAAAATGGACAAATGGCAGAGTGTCTGCTCAGAAGTAGATTTAATCATAGGTAGGCCCTCCTGCTTGCCATTTGAGGAAGCAAACTGGAATATGATTGTAAATCTAGCCATGCACTCATATTGTATTACCCTGGGGTGTGTTACACACACACTACAATAAATACACAATAATTTATCATACCTCCCTAAGTTCGAATCCTCTCTTGTACTCCACAGAAGGTATTTAGAGCACTGCTCAAATAATTTATTACTTATACATCTGGAGATTTATTACACTAATATAGTAAGTATTCCTATAGTTGCTTATGAGAGGCAGAATCCAGTGCATGTGCATACAAGTTATTACATTTTACAGCTTAGCTAGGGTAATAGGCCCAGGGGTCTATTATAGACAGAAAAAGGGTAATTATTATTTACTCAAGAACTGAACATATGCAGCAGGCACACTTTGGGGACTGTATATGGCATGGTAGAGGTATTTTAAACCTTTCCAATTGCTGCATTATTGTGCCCCAGAATATTTTTATTAAAATACACACACATCCTGATAGTGATTATCATGTCCCTTCCACTTAAAAGCCGAATTGTCATACCAGCAAGAGCTGAGGCAAAATACTCCCAGTAGACTAACATTTTTAGCAGTATCATAAACAAACAAACAAACATGTTCACTTTTAAAATCTGGAACACTTTGTGAAGATGTTCCTTTATTTAGATTGCTCTGACTTCCTTTCATCTTCAGTCACTCTCATTTTGACATTACACATGCTGGAATGGGCAAGTTGTGGCCTTCAACTCCCATGATCCTTCATGAATGACTATGTGGATAGGGCTGATGGGACAACATCTCACCCCTGTTTAGGTGAAATCACCCATGTGACAAAATCAAGGAGGAGGAAGAGGCAGCAACTATGGGAAGAAAAAAAGTGCCAAACAGCATCAGCCAATAGAATCAGGCAACAAACAGGATTTCACAACAGGTAAAGAGCTGCACATTCTAATCATGGTGCTGTGCTTCGCTTTGCTTCGCTTCACTTCACTTTATGGGGGTTAATGTCTACCCCACTGTATTCCTCAAATGTCCACACATCAGAATATTTAGTGTGAATCTACTACTTACCTAGCATCAATCCATAAAATACGCTTCTCCAGGTAGTCAACAGTGAGCCCATTAGGCCAGCCTCCTGAGCCAGTCTCCTTATGGATGACACGCCGGCCCTCACCACTCATGGACGCTGCCTCAATACGGGGCAGGCTGGCATCCCAATCTGTCCAGAAAAGAATCCTGGGAGGAAAGAGGGAGGAAGCTCACAAATGGTGAGGCAGAAAAGACTCCTTTCCAGCTGAAGGATCAGAGCATACAAAGTGTCTGTAATTCTGCATTAATGACATTCTTAATGGCCTTAACTACATTCACCTTGTAAAGAGATTAGCTGTAAATCCCCCATTATTACCCTTCCCAACTACCCCAGTTATCTCTTTATACAAAGGCAAAGAGCAGGACATCCTTCTGCAGGGGGCTATTTAAAAGGCAGTGTTCACATAGACTTGTCGCACACAGCCACATGCACCAATTTTCCCATCTTGTCAGGAGGGCCCAGTTTGGAAAACTGATGTGAGAATATCTCAGAGGTTCTCTGGACTCTGCTTTTGAGAGAGAATGGGCATGTGGATAACTAAGTCAGCCAGGAGAGTAGCAGAGAGGGGCTCTACTCTGGAGATGCTTTCATGAATGAGCAGTTTCCAGCCGCAACGCACTGCAGGGAAGAATGAATTTGCTGTTGAAAGCTGCACAGGTGCATTACTTATACAGAAGCCCCAGTTTGGCACAACCTTTGGCCTCTAAGTGCACACACAAAGCACAGCTTTGTGACTAAAAGAGCTAGAAACTGAATTTTCAGCTTTTAAAAAAATGAATCTAGTGGCTGCAATTAAAATTCTTTGCACTGGCAGCAGATTAAATCAGAGAATGCACAGAGCAATCTGCCTAAATTTCCAGGCATTTCATGATGATTGCTTTTCTGCCTCCTGCCATACAAAGCACCATATACAGGACAAAGATTTACTAACAAATTCCAGAAAGGTAAGTAGTTTGCTCAAGTCTTCCTGACCAAGCTGTGACACAACAAGAACTAATAGCTGGGTAAGAAGCAACTTTGATTCTCTTCTGGGCCCCCTGTTGCCAAGGATGCAACTAGCAGTTCTTGGCCATTTCTGTACAATATCATACCCGCATCGCGGATCCAGAGCAATGGCACGAGGGTGCTCAATGTCCCCAGCCAGCAAGGTACTCCTCATGGTCCCGTCCAGTTTAGCCACCTCAATCTGGTCCAGGTTGCTCTCTACCCAGTAGATGTTGCCAGCAATCCAGTCTACCGCAAGCCCTTCAGGAGTGGCCAGTCCATATTGGATCACCACTTCAAAGCTGGTCAGTGCTGAGAGAAAGACAGCAGGAGACAGAGCAATGAATACTTACAGCTTTCACCCAGTCAAACTGCAGGAT
Source organism: Varanus salvator macromaculatus (assembly GCA_023646645.1). Classification (NCBI taxonomy): domain Eukaryota; kingdom Metazoa; phylum Chordata; class Lepidosauria; order Squamata; family Varanidae; genus Varanus; species Varanus salvator. The sequence continues at coordinate 17,791,345 of JAIXND010000795.1, forward strand.
TTATAGCTTATTTATACACTGTGCACTCATCTGTCCCCTCACCTAACCTCCTGGGCTCCTATACTTCAACCAATAACCTGTGGCTTTTGCCTTCTCCACAAACAGAAAAGATTTGTGTATCTTTCAGTAGTAACATTTGGCCCTTCAGATGTTGGTAGAATGCAACCACCATCAGCCCTAGCCAGCATAGCCAGTGCTGAGGGATGATGGGAACTGCAGTTCAATGAGATATGGAGGGCCACACATTCCCCAGCCCTGTCATAAAGGAATATGATGGACACAACAGAAAAAATAAGTGAAGCACAGTCCCCTGGAAGAAACAGGTTTCCTAACATGATCACATGGAAACTTGCATCTTTCAGCACTATATACAGTGATACCTCAGCTCATGAACGCCTCAGTTCAGAACCAAATTGGGTCGCAAACATAAATTTCTGAAAAATTTTGCCTTGGGTTGCGAACTCCGCATCAGTTGATGATCGCAATTGCGCCTGCCTCGCCCCAGTGTGCCCGCGATCGCACCCGCCTCCCCCCCCGAGAGCACCCGCCTTCCTCCTGATTGTGCCTGCCTCTCCCGAGTGTGCCAGCTTCAAATTTTTGTGATTAAAAAAAAATAGTTACAGAATGGATTAACCTTATTTACATTGAACCTTACAGGGAAATTTGACTTGGCTCACGACAAATTTGGGTCACAACCAGAGTCCTGGAATGGATTAAGTTTGTGAGCCAAGGTACCACTGTAGTTAAATCATGGCTGAGTCATATGCTGCTTCAAGGCTGTCAATTTTCAGTGCTGTACCTAGTCTTGTAGCCTGTCTAGATTTCTGTCCACTTACAGCATTTTTAATGCTCAGGTCAAAATGGACACAAAGTTTGCCTTAAAAAGCTTTAATTGCCAGCAGCAACCACATGGAGAAAAGTTTTACAGAGCCTTTCATCTTTGCTGCTGTCTCACCCCTGTTCTGTCATCTTTGTAATATTTTCACCTTTTACTTCTCTAAACTGACCATGCAAGGGCACATCCACCTGTTCACCAGACTACTGAAAACCTTCTGATTTCAACTTTATTTTCCTTTGGTTATGCACTCCTAACCACACCTATTTCTTTTCCTAATGCCACACAAGTGATTCAAGAATCATCTCCTTACCAAGTTTGCATTTCCTCTGATGTTTGCATGTGTGCTCAGATGGATGCACAGAAAGCTCATGCCCCTATCTCAAAGTTTAAAAGACTGTTTACAGCAATTAGAAGTGCACAACATAAACAAGTCACAATGTGAAACGCGTACAACTGTTGCCACTCAAAAGGCAGGGGTGAGTGTTCCGCTACATACATCTACAAGCTCCCATACAGGTTTGTGCACCCAATGCTCAAAATCTTGTGATGTGAGCACAGATGCAGAGGTGCTTGGGGTGGAACATGCATGCTTGCATATGGCCTGTCCCAGTTAGCTCTGCACACACTGCATGAAAATGCCTGCATGGAGCTACTGTCTAGTGAACATCAGAAATTCTGTCCAGACTAAACTTTAACTTGCAAACCCGTATTGCATCCATCACTGCATTCCATGCAACAGTTCAGTGTGTCCCCAGCCTTCATGTCATTAACTGGCAAAGAGAAACCTGGGTATCATCAATGTAGTGATGCGTTCCAATCGCAGTCTCCAGATGACCTGTCCCTAAAGAGACCCGAGGGGCCTCATAGGCTAAATGTTGTTGTTTAGTTGCAAAGTCATGCCCGACCCATCATGACCCCATGAACAACATTCCTCCAGGCTCTCCTGCCCTCCACCATCCCTTGGAGTTCACCCAAGCCTATTCCCACTGCCCCAATGACTCCATTTAGCCACCTCATCCTCTGTTGTTCTTTTCTCCTTTTGCCATCACTCAGTCCCAACATCAGGGTCTTCTCCAGTGAGTTGTTCCTTCTCATTAGATGGCCAAAATATTTGAGTTTCATCTTTAGTATCTGGCCTTCTAAAGAGCAGTCAGGGTTGATTTCCTCCACAGGTCAATAGCCAAGCAATAATACCATAGCACAACCTTTCCAAAACATTCAACTAAGCAGGACTGGAACCACTGCCCCAAAGTCCCACCAGAACCCGGAAGGACACACTCCTGTCTAGGCCCAGATGTCAATCAAGCTCCAAGACAACCACGAGATGCTGAAGCCTGATTAGAAAGGATCCAGATAATCTGTTTCATCTGAGGAAAACACAGAAACAGAGCGAGTCAGAAGGGGTCTCCCGGGCCATCTAGTCTGACCCCTGGCTCCAGCCGGCTCCACTCACGACATGCCAACCATCTTTGAATATCCTCCCCAATGGGGCCTCAACCACCTCCCGTGGAAGTCCATTTCATACCCCCAGGGTCCTAACTGTCAGGAAGTGCTTCCTGGTATCTAAATGAAATCTTGGTTCCCTGAGCTTTGCTCCGTTGGAGCACGTCCTGCCTTCCTCTGCTGGAGGGATCAGGTCTTTACCCTTCTCCATGTGACATCCCCTCACATACCTGTATGTCGCCAACATATCCCCTCTGAGTCTCCTCTTCTCCAGGCTGAAGAGACCCAGTTCCCTCAGTCTCGCCTCATACCCCATTCCCTGCAAACCAGCCACCATCCTTGTGGCCCTACGCTGCACTGACTCCAACCTGGCTATATCCTTTCTGTAATGAGGGGCCCAAAACTGAACACAATACTCCAGTTGCGGGCGCACCAGAGTCGTGTAGAGTGGTAGTAATACCTCTCTTGATCTAGAAGCCACACTTCTGGCTATGCAACCAAGGGTGGCATTCGCCCTCTTGACCACTGCATCACACTGCTGACTCATGTTTAGCCTGCGGACAACCAGTACCCCGAGGTCCCTTTCACAAGTGCTGCTCTCCAGCCACTTGTCACCTAACCTGTACTTATGACAGCTATTCTTATGCCCCAAGTGCAAGACCTTGCACTTATCCACATTGAACGCCATCCTGTTGTCTCCTGCCCACTTCCATAGTCTGTCCAGATCCTTTTGGATCTGGTGTACCTGCTCCTCAGTTGTGGCCACTGCTCCAGTTTTAGTGTCGTCTGCGAATTTGATCAGCAGACTGTTCACCCCTTCTTCCATGTCATTGATGAAAAGATTAAACAGAATCAGCCCCAGGACAGAGCCCTGGGGGACCCCACTTGTCACTGGCCACCATCCCGATGATTCCCCACTAATGATTACCCCTCTGCTTTCGGTCAGTCAACCATAGAAACATAGAAACAGAGCAAGTCAGAAGGGGTCTCCCGGGCCATCTAGTCTGACCTCCGGAAGATGAGTTGCTATCAACCATGAAGATGAGTTGCTACCTTACTCAGGAAAGAAAGATTAGAAGATTAAAGACTGGCTGATTGATAATTATCTCAGATGGTGGGATCTAATGGTAATTTCTTCAAGAAAAAGTACACGGTGATTTCCATCTATTGTAAAAGAATCAGCAATTCAGGGGCAGAAACCCAGCTTGCCAATTTTTCTAGAGAACACTAAGAAAGAAAACATGCAGTGGAATTCATTCCAAAGGTCCTTTTGGAGGAATTAGTTTAGACATTTTCATTTTCCTTCCTCTAGGGTAAAACTGGAGTTTCTCCAAGGCAGCTGCCTTCTGATCCTATTTTACTTAGAAGTAGGCTGAAGTGATCTACATGGTACCGGAGGAGAGCTTTGTGAATACTCTGGAATGAGAGAAAGACAAACAAATGGGTCCTAGATAAAATTTCTAGAACTTTCCCCAGAAGCAAAAATGACAAAACTGAAGGTGTCATACTTGGGTACATCATGAGAAGGCAAGACTGACTGAAGAAGACCATAATGCTAGGAAAAGGCAGAAGAAGGGGAAGATGAAATATAAGATGACTCAATTCCATAAAGTAAGCCACAGCATTAAGTTTACATGAGCTAGACAGGGCTGTCAAGGACAGGGCATTTTGGAAGGCATTCATTCACATATCAGGGATGACATAATACATGCACAAGTCCTTGAGCCTCTAGTGAGTATGTCTGAGCCAGATGTGGTCAAATCTCATGACTGGTCTCCTTGATCAACATTCTAGTTTCTAGACAAGGCCCAAATAACCCTAGCTTTGGACATTTAGCAATCTGCAATCAGGAAGGCTAAGACTCCACTTCAGAGGGGGTCACTGAGAACAAGGCAGAAGACATCAGGCTGATTGGTTAGACTTCCAACATAACAGGGTTCTCCCTTTCTGGAAATTCACAGCTGAATCAATGAAGGGCAAAGGGCTCTTATTCCTAACTGCTCTGCCTCCTGGTGGCTGGGACCTTTTCTGGCTGTATGCTAACATCCTACAATCATCCCAGTTCTCTACCTACCTAGGATCACCAAGGCTTTTTGAGCCAATAATCAGGTTAGGCTCTGCTTTTTGTTGAGGCAGCTGCCAGGCTATAATTACCATTAGGAAAGCTGCAGGGATGCTAATTAAGCTGCACATAATGATCAACATTGAAAAAGAAAGATGGTATCATTAGCAGGGGACAGGATGCTACTGCTTCTGATACTGACAACATAGAAAGGAGAAAAGGGGAGTGGGAGTGGCTAATACTCAAGAGTTTCTCCCTGCCTCCCCAGCCCCTTCACTCTCCCCAATTTCCCCATCCTCAAAGGCCTTCCCTTCCATTCTAAAGTCTTATGCAAGACTTTCAAAGATCAACAGAGAAAGAGAATGGCCATCCAAGAGAAGAAGTTTAAAATATCTATGGACTCTGAGAAAGACTAGATTAACAGAAAAGAGCAAATTGTGCCTTTGCAAATATTTGTACCTACAATTCCCATAATTCTTGGCTATGCTGGCCAACAATGATGGGAGGTATAGGCCAAAATCTCTGGAGGGCCACGTGTTGCCCAATCCTAGATTAGAACTTTGAATGAAGAAGCCAAAAAACCCCAAACAGGTGGGGGGGGGGTGACCACATGCTAGCTAGTCACACCAGACCCTGTGGGATACTGAGGATTCACAGCTGTTAAACAGTGTCATGATGATTCATTTGTAGGTCTTCTTGGAATCGGACAGGGCTACAAGAGGTAGGTGGTAAAAGAGGGCATCAGCAGTAGTTCTCTGCTTTCTTGTTTACTCTATAATGCTGGGGAACATAGGCTTCTACATCATTTTATTGCATGCTTGTTCAATACATCGTTGAGATTTTGCTGAGGGTTTGGAGATGCTGCTGACAGCCACTGTTGGATGATTGCAAGATAAAAGATGGTGGTGGTGGGGTTCTTTTTCATGGCAATCCCTGTTAAGAGAGCCCTGCCCTGGCCATGTGCTTAGTAATGCTTGTCTGCCTTGTTTGAGGATAACTTCTCATTGACCTGGACGGATACTGAAGGCCTGCTGTGCCTGATATTAACTGGCTGCCAATTACTACACACTGATTAGAAGTGCTAATCAAATCATCCCCAAGAGCATTTGTTCCTCATCACTTGGGCTCAGTCTGTTACCTATTCATTTGTTTAGCTTGGCGGAGCATTACAAGATGATTTCTGTTACAGGAAAAGACCACAGTTCAGGTCATTTGGGAACCTGAGTGCTCAAAGTCCTGCTCCCCTAGATTGCCAGGGTTGTGATGAGTTGGACAGACATTCAGCAGTGAGGACACCATGGAAGCAGACTCATCACAATTGCGACACATATATAGCCTCCTCTCTGGAATGGGCTCTGGGGGAAGGATGCTTTCGTCATAGAAGAAGCTGGCTTTGCAGAACACTGATTGGTTGGCCTTGTGCCAATCATAAAGCAAATTTTCCCTCTCCCCCACTTTCTAACAGCAGAACCATGCACTGCACTAACAGGTTGGCCAGCTCATCAGCCTAGGAGCCACCAGTGTACTTCTGAGGGTCAATACACACCTGGGGCATTGCTGGTGTTTGGGTGAATGGTGTGGCATTTGGAACAGGATTTGGAGCAGAAAACTAGAAGACAGGCAAGGATTAAGGGTCCTCTGCCACTACTCTGCTCAAAATCCTCAATGCTGGTTCTCTTGTAAAAAAATAGAATCAAGGCATCTTGACTTGTGTAGGCCTAGCTTCACACCTAAATTCAGGATGGTAATTCTGAGACTTCACTTGAATCTGGCATCCAGGCAAGTTTTGAAGGACTCCCTGCCTTCCCACTCCATTCCCATGTCTTATCTGCACATGTGCCTCTTTTTGTCTGTGCATCCCCATCCTGTGCCCAGGTAATTGTACTTTGTCACAGCAAGTCCACCTCCAAACGTTTGAACAATAAGATTACTACCTGCTTCCCAGCACCGTTTGATGATCCTATCAAAGCTGTTATCACTCTCCCAGATCTCAACCCTCCTGGCCTCCTAATTCTTTACCATGCTTGCTGGATATGTGACTTTACAGACAACCAAAATCTTGAGCAAGCAGTTCCCACAACTCTCTTTCACACAACCACTCTATCCCCAAAATACCAATCCCCCAGCTGAAATAGAGCCCAGCATCTCAGGAGGCGATCTTCTGATGGTGTGAAACAAGTTTTTCTGAGCTGCATTCATGTTCAGTGCCCAGGCACTAGGAATCCCATAAATCCTTGATCCTTCCTAAAACTGAAGTCAGGATAGTACTCAGGGGAGAGATTTGCTGCATGTTTTTGCTCTGTTGCCTGGAGAAAAACTACAGCATGCATCCACTTATTAAATAAATCACCTAATCAAGCCTCTGTTTATGGAACAGTCAAACTGCTGTCACTATGCGAGGAAGAGATGCATTTCTGTGTCCAAGGCTTCACCACACTGGGCACAAGGAGCAGTCATGTGGGAGTGGCTAGCCCCTTCAGTCATTTCCATGGCGGATCTCAAGGCCCTACCAAGGTCTCCTCCCTTGAGGCCTGCAGCAGAAGGGGGAGATGCCTCCAGCAAGAGAACTAAGATGCTTTGCAGACTGCCTGACATCTATGCCCACAAATGTTCAATGTGGAAGAAGACAGTCTACTCTACCAGCAAATTTGAGGAAAAGTTCTTCCACTGGCATGCCATTTTTTTCCTGGAGAACCCCTCCAGGTATTACTTTATAAGGAATCAAAGCTCCAAGAAACCATTCCCACCCCATTGTCTGCTGACCAACAGTGCTCCAGATGCATGTTCATCTCAGGCAGGGAACCACTGAGCAGCAAGGTGACAATGCCTGATGGTGATCTGAAGCAGAACTATGGCCAAGAGAGGAAGAATTAAGAACAGCTCCCCACTTCCATTTGTCCACTCATAATAGCCCCCTCAATGTATCCTTAAAGAATCAAGAGTGGAAGAACGTCATTCAAGATAAAATGCAATGCGAATGCCGGTACACATCTGAACTCCAAAGGTTATGGGAATCCTACACTTTCCCCCGATCAATCATATAGACCAGACTTTCTCAAACTTCTACCTTGGAGGAATTGGAATAATTGCCATGTTTTTATTATAAGCACACACGTTTGAATGAGAAAAACGTTTATTTTATTTTATTTTTATTTATTTATTTAAAACATTTCTATGCCGCCCCCATCGCAACAAAGCCTTGGGGCGGCTCACAGCATAAAGCATATAAATAACAATTAATACAATTAGAGATTAAAAAGCCAGGTAGCATCTCGGCTTAAAAATTTAAAATCCTATAAATACCATAATAAGTTAACAATTAAAATAAGTTTTAAATAAAAAGGTATTGGCCTGGCGCCGAAAAACAAATAGCAACGGCACCAGGCGGACCTCTCTGGGGAGCGCATTCCATAGGTGGGGTACCACCACAGAGAAAGCCCTCCTCCGGGTACTCATCCTCCTAATATCATTCACGGAGGGTTCCTGGAGAAGGGCATCTGTTGCCGATCTCAAGGGGCGGGAGGGCATATATGGACGCAAGCGTTCCTTTAGATAATGTTTATTACATGTGCACACAATCATGAACTTTTGCAGGACCCCCAGTAACCTTTTGTAGAACACAGAATTCTGGGGAACTCCAGCTGAGAGGCTGATCTAGATGGTGGATTTTGGCCATTTAGAGGCAGCTAATGCGTTTATTTTATTTATTTATTTTTGGATTCATATCCTGCCTTTTTCCTACAAAGGGCTCAAGGCAGCTTACATCATTCTCCTCCTCCATCTTATCCCCACAACAACAGCCCTGTGAGGTAGGCTGGGCTGAGAGTCTGTGACTGGCCCAAAGCCACCCAGTTGGCTCCATGGCCGAGTGGGGACTCGAACCCAGGTCGTCTGAGTCCCAGTCCCAGCTCTTAACCACTACGCCACACTGGCTCTCACTGGCGTTACCAAGATATGTTGCATCCTGGTGAACCCAGCACCCTCTCCTTCCTACACACCGAAAGGCCCCCTTTACACCTTCCTGGAAGTCATTCTCACAGCTACCAAGAATCAGCCAACATGGTTCTTTCAGTATCAGCTATAAGCTGAAGGTGGGGAGAGGACAACTGAAGCATGGATCCCAGCTTCCAGGTAGAAGCTCTTTTCCAGTGTCAACACTGGGAATCTGAAGTAACTGTGAGTGCTTACAGGGCCACAGGATCGCTCTGTAAATACATTTCCAATTTCACCAAAAAATAAAAAAGAGGAAAAATATTAAAGAGAACAAATAATGAGCACCCAACCCAGCTTAGGAAACTGACTAGTGCAGGGGCCCTTTATTAGCTGTGCTGAAGAGAAAGCAGTTACAGGCAGAAACTTCTAATTATGGCATAGTAGCCCCCAAAAGCCTGTCACAATTTGCTGGTTCACAGTGGCTCTGCTAGTGTATTGTATTGTATTGTATTGATTGTATTATATTTTTAAAAGCAGCATAAATTAGATCTTTAAAAAAAGACAGGTAGCCATCTCAGAACACTGGAACATAATGGACTGGCACTAATGCATCCAGATTCTCTTCAAAAAAAGTGAGTGAGCAAAGGACAACCTCTTCTGATTAAACAGCTGGTGTGGAAGCAACAGTTGTCATGATTAGCAATGGCACAGTTTAGATCATGGGTCCTCAAACTGTGGCTCAGGGGCCGGATCCAGCCCGCCATGCCCATTTGGACCTGCTGTGCATGCACCCACCGCCGCCCACCTTGCCCCGTGCGGGGGGAGGCAGCGATTTGCTCACTAGGAGAAAACGATCTCCAAGTGAGCAAGTTGCGGCCTCGTGCGGCCACCTTGCGGCACATGCTCACCCCTGCCCTCGCCTCACCACGTGTGCCCGCCCATGCCTCGCCTCACCTCACCTTGCACACCACCCTCACCTCAGCGCGCATGCCCGCATGCACCGCCCCCGCCCCCACGTCGGCCCGTGCGCCCCACCAGCACCACCTTTCCGGCCCAAGCCCAGCACCTTTCAACTGGCCCCCTGGTGGAAAAGTTTGAGGACCCCTGGTTTAGATGCTTGAGTCAAGTGGACGGTGGAAGTATTTGCAATCAATTTTGGTTTGAGGGACAAAAACACTAAAATGTGTTAGATTGTTACCCAACTTAGCACATATATGGGCAATTTTGGGCATAATAGAGTCTACCAACAAAATGCCTAATTCTGAGTTCCAGTAGCATTTCTCGACTTGAGTCTATCTGTGAGTGCAAGCCAGAGGTTCAAGTTAAGGGATATATTGTCCTGATAGGAGTAGATCATGAGCAAGCTTTAATCTAAGATGCATGCACCTTGGGCATAAGAAGTGCAAACAGCTTCCAGGTGCCACAGGGACCATCATAAACTCACCTCCATTCTCATGTAGCTTCCCCCGGTATATCTTGTCCTCTACCACATCAGTCCAGTAGAGAGAGCTCTGATTCAGATGGAAGTCAAGAGCAATGGTGTTCCGCAAGCCTGGCACCAATACACTGTAATCACCCCTGTACAGATCAATGCGCCGGATCTCATGGCGATTGGAGAAGATGATGAAAGGCTTAAAGGGGTCTGAAAATTGAGATGGGGTAATTTGTTAGTAATATTACATTTTTGTGCACTTTCAAGCCCAGCAAGGGAATGGGAGGATCTCTTAAGAGCATGTTTCCAAAACACACAGATACACAGCTTTTCAAAATAAATGAGGTGCTGAAAACTTCTAGTAAGTTGATGTACTTGCAAAGAAGAAGGCCTCTTGCAATCCTCTTCTACTTCTGCCATCACATGCCCAATACTGGACTGTGATTTTAATCATCATTTTCATAGATGGTTATGACATTATAAAATAGAATTAGTGTTTACAGAAATATGAACGAAGGCTTGTTGTCCTGCCCTCTATGAATGAAGCTACCCACATGTATGAAGGATTCTGTCCACTGGCAAATGCCCAGAGATCTAATGGAATGGGGCTAGCCAGCCTGCCCTTCTTCAAAACAAGAAGGAACAAATGGCTTGCTGCAACTGAAGGACATGCATTGCTTTAAAATCTGCCCTCCTGCCCCCCTCCAATTCCCTTCTTCCCTTGGGCACTGGGAACAGAGCAGCTTTTCTTGAGCCTGCCAATTCCAATGCTGCAAAATAAGGGCAAGTTCCCAAAGGACAGAAGCATCGCTGTGTTTCTCAGTTGCCGGAAAAGGCTCACTTTGGTCCACCTCACACTGCTCTTTTGCTCTCCCTTTCCCATTTAGTTCCTCAAAAGACAAGAACGTTGGACACAGATCAGATACCTTCCATGCATACAAAGCAGAACTGAGGGACCAGGGTTGCTCTCAACCCCTTCCCTCCACCCAGATCTGACACTGTTCAACAAAAGTCCTGGTCTTGCCAGAAAGACTCTAAAGGTACAATTCTGTGAATGTTTAGGGAGGAAAAGGTTTGCGGCTCCCAGCACACCCAAGTCAACACGCAGCTTAATGGGAGTTATAGGTTTTTTTCCTGCCTAAATACACAAAGGATTGCACTCTGGGTATGGTTCAGTCACAGAGGAACTGACTAAAATTCCTGCATGTCAGGAACAAGGTAGATATGGTGAACACTACAGAGGTGTCCCTAAAAGACAGTGGGCTCCATTTGTCTTCTACCATTTTTTCCTAAAACAGGGGTGGGCAATTTGTGGCTCTCCAGATGTTTGGACCTACAAACACCCATCATGCTTCACCATTAGCTATGCTGGTGAGGGCTCATGGGAACTGTAGGCTGAAATCTCTGGCAGGTCACAAGTGAATCTTCTTTGTGCTGGAGGCATGTTCACACCAAGCTTTTCAACAGGGCTTCTCTGGAGGAAAGCTATTGTCTGAGCCACATCTCAGTAGAGATACTGATTGGTTCTCAGTTTCTGAGTCTGAGTAAGGGAGTTCTCATTAAATTTTCTGAGCTGCCTGGAGAATTTTGTGTATCAGACAGTATAAAAATGAAACAATGAAATGAAGGCAAATCTCACTTTTTCATGATTTTCCATATCATGTCAGAAGTCTCATAAAGAACACAGAGTAGGCTTTTAAGTAAGCAACTTAGCCTGCCACCATGAACATGATTTTTTTTAAAATCCCAAAAGCACACTGGGATTCTGCTGTGAGTTATTCAGTGTAAGGATTAAGTCTAGCACCACTGCAGAGATGCCTCAGGAAGATTTGAGGTCTGATTCTGACTTAGGTGAAAACAGAGAAGAGGCAGCGGAGGCCTCAAGGCCACTGCAGCTGGACTTTGGCAGGAAAGCTGCCGATAGTCCAACAAGCCATTCTGAAACTAAGAGAATGCCTAGCCAGAATGAAGATGGGAAGAAGGCATTAAAGAACACGAGAGGCAGACATTGCATGAGGAGGGAGGAGCTGCCTAAGCATTCCTCAAGGAAAAGGTTTACCTTGAAGGCAGGGCTTTGCTAGCATACCTAATCGGAATGGGAGGGTGCTAAGAATTTCCCAACTGGATCCCACTCTCTAACTTGCTGCCTTAGATCAGCCTTTGTGCCTTCCAGACATGTTTGGACTGCAACACCCAGAATTCCCATGCAATGGCCTGGCTAGCCACCTCTGAAGGCCACCAGGTGGGGGAAGGCTGTCTTAAATTAAGCAACTGGCTTTCTTAGATGCTAAAACAGTGTTTTGTAGCCACTCCTTGCAACATGACCTTCCATGCAGCCTGAAACAAGACTGATTCCCTTCTAGTCAGCTAGAAGTGTGTTAAATGTAATACAAATCACATGGAAGGAAAGGTTAAAGCCTGGTATAATAGCAATGGATATCTTTAAAGCCTTTGATTGTGTGGAATGGCCTACAATAAAGACACTGATTGAGATATTAGGATTTGCTAGAATAGCAGTACATAAAATGAAAAAATTACCTAAGATTAATTTTTTGTTGGAGATCTTACCCATTAAGATATTAGGAAAATAATTGGAAAACTGAAAGAGTAGAATTGGGACTGGTAAAATATGATTAATAAATTTTGTAATGGGGACAAGACAAGGATTAGTTTAAAAAAAAGTGGTATAAACCAGAAATATGAAAAAATTGGGTATTCTGAATATAAAATTATATTACATAGCAAATCACATGAGATATATGAAATATTGTATTACAATCCCAAAAGGTAATATGAGCAGAATTAGAATATCAACAAATTGAGAATGAAGAATAGAAGAATTTCCAGAAAAACTGAAAGGCAGTTTGAGAAAAGTATTGAAGGATAAACAAGTTCTTAGGTTAAAAGATTGGCTAGAGAAAATGTATAAGGAAAAGATAAAAGTGGTATAAAGGAAAAGTTAACTTGGTTTTATGTTATCCAGTTAAAACAAAGGACTAAAGAATGGGTATAGAAAAATAGCAAATGCTATTATTATTATTTAGATATTACTAAATTTGAAGAGATTGTATTACAAAAGGAAAAACAAGATAATATGCAAACAAGAGTAACAGTAAGTGCAATTTATAAGATACGAGAAATGGAGGAACAATATGATCCTCTTAAGGTCTTATGGGAAATAGATTTAAGCAGGGATATAAGTAAGGAAGGGACTGCAGGTGGCGCCGTGGTTTAAACTGCTGGGCTGGTTGATCGAAAGGTTGCCAGTTCGAATCTGCACAACGAGGTGAGTTCCTGTTGCTCTGTCTCAGCTCCTGCCAACCTTGCAGTTCGAAAGCATGCAAATGCAGGTAGATAAAAAGGTACCACTTTGGTGGGCAGGTAACAGAGTTCCGTGCACTTTGGTGTTTAGTCATGCCGGCCACATGCCCACGGAGACTGTCTGCGGACGAATGCTGGCTCCCTTGGCTAGGAAACAGAGATGAGCACCGCCCCCTAGAGTCAGGCATGACTGGACTTAATGTCAAGGGGAAACTTTTACCTTTACCTTTATAAGTAATGTGTCTCAGAGAACTTACATGCCCAGCCAAGAAGGGGCTAGGCAAAGGGTGCAGAACTTCTTTCACCCCAAGGGGCACATTCTATACCAGAGAAGAAGTTCTTGAAGGCCATGTTCCAATACTGGATGGGACCAAAGGCCAAAGGGGTGGACATGAAGGCAAAGCGAGTGGGACCAAAACAGCAGAGAACTCCCAGCCTAATTAAACTTACAGCTCTTACTGCCAGTAACTAAGCTTTAGGAAGTGCATTTAATTTAGAAAGCAAGAAGACCAGTACAAAGACTAGGAAAATGCCAACGAATCCATGATTTGGGGAAATAGGTGGGGCCAGAGAAAGGGACATGGCCATTAGAGGAACCCTGAACAGCCTAATTAGTACCCTGGCCTAAGATTCTACACCCCTGGACTAGATGCACTGCTTTGAGAGTCTGATGTCCAGTGTCCCTGACTCTGATTAAACCTGAAGCCCTCTTCCATCCCAGCAAGGCCAAGACGTATACACAAGACCCGTGTGTGCTCACCCAGGCTGCGGCAGCTCTCGCCGTCAGGCTCCAACATCCACCCCTCGTAGCAAGAGCACTTCACACTGTATTTGTTCTGCTCGCACTTCTGGCTGCACTTGAGGTGTTTGGCACAGTAGCTCTGGATCTGGCAGGTCTTGTTGTCAGCACCCAGCTCCATGCCCAGCGGGCACGAGCATGCAATGCCCTCACCTGGGGCCACGGTGCAGTTGTGGCTGCAGCCCCCATTGTTCAGAGAGCAGAGATCTGTCAGAAATTAGAGACACCAAGGAGTCATTACGAGAAATACTGCTTTGTGTTCAAGTTGCTCACAAACTGCTGCTAGGCCTGAGGGAGAGAAATGCTAGGCCTGCACTGTCAGTCCCCTGGCTAATAAACTCACTTTACTTCCACTCTCAGAACTATCAATGCAGAAATCTGAACTCAAGGTGCCTTCTTCCCTATGTGCCAGCATGACTCCTGAGATTGGAGGCAGAGGCCCTTCTCCGGGAACCCTCTTTGAAGGAAATTAGGAGAATAGTTACTTGGAGAAGGGCCTTTTCAGCAGTGGCACCCGACTGTGGAATATGCTTCCCAGGGAGGTTCTCCTGGTGCCGTCGCTCTATTCTTTTTGGCATCAGACGAAGACCTTTTTATTCTCCTGGTATTTTAACAATTAATTGGTTTTATCCTGTTTTTATTACTATTTTAGATGCAGTGTGCTGCATGCCATTGTTCTGGTATTGTTCTTGGTTTCCTTTCTTGTAAGCCATTCAGAGACCTTTCTTTAGTAATGGACATAAAAAAATTTAAATAAATAAATGGGCATCTTCCCCAGGGCTGACCCAAGTTATTCTGCTATGTAAGGTGAAAGGAAAGCGGTGCTTCTGTTTGTTCCATGTACAAAGCTGACCAGCCCAATATTTGAACCTTACTTCAGCACAAGCAATGGGACATCATCCTTTGCTGAGCTCACTCAGAGTGGGCCCTGGGCAGGACACGCATAGGTCCATCCTCCCAAATCTTTTCATCATTCAGCTGGCCCTATAGCTCTTAACTCATTAAAAAAGTATGATTATTGAATCTCAACCTAGTACTTAGTCAGTAGAAATTATTTGTTTATTTCAGGGGCAGGTGTTAAATCCTGCTGCCTAAGCAAAACTCCCAAAGCAGCTTAAAATGAAAATAAAATGATCCATTAATTTTATTGTGACTTCATGGCCAAGGCAAGATTTGGACAGGATGCTTCCAGGTTCAGAACTCACACCCTTCACACTGAATCACCAATGATGGACAGATGAGCACCACTTCTCAGCCTGCCCAATTTCTTTGCTGAAACAGAGCAGAGAACTGAGGGGATCCTGGTTCCTGAGCAGCATAAAGATGAACAGATCAAAGAATGGAAGCCAGCCAATCACCCTGGTTTCATGAGCCAGTGAAAGAACAACTTTAGGAGAAAACCCTGGCAAGTCACTTCTCAACCTCACACTCACCGCAGAGTTTCCCTTCATCAGACCCATCCCCACAGTCATCGTTGCCATCGCACAACTTTTCAGGAGGAAGACAGATTGATGTGGTGTTGGCACAAGTGTGTGAAGGTGGCTTGCACACCAGTGACTCGCAGTTCTCCTCGTCAGAGTTGTCCTCACAATCGTTGTCCCCATCGCATACCCAAGCTTTGCTGATGCACCGGGCTAGGAGGAGAGGCGAAGACAATGTTCAAAATGGCAGAGAAGATGAGAGACAAAGTTAATTACTTCAAAGCAAATTCAGTGCATGCCTTTGCAAGGCCTGAGGGCCATTGGTGGCTCCCAGCCATCTCAAGCAGGCTCCCTGCCCTCTCTCTTGCTCTCTCTGATCTGGTTCACACAACAAAGTGAACCAGCTAGCATTTTCCTAATTATTCACACAGGCATTTGTTTACCATCTGGCTGGTTGCTGTGACCTGGGCTACTAGACAGCCAGTATAGCATAGTATAGTGGTTAGAGCGCTGAATTGGACCTCTGGGTTCTAGTCTCTGTAAGTCACAGAGCTCATTGGGTGACTCTGTGTTGTCACAAACTTCCAGCCTAACCTACCTCACAGGGTTGCTCTTGCGGGGATAAAATGGCAAGATGGAGAACCTGGCAAAGTTATCTTGGGTTTCTTGCAAGAGGAAGAAAGCAAGATTGCAATGCAATGCAATGCAATAATATTAGAAAGGCTTCAAAAATGGAGGAAAAACTACTCAATAAGTTGTAATGAAGAAAGAGCGCCATTACTGGCTAGCTGCACCAGTATTTGCATCCAAGAATCAAGTGAACCTCTTGGAATTCGGCTGAAAGTTGCCAGGGAATTAGATGGTAGACTGAGTGACTGACCAAGGCATTGCTCATATTGGACAGGAATGTGGAGAGGTCTGAAAAGTCTGAGTCTGGTGTACAGTGTGATGACTAAAGCAGGGAAGGAGAGGGGAAAAGAAGAACTCTGCCAGGAAAAGTCCTCCAAGGGGCCTTCAGTGGTAGTACATAAAGCCAAAGTAGCAAGATGGGGCAGGAAGCCAGCTGTTTTTTTTTACAGATCTTGTTTGTATAGAAATTTTTTCAGTTGCAAAATTGTTTCAAAATGTTGCATACTGGAATATTTTATGTGATATTTTATTGCATTTGTGAATTGTTGTTAACCACCCAGACAGTTTCAGCTATTTGGCTATATAGAAATTAGATTAATAATTACAACCATAACAACAATAATGGTGAAGGGTCTCCTGCTTGAAAAATAGTGACTGGTCACTATTTCCACCATGACTGCTTCTGCATGGAGTCATCTGAAGATTTTCTGCACTATGAAAAGTCTGTTACATCAAGAACTGGTGAAAGTTGAAGAGGACATGGTTGCCCACTTTGACATTTTTGCTGAGTATTTGTAAAATCACTCATATCTGCTCTGCCTTGATTCCAACAGGCTGGCCCAACATCACCCCTTATCAGTGAGCTTCCTGGACAGGTTAGGATTCAAAACCAGGTCTCCTAGCTACAGCCCGACACTCTACACTCACACTGCACTCGTTCTCCAGAGGTGTTAGAACAGCACTTCTGAACCCTTACATTACAGTTATCTGGATGTGCGCCTGCTGAGCCAGGGAACTCCACCCCAAACCCTGCAATGCCATTACCAGAGTCTTTGCAGCCAAACTTGACATTTGGGTCACAGACGTGGGTGACACCCTCGCAGTTCTTCTCATCGCTGGAGTCCATGCAGTCGGTGTCCCCATCACAGTGCCAGCGCATAGGAATGCAGAGTGCGTCTAGCCGGCACTGAAACTCATCTGTGTGGCAGCCTCCGGGTGGGCGTGTGGCTGGGGAAGGAATGACACAGGCAGGAGGTTAACTAGCTTAGAGCTGGCAACTAACTGTGGGTATCATTCACGTGCCATTAAGGTGGGTGATATGCCAGGGAGGAGGTATATCAGCAAGCGCAAATGTCACAACTGTCCTTCTTGCCTTGGAAAATCTTGCCAAAATACAGGGAGCAGGAGGATGGACACAACAAGAAAAACAACTTCCTGGGCCCATATAACCCCCAGCCCCATGCTTTAAAAGCAGCAGTGCAAGCCTCACTTGTAGGTCCACCCTTAATATTAGTTAGACTAGTAGGCACTGTGGGCCTTCTCCATATGGATTCTCTGCTTTATGCAATTCCTTCTCAAAGGATAGGCGGGTGGCTTCTTCAGCTGAAATACTTAAAATGCTTGAATGGCTTTTAATGGATGAATTTTATTGGTCATGCTGCTGGTTTATGGATCTTTTATAGCTATAGCTCTTGGTTTCTTTTAATACAGGGTGAAGTGTATGTTAATGTCTGATTATTTTGCATTTTTACATTTTATTACAATATCATTGCATTCTTACAGTTGTATATTACTATTTGCCTCAGATACTTTGTTCAGAAAGGTGGCCTATACATATTTAAATTAGGAAATAAAATTAAGTCTTAAAAATGGCAGGAAAAAACTCCTACCTAACAAAATAGAAGGCAGGATATCTATCAGGCTGAAGACAAATGGTCTTTGCTCAGAGAGGAAGGACTGATTTGCAACTCAATCTTTTGGAACCTGGGGGAAATCTTCTGCCCCTACTGGCTATGCCAGAAGCAGAAGCCGTTGTAACAATGTGACAACCAAAACCAGCAGGGAGAATGCAAAAGTCATGAAGAAGTTAAGCTTGTCTGAGAAGCTCAAGTTTGCTACATTTGAAAACAAGCCAGAAAAACAAGTGTCTACATCTCTGGGGGAAAGAAGTCAAAACACACAGGCATTGCCTGTAAAAGGTTCTAATCCAGAGGAGCAGTGCTTTTACGGTCTTACACCAGGGGTGTTGAACCTCTTTCAGCCTGCATGCTACATTCCATTGTGGGGAGGCAAGAGTGGGCAGTGTAGGGCAAGGCCAAAGGCAAAATCTGGAGGGGCCCAAAATACCAATGCCAGTATACTTGAGATTAAAGCTGTCATGGACAGTAATGAAGCCCCAAGAAAGGCATTTCATCTGTCCAAAACGGGGAAAAACTGTGCCAGAGCTGGGAAACCACCAACTGGCACAGGGGAAGAGAGTATGGGGCCGGGGGAAGGGTGTATGGCCAACTGTAAAAACCAAGACTGGGACTGCAGCTGGGGCAGATCAGGCTCAGGCATCTGAGATTCTGCAGCTTCGATCTATGCTGTTGCTGCTACCTCCAACATGGCTTCTCTGGTCATTGTTTCCTAACTGCTCCCACTTTGGTTTGTTTATTTATTTTACAATTTTTCTGTAGCCTCTGTATAAATTGCCTTTCACTGGTATTTCATATTCTGAAGAAAACACATACCACAGAGCCACTGATGATTGCTTGCACAGAATACATACACACAAAGAAAATCAGCAGAACCCTCCATAAGATGCTTGGATTGTTAGTTGATTCAATCAACTAATTCTGAGCACAGGTTTAAGTTCTCCATATGAAAATCAGATGGAAGCCGCTGCCAAGAGCCTTCCCTCTGGCTAAGTGTGAAGAGCTGGCTCACACTCACCCTGGTTGGTGCAGTTGGCATGGGTCTCATCGCTGTAGTCCCCACAGTCGTTATCTCCGTCGCAGGTCCAATGCACGGGGATGCAGCGGCCACTGTTGCACTTGAACTGGTTGCTGGAGCAGGAGTGGCTGCAGCCGGCTTCATCGCTGTTGTCTCCACAGTCGTTATCTGGAAGTCAGAGGAAGAATGCAAGAGGGAGATGGTTAAGAGGTCCCAGGGAGCAGACGTGACCCTTTCCCTCACACACCCGCTAGGCTACTCCAAAGCTATACACAGATTCCCCTGGCTGGCAAGCAGCTAGAATGCTCCAGACCTTTCAGCGATGCACCCGCTGTCTAAGCAGGAGGACTGTGGCATCCCAACAAGTCCATGTTAATGGCACCCTCCTACCCCATGCATGCTTTAGCCAGGCATGCTTCCCATCATCCCAAGAGCTCTTGCCACTAGTAAAGCAACTAAAAAGACTAACAATAGTAGTAACGGTAATAGTAATAATAATAATAATAATGATGATGATGATGATGAAAACACAGAAACTGCATAGATCACCTCATGCACCATGGGGGAAAAGGGAGTGGGTGAAGTGACAGAGCAAATATCCCGCTACTAGATTCTTGAACCGTGGCATCTGAACATTCCTCTGTGCATGTATGTGTATGGCCAGTTTTGACCAGATCTAACACATCACTTTTACAGTCTGTAGGGGCTCATCAAGTTTTTAAACAAGGACAAACATTTCTTTAAAGAGTTTAGCTTGCAAAAGTTTCCAGCTGAATCAGCCTACTGCTGTATACCCTTGCATTATCGGATTTTCTTCTCCCTGGCTAAAGCCCCACTTGGATTTGGTGGCTTGAATCATTGCTCCTGCTTCACCTCCCCCTCCCTTCATCAAAGTCTCCTCTCCAAATTCTGGAGCACAGCGTGGCACACGGAATGATGAATGGCCTCCTTCTCCCTTGGCTAAGCATGTTGGCAGGGCTAAACTGATTGATGCACTGGTGTTTACACTGACAGAAAGAGAACAGGAGAATGTGCACTCACCTGCTTCTCTCAGGATAATTTTGGCACTTGTTCCGAGACAGACCTTGGAGATCACTGAAATGCCATTCACAGATCTGTCTCAGAGCCTATCTTGTGTAAGGGATTACTCCCGTTAAAGAGGGCACCTAATTTTCACACACAGTTAAGAAATGCAAAGATGTTTTTGCCCCCTTAAAGCAGCACTCGGAAGTAATTCCTGTGATGGCTACCATGGTGTTGCAGTGAGAATGCTGGACAGGGGTTTGACAGATTCTGGTGTCTCTCCCCACATGGCAACTTTGAGCCAGTTGGTGACTCTCAACCTAACCTACCTCACAGAGCTTTTGTGAGGATAAAATGGAGAAGACAACTACTGTGCAAGTTGCTTGCAAAAGGAAAAGATAATAATAAAAAATACGGGAGAGCAATAGGATCACTTAGTAAGCATGGGCAGGTTGAGCTGTAAATTCTATGGAG
The DNA here is from genome assembly GCA_023646645.1 of Varanus salvator macromaculatus. NCBI lineage: Eukaryota > Metazoa > Chordata > Lepidosauria > Squamata > Varanidae > Varanus > Varanus salvator. The sequence goes on from JAIXND010000795.1 coordinate 17,811,655, forward strand.
AAAAGCAGTCCCTGAAGATGTTTTTGTGCCTAAGATTATGTTTTTAGAGTTCTTTTTCATGTTTGCTAATTTTAATCTAATTACATTTTTTATTTTCTGAATGTTTTGTAAATTGCTTCAGTTAGCTTCAAAAAGCGTGGCACAGAGAGACAAAAAAGAAATTACCCACCACTTGAAATAGTCCCTATTCCTATCCTTCCAAAGACTGATGGCTGTTCATACACAGAAGTATTACTGGATGAAGTGAGACCTACTTCTGAGTAAGAACACATACATGGGTTTGGTCTGTATGACTGAGGCAAGAATCTAATTGATGGAAGCTTCTGCAATCTGAGCTATAAATCCCACAATAGTGAGCCTACGGGACACAGAGAAGAAATTCCTCCAGTTTCTTCCATGCTGATGTGAATATTACTAGCTAAAAGGAAAGGCAGGTCCCAGAATAGGTCTTCTGAGCTTCAGAACTGTTGCATCCAATTATACTATCAGAGGCTAAACAAAGAAGGATTAGGAAAACATCCTTTTGCTTTGCATTTTCCTGCAGTCACTTAGGATTGTGCAGAAAAGTGAAGGGTATTTAAGGGAACAGAAAGTGTGTGGGGGGAAATTGAGGTGCATGTTGATCTATGCACTAACCGGTAGCTTTTGGACAATTCTTTTCGTCAGAGCCATCCCCACAATCCTTTTCTGAAACACAGAAACCAACCAGAGAAGACAGGAGAGTGGGCACAGTGAACACACACACATACAAATGCACAAACCAGCAATACGATATCCAAAAAGAAACAAGGTCAACATGAAAAGCAGAAATAAAATACAAAAATGGAGACAAACAGGCATGCTCAAGACAGAAGATGAAAGGGGAAAGAGAAAGAGGGAAGGGCACCAGGAGAGGCATCTCAAAGCCTGTAAGAGGGGATAGAAGCATAGGACTGCATCAGAAGCTGACGTAGTCCTCACCAGGGATGATAGTGGTATATTGAGAGAAGGGTGAGGCTGTGGTACCCCCCTTAGGAAAATTCTAGGATACTTTCCTAAATTTCCGCTTTCAGGAAGAATGGAAGAAAGGCTATTCCGGACCACTAATTTCAATAAGCAAAGCATGCTTAGCTCCAGTCTGTTTCACACGAAACAGTAAACCATAATTAAAGCATTATGTACTTGAATCTATGTGAGCCTGAGGCTTAGGCTCAAGTGCTCTCCCTTCCCCTTTCCCCTTCCCATGCACACAGGAGGAAAAGGAGGAATAAGTCATGATTCAACTTCACTTTCACTTTCCTTGATTCTTGTTTGCTACATACAAAGCAAAAATCATGGCTTATAATAAACTCCAGTTTGATGAACAAGCCAGATTCATAACCCATGGTTAAAGCTCAGCCTTCTTCAACCCACTGTCCTCCAATCACATTGAACTACAGGTCCCATAATTTCAAGCACCACCAGAGAGTTTTTCTGATTCTTTTATCTGGAGAAGCTGTTAACTGAAGCCAGGACTTTCTACGTGGACAGCACTGAGCTGGAAACTGAAGCCAGGACTTTCTGTGTGGAAAGCACTGAGATATATGGTCCCTTCCCTAATGTGACTCCTTTCCTATTTATACTGACAACATTCTCTGTGGCTTGTTTGGAGTTACAGTCAGAGGCCTAGGAAGGACCAACAGTTTGTCAAAGTCCACCCCCACCAGTTGAGGCAGCACTGAACTTCATCTTCCTTCTCCCCATCCCCAACTATCTGTATAGTCCAGATTGCAATGTGTGAACCCACAGAGGTGAAGCCAACAGCGTGACATATTTTACCAAGGGGTCTTCGGACAAATAAGTATAACTAACTCAAGACAAGTCAGTCAAGGCACACTTCCTACAGGAAGGCAAAACAACAACCTCAGAAATACCACTGTGTTCAGAAGCCTATTTCACCAGAGGAGATTTTTCCCACTCCTGATACTGCAGTCATTTAGATAATCAAGAGCTAAAGCTTTTCCTGTGCCCTCTTCTTCATGTCATGTTTCCCTAGGAGTGGGATTTGAATGCCACTACTCTCAGCTCAAAGTTCCCACCCATAGAAAACTAGCATGTCAGCAAGAAGGCAAAGCTTCTTTCCCTGGTGTACACATGCAGGGATTTTTGCTTGTGTGAAGTATTCAAAATCTAATCCAATAGCTGCCTGCAGCCTGAAGTGGTACAATACAGGCAAAGTATCATCATTTGATTTTGGTGAATGTGCTGGGCCTTTAATTTTGAGCTTAAAGAAAAAAATCCATCCATGCATGCATTAAATCTCTCCCCAGAATGCTGCTGGGGTACAAATCTATTCCCATCTCCACCTTCAACATCCACTACCTGTAGTAGTTTCAAGAAAAGGGGTAATTCCTAAGCTCTGAAAGCTTCACAGCAGATCAAAGCAGTCCAAGCATGCAATGTGATGAAAGAGTGGCCCTAAACTAAACCTGATTCCAAGTCCCTAGTAAACCATCACTGGTGCATATGAAAAGTGTCAGTGGAACTGAACTATTCCTGAACTTCCTCAGTTGTGTGCTGGGATTTAAGGAGCATCTCAAAACTCATCCCTGGTAGAAAGGTTAGGCTGGTAAGATTTCACCAAGGGGAGACCTAATGCTTGCACTGCCAACTCAATGCTTTGGAAGTATCCTGGTAGAGCAGGAGAGAGTCCATGGAATCTCATTAGAGTCAAGGCAATCCCCCACTCTAATGTAGATATGGGATGAACAGGCAGCAGGGTAAAGAAAGCACAATGGGAAAACCATGAAGAGATGGCAAACATGGAAAACACAGTTCAAGATTACCCCATTCCAAAGCATTCCCTATTCCCCATCACAGCCACATCCCTTTGTTTCTAGCCTCCACAGCCAGAGTACTGCTCAGCAACATGGCACTTACCATTGTCACATCTCCAGTTGATGTTGATGCAGCGGCCATTGTGGCAAGTGAATTGGGTCAGAGGGAAGCAAGTTGGGTAAGCTGCAGAGGGAGAAAAAGGGCAGAGTCAGTCTTCCATATACAGGATGCCCTGTTAACTACAGCACAAAGCCGGATACCATTTTGTGCCAGAGGGTTGCATGCAGTGGTGGGTGGCAAGTCAGGAACTGCATGCTGGAGGTGAGCCTAGCCAGGGGATTGGCCTGTGGGACATCTTAGTGTCAGCCAAAGGCCACTGGTTGCCCTTTGTTACTTAGGGTTTGTTATTCTGGCATGTACATTTTGCCCATCAAAATTATGATCAATATTATCTTGTATGTCTCTTTAAGAGCATGCACAAAGAAGTTCCAATTTTGAATAAAACCTTTTCTGATTACTTTCTCTAAATCACACAAATTAACATTAATTAAGACACCATTCTATGTACGCTTGGTGCAATAAGTTCTACTTCTCCTGGCCAGACTGAGTAGCTGGGGAATGCTGGGAGCTGTAGAACTATGAGGGCAGGGGAGAGAGATTGCACCTTTAGGACTGCAATAGAGTAAATTCTGCCAAGACAATACTGTGTGTTTAAAAAATATTTTAAGCTTTTAGCATCCATCTAAAAAAATGATGCATGAGGGGTGCAAATGCATACTTAGAAACAAATCAGGATCAGGTGCAATTCTCTGCTGAGTGTACACTTCATAGTCCATCTTGATGTGTGAGAAAGCCTATGGTCCACCAGTATGACTTCTCCAGGCCATTTGGCTACCAAATGCCCAGCTATTACCCCAGTGCATGTAACTATAGACACTGCAACAATTCTTATTGATTTGGGTCCATGCATTCATTGACCCTAATACACCTGTATATTTTCCATCACTCACCACATGAGGCTGACTCATCAGAACGGTCCCCACAATCATCATCCAAATCACAGGTCCAGGAGAGTGGTATACAACGGCCACTGGTACAGGAGAACTGGTTGGCAGGGCAGGTACGAGCTGGGTGAACAGCAACAGATCAGAGAGGAAAAGTTAGTGGCAGAACAGGACATTCCTGAAACATCCCAGTAAAGTGACCATATGAACATGTAAAACACTGGCAGTTGAACATGTCAAATGGAAAGATCTGGACTTGAGGAAGCACCTGTTTGGTAGAAGTGACAATGACCACCAAAATGGGCTGCATTCCTTGGTACTGTCCAAGCTGGTAGGGCAAGGGGCAATTATAAGGTCAAAAGTCAACCTGCACAGATTCCAAATTCTCTAAGCACTGACCAGAAAGACAAAAGTATTAAAATATCTGACTGTACAGCAGCCTTTCCAAACCTGATGCCCTCCAAATATTTTGGAGGACAGCATCCAGCATTCCAGACTCGTAGGAATGCTGGCTGCAACAGATGAGAGTTGAAGTCCAAACTGTCTGGAAGACACCAGATTGGTGAAGGTCCCTCTACAGTCTTGTCCTACATTCAACCAACTCCCCTTACAAGGTTGCTGTGAACACAACATGGGAGAGAATGATGGGCACTTCGGAAAAAAAGTAGGATAAAAATATGATAGATACAGACAAGATAAAAAGACAGAGCACAAAGGTCCCTCACCTGAGCAGGTGGAGTTGGACTCATCCTCGTTGCTCCCACAGTCATTGTCCCCATCACACAGCCAGCGGCTGGGGATGCAGCGATTATTCTCACACTTGAAACGGTCTGCGGGGCATGTGTGCTGATCTGGAGGATGGCAAAGAGAGGACCATCTTTTACAACCTCATGGCACAAGGCAAGTCTTTCCCCTAAACACATTCCAGTGATCCAGAACCAGGTCAGAACAACAGTCTTCCCTCAACAAACGATATTATTGCTACTGCAGTTCCGACAACAGGCCCTGTGCAGGCAAAGAGTCCATATGTGTGCAGCACAGAGACCACACAAAAGAACAGTTGTGGCTGCTGCTACTGCCATTGTGATGCATTGATATCCTCCTTTGTTCCTCTAGTGAGGAACCCAAGGCAGCTTACCAGGCTCCACTTATCCTTATAATAGCATACCTGTGAGCTAAGTTGGGCTAAGAGTCCACAACTGGCCCAAAAGCACTCAGTGAGCTTCATGGCTGAGTGTGGACTTGAACATGAATCTCCTAGGTCCCAGTCCAACCCTTGAATCACCACATCATGCTAACAATAGCTCACCTAAGACTAGTAATGGGAAGTTATTCTTTCAGTGAAGCCAGGTCAGTGAGTATTCTGTAACCAAATAACCAGCAAACAGGAAACCCAGATTTTCACCTAATTTATCACTGCATTGTAGGAAGCTGAATTATACCAGGTCAGATTCTTCACTCATCTAATCTATCTACTCTGGCTGAAGTGCTTATTCTCCAGGGCTTCAAGCAGAAAAGGGTACTCTCCATCACCTACTATCCAATTCTTTTCACTGAAGGGGTCAAGGACTGAACCTGGAACTTTCCATGGAAGTACAATCTTCTAACCACATTTTCAAATAACTCAGGTTGGGAAAGGGTGGTGTTCCAGGAAAACATGTAACAGAGAGTAACAGAGGGTGAGAAAAATCAAGAAAAAAAATTATTTTCCTCTGCTACCCTAAGGGCTAGCCATTTGTTTCTTTTTAAATTGCAAACAGATTTTCTGCTTACAACAGTAACCTTATCTATGAAATATACAGAACCGGGACAAGGTCCAAAAGAGAAAACATGAACTCTGAACTGCATTGGTTCAGTTCTCCCACTTCCTTTCAGTTTGTGCCGAATGTGCAAACCAAAAAATCTGATCCCACAGTCCAACAGAACTATTTAATTCCATCTCTCATGTTTACCTCCAGATTCCTGGTCTGAGGGATAAACTGCATACTACCTTAAATGTATTGCATTATTCACCTGTTCCTTTTTGTTAACTTTAGTGTAAATGCATGGATTTCCAAGCCAGATCAGGACTACAACATATGAGTAGAGTGTGGATTAAACCTACCCCCCTCCCCACACCAAGCCTCTTTCTCCACATTAAAATTCCACTAGCCTACATATGAGCTAAAGAAAGGGAAAAAAAACCTTAATTGGTTCCTATGGAGAGAGGGTTTTTCTTTGGCCCCTGTATTGTGGGGAGGGTAGATTTTGGAGTGAAAGAAGCTACAGAGGGAAGGTTTAATCTTACCCTACTCATGTGCAGGGGACCAACCTGGGGCACACTCAGTTACACACCATGCATTTAAAATAACAGTTTGGCCCTGTGACAGGGCACACCAAGTCTGTAGGTGGAGCCCTTGAACAGGGTAAAACCAATCAAAGAGAACCCTCCTCTTGCTATTCCTCAAGAAAATACGTACGGCAGAGCTCCGGTGCCTCATCACTGTTGTCCAGGCAGTCATTGTCCCCATCACATTTCCAACGTTCCTGTATACACCGGCTGTTCTTACAAGCAAACTCCCCAGTCTGGCATTGTGGTGGTGGGACATAAGATGGGTTGGCTAGGCAAGTAAGGAAAAGAAAGAGGGTTGGAGGAAAAAGATTTTCAAGGAGAGGCATTTTCCTTAGGAACCAGAAACAGGTATATTTTTTCCCAGAACGCCTTTTCAATAGCATTCCTTAATTCCAGATTTCCCACAATGGCACAGAAGCTAAGAAATGTTTTGTACTCAAGGCCAATCTTGATCTGAAGTTACTTGTGTGATTAGCAATTGTGTCCATTAAAAACAAAAGCCTAAATGGGAGAAAAGGATTTAAATCAGAACCAAGGTCTTCCTTAACCTGGTGCCCTCCCAGCCTTCCCCAGTCTTGTACCCTCCTAATGTTCTGGGCTTCCAATTGCCATCAGCCCTAGCCAGCCTGGCCAGTGCTCAGGAACTCTTGGAGCATAACCCAAAACATCTTGCAGGGACCAAGCTGGGGAAAGCTGCTTTAATGTTCTGCCCCTGCAGGATCCAGAAACTCTACCACCCTGGTTATCTGCACTGGAAGGAGACCTCTGTCTCTGATGCAAATAGCAGCTGTTGGTGGAGGGAGGCTCTCTATTTGGATAGGAGGGAATGCTATTTACCAAAAAGTGCAACATTAATTAATACATGTGTGACTAGTCTAACACCTTGGTTTTGCCATTGAATACTATGGCTGTGCCATAGCTGGCTGGGAAAAACTGGTGTTGTAACCCGACACCATCTGGAGGATACTAGGTTGGGGAAAGCTGTCTCAGTGACACACACCTCTGCATAAAATAGTAACTCTTTTCTTATATACATCAATCTGACCCTGAGATCTTCTCAGGAGGCTTTGCTTTGCTGCTGTCCCACCAGGAAGAGCATGTTACCAAATAAGGGCATATACAATATATCGCAGAAGTGAGTACACCCCTCACATTTTGTAAATATTTTATCTTTTCATGTGACAACCCTGAAGAAATGACACTTTGCTACAATGTAAAGTAGTGAGTATACAGCTTGTATAACAGTGTAAAATTGCTGTCCCTTCAAAATAACTCAGCACACAGCCATTAATGTCTAAACCGCTGGCAACAAAAGTGAAACTGTCCAAATTGGGCATTATTAGCCATTTTCCCTCCCCGGTGTCATGTGACTCGTTAGTGTTACAAGGTCTCAGGTGTGAATGGGGAGCAGGTGTGTTAAATTTGGTGTTATCGCTCTCACTCTCTCATACGGGTCACTGGAAGTTCAACATGGCATCTCATGGCAAAGAACTCTCTGAGGATCTGAAAAAAAGAATTGTTGCTCTATGTAAAGATGGCCTAGGCTATAGGAAGATTGCCAAGACCCTGAAACTGAGCTGCAGCATGGTGGCCAGGACCATACAGCGGTTTATCAGGACAGGTTCCACTAAGAACAGGCCTCGCCATGGTCGACCAAAGAAGTTGAGTGCACGTGCTCAGCGTCATATCCAGAGGTTGGCTTTGGGAAATAGATGGATGAGTGCTGCCAGCATTGCTGCAGAGGTTGAAGGGGTGGTGGGTCAGCCTGTCAGTGCTCAGACCATACGCCGCACACTGCATCAAATTGGTCTGCAGGGCTGTCATCCCAGAAGGAAGCCTCTTCTAAAGATGATGCACGAGAAAGCCCACAAACAGTTTGCTGAAGACAAGCAGACTGAGGACATGGATTACTGGAACCATGTCCTGTGGTCTGATGAGACCAAGATAAACTTATTTGGTTCAGATGGTGTCAAGCATGTGTGGAGACAACCAGGTGAGGAGTACAAAGACAAGTGTCTTGCCTACAGTCAAGCATGGTGGTGGGAGTGTCATGGTCTGGGGTTGTATGAGCGCTGCCGGCACTGGGGAGCTGTGGTTCATTGAGGGAACCATGAATGCCAACATGTACTGTGACATACTGAAGTAGAGCATGATCCCCTCCCTTTGGAGACTGGGCCGCAGGGCAGTATTCCAACATGATAACGACTCCAAACACACCTCCAAGACAACCATTGCCTTACTAAAGAAGCTGAAGGTAAAGGTGATGGACTGGCCAAGCATGTCTCCAGACCTAAACCCTATCGAGCATCTGTGGGGCATCCTGAAATGGAAGGTGGAAGAGCACAAGGTCTCTAACATCCACCAGCTCCATGATGTCATCATGGAGGAGTGGAAGAGGACTCCAGTGGCAACCTGTGAAGCTCTGGTGAACTCCATGACCAAGAGGATTAAGGCAGTGCTGGAAAACAATGGTGGCCACACAAATATTGACACTTTGGGCCCAATTTGGACAGTTTCACTTAGGGGTGTACTCACTTTTGTTGCCAGCGGTTTAGACATTAATGGCTGTGTGTTAAGTTATTTTGAGGAGACAGCAAATTTACACTGTTATACAAGCTGTATACTCACTACTTTACATTGTAGCAAAGTGTCATTTCTTCAGGGTTGTCACATGAAAAGATATAATAAAATATTTTTAAAATGTGAGGGGTGTACTCACTTCTGTGATATACTGTAAGTGGGTCTTTTTGGTAGAGGCATCCATCCTGCCAGAACATCTGTGGACTGGGAGGTGGAAGCTGTTGCGTTGCCTCATAAAGATGTGCCTGTTCATTCGGGCTTTCCCTGGTGTGTAATTGCACTACTCTATTTTAATGCTTCTGTATTGCTTTTACCATATTTATAATTTTATAATGTTCAAATATTGGCTTTAATGTTGTATCTTAAGTATTTCTTACCTAAACCTCCTTGGGATCTTCAGATATTAAGCAGTATATAAGTAGTTTAAATAAAATAGGTTAACTCCTCAGTATGATGATGATGACAAACTGCTACTGCCTACATAAAATTTATGTTATATAAAAATACAGCAGGGAAACAGGAAGACAGTAACACCCTTTGAATATCCCTCTGAAACCTCAAGACTTCAAGCAGCAGCTAAGGAATTACAAGGAAATGATCGATCTATAACTGTCTCACAGTTTCCTCACTAGCATCTGGGACTGAACATTTTCAGAAGCCAAAATGATAGGCTGGGCTACTTTCTGGGTTTGCCTGACCCAATTTAGTAGCTTGGTTGTTTTTAATACAGCAACTCTCCTACCCCCTTGCACATAGAAACATAAACGTAGAAACATAGAAACAGAGCGAGTCAGAAGGGACGTCCCGGGCCATCTAGTCTGACCTCTGGCACCAGGTGGCTCTGATCACAACATGCCCACCATTTGGGCGTCCAGCCTACCCTTGAACACCTGCATCAATGGGGCCTCAATGACTCCTTGTGGAAACCCATTCCATACCCTTGGGGTCCTAACTGTCAGGAAATGCTTCCTGGCATCCAAATTGAACCTTGGCTCCCTGAGCTTTGCTCCATTGGAGCGCGTCCTGCCTTCCTCTGCCGGGGGAAACAGGTCTCTACCCACCTCCGTGTGACATCCCCTCACATACCTGTATGTCGCCAACATATTCCCTCTGAGTCTCCTCTTCTCCAGGCTGAAGAGACCCAGTTCCCTCAGTCTTGCCTCATACCCCATACCCTGCAAACTGGCCACCAACCTTGTGGATCTATGCTGCACTGACTCTAACCTGGCTATATCCTTCCTGTAATGAGGGGCCCAAAACTGAGCACAATACTCCAGTTGCGGGCGCACCAGAGTCGTATAGAGTGGTAGTAATACCTCTCTCATTCTAGAAGCCACACTCCTGGCTATGCAACCAAGGGTGGCATTCACCCTCTTAACCACCGCATCACACTGCTGACTCATGTTTAACCTTCAGTCAACCAGCACCCCGAGGTCCCTTTCACAAGTGCTGCTCTCCAGCCACCTGTCCCCTAACCTGTACTTATGACACCAGTCCTATGCCCCAAGTGCAAGACCTTGCACTTATCCACATTGAACGCCATCCTGTTGTCTCCTGCCCACTTCCATAGTCTGTACAGATCCTTTTGGATCTGGAGTACCTGTTCCTCAGTTGTGGTCACTGCTCCAGTTTTAGTGTCGTCTGCGAATTTGAACAGCAGACTGTTCACCCCTTCTTCCATGTCATCGTTGAAAAGATTAAACAGGATTGGCCCCAGGACAGAGCCCTGGGGGACCCCACTTGTCACTGGCCGCCATCCCGATGATTCCCCACTAATGGTTACCTTCTGCTTTCGGTCAGTCAACCATGCCCTAATGCACCAGACAGTGCTTTGGTGTATCCCAAAACTCCTCAGTTTCTCCACCAGGATATCATGGGGCACTTTGTCAAAGGCCTTGCTAAAATCCAGGTATACCACATCAGCTGCATCCCCTCCATCTAGCCATCTCGAAACCTTGTCAAAGAATTCCACAAGGTTTGTCTAGCAAGACCTGTTTTTGTGGAAGCCGTGTTGTGTGGCTGTCAGCCTCCCTTCCCTATCTAGCATCACTAGATCTCTCTCCATTATGAGCCTTTCCATTGTTTTTCCTACAATGGACGTAAGGCTAACAGGTCTATAATTCCCCATGTCCCTTCTATTATCCTTTTTGAAAATTGGGATGCGTGCCAACATGCGTGCATACACACACAATTAGTAGTGCTACATAAAGAGTTTTGCTTATACAATGGTACCTTGGCTCACGAACTTAATCTGTTCCATGACTCTGGTTGTGACCAGTCAAATTTCCCCATAAGATTCAACGTAAACAAGGTTAATCTGTCCTGTAACTATTTTTTTTAATCAGAAAAAAATTGAAACACAGTGACAAAGAACAACAAATTAAGAAAGAACAATAAAGTACTGTGCAGTACAGTGGAGAACACTGACCTAGGTGGGGGGGAGGTTATTGTTTTGAGGGAGAGTCCCCCACCATAAGGACACTGGGGAGATCTCTTTCAGGGATTTCCTCTCTTCTTTGTCTCTTAGCTGCAGGGTCAATTTTGGTGAAAAATCTGTCTATAGTCACTTGTTTTTTCCTGCGCTGCATAACCCTTCGGAAATGAGAGAGCACGTTAGTGTTCATCAGATTCAACACTCTGTTCATTACAGTTCTGTTGGGGTGGTGCTTCTCAAAAGAAATCCTGGCACTCATTCCATTTTTTCATAATGGATTGTATCACATCACTGCTACCCTCCTCCCTGTCTTCCTCTTCCTCAGTGGAATCCTCCTCAGCAAGTGCCTTCTGCTGCTCATTCTGGAGTTCAGCAAGTTCTTCCATTGTCAGTTCAACAAGCTCCTCTGTGTCTGCACCATTGATGTCCAGACCCACACTCTTGCCCAGGGACACAATCTCCTCCACAACCTCTGCATCAGCCCCTTCAAAGTCACATTCGGTGACACATTCAGTGACACATTCTGGCCACAGTTTCCTCCAGGCTGCATTTAAGATCCGGTCTGTGATATCTTCCCAGGCTTTGTCAATGAGGTTGATGCAATGGAGGACATTGAAATGTTTCTTCCAGAATTATTTCAGAGTCAAGGACGTCTCTTCAGTGACATTAAATCACCTGCTGAAGAGCACCTTCGTGTAGAGCTTCTTGAAGTTGCAGATCGCTTGCTGGACCATGGGCTGCAGAAGAGCTGTCGTGTTGCGGGGCGGGGGGAGGAACTTGACCTTTATGAAGTCATACTCAGTGTCCATATCATCCACCAATGTCCCATCAGAAGAAGGCACCTTTCAGGCAGTTGGTTGTCAGAAAGGTATTTCTTAACGGTGGGTGCAAACACCTCATGCAGCCATTCCGTGAACAATTGCCTTGTGCCCCAAGCCCTCGCACTGGCCCTCCACATGACAGGCAGTCTGGCCTTGTTCACATTCTGTTCCTTGAATGCACGAGGGATCTGGGACTGGTACACCAGCAGTGGCTTAATCTTCAGATTGGCGCTTGCATCCACACACAGCAAAAGGGTCAATCTGTCCTTCATGGGCTTGTGCCCCAGCAGTGCCTTTTCCTCCTGTGTGATGTAGGTTCTGTTTGGCATCTTCTTCCAGAAGAGCCCTGTTTCATCGCAGCTGAACACTTGTTGAGCAATGTATCCTGCCTTCATGAATTCAGCGAATTCTTTCTTGAAGGCTTCTGCAGCAGCCTTGTCAGAACTGGAAGTCTCACCATGTCTTATCACACTGTGGATGCCACTTCTCTTGCGGAAAGTATCAAACCACCCTCTACTGGCTTTAAATTCAACACTTGCTGCACTTGTAGAGAGGTTTTTTTTTGTTGCAGTAAATCACTGTGCAATTTCCTAGCTTTTTCACAGATCATAGCTTCAGTAACGCTATCACCTGCCAGCTGTTTCTCATTCAACCACACTAACAAAAGTTTTTCCACCTCTTCCAGCACTTGTGTTCTCTGCTTGGTTAACATCGTTACTCCTTTTGCCACATCAGTTCCTTTGATGGCATCTTAACTCTTTAAAATAGTCGAGATTGTCAACTTCACCATCTTGAACTCAAGAGGCCAGAACAGTCACACGAATACTACACTCATGCTTTTCTACAATTTTCTTCTTCAATTCAATGACTATTTGCTTTGAAACCTTCCTCTTACCATTCTTGCTCTACACATTCTGGTCACCTTCATTACCACTCTGCACGTTCATTTTACCACAGTGCTTGCTCTGCACTTTTGTTTGGAGCCATTACTCAATCAGCTTTTCAGCAAGTGACCTCAGGTCTGTCTGCCACCGCGAGCGGGGAAGATGGCTACACCTGCGTGGGTGTGGGGGAATGTTGGCCGCTCTTGCGATTGTGTGGGGAAGATGGCGGCACGTGCTCAGAGTGGAGGTCAGCAGATGGCCGAGATACCAGTTGCGCTGCTGCAGGAAAGACGGGTGCAATCTCAGCCATCTCCCCCGTGGCTCTGCTGTGCTGTGCCCATCTTTCCTGCAACAGCACGCCTCTGATCATGCTTGTCTTCCCTGCATGAAAGCAACTGCGATCATGGCCATCTCCCCACTTGGGAAGGGGGGTGGGGAGATGGCTGCGATCTTGGTCGCCACCCAAAGTGGAGTTCACGACCCAAGTAAAAATTTTTCAGAAATTTTTGTTCGTGACCCAATTTGTTCGTGAACCAAGGCGTTCGTGAGCCAAGGTACCACTGTATATAATTTTGAAACTCAAGGAAGGCCCATTTCAAACAGGGTTGCCTGCTTTCTATTTTAATTAACCTTGTTCCTGTTCCTTTAGGCAGAAGCTTGGCATGCAAGTTTTTCCCTGCAAACCCTAAGTCTGTCAGATCCCCTAATTTCATATATGAAGAAAGTGATTAAGTATCAGAAAAAGCCCACCCAATCCAGCTTCTAGTCCTGTCAAAACAAAGAAGATCAAAATACTAATGTAGTCCAGTATCCTGTTTCTGGGAGATCCATATGGCCTGGGATCCTATTTCTGACCATGGTGAGCAGCCCAAGCTTCAGAGTGAAGTATGAAACAAGGCCAAACCACTTCTGGGGAAGACCAAGCTCATTTTACAGCTCTTTGCGCACAAATGTCCTATCTGCCACAGTATTTTTTATTAAACCCCCACATTGCACACAGTATGATCCTGCGTTACTATACAAGCATGGGCAAATGTATGTGCAAGCAATAAAATGCAGTCCCCTCCGGGTGACCACAAAGCTGTTTACTAAGGGACAGTTCATATTCTTTGCTGGATACTCGGGACTTGGTGATTCACAGATGAATGAATCATTGGACACAGCTGGAAAGCGGTTGTGTCCAATATGATATAACAAAACATGACAGTTCAATCTGTGCTGCTCTGTGATGGCTTGCTCATTCAGGCAAGCTGCCGTTTGAGGCTGCAACAGTGATGGATATGCATGTGGGAATTATCCCTAAGTCGGAGTAGTGGAAAGGAAGCTGGAATTCATTAATCAAAAGCGATACAATGTCCCTGCTTGCTACTGCAGATGCCATGAAGAAGTGAAGGAACCATGCTAGCTACTCCTGATTTTAGGTTCCCTTCATCCCAGTCTTATAATCAGAGTAATTAAGATCTAGATTTTGACTTCCTCAGGTAAAAACACAGGAAGCTGCCTCATAGCAGGCTCAGGTTTATAGCAGGTTGGACTATCCACCTAGCCCTGACTTGTGTAGACTGACTGGCAGCAGTTCTCTGGCATTATCTGCTCCCTGACATTTCTCTCACCTGGAAGTGCCAGGTGTTGAACCTCAGACCTTCTGCAGGCAAAGCATGTGCTCTACCTCCTGGCTATGGTCCCTCATTGAAACTGATGAGGTAAAAGAATAGTAATATATTATTCCCTAACCTTATCAGTGAGAGACTGGGAATTTGTGGCCAGGATACATCAAATGGGGAGGTCTATTCAATCACATGGTTAACAGTGCTTGTCACTTTAGTAGTGGAGAATTCCAGGCCTGACAGAATACAGCTCTCCAGATATTTTGGAATTCAGCTCCCAGAAACCCCTGCCAGTGTGGCCAATAGTTAAGAATGCTGGGAGCTGAAGTCCAAATGTCTAGAGATCTACTATCAGCCCATCTCAGTGCTTGCCTGACATGAGCAAGATCTTGTCCTGACACAACCAAGAATACAGATGGGAATGCTTCTACAGAGAGGGCCAAACCCTTCACACCATCTCCAGTTCTCACAGTGGTTCCTGCAGCTTATCGCACAGATAATTACCTTGGCAGGTGACAGAATCTGGTCCCAAAATTTGGTCCTCTGCACAGGCACAGTGTCTGCCTTTAGGGATGGCCAAGCAAAGACTGCTGCAACCACCATTGTTCACTCGGCAGCTGTTGGAGCCAACTGCAAAACGGAGAAGGAGATGCCATCACAAGAGCTAGACTACAGTTTTATAGGAGAAGGGACATGCAAGTGACACACACACAAGGAGGGGGAGGAACCAAGGGCCATTGGGCTCCTATCTGTATTACAAAATTAATCTAAGGAAAAGCAAGAAATGCTTCAGGGAGAATGAAACAGAATGAATGTTTGGCTTGGAGCTTCTTTTTGAATCATGTGCCTAATCATGAGTGCAGCTTCTCCTGGCACAACTTCTATTTCCCCCACTTCCAACTACAACTGCATACATCAATTTAGCTCTGAAGGCTGTTAGCAGGCATGAGGGCAGCTGGGTTCTGTTGAAACCTCATCCTCCAAGCACTTTCTCTGAAGGCTTGTTCTTGGAATCACACCTTTCAAGATACTTTTCCCATCTCCCCCCTAGTTTTTAAATCTTCTCCCCACTCCCCTTCACTTTTTTGTGGTCGCTTCTAAACATTTGCCCAGGTGCAAAGGACCCATTTATTCATGAATGGATTTCCTGGCAGCTGTGAGCTAGTTAAGGAACTTTAACTAAATGGCCTCATCACAAGGACAGGCCGGGCCACAAGAGTCTTTCCCACGAAACTAGCAGCCCAGGTGGAGGATATTGATTCTGTGATAAAGACTCCTGCAATTGGCCAGGGCTATGCAGCTGGGCCTTTGCATCTTTCTCCCAGATCCACTCACAGCTAGCAGAACCATGAAGAGGCACCTCGGTGTGAATTTGTTAAACTAAAGATGCTTGTTCTTCATAGCCTGCAGTGGAACAGGAGCAGCTGAACAAGTGGCCAGAAGGGAGGAGGAATTCAAAGCCAATGCTGCAACCAGAGGTCTCTTTCAGCACAACTCAGAATGCATTAATTTCCACATGGACCTGTTTAACTACTTTGCTGCATTCAGTACAACCAGTTGGGTAAACAGAGTGAAAAGATGGCTTGCTCCCATCATTGTACAGTTGCAAGTAACTACAGTGGGATTTGATTCTGCTGCACAGAATACTGCTTAAGTCCCACCTAAGGGCCTGGAAAATCAGAGCTCCCTTCTGTGCCATAAAGGGAGCTGGCTGCCTAGCTGCAAGGGCCCGTCTTGAATAATGAATCCCTGAATGGCTTGCTGCTTCAGGTACCTGGGACACTGATCCCCAGTTGACCTTTTGCTGTTCCTGCAGAAAGTGCTGTGGCAATATGTTAACAGTGGTTGCATTTCAAGGATTGCCATCTAGCCACACACCTTGCTGCTGCTGGGCATCATACATGCGGATCTCAAAAATTGGTGGACGTTCATTGCGCAAAAGTGTGACAGCCTTGGTGTTCTGGTCAAGGCGATAGATGCTGCCACTCCGGTACTCTGTCCAGAAGAGGTAGTTGTCATAGTGGCACAGCCCAAAGGCATGATTCAGCTCACTACCATCATACACAATCTGCACGAGACAAAAGAGATAAAAGAGACCTGGAAGAGGGCCCTTCCAGGGGCTGTGATGCTCCCAAGTAGTATAGCTATCATTAACCACTCACATCCCACCTCCAGTCTCTCTTCAAACTAGGGATGTTGAACATCAGGTTCGTGGCCAAATCCAGACTTTGCAAGTTTCCCAGATGCCTTCTCTTTCCCCAGCTACATCCCCTTAGCTCCATAACTACTAATCATTTGCTAGTTTCTTATACATTGACTCAGGTCAACGTATCCCATTCCAAAAGGTTCCAATGTCTCTCCTAAACCTGTGTTACTAGCAGTAGAAGTGTTAAAGGTAAAACATGTGGATATTTTTGACATCTCGCCTTTTTCCTTTTGCCTTCAGCCCCACACACTGCTGGAAGGAGGGGTCTCAAGAACTTTTCCAAACTTGAATGTGAACCTTGGGCTTAAATAAGGTTCAACACCCACATATTCTGACAATTGCATGGTCCCTTTGAAGGTGGACCAAATACATCAAGCAGATCAATATAAATGAACAGATGGTGCCTTCTTTGTGCAGAAATGCCTGATCAGCAGCATTCAAACCATGAAGCCAAGTGGGCAGGAAGTGAAGCTCTTTCCTCTGCAAACAGCTAGTATGACAGTGGCTATGCTCCTATTACAGGCATCCTATTTAAAGGGCCCTGTGACAATGCAGAGGGGGTGCATCATAACTGCTTCTCCCATGCAGCAGCACCACTTTGAGTAGTATTCAAACTAGGTTCCCCACCCCAATTCATCTTGAGACCCCACCGCCTCCAGTCACCTTTCCTCGCACTGGAGGCTGCACGCTCACCCAGAAGCACCTGCCTCCTCAGGTAAAATAGTATATACTCCCTAACCCCATTCCATGCAGCAAGGCCCTCTCTACTATATTTGCAGGGATACTGTCACAACTAGATAGGGCCACAGCTGGTACAACAGGGGTATTGAACCTCCTTTGGCCTGAGGAATTCCATCCTGGAGGAGCATCTGGAGACAGCATTCCAGTGCTGTGTGGGGCAGAAAGCAAAAGAGTAGGGCTGTGACAGCAAACAGAACAGAACCAAAAATATCTGCATACTGCAGCTTCAAGCTCTCTGTGCAAGCCTTTGGAGGGGCATCACATCCATTTAGAATGTGAGGAGAGCACAAAAAGCTGTGTGTTTTACTTGTGTATGTGTTTTATTTGTTAACTTCTGCTAATTGCTAAGAGAGCCTTGGCTATTGGGTGGCATAACCAATGGAAGGGGTCATAGTCTTCTGGGAAGCCCCAGAAGGCCAGATTAGGTGGTCTGACTTTGGCCCCTGGACTGGATGCTCTGCACCTCTTTAGTAAGTAGTAACAGGAATAAATATTACTCCAATACAGAAGGGAGTCCACCTGGGTTCAAGCCCAGAGACAGAGAAGGAATGAAGGTAGACCATCATACAGCCCGTGAACACACAGGGCAATCAGGAGCCTTGTATGACATTACTGGGCAGAGGACAGGATGACACAGCCAGGCAAGCGAAGATAACAGAAGGGCAGAAGTGTGCTCTGGTATGAGACTCCAGACAACACTGGTACTGACCTTGCGTTCGGAGCCATCCAGCATCACCATCTCAATCCGGTCATAAAAGGCATCCACCCAGTACAGCACCTTCCCTGGAATGTCCAAACTCAGTCCATTGGGCCAAAGGACAGTCTTAGAGGTGATAAAGATGCTGCGGTTGGAGCCATCCATCCAAGCCCTTTCTATCTTCCCCCTCTTGCTGTCTTTTGGGTCTTCCTCCCAGTCAGTCCAGTACATCCACCTGAGAGCAACAGAGCACATAACTCAGGCTCATTGTATTCTTAACAGCAGGGTTCAGTTACATTTTTCTTGAATTCAGGGCTCTGTAGGGACTTAAATGATGTTTTGAATAACACAGTATATTTTAGAGAGAGTGAATTATGAGGGACAAGTTTCAAAAGAACAGTTGCTTACTCTCACATCAGCCCTTCTAGTAAATTATTTCACTTGTTCTGTGTTCACATATTCACTACAACGATTATTCAGCTACTGATGTATTCCAATTTGCTTTGTCTCCAAGGTGTGAAAGGAAGTAGCAGCAACAAGAACATTCACCCTAATTGATACCACCAAACAGAATTTCATTATGAGTAGAAGTGAAGATTGACTGGGATACAAACAGAAGTTTGCAAGTGCAACTGCAGATACAGTGGTACCTTGGCTCCCGAACTTAATCCATTCCAGGACTCTGGTCATGACCCAAAATGGTTGTGAGCCAAGTTAAATTTCCCCATAAGGTTCAATGTAAATAAGGTTAATCCGTTCTGTAAACAATTTTTTAAACCACAAAAATTTGAAACAAAGTGACAAAGAACAACAAAGATCGTGGCCATCTCCTCCCCCACCCCCCAGCACAATCATGATTGCGCCCATCATCCCAGCATGCTGGGGGGAGCGGTGGCACGATCACAGGCACGGTGGGGGAGGGAGAGATGGGCATGAACGTGGGTGAGGTGGGTGGGAGAGACATTTTTGGTGAACTCATATCCACAATAACATTGTAAGCTTAGCACACAATTTAGGATCATAACTCCATGGACAATTCATAAGCATTCTTCTAAACTACAGAAGCTAGAAGCAGGGATAGCTTGCTTATTTATTTAAAACTTTTTAGACCATCCCTTACTGTGATCTTGGGATGGTTTAACAGTAAGACAAAAATAAAATAAAACACAGCATCCTGATCGAATTCTTAACTCTTGAAAGATTTCTTGAAAAGTTCTCTTTACTTCCATAACCCTACTATTTTGTGTCAGGTCTAGATTAAACACTTTGTTCAATACTTTTTTTTTCCCATAGGCCGACTCCTTAAATAATAATAGGACTGACACCTGTCTCTTATTTGAAGAAACTGTTCCTTACTTGGTATTAAAATGCAATATTTGAAGGGACTGTTCCTTGATTAGTATTAACATGCTGTATTACTTTTCACATTATGGATAATTTACTGTAAACTAAAAATGTAATATATTGCAACAGAGCCTGGAAACAAGCACATTTGCTACTCCCATAATGATAAGAAAATAATACTGGAGAAAGGGTGTCTGAAACAGCTATGGAGAACCAAAGAGGTCAAAATTAGCTTGCAAATGCAGTAATTTTGACCCCTTTGATACTCTGTAGCCATGATGATGATGATGATGATGATACTATCATCATCACATTTATATCCTGTCCTTTTTTCCTGCAAGGAATGCAAAATGGCTTACATAATCCACTTTTCTGTTTTATTATCATAATAGCCCTATGAGGTAGGTCAGGCTACCAGCAATGGCTCTAAAGTCACCCAATGTGCTTCATGAACTACAACCTAGATCTCCCAAATCACAGTTTAACATTCTACTCACAACTCTACACTGGCTTTTCCTATTCTTCTTATTTGGCGGGGGGCGGGGGGTGGGGCATGTAGTCCATGGGAGGCTGCAGAACCTCCTAAAATTGCCTAGCCTGGTGTTACGTGGACCTTATTTTCAAACAAAATACCATTAATGTTTGGACACATGTAATAACACCAACTGTTAACTGGATCACAAGGCTTTCCTCATTTTGGAGCTGTTCAGATGCAACTTGGAGGAAGGGTGGGAGACAGATGGACTAATGAAAACAAAATATTTTCCCAATCTAGGCCTTGGTCATACCCAGATTAGATTACCACTTTGTAAATGCAGTGAAGATGATTTACACATGACTTAGTTATAGCCACTTTCAATGGCAGCAATGGGATCTTCCTTCAAGAGTGCTTCAAAACTACAACTGGTGTAAAGTCCATTGGCTCAAGAAATTCCTTGTCTGTTTAATGGGTCACATTCATAGCAAAGACACAAATACATTTTCTTTCTGGAAAAGCTTCATTATTTGGTCTGTGCTAATGACATTTTCTTAGTTATGATAAAATAGGAATCCATAACAAATGCCCTCAATACACAGTGTCTTCACCCCATTTCCAACCATGTGCTAACCTTGAGCATATTCAAGCATATTCACTCTCAATGTAATATTGTTCCCCCTGGGATGGGGAATATTTGGCCCTCTGGATGTTGTTGCATTGCAACTCATATCGGCCTTGGCTAGCACAGTCAAAAGTGAAGGACCCTGGGAGTGCCACAATAACAATCCCCAGTGCTGTCCCTGCTCTTGGTGTTTTTTACACAATCAGCTTTGCAGACTTTGTATTCTTCAAATATAATACCATTTTGTAAAATATGTTTTTTATTGATATATTGGTAATTGATTCATTTTTATAGTTGAATTATAACTTTGCATTTTATTTTCTATTTTACTGTTGCTACCTTCAGCACTATTTGTAGTGGAAAGATTTAGATTTAAAGATTTAGATTTAGATTAGAAAGATTTAGATTTGGAATATAGATTTAATAATGAATTAAAGCAAGATTGATGAATACTGCCAATTTGGGAGACAACAAGAAGATGCAACCCTGGAATATTATTAGGTAGAAGACCAAGCATTGCCTACTAACATCACTCTCTAGGTGAAGCCCTTCTCATCTTCCCAGGCATTTTAGTGTTCCAGTTTCTCTTGTTTTAAATCTTTTACTGTATTTTAAATGTTTGTACTGCTGCTGGATTTTATTTTGGGTTTTATTTACATAAGTACTCTTTTAAACATTTATATTGTATTTTATCATGTTGGTTCTAATTGCATGAATTGTTCGCAGGAGTTTTGGCTGTTGGGAGGTACAGAAATGTTAATAAATACATAAGAGAAGCCAAACCTGAGATGAGACAACCATTCAGGTAGGAAAATGCTTTGTTAGAATATCCTTAAAGATGGATACAGACTGCAAGGGCTCCAGCTCCCCTTCCAGCCTGAAGAATAGGTTCTGTTCCTCTCCCAGGCCCAGGCTCAGAAACAATGCATTTGTTTCTTTGCATTAACCAATCAGAGCATGGTTAATTCAAACTAGGTCAGACATATTGTTCCATGCAGCCTACAAAGCACCATGTGAACAGATACATGCAAGTTAATGGGGCGAGTGGCTCTACAACTGGATCCTCTGAGCAGTGTCAACTGGCACCAGAACATAGAATTGAAGGGACCAGGTATCTGACCTCTGTCTGGATGGGATAGAGGGAGAGGTGGAGAAAGCATTTCAAAGAGCAACCACAGTGCAAAGGGGGCCATTATGAATAGTGAAGACAAAATGGAAACAGCTCTTCTAACGGGGATGAAATGTACTCCCCCTCCTGGCCCCCGCTACTTCCAGAGTCAAGGAGAGCTCATGAGTCAACACACATTGCAATGCCATGCCCTGCTGGTCATGACTGAGTGTCTGCTAAAAACAGGACATGCCTCTGAATCCCCAGGGATCCAAGCCCCATAGGTCCAGACACCCCAGTGTGAAAACAGATGGAACTCATGGGCTGAATTCTTCAAGGAATCAGCTCAGTAGGAAATGAACTGAATAATTCCTTCCTGCTGAGTGGAAATTCCTGTGACATCTGCAAGAGAATCAGCCAGTAGAGCACACATGTGAGCGATGAAGTTTGGAACATAGGGCCAGTGTTCCCGAGAATCCCAGGCTCAGCATAAGCCAGCCAGAAGCAGGCCCCTGTAATCTGGAGGATTTTGATGCCAAGCACTGAAGAAGGCAGTAAAGCAAAGGAAGGTCTGTGCTGAGAGCTGCGCATTCCACCACCCTCCTCAAAAAAAGGAAATTAAGACTCTGACTAAGAAAGGCAGAATTCTGCAACTTGTACTTGAAGAAAACTTACAAGTACTTCAAGTTTCTGTTAAAAAAACCTGACAGAAAAAGTGTGCCTTTTGCATAGCCTCAGAGGCTTTTTGCTACAGATTGCTCACATTCACCTCAATCTGGATGCTGCTGGTTATAATCTACAGAACAGGCAGGTGCCCAGAACACACCTAGTTGGGTTTCAGGGGTGGTTTCCAATGGCTTTGACCAGAGGCACTTAAAAGTGTCTGGAGGTGACCTATATTCATGTTTATTCAAACCTCCCCCACAGGAGAAAGGATGTTGACTAAAGAGTCAGGTATGGGAGTCACATCTCACCTATGCTAGAACAACTTTGAAGTGCTGTACAGCTTAGGGCTTGGTATTTCTGGGACCCTCTTTGCCTGTATCAATCTGCCTGATCACTGATATTGTCATTGGAGGCTGTTCTCTGGGTGCCCAGCTTGCTCTCTGAGGCAAGGTGGCATACAGGGAGAGCCTTCTCAATCATGAACACTCTTTCTGCACACACTTGTCAGCTGCATTCACCCATTTTTTTTTTTTAAGCATGTGTAATGCTGCAACACCTTTTTTACATTTTTAGCTACTCAGTTATGGATCTCTTTCGAATGCTGAATTTTCATTGCTGATTGTAAAACAATGCCTTTTATTGTGTTTTTATTGGTTTTACTTTTATCATGCACATTATCATGGGAATTTCAGCTCCAGGGCAACTCATTAACTGAATTTTTTTAAAGGACATGTCATTTTTGCAATAGGTAAAATTTCACTTTCCCAGACCACAAAACCTTTTTTTAAAAAAGCAGTTGTAATACGTAAGAATTTTGTCTTCTAATGTTATTGTACTATGTTTGCTATCTTATCTTTGTTACTTATAGTTGTGCTGTTTCTGAGATTGCCTTGCATTAAGTATTTTTAATTCTAATGTAAGCTGCCCTGCAGGCACAATTGTGTTGAAGGTTTGAGATACAAGTTTGTAAGTACATAATTAAATGAATGAATGAATCTCTGTTCACTGAGCTTTGGGAATCTCCAGCTTGGCAGAATTTACTAGGCTTGACCCACATGCTGCCAAGCAGCCAGAAGGGCTATAAACCTGCTATGCTTTTGTTTTTTGCTTAAAATCAAAGCAGCCATTTTCAGGACACCAACTATTCCCAGGGTCTTGGATTTGTAGCCTGATGATACAGAGGACATATCTGGGGCTCAGAGAAAGACCAAAAATGCCCACTTTCTGTAAACTCTGTGGGAGAGGAATTCCAAGATCCAGAACCACTAGCATCTGCTTCATCCTGGGAACTAGCTGTGCCCCCTTGCTCTAACTTCAACAAAGCTTCCTCCACAGAATCATCTATACTGCAAGAGGGCACCCTAGAACTCTCAACCTAGAGCCAAGAACAGAAGTTTCCCAGCCCTGCTGAACCTATACCAGAAGGATAGAGTATCACCCTTTTAAGTCGCAACAGCTTCCTCCATAGAGGGCAGACCAAGGCCACACCTTGGCTGCAAATGTATTTAAATTCACAAATGGGTTCAGCGCTAGAGCAACATCCTTAACTTGATCCTCTGCAAGTTGCTCCATGCTATAGAGAGCTGACCAGCATCTTATCTCCTGCACTTGCCAAGTCTCACCAGTATTTCTGTGGGGTCCTAACCTGGAAAAGGATAAATATCAAATTCTGAGTATTTCCCTTCCGATCATTGGTGGATGCTGCTAGCATGGAGAGTGTGGGAACACAGAACATGAAGATGGCACTTAAGGCAAAAGCACAACTCTCAGTGATACTAAGATTTGGTGAGAAAGAACTGTAGCTCAGTGGCAGAGTGCATGTGTTGCAAGCAAGTGGTCCTAAGTTCAAACCCAGCATCTCTACTGAGGGCCAGAAAAACAACTGCCTGAACAGATCCGCTGCCAGTCACTGTTGACAACAGTGGCCTAGATGGATCAAGGGGCAGACCTGATATAAGACAGCTTCTTTCTTCATATGCCTAGACTTTCCAGGGAAAAAATGGGAGAGAATGTGACATAGGTCTGCGATTTATGGTGGCAGTCTTTTTTTATAGCTAAAGTTCCAACTCGAGATGCTCAGATAAAGGAAAAATGTCTAGCTGGAAATAATCTACCAGCACTGTGACACAGAAGGGACATAACACGGAGGACCCAAAGCAAACAATCCTGACCACTAGGAGACAAATGTTCCCAGTGGTGGCAAAGATTCCCAGTGGTGGCAAACTGCTCTTCTGTCAAGGGCAGCATTCCCTACCACATGCTGGCATTGGGCGGGACCAAAGCTGCACTCTCTCCCACCCCGCTCTACCCAGCTCACGCCAAAGGAGGGGCCAATCAGGAGTATTGCCAGGAGTGGGAACTGATCACTTGGCAGAAGGTTTTCCCATTAGGTCCTTGGGCTACAGCTTGCCCAGACCCTGCATTATTCACTGGGAGAGCAGGGACTGATCTCTGGACAGTTCTGTATTAAACACTAAGTACAGCAGTTGCTCATCTGATTGGGAAAGTGCTGCCAAGGGGGAAACAGGTGGAGTCTTTCAGCCCATGCCATTTTCCCATACCTAAAACCCCCTTCTCTTCCTGGATGATATCTTCTCATGGGGCAACTCAGGCAGAGGCATGAGATGTGTGCCTACATGTGTGTCTACATTTATCCCTTGCAAAGCAAGCACAAGTTTAACAGGAAAGATTCAGATTGGAGAAATGATGCAATGGACAGATTAAGTGTCCTTTAGCAGCCCTTTGTGGCTGCATTTCTGTAAAACAATAGAATAAAACATCAGGAGGTCAAGTGCAGATCTTGTGGCATATTTTGTAATTTGGCCCTGAATCACTCTTCCATCTTTTGCCACATCCTTCCTCTCGTACACTTGAATGACTCCGGGGTCCATCCAATTTCATTCTAGTGCAGGCCACAAAGGGTTATAACAGCATATAGCCTCTTGGGGAGGGTGCTCTTTCAAAGAAGGATGGGATAAAAATCTCAGAAACAAATGCATAGCCTGAGGTTTCAAACAACTCATGTTGGGACAACAGATGGTTTGCTTTTTCACACTGTGCTTTACACCCCTGAATTTTAGCACTCTAGTTGATTGTTCCAACCCCAGTCCATTCAACAGCTGGCAAAAGCAGAGGTCCTTGTCCTGCCTAAAATAGCACCCTTGTACCTACCCATTCAAGGGGTCGACCACAATGGCTCGAGGGTGAGTCATCTTTCCTTCAATCAGTGTCTTCCTGGTCTGGGCTGCTTTCTCCAGCCGGGCCACACTGATGGTCTTCTTGGGCCCATCATCGGTCCAGTACAGGTTGTTCCCCATCCAGTCCACAGCAATGCCTTCCACATTGTGAATGCCTGCAAGGAGTTAAAACAACAATTGCATTCAGCAAGACCGAACCCGGCAGATGGGGACACATCAGACACCAAGGAGAGAAACAAAAGTGACAGGACCATATGAATGGTGCCATGAGCTCTGATGCGTTATATCTACTGGAACAGACAAGGCACCGGGCATGATGAATACACATGTGCCAACCCTATTACCTGCTTCAAAAGATACAGAGAGAGAATCAGCAGCAGGACACAGCTTATGGGTTTGCATCCACAGGCAATATGAAGAAAGTCAACGTGCGTAACAAACAGTGAAATCCGTATAAACCACCCCTTCCTGGTACCTTCCAGCTGACCTATATTCTGAGCAAAGAGTATGTATCAAAATCCAGATTCTACCCATTAGGAAAAGCCGAGATTCAAACCCTGATCAATTCATTCTAAGTCCCATTGGCCCCACTGTTGGAAATTGCAACAGTATCTATCATACTGATATAAGACATTGACTGGGACTGAAAGTCAGGCACTTACCATCTTTCAAGATTGTTTCCCTTTCCGTTCCATCAATCTTCTGTCTTCCTATCAAGTAGCTCGTAGTGTCAGCAAAGTAAATGAAACCAGTCTCTGCATGGAAATCGAGTGCTCTGGGATTCATCAGGTTTTCAATGGGGATCATGTGCTCATCAGGGACTTTTGCTCCCATGTCCATCCCACGGATGATGCCCGGGCGACCTTTTCCATATACAAGGAATAACTCGTGCTCTGGCTCTGCAAGACAACAGAGAAAGGTTAGCCATGATTCCCACTCGAGTTCATTGGCAAGGGTAAGCTTTCCTGCTTTCCACAAGGGTCAAAGTAACACCCACAGGAACCTCAGTAAGGCTCTGCTGGATCAGATCAAGGACCTATCAGCACCCTGTTTCCCACAGTAGCAAACCACATGCCCTGGGAAGCCCACAAGGAGGATTTGAAGACATAGCAGCTTCCTGCTGAGGAGGGCAGTACCACCCTCCCCAGCCAGTGGCATGGAGAAGCATGGTGCTTGGCACCCTGTAGGGAGCACACAGCTGTTGTGACAGACAGCTGTTGACAGAGGTATCCTCCATTAATTTAAAGCCAGGTTTCACATAGACAAACGGCTTCCCTCTGTCTCCATGAGAGAGCAGAAGGCAGCCATCTCCATTTTTGAAACCAGAGGCTGGCAACAGAGAGAACAGGAGTTCCCTGCTTGATAAGTGAGGAAGCAGTTCCCTGCACACCTCAACCTTTATCTGATTCCTTGGCCTCCTTCCCTTGCTTCAAGCTGTAGCACACTTTACATACAGTTTGGACCGAAAGTGAATCTTCAACTCCCAGCTTTCCTGACCAATGGACATGCTGGCAGGGGCTTCTTGGGAGTGGAAATTCAAAACATACAGAGATCTACCTTTGCCAAGCACTGTTCTACATTAGGCTTTCCCAAATGTGTGCCTCACTGATGATTTGGATTGCAACTTCCACCATCCCCAGCAACCATGGGCACTAGATTGGAAGAGGCTCCTTACATGGAATAATTATATATTTTCCCCCAGACTGCTTAAAATAATAAATTAGTAAATCTAAAACCTGAGCCTACAAAGTTAATTTTTCAACCCACATGACACTGGGAGTCATATGCATAATTTGGATTATACATGCTGATTGCAATATTTAAAATATGTAGGTTTGACCTGAAGGGCTGATAAGAGCAAAAGGAAAGGGAAAAGAAAAAAAAAAAAAAGGAAAAGAGGGCAGCTGGGCTACAGGTGGTCCAGTAAGCAGCTTCCTCACAGCTAGCAGTGCAATTGGGAAGTCCATGAATCCATGTGTGTAGAGCAGGGGTGCTAAACTTCAGCTCTGAGGGCCAAACCTGGCCAGGTTTCCAAAGATAGCATGCCCATTCCCTTGGTCCTACCTGCTTCTCCAGACTGCCAATCCTTTGGTGCATTCCTGCCTTTTGCAAAGTTTTTCCCATGCTAAAGTTTTGAAATTCCTCTGCTAAACCTTATTTATCAGCAGTAAGAGTTTTAAGCTAAAGCATGCTGGTACTTTGCATATTTCTCTGTAATGTACCCCCATCCCTCCCCCCAAATCTCCCCCAAAAGGAATTCAGCAAGTGATCTACAACCTTCTGAACAAACCCCTTCTATGATCTGTATCATATGCAAGGATTGCAGAAATCTCTTAGTCTGCTGTATGAACAAATCATAATCAGAGTCCTTGGTGTGGCTAGATTGGCATGATCCCTCTGCCCCCAAACCATCCTACATGTGCACGTGCCCAGGTGCCCTTTACCTTTGCTATGTTTACCATCCTTCAACAATATTGCCCATATATTGGCAAGCACCCATCCCGAGCCAAGAAGACAACTGCGTATTTGTTCACTGGGCCTGCTAAATAGTTGTGCAAGTCTTCCAAGTTTAATTTGTTTGTATTTAGTCTACAGCTGCTGGTTCTCATTACACCACCCCCTGTTAAATTAATAGTGGCTCTTCAGCAGGCTACATGAATATCCGTCAGAGCCCCAGGAAACCCAGCTGACTGCTTGGTCCTCAGTCCCTAGGGCAGGATTAGTATCTATCAGGCTGAAGGAAACCAGACGGTCAGCAACTTTTACAGGCAATGGCACTCCTCATGAAAATGAACTGAGGAGTTACCAAAAGAAAAGGCAAAAGGGGGAATTAGGACAGTTGCTTGGTGACTAATAGGGTTTTCACACTGTGGTGCTTTGCTGGCAGCTGGTTCTCCCTCTCTAGCAGGGATTTTTTTCCCCTGGCCAAAAATCAACCACAAGTTTGGCTCTGACCAAATGATTTATACCAACAAAGGAGTGACTTCTAAATGGGACATGTCACGTAGCATCATCTGCTATGTGGAAACGTCTAGCAGGGGCTAGTTTTTCTGTATCCTGATGACGTGCACCCTTGCTCCCTTCTGCACAGAGTTAAGAACGCACAGGGGAGCTCTCTTGACTACCAGTCAGAAGGAGGCGAGGCACTAGAATAACAGCAGGTCTCTGGGGGTGAGGGGCTGAAAGCAGCAGTTTCCTCAGTGGGGAAGGCAGAGGCCTCAGTCAGTGCAAAGACAGAGAAGACAGCCCTTCCATAGAGACAGTTCAATGAGGAGAAAACCTGGCTCACTGTGGCTACTCTGGCCTTCCCTCCTAGCCAAAGAGGAGCCAGAGGTCAGGATGTGCTTCCTCAGTAAGACTGTCCACAGTGGGCACCACTCAGCAGATACATCGGAAATCAAAGTGGCACAGATCCCTGGGTCCAGCCTAACATTATTGCTTGCATAAAGTTCTGGAGAGCTGAATTGCAGCACAGGCTAAAGTGGAGCTGGGTTCAACCTTCACGGGGAGTTGATCCAGCCTGTTCAAAATGCCCTTCCCTCAGAAATTTATTTTCCATGTGGCAGTGTGCTGGTGCTATCACAGTGGGCAAGAAACATACCTCTGAGACTAGCAGTTGTGTCTTTGCTCTTCATGAGGTGTCCTGGGAGAAGGGCTAACCAAGATCATTCTACATCTAGTTACTAAGGCAGTTCTGCAGTCTGCCACCTGAGCAGCCTTTGGTACGCTGTACAACCCCCACCCACTGGCCCACAGTGCTGGCAGCTGCAATTTGTGAAAAAGGAGAAGGGGTCTACATGGCAGTGGCAAGCTGGCCAAGCTGCACAAAGTTGTGAGCATGCAGTTGTACTCTCACATGAAAATCCTGGCACTTAGGATCATCACTCAGAAGTGGGATTACCTGCTTTGCATGCAGTAGTTCCAAGGTTTGATCCCTGTCCCCTTCAATTGGGACTTGAGAAAACTTCCACCTGAAATCCGGGAAAACTACTGCTAGTCAGTGCCCTGGTTTATACAAACCTGAGTATATGTTATGTACAAGTTGAGAGTGAATTGCTACTGAATCATGGTTTATTCTTGAATTATGGGTTATTGTGCTGTGGAAAGCTAGCCACACTGACAGACATGGTTTGTTAACCACCAACCAACCACAGAGCATAACTCAAACCATGGGCTCCTTTTCTGGGCTGTTCACGGTTAACAAACCATGATTTGCTGATGTGGCTGGGTTCACAACAACCTATGATTCAAAAACAACCCACAGTTTAATGACAACCCAAACTCAGCCCTGGTTCAGGCTTGTCATGGTGTGTGAGCCTAGAGAGTGTCAACAATAAAGGGCTAGACATACTAATGGTCTGATTCAGTATAAAGCAGCTTCTTATGGTCATAATCTCAATCTCTCTCTCCCTTTCCACTCGTTTTCTCAGTATTCTACTCTCCACATGTTCAACTCTCATCAGTCCCTTTGCTCCCTCTTCCCACTGCCAACTTTGCATCTGCCATTGTAATAGGGCCTATTTGTCAGCAGGATCAGCAAATGATCCCAATCTCTTCAAATACCTTTCCTGTAGCATGCACCAGTTCACAGCAATGATTCAGAGCCAGCTGACTAAGGCAAATTACTGTGGCAAAACTGACCCTAAATTGCAAGGCAAAACTAAACTCTCTTGGTTTGCTCCCCAGCACACTACACCACACCCACGATGTCTATAGGCCACTCACTTTTGCAAGACTTCCCATCACTTCCGAGGCTGAAACCTGATCGGCACCGGCATGTTCGGGTCTTGTGGCTGTTTCCAAGGAGACAGATGTCAGAGCAGCCGCCTGGTTTGCCAAACATGCCTGGTTCACAAGCATGGCTCCTCACTACAACAAGACAGAAAAAATCCATGTAGTTAATTTCTACATAGCTCGCATCTCTTCCATCATGGCATTTTAAGATTGAGCACAAGCACTGTCTTGGAATGCACCGTTTGGCTGCTAAGGATGTATAGAGAGAAACTCTCAGTGGCTGCCCAATAACCATGTGCACTGTCTGGTTACTGCAGGAGTTTTATTAATTACATCAACAATTGTGGAAACCCCACCACCACACTCCAGGTGTGTGGCTCTGGTTTTATACCCCTTCTATTCATATTAATTGTATTTCATATTAAAGGTCAGTGATCTCTGACTTCAGTCTAACCTAAAGCAAGAAGTGCAAGGCTTGCAGGATGATATAAGTTGCCATCAACATAACCAGACCTTCCAGACTCATGCGTTTATTGTGAAATCATTCACAAAATTATTTTTATTGTGCAATTATTACGAAATTGTACTGGGCGTCCATGTGAAAACATTTTCAATTTGCAACTCTCACAAGTTTTTCTGCTGTTCCTGTCATCCCTTTCTTTAGCAGAAATAAATTTAGGAAGAAAAGTCAGAATAGCTACACAATGTTTTTTAATTGCTTGTGCTATGATGACTCCTCCATCTATTACCACCCACAGTGTATGGTATGTCTTTAAACAAAGTTTATTTAAGTTCAAGGTTATGTAAATTAGACAAGATCTTGCTCTTGGCTGAAGAGAGATTAGATTCTAGCTGTTCTTGCAAAAATCACTGCCCAGTCTGGAGGCAATCCAACTAAGTGTTGAGCAACTGAGATATCCCTGGGGTGTACATCCTATTAATTTGAAATGATTATTAATGATTATGAATCATTTCATAATCATTTGAAATGATTATGAAGATTCACAAAAACTAAAGAGCAAGTTAAACAAAAAACACACACAAAACAAGCAGGTAAAACTACAATTAAAAATCAGAGTTTTAAAACACTTAAAATAGTCAAGAAAGAAAATGTTTTAAAATTTCTAGGTAAATAAAAAGGTATTTTTGGCTGGGGCCTAAAAAACAGCAAGTTGGGGCCAGACATACTTCCCTTGGAAGGGTATCTAACAGCTGGTGTGCCACTTTCTCTTGTCAGAAAATTCGTTGCAATGTTTGGGTTTGTGTATACATTTCATATATATCTCATTTTTACTCCAAGGAGCTGAAGGCAATGTATATTTTATCCTCACAAACAACCCTCTGAGGGTAGGGTAGGCGCTGGTAACTGATTCACCCAGAGCACACTGTGGCCAAGTGAGAATTTGAAGCTGAGTTTTCACAGTCCTAACTGCTACACCACACTTTAAGAAGGGCAGCAGCTTTTGACTGTAACATGTTGGCAGATACACATGGGCAGACACACTTTTTGGGGCCCAAGGCTAAGAATCTAAAGGTAATAAACTGTCATTTGAATGGAGCCCAGAAGTGAACAGGCAACCAGTGATGGTCTTTTCCAACTGGGGAGACAGCACGTGAGCACACAATCCTGGTCAAAATTTTGGCCCTTGCATACTGCACCAACAGAGGCTTCTGACCTGCTTTCAAAGGCAGTAACTTAGAAGTTGTGACCAGAAGGATTAATAAGAGTGTCAAGGAACAGCGGTCCTCTCAACTTTCCAGCTTTGTTTCAAATGTTCCCACCCTTTTCTGACT
Source organism: Varanus salvator macromaculatus (assembly GCA_023646645.1). Taxonomy (NCBI): domain Eukaryota; kingdom Metazoa; phylum Chordata; class Lepidosauria; order Squamata; family Varanidae; genus Varanus; species Varanus salvator. The sequence continues at coordinate 17,843,700 of JAIXND010000795.1, forward strand.
TTTTTTTGCCTAGAGGAGGACTGAAGAGCCTCTTTCAGCCTCAGGTCCAAATTGCATCTTTTTTGGGGGGGAGGAGTCACAAACTAATTCTGGCTGGTGCCAAAGGTAAAGAAGGCAGGGCCAACCCCCAAAATATCAGCATATTTTAGCTTTAAGAACTCATTGCCAGTTGCTAAGCCTCAGAAGAGCCATCACAACCTTTTAGTAGGGGAGAAGGAATGTCACAAAAGCAGGGCACCACCAAACAAGCAGTGGTTGGGGGAAAGGATGTGGGGGTGGAGTAAAAGGGGCATATCTTTCTGAGGAACCCCAGAGGGCCATATGGAAATCCCATTGCCATGGGCTGAATGAGGCCTTGGGTCTAATTTTTGCAGCCCTACTGTAGAATCACATTAGAAGTGCTCCAAGATTTCCATTTTGGAGCTGGGACTGAGCAGATGCAGGGTGATTTTAAATCAGCTTTGTTTAATGGACTTTACATGGTTGGACCCGATGGCTTTCTAGGCCCCTTTCAACTGTAAGATTCTATGATTCTGTTATCAAGGCAGAAATTAGAATCAATACCCTTTTCTTTCTCAACTATTTCCATTTTGCAGATGGCGCATCTGAGGCAAAAGAAAAGCAATGTGACCTTGTGCAAGGTCAACCAGCATGAAAGCCCAATGAGCTGCCTCAGGACTTACCTAATGAGAAGGACATGGAGTAGCCAGTAACTAAAACCAGCCAGAACTCAAATTCAATACTGCAACAGCCAGCAGGTTATCAAAGTTTTCAAACAGTGGGTCAGTGAGTGAAGCCAGGAGATTTACTTACAGCAGGGGTGGACCACATATGGCCACCACTACATGGGCATTTCTGCTGCAGGCCTGACCCAATGCCACCAAATTTCTTGCAGCAGCCATAAATTAAGTAAATAAAGTAACTTGCAAACAAGCAAGGCCTTGTCTGAAAGCGATCTACAATCTACACCTTGTCTGAAACCAGAATCATTCCCCAAGGAATCACAGGCTGGGGGTCTGTAGCCCTCCAGATGTTTCTGGGCTTCAACTCCTATCAGCCTTAGCCATCACAGCCAAGGGTTAGGCAAGGTGGCAGTTGAAGTCTGAAAACATCTGGAGGGCCACACCTAATTTAAATGGTTTCTTCTGCAGTACCTTTGTTGTATTTTTATGAAGACCATGTTTATTTTTACTGTATATATTGCTGTATATGATATTTTAATGTTAATGTGCTACAAACCATGCCTTATATACATATGAAATAAACAGTGACAGCAACTGGGCTGGGTTTGGTTGTGTCACAGGAGTGAGCCTGCTAAGTTTTTGACATGTCAAGTGCAGAACTGACTGTGATTCATGGGGCATGTGGATGTTAGGTGTGCCCAAAAGGGACTGTACAAGTTGCCTGTGCACTGATTTCCCTATTCCAGGGAAGGACTGGGCTGCGATGGTGAGATATATGATTGGGTGGCTGTTGTACAAGGTGCTGCTTATGAAAAGATCCAGACAATCAGGAAGAGAATATAAAAAAATCCTCTGACACTTTTGGGTGACATTCCCAGCAGCCTTGAGTTCATGCCATGTCAAGCAAACAGGAACCTATGTTATGGGGCCAGAAGGTCAACCAATGTTCCATTGCCTCAACAGAAGCAAGTTTGTTCTTGGAGGACCTCAAGTGCCACACAACTGATATCATTCTAGCCGTGGTGTTCAGAAACTGAGAACCTGCTAAGCGGCAGTCCTCCCTGGTGATATGAAGGCCTGTCGGCCCAAAGCTTGCTGATTAGTTTTATGGCTGAGAGAATCCTAAGCAGCAGATCAAAGGCTCTAAGAGAATTTTCTGCTTGCAGACTGATTTACTACAAAGAATACAAGGGCCATTTTAGGGGTGGATGGATGGATGATTGTTATTTTTATTTATTTCATTTCTATACCACCCCATAGCCAAAGCTCTCTGATAACTGATGGGATAGGAGAAGGAATGAGGCACACATCCAGTTCCAGGAAAAGGGAAAAGGAAATTCAGCCCTGTGTTGCGATTTTCCAGGGAGCACTGTGACCTAGTCAAATATCTCTGCTCAGAGACGCAGCAGAAACAACGCTTAGAGGGAGATATTAATATTTGAAGATGCCACATCTATTTAATTCTTTCCCTTTTCTGCAAGGCAGTAATTAATCAATCAATCATACACCTCAGAGTCCTCTTTGGGGACAGCTTTCAAGTTCACTTCTCTCTGCAAGAGCTGCTGGGAGATAATAAAATGTTCAGGAGGGCTCTTTTGGGAGACTGCCAATATATCACATTTCGGCAAGGGGCAGATGATTAGATTTGGGGTTGGGAACGGCTGATACTGAAAGGCTGGGCATATTGGCAGTGATTGCTGGTCACTTAACTTTAATTAGCTGAGAGCCTTGACTATTGGGCAATATAAAAATAAATAAATAAAGTGATACATGTGAGTCTAGCTGAAACCAATGTAAACATTTCTGAGATAGCTCAACAGCAATTTGCAATAAGATCCAGAGCAGAGTGAACCCGGGGAGAAGGATGCTTCGACTTTTTTCTTCCCAACTTTCATTTGCATTCCATTCTTCTTTTTTATTGGTGAGGGTCAGCAGCAACGTATCATTTTTTCTTCTTCTTCTTCTCCACAGTCGCATTTTCTACTCTTTTCCTCCCTTTTCTTTTTTCTTAGTTTATGATGTCCTGTTTTATATTGTTTTAATAATTGTGGTTTTATTACTGTATTATTGTAATTTTATATTATGTAAGCCATCCTGAGCGCTTGTCAGAAGAACGGGACATAAATTTTGTAATAAATAAATGAAAGTGCTAGAGTGGGACCCAAAGGATCTGGATCCTAGTCCCCACTCAGCCATGAAGCCCACTGGGTGACTTTGGGCCCATCACAGACTCGCAACCCAATCTACTTCACAGGATAAAACAGAGAAGATGAGAACACTACAAGGTGCTTTGGGTTCCTTGCAAGAGGAAGTAATATTTTAAATGCAAAATAATGATAATATCAACAATGCAATGTACTACTTAAGTAGGTCATCAAAAGAGTTAGACCCCGCCCCCAGGTTTCAGATCACCCAGGGATATGGCTCTTCAGAAATCTTACATCTCTGCTCTGCACATTGATTCAATATACTAGGTGGCGCGCTCTCTCTCTCTCTCTCTCTCTCTCTCTCTCCCCCCCCCCCCACAGCAGAAGTCATGTCACACATTTTGCCACAATGCCTAGTTTTCCAGGTAGAGCTGGAATAGAAGAAGTACTATGGGGGATAGACAGGTATCTGTGTGTAGGAGAACAAGTACTTGAGACAGGAGCAAGAATCCAAAGAGATCTTCGTAAGGGAAACTTAAAAGCAGATACAGCGTGCAACACCTGGGACCAGAGTACAAGTCAGGCAGAAAGGCAGAGTTTGGTATGCAGTGGGGCAATATTAATTCCCTGACAAATGCAACCCTCATTGAAGGTGCTGCTCTGACATAAAAGCTTATATGATATGTTGCTGCTGCCACCGGCCAAAAGTGCTTGCTAAGCTGAGCCAAGCTCCTAAGGGCCTTTTGAATCTAGGGGAGTATAAGGCAAAGAGACTTTTTTAATATCCCTGCTAATTACGTGCATTCTTGGAGCATCTCATGAGAGGCTGCAAGAACGATTCCAACCACTGGCAATCCCCAGCATATTCTTGTGAAAGGGGAGTATGGATGAGTCATAAAGGTCTCTCTCTCCTGCAAAATGGAAGACTACAGATTTAATCCATTACTCACTACTAGGCACCACAAATACGAGAGAGAGAGGAGTTTGTCTCCTATATTAAAAAGAACTCCTGGCACCTCAAGGACCAAGCCAGTGATCTGGTTTGCAGTGAACAAGAAGACACTGTGGGGAAATTTCCCTGCGAGGCTTCTTGGGGCAATGGTAGCCACCATCTTGAATATTTAAGTCTCAACAGTAACATGCCATGGTTTGCTTTTCTATTCAAGCCCAGAAATTGTGGTTGTTGAGTGGCTTGTCACTGACAGTGACAGAAGTGAGAGCTGTATGAAACGCTAAACCACTTATCCTAATACCTCAGATGGTATTAGCTCTCACTTCTGAAAGCTCTCACTTTCATTAGCTGAAATCTAATTAATGTAAGTTAACATAATGTATGCTCTTCAGATAATTCTCCAAACTTGGTCTATAGTTGAGTAAATCAGCCTGTCCTAAACTGCTGCCCTTCAGATGCCCTGGATCCTAACTGAGGCTGATGGGAGCTGACATCCAAAATATTGGGAGGGCAGCAGGTTGGGAAGGTTGCAGTGGATCATGGCAACCTTTACTGTTCTCACAGAGGGAACGTCTGAGTTCATGCAGTATTTGTGAAAATGTAAAGAGCTGCAACAGAAATGTCTTGCCCAGAAACAGCTCCCACAATCTGTCCAGATCAACATGCTGCACAATGTAGGACTTTGCTGTCCATCCATGAATACAGCACTTCCCAAGGAGAATGGCCAGATAACTAGACCTTCTCACAGTTAGCAGGGTCCTAATAAAGATGGACCCGTTGAAAAACCAAGTACAGCAGGAGATGAGTGGATGGATTAATCTCACGCTATGAGCAAAAGAGAGAGACAGTCTTGTCAGGCTGATGCTACATGGATGAGACTAACTAGCCTACAATAATGGAATGACCAGAGATGGGTGACAAATAGGATGCAGGAAGCATGGCCGGACCCTCTTGTGCTAATTGAGCTGGACATGATATGCAAGAATAGACAGATTACCCAATCTGATGCCAGACTGATAATAGGTTGGGCAGAAGACTACACACAGCAGCAATGGATGAGACACAGAGAATGGACTAAACCCTCTGGAGCTAGATAGAATCTGAATCTGTGTGCCTATGTAAGTGAATATTGCAAAGAGAGGTGTGTGTGTGTGTGTATCATTTTACCATCATGCATAAAGAGAGTGCAACCTTACCTTGTTCCGTAGACCATGCTTAAGCAGCTGTCAATGAACAGAAACCTGACCCACCAAACATCCATATTGTACAAATAGCAGCAGTTCTGCTAGGCTTTCCAATTGTCCACAGCCCCATAGGAACCCACCCTTTTTCTCCCAAATCACCGCCCACCCCAGATTTTGGCCCCTCCCTACCTTTGGGCTGCCGTCGCTGGTGATAGACATGTAGAGCACCACCCTTGTCCACCCGGGTTACCACCTGGAAGTCACTGCTGTTGAATCGATTCACTCGGATGACGCTAGTTTTTTGCTGAGTGTTGGCATTGTCTGAGTTGGTGGCATACAGGTAGTTCTCGAAGACAGTCAGGCCATAGAGATGCTCTATCTAGAAGGCACAAAAGTTGGGTTTTGTGTGCAGGGTTTGTTTTTGTAGGTAAAACTGCTTGAAGGACCTGGAGGTTTCTCACTTCACTTTGTACTGCATAGCTTAGCTTGGCTTCCTATCTTGAAATAATTGAAAACTATTTGCTCCGCTTGTATCTTCCTGCACTTTGCCTGCTCTCTGATGATGGCAGATTACAGTCAGACTCTCTGCATTGGAAGCAGGCAAGCAGGGGGCTTATGAGCACATATGACAATAGGAGAAACTTGTGGGCCCCACCACAAAATGGCTGCTGTGGGAAGCATGGCTAGTCCCAAAGGACACAAGGATAAGGCAAAGGTGAAATCTTCTTCAGAATCCCTCCAACTCTATTCTTTCTGCCTCTCCCTTTCTTACACACATCCACTCAGATGTACAACGGGAAAGCCCTCCCCAGTGCACACAGCCCAGCTACCCTCAGTGGCTCCTCAAGCTTCTGCTTGCTTCCCATTCACTTCCCTGACACTGTCCGAGTTGGCTTACCATTGCTCTTTCTGGTTGCTCCCCATTTGACTGTTTTCCCTCACCTCTGTTGCCTTCATAAACCCTGCCCGCAGCTCATCAGGCAGAGGCAACAGAAGCCCCCTTTTCTTTTCTGATTGATTTTTCTTGATAGCCCGACACGCTACAGACAGTAACACTGGTCCAAAGCCGGCACCATCTAATAATGTTTCTGGGCCCCAGGTGTGGTTCAATGGAATAGGTAGGCAACAACAGTCAGGGGCCCTCTGTTCGCATTAAAGCTATCCCAGCTGATGGTAATGAAATTCATTCATTCTTTAAGTGGGTGGGGTACAGCACTAAAATGGAGCCCAGGGTACACCATACCCCAAGACACCACCTTGCCCATCTCCTGTTACATTAACAGGGGTAGACATCAGAAGTGGGGGAATGGCAGGTATGATGACCTTCAGATCTCTTACAGCCCCTGTGATGTTCTGCATCACTTGCAATCTATGTGCTCCTTGCTTCAACGCAACAAATGCTTCTGCACTGAGTAACATCACTGTTACAGCTTCCTGCATGGTTATCCTGTTTAAGGAGCTTAGAGCAGCTTTCATCTGACAATCCTAATGAGATGGGCATGGCCAGCAAATGAGCTCCACTGCTGAGCAAGGATCTGAACCTGGGTGTGCCCAGCTCTTCATCTATTGCACCACGCTGGCTCTCCATAACTGCAGCTGCCTGGGAGGAAAATGACAACAGATTCCCCTCCTTCACAAAGAAGACTTACCATCTGCTTAGATAATCCTAACACTTCATTCATGCCGAAGACTCCACTTCCCTCTAAGCCTAACTCATTCTAAATCCTACAGGTCAAATTGTCATTTATGCTGCTGCACTTGGACCCCCTTCAGCATCAGGGGAAGCATAAAGCACAACTTTTCAGTGCTACTGAGTTTCTCAGATATGTTGAAATATGGTGGGAAAGAGTCATAGCTCAGGGGCAGAGCACATGCTTTGGATGCAAAAGGCCTTGCATTTGATTCTTAGCATCTCCATGCCAGATACAGCTCAGAAAGCTTGAAACCCTGGACAGCTGCTTCTAGTTGTGCAGATACTATTGGGCTAGATGGGCCAAGGGTCTGACCTGGCATAAGGTACCTTCCTAGGCTTTTGTGCTCCCATAGAGAGGGATGCTCCAAAGGAACAAGAACTGGACCTAGCAACTCCATGGTTCTGAAGGATTCTATTGAGTGGTTCTATTCTATGGTTTCTCTGCACCACTATGGTTTGTTGTGTTGTTGAACCCAGGGTAGGGATTTCCATGGTCCTAGCATGCACCTACTCAATGTCCTCTGGTAGGAGCAGTAACTGTAGGTGCTGCTTCAGCCATCCAGCTCTCGTGGACCAATAAGGACAAGGCAGGTAACACATGCAGGGAGCGAAGCATCTTGAGATTGAAATTCAGGTACACTGGATGATGGAATATGTGCCACTTGTGGGAGGATTGAGAGGGCTTGATTGAATCCATAATAAAGTAGAAACCACTTGATTCTCTGTCAGGTAGGTCATAGTATCTATTATACAGGTATGTCAGGGGGTGTCACATGGAGATGGGTAGAGACCTGTTCTCCCCTACAGAGGAAGGCAGGATGTGCTCCAATGGAGCAAAGCTCAGGGAGCCAAGGTTCCATTTGGATGCCAGGAAGCACTTCCTGACAGTTAGGACCCTGAGGGTGTGGAATGGGCTTCCACGGGAGGCTGTTGAGGCCCCATCGGTGAGGGTGTTCAAAGATAGGCTGGACGTGCACATGGTGGGCATGTTGTGAACGGAGCCGGCTGGTGCTGGAGGTCAGACTAGATGGCCCAGGAGGCTCCTTCTGACTCACTCTGTTTCTATGTTTCTATAGTAAGAAACCACAAACCATGTAACCACATGGGGTGGATTGTTATGTTGCGTGAATACAGCCTTTAACATTCCTGCAAGATCCCACAAGAAACACTCACCAAGATGCCTTGGATGATAGTGTGCCGGTTCTTTCCTTCATAATCCACCACTTCAATGTAGTCAAGGTAGGCATCAGCCCAATAAACTAGCCGGTTGACCAAATCTAAGGTGATACCATGGGGGAAGACAATCTTGGTGTCCACTAACTTTGTGCGATTCTGTCCATCCATGTCACAGCGCTCCACCTTTGGTATCTGTCCATAGTCAGTAAAGAAAACCTTCCTGCAAGGGAAAGGAGAAACACCTGAGAAACTTTCTAATACATGCAGAAAGAGGGGGTGTAAATCAAAAAGTGTATATATGCAATGCATTAATATCATTAATGTCATGATATACAATATCACAAATAGGCACATTCATGCCCCAAAGTGCTATATACATTTATACTATGAAGATTTTAAAAACATGCCAATACTTACAGGCTATAACTGCCTGGATGAATGAGTATCCTTCCCACATTAATTTCTATTCATGGCTACTCAACTCTGCTATCCCCATTTCCCTAAATCCTGCACTATCTCACCAGTTTTCCAGACAGTAATTATGCCAGCTGGTTTTCCTACAGATTTCCTTTGGGACCCCATTTCATTTTTACCCAGCTTAGCATGGCAATTTTTCCTCCCTTCCTTAGTGACAGTTTGTCAATTACAAAGTTTGAAAAAAGGCCTAAGGTGAAGACAGGAATTGGAATAATAGTTGTGGGTACCCCAAAGCTTGCTCTCCAAAGGAGAGGCAGGCGGTTAGCAGTAATAGTCATCAAGGGAACTCCTATAGGGGAAGGAGAATTTGGTGGGCTCTCTTCTAGGTGAAAGGTTTTCCAAAACTCTCCTCCCTCTTAGCTTCCAGATGGTACCTATTCCACCAAGAGTTCATAGCAACAAAGTGGGAAAACAGATAACCTTCCAAAAGTGCAGAACATCATTCAACTCAACAGACATATGTGGAATTCCCAGACCTTATGTGTCTGCTTTGGGAGTAAGAATGCAAGATCTTAGAACATGGTCACGAGAACAGGTTGACGGTCCTATTCCTACCCATGCAAAAGAGCTGTGCTTCATTCAAAACTATTATATGACAAATATAACAGATCAGACAGCTGCATGTTTTCCCAGATATGAAAACCACCTGTCAAATACTTCTACTATCAAATTTTATTCTGGTGATCCCTTTGCAAGATCCCTGGTTCAGAATATATTTTTAGTTTAGATGGGGTTTGCATCTAGTAATGAAATGTGTATGCACATGGTACTACCAGTGCTTCTGGACAGAGGGCTGCTAGTGCTACCAATCAGAAGGCATTGTGAAGCAACTCTCTTTTTTCCCTGAACAGATTATCTGTGGTAAAAAGAAAGCCAGCAGAAGCAGTGGGTAAACACTAGGAGTTAGGAAGACATTATCCTTTAGAGCCCCCATAAAATTCTGTGAATAAGGCAAGGCAATAAGATGCTTCTTAGGAGCATCTTAAGGCTGCTATCCTTTGTAAGCCCCATTGAATGCACTTGAGTTTGCCTATGTGTAAACATGCATAGCATAGTGTGGCAAGGTTGCAATCCTATATGCAGCTGCTTGAAAGTAAGTCTCAATGAATGCAAGCAGACTGATGTTTGGTTAAACATATGGATAGGATTAAGCTGTAAATGAAATTCAGCTTGAATGATTTCCACTGGTGGAAAAATCTACCACAGATGGTAATCTCCAAAACGTAAGTTAATTGGCTGAGCGGTCCCAGGTCAAAATTTCTTTTCCAACGGGTACCTTTAAACAATGCCATTTCTTCTTGTTGTTTTAAATGACCAGGTAAGTAGGAGACTGTTTCATGTCTCATATGACTCTTCGGTGCAGTCAACATGGAGATGACAAGCCAGGTGACATACCTGAAACTCTGAAATGAGGGTGGTAAAAGATATCCTGCCCTAATCCCCAATGAAGGATTAAGAAATAGATAAAATCTGCTTTGTTGGAAACAGGAAACAAGGAGCCTGTTTTGGCATGGTTAATATGTAAATAAAATATATATGCATAGGAAATGAATTCTATACTTCTATATCCTTACAGTGCATTTGCAACTAGGGCTTTACAGTTGAAAAAAAGTGCAGCCCCGTCTTACATTTATTTACCTGGATGAAAGTAAGTCCAATGGGACTTATTCCCAAGGGCACAACTCTGCAGCCTTATATGGACAGTAAACCTCATTTATGGGTCTTGAGTAGAATTCCTTTCTTTCCATGTATTTCAGGTTGCAATCTTTTATTCATGGTTCTAGGAACAAGCCCCGCCCCAGTGAACAAAAGGGGACTTGTACACGGTTATCTTGCCAGCCTTTGGGAATGTTTGAGAGGCACTGATAACAAAGCAGGGGAGTTGCTTACAGGGGAGTACATTTGTCTGGCTGCCTTTCAGGCTCCACTGCATCCTGTTCCAACCTACTCCATCTGCCTATTCTCACAAAGGTATAGGCTGGAAATGAAATTGCTAAAACTAGCAGCCAGGGAAAAGTTAAAAATAGCCATACAAACATGGGGAAGTACAACTCTGGGCCTTATTCATTCACCTGGGAAGAGGCTACGGGGGTGGATGGGAGAGGTGAAACTGGTAATCCATCCACAGTGGGGTGGGGGTGTGGGGGTGGGGGGGAATGACACCTGTCAAAGTCCCAAGTCAAACACTAGATGGCAGTCTATGGCATCCTTTGGCTATATAAGACCTATTTCCAAATACGGTTATCATTCATCCACACAAGGAGGGGACAGGAGCTGTCAGCCTGATGCAAACCACTGCAAAGTATATGCTCTTTCTTGCTTTAGTGCTTTTTGGGTTTAGGGCAAGGATGTCAGAAGAGCACAGCTAGTGTAATCTGCTGTACTACCAGGCTCTCAGTGCATCCCAATTACTGGACCATAAGCTTGGCATGATGAAGCTGGTTTCCTGCTTACCACTGACATTCTGCAGTGGGCCTGTTTGTGAAAACACAGAGAAGGAAATAAGCCATGCTGGGTGCTTTCCTATACTGTGCATGCCAGTGGCAAGTTTGGATGAAGGAGTAAATATTCTTGTTAGGATGAGTTGCCAGGTCATGCAAACCAGGCAATGGTGGCTTGTTGCTCTAGTTCAGGTCACATCAGAACCTTAAAAGAGTCCATGACATGTTCCCACATCAGCATGAGGAAATAACATACCATGCCTTATTTCCTCCTCTGTGATTATGCAACCCTGCATTAGCTGCATTCCCCTTGCAGCAGTTATCTGCAAACACTCACAAACATGTGTATGTACACCCACACATGGAGAGGCAAAGATGTTGTTTACCCCACACAGAAGTCTGTGAGCTTCAGCAAAAAATTAGCTATCTGGAAGTAAACCTTGTGAAGGCTGCGTGAGATTTACTTCAGAGTAAATGCAATTAGAATCTAGCTTTAAGTGACTTAGTAAGGTTTTGCAAGACACCTCGGAAACTGATGGCTCAGCATAATGTTATACATATCCCAATGTAGAATAATGAAGACCCTGACAGCACTCTCCTTTCCTACAATTCAGAAGAGTGATTTGGATCAGAGATATTGCAGAATGGTAGTAGTTCTAAGATTAACTTCCTGTAAACCACCCAGAGCCTATAGGAATGGAGTGTTACGTAAATATTAAATAAATAAAATTTCCCTGTTCTGCCTTCCACTTTCCCCTGACACTTCACTCCAAACTATTCCACTGAGGCACAGGAGGATAAGTCATGGTGGATGTGAGTTCCAAGGAGAAAGCAGCAGGCAGAGGATGGGCTAAGCACCCGGTCCCACACCCCTGCTTCCCTCCTACAGATCATTACTGCATTGAAACAAAGAAGATTGTTTCTAGGATGTGTGACATCTCACTGTATCTTGATAGGGATGGAACTCAGCAGTGCCAGCTCCAGGTTTCTGAGGATGCTTGGGGAAGATACCCTCTGTGGGCTCCCCTCCCTCTCTCAACCTTTTTATTGCCACGGTCACCAGCTCTTGTTGCCCCCCTCCCCCATTGCTGCCCCTGCTTGCTTGCTGAGCACAGAGCCAGCGAACAAGTAAGCCACGGCATTTCCCACTCCTCCTCCAGCACCGCCAGAGCAGAATTGTGTTCTGTATTGTTCCAGACAGAGAAGTGGCTCCATTTCTGCTCTGAGGGTTTCCAACATCCTCTTTTAGGCAGTTAGGTGAGAAACAGGTTAGAGATTGGCAAGTGAGTTGCAAGCAGAATGAGGGAGAAGAGGACTGCATGTCAATGGAGGTGTTGGTAAGGTGAGATGGGGAGTTCAGGGTAGATTTAGTGAAGAATGGGGACTGAAGGACAGACCTGAAGGACGTGTCTTGTTAAGTAAGCGAAGGGGAAAGATGGGCCCCAGCCAGGAACACCTTGTTACTAAGTGCAGCAATAGAGATGGCAGAAGGCAACAAAGGATAACAATAGGAACTCCTTCCTTGGGGATAAGAAGGCATTCACTGCCAAGATTTCAAGCATTCTGCCTTGCCACAGTTCTGCTATAAGCACAGAGAAGGTGCTACATACCCTGAAGCTGCTCAAGACAGGTACAAGCTAAGCATAACCTTGAGTTGACCAAGAACCTTCGCGTCAGGCAAGGGAGTGATTCAAGCTTCCTGGACAAGATGACTTTCCCCTTTCTTGCAGAATAACCTTTGTTGAGAGGTGTGTCACACACATCCAGCTTGAACTTCAACATCCACGTGCACACACATCCGACATCATTAACTTCCTTTTTTATTCCTTCCCCATCATTTGCACCCACCATATATGCGAATGATTTATCAGTCCACTACCACCTTCCTTTTTCCATGAGGATTTCACTTCTGGCTGATGATCAAGATATCCAATGATGACAGAATGCAAAAGTCTGCTGAAGTGAAATTACCACTCAAACTAATGCTTAACTGCAGAAGCTGTTCCATGCAGGCATAGAACTCATATATGTGATGCACAGAGACCACAAAGACTAATTATACTTCCACATGAGGGATATGAGCCATGCTAGTTCCTTGGACCCTTAACTACAGAGATGTTCTGTAACAATAATGCTTTCCCTTTGCAAAGTGCAGCCACTTGCTTCTTTGGAAGTTCTTCTAACAGTATGAGCTGTTCAACAGTAGTAGATTGTCCTTTGTTAAGAGTTTTTAAAGCAGAGGATGAATGCTGTAGCAGCAGATCTCCTGAATTCCGTTTAAAGCAGATGATGGCTGAGGTTCCTTCTAGCACTACAATTCTATGAAAAGTGGTACAAATGGGATGGGGTGGCCATACACCCAACATGATTAAGTGCCTATCATGCAGGTCCAGGGTGTCTCGTGTACTTTACAACTCTGTATTGGGCCAAATACAGCCAAGATTACCACCCAGGCACAAATTTCCTCCTTGTCACTTAAGACTGGGCTTCTCTAGAGCACACCCAGTGTAGCTCCAATGTTAGAGATCAAGTTAGGAGTATCAGTGATGCTGTTCCTTTTATCCAGGCTGGCACTGCACAGACCTTAACAACTGAAAGGGAAAATGTGAGCAGCACAGTCTGCATTCCTTGCTCACCAAAGCAAGTTCCACAGAATCCCAGGGAAACTGGATGCCAGGGAAGGCTTCTGTTCAGCAACATCTAGCTGGAAGCATGGAATCTGCTACATTCCATACAAAGGCATAAATACAACCTTTTTTTAATGCCAACTCCACAGCATCATACTACAGTTATGACTACTTTTTATTATTCGCAGTTCCTGTGCTCCTGTTTACAGCAAGTGAGTACTTCTCTCCCCATCCCCTCCTGCTTTCTCTTTTGGTGCCACCTGCCCCTTCAAAGGCCATCTCAGTTGCCCTTCTAAGGGAGATGTATTAGTCCTTGTCTAAGGTCCTGTGGCATTCCCGCAATGTTCACCTGGAGGACTCAGATTTGCTCCCAAAACCTTCCATGTAACTTATCCTTAACTAGCTTCCTTCCCATTTCCTGTTGTCTCTGGAAGGCTTTTGTGTCTCCTCCTCTGGGCACTGGTAGCCTGATTTTTCTGCCCACTCCACAGAGGCCAGTCCACCTCACTTTTGTAGCAGTGAACAACCTTTTGGTTGAGGATGCCACACCCCAATGGGGATATCAAAGAATCTGCAACACATTAAACTGTTGGATTCCCATTTTTAAGAATCCAACCAGTGGATTCTGCAACAGAATCGGTGTGAGCTTAGATGAACTCCGGGGGATGGTGGAGAATAGGAGAACCAGGAGGAATGTTGTCCATGGGGTTGCAATGGGTCAGGCACAACTTTGCAAATAACATAACATAACATTTGGGTTCTGTGGACTTATTATTCTCTCCATAATTATTATAATTTTCTCCATAATTTTACAAAATTAAGTTGTAGAAAAGTAAGTGGTGAGGAAGCAAACCTGTGCATTTCCATCATAAAATATGCATTCTGGAGATTTGCTTATTTTTAGAAGTGTGAATTTGCACAACCCTGAATTTGCATAAATGCATATAAATGCTTTTGCACATTATCTCATTCCATCAATGAGCAGATGGTAGAAAAAAAGCAGCCTGGCAATTTATAAAGCACAGATGGAATGGATTTGACACTGTGTGCACATCCCTGTATGTGTACACACCTTCCAGTATCAGTTTTTGATGTCATATACACACTCCCAGGACTTGTGCAGGTCCAGAGTCCAATGTGGGGCTAGACTCCCCTGGTGCCCTACTTGTTAGGCTTCAAATCTCTTCACCACCAAGACTACCCACCTGCTACAAGCACTGGCTATGCAAGGAAGCACTTTGGTAGAGCAATGCACCTGATAGTTCTGACATGATCACAGGTAGAGATGCAGTAAAGAAGGATCACACTGAGAGCCAGTGTGGTGGAGTGCTGGGCTGGGGACCTGGGAGATCCAAGACTAGTCCATACTCTGACATGAGGCTCCCTGGGTAACTCTGGGCTAGTCACTCACTCTCAGACTAACCTTGCAGCTGTGCTGTTATGAGGATTAAAATGGAGCTATGGAAACCAGTTTGGATTCCTCACAAGAGGGAAAAAAAGCAGTATATAACTGCATTGTAATAATGTAGTAATAACCCCATATCTGAAGAAATGCTAGTCTGCTCCTTCAGACACAAGAGGAAGTCTCAGGATGAGCTCTATAAATCCATTGCTCTCCTCAGTCTAAAGCCAAGCTTTAAATCAGAAAAATTATCGCAGGTCTTAGAATACAAAAATGCCATTCACTCCCAAATAGCAGCCACTGTGTTAATTAATTGTTCCATCGAAGCTTTCTAAATGGGCAGTAATTCAAAAGGGGGAGAGAGAAAGAGAGGAACTGGCCATTTCATATAAGCTCATGCTCAGCTGGGTAGTGTTCACACTGACAGGCACTTAGCTAGCTATTCAAAGGGGGCAGTGATCATTTAAGAGAGATGGTCAAGCATGAAAAGTGAATTACTTATAGCTTCAGGCTCTGGGATTCTGCCTGGATCACGTCTTTTTAAACTCTGAGGAAATCCCAATTTGCATCTATTAGAGTGTAATTCATATTCTGTGCTATGCAGCATCACACTCTGGAATTCATAATTAACGCCTCTGCTATGCATGACTTCAGTAAAATTAACTAGTAGCCTGACTGAAAACAAAAGCTTCTGATAACCTTTTTAAAGGCTTTGGATGCAAGAACCTCAAAGTTGGTGAGAAAGAAATCCCAATTTGCATTTTTATAAATTCAGTTTTGTGAAAGTGATCTTAAACTTTCCTTCCTTCAATCCATGCATGTAAGAACTTTTTACAAGTCTCAAGTAAGTCCCAAATTTCCCATGGGCCACCTAGCTGCAACAGATTTGTCATGGTTTTCCTCCAAAGCAAGAAAGGATAAAATTATTGTGGAAGGTAAAGCTGCTAGGTAGACTACAATTTGTATAGCAATTTGCAAAAGAATGTATCATGGGTTCATTAACCCAGGGAACAGTAAGCTGGGGACCATGCTTAATCAATAATACTTCTTGAGGGGAGGGACATGTTAGGTAACTGTCATATGGGAGACATACCTATATTTTCATCTATGTTCAGGGGACTTTATTCTGGCTTTGCCCCTTAACCTGCAGGGCCTCTTAGAGCTGTTTTAGCTCTCCAAGGCCACTCAAGCCTCCTTTGAAACAGATTATCTCTCTAGTTTTCTTCAAAATGCATCAACATGCACTAAGCAGTGCTAAATAGTAGCAAAGTGCACTGTGTGGCTATTTGTTCATCACTTAGTAAAGCTATAGCTCATAACAACAACATCATCATCAAACCAGCAACTCATGTTGCTGTAGAAAAGTAAATGCTATTTGGGACTGCATTGAAAGAAGTATAGCTTCCAAATCATGTGAAGTACAGGTTTCCCTCAATTTGGCAATAATTAGGCCCTGTCCTGAGTACTAAGTCCAGTTCTGAGTGCCAAACTTCAAGAAAGATGAGACAAACTGGAAAAGGTTCAGACAAAGGTAACAAAGTTGATCAGGGGATTGGATGCAAAGCCCTGCGAGGAGAGATAGAAAGAAATGGGTCTGTTTAGCTTGGAGAAGAAAAAACTGAGGGGCAATAAGACAGCACTCTTCAAGTACCGGAATGATTGTCACACAGTAGAAGGCCAGGATCATCAGTCTCAAGCTGCAGGAACCTAGATTCCAGTTGGACATCAGAAAAAACTTCCTGTCGGCTACAGCAGCATGACAATGGAACCAATGGCCTAAGTAGGTGGTGGGTCCTCCCATGCTAAAGACATTCAAGAGGCACTTGAACAACCATCTGTCAGGGATGCTTTAGGTTCAAGTCCAGCATTGAGAAGGGGGCTGGACTTGATGGTCTTACAGGCCACTTCTAACTTTACTATTCTATGATTCTGTGAATTTGCTTTAAAATAGCAGGAATATTTTGGTGGTTTGGAGAGAGGGAGGGAAAGAGCTTGGCTGCTCAGGTGTGCTCTGTTTCATCCTGGATACAATAAGCACCCTCAAAGCTCCAGGCTGTGGCATTTTTCTAACATCAAGATTTACTATATGGAGTCTGGATTCTGGAAACCTTCCAGTGGAACATTTTCTCCATCCTCCCCAAACCAAGATATACTTCATCTGCAAGCTACACAAAGAGATTCTCACCCCATGGTTGGGTCTAGTGCAATGCCTTTGGGGTTGTAGAGCTCCAGGTCAAGCAGCGTCACACAGGTGACCCCATCCTTGTTGCAGACAAATATCCGATCATCAATGTCATCCACAAAGTAGAAGTTGCCAGTAAGCCAGTCAATAGCCATCTGCTCCACATCTAATAGAAGAAAACAAAGAAGGATGAGGTCAGGGTGTTAACTGTAGGTCAGGAAGAAATTTTCAGAAATTAACCCTTTTGGAGATGCTAATCATTTGGAGTTGAGATCGCTACAAGGTAAATTAGCATATAAGCAAAAGAAGTATTGCATGGTAGCTTGCAAGCACTCAGACTTTTGGTAGGTTCTTTTGAAAATTATAACTGTGGGAATTCTGCCTTGGGAAATCTTGGTTCATTTGATTCTCACAAGGTTCCTTGGAAAACATGAGTTCCAAGTTACCCACCACTGTAGAGACAGTAGTGAGCATATAAATAAACTCCATGAGCAAACCACAACCATTTCAGGTTGCTGGGAAGTGAAGGATTCAGGAAACCAACAAGTGAAGCAAAAGCCTAATATAAACTCTTTTCTCTTTCATGTTGATTTTGTATGGCTAGTGAATATTTTATATGAGAGCATGTTCAAGATATTCATTCCCCTGTTTGAAATGGCATACCCCATGTATATCATGTGAAGTTTTTGTTCATCTGTTTCAAGTTAAAGTTTCTCTTCTAGCTCAGATGACTTTGTCCATTAATCCATAAAGAGGAGAGTAGGGACCTGAAAATGTTCAAGCCCCCCAATCCTGGCAGATATCACATTCTGTATTTTTAGGAGATGCACAGAACCCATAATTGAATTGAATGCAATGTTTCTGAACACAGAGTTATACTGGCTGAGCTTGGACATCATGCTAAACTATCAAGTCTTTGGCTTGTTGCTCCCTTCTCCTCCTTTGGCATTGCCATGAGAAGTTCAGGATGTTTCACTTTTGTTTTTCCTTAACCACAGTTCCATGTGTCATCCAAACTAACAAACTATTAATGCTAATTAATAATTAATGTTAATGCTAAATCTGATTTGTTTGAAACAAAATAACTTTAAACCACACTGGAATCTTCTTTCTGTATAAACCTTAAGATTCAGTAGACTATGGAGTATGAACTAGTGCCTCCGCTTGTTAAACATATATTTGTTTAAAAAAGTCTTTACTGTCCTTTGAATTTTCAGGATAATGAGCAAATCTTCTAAAACCATCACATAAATACAGCACTCACAGCAGTAAAACAGACTAACAGCCTCAGTGGAAATCTGGTGAAAGCCTTGCAACACTCTTTTGTTTTCCAGACTAATATATCATGATAAATTATAAAATTGCATAAACATAAGACACATTAGGCTAGTTGACAGTTGAGATAATACTGTTTTGCAATGACACAAAACTGCTAGCTAAGGGCTTGAAAGTGGCTCCGTGGTAGAGAGGAATGCACCATGAAAGTGCCTCTCTCTCAACCCTCAGACCCTAGTTATTCCTCACCCAGTATCCTCCTTGTACTATTCCACCCCCGTAGCCTATGGCTCCCCATCAGAATTTCTTAGCATTAAAGGAAGCATGGCAAGCAACTCCTTACCCTCCCAAAGGCCCTGTTTTGTGCTGCTAAGAATAGTGTGTAAGGCAGAAGACTGCTCTCCCGCTGAGATATTTAGAGGCCTATTCTCCTCTCATCTTTCTGTGCTGCTCTGGTGTCCTGGAACTGACTGCTGCCCTCAATTAAGCTTCTTCACAAGCCCTGTGCCTCTCTCGAAAACAGTTTTCAAAACTCTTTATTTTCACTGAGTGTTCTTTTAGCTGCATTCCTGGCAGCAATTGGCTCCCGAGAGCACTAGGCCTTCACAGTCTATTGCTACATTCTACAATAGTCTGTTGGCAGGACAAACAGTATGTCACTAAATTAAGGGAGAAGGAACTGATTTGAGAAGTGGGAGCAACCCACAAAACATGGGGCCAGATTCTGGGCAGCTCAGATGATCAATTCCCACTTGCTGAACCATAGTTTAGCAACCAGGATCAAGCATTTCCTCCTCATCTGTCCCCTCACCTTGCCTTCTCCCTCCTTTGGCCCCTACATTCTGGCTTAATTAAACTAAATGGAGTCAGTTTACTAAGCAAGATCATAAACCAGTTTCACACCATGGTTAAGCTCCTTGTTAGTCAGCTGATGCTAAACTGCAGTTCCCAGTTTTCTATGGGAGTATAAGAAAGGAGAGACAAGAGTATGCTGTCCTATCACTCACTCTTGGCTACTAAATTATGATTTAGGAAGCCATGGTAAAGCGTTCAACACAGGCCTCATATCTGAGGTCTGACTCACTCTATCCATAGTTTATTCATGCTCAAACTGTTCCTAACCTGATGTCCAGCTACTGCACAGTAAAACGCCAGTGTTTTTGCCACCATTTTCAGGAAGGTACTTTGTAGGTTGCATTTCGAACTCCTGTTTGGAAAAAAAATTGCCTGATCTCATACCCAGGGCAACCTAATGGCCAGCATGTGGTATACCAGATAAGAGTACTGGATTTTTATATAGAAGCTCTGATGACAGTGTCTGTCATGAAGATATCCTGAGTGGTGGCAGAAAATTCACCCCATCCCTAACCTAGGAGGTCGGGCTAAATGTCCATGGTTCCACTTGGCAAACGGAAAAGGATTCCCAAATGCAGCAGGGGGTTTCCTGCATTTTCAAGCAATTAAAATAATGTACCATCTAACCATTTACTAACTATTAGCATTTAATGTCCCATGTTATCTGCTAAAAGCCATCAAGGCTACAAACAGAATATGTATAAAAACATAACATTAAATAGTAAAAACATTAGAACATAAAAATTACCATTTTAAAAGGCAGAACTGAAAAAAATGCATCTTTACAGACTCTCAAAAAGAGTGGGATAGTTTTTGAGAGAGCACAATCCATACTTTGGAAGAAGTACAGGTGAAAGCCCTTTTACATATGCATGACAAACTGGCCTCTGTAATCACTGGGACCTTCAAAAGGCAGATCTTCAGGCAGGTTCACAGTGAGACAGGTGATTTCATCATAACAACAACAACATTGCATTTATAGCCTGCCTTTTTTCCTCTTGTGAGGAACTCAAGGTGACCCACATGGTCCTCCTGCTCTCCATTTTATCCTCACAACAACCCTGTAAAGCAGGTTTGGCTGAAAATAGTAACTTGCCCAAAGTTACCCAGTGAGCTTCATGACCAAGGAAGACTAGGACCTTAGACTAGTCCTAGGACTAAGACTCTGACCCCAACACCACACTGTCTCTACATAATAGGCATCACCAGCTAAAGATCATCTAACGGGAGGAACCATAAGATCATTGTCCAGAGCCTAGAATTTCTGCACTGCACCACTGCCCACCAACCTGTTTAGAAGATACATGGGAAGTTAGTCTAAATAGAATCAAGAGGTGGGCGCACTCTGCAAAAACTTCTGAAGTCTATTCTTGCCTTTGGGAAGAAAAGCAGGTTGCTCACCTGTAACTGATGTTCTTTGAGTGGCCATCTGTGCAGTCACACACACATGGGTGCTGCGCCTGCGCAGTGCCTTTGACCGGAGATTGCAAGCTAACGGTTTTTGGTGGGAAAAAAACGCTACGCTCCCCTCCCCCCCATAGCCTATAAAGAGCGGAGCGTCTGCCATTTTGTTCAGTCTTTGTGACTGAACATATGCCCCCAAGCAGCTTACTAACCATGCATGATGTAAAGATGGGAATCGGTATCGATATCGGTACCGACCTGAACAATAACCACTCACCAACACCGAGCGGGGTCGGCGGGCGGGTTGTGTGACTGCACAGATGGCCACTCGAAGAACATCAGTTACAGGTGAGCAACCTGCTTTTCTTCGTCGTGTCCTCTGTGCATCACACACATGGGTAGACTAACAAGCTTACCCTAAATGGAGGAGGGGAGGTGTCTTTAATGAAGAATTGATGAAAGGACAGCCCTCCCAAACGAGCAGTTCTGTCGAGCCCGAACGTCAAGTGATAATGCTTTGAGAACGTGCAAGGGTTCGCCCAGGTAGCAGCCCGGCACACATCATCGAGCGGGACTCCCGAACCAAAGGCCGACGAAGCTGCAACAGCTCTAGTCGAATGGGCTCGTGGAACAGTCGGTAGATCGAGCTTGGCAAGCTGATAAGCCAAGGTGATAGTGCTAACTATCCATTTAGAAAGTCTCTGTGGAGAAATTGGGGTGCCTTGATCAGACGTGGCATATTTAATAAAAAGTCTATTCGTGCATCGAATGGGCTCAGTTCGAGACCTATAAAAGGCCAAGCAACGCCGAACATCAAGGGAGTGTAATGACCTCTCTAGAGGGGTTGCTGGTGACGGAAAGAAGGCTGGTAGGACGATATCTTGCCCCAGATGAAAGAACGTAGACACCATCGGGAGAAACGAAGGATCAAGTCGTAGAACAACCTTCTCTTTATGGAAATTTAAGTACGGAGGGTCTATTCTGAGTGCACAGAGCTCACTGGCCCTCCTGGCTGAAGTGACTGCTACAAGGAAAGCTGTTTTCCATGAAACAAGTCGTAAATTGACCATAGCCATGGGTTCGAAGGGAGTCTTTGTTAGAGCATGCAAGACGACCGAGAGGCTCCAGGTGGGCATCACTGGTCGTATGATTGGGTTAAGATTGTGAAGGCCTTTGAGAAATCTTTTAACAACTGGTTGGGAAAAAATAGAGGATCCGTCGACCAGTTCACAGTGGTAGGCGATGGCTGCCGTATACACTTTAATGGAAGAAGGTTTTAGTCCAGAACGATGAAGTTCCAGCAGGAACTGAAGAATTTGAGATATAGACGACTCCGTTGGAGAAAATGAACGAGACTCAGCAAATTTGGAAAAATGTTTCCATTTAGCTTCGTAGGATTTCCGTGTGGAAAGTTTTAAGGCAGAGTCAATAACGTATTGGATGGACAGATCCAAGGATATTGAATCAGGTAAGGAGACGGTTGGGACCGAGAGCTCAGTCGAAAAGGATGAAGGAGCGACGGATTGAGAAACTTGTAATTCAACGGGTTCGAAGGTTGGATCAGAAGCGTTAGATGTCACTAAGAGCTATCGGATTCGCCAGGTCATCAAATTGAGAGACCTCAAATCCGGGTGTCGGAGCATACCTTCTTGTTGGGTTATGAGGTACAGAAGCGATGGAAGAAGATGGTATTCCCCATGAGAGATGGTGAGAAGTGTGGCGAACCAAGGTTGGTGTGGCCACCACAGGGTTATTAGAATCCCCGATGCACCATCTTGTACGATCTTCGCCACAACTTTCATTACAAGCGGAATCGGAGGGAAAGCGTAGAAATGCTGGTTGCTTCAAGGTATCATGAAAGCGTCTCCTAGGGATCCGAATCCAATCCCTGCTCTCGAGCAGAACAGGTTGCACACCCTGTTGTGTTGGATGGCAAATAAGTCCACGTCCGGGAAGCCCCAGTGGTGAAAAAGACGATCGCGAACCCAGGGATCTAACTCCCATTCGTGAGATGCAAGCATATGCCTGCTCAGGAGGTCTGCTTGAACGTTGTCTGCTCCAGCTAGATGGACCGCTACAAGGGAAATGCCTCGAGGAATGCACCAGTCCCAAATTCTCATAGCCAGTCTGGTCAGGGTTGGGGACTTCGTCCCTCCCTGTTTGTTCAGATAGAAGACAGTCGTAGTGTTCTCTGATGTTATCTGAATGACACAATGACAAAGAAAATCCTCAAAGGAGTGGATGGCATTGAATACCGCTAACAGCTCCAGAAAATTGATGTGGTTCATAGATTCCGAACGATTCCACATGCCCTGGACCTGAAGGCCATTGCATACCGCTCCCCATCCCAGAAGAGAAGCATCGGTACCGACTCTTATCGACGGGGACTGAGGTCTGAACGGGATTCCTGTAGCCACATTGGACGGAACTGTCCACCAAAGTAAGGAGTGGAGTACCGACGACGGGATTCAGATCGGTTTCGAAGGTGGATCCCGTTGAGGATGAAACAGCTTGTTGAAGAGAAGCTGTAACGGCCGAAGATGGAGTCTGGCATGTGGCACCACAGCTACTGATGAGGCCATATGACCTAGGAGCCTTTGGACAGACTTCACCGGAACTGTCCCGTCTCGTCTCATCCGAAGGATAAGGCGAGTAAGAGTCTTCTGTCTGTCTCGGGGAAGAAAGGCTTTTTCCACAGTCAAATCCAGGTCTGCTCCGATGAAGGTTAGAGTCTGTTTCGGAAGGAGAGAAGATTTTTCCGTATTAATGCGTAGGCCCAGATCATTCAATAAAGAGCATGTTGTATGAATGGCCATGAAGAGTCCGTCTCTAGATTGGGATACTAGCAGCCAGTCATCAAGGTATGGGTAAAAATGGACACCTTGGAGGCGAAGAAAAGCACAGATCGGGGCCATACACTTAGTGAACACTCTTGGAGTGGTAGCCAGTCCGAAGGGCAAGACCATGAATTCATAAACGTCGGCTGCAACAGTAAAGTGAAGAAAACGCCTACAGTCCAGGTGAATGGAAATGTGGAAATAGGCGTCCTTCAAGTCCAATGAGGCGAACCAGTCTCCTTTCCTCAGCAACGGCAAAATGTTCCGAAGGGTGGTCATCCGAAACTTCTTAGTTTGGATAAAACGATTTAAATTGCGTAGGTCCAAAATAGGACGTAGACCACTACCCCGTTTAGGGACTGTAAAGTATCGGGAATAGAATCTATGAAGTCCGTCAGATGGAGTTAATCGATGGATTGCTCCTTTCCGAAGAAGCTGTTGAATCTCATCGAACAGTGCTGGCGAGCCCGACGTAGAGCAGATCAGACTCGACGGAGGAACAGTGTCGAATTCTATCCGATAGCCGTGCTGAATGATGGACAATACCCACCCATCAGATGTGATGGACTCCCAAATGGGAAGTCGGTTTCGCAACCGATCCCCAGATGAGAGGGGGATGGGTATGGAGGAGGAAAGAAGAGTGGTTCGCCCAGCACGTCAACGCTGTCACCTATCCACGTCGAAGCAGCGGCAACCCTGTTGGTAACACTGCTGGGGCTGTTGATGGCGGCGTTGCTGTTGCGTTATTTGGCGTTGCTGGGGCTGCTGCCTCGACTGATAGGGTTGTCTGTATGTCAGGCGGGACCATGACCACTTATGCCTGGTTTGAGGAGGTAGGTCCATTCGACGTGCCGTCATTCGCAATTCATGCAACTTCAGCTTGTGGTCCGTACGGGAATGGAAGAGCCTGGACCCATCGAAGGGCATCTCCTTGAATCGACGCTTGGTCTCGTCGGGAAAATTGAAGCTTCGGAGTCAAGCCTGTCTCCGAAGCGAGATGGCACCGACCAAGGCCCTTGAATTCGTGTCCATGTGATGCCTGTCCGTCGACAGCTGTTGTATGGCCACATGCATGGCCTCCTTGATCAGGACCTTGGCCAGGTCTCCTTCTTGGTCTGGGAGGGTCGAGGCAACGTTGTAGAGGTGCTGCATTATGAAATATTGGTATCTAGTCAATGTCGCCTCGTAGTTCGATATGTGGAGCCCCAAGCCTAAGGCCGCATAGACCCTCCTGGCCAGGGAGTCAATTTTCCTCCCTTCTTTATCCCTTGGTGTAGTGTGACCCCTAGCCTCTCGACCCTGGGAGGATTCGACGACATACGAATTCGGCTTTGGGTGACGGAGGAGGAAAGGGATGTCCTCCTCCCGAACCCAGTACATCAATTCGTACCTCCGGGATGTTGGCTGGGGGTGAGAGGCTAGGTCCCAAGGCTGGGTCATTGCTTCCCTTAGAGTCGTAATAAGGGGGAGAACGATAGAGGTGGATTGTTCTCCCCGGCCGACATCATAAAATTTGTCAGTCGATGGACCTGGGTGTTGGACCGCATCGATGTCCAAGGACTTCACGAGTCTCACCATAAGTTCTGCGAACAAGACGTGTGACTCATCAGGAGAAGCTGGGTCCTGAGCAGTAACGACCACAACAGGGGAGGTCGAGTCAGCGTCCAAGTCATCGGAAGCGGTGGCAAAGTAAGGCGCTGCTGAAGACGAGGATTCTGCCGGTGAAAGAGAGTGGCTGCTGTCATGTCGAGAAACTCCCGATGAGGCGCGTCTCGGATCCAAAGTCCTTGGTCGATCCCGAGGTGGTGAGGATCGGCCTCGAGGAGCTGGGTAATACCCCACAGAAGAGGGTTCATGCCACGGTTGGTATGATGGGAGATGCCAACCCTTGGTGGATCGCTCAAAGGAGCGGCTTCGCCAGCCTTGAAATGGGGAAGGATCCACATCGATTGCTACAGCAGCCAAGGGCATAGGTGTTGGGGACCTAGCCCATGGAGAGGAGTCCTGTATTTCCCCATCCGAGATGGAGCCCCTCTGAGGAGGTGGGGGGATCTCCGACGGGCGATCCAAAGTACGGCGAGGCAAACCCTGCGGGGTGACCCTCATGGCCTCTTGGATGGCTGTATCAGGCAGCGTCGGTATGGTGGTCGGTCCTGGCACCGAAGGGGCTGTCGAGCCCGAATCTCGGTGCCGAGGGCGCTCAGGTTCCTTTGGCTGCTTCGACGGCTTCAGGGCCTTGTCTTTCTTGGCCTTCTTATGACTTGTAGATTTCTCAGAGTCGGCATGCTTGCGTTTCTCCGACTTCTTTTTTGGAGAAGCGGAGGGCTCCTGAAGCACCCTCATCAGAGGGGCGTTTAGGCAAGGCCACCGAAGAAGAAGGAGGCTTAGGAGCAGCCACAAGTGGATCGGTTTGCATCAAAGCTCGATCCCAAAGAAGACGCCGCAGGCGATTCTCGCGGTTCTTTCTTGCCTGCTTCGAAACAGCAAGGCAATGTGTGCATTTGTCAGTCCTATGCCCCTCTCCTAGGCATAGGAGACATAGGTCGTGCGGGTCGAATGGTGACATTTTCAACCCACACTCCGCACACCTGCGGAAGGCTGCTCGCTGCGCCATCGCAGAAAAGAAGAAAGAGAGGATAGTGCAGAGGGTAATTATATATTTTTGTTTTTTGTTTTTTTATAAAGACTGAACAAAGAAGATAGAACAAGAACTATCAAAGAGAGAACTATGAACTATACTAACAACTACGAAGAACAAGGGTATAACAAACTTGGAGTGATAACTGGAAGGAGCTAGTAGAAGGAGCTGGAACAATAGCCAGAGCGAGAGCGAAAGCGGCACGAGCCACAGTGAACGGCGGTCGCAAAGAATGAACAAAATGGCGGACACTCTGCTCTTTATAGGCTATGGAGGGGAGGGGAGGGGAGGGGAGGGGAGCGTTTTTTCCCGCCAAAAACCATTAGCTTGCAATCTCCGGTCAAAGGCACTGCGCAGGCACAGCACCCATGTGTGTGTGATGCACAGAGGCCACGACGAAGAAAGTAAAGTTACAATCATACATCCACCTATCTGGGATAAGAGTTACTGCCACTTGGTGTATCTGTGTAGCATTGTCCTGTTAGTCTGAAATCAGTTCTAATGCCCCACCATCGATGCTCTAAAACCTTCGTGTCCTTACTGTATACTTCAGCCTACAAATAAGCTTCATCCTTTTTGTTTAATGCCATATTTTTTACTGGCAGAACAAACATCAAGCATCCCAAAAGGTGCCCCAGAAGCCATGGAATGTCATCTACCAAACGGTGGCAACAAACAGCTACCCCAGCTGCAAGCTAAAAGAGGAATCTGGGGATAGGCCAGGGAGATTTTGGCCTCACAAGATACCAGATGTGCCCAAATGAAAATTAAAGCAAAATTAATATTAAAAAATAAATTGCCAACATGGACTATCTGACTCACAGGACATACAAGCAAGCCAGAGCTACAGCATAGAGTATTTCCTCCTGGGACCTTGGGTTCTGGAATCCCAATGATCAGAATTTCTCACATCAGCACTGATGGCACAGATTGTCCCTTTTCTAAGTATATTACCATAGCTGAAACATTATGAGCAATGTGTTGCAAAAGCTCACCATCAATGAAGTTTTCATAGCAGTGATTTAGTCACTAAGCACACAAATTCACATTTATATTCAGAAAAGCAGCTAAGACACGCTCCAGTCATGAAAAGAAAAACAAGTGAGAAAGTCACAACAGAGGCTATTTATCATATCATGTTTATAACCATCAACTCTTATGACTTGCAATGACATGTTGGAAAGGACAGGAAAAACAGCCCAATCTAAAGCCATCAATCTGGTGCCATCTCCAGCTACAGTTTCCCAAAGCACCTTCACCACTGCAGTGGCCCTTCTGTGTATTACATTTTTGTTGTTTGACCCTTTGCCTTTGTTTCCCTCCTACCCTTTTGGAAATGATGCACAGATGCTACACCCTGGGCAGTTTTTTCTACTCTTATACTTAGATTTCCCTGTTGTTTAATATAAGCTTTCCCTTCGAAGCAAACAGGCCATGATGCTACTCCTCTCAAAAACACGACAATGGAGAAGGTATAGAGGTCTTGCACAGGCTCAGTCACACTGGAAAAGAGGCTGGAGAAGAACTGTGTGATTGCCCTTATCTGGCTCTATAGGGCTGAATCCAAATTAGAGGAGGCCCATGGCAAAGTGCATTCTGGTGAGCTCTCTCCTATGTTGATGGATTTCTGTGAGTTTACCTGGAGATGATGGCAACACACACCAGTGCTGGTCCTCTGATCAGATTAGGTAGATGGGGGAACTATCTTTTAATTTCTCACAATGCCTCTGAATGATTCTGTGTTGGGGGCATTGTGGAAAATTCAAATGGCAACTCCCAGACCCTGTCACCCAACACAGGACAGACAAGGCCAGTGTCAGGTGTCAGCAGGGCTATGGGACCCCAGAAGCTGCCAGAAATGCTGATACTGGTAGCCTCTGGGGCAGGATGAACATAAAGACTGCTGCCTTTCCAGGCACAATATGCCCTCCTTCCCTTTGTCTATGCTAAGCCTGTCTGCAACAGGAGGTTTCATACAGGCATACCATGCCATAGCTCAAACTGTTACACCATGGTTTCTATGGAAAGGAGCTCTGTCAATGTTCTGTTGCCGATCAGGGCCTGAGGACCTGGCAAGGAGACTGGGGTTCAAAACATCTCCAGAAACTAACGGAACCATTGTGCCTGTATCAGGCAGCACAGTTGTTGCTAAAGTTTCAGCAGCCTAGCCTATAATCTCTTTTTAATCATGCTGTAAATAGTCTTTCTAGCCTCACTTGAACTATTGAACAACTGTTTCTGCTCTTCATTCAGGCACCATTTAAATATTTAAGATACACTCACAAGTCCCCATTTCTTAATCACCAGTATATGCACAATAAACTACGATGCTTCTCATGAATTCTACATAAGAGAACAAACACACTTTACAAATGAGAAAATCCTGCTTTATTTTTTAACATGTCCAGCACAAAGTATGATGCTACCCAAAACACTCATATCCACTTTAGAATCTGGTTCTTACCAAAGTGCAGATTTATTGCATTTCCTCAGACTTAAATTACCAAGAAAGGGATAAGTGCAGCTTAATACGCAAATATATTCTTATTTGTAGGAGCAGTTTTTGGTTGTTTTCAATCAGCTCTCTAAGCAGCAGAGATATCTGTGTCTTATCATATATTCTATTTTCAAGAGATCACTGTACCACCACTTGATTTCTTGACAGAATAATATTAAATACATAGAAACAGAGAAGAGTGAGTCAGAAGGGGCCTCCCAGGCCATCTAGTCTGACCTCCGGCACCAGCCGGCTCCGCTAACGACATGTCCAACATGTGCATGTCCAGCCTGTCTTTGAACACCCGGACCGATGGGGCCTCAATGACCTCCCGTGGAAGCCCATTCCACGCCCTCGGGGTCCTGACTGTCAGGAAGTGCTTCCTGGCATCCAAATGGAACCTGAGCTTTGCTCCGTTGGAGCGCGTCCTGCCTTCCTCTGCAGGGGAGAACAGGTCTCTACCCATCTCCATGTGACATCCCCTCACATACCTGTATGTCACCAAATAGTTATGTTAGGAGTATCTGCTTTACCACAGCTACCACAGGTGGAAGAAGCAGCACTGACAACAAAAGCTCAGCAAATTCTGCTTGCTCTGTAAGAAACAGTTTCACAGCATAGCAAATATTTTTGGCATATCAAGCTAGAACTACAGTATTATATAGGTCTGATAGCCTTTTGGGAACAAGAATGTATCTCCCTCCCTCCCTCCCTTCTCTCCTGTCCCCATGCCCTGTTTTGTGCAATGAAATATAAATTGCCTTCACTTCTTCACAGCACAAGGCCTTTGCCCCAAGGGACCAAAGGGATACTAAGTAAGTCACACCATTTGCTGCCCTCCAAGGATGCCTGGCTAGTACGAAAGTGCCAACTTTGCTCCCAGTAAGAAATTACTCATTGCAAAATTTGCCTTTCATTAATGAGCAAAAGGAGAAGAAATTTCTCCACTCGGCTGGAAAAACAATTTAATGTGTTGCTGTCCTTTAAAAATTGGAATCATCAGGCTTGTACATTGCAACACCCAAGTGGCCATGGGGATCGAAGCCTCAGTATTATTAGGAGAATTTTGAGAAGGAAAAAATGTTCTAAAATGATGCCTGGGGGCAAGAGTGGTAGGACAAAATTTGGATTAGTGGCCCAATGAATGCAAGTTGTAAATGACTGGACAGCCCCCAATTAAATTCCATTGAATGTCAAGTTCTAAATTATATTGTAGCTATTCAAAAGCTGGGCACACTTACATATTTATGACTTTAAAAAGACCGGAAGAGATCTAGAGTATTCTTCTCAAGGGGAAATACTTAGGGGCTATTGGACAGCCATCCTAGAGAAGAACAAGTGCAATCATACCAGTACAAACAAGCAGCAATTACACTAAAATATGGGTGTTGAACCTCTTCCATCCACAGAATCAAATTTCATTTCAGGGAAGCTCTCAGGAGCCATATTCTGGTCGAGTGCTGAAGGCAAAGGGCATGGGAACAATATACAAAAAGCATTAGCATACTTTAGCATAAAACTAACAGTCAAGAAGCCATAGGATCTAAGAACTAAGCCTTTTAGAATGGAGAGTGGGGAAAATTTCACAAAAGCCAGGACACCACCAAAACATTAGTGGTCTAGAGAAGGGGAACACGGCCTCCTGGGAAACAGAGAGCTGGATAGATTTGCCTGCGGGTCTGAGGTTCTCCAAGAATAAATTATGTCAGTGCTTTTTTTGTAAAAAAAAGAAAGAAAGAAAGAAAGAAAGAAAGAAAGAAAGAAAGAAAGAAAGAAAGAAAGAAAGAAAGAAAGAGGTGCCGGAACTCACGTATTGAGGTCACACTTTTTACACTAAAAAAGATTTTCAATTCACCAACTTTTTTTTAAAATAAAGAACTTATTTACTTTATGCACGTAGCCAGTCACTCTACACACACATAAACATAATGGTCGCCGCCGGCAGTAAGCACTCAGCACGCAACCAATCCCAATCCCAAACCAATCCCAACCAATCCCAATGACCAATCCCAAGCCGAGCAGCGCCCTCACAATCAGCGCGGACACACAAGCAGCCCGCATGCACTATTTTAATGACTTTTGCTGCCGACCTGCTACGCCCAACAGGGTGATTCAAAATCACTTGGAAAAATCCGTTGGAAAAATCCATCAAAAAAAGGTGCTGGAACGCCGTTCCGGTGCATTCTATGACAAAAAAAGCCCTGAGTTATACATAGATGTTATCAGTGAAATCCCAGACTACCGGATCAGCACAGAAATGTCCTCAAGTTTCATGTGAAAGCTTGCCTTGGTCACTCAACCTATTGAAAGCTCATGGGGTATAGTGGTTACAGCTCTGGACTGCGGTTCAGGACTTTGAGGTTCTAGTCTCCACTCAGCCTTGAAGCTCACTGAGTGGCTTTGGTTCAGCTACTGAGTCTCAGTCTAACCTACCTCACACAGTTGTTGTTGCGAGGCTAATACGAACAGGAAGAGAAGAAATAGGAAAGGAGAACAAGGTATGCCACTTCGGGTTCTTTGAACAAAGAGAAAAGTTGAGATAGAAATGTAATAAATACAACAGACCATTCTTTAACTTTTCTGAATGAAAGACCGGAATCCTGCTAAATGTAGGGCTCAGCCCAAGCTTCCTGACACCACTTTGCAGAGGCCACAACATTCCACGCCAGTCAAATGTTGAGTGTTAGGCCCTGACCCGTGGGAGGTGGATTGCTACGGGGTCTGGCTAGTTGTATTAAAAGGGGATTTTAAATGGCGGTATAGTTTTTAATTTTCTGTTGGTGCATTTCGGCTGTTTCTTGGTTGTTATGTCGTTGTCTGGGGAGCGTGGGGGTGCCGCCATTGGGGTGGTGATGGGCACGGGGCATTACAGCGGTGGGAGAGTAACGTGTCCGCATAGAAGAAAGAGGGACAGATGGTTAACACCTGTCCCTTGTTCTGGTTATTCTCCCAACCTGCGGGTTCCCGGTAGCCGTGTCAGCTGCCCCCCGGGCCTGTCGGTGCTGTTATTAAATGCCAGCTTGGTCCACAATAAATCTGTCCTCATCCACAACTTGATCGTGGATGAGGGGGCCGACCTGGCTTGCATCACCAAGACCTGGGCGGGAGAGGGGGGGATGTCTCCCTCTCACAGCTTTGCCCGCCCGGGTACCTAATTCAGCACCATCCACGCTCGGACGGGAGGGGAGGGGAGGGGGGGTTGCTCTGGTTTATCGGGCATCAATTTCCCTTGTGGGGCTTCCTGTTCCCTCGAGACTGGGGCTGGAGTGTCTTCACTTGGTGTTGGGCGACTGAGACAGATTGAGGATTCTGTTGGTGTACCGTGCACCCTTCTGCCCAACAGACTCCCTACCTGAGCTGACGGAGGTCATCTCGGACCTGGTGTTGAAGACCCCCAGGATGGTGGTCCTGGGAGACTTCAATCTCCATGCCGAGGCGGTTCTTACCAGGGCGGCTCAGGACTTCATGGCCTCTATGACGGCCATGGGGCTGTCTCAACACGTCATCGGCCCAACCCATGAACGTGGACATACTCTGGACCTGGTTTTCTCGACGGGGCAGGAAGAGGGTGATCTGAGAGTGAGGAATTTAAACTTGTCGCCCTTGTCATGGTTGGATCACTTCCTCATAAGGTTTGAGCTCGAGAGCGGCCTCTCCCTCTGTAAGGGTGCGGACCTGATTTTGTGGGTCCGCCCTCGGAGCAGGATGGATCTTGAAGGATTCCTGAATGCTCTGGGGGATTTTCCAGATGACAGGGCTGGTGATCCTGTTGATGCCCTGGCAGAGTTGTGGAATGTGGAGATGACCAGGGCTATCGACACGATTGCTCCCAAGCGTCCTCTCCAGTCTAGCCGAGCCCGTTCATCTCCGTGGTATACGACCGACTTACGGGCGATGAAGCAGGCTGGGAGACGTCTAGAGGACAGGTGGAGGAGATCACGACAGGTATCTGACCGAACACATTTGTGTGCGCACTATCGTGCCTATGCTGTGGCGGTGAGCATGGCAAAGAAGAAATTCTACTCCATCTCCATTGCCTCCTCACAATGCTGTCCGGCGGAGCTCTTTCGAGTGATTCACGGCCTAGTACAACCTGGCCCTAAGAGGATCTGGTGCCACCCTCGGAAGCCCGCTGTGATGAGTTTGCCAAGCATTTTCGGGAGAAAATCATTCACATACGCTGTGAGCTCGACTCTGCTTTGGAAGCAGATTCTACTGTGGAGTTGCCTTCGATGCCGTCTGGTCCATGCTTAATGGATGAATTTCAGTTGTTGCGGCCTGATGATGTGGACAAGGTGTTTGGACGAGTACGCCCTACCACTTGCTTGCTAGACCCATGCCCTTCCTGGCTACTAAAGACAGCCAAGGACGGGATTGGACCCTGGATCCGGGAGGTGGTCAACGCCTCTTTAAGAGACGGCCGGGTGCCTGCACTCCTAAAGGAGGCGGTAGTCCGGCCAGTCCTAAAGAAGGCATCCCTGGATCCAGAGGTGGCCGCCAATTATAGACTGGTGGCCAACATCCCAGTTTCTGGGCAAGGTACTAGAGCGGGTGGTGGCGGGACAACTCCAAGCGCTCTTGGAGATGGATTATCTGGACCCATTTCAGTCTGGCTTCAGACCCGGGTACGGCACTGAATCTGCCTTGGTCGCCCTGTACGATGACCTGTGCAAGGAGAGAGACAGGGGGAGCGTGTCCCTGTTGGTTCTCCTGGACCTCTCAGTGGCTTTCGATACCATCGACCATGGTATCCTTCTGGATAGGCTGGGGGCATTGGGAGTTGGAGGCACCACTTGGCGGTGGTTCCGCTCCTACCTCGACGGCCGATTCCAGAAGGTGGTGCTGGGGGACTATGGCTCTGCGCCATGGCAGCTATGTCATGGGGTACTGCAGGGGTCCATTTTGTCCCCCATGCTATTTAACATCTACATTGGCGTTGGTGACTTCCCGGTTAGATTACTGTAATGCGCTCTACGTGGGGCTACCCCTGAAGACGGTCCGGATACTTCAATTGGTGCAGAATAGAGCTGCCAGGGTGCTGACGGGGACTGGGCGTGGGTCTCATATCACCCCAGTTCTCCGTCAGCTTCACTGGCTCCCCATTGAAGTCCGGGCCCAATTCAAGGTATTGGTTCTTACCTATAAAGCCCTTAACGGCTTGGGTCCCGGTTACCTAAAGGAGCGCCTGCGACCATATACACCCTCCCGCCCCTTACGTTCTGCTGCTGATGCCCTCCTCCGGGAACCCTCTGTGAGAGACATTCGGAGGGTGAGTACCCGGAGGAGGGCTTTTTCTGCGGTGGCGCCCCATTTATGGAATGCGCTCCCCAGAGAGGCTCGCCTGGCGCCGTCTTTATTTGCTTTTCGGCGCCAGGCGAAGACCTTTTTATTCAAACAATATTTTAAATGTTAATTTATTGATATTTGGATGGTTTTAATTTAGACCTGGAGATGGGCCAGTTTTTAACGTATGTAATTTTTAGCATTTGGAAATTTTAATGTATTAGAAATTGTTTGTATTATTGTTGTGAGCCGCCCCGAGGCTTGTGGCAAGGGGCGGCCTATAAATTTCCAAATAAATAAATAAATAAATAAATACATGAAACCGCTGGGGGAGGTCATCAGGAGGTCTGGGCTGTGGAGTAATCAGTAGGCTGATGACACCCAGCTCTACCTCTCGTTCTCTACCGATCCAGGTGAGGCGGTGGCTGTGCTGAACCGGTGCCTGGCCGAGGTAATGGGCTGGATGAGGGCCAATAAACTGAAGCTCAATCCAGACAAGACGGAGGTCCTGTTGGTGGGCGGTTCGGGTCTCGGAGTGGGGGACTTGGGCCTTGTCCTGGATGGGGTTGCACTCCCTCTAAAGGACAAGGTCCGCAGCTTGGGGGTACTCCTCAACCCGGAGCTGTCGTTACAGGCCCAGGTGACGGCGGTGGCGAGGAGTGCCTTCCTGCAGCTTCGGCTGGTACATCAGCTGCGTCCCTTCCTAGACTACGACTGCCTGGCAACAGTGACACACGCGTTGGTGACTTCCCGATTAGATTTCTGCAACGCCCTCTACGTGGGGCTGCCCTTGAAGACGGTCCGGATACTTCAGTTGGTACAAAATAGAGCTGCCAGGTTGCTGACGGGGGCTGGGCGTTATTCTTATATAACCCCAGTCCTCCGTCAGCTCCACTGCCTCCCAATTGAAGTCCGGGACCAATTCAAGGTGCTGGTGCTGACCTATAAAGCCCTAAACGGCTTGGGACCTGGATACCTAATGGACTGCTTGCGCCCTTATATGCCCTCCCGCCCCCTCAGATCTGCAACAGCTGCCCTCCTCCGGGAGCCCCCCGTGAGGGAGGTGAAGTGGGTGAGTACCCGGAGGAGGGCTTTCTCGATGGTGGCGCCCCAACTATGGAATGCGCTCCCTGGAGAGGTTTGCCTGGCGCCGTCGTTATATGCTTTTCGGTGCCAGGCGAAGACCTTTTTATTTAAGTCTTATTTTAATTGTTAGTTAGTCTTTGTTTTTAGTTTATTCATGTGTGTTTGTTGTTTGTTATATTTGGTTTTGTTGCGTATATTTGGTTTTAAGTTGATTTTGTTTATTTTAATTTATTTAGTTTTGTTTGTTTATTTACTGAGACTTTCGTTGTTGTTGTTGTTGTTGCCGAGATGCACCGTGGGGGGGAGGGATAATTTATATGTTTTATCTTTGTATTTTAATTATGTTGTAAGCCGCCCCGAGGCTTTGTTGTGATGGGGCGGCCTATAAATGTTTAAATAAAACAAACAAACAAACAAACAAATAAATAATAGACAGGCCTGAGCTCCAAGGCAGCAGAAATAAACACCAGTGAATAAATCTTCCAGTCTGGTTGAAGACTATTGCTAATCTAGCTCTGAATCATAATTCCAAGCCACTTTGCCTCGAGAGCTGACATCTTTGATCTGAAGCAGCTTTCAGCCACTAAGTGTTAAAATAACTGAAAAGCGGCACATTCATCTGTTGGGTGATATGGCCTTAAACTGCTTTCCTAGGCTTGTGGCCCAAGTGGGACATTAACCCCCACAGGCAGGCAGATGCTGTGGGGGATCCAGGGCAAAGTTCGCCACAGACTTAAGAGCTAGTGCAATAACACCAAATGCCTGGTCTGGCAGAGGGAAGGGCACTAGTGCTTTTCCTCTAACATCTGGTCAGCACTTTAGCTGAGTCATCCCCTTTGGAAACTCTCTGGTGATATGTTGTTAAGCCTCAGCCTCCCAGACCTCTCGAGCAACTCTGAACTTTTAGTTAAACCACTCAAAATTATTTAAGCAAACAAACAAAAATCTGTTCTGAACTTTGCTGTCTCTGATTCATTAACCTCTTGTGCAAAATAGAAGATACAGGAACCGGGCAGGTTTCTGATCCAGGGAGAAATGACCTGTATGAAAACACTGAAACAGAACTTGGCAGCAAATGCTCTGTCTGAGTTAGAGTCACAAGACTGTATCTGGGTGTTCCAAATGGGAATACATGGAAAGAAGCAAAGAAAGAAAGAAAAAACAAACTGCAAAGCAGGATGCTGTAGAAACGCTATTGTTTGTCTTTAACTTTCACAATAGTAAACTAATGATTTATATAGCATTGGAACATGCATTATGTTTTTATTTATTGCAAAGGATTTCTCTAGCACTTTTCAATAAAAACAGCAAAGCAGTTCATAAGACAAAAACCATGATTAAATACAAAGGAATAGTTTGTGTCTTCAGAGCTCGACATCCCAACTTGGTCTTGTATTTAGGTTCAATTTACTTTTCTTTTAGTGTTTTGGTTTGCCTTCTGGGAGAATGTTTTGTGATTCAATATGCCCACTATATTTTAGAAATGTGCAAGTGCCCCTCAGCCCGCATCATGTCAGCCATTTTCGGAGTGTACCCATGGCATTCTCTCAATGTGTCCACTGACCTAAAAAGGTTGTGGGGCCCTACTTGACTGCCCTGGCTATTTTGCAGGCTTTTACCTTTTTTCCCTCTTTTACTTAAGGTTATCTGTTTGACAGCTCCATGTCCTGCAGTGTTATAGTACACTTTGCTCTGATTTTTTTTTTAGAAGGAACAGCACTCCGTCTGCAAGAGTGATCTCCACTATCTATCATATGGGAATGATAAAATGGCATCTTTGCTATTGGCATAAGAACATAAGACCTTAGGAAAAGCCATGTGGGATCAGACCAAAGGTCCATTTAGTCCAGCACTCCATGCAGATGGTGGCAAACCAGCTGCCCTCAGGATCATTCAAGCAGGGTGGATGCAGGACCTCCACCTGCCCAATCTCCCCAGCAACTGGTACATGCGGGCAGGCCACCTCCTGTGAAGGAGGCAGCACACAGCCAGCAAGGCCAGCAGCCACTCTTCTTCCATGAATCTGCCCAATCCCTTTTTAAAGCCGTCTCTGCCTTTCTTCTGTTCTGAAATTATATATATATAAAATGTAACTAGCTAATCAATACACAGTAAAGACAGATAATAGCTTTCTAAAAGCAGTCTTGTAGGGCTTATTTTTCATTCACTTAATTTTTTTATGCAACTAAAACCATCCTAAACAAAAAGAAATGCAAGAAAGCAAAATGGCTGTCTGAAGAAGCTTTACAAATAGCTGAGGAAAGAAGGGAAGTGAAAGGCAAGGGAGAAAGATACAAACAATTGAATGCAAAATTCCAAAGAATAGCTAGAAGAGATAAGAATGCCTTCTTAAATGAACAGTACAAAGACATAGAAGAAAACAAAAGAATAGGGAGGAGCAGAGATCTCTTCAAGAAAATTGGAGATATGAAGGGAACATTTCATGTAAAGATGGGCATGATAAAGGACCAAAATGGCAGGAACCTAACAGAGGCAAAAGAGATTAAGAAGAGATGGCAAGATTACACAGAGGAACTATACAAGAAAGAGCTTAACGTCCCTGATAACCACGATGGGGTGGTCACTGACCTCGAGCCAGACATCCTGGAATGTGAAGTCAAATGTGCCTTAGGAAGTCTGAGCAACAACAAAGCTAGTGGAGGTGACAGCATTCCAACTGAGCTATTCAAAATCTTAAAAGACGATGCAGTAAAAGTGCTACAATCAATATGCCAGCAAATTTGGAAAACCCAACAGTGGCCACAGGATTGGAAAAGATCAGTTTACATTCTGATCCCAAAGAAGGGCAATGCCAAAGAATGCTCAAAGTACCGCACCATTGCACTCATTTCACATGCTAGCAAAGTGATGCTCACAATCCTACAAGCTAGGCTCCAGCAGTATGTGGACCGAGAACTACCAGAAGTACAGGCAGGATTTCGAAGAGGGAGAGGAATTAGAGATCAAATTGCCAATATACGCTGCATCATGGAGAAAGCTAGGGAGTTCCAGAAAAACATCTACTTCTGCTTCATTGACTATGCTAAAGCCTTTGATTGTGTGGATCACAACAAATTGTGGCAAGTTCTTAAAGAGAAGGGAGTACCTGACCATCTTATTTGTCTCTTAAGAAACCTATATGTGAGTCAAGAAGCAACAGTGAGAACTGGACACGGAACCACTGATTGGTTCAAAATTGAGAAAGGAGTTTGGCAAGGCTGTATACTGTTGCCCTGTCTATTTAACTTATATGCAGAACACGTCATGAGAAAGGTGGGGCTAGATGAATCACCAGTTGGAATTAAGATTGCTGGGAGAAATATCAACAACCTCAGATATGCAGATGATACCACTCCCATGGCAGAAAGTGAAGAGGAACTAAAGAGCCTCTTGATGCGGGTGAAGGAGGAGAGCGCAAAAGTTGGCTTGAAACTCAACATTAAGAAAACTAAGATCATGGCATCCGGTCCTCTCACTTCCTGGCAAATAGATGGGGAAGAAATGGAGGCAGTGACAGATTTTATTTTCCTGGGCTCCAAGATCACCACAGACAGGGACTGCAGCCAAGAAATCAAAAGACGCTTGCTCCTGGGGAGGAGAGCTATGGCAAATCTAGACAGCATACTAAAAAGCAGAGACATCACCCTGCCAACAAAAGTGCGTATAGTCAAGGCTGTGGTTTTCCCAGTTGCAATGTATGGCTGTGAAAGCTGGACCATAAGGAAGGCTGAATGCCAAAGACTGAAGCCTTTGAACTTTAGTGCTGGAGGAGATTCCTGCGAGTCCCTTGGACAGCAAGGCGATCAAACCCGTCAGTTCTAGAGGAGATCAACCCTGACTGCTCTTTAGAAGGCCAGATCCTGAAGATGAAACTCAAATACTTTGGTCACCTAATGAGAAGGAAGGAATTCCTGGAGAAGAACCTAATGCTGGGAACAATAGATGGCAAAAGAAGAAGGGGACGGCAGAGAATGAGGTGGCTAGATGGTGTCACTGAAGCAGCTGGTGTGAGCTTGAGTGAACTCCGGGGGATGGTGGAGGACAGGAAGGCCTGGAGGAATGTTGTCCATGGGGTCGCGATGAGTCGGACATGACTTCGCGACTAACAACAACAACAAATATAACATCCATTCTCAATGGTTCCAGGCAGTTGACAAGAAATTAAAACCAAAAATGATTAAAAGTTGACTAAAACATAAAAACATAGAAGGTGGAGTTTTCATTTGTAGTGGGAACTCAGCTGTGCAATAGGTATTGCAGGCATATGTGCCAGTATATTAAATCCTGGATTAGCAAGTTGCTTCCCAAATCAAGGACAGAGATCACCCTAAATCAGCTTACTTCCTCTCCATCCAATGGGTTGTCTGCCTTAAGTGGCACATAAGTATTAAATGGTATGTGTATGTTCATCCTTTACCTTACCTCAAAATTTACACACTCTTTTTAAATGTTTGAGAAATGGATTGTTAGCAGCCAATGAGCGCTTTAAAACAGCTGGATCTTCTCCAGATCCAATTAAACCACACTGAACAGCTGCAGAACTCACTGGGCTCTTGTGCCCCAGCATGGAAAAAAAATTATATTTGGAAGGCAGTAATAATGTTAAGAAATATTCTGCCCCTTTTACATTTCTGAACTTTGAGAAAAACATTTTGCAAGGATTCCTTCACCACTGCCTTTGATTGCTTAAAGGGTTAATAAGGTCACGCTCAAAAAATGTGAACTCCATCGTTAAATGCAGCATGCTGGTAACTATTACAGGCATAGGTAGAAGATTAAGCTGAAAACACATCTTGAAATAGCCAACACATCTTGGTCCCTGCACAACAAGGGAACATGCTCTTCCACTCTATATCCAGAAGTACCTTCACTTCTTCTATATATTTTTAAGGTGGCAAAATGGAATGTGAGGAGAAACTACCAGGGAGTTTCTCTAGTTGCTAGAAAGCAAAATACACAATACACAAAATACACACAATAAAGATAAAGCACCATGCCATAAAACACCAAATCACAAAACTCCTAAGACAGCTTCATTCATTATTGAGTGGGAGGCAGACAAATGCATGGATCACACTTCATGACCTATTTACTCTCCAGCCCTACTGGAGTCAATGAAAATAGTCCAAAGAGTAAAACAGACTGCTGATAGCAATCAGTCCCCTGGGCCTGTCCCCAACTCCTAGGAATCTGAGTTGTCCAAGCGAAGTGGATCTAGGTGTGGTTTGCTTTTAAAATAGGGGCTGGAATGTCATGAAGAAGGGGGCGGCATCGGCAAAAGAAATGACACAGCCAGACTCCTCCCTTCTCCCATCCCAGTCTGTATTTTTGCAGCTGGAACACATTATGCTTCTCTCAAAGTCTTTTGTTTTTCAAATTGCTGGGTTGTTTTCTCCCTCCCCCGCTCCCTTCTCCCTATTCCTTTCCTCCTCCTTTCTTGTTCAGAAATCCATCTTCTATTACTATTTTCAGTTTTCATTCATAGCTTCAGTTAAGCTAAGATTTCCTCTCCAGCTTGGTAAAAGCAACAATAGCAAGGCCTATTTTTAACCCTTAACACAATGGCAGTACTCTCTCTCTTCCCCTCCCGCTCTTCCAGTGCCAGAGATAATTCTCTTCTCTAGCTGGCTTGCTTTTGCAGCCAAGTTTTCTCTTTCTTTCTTTCATTCGTTCGTTTGTTCTTCCTTTTTTGGCATAGTGGATAGAGAACTTTGGAAAAATTTGGAAGAGAAACAAGTCCTGGGCCTCAGTTGCACTCAGGAGAGTTCAGCTGCTCCTGCAGCATACCAGGAAGGGGCTACAAAGGGGGAAGGATAAATTGTCAAAGAGCCACCCTGACTGCAGCCAGAGCACAAGGGAGTCAGAAAAGCAGAGCATCAATTTGAGCAGCAGTTTTGTTGCATCAAAGCAACAACCCCCAAGAGTTACGCCAGGCCTTCCTGAGGCTCACACAACACTTTGACTGATGTTTTTCCCTACCTCTGAATACACTGATCACTTATGTTTTTAATTCCCATCTACAGTCTGGCGCCAGTTACATAAACATAAATTACAGCTAATTTCACTCTAGCCAGCAGGACCAAGGTGTGCATTTTCAGCATACTGAGGCTCACTGCTCCTGCATTAAACAGGTGCATATGTTTATATGAGAGAGAGAGAGAGAGAGAGAGAGAGAGAGAGAGAGAGAGAGAGAGAGAGAGAGAGACATAAGTAACCTCTGAAGCCAACAAAGCAATGATATGGACCCTAGTGCCAGCTCCTGGTTTTCCAGAGCCCAATAAGACCCTCCCTCCATGAGCTTCATCTGCTGCTCTGCCACTGCCTCCTCCTCAAGTTGCTTCTGCTTGCTTTACAGGCAGAGAGCCAGTGGACAAGTAAACAGCACATCTATGGCTCCTCTTTCTCACTACCCCTGTTGCCTGGAGCAGAGGAAGAGGTACATGAAAAAGAAGGCTGCAAAGGTGAAGAGGAGAAAGTCCAGGAAGCTCTTGTCAGCAGCCCCCTGCTGGGATGTGGGCCCTCATCAAGTTCCAAACCATGCCTACCCTCAATGCCAACTTGGATACCTTTTGCTGATTATTTATTTATTTTTTACAAACATTTCTATCCCATACTTCCGACAAGTGCTCAGGACAGCTGGTTGACAGAATGTTGACTGTGCTTTCAAATCAAAAGCAGAGCACTGGCAAATATATTTCAAGTACCCATCCCCAAAATGAAGCCAACATCAGATTGTTAAGTGCCTGTACTATGTGCACCAGGGCAACCAGGCACCAACTTGAATGGTCTTTTTGAGTATTACCCAAACGCAATGAAGCAAGCCCTATAGTTTCTGCCTCACTCTTAATCATTTATATTATTTAAAATCTGATTTCCCTCTAAGTGTCTAACATTAATGAAAATTAGCATCACCAAAAATGCCATTGTCTGAACAATTCTGAGACTGAGGAGAATGTTGGATAGTGCCAAATGTGTATACAAGACTGGAACCAGACTGTATAATATTGAACTGAACAGGTTGTGCCTGGCTGTCTACACAGGGCAGAACTATATGAGCACAGAATGGGATGAAAATCAACTTGTTACTACAGGACTGCTATTGAAATGCTCTGAGTAGAAGAGCTTCGAGCACCATGCTCCATTTAAAACCCGGTGCCAGAACATACAAACCATGCTGTTGTTTCATCCCACAGTCCATTTCAGTACAGCATTCTCTCTCCCAAACTGGCCAGTCAGATGCCTTTGAGAGGCCCATGATACCCTGTGACATATTGCCTCTGAGCCTGAAGGTAACACATCACAACTAGTAGCCACTAGCAGACTTTTCCTCCATGAATTCGTCTAATCTCTTTGAAGTGGTTGCTAGAAGCAAGCTCTACATCTTGTGGCAGTGACTTTCATAAATAAATCATGTACCAAATTGAAGAAGTCCATTTTGTCTCTCCAGAATCTCCCATGAATTAGTTTCACTGGTTGTCCCAAGTTCTAATATAAGCAATATTCAATATCTTAGAGAGAAAAACAGCCCATTGAACAGTTTCCAGTTTAGCACAAAACCAGACAATGCAACCATGGCCACTATAGCTGCCAAACTCAATGGAGGAAACATAAAAAACATGTGGAAACATTGTAACTATGGTTATACAAAACGAAAAGCCACAGTGAAGGGTGGAAACCTTACAACAGACCATTGTTTCTCCACGTAGTTTCATGGAAACCGAATGTGCCAGACTTTACCATGGATGCTGAACTTACAAACAAAGACAAGCCTGCAGTTTCCAGCATTTCTTATTGCTCTGTGTGAACTCAGCCAGTGTGTCTGATCGTGGCAAATTTGTAGATAACACTGGGCTCAGTCTGTATAATACTGAACTAAATAGGGCTTGTCTTACTGGCTATAGTGGCAGAACTATATGAGACAGTGTGAGAAGAAATCTCCTATTATTCTAAGTGTGAACCCACTCTAAATCTATTACCATTAAGAATAAAAGGTAAAGGTTTCCCCTTGACATTAAGTCCAGTCATGCCTGACTCTGGGGGGCAGTGCTCATCTCCGTTTCCTAGCCGAGGGAGCCAGTGTTTGTCCACAGACAGTGTCTGTGGTCATGTGGCCGGCATGACTAAACACCGAAGTGCACAAAACGCTGTTACCTGCCCAAAAGTGGTACCTTTTTATCTACTTGCATTTGAATGCTTTCGAACTGCAAGGCTGGCAGGAGCTGGGACAGAGCAACAGGAACTCATTTCGTTGTACAGATTCGAACCGGCGACCTTTCAATCAACCAGCCCAGCAGCACAGCGGTTTAAACCGCTGCGCCACCTGCAGTCCCTCAATTAAGAATACTAGTGAATAATTTCAAAAATTGAAAGAGTTGGGGCTCAAACTAGCCTAAAATCCTTTTCTCAAGAAACTCTGCTCTGCTCCCAAATGCCAAAGGTGTGCAAGCTCCTATGGTTTCTCAGTAGTGAGGTGAATGCACTTTCCACTTCTTCAATGGCATGCTTCTTTATTGCTTCCTAAGTTCCAACCGGGATTATTGGAACAGGAAGAGGCTGCCCCATAGCAAATGGGTTGTTCCTTATCATTGAGAGCATGTCCTCACCTCCAGCAACGACCACCACCATCTTGCACTCTCTCCAGCCCAGACTCAGGTGCACCTGGGGTCATGTTCTGTAATCACTAGCAGCACCTGTAAGAGCTACAGTTGATCTTTTTTGCTGTTCATTTCCCCTCAAGCAGGATAAAGACCCATTTCCTATTTGTCATCTGCAGTGTACACCCAGCTGTCTGTCTGCCATGTACCATACACATTTCGAACTCCTTGGGGGTTTTAGTCTCATTTCTGTCTGAAAGCAGAAATGTTGACCTTGACATGAAGAAAAAGTGACAATGGGACCCAAGCTTGGTTGCATCATTGTTTGCATCGTTCCTGTTTG
Source organism: Varanus salvator macromaculatus (assembly GCA_023646645.1). NCBI lineage: Eukaryota > Metazoa > Chordata > Lepidosauria > Squamata > Varanidae > Varanus > Varanus salvator. The sequence continues at coordinate 17,887,476 of JAIXND010000795.1, forward strand.
AGATGGGTTTGCACTGGAGCATCTGGTTGTCTCACTGGCATCTCAGCACCACAAATTAAAGACATTCCACACCTACATAACTTGGGACAAACACTGGATGGTATACTGTTTTGTTTTAACTTTCGGTTTAGAGACAAATTCCAGTTTTATTTATAGCTGTATCTAACGTTTTCCTTATTTCAACCAATATGAAATCAAGCCTTTTAAAATTCAAGACAGGATACAGATAGCAGTGGGAATTTAACATAATCCAAACAGGTTTTCAAACCCCAATTATCTAGTGTCTGTCACTGGAAGATTAAGCGTACGCCTTCATCATTATATGCCTGTTTATAGTCATATGTATTTATTGTCATTTTATGTGGTAGGCAATAAAATCCATTACTTCAGACGGATATTCCAAACATACTAGTCAGAACTTTGCTCTTGGGATTATCATCATCATCTATTTATTTTAAAAAAATATCAGTGATTTATGCTATCCCTGATCTTCTCCATTGAATGAACAAAACCCCAGTTTCCATTTGGCTGTGCAAGCTGCACTGATGCATGTAGCTAGCTGTGATTGAGGGAGAGGGTGAGAAAGATTCCCCAAATCAGTACAGCTCATCCACTCCCAATGTATGTAACAAATTAGCTATCATTTGAAAAAGTCCACTATTCTCCAATGCAGGCAGCTGCATAAGATCATCTGCCCTCATGAATGGCTGATACTTACTGTAGTGTATCTTTTATTAATTAATTTAACACATCCAACTTCTCTTGAGAATGTAAGAACATAAGAAAAGACTTGCTGGATCAGACCAAAGCCCCATTTAGTTCAGCAGTCAACACACGTGGTGGCAAACCAGTTGCCCACGGGATCCCTTACGCAGGATGGGTGGAAGGCCTCTGCCTGCCCAAGCTCCTCAGCAATGGGTGCATGTAATAAGGAGGTAGCACACAGCCAGCAAGGCTAGTAACCACTCACAGCCTCCTCCCTCATGAATCTGTCCAATCCTTTTTAAAGCCATCTGATTTGGTAGTCAACACTACCAAATGGCAGCAGATTCCATAGTTTAACTATACACTGTGTGAAGAAGTACTTTCTCTTATCTGTGCTAAACCTTCCCCCAATCAGCTTCATGAGGATACATCAAGTGTTATGGGAGAGTGAGAAAAATGTCTCCTACTCCATTTTCTCTATTCCACAGATACTTTTACCTATATCATGTCTTCCCTTACTTGTCTTTTTGCTACACTGAACAGTCCCAGTTGTTGCAGCTACTACTCATAGGCAGATGCTCCAGCTCCCTGATCATTTTCACTGCCCTTCACTGTACTTTGAAGCACCCAGTACTGGACACAATATTCTAAGTGCGGTCATACCAGGGATTTGTATAAGGGGATTAAGATATTGGCAGCTGTATTTTCTATTCTCTTCCTGATTCTGCCTAGCATAGAGTTGACCTTCCACAGAGGCTGTGCACTGGACTGACGTCACCTACCACCCCAAAAACCCTTTCTTGCTCAGTCAGCCCTTTTGGCTCTTGCCCTTTGGCAGAGCAGCGGAGCAGCAGAAGCAGAGGCCGGAAGAGTGCTGAGTGGCCAGGGGACTGGAGAAGACAAGGTATGAGCTGGGCAGGGGAGCAGAGGGCCAGGAGCAGCAGAGAGGAAGGGGGCGGGGCCAGAGAGGCTAGAGGAGCCAGGAGGGAGCAGACGGGCAGAGCCACTGGCCTGAGGGGCTGATAAGGCATCGTCTGTGTCCCTTGTCCCTTAGCTGCAGCTGGGCTGCCCAGGGACTCCCTTCCCTGGGGGCAGAGGTTTTTGGTTTGGTTTGGTTTTTCCCCCTCCAATTTAATTTTTTATTTTATCCTTTTATACTTGTGTGTGTGTGTGGGGGGGGTGTTGTCTGGGAGAACTGGGTGAGTGAGGGATAGTGCAGGACAGACAAGGCGGGGGACCAAGGTAGGGTCTCTGAACAGTTCCTAATGGCAGACCAGGAGATGGCCTTGACGGAAGTCACGGATGTTGCTGTCCGCTGCGACAGCAAGAGAGGCAGGGATACACTTGCCCTCGGTGCAAGATGGTGACCCTGCTAGAGGAGTTGAGGTGCCTGAGGGCCGAGAGAGTTCTCCAGACCCCCGGGAAAAGCCTCCCTCTGGACAGAGGGATGAGGGAGAGGCCACGGGAGGAGCAGCCGGGGAGACATGGAGGCATGTCACCCACAGGAGGAGGAGGCCAGCACGGCCTCCTCCTCGCACCGATCTGGAGCCTGAAAACAGGTTCTCTCCACTTGGGGAGGCTGCAACTGATGAGGCCTTGGGGGACCAGCAGGACCTTCAGCCTGGGACCACAAGCAGCAAGGGGGCCACTGCAGGAGAGGAGAGGGCCAGGGCATGGCTGCCTACCACCGCTGGGAAGAGACGGCAGCAGGTGATCATCTTCAGGGACTCCCTGCTGAGGGGCACTGAGGCGGTGGTGTGCTGCCCTGACCTTGAGGTGAGGGAGGTTTGTTGCCTTCCGGGCACATGCAACCAGCGAGTGGAGTGTCTTGTTTGCTCCAGGGGTTACCAGCTGCTTCTGGTGATCCATGTGAGGACAAACGACATGGCCAGGCAGGGTGTGGTCAGGATCACCATGGACTTCGAGGCCTTAGGGAAGAAACTCAGGGAGATAAAGGCCCAAGTGGCCTTCTCGTCAATCTTACCAGTCCGGAGGTTTTGGCCAGGCAGGGACAGGAGGGTCGCCGAGGTGAACAACTGGCTTAGAGTGTGGTGCCAGAAGGAACACTTTGGGTCTTTCGACCACGGCACCTGGTTTCTTGACAATGGACTTCTGGCAAGGGACAGATTGCACCTCATAAGGATGGGGAAAAGGTCCTTTGGTGAAACTCTACCAAGTTTCATCCAGAAGACTTTAAACTGAGCCGTGGGGGGGGGGGGCGTTCAGGCCCACCAGAAACTTGTCTGCACTGGACAAGTATGGGAAGAGGATCAGGGCTCTGGGAGCAGGATTTTAGAGGTACTGCAGGGACTGACAGGACTCCTATACAGAGGGGCCAGGATCAGGGAGGATGGAAGGAAGGAGGAAGCTGGGAACTCCAAGGAAAGGAAGTGGTGGGAAGGTGTTGAAGTGCATGGACAACAATGCTAGGAGCATGGGTAATAGGCAAGAAGAGCTTGAAGCTCTCCTGGGAATAGGAGGGTATGACCTGGTGGGAATCACAGAAACTTGGTGGGATGAAAGGCAAGTCTGGAATGTAAACACAGAGGGGTATCACCTTTTTAGAAGGGACAGGAAGGGAAAGAGAGGTGGGAGAGTAGCTTTATATGTCAGTGAAGAGATACGAAGCAGTGAGATAGAATGCTTCGAGGGTAGAGGGTACGAGAGGTGACAAGGGTGGGGAACATCCTTGACTTGGTCTTAACCAATAGGGAGGAGCTGATAAACAAAGAACAGATTAGGGGAGCTCTGGATGCGAGTGATCACTCCATCCTTTGCTTTGAGATCAGGGGAATGAGGATGTGCAGCAGGTCAAGCATTAGAAGCTGGGACTTCAAGAGGGCCAAATTTGGCCAAATCAAGGCCAGACTGGGGAAAGTCTCCTGGGATAGGTTACTGGAAGGCAAGGGAGTTGAGGAGGGGTGGATGGCACTCAAAAGGGAGGTTTTGGAGGCACAAGCCTTGATGATACCTTTAGTCAGTAAGGTGGAAAGGCGGAGAGCACTGCCATGGATGTGAAAGGAGGTGGGGTTAAAGGGATTTAGATGCAAGAGGAACCTCTGTAGGAAATGGGTACTGGGGCAAATAGACAAAATGGTATATCGGGAGGAGGAGGCCCTTTGCAGAAGGATTCTTCACAAAGCTAAGGCTGATTACGAGCTGAGACTTGCCAAGAATATCAAGAGCAACAAAAAGGGCTACTTTCAGCATGTAAATAGGAAGAGGAAGGGGAGACAAGTGGTGGGACTGCTAAATAAGGAGGAAGGAGATCCAGTAACTGATACGAGGGAACAGGCACAGATGCTAAATGACTATTTTGCCTCTGTGTTTTCCCCAAAGCAGGACGGGGGATATCCGTATAGGAGATTAGATGAGGCTGGGGACTTAGGGGCACCCCCCCTTGAAGTCGAGGGGCTCCTCAGGGCATTGGACATTACAAAGGCGCCAGGCCCTGACGGGTTACACCTGAGAGTACTTAGAGAGTTGGCAGGGGTTCTCTCATGCCTGCTGGCCTCCATTTTTGAGGCCTCATGGAGAATGGGTGAAGTTCCAGAGGACTGGAGGGTGGCATCAGTGGTCCCAATTTTCAAAAAAAGGTAATAGAAGGGACATGGGGAATTACAGACCTGTTAGCCTTACGTCCATTGTAGGAAAAACAATGGAACGGTTCATAATAGCTAGAGATCTAGTGATGCTAGATAGGGAAGAGAGGCTGACAGCCACACAACATGACTTCCACAAAAACAGGTCGTGCAAGACAAACCTTGTGGAACTCTACAACAAGGTTTCGAGATGGCTAGATGGAGGGGATGCAGCTGATGTGGTATACCTGGATTTCAGTAAGGCCTTTGACAAAGTGTCCCATGATATCCTGGTTGAGAAACTGAGGGGTTTTGGGATACACCAAAGCACTGTCCGGTGGATTAGGTCACGGTTGACTGACCGAAAGCAGAGGGTAACCATTAGCGGGGAATCATCGGGATGGCAGCCAGTGACAAGTGGAGTCCCCTAGGGCTCTGTCCTGGGGCCGATCCTGTTTAATCTTTTCATTAACGACATGGAAGAAGGGGTGAGCAGTCTGCTGATCAAATTCGCAGACGACACTAAAACTGGAGCAGTGGCCACAACTGAGGAGCAGATACACCAGATCCAAAAGGATCTGGACAGACTGTGGAAGTGGGCAGGAGACAACAGGATGGCATTCTATGTGGATAAGTGCAAGGTCTTGTACTTGGGCCATAGGAATAGGTGTTGTAAGTACAGGTTAGGGGACAAGCGGCTGGAGAGCAGCACTTGTGAAAGGGACCTCGGGGTACTGGTTGACTGCAGGCTAAACATGAGTCAGCGGTGTGATGCGGTGGTTAAGAGGGTGAACGCCACCCTTGGTTGCATAGCCAGGAGTGTGGCTTCTAGAATGAGAGCGGTATTACTACCACACTATACGACTCTGGTGCGCCTGCAACTGGAGTATTGTGCTCAGTTTTGGGTCCCTCAATACAGGAAGGATATAGCCAGGTTAGAGTCAGTGCAGCGTAGATCCACAAGGTTGGTTGCTGGTTTGCAGGGGATGGGGTATGAGGCGAGACTGAGGGAACTGGGTCTCTTCAGCCGGGAGAAGAGAAGACTCAGAGGGGATATGTTGGCAACATACAGGTATGTCAGGGGATGTCACACAGAGGTGGGTAGAGACCTGTTCTCCCCTGCAGAGGAAGGCAGGACATGCTCCAACACAGCAAAACCCAGGGAACCAAGGTTCCATTTAGATGCCAGGAAGCACTTCTTGACAGTTAGGTCCCCGAGGGTGTGGAATGGGCTTCTACAAGAGGTCACTGAGGCCCCATCGGTGTTCAAAGATAGGCTGGACATGCACATGGTGGGCATGTCGTGAGCAGAGCCTGCTGGAGCCAGGGGTCAGACTAGATGGCCCGGGAGGCCCCTTCTGTCTCGCTCTGTTTCTGTTTCTATGTCACTACTAGTCCCAATCTCATCAGTGTATTCTTGTAGTTGGGATTTTTTCAATACGCTTATTTGTATTGAACTACATTTGCCATTTTGATGCCATTGCTCCAGCTTAGTGAAATCCCTCTGGAGCTCTGCACAATCCCTTATGGTTTTGTCCATCCTAAATCATTTGGTATCATCAGCAAACTTGGGCACTCCATTACTTACTCCTAATTCTCTTATCCTAATTCCAGGCTGACTTGGAAAATAATTGGAGTGAATGGCCTCATTCAAACAGGCTTCAGAATACACAGCTGGCTCCAGCCCTCTGTGATTTATTTATTTATTTATTTAAAAATTTATATGCCGCCCCTTGCAATAGCCTCGGGGCGGCTTACAACATATTCCTCGGGGCGGCTTACAACATATGTGATGCCTTGTTTTGAACTTTCTTTGCTCACTACCAAGAATAATCTTTGGCTACACTTAGTGACATAACACCACAGAACAGCAAGGGAGGAAATTGTAGTCAGATCAGCAGATGTGGCTTGATTTATGATCTTCCAGCCAACCATTTTCTTCTGCATATTTGAAAGTTAATTCAACCTGTTCACACAAATAAACAAACAAAAATCGCAAAGTATTTCTCTTCCTTTCCATCAGTCAGGACTGTACCAGCTTGGAATGCAGGTGGAAGATCAGATGCTTGAATGCCCCACTAGTACAAAACTCACTGCATATGGAAAGGTGGTCTATCAAATGAACATTTCTCCTTTGGGGATAATGATAACTTTCTACATTAATGGTGGTTTTGCCAAGGATATGTTGGAAAAACCATATCCTGACATGATGAGAGGTGATATAGTCCTGACTCACAGGAGAACAACTCTTCACACTTTTTTTGGATTCATCATCTCTGAGGGTCATTAAAATCAGGCCAATGACTATTTGCAGTTGGGTCTAAATATAAGGCATATTTTAGATTACTTCCACCATTTGCAACAGTAAAGGGGATTCTTGCATTCTCCACTCACCTAATAATTACCAACTGCTAATACTTTTTCAAATATGTTTTGTAGAACATTTGAAAACACTGCTACAAACACTGCTCTTGACTGCTCTAAGACCATGTGGGCAACAATGATCACTGAAGATAACATATCAGGTATTTTCTAGGGTTAAAAGATGAACAAGGAAACCATTTAAAAAAGCAACTAAAGCAGTCCCATGCAACTCAATGGGTCCTATTTCAAAGTACGCATTCATAGGGTCAAGGTTGGAAGCGAATCCCACAACCAAACCTTCAAAAGCCATAAGATCGCTTAAAATCCATGCCTAAAATAACTAAAGCCACTCCATCAATCTGCTAGTACAAGGGTCCTCAAACTTTTTTACCAGGGGGGCAGTTGAAAGGTGCCAGTGCAGGGTGCGGGCCAGAGAGGTGGTGCCGGCGGTGGGCATGGGCCAGCGAGGGGGCAGGGGTGATGCATGTGAGCACGTGCACTGAGGTGGGGGCAGGGTGCATGGCAAGGGGAGGCGAGGGGCAGGCGGGTGCGCGCATGCACCAAGCGGAGGCGAGGTGAGGCAGGGGCAGGCATGTGCCATGAGGTGGGTGCACAAGGCAGCAGCTTGCTCGCTTGGAGATCATTTTCTCCGAGTGCGTAAACCACTTGCCTCCCCATGTGCGAGGCAAGGTGGGAGGTGGTAGGTGTGTGGGTGGGCGCATGCACAGTGGGTCCAGATGGGCATGGTGGGTTGGCCCCGGCCCCCGGGCTGTAGTTTGAGGACCCATGTGCTACTATCTTCCATGTTTTAATGTTGTTAGTCCTTGTAATGATACAGGATCTTTCTTTCCTGATGGGGAAAACTTTCCTATTTTTGTAATCATTGACAATTTAGTAAATAGGCCAGTTCTGTGTTAAGTCAGTCCTACCTAGCTGATCTCAAGAACTAGGCAATTTTTCTCTTGCACAAGAAATATTTTAGAATTCATTGTTTCCTAGATTCTCATTTTACAGCAGGGGAAAAGAAATCTGAAACATCATCCAAGCCCAGTTTACTTTAAGGGAAAAAAAAGTTGATAAGTATGAAGAAATCTTCCTTAGTTGGCAATTTGGGGGGTAGGCCATGGACTAATCAAGTTCCTTGAAGTCTCTACATATTTATGTATGTTCTTGCAGGTCCCTGAGACATTTAGCAAATCCTACAGGATGACTAATGCTTAAATGATAACATCTTAATATTTTTGCAAGTAGGACACATACCAGAGCAAAACAGAGATCATTCATTCATTCTTTACGCCAAAAGCCCTGTCTGAACATATGATATGATGATGGCTTAGAATGTTCCATCCTCTGGGTCATCTAGCCCAGGCTACCCCAGCCAAGTGCTTACTCTCCAACCTTATGAGGAAGAGGTCTTTCTCAGCCCTGCTATTTTGTATCATTTATACCAGAGAATGCACTTACATTTAAATCTGTTATAGTTACATAGAATATTGGAAGACAGGGAACTGCTTTGTATGGAGACAAACCACTGGTCCATTCTGCTGTTTTGTCTATACTGACTGGCTCTCCTGGGCTTTCCTCAGCCCTTTCCCGAGATACAGGATGCTGAATCTGGGGTCTTTTGCCTACTAGGCTTGCCCTCTACCATTGAGTCACTGAACTGGATCTTTCCTCTGAGGAAATCAAGGTGGTCTATATGGTTATTGCTCACATTCCACTGCACAGCACCATATCCTTGCAACACTTAGTAGGGTAAGTTAGACTGAAAGAGGGAATGAATGGCCCAGGGTCAAACAGTGATTTTCACAGTCAAATGAAAATTTGAACCTTGGCCTCCCATGTCCTAGTGCAACTTTCTAACCCAGCCATCCCCAACTGGGTTCCCTCCTGATTATTTAGATGGCAGCCTCCATCATCTTTGACCATGCTGGCTGGGAATTGTAGTAAAAAATACTCTGTAGGACAGCAGATTGTGGAAGACTGCTCTACCAGTACATGACTCTTGACAGGAGTAACACAGAATTATATAAACTACAAGGCTCTTGTTTTGTATTCATTGTCCTGAGGTGGGACACCTTATTCTATCATTTCCAAACAGACACTCACCAAGCTTTTTCATATAAAACTTTTAAGAAAAGTTTTGCCAGTTTTCCTAAGTCATTAAGTCAACTGCTGCATAATTCCCTTTAGGCTACAATTCTTCACAGGACAATTTGGGAAAGGTTTGCCCTTGAGGATTAAAGAGCGGCCAACATAACAGGAAAACAGGCTAAGTGGCTGCCGTGAAAACTGGGACACCAAGTGGGGCAGAAGGACTGGGGGAAGATCAAATCAAGCACAGCTAGTTCCAAGTTCATGCTAACCAAAGTCATTCTTAACCTTCCACACTCCCACAGAAACCAGATCAGAGACTTCGAGCAGAACTGTGAAAACGAGGAGAGAAACAAAGAATGTCAATGGATCCAGCAAATAAACATTAGGCAGCCAATTCATAACCATGATGTGAGCTGCAGGGCAAATAGCAGTCAAAAGTTTTGATCTGGGAAATAGTTTCTATGGTAGAACAACTTAAGAGGGCAGGGCTGCTGTATGCAGACTTTAGACAGTTCAAAATGCCTCTGCAAGGACAAATGAAACCTTGCCAGGAATGTAGTCCCAAAAGTCTGTGCTTCCTTTCTTTTTTATTTAAAAGGAATGATCATTTGGATACATTTACATAATGCCATAATCTTAAGGAATTCCAGTTCCCTATCATACCCTTCACTGAGAACAAGACACAGTCTGTCACAGAAAAAAGATTTTACAGCAGACAGCATTTGACTGCCCGCATTTGCCTCATTTAAAGGAGTTAAAGACATATATTGTTGGACCAAGCTAAAAAGATGGAGCTCTGACATTCTCCAGTGGCTGGAAATTATCCGATGTCTGGGAAACCAGGTTCAGACACCCGCTCTTTACAGCATCTTTGAGGAAACTTATCTTGACAGCACAGTGGTATAGGCATTTGTCTTTTGGAAGAAGCATTTTGGGGCACACTGAAGAAAGGGTGCATCCAAATGAGGCTTTTATCATGCAGTCTCTCGTCTTATTCATGGAACTCTGCACATTCCCTAAAGCATCTGGCTGGCCTTCTGGCAAGCAGAATGCAGGATCAGAAGACCTTTGGTTTGATCGAGCACGGCATCTCTTATATTTCTGTGAACAAGCACAGAGATGAACTGTCTTTAAATGAGCAGGAACAGTCAACTAGGTCACAGACCTGTGACCTGTCAAGGGAATGCATCCATCCTGTCCTCCCCTCCTCTGTCATGGTTGTCCCTGTCCATTTCTATCAAAATAAGGCAGCAGCTCATACGCCTTCTCACAAGCAGAGGGCACGGCACTATACTATTGCTCTGAAGTGACGTGCGGCACAACAAACCAAAGAGAGATGGCACAGACAGTACAGCAACCTGCTTCAGTTCCACAGCACAGAGCCCAGGAATGTAGGTATTATATTTAACTTCTTTCAAATGAGGTAGACTAAGCTGCAGTCCTCATCTTTCTTCTCTCTGTGTGTGTCCTTCTCTCTCACATACACATCTATCTATATATCTGGAGGAGGAGGAGTGAACATTTAGAGGGGTTTTTTAAGGTAGTGGAAGGAACTTTTAAGGTAGTTGTAGGGTAGCTGAAAACAGACTAGCTGTCTTTGCTTTAACATGTTTGTAGCTCTGTAAGCAGTTCAGCATAACATTTAGGATGTCAATTTCCTTGCTTGGATTCTGAGCATCCACAGCAAGCCTTTATGAAGACAGCCTAGCTATCCTGGGACATAACAAGCTAACCACAAACCTGGGACAATGAGATAGATAAATAGCTAAATATTAAGAGACAAAGAGAAACAAAAAAGGCTGAGGTCTCTTTTACAGTAAAACTTGTGGCAGACTGTGTAATAAGTGATGCATATGAAATGACTTCAAGTGACCAAAAGTATTTGTTTCTCTCTAGTATTTTAGGAAAAGGGAGGGACTTGACTGGGAACTCAGGACAAGAAGCCCTCTTGTCTTTCTCTGGAGAGACAAAGTACCTAGGTGGCTGGGGAGGCAAACAGCCTAGCGATCATGATCAGCTAAGCTATCTATGTGGAAAAAGAAAGCTGAGGGGCAGGAGGGGGTAGGTGCACAGGATGTCAGCCCAATTACTTCCCAGCAAAACAAAAGGAATTCAGTCTTTAGGAAAAAGGGATTATGCAATCACAGGCTAACCTACTGAGCTTTGCAAGTTACTGTAAAGCTCCTAATAGGACTGTGTAGGCTGTAGCTTTCAGCTTTCATAGAATCCTAGGATTCTGACAGCTGCCTAACAAAACAGTTCCCCCACTTTGCATAACAAAAACTTGGCACAGTCCATTTAAACCAGGACTTGACAGCTGGCTCTTTGCCCATCGGTCAGGCCTGAACTGATTCTGTGACAGCAAAGTCCAGCTTACCCTGTTGTTGTTGTTAGTTGCAAAATCGTGTCCGACCCATCGTGACCCCATGGACAACATTCCTCCAGGCCTTCCTGTCCTTCACCATCCCTTGGAGTCCACTTAAGCTGACACTAACTGCTTCAGTGACTCCATCTAGCCACCTTATCCTCTGCCATCCCCTTCTTCTTTTGCCATCTATTGTTCCCACCATAAGGCTCTTCTCCAGGGAGTCCTTCCTTCTCATTAGGTGGCCAAAGTATTTGAGTTTCATCTTCACTATCTGGACTTCCAAAAAGCAGTCAGGGTTGATCTCCTCTAGGACTGACCGGTTTGAGCGCCTTGCGGTCCAAGGAACTCGCAGGAGTCTCCTCCAGCACCACAATTCAAAGGCCTCAGTATTCAGCTGGAATACTGTCACTTCCATTAGTTTTGTCGTTGCTCAGATTTCCTAAGGCCCATTTGACTTCACATTCCAGGATGTCTGGCTCGAGGTCAGTGACCACCCCATCATGGTTATCAGGGACGTTAAGCTCTTCCTTGTACAGCTCTTCTGTGTAACCGTGCCACCTTTCTTCTTCATCTCTTCTGCCTCTGTTAGGTCCCTGCCATTTTGGTTCTTTATCATGCCCATCTTTGCATGAGATTTTCCCTTCATATCTCCAATTTTCGTGAAGAGATCTCTGCTCCTCCCTATTCTATTGTTTTCTTCTATTTCTTTGCATTGTTCATTTAAGAAGGCTATTAGCTATTCTTCTAGCTATTCTCTGGAATTCTGCATTCAACTGGGTGTATCTTTCTCTTGCTCCCTTGCCTTTCGCTTCCCTTCTTTCCTCAGCTATTTGTAAAGCTTCCTCAAACAGCCATTTTGCTTTCTTGCATTTCTTTTTCTTTGGGATGGTTTTAGTTGCTACCTCTTGTACAATGTTGCGAACCTCCATCCATAGTTCTTCAGGTACTCTGTCTATCAGATCTAATTCCTTAAATCTATTTGTCACCTCTACTGTATATTCATCAGGAATATGATTTAGGTCATACCTGAGTGGCCTAGTGCTTTTCCCTACTTTCTTCAATTTAAGGCTGAATTTTGCAAGAAGCTCATGATCTGAGCCACAGTCAGCTTCTGGTCTAGTTTTTACTGACTGTATAGAGCTTCTCCATCTTTGGCAGCAGAGCACATAGTCAATCTGATTTCTGTGTTGACCGTCTGGTGATGTCCATGTGTAGAGTCATCTCTTGGGTTGTTGGAAAAGAGTGTTTGCTATGACCATCATATTCTCTTGACAAAATTCTCCCAGCCTGTGCCCTGCTTCATTTTATACTCCAAGGCCAAACTTGCCTGTTATTCCAGTTATCTTTTGTCTTCCTACTTTAGTATTCCAATCCCCCATGATGATAAGGACATCATTTTTTGGTGTTAATTCTAGAAGGTGTTGTAGGCCTTCATAGAAATAGTCAACTTCAGCCTCTTCAGCACCAGTGGTTGGGGCATAGACTTGGACTATTGTGATGTTGAATGGTTTTCCGTGGATTCAAACTGTGATCATTCTGTCATTGATTGTATCCCAGTACTGCTTTTCCTACTGTTTTATTGACTATGACGGCTACTCCATTTCTTCTGATGGATTCTTGCCCGCAGTAGTATACCTGATGGTCATCTGAATTAAATTCACCCATTCCTGTCCATTTTAGTTCACTGATTCCTAAGATGTCGATATTCAGTCTTGTCATCTCGTTTGACCACATCCAGCTTGCCTTGATTCATGGATCTGACATTCCAGGTTCCTATGGAGTATAGATCTTTGCAGCATTGGACTCTCCTTTCACCACCAGGTACATCTGCAACTGAGTGTCCTTTCGGCTTTGACCCAGTCGCTTCATTCTTTCTGACACTACTAGTACTAGCTCTCTGCTCTTCCCCAGTAGCGTATTGGACACCTTCCAATCTGAGGGGCTCATCTTCCGGTGTCATATCTTTTTGCCTTTTGGTACTGTCCATGGGGTTTTCATGGCAAAGATACTGGAGTGGGTTGACATTTCCTTCTCCAGTGGGTCACGTTTTGTCAGAGTTCTCTGCTATGACCTGTCCATCTTGGGTGGTCCTGCATGGCATAGCTCACAGCTTCACTGAGCTATGCAAGCCCCTTTGCCATGACAAGGCAGTGATCCATGAAGGAGCCAGCTTACCCTACACAGTCTTAAATCATCAAACTGCCTCAACTCCACTCTACTTCTCAGAGGAACAAGGTGTGCTCTCTGCTTGGCGTGTGCCACAACAGAATTCAGAAAGTGAACAACGCTAAGCAGGAAATCTAGATAAGCCAGATAGAAGGCAGTGTCACAATAAGAAAAGGATTTCATGCATGATGAAAAGATTGCCTCAGGCATGGGGTTTGGACCTAGCTGCCCAAACAAAGCCCATTTGTACTCCTTAACTTTCACCTTGGCCTACCTGTCTTACTGATCCAGGATGTGTTTTTTTGTGCTGTTCCATCCCATTCCATCTTCCCAGTTGCTTAGTAGGGAGACTCAAGTGAACTATTAAAAGTAGTGAAGGCAGGGGTGGTGCTACATACCACAATGATCCAGTGTGAAAAGGGTTGTAGGGACAGGGGAAAGAAAGCCATTTGATTTCAGGGGGGAAAAACTCAGGCAAGAGGTGGTGCTGCAGGAGGTGAAGCACATGTGGGCAAAAAGTCAACTAATCCAGTGAAATCAGATGCAACCCAGTGGTGGGTCAGATGGCCTCTCAGGGATTCAGAGCTCTTGTGAGCCAGCCCCTAACACCATCTTCAGAAGGTGAGAAAGACTTCAGTGTGTGTGAGTGAGTGAGTGATGCACACACAGACATATGGAAAAAGAGAGAGAATGCATATCTCTGTGTATATGTTTAGAGCATTTAAGTGGGCTTTCAGTTAGTCACCTCCTTCCTAAAGATCCAATCTGATTGCTCAGGCTACCCTGTAAAATGTACAAGCATAAAGACAAATGGACATTTCAACATTTTGAACTTATCTGTAATATTTCTGTCATATGTGAGAAAGTCCATCTGCAAAGGGTTGTGTATGTTTTACGGGCAAGGCAGAAAGCTTGTGAGTGAATGATTGTGTTTTTTTAACAATATTCAGGAGCTAGAAGGCCAATGCAAGGTCTCTGACAAAAAGAGATCTCCAATCATACTCTCAAACTTTTTGCTCAAGACAGAGGTCTTTAATTACCTGTTAGTAAGCTGTGGATCAACCTCACACCCAAGTTACTCTTAACCATCTGACTGCAGGAAAAGGCAGGTTGCTTACCTGTAACTGTCATTCTTCAAGTGGCCATCTATGCATCACACATATGGGTGCTGCGCCTGTGCAGTGCCTGTAGCTGGGAAGATTTAAAAGCTTAAAAAGCGGGAACTCCGTGTCCCTCCCCCTCATAGTGATGATGTTCGTCCATCGTTTTCGATAAGGACCTTAACATCTAATGGGTTGTGAGTTGTCCACGGTGTGTCCGCAGGTGGCTAATAAGGCCGATACGGGCACGGAGTGTTCTGCCACATGTCGGGCAGACATGTGTGGGCACCACTGTTGCAACATTTGAAACTCTGGCTTTACAGAGTGCTTGCTTCTCTTGTGCTATTGTTGTCCTTCTGGCTTCAGAAGTTTGGCAGCCTTGGTGGATCAGCGTGCGCCATGTCGATCGGTCTTGTGCCAGGATCTCCCAGGAGGTGGTGTTGATAACCAGGGACTTGAGAGAGGCTTTCAGCATATCTTTGTATTGCTTCTTTTGTCCCCCGTGTGATCGCTTTCCTTGAGACAGCTCACCATAGAAGAGCTGTTTGGGGATGCGGTGGTCTGGCATCCTTGCAACATGGCCTGCCCAGCATGTCTGGGCTTTCATCAGCAGGGTGTGAACTGATGGCAGGCCTGCTCTGGAGAGGAACTCTGTGTCTGGCACCTTGTCCTGCCACCGGATCCTCAAAAGTCTGCGGAGGCAAGTCGTGTGGAAGTGGTTCAGTTGCCTAGCGTGCCTCCTGTATACTGTCCAAGTCTCACTGGCATACATCAGGGTAGTTAGCACTACTGCTCGGTAGACTTTAAGCTTTGTAGCTTTAAGCTCCATGGCGGTCCCACACTTTGGTCTGCAGTCTGCCAAATGCAGAACTTGCCTTGGCGATTCTGCAGTTGATCTCGATGTCAATTGTCACTGTGAGGGAAAGGGTGCTGCCAAGGTATGTAAATTGGTCCACTGCTTGCAGCTTTTGTCCCTTCACTGTGATGGTGGGCTCTTGGTATTGGGCTTTCGGAGCTGGCTGATGCATCACTTTGGTTTTCTCTGTGTTGATGAGGAGGCCAAAGTTGTCGCATGCTACTGCAAATTTGTCCATGCTGGCTTGCATTTCCTGCTCTGATCCAGCATTCAGGGCAGTCGTCAGAAAAAAGGAGGTCTCGCAGCACAGTCTCCTTTATCTTGGTGACAGCCTGGAGTCTGCGCAGGTTGAACAGTTTCCCATTGGTCCTGTATTTCAGGCTGACTCCCAAGGAGTTGTTCTGAAAGGCGTCTGTCAGCATGGCTGAGAACATTATGCTAAACAGGGTCGGTGCCAGCGCACACCCTTGCTTGATGCCATTTGTGACAGGAAAGGCCTCTGAAGCTTCTCCGTCATCCAAAACACAAGCTGTCATGCTGTCGTGGAACTGACGTACCATCAGGATGAATCTGTCAGGGCACCCAAACTTCGACATGATGCTTCGACATGTTCAGTACGGATTGGAAGTGCTCAGCCCAACATTGTAGAATCAGAGTCTTCTCAGTAATGAGAGTTGCACCATCTGAGTCCAGTAGAGGGGAGCTCCCTGAAGGCTGAGGTCCGTACAAGGATCTGAGGGCTTCGTAGAACCGTTTGGCATCGTTTCTTTCACCAAACTTCTGGATTTCATCTGCTTTGGCACTCAACCAGGAGTCCTGCATCTTGTGAAGCTTGCTCTGTATAGTTCTGCAAGTGTTGTTGAAGGCGTTTTTCTTCACTGTTGACAATGGGTCATTTTGATGAGCATGGTGAAGGCAGTGCTTTTCAGCAAGTAAGGCCTTGATCTCTTCATCGTTTTCATCAAACCAGTCCTGCTGTTTCCTGTGTGAGGGTCCAAGAACCTTTAGTGCAGAAGAGTGCACAATATCCCGGAAGCGTTTCCAGTCCTTCTCAGCATTTTCCTCTAATTGCAGCTCAGAGAGTCAGTTGTCAAGATCTTCTGCTAGTGAAGCTACTGTGTTGGGGTTCCTCAGTTTACTGACGTTGATCTTTTTCATCACAGGTTTGTTTCCCTGTGGACATCTCTTTGGCTTGATGTGAAGGCTTAATTTGGAGATGGTGAGTCTGTGGTCAGTCCAACAATCAGCACTCGGCATGGCCTTGCTCACCCTTACATCCTGTCTGTCTTTCCTCCACACAATGACATAATCAATGAGATACTAGTGCTTGGAGTGTGGGTGCATCCAGGACGTCCTTTTGCAAGTGGGCAGGTGGAAGATGGTATTAGTGATGATCAGATCATGAGCTGCACATGTCTTCAGCAGCAGTAGCCCATTGCTGTTACATTTGCCGATTCCATTTTTTCCAATGACGCCATCTCAGGCAGAGTGATCAGATCCTGCTCTCGCTTTGAAATCGCCAGGTAGAATCAACCTGTCGGTGCACTTCACGAATGAGAGTAGGGCATCGAGATCTTCATAAAACTTGTCCTTTACTTCATCCGGATTCGTCATTGTGGGTGTGTAGGCACTGATCAGTGTGGCTTCCTTTCCTCTCGGTAGTGGGAGATGCATTGTCATGGTTCAGTCGTTCACTCCCTTGGGAAGACTGGCAAGTATGGGGACAAGATGATTCTTTACCGTAAAGCCAACTCCAGATCCACAACGTTCGTCACTGCTATGTCCACACCAGAAGAATGTGTAACCGCCTCCTGTTTCTGTGAGCTGACCTTCGTTGGCTAGGCAAGTTTCACACAGGGCTGCTATATCAATGTTAAATCTTACGAGCTCTCTGGAGTCCAGGGCTGTTCTTCTTTCTGGTCGATCTGCTGAGGGGTTGTCTTGAAGCGTGCGTACATTCCGCGTGCCAATAGTCAGTGGTGTTACCTTGCATTTTCATTTTGTTTGCAGTTTTGTTGTTCGACCACATAAGATGGGATCCCCTCCAGCCACAGAAAGCTGGCCAGGGTTCTGTGAAGCAACAATGTTTAGGGCACCTTTTCTAGCCCCTTCCTCTTGCTACAGAGGTGAGCAGTGTGGTCCTAAAGAGGGCTTCTCAGTCACTCAGGTAGACGCCAAATCCATAGTATAAGAAGACAGAGTGCACACCATTTTCCCAGTCTACTGAAGACTGACCGTTCACCCCCAAGTGGAAGCGAAAAGTATTACACATCAAGTGTTTAAAACACTAAAGGTAAATATAAATGTACATGAAGATACACCCCATGGATCCGTAACTAAGCGAAACACAGTACTGTAGAAATCCAGTCACCGACACTGAGTGGGGCTGGTGGGTGGGTTGTGTGAATGCACAGATGGGCACTTGAAGAACGACAGTTACAGGTAAGCAACCTGCCTTTCTTCGTCATGGCCTCTGTGCATCACACATATGGGTGATTAGCAAGCAACGGGATGGTGTCATCACTGAAGAACAGAAGAAAGGACTGCGCGACCAAAGGAGAAATCCTGTCTGGCACGTAGATCAAGACATCTGGCAAATGTGCAAGGGGTAGTCCAAGTGGCCACCCTGCAATGTCATGAAGCAGAATGCCAGCAGAGAAAGCGGAGGAAGCCACAACAATGGAATGGCCTCTGGCCATGACAGGCAAGTCTAGTTTAGAAAGTTGATAGGCCAATTCAATGGTCACCCTTGTTCAGAATGCTTGATGAAAAGGTGTCTCGTATTGCGAAAAGGTTCTGTACGAGACCTGTAGAAAGCGAGGCATCAACAAATGTCAAGAGAGTGTAGTGAGCGTTCCACAGGTGTAGATGGAGCAGGAAAAAAGGTTGGTAAGACAATGTCCTGATTGACATGGAAGGGTGACACGACCTTTGGAAGGAACGCTAGATCAGTACACAGAACGACCTTCTCCTTGTGAAAATTGAGATAAGGAGGGTCTATACAGAGCGCACAGAGTTCACTGGCCTTTCTAGCTGATGTGATAGCAACCAGGAAGGCAGTCTTCCATGACAAGAGACGTAGGTCGGTAGTCGCCAAGGGCTCGAAAGGAGGTTTGGTGAGTGCTTGAAGGGCAACAGAGAGGTTCCACGTCAGAATGATTGATCTAACCAGTGGTGGAGATTCTGTAAGCCTCTAAGGAATCAACAAATAAGGACGTTAGAGAATACCAATGAGCCGGCCACCTGGCCAAGGTAGTGAGAGATTGCGGCGATGTAAACCTTAATGGATGAAGGTTTGAGTCCAGTCTGGTATAAGGATAATAGAAATTGAAGAACATTTTCAATAAAAGCTGAATGAGCAATAAAGTGGTCGGTTTCGGCAAAAGATGTGAAAAGTTTCCATTTAGCCGCATACGAACAACAAGTCATAGGTCTTAGTGCAGACTGGAGAATGAATTGAATATCAGGATGTAGAACACTCGAGTCTGATGAAGCATTCATCGGTATCAAGGAAGGATGAACGGCTGTGTTTGGACACCGCCGGGTCGGTGCTGGTGTCAGGACCGAGAGTGCCGTCAGTACCAAGAGAGTAGTGTGACTTAACAAATGAGCCAGGCTGTCAGATTGAGTGAATGAAGGTCCAGGTGGCATACTGCCCTGTTCTGTTGAGTTATGAGATGAGGTATGACAGGCAGTTGCTGAAAGGTGTTGGTGGACAGACGGAGAACAGTAGGAAACCAGGGCTGGCGAGGCCACCAGGGAGTGACGAGAATTCCCCGAGTCTCATCAAGGGTGATCTTGGCAAGAGTTCTCGTAATGAGCTGTATTGGGGGAATGCAGAAAAGAATGTGTTCGTCCATGGAATCATTAGAGCATCCCCTCTTGAATCGGGACCGATGCCCGCTCGGGAGCAATAGGCTTTGCAGACTGTATTCACGTGAGTGGCAAATACGTCTATGTCCGGAGGGCCCCAAGTCTGAAAAAATGGTGGTGACAAACCTGACGATCCAACTCCCATTTGTGGGTCATCAACATCTGACTGCTGAGGGCGCCCGCCTCCTCATTGTCAGTATCAGCTAGATGAACAGAGAGGAGGGTGATTTCCCTCGGAATACACCAGTCCCACAGTCTCATCACTAGATGGGCCAGGCAGGCAGACTTCGTTCCGCCGTTTGTTGATATAAAACAGTCACAATGTTGTTGGAGGCCACTTGAATAAATTGGCCCCGAAAAGTATTCTTGGGCTTTGAAGACTGCCAGCAGCTCTAGGTAGTTGATGTGTTTGGCAGCCTCGTGGTTGTCCCAAGTGCCCTGAGTATGCTGGCTGGCTCACAGAGCTCCCCAACCCGTGAGGGAGGCATCGGTGAACAGAGTCAGTGCTGGATGAGGTGGGCAGAATGAAATCCTGACAGATTGTTTTGTATAGTCCACCATGAGAGGGTCTGGAGAACAGATATCGAAAGACGAAGAGACTGGTGTGGTGAATCTCGCTGAGGTTGGAAGAGGCCGTTGAACCAGAGTTAGACAGGCCTCATCTGTAGTCTGGCTTACGGGACCATGGAAACCATGGAAGCCATGTGTCCAAGGAGCTTCTGTATCGACAGTGTTGGAACAGTTCTGTCCATGTGAATTCGATGAATGGATGCACGAAGATTCCCTTGTTGTCCTTGAGGAAGGAAGGCTCTCGCAGTCGTGGAATTGAGACGGGCTCCAATGAAATCGATGATCTGTGAAGGAACAAGGCACGACTTTTCATAATTAATACATAGTCCCAAATCATCTAAGAGGGTGCATGTAGTCCGAATAGACGATTCAAGCCCTTCTCTAGATGAGGAAACGATCAACCAGTCGTCAAGGTAAGGGTATACTTGAATTCCCTGAAGCTGGAGGTATGCACACACCAGGGCCATGCATTTGGTGAAGACCAGTGGAGCAGTAGCTATTCCGAATGGTAAAACATTGTATTCAAACAGGTCAGAACCGACCGTAAACCAAAGAAGTTGCCTATGAGACAGATGGATGCTAATATGGAAATAAGCATCCTTTAAATACAAGGAAGCAAACTAATCCTCTCTCCTGAGCAACGGAAGGATGTTTTGAAGGGTGGTCATCCAAAATTTTTTAGTTTTGATAAATCTGTTGACACCACATAAGTCCAATATTGGGCAAAGACCACCATCATGTTTCAGAACTGTAAAATATCTCGAAGAGAAACCATGTAATCCCTCAGAGCATGAGAGTTGTCGAATTGCTCCATTATGAAGAAGTTGTTGAGCTTCGTCTTTGAGAACTGACAACAGAGACGTATATCGGATCGGTCCCGATGGGGGTACGGTATCAAACTCGATTCTATATCCATGCTCCATGATGGATAGAACCCACTGATCAGATGTGATGGACTCCCAAATGGGGAGTCGACTTTGCAGTCGATCCCCAAAAGGAAGAGGGAAGGGTGGGTTCAGGAGAGGAGAAGAGGGGAAGGTGGGTTCACTCAGCCCGTCAACACTGGCGCTTATCAGAATCCGGACAGCGACAGCTCTGCTGATAGTGCTGCGCTGGTTGTTTTTGGCACTGCTGACGAGACTGAAACTGCTGCCGGCCAAAGAACTGCATGTATGGTTGATATCGGTAGGCAGGATGGGACCAAGACCACTTACATCTGGATTGGTTGGGGACTTCCATATGCTGAGCTGTCACGCAGGATTTGTGGATGGTCTTGAGCTTGTGGTCCATCTTGGCACTGAACAGCCCCGAGCCGCTGAAAGGCATGTTCTCTATGTGGCGCTTAGTCTCATCCGAAAAATTGCATTTCCAGAGCCAGGCATAGCGACAGAGGGCTACAGCACCAACGAGGGCCCTCAAGTCGCAAACGACATGATGCCTCGTCATAGAGAGCTGTTGAATCGCCACCTGCATCACCTCCTTGGTGAAGATGCAAGCCAGGTCCCTCTGTTGCTCCAGGAGTGGCACTGTAATATTCTCCAGTTTTTGCATGAGAAAATACTGGTAACGAGCCAGTGTCACCTCGTAATTGGAGATCCGGAGCCCAAGACCTGTGGCAGCATAAATATGGTGCGCCATCATGTCAATCTTCTGCCCTTCCTTGTCGCAAGGAGTGGTGTGTTCTCTTGACTCGCGACCCTGGGACAACTCCACGATGATCGAGTTTGCCCTCAGATGATGCAGGAGAAACAGAATGTCCTGTTCTCAAACTCGATACGTAAATTCATATCACAGTGAAGTCGGCTGCAGCTGGTTGAGGAAGTTCCATGGTTCCATCATCACCTCACGAAGCATCGTGATGAGTGGCAAAATGATGGCAGCAGATTGTTCTCTCTTCACAATGTTATAGAACTTATTGGTACTGGGATCAAAGCAGTGCTGGGTCTTGATCTCCAGTGACCTAGCCAATCTCACCATCAGTTCCCCAAACGTTGAATATGACTCCTTGGGTGAGCTGGGACCTTGGATGGTGATCACTGCATCTGGTGAGGTGAACGCTACATCTGAAGCTTCTGACTCAGAATCGTAATGGGGTGGAGGACTGGAGGAGGAGTCGGCTGGCGAGGAAGGGCACCTGCTCTGAGCTGCCGCAGAGGTCGATGGAGCATCCCTCAGATCGGAGACAGAGTACACTGGCATACCGATGGATAATATCCATATGGTGCATAGCTGTCCCATGCTTTATGATGGGTAGATCCATGCGGCGCTTGCACCCATTCTCCGAAGAGATGGACAGAAACATGCTGCTGGTACCACACCTGCTGAGGTGGGCCCTCAGGGAAGCCTCAGGAGAAGGCTGCAGTGTAGACAAGCATGCTATCGGAGGAGCCATCTGTGGAGAGTCCTGGATCTCTCCGTCGAAAATCGATCCCAGCAGGGCTGTCTGTTCTGGCAAGGACAAGACAGAAGGAGCGACTTGTCGCAGGGACCCTGGCGGGGTCACCTGCATTGCCAGTTGGAGAGCCAGTCCAGTTGGTGTCAGTACCGAAGCGGTCATCAGGACCGATGGAGCAGACAATCCCGAATCACGGTGATGGGGCTGATCGGTCTTC
This sequence comes from Varanus salvator macromaculatus, assembly GCA_023646645.1. NCBI lineage: Eukaryota > Metazoa > Chordata > Lepidosauria > Squamata > Varanidae > Varanus > Varanus salvator. Next base: position 17,909,768 of record JAIXND010000795.1, read on the forward strand.
TTGGTCTTGTGAGCCATCTTGTCTGCCTTGATCTTCTTAGGCTTCTTATGGCCTGAGGACATGTTGGATCCTCTGTGCTTCCTCTTCTCCTTTTGTTTGTGAGGAGACTTAGAGGAGTCCTTGTCCTCTGGCAGAGTAGTACCATCAGCCGATGGGTGGGGCGGAGGGGCAGCTGACGAGGAGGGTTGCGCAGTGGATTGGGCTGCCAGTTGATCAGATGCAACCAAAGTCTGGTCCCAGAGAAGCTTGCGCAGGCGGTTCTCCTGGTTTTTTCACGCCTGCTTGGTGAAGGCCTGGCAATGGCTGCACTTATTGGTCCTGTGACCTTCTCTGAGGCAAAGAAGACACAGGTCATGCGGATCAGTGGGGGACATCTTAGCCCCACACTGAGAACACTTGCAGAAAGTCACACGCTGAGCCATTGAGATTGAAAAGGAGAAGATTGAGAAGACGAGAAATGTAAGAAGAGAATAAACTTTTTTTGGGGGGGAGGGTAAAAAAGGGGGATGTGAAGAAAACTTCTAATGGGGAGGGATGAATAACCTGGAAATCTTAACAAGAAAGCTAAGAGAATAGAAAACAATGGTTTAAAGGGGATCAAGATACACAATATAGCTACAAACTGAGAGATGAAAGGCTCGAGGCACAGCAAACAGCGGTCACAAGAAGACTAGGAAAATGGCAGGCATTCCGTCTTCTTATACTATGGGCGGGAGGGGCGCGGAGTTCCCATCAAAACCGTTAGGCTTTTAAATCTTCCCAGCTACAGGCACTGCGTAGTGCAGCATCCATGTGTGTGATGCACAGAGGCCACGATGAAGAACAGGCAGTTAAGAGATTCCTCTTTGGCTGTTACATTTTCCTCTGAAGCATCCAATGCTAATTACATACAGAAACAGGAACACAGGACAGCACAGAGCAGATCGTTCCTCTGACCCCAAGTGCGACTGAGTCTGGTGCCAACAGGACTTGGGAATTGGCCAAGAGTATCTTACAGCAACAAGTGGGAATAGTAGCAAGGCACTGAAAGGCAGACACTCCTGTTCAGATCAGCAAGGCCAGCAATGTCTTCTTCCATGAGACTTCACTTCATTCCCCCTTCCCTTTCTCCAGTTTCACTTTGGGTTCTCCTGTTTCTCAGTGGCCTTGTTTTAGACCCACTGCTGTTGGCAGTTGCCGCCTGAGTTAGACATTAGGGAGGTAAATACTTAAAATTTATACAGCATTTCTAATGTCGTTACCTCAATAATTCCTTACAACAGCCCTGTAAGGTAGGTTAGTGCTGTGATTCCCTTATTGCCAATGAGGAGCTAAGATGAACTGCATATAGCCTTCTAGCAAAGTTAGACCATCTCTCCCTCCCTCCCTCCCTCCCTCCGGCCACGTGTACCATCCTGAAAATCCTGGTAATAAAGATGCATGCAACCTGTTCATCATATACAAAGAAGGTATATCTAAATCACACAAGTGTTATCTGATGTTATCTCCATTTCATTCAGGAACAGAATGCTGGACACTGTCACTGCAGACCCACTCAAAGAATCCTGCCTGCCACGGTTCCCTGGGAAGAGGAAATGGCTGCTGAAGCAACACAGGCCTGTAGCACAGATCCGTGCAGAGAGTAAAGACTGACCCACCACTTCTTTCTCTCCTTCTATCCTCCTCCTCTCCCTTAAGAATACTCTTAGGAGGATGGGAAAATCATTCAGGCAATTCTTCCCTCAGGTATAGCAAGAGTTAAAAATGCCAACTTACCACAAGCATGTCCAGCCTATCCTTAAACACCCTCACTAATGGGGCGTCAACCACCTCCCATGGAAGCCCATTCTATACCCCAGGGGTCCTAACCGTCAGGAAGTACTTCCTAGCATCCACCCTAAATCTTGGTTCTGCTTATTGGTACCAGAATTTCTGCTTATTGATCTGGAGATCAATGTTTGGGCAGATTTCAGTCTCTCAGAGATACTTGTTTTGAAAGATGCTGCTTGTCTCACTGTATGGGAAGACCCTTTAAGAGTGACCAGATTGCTTGCTTTGGGGACCCGGAAGCACAATCCAGACAATTAAGAGTCCTGCTGCTTTTCCTCCCTATGCTACCCTAGTATTCCCACATTCCTGATGTCACAGAGCAAAACCAGGGAAGGGAGGAGGGAGGAAAACAGCTTTAGTAGATACTTTCCAGAAACCTTGGAAAGGGATTTCGGATGGAATAGCAGACAACATTCCAACATATGCAGCTGGGAACAGGGGCTGCAGTAACTACCCTCTCAAAATAAAACAGCACAGAAACAATTTACGCATGTGTCTGGTGGAGGTCAAGAGAGGAGGGCACAGTACAGTGTCAGAATGCAACACACTGAATGTTCTCTCTCCAAAAGGTGCCCCCATATCAAATCATTTTCTTGCACATAGCAAGCTGACATGGCAAGGAAACCAGGCCAGCAGCCTTTTCTCAGATATGTAAACTTTCCCATGTGCTGAGCTTACTATGAAATGGCTTAGTAAAACAATCCAGATTGCTCAAGCAAATCATCTAAACCATCTGTTTTGGATAAAGCCATTCCTTCTTGACCCCAAAGATGCTGATTAGTTGAACTCAAGAGGATGGAGCATCTACAGAGCTTCCTCAAGGTAAATATTTGGGGGAATCAAGTCTAAGTCTACTCTATTAAGTATCCATTGTTTGTCAGGACAAACTCTGGAGGGGAGGGGAGGGGAGGGGGAAACTAGACCCAAAAAATTTGGAAGAGGGTGTTTTGTTACTCCTATACTCATATCTACAAATTACTGAAAATAGCTTCTACAAATGCATCCATTGTTTAAGGTCAGGGGTCAGATGAAATATGGCACTTGCTGGGTGATGGTTTGTTCATGCTTACATGCTCTGGACTGTCAGGATAGAGCAGGCTAGAACAAAATAAACGCCATTCCTTTCAGGGAGCATTGTAAAGGCAGTTTCCACATTAATTCCAAGCTAAGGAAGATATTCATCATACTGCTTCAATGGTTTCACAACATATGCTTTGATGAATCCATCCTGCCTAAAATCAGCTTTTTGTCCTTATTGTGCTCAGTAGGCTATATTTTATAGTGCAGTCTGATTGATTTATAGTAGCTTCCTTCACAACGTAGAAGCTAGAGAGCCTTGAAATACTTCCTCTGAAAGATACCATTTGAACCATACTAAATATTCTAGATATAAAGCGGAAATAAAAATCCACAGGAAGCCCAGCTGAGTAAGAATCTAGCCAAGGCCAGTTAGCAAACAGTGCAAACAGAAAATATACCTGCAAACAGAAAGGAAGGCAAAACCAATTGGGGAACAGACATTTATTAGTGGGAAATTATCCATACATCCAAATGCATTCTGAGCATAAATAAGCTTCACAAGGGAAATTATTTCATTGTTTCCATGGCTGTAAGTACAGTTATTTTGCTGAACATGAAGAAAACTGTGTGCTCCCTTGCTCTCCTTTGGTGTTAAATGAAGGGAGGGCTGTTTTCTTTATATTCAGAAAAATCCAAATAGTATTTTACAACCGTTTAATTAATGGAGTATCTCCTCTGATACATTTGAAACACACTGAGAGAGTTGGATATTATTCCATTAATAAAACTGGTTTGCACCACTGACTTTGCCTCCATTTTAGTCAACTAGCAGACAGATTGTCTGGTTTGGAAGTAGGAAAGGCAGGATGAAATCTGTGCCTTGCCATGATTCTCAATGATCAGCCTTTCCCACATCACCATATCTCAACCTCATCTATCTCACAGGTTTGTTGAAAGGCCTAACGTGGTTTAGAACCAATTCACTCTAATAGTTCATGTGTCACAATAGCAATGCTTGGGTTAATATTATTCGTTTATATATTATTAAAAGAACAAAATCAATCTGCACAATAATTAAAATACATACCATAAGACAATCTAAATGCAACAAAATATAAAAGTGTTAATTCACAGGCTAAACAGCTCCCTTCCAGTCCCACAACATAAAACCAGCCCCCAAGTAAACCATCACTAAAAGTTGGAGAAAAGAAGAATGCCTTTGGCTAGGGATCAAAACAATAATAATGTCAGGACCAGAACAGAGCACTCAAGAAACCTGGAGCTACCACGGAAAAGGACTGTCTGACGCTGATCTCAGGGACCAGGTAGGGCCATAGAAGGAGAAAGAGGTTTTATGGGATCTTTTGACTTGGATGCAATGTTGAGGTCCCTTCCTGCAAAGACTCATGCATCTGGATAAATGATGCACCAGGGCAGGAGTCAATGAGACCTACATGAGCTGAGCCTGAAGCAAAATAGCACAGCTTCCACTCCGCAGCCAGCCACTTCTGACTGCCCTGCAGCATACATACCTGAGCTCGCCCGGGCGTATTCACGCGGCAATAAACTACAGGTGAATATTACACCAAAATGTAGCCAGTAGGTGATTCTATTTCAAAGGCTCCAAGTTTGCCTGTCAAAGAAATTGGCAGGTGTTCTCTATTTTCTCTCAGCTGTTCTTCTGGTTAGGAAGCTCCTCTAACTGTATCCAATTGAGGAGGGAAGCCATTTTTCCCACCTGCCTGAGAAAGTCGATGTGATTATTGGTTAGACAGCACTATTTTCTATCTCTGCAAGGCACTGTGAAAGAAATTGGACTGTTCTCTTGGGTTTTATTTATTTATTTTATTATTTTTTTCGATTTATATCCTGCCTTTCTCCTACAAAGGGCTCAAGGCAGCTTACATCTCCTCCTCCATCTTATCCCCACAACAACAACCCTGTGAGGTAGGTTGGGCTGAGAGTCTGTGACTGGCCCAAAGTCACCCAGTTGGCTCCATGGCCGAGCAGGGACTAGAACCCAGATCATCTGAGTCCCAGTTCCATGCTCTTAACCACTGCACCACACTGGCTCTCACAAATGTTTTCTGACATTTAGCATCAGCAGGAGGGAATGCCAGGCTCTATTCTGGACTGACCCCACCAAGCTTTGGCTAGAAGGGGCAAAAGAATCAAAAAGGGCAAGTGCTGCTTCCCCGATGCTTTCCTGTGATATACCCAGGCTGGCATCCAGTAGAACAGGACGATTTTATCTTAGGACAGTGGGCCAAATCTTTCCCTTCTGGGCTCCTTCCCAGAGGGCCACATGCCTTTCCCCTATGGGGCTGGGGTTTCCCAAGTTTTGCAGATTTATCAACACATTCTGAAAGGTTGAAATGCCTCCCTGAGGCAGACTGACTTATTAATTTGATGTATATCAGCCTTTTTCTTTTCTTTCTTTTAAAGAACTCAAAGCTCAGTATGAACGAGAAACTAAAATATGGTGGCATTTTGCCTCACCCTTTTTCCTTCAGCCCTGCTTCCTTTGTCTTTAGCCCTCCCACCCCTGGAATGTCAGCCATCCCGCCCAAGAGCTTTTCCAATATTTATTTCTACCCTTGGCTGAAAGTTTCAGCACCCTGATGGTAAGAGTGTGAAATTGCTTGGCTGAGAGGCCTATGTGCAGAAACTTTTCTACTTTTTCATTCTATTCCATGGGTCCTCAAACTACGGCCCGCGGGCCGAATTCGGCCCACCATGCCCATTTATCCAGTCCACCATAGAGGTTTTGGACTCACCACGAGGCAGCAGCTTGCTCATGTGGACATTGTTTTGGACTCGCTTAGAGAAAAGGATCTCCTTGTGAACAAGCTGGCGCCAGAGATAGTTTTGGACTTCCTCAGAGAAAACTAACTCCACGCACACCCACCCATGCCTCGCCACGCTCACGCACCCCCTGCCCGCACCGCCTTGGCAGCCCACACCCATCACTGGCACCTTTCAACTGGCCTCCTGTTGAAAAAGTTTGAGGACCCCTGTTCTATTCCAACAGGAGCTGCCGTGATACTAACCCATCAGTACCCATCTGCCACTCCTTCCTGAATTTACTGAGGACATACTACTCAGATAAAGCTCAGACTTAAGAAGAGGGCACATGATGCACATATGGAAAGCAAGCAGCATAGAAAAAGGCATTACATTATTAAAAACTCTAAGAAGCCAGCTTCCTGCTAAGCTAGGAGTATTTAGAGGTGTAAGAACCAGAAAGCGGATTTCCTTCTGAAATTGTTTGGAGGATCAAAATCTGAAGAGAACCCAGTTCTAGATGAATGCAGGCATTGTCAATGGGCCACAAGGTTGCTGAAACTGCTTTCATAAACAGGAGATTTATACCAAGATTAGGTACAAAATGCCTAGGTACTCCATCAAAATCTTCCATGAAAGAACAGATCCACAATTATGCCATGCTAAAGGTAACCAAGGGATGCAGGTGGTGCAGAGGTTTAAACTGCTGTGCTGCTGGGCTGGTTGAGCAAAAGGTCGCCGGTTTGAATCTGCACAATGGAGTGAGTTCCCGTTGCGCCATCCCAGCTCCTGCCAACCTTGCAGTTCGAAAGCACGCAAATGCAAGTAGATAAAAAGGTACCACTTCAGTGGGTAGGTGAAGCGTTTTGTGCACTTTGGTGTTTAGTCATGCTGGCCACATGACCACGGAGACTGTCTGAGGACAAAAGTTGACTCCCTCGGCTAGGAAACGGAGATGAGCACCGCCCCCTAGAGTCAGGCATGACTGGACTTAATGTCAGGGGGAAACCTTTACCTTTACCTTAAAGATACCCAGCCTTGTAAACAAGATTCTGTTAGATCAATAATCATCAAAAATGATGTGCTGAGACACATTGGGGGCCCTCTTATGTCTGTATGTGTACATACGTGCAAACACCTTACAAGTAGGTCACAAGTCTATTAACAATGGTTTTTGGGCACCATGCAACATACAAATACATCTTTCCAGCCAGGTCTCAAACAAAAACTAAGAGGTAAGTGAACAAACAAGGTAAAAGTTCTTTTGCGAAATCTTAGGCTCCATCAATTTGCACTGGATTATGATGCCCAGCCAGCATGGTCAATGGTTATGCAGACTGAGGATGACTGGAATTATGCACTACATCAAGAAGGCACCAGAATGGAGAAGGCTGGTTTATTTGGCAGAATCTGCTCAAGAAGTGTATCTACACTATATTTTGCTGGTTCTATACCAGAGCAGGCATTGGGGCTTCTTCCAAAGAATCCTGCCAATCATGGCTGAGGTGGATACTGACCAGCCAGTACTGAAATACCTGGACCCATCCCAACTACAGTTCTTGAGGAACCCCTGAGGAGAAAGTATGTTTTAAGCTTTAAGTAACTGGTTTAGACATGCCCTTTGGAAGACCTTTAGGTAGTTCAAACTCATTTTGTTACTTCTCACTTTAAGAAAATATAGATGCCATTGTGTGTTAACTGGCCAGGGAACTGTGTTTAATGAGTCCCAGTGAAAACAAGGAGCTGGGAGGGGGCAGAAGAAGGCAAAGAGAAGTGACAGCAGAGCCAGAGGCTTGCAACATTTGCTACAGCCTCCTTCTGAGATACTGGGCAAGTTTCTTCAGGGACAACACAGTGCATGCTTAGACAGGCTGTGAGACTGTAGGACTTTTGTTGTTGTTGCTATTCGCTAAGTCACGTCCAACCCATCATGACCCGATGGACAATATTCTTCCAGGCCATCCTATCCTCCACCATCCCCTGGAGTCCACTTAAGCTCATGCCAACTGCTTCAGTGACTCCATCTAGCCACCTCATTCTTGGCGGTCCCCTTCTTCTTTTGCCATCTATTGTTCCCAGCATTAGGCTCTTCTCCAGGGACTCCTTCCTTCTCATTAGGTAGCCAAAGTATTAGAGTTTCATCATCAGGATCTGGACTTCTAAAGAGCAGTCAGGGTTGATCTCCTCTAGGACTGACCAGTTTGATCACCTTGAGGTCCAAGGAACTCACAGGAGTCTCCTCCAGCACCACAATTCAAAGGCCTCAATTCTTCGGCACTCAGCCTTATGGTCCAACTTTCACAGTCATACATTGCTACTAGGAAGGTCATAGCCTTGACTATATGCACGTTTGTTGGCAGGGTGATGTCTCTGCTTTTTAGTATGCTGTCTAGATTTGCCATAGCTCTCCTCCCCAGTAGCAAACGTCTTTTAATTTCTTGGCTGCAGTACCCATCTGCGGTGATCTTGGAGCCCAGGAAAATATAATCTGTTACTACCTCCATTTCTTCCCCATCTATTTGCCAGGAAGTGAGAGGACTGGATGCCATGATCTTAGTTTTCTTAATGTTGAGTTTCAGGCCACCTTTTGCACTCTCCTCCTTCACCCGCATCAAGAGGCTCTTTAGTTTCTCTTCACTTTCTGCCATCAGAGTGGTATCATCTGCATATCTGAGGTTGTTGATATTTCTCCCAGCAATCTTAATTCCAACTGGTGATTCATCTAGCCCCACCTTTCTCATGATGTGCTCTGCATATACATTAAATAGACAGGGCAACAGTATACAGCCTTGCCGAACTCCTTTCTCAATTTGAACCAATCAGTGGTTCTCTGTCCAGTTCTCATTGTTGTTTCTTGACTCGCATATAGGTTTCTCAAGAGACAAATAAGATGGACAGGTACTCCCTTCTCTTTAAGAACGTGCCACAATTTGTTGTGATCCACACAATCAAAGGCTTTAGCATAGTCAATGAAGCAGAAGTAGATGTTTTTCTGGAACTCCCTAGCTTTCTCCATGATGCAGCGTATATTGGCAATTTGATCTCTCGCTCTTCAAAATCCTGCCTATACTTATGGTAGTTCTCATTCCACATACTGCTGGAGCCTAGCTTGTAGGATTGTGAGCATCACTTTGCTAGCATGTGAAATGAGTGCAATGGTGCAGTACTTTGAGCATTCTTTAGCATTGCCCTTTCGGATCAGAATGTAAACTGATCTTTTCCAATCCTGTGACCACTGTTAGGTTTTCCAAATTTGCTGGCATATTGATTGTAGCACTTTTACTGCATCGTCTTTTAAGATTTTGAATAGCTCAGCTGGAATGCTGTCACCTCCACTAGCTATGTTGTTGCTCAGACTTCCTAAGGCCCATTTGACTTCACATTCCAGGATGTCTGGCGCGAGGTCAGTGACCACCCCATCGTGGTTATCAGGGATGTTAAGCTCTTTCTTGTATAGGTCCTCTGTGTAATCTTGCCATCTCTTCTTAATCTCTTCTGCCTCTGTTAGGTCCCTGCCATTTTGGTCCTTTATCATGCCCATATTTGCATGAAATGTTCCCTTCATATCTCCAATTTTCTTGAAGATATCTCTGCTTCACCCTATTCTACTGTTTTCTTCTATTTCTTTGCACTGTTCATTTAAGAAGGCATTCTTATCTCTTCTAGCTATTCTCTGGAATTCTGCATTCAATTGGGTGTATCTTTCTCTTGCTCCCTTGCCTTTCCCTTCCCTTCTTTCCTCAGCTATTTGTAAAGTTTCCTCAGACAGTCATTTTGCTTTCTTGCATTTCTTTTTCTTTGGGATGGTTTTAGTTGCTGCCTCTTGTACACTGTTGCAAACCTCCATCCATAGTTCTTCAGGTACTCTGTCTATCAGATCTAATTCCTTAAATCTATTGGTCACCTCTACTGTATATTCATCAGGGATACGATTTAGGTCATACCTGAGTGGCCTAGTGCTTTTCCCTACTTTCTTCAATTTAAGCCTAAATTTTGCAACAAGAAGCTCATGATCTGAGCCACAGTCAGCTCCTGGTCTAGTTTTTACTGACTGTATAGAGCAGGCATGTCCAAAGTCTGGCCTGGGAGCCAACTGCAGCTCGTTTTCAAATTTCGAGCTGCCCGCAGCCTCTTCGCCCTGCCAGCTCAGCCTGTCACTCATCCCCGCTGGCCGGCGTTTTTGCCTTCACAGCACAGTGGTTCCCGCAGCTGTCCCCTGCTGCCTCCTGCTCCTTCAAGGCTGGTGGTTATATTTCACCAGAAGATGGCAGTAGACCTGAGTCAGCACTCTCGCCGCGTGACCCTTGTGACACAAGACTTGTGTGCCCATTTCTAAAATGGTGACTGTAACTAAAAAAAGGAAAGTTGACAGCGAGGGTTGCCGCTTCCAGGACAAGTGGAAATTGGAGTATTTTTTACTGAAATACGAAACAACTGTGTCTGCCTAATTTGCCAAGAGACTGTGGCTGTTTTCAAGGAATTCAATATCAAGAGGCACTACCAGACGAAACTTGCTAACTACAACAAGCTAAGTGGGAACGAACGCGGCGAAAAATTGAAGGAATTGGAAACTGCTTTAATGACACAGCAGCGCTTTTTCACAAGAGCCCGTGAGTCAAATGAAAATGCCACAAAGGCGAGCTACAAGATGGCAACGCTGATTGCCAAGCACTGCAAACCTTTTACTGAGGGTGAATTTATTAAAGACTACGTGATGAAAATGGTGGAGAAAATTTGTCCTGAGAAGAAGCAAGAGTTTGCCAATGTTTGCCTGGCTCGTAACACTATGGTATGGAGAACTGAAGACGTTTCATCTGATGTTAAGAGACTGTTAGAGGCAAAAGGAGTGGAGTTTGACTTTTTTTCGTTAGCCTGCGACGAAAGCACGGGTGCATCTGACACCGCTCAGTTATTGATTTTTTTGAGAGGAGTGGACAATGACATGAACGTGAGTGAAGAGCTACTTGACCTCCAGAGCCTTAAGGACCAAACAAGAGAAACAGATTTATTTGTTTCTGTTTGTTCTGCCATAGATGACATGAAACTACCGTGGAATAAAGTCACTGGGATTATTACGGATGGCACACCTGCCACGGCTGGTGAGCGAAGTGGATTATCAACCCTGGTCTGTAACAAAGTCAGCAAAGAAGGAGGCAAAGCTATAAAACTCCACTGTATTATTCACCAACAAGTTCCCTGTGCCAAACATCTGAAATATGATCATGTTATGAAACCGGTGATGAAGGCTATTAATTATATTCGCTCCACAGCCCTGTGCCACCGCCAGTTTCAACAGTTTCTACTCGACATCCAGGCTGAATACGGAGATGTTGTGTATCACAACGAGGTAAGATGGCTCAGTCGGGGGGTCTGCACTGCAGCGCTTCTACTCTCTTAGGGAGGAAATCAGACAATTCTTGGCAAAAAAGGGACAACCAATGCCAGAGCTATCTGATCCTGTTTGACTGGCTGATTTTGGATTTTTAGTTGACATAACACGACATCTGAACGTGCTGAACACAAGCCTTCAGGGGCAAAATGCAGTGGTAAGCCAACTGTATTCACATATCAAAGCCTTTGGGACCAAGCTGCTACTTTTCCAAAGGCACCTGTCACAAACGCAGCCCAATACCACACATTTCCCATTGCTGCAGGAAATAATGACCAGTTTTCCACAGAACAATATGAGTGCGCAAATAAGGAGGTATGAAGCAGACATCTCATCTCTGGCTGAGGAGTTTCAACAGCGCTTTCGGGATTTTGCAGCTATTGAAAAGGAGATCATGCTTTTTTCATCTCCTTTCTCTGTGGCCCGATGACGCTCCAGACCACCTGCAGCTGGAGCTCATTGAGCTGCAGTGTGGCGCTGAGTGTCGCAGTCGGCACCAACAGCTCCCTCTTGTCAACTTTTACCGCCAGCTGGATAAAGACAGGTTTCAAGAGATTCGAACATTTGCTAAGAAAATGCTGAGCTTGTTTGGTTCGACATACTTGTGCGAGAAGAACATTAACAAGAACTGCATGAGGACGAGACTAAGCGACTTTCACCTGCGTGACATCTTGCGCATCAAAACCACTGTTTTTGAGCCAGACCTGGCCTATATAATGCAGTCGAGATCTCAGTATCACCCTTCACATTAGTGCAGTTAAGTTATTTGTTTAGTCTTTCATAAAATAGTTCATTTGCATTTAATGTTCTCGTCAACCCTTCTCGTCAATCTTACCTGTCCGGGGATTTGGGCCAGGAAGGGACAGGAGGGCCTCTGAGGTGAACGACTGGCTTAGGGTGTTGTACCAGAAGGAACGCTTCGGGTTCCTCGACCACGGCACTCGTTTTCTTGCCAATGGACTTCTGGCAAGGGACGGGTTACACCTCACGAGGATGGGGAAAAGGTCCTTTGGAGATGCTCTAGCGAGCTTCATCCGGAAGACTTTAAACTGAGCCAGTGGGGGGTGGGTTCAGGTCCCCCAGTAACGTGTCTGCATTGGACAAGTGTGCGGGGTAGATCGGGGCTCTGGGAGCAGGGCTTTAGAGATACTGCAGGGACTGACAGGACTTCTACGGAGAGGGGCCAGGTACCAGGAAGGATGAGAGGAAGGAGGATGCTGGGCACTCCAAAGAAAGGAAGCGGTGGGAAGGAGTTGAGATGCATGTACACCAATGCTAGGAGCATGGGTAATAAGCAGGAAGAGCTTGAAGCTCTCCTGGGAATAGGAGGATACGATCTGGTGGGAATCACAGAAACTTGGTGGGATGAAAGGCAAGTCTGGAATGTGAACATAGAAGGGTATCACCTTTTTAGAAAGGACAGGAAGGGAAAGAGAGGTGGGGGCATGGCTTTATACGTCAGGGAAGGGATAGGATGCAGTGAGATAGAATGCAGCACAGATGGGGATTCGGTAGAGGCAGTCTGGGTGAAACTTAGGGGTTTTGACAGGGAAAGAGACCTGACAGTGGGGGTATGTTATCGCCCTCCAGGTCAACTTGAGACCCTGGATGATGTCTTGACAGGCCAGATTCTAAGGATATCTCGGGGGAGAGACACAGTAATTATGGGGGATTTCAATCTCCCGGATATTACTTGGGAGACTCACTCGGCAGTGACAGCCAGGTCATGTCGCTTCCTAGAAGCTCCAGAGGGTGGATTTTTCACACAGAGTGTCTGTGAAGCAATATGGGGGGGAAACATCCTGGACTTGGTCTTGACCAATAGGGAGGAGCTGATAGATGAAGTACAGATTAGGGGAGCTCTGGATGCGAGTGATCACTCCATCCTTTGCTTTGAGATCAGGGGACTGGGGCTGTGCAGCAGGGCGAGCACTAGAAGCTGGGACTTCAAGAGGGTCAACTTTGGCCAACTGAAGGCCAGACTGGGGAAAGTCTCCTGGGATAGGTTACTGGAAGGTAAGCGAGTTGAGGAGGGTGGATGGCACTCAAAAGGGAGGTTTTGCAGGTGCAAGCCTTGACGATACCTCTAGTCAGTAAGGTGGGGAGGCGGAGGAGAGTGCCGCCATGGATGCGAAAGGAGGTGGTTAGGGGGATTAGACGAAAGAGGAGCCTCCATAGGAAATGGGTACTGGGGGAAATAGACAAAAGGGTATACCGGGAGGAGGAGGCCCGTTGCAGAAGGATTCTTCGCAAGGCTAAGGCTGATTATGAGCTGAGACTTGCCATGAATATCAAGAGCAACAAAAAGGGCTTCTTTCAGCATGTAAATAGGAAAAGGAAGGGGAGACAAGTGGTGGGACCACTAAATAAGGAGGAAGGTGATCCAGTGACTGACATGAGGAAACAGGCACAGATGCTAAATGACTATTTTGCCTCTGTGTTTTCCCCAAAGCTGGACAGGGGAGATCCGCTTCGGAGATTAGATGAGGCCAGGGACTTAGAAGCACAGATTAGAGTCACCCCCCCTTGAAGTCGAGGGGCTCCTCAGGGCATTGGACATTACAAAGGCGCCAGGCCCTGAGGGGTTACACCCAAGAGTACTTAGAGAGTTGGCAGGGATTCTCTCACACCCGCTGACCTCCATTTTTGAGGCCTCGTGGAGAACGGGTGAAGTTCCAGAGGACTGGAGGGTGGCATCGGTGGTCCCAATTTTCAAAAAGGGTAGTAGGAAGGACATGGGGAATTATAGACCGGTTAGCCTTACGTCCATTGTAGGAAAAACAATGGAAAGGCTCATAATAGGGAGCGATCGAGTGATGCTAGATACGGAAGGGAGGCTGACAGCCACACAACATGGCTTCCGCAGAAACAGGTCCTGCCAGACAAACCTTGTGGAATTCTACGACAAGGTTTCAAGATGGCTAGATGGAGGGGATGCAGCTGATGTGGTATACCTGGATTTCAGCAAGGCCTTTCACAAAGTGCCCCATGATATCCTGGTGGAGAAACTGAGGAGTTTTGGGCTACACCAAAGCACTGTCCGGTGGATTAGGGCATGGTTGACTGACCGAAAGCAGAGGGTAACCATTAGCGGGGAATCATCGGGATGGCAGCCAGTGACAAGCGGGGTCCCCCAGGGCTCTGTCCTGGGGCCGATCCTGTTTAATCTTTTCATTAACGACATGGAAGAAGGGGTGAACAGTCTGCTGATCAAATTCGCAGACGACACTAAAACTGGAGCAGTGGCCACAACTGAGGAGCAGATACACCACATCCAAAAGGATCTGGACAGACTATGGAAGTGGGCAGGAGACAACAGGATGGCGTTCAATGTAGATAAGTGCAAGGTCTTGCACTTGGGGCATAAGAATAGCTGTCATAAGTACAGGTTAGGTGACAAGTGGTTGGAGAGCAGCACTTGTGAAAGGGACCTCAAGGTACTGGTTGACCACAGGCTAAACATGTGTCAGCAGTGTGATGCGGTGGTCAAGAGGGCGAATGCCACCCTTGGTTGCATAGCCAGAAGTGTGGCTTCTAGATCAAGAGAGGTATTACTACCACTCTACACGACTCTGGTGCACCCGCAACTGGAGTATTGTGTTCAGTTTTGGGCCCCTCATTACAGAAAGGATATAGCCAGGTTGGAGTCAGTGCAGCGTAGGGCCACAAGGATGGTGGCTGGTTTGCAGGGGATGCCGTATGAGGCAAGACTGAGGGAACTGGGTCTCTTCAGCTTGGAGAAGAGGAGACTCAGAGGGGATATGTTGGCGACATACAGGTATGTGAGGGGGTGTCACATGGAGATGGGGAGAGGCGTGTTCTCCCCTGCAGAGGAAGGCAGGACGCGCTCCAATGGAGCAAAGCTCAGGGAGCCAAGGTTCAATTTAGATGCCAGGAAGCACTTCCTGACAGTTAGGACCCCGAGGGTGTGAAGGGTGTGAAATGAGCTTCCACGGGAGGTCGTTGAGGCCCCATCGGTGAGGGTGTTCAAAGACAGGCTGGACATGCACATGGTGGGCATGTCATGAGCAGAGCCGGCTGGTGCCGGAGGTCAGACTAGATGGCCCGGGAGGCCCCTTCTGACTCGCTCTGTTTCTATGTTTCTAATGTTAATGGTTCAAAGAATGTCAGGCTAAATGGTCGGCTCCCACACATTTTCACCTCACCAAATCTGGCCCTCCTTGCAAAAAGTTTGGACACCCCTGGTATAAGGGCATTCACAGAGCAGAGATGAGCCTGGGATCATATGGATACAATGGGTCCTGACAGCAGTCCAGTTTCTTTCCTTCCTACAAGAAGATGAAGACAGCATTTGCTGCTCTTCCTGAACTGCACTGGATGCTCATTGGGCCCTGAGTTTGGGTGCTTACAAGCAACAAGGGCACAATCAAGAATGTGCTCTTAGTGTCTCTCTAAGCTTTAAGCTCTTCCTATCCAACATGAATGAATACCCTTCTTTGGCAGAGGTTATGCACAAAGCTGTAATATGGTAAAATTCCACAAAACTTGTTCAGAGGCATTTTCAAAATGCAAATTAGCAGGACAGAGGTGCACTGCTAAGGTTTGGGGCTGATTTTTCACTCCTCCAACCTTCACCCCAAAAGAATTACAAGGCTGTGAACTATTTCCTTTTCCACAGACATAGTTACAGCTTGTCACCGCAGAAAAATTCTTTGAAAGCTGACAAAAACAAAGTTCTAATACCATATATCAGTAGCTTTCTTTCACTGTATGATACAACACACCACAGAATGGCCCTTGCAGCTTGCATGGCTATACATACAAGTGCATGCACATACATAAATATGGATCCTTCCCTGCCCCTTTGCTTCCCCACTATCATCTATTGTTAGCCTGCATGGCATTGTGGGGTTACATAGAAACATAGAAACAGAGCGAGTCAGAAGGGGCCTCCTGGGCCATCTAGTCTGACCTCCGGCACCAGCCGGCTCCGCTCATGACATGCCCACCATGTGCATGTCCAGCCTATCTTTGAACACCCTCACCGATGGGGCCTCAACGACCTCCCGTGGAAGCCCATTCCACGCCCTCGGGGTCCTAACTGTCAGGAAGTGCTTCCTGGCATCCAAATTGAACCTTGGCTCCCTGAGCTTTGCTCCATTGGAGCGCGTCCTGCCTTCCTCTGCAGGGGAGAACAGGCCTCTCCCCATCTCCATGTGACACCCCCTCACATACCTGTATGTCGCCAACATATCCCCTCTGAGTCTCCTCTTCTCCAGGCTGAAGAGACCCAGTTCCCTCAGTCTCGCCTCATACCCCATCCCCTGCAAACCAGCCACCATCCTTGTGGCCCTACGCTGCACTGACTCCAACCTGGCTATATCCTTTCTGTAATGAGGGGCCCAAAACTGAACACAATACTCCAGTTGCGGGTGCACCAGAGTCATGTAGAGTGGAAGAAATACCTCTCTTGATCTAGAAGCCACACTTCTGGCTATGCAACCAAGGGTGGCATTCGCCCTCTTGACCACCGCATCACACTGCTGACTCATGTTTAGCCTGCGGTCAACCAGTACCCCGAGGTCCCTTTCACAAGTGCTGCTCTCCAGCCACTTGTCCCCTAACCTGTACTTATGACAGCTATTCCTATGCCCCAAGTGCAAGACCTTGCACTTCTCCACATTGAACGCCATCCTGTTGTCTCCTGCCCACTTCCATAGTCTGTCCAGATCCTTTTGGATCTGGTGTATCTGTTCCTCAGTTGTGGCCACTGCTCCAGTTTTAGTGTCGTCTGCGAATTTGATCAGCAGACTGTTCACCCCTTCTTCCATGTCGTTAATGAAAAGATTAAACAGGATCGGCCCCAGGACAGAGCCCTGGGGGACCCCGCTTGTCACTGGCTGCCATCCCGACGATTCCCCGCTAATGGTTACCTTCTGCTTTCGGTCAGTCAGCCATGCCCTAATCCACCGGACAGTGCTTTGGTGTATCCCAAAACTCCTCAGTTTCTCCACCAGGATATCATGGGGCACTTTGTCAAAGGCCTTGCTGAAATCCAGGTATACCACATCCACTGCATCCCCTCCATCTAGCCATCTTGAAACCTTGTCATAGAATTCCACAAGGTTTGTCTGGCAGGACCTGTTTCTGCGGAAGCCGTGTTGTGTGGCTGTCAGCCTCCCTTCCCTATCTAGCATCACTAGATCTCTCTCTATTATGAGCCTTTCCATTGTTTTTCCTACAATGGACGTAAGGCTAACCGGTCTATAATTCCCCATGTCCTTCCTACTACCCTTTTTGAAAATTGGGACCACCGATGCCACCCTCCAGTCCTCTGGAACTTCACCCGTTCTCCACGAGGCCTCAAAAATGGAGGCCAGCGGGCGTGAGAGAACCCCTGCCAACTCTCTAAGTACTCTTGGGTGTAACCCGTCAGGGCCTGGCGCCTTTGTAATGTCCAATGCCCTGAGGAGCCCCTCGACTTCAAGGGGGGTGACTCTAATCTCTGCCCCTAAGTCCCCAGCCTCATCCAATCTCCTATACGGATATCCCCCGACTTTCTTGTTGAGGGTTGACTTTCTCCTCAACAAGCCTTGATCTATTGAAATGGAAAGTGGGTTCTGCTAATTTAAAAAGACTTTGCAAAACATTTTTTTAAACCTGGTTCAGATGTCTGGTAGAGAAGCATTAATGATTTTTGTGCCGGGGGGGTGGGGGGAGGCATCTTGAGAAATCCAAGTTGCTGAACTGAACTGAACTTCCAAATTGCACCCACTGAAGCTAATGAGGGCTTGACTGCCGTTTTTTTTTTTTTTTTTGTTTTTTTTAACAAGAAGGGAATACCAGCCTCAAAGCTGGTTGCTTTTGAAATCCCACTCTGCAGGGTTTTGAGTCCCAACCCTGCAATGATGGACCATAATTACACTAGAAACTCATTATGGCTGATTTGCAACATCCCCTAAGCTCAGAAACTTTGTTGTTGTTGTTGTTGTTGTTGTTTGCAAGGGAATTGACTTTGCAGGCCTGCTCTATTTCAACAAGCTGACCCAGGCCAAAGGCAAGCTGTGTTTAGCAAATGTCTTGGATAGATCACAGAAGGCTGAAATTGTCCAGAGAGAGGAAGAAGGACTCCTCTTTTGTCCTTGAATGTGAGCAAACATCCTTTTTTATTAATTTTATTATTATTTTTTATTAAAACATTTATAGGCCGCCCCATTGCAATTAAGCCTCGGGGCGGCTTACAACATCAATTAAAATACAATTGAATTTGTATTTACAATTAAATCCTTCTTCTGTAAGTACCACCCTGACTGGAAAACAGGAACATTTGGGAACAAAAATGATCAGAAAGAAATGGAAGGAAGGTGAAGATAAGTCCTACCCACTAGCATTCTGGAAGGCAAGCGTAACCCTTCCAAGCTGTAATACAAGTGTGTCTTGTATTACACACTTTCAGCCTAAGGACTGATTTCAATTGATTTCAATTTCAGGGGGCTGTATTTCAGTGGTAGATGGGGACAAAGGCAAAAGAGACAGGTGCAAATACTAGTCTGTTTTAGCTTAAGGCTCCTATTGCCAGTTAGTAAGCAAGCACTTCAACCTTTTAGAATGGCAGGGAGGAAATACTTGTGGAAACCACCACATGATCAGCTATTGGAGAACTGTCCATCTACAGAATTCCACCAGGCCAGGCCAGGATCTTGAAGTTCAGCACCTCTGCTGTACCAGATGAGACGGTATTTGATATTTTGCTTCTGCACGTTTCTCTCCTTTCTTCCCCATCCCTATCTCAGAGGCCTATTCCCCCAACTCTCCCACTTCCAAGAGGAAAACAAATTTTGCTGAAGAAGCTTATGGTTGTGCTAAACTTGATGGATGACATCCATGATCTGATTACTTTTCAGGGTAGGTGTTTTAAGTTAAAAGCTGCCATAGGATGGGCAAACCAGATTTAGGGCTGTGGGACTGACTGAAGGTGCGACATTGTCCCCCCAGTCTATTTGCCCACTTCCCTGAAAGCTGCTACTTGTCCTGAAGGGAAAAACACAGAAGTGTTTGAATTATGGCGAATTCTTACCTTGACCAGTCAAACAGCATTGTGCATTTATTCTGTCTTTACCTTCTTAATGGCTTATTTGTGCTAAGAAAGAAGATGGAAGAGGCAACAAGGAAACACAGGAGGAAGATGTCTGGACTCCCCATAAAATTCTGCATAATGAAAGCTTCATCTGGAAATGCTGAGAATTACTCTATGAACTCAGGTGACTTAAAAGCAGTGGTTTGAAGCAGTGGTGTATGGTGAAGCCATGTGTTTCCAAACAGCTTATCTGGCATTCTTCAATAGAAGATCAGAAATTGCAGAAGACCTTCCCTGAAAGAGGAACTTGGCTTTCTCCTGACCTTTCTCTGCAATGTGCAGCTGCTAAGAAGTGTTGGGTACATACTGTATCTAGGTCTGACTGTCTACTCAATCAGGGCACTGGTGAGAGCAAACAGGCCACCTGATGCCTTGCACTTACTGAGTTCTAGCCTAGAGTATGTCCCAGAATGCTGTGCAACTTGCCAAGGGCCCAAGTCAGACAAAGAGATGTGGACATGTACTCCCTGATGGCAAGAAGTTTGAAAATCTTACAGTATTTCAGCAGAGGTAGGCAACTTGTGGCCCTGCAGATGTTTTGCCCCACAATTCCCATGATCCTTCACCATTACGTATGCTGGCAAGGGCTGACTGAAGTTGTAGGCCAAAGCATCTGAATGGCCGTAAGTTGCAGCCCCCTGATCTACACTATAAAAACTATAAAAATTGCAGCTAAAATTTTCCCATTAGATACTGTATGTCAAACAAATGACTGCTTAAATAATATTTTCTTATATCTTTTCCAGAGCACACAGAGACTTGATTTTTGGTTAAAACTTTAAGAATGAATTTCTAAAGCTGGAAAGCAAGTCAGCAAGAACAACTCTTTTCATGTATCTTTGCTGTCTGTCACTGTCAGAAAGCAACCCTCAAGAAATCACACTTAGAGGCACTAGAAAGGAGACTGCAGACAAGTACAAAGAATTGCATTTCAATTCTTAACCAAATCTAATACCAGCAAACATAATAACAACTCTCATAGTAACAGACTGCCTTCTAATAACCAATAGCCACAAACATGTTCTCCATTTTTCATCCTTAAATAAGTGAAGATGTATCTAGAGATGGGATAACACATAAGGTTCAAAGAACTAAAGGGGCATAGCTCATTAAGTGACAGGGTAAGTAATGTTTTTCCATAATTTTCCATGGCTCCAGAAAAGCCATTGATGGAATGGTTTTCCATTCCTCCTGCAGACCCCTTTCCATGCACACATGCAAATCCGCTCTGGAGGGTTAGAGGACCCTTTGGAGCAGATCTGAAAGCTGCATGAGGGAAGGAAGGGACAAGGAAATCAAAGGAAATCCACTCACACAACATTGGACTGAAGCCATTAAAGAAGTAATCCCAGCCGGTTTTAGACAGAAAAATGGCCCTACCACTCCCAGCATCCCTCCAGCCTATCAGGGTTGCTGGGACATGATAGAAACTGTAGAAGTTTACTTATTACATTTCTGTGCTGTACAATAGTTAAAACTCACCAGGCAGTTTGCAATAATTAAGATCAATGGTCCCCAAACTTTTTTGACCTGCTTGGGTGACAACCCTAATGCCTGCATGCCTCTTTCTTTGTATTAGCTCTGCTGCAAATTTAAAACAACCACTCACTGCCTCCCTGGATCTTTCCACTGCCCCCAGGGAATCTTTCCTCTGCTAACTTTTAGAATCACTGATTAAGACCATAAAATACAACATGTGATATAAGAGAAAGTTTTAAATCTGCAGGATAAAAGTTAAAAAATAAAAACTAGCAGCATTTCAAACACAGTAACAGTTGTAAAACAGAAACTTGAAAGACTAAAAAGATTGTGTTTTTCTGGCTAAGCATGCACAGGACTGCACCCAAATATATTGCAGACAGGTGAGGGAGGGTGTTGTTCTTTCTATGTATTATTTGCTATTTGCAACACTTGCATGTTTGCAATCCATACCACATACAGCATGTTATCACAAAAGATATGCAAGCAAGGGGGGAAACGGACATTTCCCTGGCAACAAAAGATGTCAGTTCTAATACTGGGGAAAAGACTTGTGAGAAGGAAGGCCCTAAGATATGCAGGTCTCCAGTTATTTTGAGCTCCTTGAAAGATGTCCAGAAGGCAACTGGTGAGAATCCAGGTGCACCAGCGGAATAGAGCTTGTGACAAGCTGAACTGCAAAGAGGCAGGCTGCCATACTGGATTCTGGCTACAGCCTTCAAAGAATCTTCACCAGCAGCCATAGGTAGAATGCCTTTCCGGAGACAAATCATGAGGTTACAAAGTCACTGCTTTGTTTTTCCACAAAAAAGAAGCATTAGGGAATCAATACAATTGGTTAGCTTATGCAAGAACATCAAGGAAAGCAAATGTTAGCTATTAAAGGCACTCTAAATCAAGAGGCTTAATCCTAAAAACAGCAGGCTGGTACAGCTGGATAGGAGCCAATGCACAAGACTTTTAACAATATAGCTAACTAACCATCAAAGGAGGCTGCCCAGAGGAAATGGTTATGTTCTTCTTCACACACTACATCTAGCTCTAGGCTAGAGATGCTCTCCTAGAAGTCTGCTTTGGAACATGCAAGCAGGTGGGTGCAGATCTAGCAATCACTGGAGGAAATCACACCTTGTATGCAAGGCCAGAGAGAGCAGAGAGAGTTTCTCAGTTCTCACTCAACAGACATGGATGTGTTCTACACTGAATGCTGCTTGTTCTGCTTCCTGGCACTCACCTACCCCAGGCTATAGCCAGAAACACACCTGAATTGCTCCGCCTTTAATCTGTAGAATCCAACACACAGCAAGCCACTAATCTTCCCCAAGATCCTCTCTAATGTGGCCAAGAGAAACTCAGAGTCATCAGTGAAGTCCTGACTGTAAGAAAAAGCACTTTAGAGGTGTCCTTTTCCTGTTTCCCTATCCACAAGGCACTCCAAACAAAGTGCCATCAGGTGCAGAAGTGTTGTTGACAGAGGCAGCTGGGCAGTGAGCACATAGGGACCCAAAGTGCAAATCTTGCCAAGATGGGGCCCAAAGCTGTGTGTACTCTTCAAGTATTCAGTTGGAAGATGTTTAAGTCTACTGCTTCCCCCCTCCATTTCCCCCATCCCATCTAGGTGCCAGACCTATGTTTATGCTGGGTGATGGAGCACCAGTTGGCTGCCAGTCATTCTTGGTGCTTAGAGACTGGTAATGCAGCAATTCAAAATCTTCTCAACACAGACAACACATGTTGCCCTGTCATCTGAATTAAGTAAGTCTATGTCATGTGGAGTGGGGGCACCATTTAGTGGGAACTAACAAAAATACTAAGCTAGGCAAAGTCAGGGAAGAAACCACTGTGCTTCCCTCAGCAATCCCCTGTGACATTTAGGGAGGTCTATGTCACACTTTAAGAACCAAGTTGAGGATTTTCATTAACGGAATGTGTGTTAAGCCATCTTATATATCAATGCTAATGGTTAAAAGACCCTACCCAAGTGACATAAAAGCAGGTTGCTTACCTGTAACTGATGTTCTTTGAGTGGCCATCTGTGCCGTGGGACGATTTTTCACAATTAATACAGAGTCATAAATCGTCCAGCAAAGTACAAGTTATGTCAACGACTAAGAGAAGACCCTCCCGGGTTTGGGAGACCATCAGCCAGTCGTCTAGGTAAGGGTATACTTGGATGTCCTGAAGCCGAAGGTGCGCGCATCCTGGAGCCATGCATTTCGTAAAGACTCTCGGAGCAGTGGCTAATCCAAACGGGAGGACATTGAATTCAAATATATCAGATCTGATGGTAAACCGTAAGAGATGCCTATGACAGGGATGACTAGAGATGTGAAAATAGGCATCCTTCAAGTCCAGAGAGGCGAACCAATCCTCTCTCCTCAGCAACGGAAGGATATTTTGAAGGGTAGTCATCCAAAATTTTCTAGGTTTAATAAACCTGTTAATATCCTGGAGGTCCAAAATTGGACGGAGACCACCATCCCATTTAGGGACTGTAAAATATCTCGAATAGAATCCATGACGACCTTCAGAACGAGAGAGTTGTCAAATCGCTCTTTTACGAAGTAGTTGTTTGACTTCGTCTTGTAACACCCGCGACCTTGGTGTAAATAGGATCGGGCTCAACGGAGAAACTATGTCGAATTCTATTCTGTATCCGAGCTGGATGATGGATAAAACCCACCAATCAGATGTGATGGACTCCCAAATGAGGAGTCGGCTTTGCAGCCAGCCCCCAAACGGGAGAAGGAAAGGTGGGAGTTGGAAGAGAGGAAAGGCTCGCCCGCCCCGTCAGCACTGGCGCTTGTCAGTGTTGAAACGGCGGCGGCCTTGCTGGAATCTTTGTTTTGGCTGCTGTCTCCTGCACTACTGGTATTGTTGCCTTGGAGAGAACTGGTATCAGTAGGATGGACAAGACCAACCCCACTTATGTTTTTGCTGGGTCGGGAGTTCCATTTGCCTAGCCGTCATTCGGGACTCATGAATGGACTTCAATTTGTGGTCCGTTCTGGAGTGGAATAGTCCCGAGCCATTGAAGGGCATCTCCTCAATGCGCCTCTTCATCTCCTCCAGGAAGTTGCAGCTTCGGAGCCAAGCATGCCGACAGAGGGAAATGGCACCAACCAGGGCCCTGGAGTCAGTAGCGACATGATGACGTGCTATCGATAATTGTTGTATGGCCACCTGCATGGCCTCTTTAATGAAGACCTTAGCTAGATCCCATTGTTGTTCCGGCAGAGAGGCGGCTATGTTGTCCAGTTTTTGCGTAATGAAAAACTGATATCTGGCAAGTGTAGCTTCATAGTTTGATATACGAAGGCCGAGTCCAGAGGCTGCATAGACTCAGCGTGCCAGCATATCAATTTTTCTTCCCTCCTTGTCTCAGGGAGTAGTGTGTCCTCTTGATTCTCTGCCCTGCGACGACTCGACTACTACCGAGTTCGGTTTCGGACGGTGCAGGAGGAATGGTAAATCCTGCTCCCAAACTCAGTACATCGCCTCGTAGCGTCATACAGTGGGCTGTGACTGGGCCAGCAGGTCCCAGGGCTGGACCATTGCCTGTCGGAGTGCTGTTATTAGCAGCAAGACGATGGCAGCTGACTGTTCACCTCTCACAATATCGTAGAATTTGTTGGTGCTTGGATCAGGCTGGTGTTGTGCCTCGATCTCAAGAGACCGGACAAGTCTCGACATCAATTCTCCGAAGGAGAGGTAGGGTTCCTCCGGAGATGCTGGACCTTGCGATGTGATTGCAATGTCTCGAGAGGTGGAATCTGCTTCAGACTCATTGGTGTTGGCCTCATAACGGTACAGCACGTTAGATGAAAAACTCCCCAGCGATGTGGGGTGTCCTGCCTCTGGGCATCTTGATGTAGATGGAGCCTCTCTCGGGACCAAGGGTGAGGTATGGTCCCGTGCTTGCGGGTAGAAGCCAAAGGAATGGTACTCCCACCAACCCGTAGGGTATGTATCATAATAGGGTTGACCCCATTCCTCCATGCGTCGTTCAGCCAACCGACTTCGATACTGCAGCAGAGAGGCGGGAGATTCAGCCACTGGCCTAGATGGCGGCACAGGCGTGGGCGAGTGAGCCATCGGAGGAAAGTCCTGGATTTCTCCATCCAAAATGGACTTGCACAATGGCTCCTCGGGTTGTTCAGGAGATGCAACCTGTCTAGGAGATCCTGGCAGAGTGACTTGCATAGCAGATTGTAAAGTCGGTATCGATGGGGTTGGTACCAATGCAGCCGTCGGGATCGACGGAACTGACGAGCCCGAGTCACAGTGTTTCTTTGCCTTGTGAGTCAGTTTGCCCGCCTTGTCCTTTTTAGCCTTCTTGTGGCTGGAGGACTGATCTGAGCCGCCATGCTTTCTCTTCTGCCGTTGTTTACGCGGGGGAGAAGGAAGTCATTGGGCTCCTGATGCCAAGGTCCCATCGTCTGATGGGCGCAACTGAGGCATTGCTGATGTAGCGGCCGGGCGTTGGTCAGGCGCGACCAAGGCAGAGGCTGGGCATTGGACAGGTGCAGCTGAAGCAGGAACGAATTTTGCAGCTAATTGGTCTGACTACATCAAGGCCTGGTCCCGGAGTAATTTACGCAGGTGATTCTCCCTGTTCTTATGGGCCTGCTTTGTAAAAGCCAGACAGTGGCAACATTTATCTGTTCTGTGCCCCTCGCCGAGGCAGAGGAGACACAAATCATGCGGGTCCACTGGGTACATTTTGGACCCACATTCTGCGCATTTACAGAACGCCACTCGCTGTGCCATTGAGGAAAAGAAATAGAAAAATAGAAGATAGCAAAGAGAGATAAGATAATATTTTTGGTTTGTTTGTTTTTTTTACAGCAAAAGAATGAGAAAGATAATTTAACAAGGAAGAAAAACTTGGAGTACTAACAATTAACAATACAACTAGAAGAAGAACAAGAGTAAGATAGTCAAAACTGTGAGAGCTGAACAGGCCCGAGGCACAGCGAACAACAGTCGCAAAAGACTGGGGAAAATGGCGGACACTCTGCTCTATATATAGTACTGAGGGGGAGGGGAGCAGAGTTTTCCCGCCAAAAACCGTTAGCTTTCTAATCTTTCCGGCCTTAGGCACTGCACAGGCTCAGCACCCATATGTGTGAAGCACAGAGGCCAAGATGAAGAATGCATAATTCTAGGTTGACAATTCAACTCAGGACTTCTGAGCCAAACAACTTGTAACTTGTTCCCACTGCAACAAGAGCTACTGTTCTGTGCAATCCAGTCAAGACCAAAGTCTCTTGTTTTAATCCAAGGCTTGTGTAACCTGAGAGTATTTCTCCCAAGAAAATCCTGGAGTTATTTTTATTTTGACTCCTTAAATGATGGTTGCAGGAAGGGCAACAATTATAGAGACATTTAGGAAGCAACCATGAAGTAGAACAATAAAAGTGCCTCACCAAGTACAGAAAAAGCAGGAGCTCAGCAGCAGAGTATGAACTTTGTGCACAGGAAATCCCAAATTCAATCTGCAGTATTTCTAGGAGGGACTGGGGAAGACACCTGTCTGTAATCCTGAAGACCCACTGCCAATCAGTGTAATGTAGAGCAGGAATAGCAGCAAATAGATCTCCAGATGTTTTGAACTTCATATTCCAACATTCCTCTGTTCTATATGCTCATGCACTGAGGCAGCAGTCATAAAAAAGGGGCCCTACACCTTCTGGAGGCACATGCTGTGCGCAAGCCACTTCCTACCTACAGGTGCCCATTCATAGGCTGTTAGCATGACATCTGGACCTGGCCATTCTCAGTTACTTGTGCATCCAACAACTCAAAGCTGACCTCAGAGCAAACCACAGATTGGTTAACTCTGGGTCATTTAACCCATGAACAATCCAGAGTGTCCAGGAGCAGATGTAACACTTCCAACAAGGGGCATTAGTAGGCTGTTGTTGCAAGCTAGAGGTGGCTTGTTCCCAACATGCATCCCCACAATCCAAGGATTATTTTTGTTTGAACTGCTTGAATGATTGCTGCAGCAAGAGAGACAGTAGTGATTAGTTAAAGTGCCTTTACCAAGTACTGTCAGAGCAACAGCTCAGTGGGAAAGCATGCACTTTGTATGCAGGAAGTCTCAAATTTAAATTGCAGCATTTCTAGGTATGGCTGGGAAAGAGCCCTGTCTGCAATGGTGCCTGTAACTGAAACACCAAATGCCACCATTACATGTGAACCAGGCCAGTGTGTACAGTCTTAAGTGAACTCACAGATCCAAGAAAAATACTAGAGAAGCTGCCATCCAAACTGTGCTGGAAATAACCAGGATTTTTTTCCCTCTCACCAACACAATAGTGCAGAAGTGCCTTTAAAGGTTCTGCTGCTCATGGAGAGGCACAGCACGTCTCAAACCACACAGGCCTTTCACCGCCCCACCTCCCCCAGCCTCACAACTTCTGATTAGCAGACCACCTGATGCTTAGCACATGTCTTGTTATGACTTGAATGAGGGAAGGAAGCTGGGATGGGGGAGTGGAGGGGTTATTTGCAAAATTCCGATTCTCTCCAACCATAATTAAAAGGCTGCAATCCCCCAGGTACTATTAAAAACCAGCTTGGCGTCTAAAAACAACCTTAGAATTAACTTCCTGAATACACAAATTCCTGAACAGCTGAACAGCAGCCATAACAGTGTCATTCTCCAACTGCAGAAACAAGAAAGCAAAAGAGGTGGGACCTATCCACAACCTACCAGTTAGCCTTTGGAAAAATCCCTTCTTCTCTCACCTATGCCCTATAAAACAGGCATATGTAACATGACATCAGCGCAGTCTAGTAGGTAAGAGTACCAGACCAGCAATGGGGTGGCCCAGGTTCAAATTTCCACTTAACAATGAAATTCACTGGGTGGCCTTAGGCCAGGCATCATTTCTCAGCCCAAACAACCTCATAAGGCTGTTATGAGGGTAAAATAGGTGTTGCTCCAGTGTTCCTTGGAAGAAAGGTGGGGAGTGGAGGTTAATTGGGGAGTAAGCATTCTGCAGCTTCATCAGTGCATTGTGAAAACACACACTGAATTTCACAGGCAAAGACTTCAGTCACGGAATATCAACCTTCACTTTTTTAAAAGCATGGCTGCTTCTGGGAGAGGCTCTCGTTATGCAATAGCCCTGCTTTTTTCATGGAATGTTACAAAGGAAAGGGATCTACCTTGCCTTCCACTTGCTATCCTGTGTTTTCCCCATTGCTTCTTCTGATCAGAAAAAAAAGGAAGGAACAATGGAATAGTTGTACTGTGCCTTTTGAATGTTACCATGCTTTCCATCTGGAAGTACTCAATAACTCCAGGCCTTAACAAGGCAATGCATAGCCTGCAGGCAACGCCCAGTGAAAGTTCAGAAGCAGGAAGGTGATCCCTGGATCTCAGTATGCTGCCATTGTTTAATTTGCATAATGATGTAAGCTGCTTTGAGTTTGTCATAAGAAAAAAGCAGCATACAAATCTTATAAATAACTAGAGGAGGAAGGCATTGATTTTTTTTAAATTCTGTGCATATCCATTGCAAATATTGGTCCTAGTGATGAGAAAAGTAATATGCAGGTGCTTAACCTGACTAAGTCCTATAAAGGCATCAAAAACTGAAGCACCAGTAAAACAGGATGAGCCCCAAAGGCAGAAATGTCAGAGTATAATGAGTAAAGCCATTCATGTGCCAGTTCCTTGGGGAAAATAAATTGGAAAGCAAGCAGCCAAGAATCCTAACATACGCAACACACTGAGTCAGCGCAGACTTACAGACAGGAAGGCTTATGTATGGGGAGCTATTTCTGGACAGCTGCTTTGATGACAATGTCAGGGGTGAGCACCCAGCTGCAGACAGGTGTTGTCAAAATGGGCCAAGCCCATTTTTTTCTTGGAGAAAAATGAGCTGGCCCCAGGACCAAAAAATAAAAAAATAAAAAGAATTCAAATCCCATGAAGAGCATGGAATTTAGAGGAAAAAGTGTGCGTGATTATGATTGCTACTGTAGTATCCAATGTAATTTGGGAGGGTTAATGTTTTTACTGTTATTTTAATATGTTGTAAGCCGCCCCGAGGCTTTGTTGCGATGGGGCGGCATATAAATGTTTTAATAAAATAAATAATAAATAATAAAATTTGCATTTTTATTCTCAACTGCCTTTACGGGGCAAGGCAAGGGTGTCATCCCTACAGCTTGGTTGGTTTGCCAAGGCCTATAGCAAATGACACTCTGATGTTTAGTATGTACGTACACAGATGCAACTGCTCAATGCATATGACTGAGTGCACAACCACTGTAATTCCATTGTTTGCCAATCTACACTGACAAAAGCAAGAGGCAATAGTTCTGTGCATCCATACCAAGGGTTTTTGTGTCAAGCTGGATTCTCTACCATTTTTTGTGGAAGCTGAGGAGAGAGCTAAAAGCAATCACAATGTTATTGCTGGGAAGAAGAGCAGTTGGTAAGAAGTCCTTACCCATACAGGACTCCCCAGTTAGCCTGGCTGAAAACAGAGTGGTGGGAAAACCTCTATTCTGTCTCAGGAAACCAGGCATTATAGCCCAATGCCCCTAAGTACTGACGGGCTCGAACTACAGTAGAGGAGCTTGGAAAGTTTCATGCCAGAACTAAATGTGCACAACCATTGTAGACCAGAGCATGGGGGAGTTCTGGGACTTTCCTCTATTCCCCATATGGTGAGGAATTTCTCCTGCATCCAGCCCTTTCCAACCTTAGTCAAATGAAGAAATTGTAGTGCTTTAGCACTGTCAAGTCACTGGTTTGGTCTGTAAAGGTTGTTGTATATGCAAACTTTGCACTGTGGTTTAACTATGGGTTGTTAACAATTCAGGGTTCACAACTCAAAAGCAACTATGGATTCTTTTTCTGGGTCATTCATGGTTAACAACCCATAGTTAAACTACAGTGTAGGTCTGCATGTAACAATGACACATGAATCAACAAAAATTCACAATCAATCAATATGCAAATCATACTCTGGGTTGTCATTACATGAGAAGCAGGTCACTTTGTGTTGCCAAACTCATTTTAAAACCATGTCTTTCGCTCAACCACTTTTGAGGCACATCCAGGAACTCCACTGCAATACACGCACCATTTTAAATATGTTTTGAGCCTTCTTGAGAACCTCAGTTAGTGCCTAAAGCAATATAAGTAAGTCAGATAGATCAATATTAAATAATTTTTTTAGCAGGATTCATACTAATAGTTCTTCTCTTAAAATCACGTACTCCACCCTTTCAACCTTTTCAAGATGCCAAGTTGCAAAATTAGATGGAATATCACAGCAGATGTTCCTCCAAAACCATCCGCAGGAGGGTATTAATCACCCCAAGGACACATTTATATTTATCCTGGGTCATTTGCAACTTGGACAGCATTAGTAAGTGAGAGTCTTCCCTGCCACTTTAGTGAACAGACAGCCTCAGATCAAAGTGAAGGCACTTGGAGGTATGCCATTTCCATGGCCCTTTCCAAATTCAAAAGATTCAGACTATTTTTGCATGGCATCAAAATGAAGGAGGGAGGCAGTCCCTTGGAGTGATGGAAAGAAAAAACGAAAAATGTGACTTGAGCTTGTGAAGAGAAAGAGAGAGAGAAAGAGGGAAATTTTATAGAATAGAGCAAAGAAAGGCACGTTTCAGATCATTCCTTCCCAAATCCAAAACACTACTCCGTATCTTGTTACCTCTTCTTAAAATGAAGCATTAAAAGCCACTTGGCACATTCAAGGTCCAGATCAAATTGATGACAGCAGATCCATCAGTATAAATGCACGTGGGGCTTCAACCTTGCCTGAAAAGGGAGCCAAAAAGCAACCTGGTATATGGGTAGAGGATGCTGATTTCTCCTGCCACCTGCATCATACCTCTCCTGCAACTGCTCCTCCAACTCACTCCAGTCAGCCACTCTCAATATCAGAACCAGTTGAAGAAAACTCTCTACAAAATGTCTGGGACACAGTGAAAGCATATCTTAGAGGCTTGATTATAACTTACTCAGCAAAAATAAATAAAAAGAGAAAACAAGAACGACTTAAACTAATAGATGAGTTGTCAATGTTTGAACAGAAGTTACAGGAAGACCCATCAAAAAAGGACCTCATGATACAGATGAACACTCTAAAACATAAACTGGATCTTTTAGATACAAATGAACTAGCTAAACAAATGAAATTGACTGAACAGAATTTCTTTGAAAATGCTAACAAACCAGGGAGATGGTTGGCCTACAAATTAAACAGGGAAAGAGAAAAGAGATTAATATCTAAGTTGAAAGATGGAGAAGGACAACTACAGATACAAAGTTTGTCAATTAAGAAAATAGTGGAAGATTTCTTTACAAAGCTATACCAAGCTAAAGAAATATAAATTGAGAAGGTTTATGAATATATTCAAAAGGAAAATCTACCAAAATTGTCAGAGAAATATAAAAAAATATTAAATGAGGAAGTAACAATGACAGAAGTAATTGAAGCAATTAAGGGACAAAAGAAAGATAAAACTCCTGGTCTGGATGGACTACCAGCAGAATTTTATAAATCTTTTGAAGGAATTTTATGTGCACCTCTAAAGGATATATGCAATGCTGTATTGTCAGATGCTAAAATACCAAATACCTGGACCGAGGCAAATATTACCCTAATTCTGAAAGAAGACACGGACTTGACACTTATAGACCTATATCACTTCTATACGTGGATTATAAAAATTTTGCCTCTGTTATGGCAGAAAGAGTGAAGAAATACTTAATAGACTTTATACATTCAGATCAAAATGATTTCTGTCATAGCTGTCATAAGTACAGGTTAGGTGACAAGTGGCTGGAGAGCAGCACTTGTGAAAGGGACCTCGGGGTACTGGTTGACCACAGGCTAAACATGAGTCAGCAGTGTGATGCGGTGGTCAAGAGGGCGAATGCCACCCTTGGTTGCATAGCCAGAAGTGTGGCTTCTAGATCAAGAGAGGTATTACTACCACTCTACACGACTCTGGTGCGCCCGCAACTGGAGTATTGTGTTCAGTTTTGGGCCCCTCATTACAGAAAGGATACAGCCAGGTTGGAGTCAGTGCAGCGTAGGGCCACAAGGATGGTGGCTGGTTTGCAGGGGATGCCGTATGAGGCAAGACTGAGAGAACTGGGTCTCTTCAGCTTGGAGAAGAGGAGACTCAGAGGGGATATGTTGGCAACATACAGGTATGTGAGGGGGTGTCACATGGAGATGGGGAGAGGCCTGTTCTCCCCTGCAGAGGAAGGCAGGACGCGCTCCAATGGAGCAAAGCTCAGGGAGCCAAGGTTCAATTTGGATGCCAGGAAGCACTTCCTGACAGTTAGGACCCCAAGGGCGTGGAATGGGCTTCCACGGGAGGTCGTTGAGGCCCCATCGGTGAGGGTGTTCAAAGATAGGCTGGACATGCACATGGTGGGCATGTCATGAGCGGAGCCGGCTGGTGCCGGAGGTCAGACTAGATGGCCCGGGAGGCCCCTTCTGACTCGCTCTGTTTCTATGTTTCTATGTTTCTACATGGTTATTTCTTAAATCATTATTAGAAATTCATTGATGTCGGTTTGGGAAAAGCTAAAGACAAAGCTTTATACTAAGTTGCCGCGATGGCTTTCTCCTATGGAAGCTCTTACATACCAAAATGCATTGAATTTTAATATGATTGTGAGATATGATGATATTTTAGATAATAATGGAAAATTGAAACCGAATCAAGAACTACAGGAGCATGGTATTGATCCTTCTTGGTGGCACAAGGTTCAACTACAATCGAGATATATTAAAGACTATAGTATAGAATGTATGGTTTTTATAAGGAACTAACAACATTTGATCAAATGATTTTAAAATCAAATAAAAAATGGTAAAAAGGTTGTGTAATTTTCTTTTGGATTATACCTTGAAAATGGAAGGTGAACAAGTTAAGGAAACCATGATAACATGAGCACAAAATTTTGGATATGATATTGAGTTGTAGAAATAGCAAAGCTGTGGGAAAGATATATTAAGATAACAGCAACTTCATATAAAGAAAACTTTTATAAAATGTTTTACAGATGGTATTTATTGCCAGATAGATTAGCAAAATGTTTCCAAGTATGTCAAACAGAAGTTGGAAATGTAAACACAAACCTGGTACTTTTTATCATTTGTGGTGGACTTGTGTTAAAGAAAAAAAATATTGGGTTAAAATACACAAATGGCTTGAGGAAATGCTAAAAAAACCTTTAACATTTAAACCTGAAGTTTTTCTATTAGGCATTATTCCTGATGACTTTGATAAGCAAGCTATATATCTGACTTTACATGTAATTACTGCGGCAAGGATTGCATTTGCGCAATGCTGGAGAAGCGAAGAGCCACCTACTGAAGAGTTGATTTTAAAAAAGATTTTGGATTGCACGGAGATGGACAAATTGACCTTGTCTTTGAAGGAGAAGGAAGATACATATTTCTATCAAACTTGGAACTCTTTTTATTACCAGTTGGAGAAACAGGATTAAGTGTAAAACTGAATACGGTTATTGATTGTAAAAAAGAATAAGATGTCAGCCCAGTATGTCCGATGTCTTGAATAATTGTTGTTTTAGTGTTTGATTTGTAGAGAAAAATAATAAAAATCTGATATAAAAAAATATCAGAACCAGCCTGAGATCAAATTGACATCATGTGCTGAAAGTCAAGCCAGAGGAGCAGGAAGGTTCTGGACTACATTTGCTCTTAAGATTGGAAACTAGCGTCCAGACCCAGCTTGATCTTCCATCTTATCCATGAGCTCCAGATGTGGATTCTGTGGCCTGTTTCATTATGAAAAATAATTCTAAGGAAACTTTCAAAAGGGGAAATGGGACTATGCAATGTGTTCACATAAATCAGTACTGATTTGAGTTTTTACACCACAGCAATCCATCGTGAGTAGCCACAATGGGTTGCAATTTCATTCAAACTCATCCTACTTCCTGTAGGGTGGATTGTTTTGGAGCAGCATGACACCCTGGCAACTCCTGGCTTTTTCGAGTGGGTATGTACTCCAAACCTGGAAGAACAACTCCACTGCAAGTTGGAGGAAACAGCAAGCAAGCCACTCCACAAGAGCAGAAAAAAGACCCTTGCTCTTCTTGGCAATCTCACCCATGCCACTGCCAGCAACAGTCAGCAAGGCTCCTTCACCCATGCCAATGCAACATTTTGAAGCAACTATCACTGGTTCACCACCATAAAACCAAATCAGCACCACAAATGTATGGTAAGAATCACACTGTTGTTGATGATGTTGTTAATATCATTTCTGGAGCTGTCCAAGTGATTCTCCGGTTTATTACCTTATTAGTTATAGTTTGCGAAAAGTAACCAAGAAACAAAGGGAGACAGCATACAGATATACAGAAAGGCAAAAAAGTACACTTGCTTAAGTCCAAACGACCTTTGCACACATTTTAGGGACCTGTGTGCATGCATGTGTGCACATGCGCACACATGCACACCATAATTGTTTTTTTTTTAATCTCTAGGGGAAAAGTATCTACAGCAGAGAACAAACAGGGGTCACAGCTGGAGCCGAAACAGGCAGACAAGTCAGGTCTGGGTAACCAGAAGCACACTGGCATGGATGTCTCTTTCACATTAACCGCCATCATGCAGTGGGAACAGTTTGCACAAGGAACAATGGCCCTTCCTGGTATTGCACGAGAATGCCATCTTCAATCAGCAGGGCCACTCTTCATACATGGGGATGCCCTCACTTTGGGAATGCCATCCTCTCTGTGGCAGATCAGGCACTGTCACTGATAGGCTTTCAATGATTAAACATGTACAGCAGGACTCCTGTATCTGCTGACTCAGTTACCGCATTTTCAGTTAACCGTGGTTGACCTCAGCCCAAGTGAGAAGTTGTAAAGTGCCATAAAGTGCCAAAGAGAAGTCATTAAGTCCTTCTTTTAAGTGAACCTTCTTGATTTAGTAGGGAAAGAAAAATTTGTATGCTGAGGTTAGAACTAATGAAATTGTTCTAAGAAAAAAGAAATGTATGTAGTATACAGTATATATAATAGATAGTATACATTGCTCCCTATTATCCACAGTTACAGGTATCCGCTGGGAGGCTTAGAAACTATCTGCATGGATATCTGCAGGACAAGGGTCCTGCTGTACTCGCTTACTTTGCCTTTTACCCACCATTAACTTAGCTAAATGTTCTTCAGCTTTTTGTTTTGCAATGCATTGCTAACCACTTTGGGATTTTTAAAATAGGAAGCAATATGTACATATTTTTAAATACATCAAAAATGAAATGTATGTAATGCCAGAAAAGGTTGCAGAAAAGTTATATCAGTTAGGGATAAGATAGGATTTTGCAACCCAGCAGCCACAGATATAAACAAAGTGAGTTCCTGGTAGTTCAGGAAAGGACCTCTTGGTGGTGGTGTGGGTGGGGGTTCAGGAGGACCTCTACATTCCCAAGAGTAGAGAGCAGCCTCTCAGGAATGTGAAAGTAGCAGCAAAAGGCAACCCAAAGAGCTGACTAACATTCCATGGAATACAAAGAGAGTGAAAGCATGTGAGTGGGAAAATGCGTGGTCCCTCTATCAGCCCTGCTCTTAATCCTGCCAAGTAGCACATAGCAGCTTGCATGAGATCCCCAGGCAGTTTCCCATCTGACAAAGACCTACAGAGTGGAATAGCATATAAGAGGAGAACCTCCAACCCATGAGCATTGCCCATCCAGACTGTGGAGGCCTTGTCTCCCTCCACAGGCCCCACCTCTTTGTCCAAGCCACAGTGGCCATCAACATACCCTGGGGTAGTGTATCTCAGTGGCCCTTGGTCTCTCTGTGTGGATGAGCAGGGGCAGGAATGGAGAGCTGGATGGTGTGCATGCACATGAGTTGCAAGGAACCGCACAAAACACAATACTAAGCACCAGTTCACAATATCTTTAATCAACAACTGTGAGCAACATCATTGTGCTCGCTTTCTGTCTGTCTGTCTGTCCTTCCTTCCTCTCTTTTTTTAAAACTAACGCTTCTTCCTTGTCCACCCTGGAAAAAAAAATAAAGTTTCAGACAACCAGCAGCACATCTTTGGTTCAAAGGAGCCCAACAGGGAATCCAACCACACTTTCCGCTGTTTGCTCTATATGAATCAGCCTGCTTCCCAGATGGCTTAAAATAATTTTAAAAAATTAAATGTGTTTTCTAAATCACTAACTCCAGACTGAGAAATAAAGACCATTTGGACAAATGTTTATACAGCTCTCAAATTAATAATAATAGGCAAACTAACAATGCATGTAAGTTACATGAGCAACTCTACAACATGTGGCTTCTCTGAAATTACACAGCTTACTGGAAAAAGCTAAAGGGGAGCCAAAGAGGCCTCAAAGAGGGAGATTAGAAGGAGCACAGTAAACAATGGCGCCTGGGTCCTAACAGATGCTTACAGGAACTGTGTGCTAAACACGATCCATTTCCACGAGAGATGGAGAAAAAACAAAGACCACACCCTGTTGGTGTTATGTGCCACCAAGCTGTCTCTGACTTACGGTGACCCCGTGAATGAAAGCCTACCAAAATATCCGGTCCAGCCCCGCTCAGCTCTTCCAAGTTCAAGGCTGTGGCTTCCTTTATGGATTTCATCCATTCATATTTTGTCTTCCTTTTCTTCTTCTGCCTTCAATTTCCCTAGCATGATTGTCTTCTCCAGGGGGGATGTGTCCAAAGTATGACAGCTTCAGTTTTGTCATTTTTGCTTCTAGTAAAAGCTCTGGCTTGACTTGATCTATGACCCACTTTTGGTCTTTCTGTCAGTCCAGGGTATTCACAAAGCTCTCCTCCAGCACACATCAATTTTCTTCCTGTCAGTTTTCTTCACTATCCAGTATCATATCCATACATTGAGATCAGGACTACAATAGTGCAAATTATCTGGGCCTTAGTCTCCAGTGAAACAAACATTCTTACACTTGATGATCTCCTCTAGTTCCTTCACTGCTGCCCTTCAAGTCTCAGTCTTCTCTGAATTCCTTGGCTGCTGTCTCCCTTTGAATTGATGAACCAAAGTATGTAAAATCTTTCACAATTTTGAATTCTCCATTGTTAATAGCAAAGTTCTGTAGTCTTCTGTGATCATGATTTTTGTTTTCTAAAATTTCAGCTGCAGTCCTACTGCACTTTCTTCTTTTATTTTAATCAGGAGTTGTTCCACATCATTGCTGCTTTCTATCAGTAGTATTGTGTCATCTGCATTTCTAAAATTGTTAATGTCTTCTGCCAATTTTGACTCCTTTCTCTGAGTCAAATTCAGCTTTCCTTATGTGTACAGATTGAACA
Source organism: Varanus salvator macromaculatus (assembly GCA_023646645.1). NCBI lineage: Eukaryota > Metazoa > Chordata > Lepidosauria > Squamata > Varanidae > Varanus > Varanus salvator. The sequence continues at coordinate 17,946,695 of JAIXND010000795.1, forward strand.
GATAGGGAAACAGAATACATCCTTGTCTGACACCTTTACCTATGGAAAACCATAGTGTTTCTCCAAATTCTGTCTAACAGTAGCTTCTTGTTCATCAGAACAATCCAGTGTTGAGACACACACATTTTTTCAGGACTATCTGGAACTTCTCATGATCTACACAGTCAAGGACTGTAGTCTATAAAGCATCTGAAATTCTTTGGTGCACCCCAGTAGCCAACATATTTGCTAGCACATCTTCCTTTTCAGAATCCAGTTTGAATGTTAGGCATTTCTCATTTCATATAGGGTAGTATTCTTTCTTGCAATATTTTTAGCATCACTTTGCTTGTGTGTGAAATTAACGTAATAGTCTTATAGTCACTGAACTCTTTTGCATCTCCTTTCTTGGGGATTGGGATGCATATTGAATGTTTCCAGTTTATGGAACCATTGTTTTGTTGTCCAAATTTGCTGAAATATTCTTGTTAGGATTTGAACTGATTCATGGAATAGCTCTATGGATTTGCTATCCACTCCAGGTGCTTCATTTTTTGCAAGTACTTTCAGAGCAGCTTCCACTTTACTTTCTAATATTACAGGCTCTTCCTCATAGAATTCCTTTTCAAATAAGTCTGTTATTCTTTCATTTCTTCTGCAAAGATCTTCTGTAAATTCTTTCTACCTTCTCTTTATTTTCTTCTGGTCATTAGCATGTTCCCTTGCTTGTCTCTGAGCATTCCTAATCTAGGTTTGAAGTTCCTTTGATTTCTTGGATTTTGTTGTTCCTCTTTTGTTGCTCTCTTCTATTTCTTTGTGCTGGTCATTGTAATAGTTCTTTTTGTCTCTATGAGATAGTTTCTGAAAAGTTACATTCAGGATTCTGACGCTGTCTTTTGTACTTTTGCTTCTGGCTTATCCTTAGCATCTGTGATTGTTTCTTTTGTCATCATTCTAGGTTTTTTTTCTTCTTTTTTGCTACAGGAATTGCCTTTTGGCATTCTTCCATTATAATGTCTCCGGTTTCAGTCCATAGTTCTTCTGGTTCACAGTCAATTAAGTTGAATAATCCAAATTTGTTCTTTATGTGGACTTTAAATTCTTCAGGGATGTTACTGAAGTAGTATTCTGGCACTGTATTTCTGTTGGCGATCTTTTTCAGCTTTACTCTGATTTTTGATATTAGGAGCTGATGGGGACTACCGCAATCTACTCCTGGCCTTGTTTAGGCAGCAAGAATACCATTTCTCCACTGTCTGCTTCCAATTACACAGTCTTTTTTATTTCTATGCTGGCCATCTGGTGATGTCCATGTATACGGTAGTCTGACTGGGTGCATGAAGTATGTTTTTGTAATAAACAGATCATTGGTGTCACAAAATTCTGAGTCATTCTCCTGCTTCATTTCTTACCCCTGGGCCAAATTGCTTTGTTTCCTACTTTTGCATTCTGGTCACCTAGGATTAGCAGCATGGTTGGATTTTTTTTTGGGGGGGTGGGGGGATGTGTTATCAATTTCCTCTCAAAGACCTACATAAAACTTTTCAATTTCTTCCTCTTCAGCATCTGTTGTTGGAGCATAGACTTGAATGATGGTTATGTTGATAGGTTTTCCACTAATTCTGGCTGATATTATTCAGACAGATTTTGCATTATACCCCCTTACTGCCTGTGCTATGTTTTGCCCCTCGGTATTGGAGCTACTCTATTTTCCTCTGAGTTTATCATTTCCAGAGTAAATCACTTTGTGTTTGTCTGACTGAAAATGCCCCATTCCTGTTCTCTTCAGTTCACGTACACAAAGTACCACAATGTTTAACCATTCCATTTCCTACTTTATAGTTTTCAGTTTACCTTAGTTCATGTTTTACCACAGCCTACACATCAGCAAAATAATGGAACCCTCAGTTTTGAAAAGAACCCATATGCGTGCTTTTGAGAATGTACCTGGATCCTATTTCTTATGATTAATAAGTGGAGAATAGTTCAGGAAGTTAATGATAGATTAAAAATTTTGCCTTGCCACATTTTGGCTGTATCCAGATGGATAAATATATGGTTTCTGAAACCTCAGCCCTGATTCTAAATAGCAGAAGAGGGTGGGGACCAGATCTTATCTAAGTATACAATCCTGTACATACAGCCCATTGCTGAGATGCTCAGGGTTGTGAGAGGAATCTGCCAAGAAAATTAAAATGCAATGAATTTCCTAGACCCCACAGGTTCTATTTAGTTAACTCTGCAATGATGTTGACTCAGTCTGACACAAGTCAAGCCAACATGTGGACTTTCATTTTTACAACAGGCAGCAATTTAAAAAAGAAACAAATATAAGCAAAAATTCACCCACCAACTTGCAGTTTGTGTAAATTTCTGTTAACTACGCACATTTTGCAAACATATGAAATTAACTGTCAGAAAATTCAAGATGACCAAGTATAGCATGAGCACTGGCAGTAGGGGGTGAATATTTATATACTTCTCATTTTAAATGATAAAACAAGAACAGCTACAACTCAGGTCTAATGAGTCAGTCCCAATATCCACAGATTTATGCAATTTGTGCAAATTGCACTTCAGACTTACAGTTCCCAGCTCCAAATTTACAAAAATAGGTTGAGCACTTTTGCAAAAATGAAGGACAGAAAACTGCTTCAGCCCACTTTTAGCTGTCAGATTGGAAATGTGCTGGAAGTCCCTCAAGCTCAAACAGAGCAAGTTTTCTAGTGTCACACATCCCTAGAGATGCTATGCATGAATTGGCATTTGAAGCAAGATAGAACCAACTATCTTGGCTGTCTCCTAGATCCATGCACAGAGAAACAGCATTTTAAAAATAGTTCTTTTGAGCCATCTGCTTTCCAAATCTTGGGGATGAAGAAGCAGTGTTCCCTAGAAACCCAGTGAGGATCAGTGGCAGTCAGGGGCAGCCACTTGGCTAATTTCTTGGCTGATGAAATGACCGAAGTCCCACCAGGCTCTTATCCCTCCCTGGATAGAGAAGTTCACATTAGTCCAGGTAGTTCTTGCCTCATAGCAGTAGCCCACTGAACTACTCACCAGTGGGTATGTTTTCAAAAGGAAGCACAGTGCTTTATACACCAACCTCCCTCTTAAAAACCAGGAGGGTAGAAAAGTAGGGTTTCCTGGTATTAATTTTAATAGCCATATTGATGAAATGCCAGAGCTATCCTTCCTATTGTCTCTTGAAAATATTGCAAAAAGCAATACCACACCATTATTGTCCTAATCCTAACAGACATTCCCAATGTAAAATATATTTTCCAGCCTGTGCCTCCAGTTTCAACCTGAGCTCACATGTGCCAGAAATACTCCACTTACCATAACTAACAACTGTTGAAACTATGCTCTATTAATCTACCTAATTTCTCTTAAACAGCCCTGTGAGCATTATGACATTCTGCAGCCCTGAATTCTGCACCTACATCCTATGTACAATTGTACCTCCTTCTGTCTATTCTGAACCCACTGCCAATCATTTTCACTCATTTATTTAGAAATAAAAAACACTTATATTAAAGATATTTCTAAGCAATGTACAAAAGCAAGTCTTCACAAAAGGGACAAGAGAGGTTTCCTGGAATTCCTGTTGGCAAAGTCATGTTTTCAATAAGCACCAAAAAAACAGTACATAAAAAATAGTAACCCTTAAACAGCCCATGTGCTTTGGTTGGCTTTTCAACCACCCTAAAAACCCAGTCACTGGGTTCACACAAGATGAGAAGTCAAACAGGTGGGGGCTTGAATTAGCAAGCCAAGGCACCACAAACTGCTGTGCAAACCAGGTATCTATCCAGTCTCTCCATCAAATGTGTAAGTTTATCATGGCCTCTTTAGTTATATTACTTCCTATTCAGGTAGGAGTTTTATGTTGATGCTGTTGTTTTTAAAGATTTTCTGACTGCAGCCTTTAATGACTGCTGCATTAATTTGTAGCTTTAGTTTTTGTTTAGTTTTGTAATCAACTCTTGAATCTCTATTAGAATAAAAATGCAGGCTAGAAGAATGAACCACAATGAATATTGTCAGAATATTGTCAGAAGCACCAAACATTATAGTCTTTTCTAATATTGAAACTGCATCACAGTTGTGACACAAGGAAGCAAATGTCTCACACATTTCTAACTAAGCATTTCCTTCATGGCTTCTGTCTACCAGGAGAAGAAAGGAAATTTCCCACCATTCACACCTAGCAGAGTTGTTGGAAAGGGCCAATAGCTCATTTCCACAAGTTCTCTGTCTACAAGCCAGGATGTAGTATCTCCTAGGGTCACACCTGACTGGTACATTCTCTTTCCTGGCTGGTTGCCCACTCCTCTGCACTAATCAGGGATAAAAGATAGACCCTTTTCTCCGTCTCAAAAGAGTGCTTGTTATTTGCTTTGAAAGTCAACGCTGTTAGCACTCGAATGAGCCCTGCGTCTTGCACCTAAGTTTTGAAACCTCTCTTTAAGGCTATCTAATATAGGTTATTCTGGGCACAAGCCTGTTTTTTTTTTTTACAAGGGAATAAGTCCTACAAGTCCCAAGATTCCCCAGCCAATTAAATTACTGTTTCTGTCTAAATTAACACTGGATTGCACCCTTACAGTTTCTTTCAGTGCAGTGCAACCTGATTGTCCCCTTTGCCTTAATAAAGCTTCAAGCGGGAACCTGGGATTTGACAGCTTACTTGGATGGCCAAGTATCTGTCTCCTACCTGATCGATCAGAATTGCTTGGAGGTTTAAATGGTAAATACTCAATCTGCAGAGGGGTGGTAGCAGCTATAAATTTAGGTCCACCCTGTCACAGTTATGGACTACACACCAGTTTTCCCGAATTGCTGACCTGTTTACTTTACCAGTTTACCACCAAAACCAGTTTCTGCTGTTTTTAGATCAGTTAGGGTTCAATTATGTCTGTTCAGACAGAAAAGGGCTGGCTGTAGTATGCTGGGAGCTTTAGGCCTTTTTTCTGTCTAAGCAAATTAGTATTGGACTTTGTGTTTTTTAAGATCCTCACAGTAATGCTGTTTCTTACTTTGGTTTTATAATGTGGTTGTAAACTGAACAGTTTTATACTATTCTTTATCATGTTTTGTTATGGTTTTAATTGGTGTGAACTGCACAGCATTTGAACTATTGGGCAGTATCAAAATGCATAGGTAGCTATATTGACAAAGCAGATAAATAAGCAGCAGTATACAGAGAGCAAATTGAAGGTCATCAGCATAGACCTATGGCAGGTGCTTTGAAGGATTAATTCAACAAGAAGATGATTGTCCACATAGAAAATCAGCTAAACCATGTACAGTGTCTACCAAAGGAAACAGCACTAACACTGTCAACCTAGCTCTTATCACAAATTTGGTTTATTGTGCAATTAATGTCAAATTGAATGGGTTTTCTGACATTTCATTTCTATATTGCAGCATTTAAATTCTTCACACATAAACCATACAATCTACCACAAACAAGGAGACAGAAAACAGTCATGAACCAAACGTAAGCTTGGCCTTGGCTTCAAGAGACAAATTCCTCTTCAGCCACTGTCTCCCCCAGAGACAAAGTGAACCATTTGGTCTCTCCATCCAATGATTTCCAATCCGTACAATGGAGATTAATGGCTTTATCTTGAAGAGATGACATTATTAATAATTTAATTAAATCTACCATTTTACCCTTTCACTTATTAGTTTCACTCAAATTCATTTCAAGTTCAGTTATGAAAGACATTCTAACTGTTTTGCTACAAAACCACCTCAGCCTTGCAGCTGGCAAGTTATTATAACAAACTGGAGAGGAAATCAAGAACTAAAGAGAAGAAAAAGTACAAAAAAAGAAGGGTAAGCGAAAAAGCAGGGGAAAATCTTTTTTCCTGAGTGGGGCAAGCACAAAGAGGCTGAGGAAGTAACCAGTCTTCCGTCAAAGGTTCTCCCAACCTCCACAGGATTGTTCTGCTTTTTTGTTCCATTTTTTTCAACATCCAAGCAAAAATGTCAGAAGTAGGGGCAAACAGCTACAAGTTAAATGTCATATTAATATAAGGGAACCTGTTCATCAGAGCAGCAGCACAAGCAATAACAACTTACGATGCAAGCTGAGAGAAATATTGATGGTCCGTTCCTCCACAAAGCCCTTCAGGTTGGGAATCTTGGCACATTTCAAGATAGTTTGGAAAGAACTGTCACCGACATGGACCCAGCAAACTGTGTCTGTCACGTAATTGAAGTCCATTGCAGTGGTCTGCTTGGTGCTAGTGGGAATGATGTTAGGAACAGATCCGCCATTCAGGTAAGTAGCCATGATGTTCTGAGAGTTGGCAATAAGTAGGACAGGAGGTCGGTCTACTGGTTCTGATAGAGAAAGAAAAGCAGAGATCAAGGCTTAGGTACCAAAGTTTAATTTTTTTTTTAAACAGAACTACATCTTAAGATGGGCCCTACCAAATGCACTTGCAAGGGAATCTTCAGAGTAACAAAGTATGAACAAGGGGGAATTCACTATCTGAAATGTTGGAGGAGGAGGAAAAAACAAAATCTATGTGGAAACTTTTAAGGAAGGGGAGTAAGGAGACCTGCACTGCTGCAAGGAGCTTTCTGTCTATTGACCATCACCAAATGAAAAAGCATTCACACACACACCAAATCACTGCAAATGTGGGATATACCACTGGCAAGGGAATTTCATTCAAGGGGGCAATGTGTAGGGTTTGTGTGGACAGGGCACTTTACAGGCTATATGACATTCTAGACATTCCTGGTGAGCTGAGCTGGCAGCTCCCTTTATGAGCACCAACAATATAGCAGCCAGCCCATGTTTATTAAGAAGAAGCTGAAGCTAATACAAGACTGGGCCCTGCCAATTAAAAAGGACAGAAGTGAGAAGGACCAAAGTGTCTTGCAGAGTATGGCAGCCATGACACAGTAGAACTTTTTACCATTTTTGGCTTTGCAGGATTTGTGATCAGGCTGGAGCAGGTACCCCTCCACACAGCTGCATGTATAGGAACCATCATGGTTAGTGCAGGTTTGGCTACAGGTGCCATAAATGGTACATTCATCAAAATCTGGAAGAGAAAAGAGAGAAATTAGAGCATCCTCAATGGGGTGGACGCCAGATTCAGTCTCTAAAAATTTAAAATCAGAAACAAAAAAGTCCCAACAGCAACTTTCCTGAAGTATTTAAGATTGCTAAATAATTTTTCCCAAACTAAAGGATGCAAATTAAATTAACCAAATACTCCTTTAGCAGATATAAAATATTCCTCATACGATGCAGATGAGAGATTGGGTGAGTGGGGTGGAAACACTGCAATTTAAGAAGAGTATCCACAGCTACAGATAAATGGTTGGACATGATTAAGTAAATCCATATTCAATTTGTCATGGAAGGCTTTCCAATTCACCGGAACGTTGTCCTGCATAAGCTATGGAAGAATGAATGGGAGCTGCACAGGCGTGGCATCAATTCATTTCCTTTGGAAAGCACATGATTCTGGAGGCTTGTACACCAGGCTGAGAGGCCTCAAAAATGTATGTGTCTTAAGAAGAATTTGAAGAGTTGTGTCTGTGCCATTTTGTGATCATTAGATGCCTGCACCAATCCCACATCTGTTTCTCAATCAGCCAAAAAAGTGGTCTGAGGAGAAGTCAGCTGACTTATGCAAAGCATCTGTCACTATTACAAGTCTTGTTTACTGAAGGATGTCTAACTGATAAGGATAAGCTGGAATTCAGAGCTCTTGAGTGAACAGCACTAGCTATTTACTGCTTGACACCTCCTGAGCGTGCAATTTCTTCTTTGGCTTCTTTGATGGAACCACCCAGACTAAATCTTTTTTAAAAGCCAGAACACAAATCAATCTGCCAGGAATTTCCTCTGATAATCATTTTATTGTGGTGAAGAAAAGAAAAAGAGCCTGATTTTCATTAGCCACTCAAAAATATGCAAAATGGCTAAATCAGTAGGAAACCAACAGATATAACACCTCTGCATTTCTTTTCAATGACAGCTGTCAAAGGCCTGGCTTCTGCCCATCTTCTCTTCTGCATTATGGTTGCTACTTACCTTTGCAGCTTTTCCCATCTTCAGCCAGCTGGAAAGAATTGTTGCAATAGCACATTGGACCATTCAGAGTCGGGACACAATGATGCTGGCAGCCCAGAGCTGAGCAGTTTGCAAGTAGCTCTAAAGATAAGAAAGAGCAGGGGGATCAGTCAGGTGCTGTGAGGATGATTCAGGTTAGAGTATTTCAGGCTAGCATAAAAACCTAGATGTGTGAGAAGTTGCACAAGGAGTTCCAAGGTAACTTTACTGCCTCACAAGCAAACCAGTTCACTATGCTACACAAATTATAACCAACTAAGATTCCCCAATACATCAGGCAGGCAAGCAGCAAAGAATCTTGCTTGTCCAAAGCACTTTTCATCAAAGCACTTAGGAGATTAAAAAGAGCAAGCTCCAAATGCACATAGTCTAGCCCATACCCAAAAGATTTTGGTTGCACAGCTCAGTAATTCCTATGTGAAGATGTAGCAAGTGTACAACTTTGGTTAAGCACCACCACTGGGAGCAAAGTTTTTAAAAAAACCCCAAAGGATTATTATGCAGGTTCTACACATATAATGATGAATGCAAGTTTAAGAGGACTTTTACTTGAGGTATGGTGTGCACAAAGCAGATTTATACACTATGCTCTGACAAAGCATTCAGTCTCAACCTATCAATCTATCTAGGATAGATGGCAACATTTTTAGATTGTGCCAAATTTCCCACCAAGGCTCTTGATTGGGCAACTCAATGGCAGACTTGAGGATTCATCAGCTGGGTGGTGGCATGACTACCAGACAGGCATTTACATGTTTCCATAGTTACAAGAGCAACTCGCTTTATTCTCTGTGGCCAATCCAGAGCTTTATCAACTTCCAGACAGGTTTCCATACTATTTCTTGTGATACCAAACTGGATTCTTGAGCAATGGAACACTAGTACACAAAATGTATGACCAGAAAGCCAGTACATTTGAGCTTCTCTGCAACAAAGCATGCATGAGTCACAAGTATCATCCTCACATCCTCCACAACACTTAAGGGCCATAGGGATGTGCTGTTTGCTTGGGTGGACTGGAGTGGTAAAAAAGTCTTGCTAAAAATCCATCTCTCAAGTGGGCACTGACACCATTGCTTTCAGAAGAAGCACACAAATGCCTTATTTATTCATGAATTTAGTCTTTCACTCATCTGGACATTTAAGTTTGTACCATACTGTCCTAAAGATTTGCACCTACCCCAAGTGGTTACACATTTTACAACACCCTGTTTTTATGTGATATTGTACAGCTGAACTACAAGAATGGCTCTTATTTCTCTCTGATTTAGCTCTGCAAAAACAGAGAACAAACAAACAACCCCCTCAATTACCATACAATTCTGGAAAAACTGCAAAAATATTTTCATCTCACACAGAGATATTACCTCTGAAAAAAAATTAATCAGGAGGCATGGTTTTATGAATTAGCTTAAAAGCTTTCCAAAAATGTGCACATTTTTTTTTAAAAAAACGAGCAGATTAATTCTTCCTAAAAAGCAACCTTCTGTTGCATACCATAAGAAGCTGCCTTACACAAGGCCAGATTAGTGCAGCACTGCCAACTTTGCAAGTGACTTTCTCACACCTCACGCAGAGATCTTTCACAACCCCTGCCATCTCTTCCTTTCCTTTTTTAAACTAGAGATGCCAGGGATTGAACAGTGAACCTGGGACTTCTGCATGCAAAGTATGTGCTTCACCACTAAGCAATGGTCCCTCCCTGAATACCAGTCTTCTCCCTCACAATGTTAAACTCCAACTCATTTGCTTGATCAGCCTATAAGCCAACAGACTGAATATGCTTCAAATGCTGAACAGCTGCAACATCAAACATTACACAGGCATTGTAAGCTGAGCTGGCCATTGGTACATGGAGACAATATGGACCAGTAGCAATAACAGGGCAATAACCGGATGCATTGTAACAGCCTGGCAGAGCGTTCCTCATGGGCATCAAAGCGAACAGGAATACAAACACAAATACATAGTGATAGGTCAAGGACAAACTCACAGCTACTATCTCAAAGCCACTGCAGCTATCACAGATCTATCTAAAGCAGGAACTGGAATATTTAAGGCTAAAGAAATGCCCAAAAAAAAGGGTGGACTGTGGATGGGAACATAGCCATATACAGAGTATAACTGTGAAACTTGTTGCTCATTTCTGTATATGCACATTCATTCATTCATTCATTCATTCATTGCCCTTTGCTTCTGAATTGGTTAAAATACAGCAATTCCATTCCTTTTCTGTGCTGTGTTGGCCGCTAGGCATTCAAAATTGATACTTCTGTCCAAAAAGTTACTATCCACCTATGCAGTTCTATTGAAGAAGGAATCTAGGAAGACATCTGATGCTGATTCAGCCCCTGGTCCAGTCCAGTTGCCCAGAACTGGCAACAGCCCTTCTCAGTTTCAGGCAGGAATTTTTCCAGCCCACCTCGTAGATGCTGGAGACTGACCCTTAGGTTTTCTCCCTAATGAAAGGTTGCTGGTTCCCCAAATACAGTTGATCACTTTCCCTTATTTCTTAGTTTTTGGAAAGTATCCCCCAGACTGTGTCAGTTAAGTGGTTGCTACTCAGCACTGTACCATAGGCTAGACTTTTGTATCCCTCACGGGACCCACAGAATAAAATGTCATTAGAAGCTCCTCTGTCTATTGCTGTAGTTACCTGCAACAGGTTTAGGCTTTAATTTTTCTTAATAATTCAGGCCTTTCACAAATACCACCAAACAAAAATTGTTTCACCATTGGGGGTGGGGGGGGGGCTGGGCCAAGGAAACTCAAGGAAGATTCAAAGATTTTGAAAAGCCCTCAAGCATGGCATTCCCCTGAGTCCTGAAATGGACTCTTGGCTTACCCCAAACCTGATTCATCTCTGAGCACCAAAGTCATGAAGCCAGAGGGCACCTGGAGATAGCACTGCTAGCAACTTTTCCCGATTTATGTCTGGCCTTCATGGTTGCATTGATGGCTGCAATAGCAGTTAATAATATTTCCATCTGCCTCCTATTACTCCCAAAGCAAGGAGGAGATAAACGGAGCTAGCAATGAACTCTCTGGAACAGAGATTTCTGTTCATTTCACACATAACCAAAAGCAATCCAAGATTCCACCAGAGAGAAGGAAGGGAAGGTTTCTCCATTTTAATAAACAAATCAGCATGAGTTTTATTCATTCTCCCAGTAGCTAACAGTCATGGAAGGATGCAATATCATACCCAGGCTATCCATATAATTCTTGATGCCACGAAAGTGGGAAAACAAAAGTTTGCCTGTGCCAAGTTCAATCCTTGACTTCACAAGATAAAAGGAATCGTGGGAGGACTTGTGGGAGCAGATGGTAGAACAGGTTTGGGCAAAAGGAGATCTTTCAGATTTTTTTATATCCCTCCTTTCTCCCACAGTGGACTCAGGGTGGCTGCATGCGATTCCCAGGTAGTCTCCCCTTCAAGCTCAGGCCACCCCAGGTCTGCTTAGCTTCAGTATGGTGGATGCCTTATGTGCCTTCAACTCCAAGGAGCCCCTGCGGGGATAGCCAATGTCAGATCTGTTGGCAGTTGGTCCAAACTATTTGGAGATCTACCATCTCTCCACCCCTAGCCTATGTAAGCACAGAATAAAAGGTGTGATGAAACATTCACAGTATGGTGAAAGCATGAACAAACATTTGCCACATTCCAAGGCATTTGAGCTGCCAGAAAGTGAACCTGTGTTCATCTTATGTCCACTGTGCTTAAGAACATCAGCTGATCTTCACCCTAAGGCAGCTTTACATGCTTAAATGCCTAGCAGCCAGTAAGAAGAAACTACAGTACTGAACTGAATTCAAGAAGTGAGCAGACTGCCTGTGCTTCTTGGTCAATTCTCTGCCTGTGTGTGCTGGACTTCCCTGAATGAAGAGGTGTGTTAGAGAAGAGGTGAGTTCTCCCTTACCACATCAGCCCACCTCAATCCTGTCCTATTTATGTGGGCCTTCATTGAGCAAATGCCAGGAAACAAGAATGCAGATTTCCTTTCAAAGGTCTTGTTTTTACTACTGCCAACCAAATGCTCTTAATTTACAGGATTTTTTTTTCCTTTTTTTGGATTTCTATATTAAATTCCCAGAATCCATTACATAACCAAATTTCACAAGGCAAAACTGTATCCAATTGTAATGTTAGAACAAATTAAAGACATACTGCTAGACCAATATAAGCAGTAAGATGCAAGACTTTTAGATCATCTCATAAACCTCAATTCCTAATGTCTTCTATAAAATTGTTATGATCTCAACTTTTATTTAAAAAGAGGTGGGGAAACCTAAATCAGCAGAAAAGCTCTGGAAGCTAAAACGATTTGTGGATATCATGTTTTTTTTTTTTAATCTTATAGTTGACTAGATACCTAGATAATTATCTTTTTGATTATCTGGGACAGGTCAGTTCCAGACACACCCACACTGATTCAATTCGATCCCAAAGGCTCGAAAAGTGAAATGTACCAAGTTGCTGGAAATGGCAGTTACTCAAATAAAGCAGCGATGCTCTATGTTTCTGGAGCTCCAATTAATACGCAAAGAAACTAGGACTGTAGCTTTTGTGGCTAAAACGGATACTCACTGTGAGCAGCTACAGTGCACTTTAGCCCACAAATGACTCTTTGTCTCCCTCTCCCTCTCTCAATTCCTCCTTTCCACCCAGAGTGCCACCACTGCCACTTCAGCATTTCAAAGCTGGTAAACTGAGAGCCCCCATGCATATTTACATTTGGTGAACTGGTTTGTAACTGTTTCAAACTGGAATCCATCGTGCTAAGTGTTTCAGGGCAGGCTTACACACGATAGTTTCTTCTATTCTCCAGCAGTCCTGGCAGAAAGATCATCTCTGGTCACCAAGCAGTCATAGCTAGAGTTTCCACCAGTGCCCCTTCCATCTGTCTGCTGTCTAAAGGGGGTAGAGATCCAACAGGGGCTCTTCCTTGCCAGCTCAGCCACTGTAGCTGCCATGGCTCCTCCTTCCCAGAATACAGCCTTCCCACAGCCCTTTTAACCAGGGTCGCTGCCTAAAACAGCTCTTCTCTATTGGCCTGGTGGGACTCGCTGCACTCTTTCCTTGCAGTGGGCTCCAACAGTGGCCATCCCACTTGGTTGTCGATAAAGCAACTGCAGCTAATTTTGGATGTTGAATTTCCTCACCCTTCTCCTATCCCTTATTTCCTTCTGCTTCATGTTTATAAGACTTTTTGACCAGGACCTGACTATTTTGATTCTTCACATACAACAAATGCAAGGAGATCTTTATCTTCATCATCCTCCATTCCATGAACATCCCATATTAATACACTGTTTGGGACTACATATTCCATCCCAGCCCCTTTTTAAAGATGTTTCAGGACCTTGTGAGTTTCAGGACCTTGTGAGTCCCACAACCTAGTCCTGCATCCTTTGTGCAACCTTTAGTAAGCCCTGGTTTCTCAGCCTCTATTTTCTGTCTGTAGAATGATGAAAATTACACTCAACCTTATAGGTTTGTTGTTGAGAGCAAATGACAATGAAAATTTGACAGTGTTAAGCATATTTAGTGCAAACATATGAGAGTTCTAAGCTGTCTTGTGCATATATAGTAGAAAACAGGATTTGGAAGTACCTATCAGGGAGCCCAGCTTTCTCCCACATTCAGAATGCCAATGCCAGACAAGCCAATCAGCAAATGAACCACTGATTTAGCTTATTGTTTTGCCTTATCCTTCAAGGCTCAGGTAAACTGACTCTCTAAAAAAAAAGACGCAGTACATAGGTTCCTATTTTTAAAAAAATATATAAAAAAAATAGAGATGGAAGAGGCAGAAGAGCTTATCTCAAGGCTGCTGTCCCCTGGTGTTCAGGCAGACCCTGAGAATAGCCAGAGTCTGCAACCACCAGAAGAGGGCCTGGTACGAACCTTGGCCCCATGATGCGTCATCGGGAGAGAAGGACTAGCCAACTAGAGGGGCTGTGTGTAGCTGGGAGGCTTGCCCAGTTCCAGAAGGGCACTCCCATAGGGATGAGATCCACAGTTACTCAAAAGATCCACAGTTACTTAGAAGCAGCTTCTAGACTGGACTGAATGAACCACTCTGTGTATACTCAAGGACTCTTTCTTTGCTGATTGTGGTTTGCTGGATGTACAGTGGAGAATAAAGAGCTTTTGCCAAAGAATGGTCTGTTATTCTGAAAGTTGAGAAGAGAGAAACCAAACTCCAGACTGGCAGACTATGATTAGAAAGACCAGTTTCTAATGGTCTTTAGAAACCATTAGAACTATGATCAGTTCTCCACGTGGCCATGAAACTTGTTGGGTAACCTTGGGCCAGTCAAGCTTTTTCTCTTTTTTCTCTTAATCTATCTTCCAAGGCTGTTGAGAGGATAAAAAAGGGGCGAGGAAGGGGGAACCATATAAGCCATTGTGAGCTACTATGGAGGAAAGGTAGGATAAAACAAGAATATAAACATATATACATTGTACTGGATGGACTCCACTGGAAGAATGGCAAGGGGGTTAATAACAACATACACAGAAGACTCAGTCTTAATGCTGGGTCATGAAACGCTAGATCCTGAATGAGCAAGTAAACAAAAGAAGAAAGAGCAGCAAATCACTTTGGCTTATAGATGTTGAACTGTGCCTGTTCCCAGTATGTTGGCAGCAGCCAATGGAACCAAGGGCCTGCCCACTGTTCACTTGACGCTAATATAATTACACATAATGAATAACATGTATTAAACCCAGGCCATCACCACAGCTATTTGGAGAAGAGTTACTTCATCTTATCCTCACTGACAATGGAAGGGGTTTTTATAAGCTCTGAGCAAACAACCTTTGGAAAAGTTTTGTTTGCTGAGCATACACAGTCCAACGGGAATGGGAGACAACTATTTGCAGACTGCCTACAGACATCAAGCACCAACAAGGCTCTTGTCAGGACATGTCTCTGCTGCTGCCCTTTGCATGGAATACTTGTGGTTTTCTTCTGAAGTAACAAGTAACTGCCCTGTGGGATCTGCCATGCCATGTTGTGCCTTCAAGAGGAGGATCCCAAACTGCAGCCTGATGTACAATCCTGTCACTGGCTTTATGAGACTCAGGATGGAGAGGATGGGACACTCCAGCACTGAACTGTGTTACTCAGGTGCTTTCAGCCACTATGTAGACACCGTGGCTAATTATGCTACTTGTAGGGGAGGGCTGAAGCTCCACAAGAGCATTACAGGATGGTTGTTTCCCCTTTAAAAAAGCCATACCTCCCGCATTCAGATAACATGGCAAGCTGCGCGTAGGCAGCAATTATGGAAATCACGTCCTGCACACACCCAGCAACAGGCCATAGCATGTCCTATTTTGAATATATGCACCCAGGCAATGTATATTCCAGAAAACCCTACTGTATGTTGGCATGTACTAACAGAGAAGATCCCTTCTACAAGGGATCTGCAACATGCTGGTTTATGGTTGGCTTTGATCTTTGGTCTTTTAAGGTAGCAGTGGACAAAAGGAAGATCAAAAACTACTGATAGGCCTGTATTTATTTATTTTATTTATTAATTGGGGATTTGCAGTAGACCAGCAAGGGCTTCTTACTCAGAAATGTTTAACAATAGCCAAAGTTAAAAAGTTTTCCCATGCCCAACTTAGGCTGCTGAAAAAGAACATTCAGTAGAAGGGGAGAACCAGGGGGAGACAGAGCAGGAAAGAATGTGCAGGCTTGGTTCTGGTTCTGGTTCTGATTACACTGGTGTACAAATTCTGGGAAATTATCAACCTCCAAGATAAAATGTGCTAATTTTTACATATTTTGATTAGATGAATTAGAAAACAGGTGATAAAGGTGCTGGTTGGTGAAAGTTTTCAAGATAGCTCACAATAAAGATTTATACACAGATGAGTATATTTGCCTACAAGGGAGGGAGGTGTCTGATGCCTTGTAACTTCTCAACAATGAAAATGGTACCACATGGAAGTGCGTAAATTTATATTCACTTTGAGACTAAAGATTATTACCTAACTGTAATTTATTGTTCTTTTATTGCAAGGTACATTAGTCTTGGTCAGATCTACGCATCATACAGTTACATCTGGTGGCTTGTGAAAGTGTCATTGCCTAACATTTCCAAGGAACAGTTGCATGATTATTTTCCCTCAGAAGCCAAGTTGCCTCTAAACTGTGTAAACAACTCAGATAATTTCTGCTACATTTGTGGCGAGGTTACATTTGCATCTCAAAAGTGCAGTATGACAGCAGTGGTAAAAAAGGCATACCACCTATAGTTTGGATGCAAAATAGGGGATAAGAACAAGAGTTGGGCCCCTCATTATTGTTGCATTACACGTGCCACTTATCTGCATCATCAGCTAAAGAAGAAAAGTCTGTGCCTTTCACAGTCCCAATGGTGTGGAGGGAACCCACCAATCATAGTAGTGACTGCTATTTTTGCATGGTTCCCCCAATTAAAAACCAATAAATGAATGGAAAGTTATGCTATTGGCATAAAAGGTAAATTTTAAAAAGATAAATTTAAAATGATTGGCGTGGCACCATTCTCATTGCTATATCACATTCTGCAGAAAAGTTCTGCAGCATAATCGCACATCCCCCTCATAATTTTGAACTATTTTGATGCAATTTTGACCTGAAGCTGTATCTTGGAAACTGAAGCCAAGAAATATTCAGGACTTAATTTTCCTTTATTGGTGACCCAATTTTGGTAAAATTTAGCTACTTTCATTTCCAAGGCTTTCTCCTTGAAGACCAGTGTTACACATTCCTGGCCTAAGCACTCAGGTGCGCTACTTATTAATTCTTAGCATAGGTCTGCCACGGAGCCACTATATGGCACAGCCTCTGGTTGGCAGATCCCCATCTTCTAATGAAACACAAAGTAGACTCCATAAACCTGAACTCTGCCTGCCCCTGTTCTATGGACTCCTAGGGTGGCTTTGCACAACATGGCAAGTCACAGTGCTTTCTCAGCAGGATGGTGTGTCATGTTGTCCCAACCCTGTCATAGTATTTCGGCATGCTACATTTGGATTTTAGCAACCATGATAACAAACAACAGTTTGTTCTATGGTTTCCATGCTTCACCATGGTTCTTCTGACTGCTCAAAATGGTCATCATGGGTCCTACCACTAAGTCTCCTAGAAAAAGCAGCTGGGCTTGAATTTCAAGTGTGGTGGCTGATGGGATACATGCCAACAGTGGGAAAGCAGAGCAAGGAGCTTTCACTAGCAAAGAAACCCCTTAAATGTCTGTCAGACACATCCAGGGAAAAAACTATGCACTGTTGAAACCATGAACTGTTTGTCATGATGTGTGAACCCAGCTCCAAAGTAGTCATTTGTATGTATAATATTACAATCTGAAGAGTGTGACATTTGGGGAGAAGAGCGGTTCAGCTTATCCATAACGCTTTGTGGTGTGACTGCAGTTTGAAATCCATAGAAATAAGCACGACTGACTGGTTAAGTCATGGGCCCTCAAACTACGGCCCAGGGGCCAGATCCGGCCCACCATGCCCATTTATCTGGCCCACCATGCCCATCTGGATCCGCCGCGCATGCCCACTCCCGCACCCACCGCCGCCCACCTTGCCCCGCATGCAGGGAGGCAGCGGTTTGCTCACTTGGAGAAAATGATCTCCAAGTGAGCAAGCTGCTGCCTTGTGCGCCCGCCTTGCAGTCTGTGCCCGCCCCGCCCCACCCACCTCCCCATACTTGCGTGTCAGCCTGCATCTCACCCACCCGCACCTCACCTACCCTTGCCATGCCCGCCTGGCTGCGCTTCGCCTTGCCTCGCCACATGCCCCGCCCCTGCCTCAGCGTATGCACCTGCATGCGCCGCCCCCCGCACGCACTGCGGGCACCACCATTCCGGTCCGCGGCCAGCACTGGCACCTTTCAACTGTCCCCCTGGTGGAAAAGTTTGAGGACCCCTGGGTTAAGTAATAAGGACAGAAGGTTCTTACAAAAAACTATAGGGATGAGCAGGAAGGATGAATACAAATGTTTTAACATAATAAAAGTCTTTTTCCCACTCTATTTAAATACATAAATAAAATATATTCATATTGAGAGCCAGTGTGGTGTAGTGGTTAAGAGCATGGGAGTGGGACTCAGACAATCTGGGTTCTAGTCTTCGCTCAGCCATGGAGCCAAATGGGTGACTTTGGGCCAGTCACAGACTCTCAGCCCAACCTACCTCACAGGGTTGTTGTTGTTGTGGGGATAAGATGGAGGAGGAGATGTAAGCTGCCTTGAGCCCTTTGTAGGAAAAATGCAGGATATAAATTGAAAAATAAAAAAATAAATTTAACTGAATCTTTTCTTAAAAAGGAAAGAAAAAAGAATTGCATTCATTGTCTCCTTATAATCTAGTTTACAAGGAATTCTAAATTTAACACAAAAGTCTGCAATTATAGTATCTTAAAAGCTGAATTCATGACCCTCTGATCAAACATCCTGGATGCACTCGAAGGTCACAATAAACCAGAATCCTAAACAGCTGTCGCATGTGTTGAGTGAGCCATCATGCTCAAACGTTCCCATGTGGTTCCTCATGCCAGTGGGAACAGCTAAACAAATATGAGAACCTCCATCCCTGGCTTTATTAGCGAACCCTGGTTTGTCTCTTCTCGAAGAAACCAGAGCTGTAAACCACAGATTATGTTTGATTTACAACTCTGATTTACTGGGGAGAAATAAGCCAGCATTTCTGCTTCATACGCAACAATAAACAATGGATGGCGGGTCTGCAGTTTCTTTAGATACACCATTTGCAGCGAGGAAAACGAGGCAGTGTGCATGAGCACTCTGACTAATTCACAGTTCTAGCCTAGGAGTTAAATTCAGCTTTTCTATATAAATGACTGAATGGGGGTGGGAGGAGGGGGAAATCTCCAAGCATTTTAAATATCACCGTACATTTCACATGCCATCATTATCACATAACCTTATGAATATTTATGTCTGTATCATCCCAACAGTTTGGGCGTTAGCTTTTCATCGCATGAGGAAACAGTCCACCCAGTAACCCAGAGCCCTTTCTTTGCTAAATATTGTGGGCATTTAAGTCAAGTTCTACAACACTGGTTAAAAGGTGCTTCCTCTAGCCCAGTGTGGTTTTAATATTTTTATTTTTCTTTGAGCAACTTTGCCCCTGCTCATCACAGACGGCTTCTGAAATCCTTTCAATTAGCTTCTGAGGCAATTTTAACCGGGACCTGACAACCCTACCAAATCCTAGTAACAAGTCTGTTGATGATATTCACTTGTGAGGTAAAGAAACCTGTTTCCAAAAATTCTAAGAGAGACAGGAGTATTCTACATAAATGTTCTCTCTTTCACACATCCATCTTTGTGTTGTTTTATTTCAGTCTGCAATGCCCAGGCCATATCCTGAGCACATGAGTCTCATGCTTGTCATTACATGCAAACTCAGGAACAGTGGATTGTTTAAGTGGTTAACAACCCACCTAGAAGCCATGGGCTGTTTTAAGGTTATGGGTAGCTTGTTTAACTACCCCAACAACCCATCCTCACAAGGTGACTGCCCACCACAGGGTAAATATTCCAAATGGCAGCAGCTGCATGGGAAATTCAATCCATGGGGTGTCTCCTTATGTGCAAAGTAAATCTACTTGTCTCTAAATTATACCCCTTGCCCCTGCTGACAACAGCACTTAAAGTGTGTTCTAGTTTCTTGAACTGTTAATAGTATGATAAAGCCAAACAGCACTATGTGCTAAAAACACACCAATCTGAGAAAACAACAGTAGCTTCCAAGTAATGTCTTCAGTGAAATGTGATGCTTCGTAGTACATGCCTGTGTAGTGGTGGGAAACAAATGGCACATCTCCCATTCCATATCCCCACAGCCATACAACACCCCAAGGGCCCAATTCTCCTGCGGCTGCAGCCCTTCACTGTTAGCTACAACTGCCTGGTTGAAAGCAGTTCAACAAGAGCAGCCTGATTTGAAAGAGATATTTTGCTTCGAGCTTAACTCAACACTCAGCAATTTGGAAATAACTTGGATTTATATTGTGCAAATGAGCAAGTTCGAAAAGAGGTATGCATTTTTTTCCTTTTTGGAATAGGAAAACCAGAAGGGAGATGCAGGGAATAATAAGAGTTGAGAAAATAAAGGTCTAGGAAAACAAATGTTCCAACTCTCTACACCAAGGAATACACCAAGCACTTTTGATTAAGATTCTAAGTCCAGAGAAACTAGGACCCAGAATTCCTCAAGCCTATTGCTAAATACCCTGTTGCTGATCCTTGCAACATCCCATAACTTCCCCCTTCCCTCAGTCCATAAAGAACATACAAAGGGTCCAGTGTTGTGTTCACACAGGGACCAGATAGCTGCCCATGGAAAACCCACAAGCAGGATCTGAGTGCAATAGCACCCTCTTGCCCAGGTTCCCCAGCAACTGGCATACACCAACATACTGCCCTTGTTACCAGAGGTAGTAGATAAACATCAGGACTAGAAACCACTTATAGCCTTCTCTTCCAGGTATTTGGCAAGTCACCTTTTAAAGGCATCCAATATGAAAGCCATTATTACATCTTGTGAAAGTGAATCTCACAGTTTAATTATGTGCTGTGTGAAGAAGTCTTTTATCTGTCTGGAATGTCTCACCAATCAGCTTCATGAAATGACCCCACTGGGTTCTAGTATAGTGGAGGAGAAAAACGTCTTCCTATCCACTTTCTCCACAACATGCATAATATTGTAGACTCACCATGTCTCCCTGTATCACCTTTTATCTAAACGAAAAAACCCTGGATGCTGTAAACTTCTCTTGTAACACAGTTGTTTCTGCCCGTTGATCACTTTAGCAGCCCTTTTCTACACATTACACATTTTTATGTGTGGCAACCAGAACTTTAAATGTGGTTGAACCATAGTTTTATATAAAAGGGAGTATGATTTCGGCAGGTTTATTTTCAATTTCTTTCTAACTTGGTATTTGCCTTTCTCACAGCCACCTCACATTCATCAACCTGTCCACCAAAGCCTCAAAATCTCCTTCTTGGTCAATTACTGCTAGCTCAGATCCCATCAGTTTCTATTTGATGCCCATTCTCCCACCTTGGGGAGATCTTCTTGGAACTCCTTGCAATCCCCTTTTGTTTCAACATTCCAAATAATTTGGTGTCATCAGCAAACTTGGCCACTTCAGCGCTCACTCCTAATTCTAAATCATTTATGAATAAGCTGCAAAATCTTAATCCCAATAAGAAACCCTGTGGGACCCCAATTTACATCTCTTCACTGGAAGAATTGATCATTTATTTCTACCCTCTGCTTTCTGCTCTTTAATCATTTACTGATCTAACAAGAGACCTCTGCTTATACTGCATGACTGCTAAGTTTGCTCAGGAGGCTTCATGAAGGACTTGCTCAAAAATCTTTTGAAAGTCCAAGTAAGCAATGTCTACCAAATCACCCTTGTTCATATGTTGTGCATTAATACTCACAAAGAATTCTAAAAGCTTTATTGGACAAACCTTACTTTTGTGGAAGCCATGTTGATCCCTTTTCAGCAGGACTTGTCCTTCTATATACTTACTAAATTTATCACTAATAATGTGACCAACCAATTTATCCAAAAACAGATGTTAAGCTAACTAGCCTGTAATTTCCCGGATCCTCCCTGGATCACTTTCTAAAAATTATTATTACATTGGCTATTCTCCAGTTCTCTGCTAAAGAGGTTGATCATGTTACATATTTTTGGACATGTACAAAAAGCTGTATTCATAGCCAAACAAGAAGGACATCACATCACAGCCTCTAGTTGAGGTCACAAGAATGAGTGAAAAGCTAGCCCCTTGCCAATATGGCTGCCCTTTTGCAATGAGGTGACTGCATTCACTCTGAATCCCTCTGGAAAACAACAGCTTGTTTTTGTGCAGAACAAGGAAGCTGCTTCAGGTTCAAAAAGATTTAAAACAAACCTATTCCAGTTAAGTTTTCCAGAACTGACACTTGCATCACTGAAGTAGAAAAGATGCAGATGACTTTGTCTGAGCACTGCCAGCAGAACAGGAGGAGGAAGGGGAAGTAAGAGCTGAGACAACATAAGAAACTGATGAAAATAAGCCAAGGTTGTGCTGTTATGACTGCCATCAGGACAGAGGAAAGAAGAGAAACCAACCTGGTGATTGTCCACAGGCCACTTTTAGCTCATTTCTCTTCTGTACGTCTACTTGAGTTTTCAAAACTGCTCTAAAACCCAACCTTTCATGAACAAGGCCAACGAGATCTATAGCCTATGAAAATATGCTGGGGTGCCACAAGGCCTACCTGCAAAATGCTTGGCTGATCAGCTGCTCATGCTGTGCTGACCAGGTGAGAACAAACTGCAGCAGTGGCAACATCTATGATGCCTAATGAAAATCGCTGCCTTGGCCTGCTCAGAAGCCAGGCCACCTCTCAGGCATTCAGACCAAGAGGAGCAAAACCAAGAGAGGAAGTGTAGGAGAAAGGCTGAGGGGCCCAGGGCAAGGAAAGAGAAGGCTACCGCCTTCACTAGATCCCTGCACTTATTGCACAAGGAGAGCAGTCAGCTAACACAGACAGGAAAGAACAAACAGCTCAGCAGTGCAGTCATTTCTGGAAGACTGCAAAACAAGGCAGACAGCATGGGAACAGATGCGAGCATGGAAACATCCCTCTGCTGTTCAGACTGAACCACAGAAATGCGTGTGATTGGGTCATTTACAAAATCCTTGGCTTGGTTTTCCCAACCAAGGGCCAAACTACATGTAATGCCTACCATGTCTTTTGCTGTTGTTTGTTAAAACATAGGTATGGGTGGTACAATTCTCATCTTAAATGTAGCATTCAGTAAAGGGAAGCTTAGCTTTTCCATATCTACCAGCCCCAAACAGAGCAGTTGCCCCTCCTGCAGAGCTAGGGGCTGGAGTGAGGAGACGTTTGCCTCAAGGGAGGAATTGCAGCTATGTCTCTAATTACATTAACGAAAATCAAAATGCTGGATTGGCCCTAACTGACAGCTACCATTAAAACATTTAGTTATTCCAAGGAACTGGAGTTCTCTGCTAAGAAAAGCTGACTCTTCTCCCTTCTCATTTTTTTGGCTGGAAAAGGTTCAGTTTGCAAAATTTGTGCCAGTAATTTTTGTGGCCTTCATTAAACAAAACTGCTCCTTTGATTTCCAGGGCTAATGTTTCCATGGGGTAGTCCTGCTGGAATTATTTGGAAGTATGTCCTTTTTCTCTGTAGCTTTCCTATCCAATTTACCTATATTCTCCATTCTTCTATCCCAAAGCTGTTTGCGATTGTAGTGCTAAGTAACAAAAGAGCATACCAGAAAGCTCTCTTTTGCATTTTCTGAAGAGAAAATAGTCCTCACTACGGTGGTGAAAGCATTCAGAGACAATGATGGTGCTGGCCCTAATGAGTACACAGTTGAAAAGCAGGGAATTGTGCTCCTCCCCCACACTTTGCTTTAATTTTTCCCTTAAGGATGCTCACCACGTCACCTCAAAGCAGCAGCTAGGACTAGCTCATCCCACCCCACAAACCCGAGCCTGCTACAATTTGTAATCAGCATGAATTACGGAAACATGATGCGCTTTTGTCTCCCTTAATTCTTATCCTGCACATAACCCTTGCATGAAGCTTTGCCAGTAGAGCTTTTCTCCAAGCAGCAGTACAGCTGCTAGTGCAGTTCATATTGAATTGGATGCAATGGCTGTGGAGTCTCCAATACAGGCATGCCATGGTCAGGATCAATCCTCACCTAAACTGTGATGCCCAGTACATCACCTGGAACAAATCACCCTTGTTCTCACCTTCTCACCATAGCCTCTTTCATCAAGTTGTCATAGAAGATGCAATGAATTTGTATATTGGCATGCACTGAGGGTGTGTATGTGGGAGGGAGGGAGGGAGGGAGGGGGACCATGTCCATGGGAGCCTATGACAAATCTTGAGGGGGTTGTTGTTATAAGATCAGGGTGAAGAATGTTTGACCTTCCAGATGTTGAAATGAAACTCCTACCAGCCCTTGAAAGCTTAACCGCGGGTACACAAAGATGTGAGCAGCAATCCAACAACATCTGAAGGGCCACCCATTCCCCATCCCTGTTATGAATGATATCTGGGGGAGAGGCAAGGAGAGAAGATATAAAATTACAAACAGCAGCTTCTTTAAAATTCAGCTGTGATTTTATTGATTTTATTTTTAATGTATTATGTCATTATCTTACCTGTTTCATGTTTTATTATTTAACTCTCCAAAATCTCTATACCAGCATATGGAGTGGTATATAAATCTTCTTAAATAAATAGTAAATAGAAAGATATGAGGGATGAAATCTATATAAGAGAGATACTAGGCCAGAATCTATTATTACCCAGTCCAACATATTAATTATATTAATTGTATCATTAATACAATTCTAGTATGTTTAACAGATAAAAATCTGAAATTAATGTCTTCCCACCAACCCTCCTCTCTCCAATAAATCCAGTAAAAACATATAAACAAGTTGTTGTGGTCATGCAGCTCATTAAACCCTGTACTCATGTATAAGAAATGGGATTTAGAAATAGGCCTCTGAGCTGTTTGTACCACTGAGCCAAAGCTTCTTCCTCTCCTCTGTTGAATTTCAAGCCAAACAACTAAGGGGACCGCAAATTAAGCCACTTAGAAGAGCCCAGCCTCTGTTTTATACACCACTTTTGTAGTCTCTTAGTAGAAATTGATTTAATTAAAATATGTCTACCCTGCTTTCTGATAGCAATATTGACAGTCCATGAAACCTGTACATGCTTAAATCAATAAATCAGACAAAGAAGGCAGCGCATAGTAAAAATGTGCCTATGCCATAAACACATCAGACACCCTAAGGAAATGCCACTGAGGCCAACTTGTCACTTTCTAAGCCTCGTATAGTAACTTGGGGGCCAAAATTACCTAGAGGGCTGCAGTTCCAAACATGTCTCACCATAGTGTACACTGACTAGGTCTGATGGAAGCTGTAGGCCAAAACATCCAGAGGGGCACAAGCTGCTCACTCCTGTTCCAAGCAGAAAAATAAAAAGCAACCCTTATAAAACCACAGCTTGCTTGGTGCAGAAATATCACCTTATATATAAAACCACAGATAAATGCAAAAGGTAATTTGAAAAGCCACTTTTCAAACCATGGCTTTACATTCTGGTTTGTAGGCAATCATTAACCATGGTTTAGGCAACATTTAACCATGATTAAAGAAAACAAATCATGGTTAATGTCTGACTTGGTTTGTATGACACATCAATCCACAATATGGGCAGCAAATCAAGCTGGGCTATTGTTGACCAAACAAACTAACAAGGCTTCTGCAATTCTGGTCCTCTTGCTATCCGTAATAATAATAATAATAATAATAATAATAATAATAATAATAAATAAAAGCTGCCAAACATTCTGAAACGAAGGGAGCTGGGTTATATATTCCCTCAATGTTTTTTAAATGTCAGAATACAAAGCTTGGGAGAACAATGGCTAGATGGATGGTTCCCCAAGCACTGAACAACACCATAGTCAGCACTATAATTTAGGCATAATCAAGACATAATCTTGAAGGTGATATGGGCTGCCTTGACCAACTGACCCCGCTTTCTACTTTGAGAGTCATAAGCCTCAAAGCAAACAGTCAGCATTAAGACCAGTGCCTTGTAGAACAGACTGTAAAAACCCATAAGCTTCAAAAATGTGGAAGACATCCAGCATCAGGCAAATTTCAGAAGATGTAATAGGCCATGCACAAACATCTTTCCTTTCACAGCTTGTGCCCTGGGGGCAAGAGGCTCTGGCAGGTTTCTGTTGACAGCCACAGAAGCATTATCACTGCTTTACTCTGCCACTGCCTGAAATGCTGCAGAGAAGAAAAAGCTTCCAAAAATAAGGCTGTAGTACAAGCAAAGAAGGGTGCTTCTCCCAAAGCTGCCAGACATTCCTGCTTTTATCTATCTATCTATCTATCTATCTATCTATCTATCTATCTAAAACATTTCTATGCCGCCCCATTCGCAAAGAGCCTCGGGGCGGCTTACAAACTTCTAAGGGAACTTCTCTTATTTCAGTCACTGAACCAACTCCACAGCAACTCTACCAGACTGGCACCCTACTCTGTGGATTCTTGTAAAGCAGCTTCCACAAGCTTAACCAAACTCACATCTCAGTGGAGCGCTACCAAAGAGACATTATGCAGGCTGTATTCCATACTCTAGAAATAAAGGTGATTTGCCGGCCAGACCAACAGCCTTTCCTTCATGTGTAAATGAGGAGCTGCCCCAAGGTCCTGACCCAACCCTTTCTTCCAAGTCTTTCAAAAGGGGGCCCTCTTTGCAACACATCTGCAAAGACTGTGCTTATCTTTTGCCTGCTCTGTTGAGGATTTTCAGTCTTGCAGGGTAGTTACCTGTATCCCACCATCAGCATCAGCATCACCCCATTAATTCAAATCCTGTGACAAGAAAAGATTAATTTGACAACCTTTACAAATTATGAAACTGAACATGTTTACATAATTTACCTTGTGCTGTATAAATTATTATGCCATTTCCCACTTTGCATAATATATTCTAATTTTGCTAGTCATGAGGTAGGCAAAGGATACTGTTGTCCTTGGCCCCCCTCTTCCCCATACTGAAAGCCTATCAGTCTTCTGAAATTTCAGCAGGTTCCCAAACACTTCCAAGAAAATGTTCACAGTTGCATAGGCTAGACATGTGCTCTATTTTTAAAAAGTTAAATTAAAAAAGAAAATTCTGTGAAAGTCGAATTCTTTGTCCTTTGCCATGTTCTTCACTCCAGCTACTCATCACCTTACCCATAAGCTGCAGGGTGAAAGAAGGATGAGCATACAAATTTGTTCAATGCTGCATTACAACACATAGGGAACAAATTCCTCCATGATTTCCAAACATACAAGCAAGCTAGCTCAATCATAAAACAAACAAACAAACAAACCACTCCAAGCAGGCACTTCACTTGTGTAATCTGCAAACAAAGTAGTTAGCCAACATTTCCAAACTAGCAAACTACGATTACCAGCTTTGGAACAACTCAGGATCTTAAACTCCAAACTGTGATTTAAAATCTAAGCTTGTTCTAAAGCTAGTAACCATTGCTTCCTGGTTCATACCAAAGGAGAAACTAGGGTTATTTAAAGAATTCCTGATTTAATCCATGGGGAGAATAAAGTGGCATCAAGGAGCTCAGTGTGCATGCAAAATGCTTATCTGATCCAGCTACGTGGGTACTCCCTCAACTGATTACTGTATGCCAGTGCCACTCTGAACATATGTCTTGTCAGGCAAAGTAATATGATATTTTAAGAGCTGTAATAGCGCTACTTTTCCAGAACTTCCACCTTTCATGAATCCTGAGAAGTAGCTTATTTATGAAAATGAGTGTTTTCGCCTCACATTTGGCCCATACCAACTGGCTATGTACCAGCAACCTCTTGAACCAAAACCACATTGTGACTTGATCCAAGGTAGCATGAGCAGCAGACTCTTAAAGCTTTAGAAAGCAAGATTTGTTAATCAATTACATTACAGAATGTGTGTCTAATTCTCCCTCAGCTCTTTCTGTTAGCACGCGTGCGCACGCACACACACGGGTGTGCACACACCACCCCTCAGACGGCATAGTTTTATCTCCTTTGCCGAACATGCTAAAAAGGAGAACTATTCATAGGGGAGTAGTTTATGAATGTGAAATGTTTAGAGAGGGTGAGCAATAATGAATGACAAAGGCCTGGAGTTCCAGAACACTGTGAAGACTCCTAGCTGGACCTACCTGGGCGTGCCTACACTAGTTATGTAACTTGTCAGTTCCTGCCTTGACTTATGGTATCAGCAGATGCACTGCAGCCTTACTTCTGCATGGTTTAACATTGCAAGAGCAAAGTTTTCAAATGCTTCCTGTTGTTGTATGCAGTCATCTCTGATTTATGGCAATCCTATGAGTAAATGGCCTCCCAATGTCCCGTCCTCCACAGTGCTGCTCAGCTCTTATAAATCTGAGGCTGTGGCTTTCCTTATGGAGTCAATCCATCTTCCATTTGAAAATACTTCCTTGAGCCCGATTGAAGCAGGGATTGAACCTGAGACATTTTGCATGAAGTTCATGAGGTGCTCCCCCAATGAGCTATGTCCTTCCTCTCCCTCCTCTGCTGCCATGAAGAAATCAATACAGGGTGCAGAAGCTCAATTCTCCCAAGCATCAAAGAAAAGATAAAAGTTCATCCATATCTGGAGGCTGGGGGAGGGGGGAGGCTGTACACTGTTTGGAGGCAGAGCTTGCATGAATTTTCTCTTGTTCTGTGAACACTTCTATGTGTGATGCACCTTGCCTACACAAGCATTCTGCAATCCAGACTGCACAGGTTGTCTTGCATTTGCATGTGTGTGCCTATGTTTGCGCAGATGGCCTCCTCTTGCAGCAATGGAGGCTCAATTCTGTGCAGCTTTCTGGCACCCACTGGCTGTATAGTATACCAGAGCTGGCAGCAATATTTTCAAAACTCTGCTCATAGGAATCTATAGCCTGCTTTCCCGTGTTAGCGATGCCCCCTTCCTCAGATTATGACATTGACCCCCTGTAAGATGATGCTGGGCAAGACTGGATGCTAATTCAGTTTCAACTTCCCACCCAAAGCTTTAAAGTCACTATTTATTATCAGAAAGGCAGTTTGCTTTTTTAACAAAGCTGTTCTCAACTATACCATTTGAGCAATGTATAAGGTAATTTGTCAGACAGAAGGTAGCCTCCAGTTCCGCAGATATACAGAAGAGAATTAATCTACTCCCTAGACTTATTAAGATGCCCAATGGCTCAACCCCCTTCAAGAAGGCAGGATGGTGAATGAGGCTAAACAATCCTCAATCAAGAGCTATTTTGTAAGGGTCCTTGAAGAAACAGACAGCCTGTTATAATGTATGAGCTGACAGGCAACCACCTGTAAGAGGTGAGGGATGAAGGTCCCTGAGCCAAATAGGGTGCTCAGTAGAGTGTTTCCTTCCTCTCCTATTGACATCCTAAAGCACAGCGCAGCAGATCATGTGGGGCTGAAATGAAGATTAGCAGGCAGCAAATAGGGGGCAAATAGCTAATCCTTAGTCCATTACTACCCTCCCTTTCCCAAGTGGCTTACCAGAAAAACTAGCAACTGTACTGAAGTCAGTGATTCCCATCTTTTCCTCTAACCCACTAACACCAGAGATCAGAAGAATTCTAGACATGGAGGCACCACTGTGCCCCAAAACACCTCTCTTGACACCTGTATGGCTACCTGACCCTTCTATTTTCTAATTTCATTTCTTTTTAAATTAACCATTTTTAACTGGAATCTCAGCATGCTATAACACAAAGTACTGCCTTCTGGGGCCATCTCAGGATTTGAGAGAGGGGCTTGAGTAACTTTTCTTTCAGTCTCTCCTCTCTGGCTTTTTGAAAAGGAGTGTTTTGCGACTGGCCATGCCCATCATGGCAGCTATATTGAGAATGGGTGAGGCATACACTGCGAGGCAGCCATTTCTGTGACAGCATCCACTGTAGTCTCAAGAGTCCAAATGTGACCATCAATCCAAAGAGATTGAGGACCGCTGGAGTCAGAATCACCAACCTGGGGACTGATGGTCCTGCAGTCACATAAACTGAAAAGTGAGGCCTCTTGACTGACTGCAAGACTTAACCCAACAGTAGAGATACCTGAAACAGAATGGGAGAAGCCCAGGCCATTACTAAATTGTTCCAGCTGACTGCAACCTGGTCCGGAAATGGACACTGAATCTGGCTGTGTGCATCTTCCGGGAGCAATGAGCTCAAACCACACACAGCCACTTTCCAAGATTTTCTCAGCTAGGAGGCCTATCTCTGCACAGTCACAAACATGAATAGGCCTCTTGATTCCAAGCAGGACAGTGGGCAAAGGTATCCTAGTATGGATTAAACTCATCCCAAGACACTCATATGCACATATGTTAAATACTCTGGGGGTGTATGTCTATAAATGCTTACAAGAGCAGACAAAACCAGATCAACGACTTTCTAAAACAGAATCATGTGAGCTAAATTAAGCAAGGTCAGTGGAAAACCACACTGACATGCATTCAAATATCTACTCTGGATCTTAAAATTAATTCAGCAGAAAAAAGCAGGTGTTTTATTGCTCCCCTCATGTATGATGTAAAAAAATAATTTTATAGAATGCACTGTAGGTCAAAGGAAGGATTGATGATGCTCATGAGGTAAAGTTCTTCGATAATTGCTAAATTTTGGTCAGAGGTTTGTTATCAGGTTTTGTATTAGGCTCTCAAACTTGGAGCTCCAGGCTTGGAAGTGTCTTCACCCTGTGCAGACATTCATATGTCGCTGAATTATATTTAGGGATGAGTAATGCATTCCATCAAGTGTATGTGTGTGTTTTTACAGATTTACCCAATTCACACCTCCTGAGTCTTTAAGCATGCCAGGACACAGCAAAATCTGGATTTCAAGGGTTTTGCAATGCAACTTGTTTCAGCAAAAGTGTATAATTTTGGGGAAAGTGCATACAAAATGTGGATATTTAAGACACATGAACTGAAACCAGCATTATGGTGATGAAAGTGCTTTGGGGGAAATGTGCACATTTAAAAATGCACACCAAAATGTGTACAACAGAGGAAACTCATATGCAAATGTATGCATTGCTATATGGAAGTTCTGTATGGAATTTTTTAAAAACACACTATTTTTATGTAAAAACAGAATGGAATGAGCTTAACCTTAAGAATCCACCAAACTCAGTAAGTGCTGTAAGTTGGGGCTCTTCCTTCACACATTCAAGAGCGGCAGACTTTTTTTCCTTGTAAAGTGTTCTTTATTGGCCAAAAAGCACAAAACAGCTAGAATTAATATCTACACGTGCATAGAACCCAAACTAGTATTCACCTCCAGGAACTCTTATAAGCATGCTTGGTCTCCATTCCTTTGGGAGGGGCCTTCTGAAAGTGAGCAGGCCTCCTTTCTGTACACTGATCCTCTAACTGGGCTGCCATCTTGATGGGGTCGAGAGCTGTGACCCCTTCACATGAGTCTGAGAAACTCCTCTGCTCCAAGTCTCCTCCTGCCAAGACCATATCTTGGTCATTCCCAGAGACTGCCTGCCCACCTGGAGAGTGAGGCCTTGAGACTCTACTTCTCTTATCACAGTGTCTTGGGATGGCCCACATTCCCACCACCACCAGTTTGGTGTCACATTCTGATTCTGATTCCTTTGAAGTCCAGCCAGTAGTCCCTAAGAAGAAACATCCAAAGGAGCCACTCTTTCTCACTCCCAACACTAAGATGAGATGGACAGATCCACTCTTAATTACATTTCTGCTTTGTGGAGACTATCAGAGGTCACTGCAGTTGGCTTCTTTGGGCCTTTCTGGTCATCAAGGCATTTGCATTGCAGCAGGGATGGGGAATATGGGCCACTCCAAATCTTGTTGGACCACAGATTCCACCACTAACAACATGTGGAGGGTGACACTCCCAACTGTTGCTTTGCAGAACTGGAAATATTACTATGCTTCTTCAGTGAATCACCTGATTGAATATCTGACTGCACAGTCGAATTCTAAATATGTCTCAATGTGGACAGCCATGTACAGCACATACTTGGACATCTGGATGGCTTATAGGTATGCTTGCGCTTGAATCCCCATGGCAATGGAACAAAGTGCTCTGCACAGATCTTACATGTGGGGTTCAGAGGTCACTTGTTTCTCTCTGCTCCCTCCATCCTTTTTAGCAATTGTTAAACTTTAGAAAAACTAATGGTTTACCAAAAAAAAAAAAAAAAAAAGCTTTAAAAATACATGGAGACAATAGTGTGTTGCTACAATAACCCCTGCAGCAGAAAGAGTCACCTTGTGGCACCAGCAGATGCTTTGGATTACAACTTCCATCATTTTTCATCACTGGTTATGCCAACTAAGACTGATAAGAGTTGCCAAACAAAACATCTGGAGGGTCACAAGTTGTCCACCCCTGCTCCAGAGGCAGTATGGAAAGGATACAGAAGTGGCACAGTCCATTAATGTATAGCCCTTATGGTAAACACATCCTCTAACCAGGAGAGAAGCATCAAGTTAACACATACAAGCTCTCCCAGGCACAAACCAACCAGCTGCAGAGACAACATTAAACTCTGCTTCCCGGAAAAGATGAAACAGTGTCAGTGAAACAAATGGAGGAGATGCACATAATCTCTCGTCATTTTGAATATTTTATTTGAGTTGTGCTAACTCTGGGAAGGCAAGGCCTCTGGAACTATGCCACTGCTACGGAAAATCTTTTTAAGTAACTTCTCCGGCACCTGAGATTTTTGCAGACAAGCAGTGCCAGGACACTTTCAAGCATATCTTCACAGCCCTAAAGGTATGTGAAAATACTCTTTTTAAAAAATGGGGTTTAAAAAATATACAAGCTAAGACTTCTATAAAGCTGAATCCTGCCATCCATTATCACATTCTGCACTGTTACTGCACTTTAGCAGAATGCCAGTAGACACACTCAGTCTTGAATATAATCCCTTCCTCCTCGGTATTGAAAGTAAAGTAAACTTGAAACCCACACTAGAGGCATTTCCTTGCAAACAACTTCAGAGAAGGAAAGGAGGAAAGAACCAAATCTGCCAAGATCATGAAGGTTTAACTGGATAGGGTTTGCAGAAAGCATGGAGTTGGTAGGGTGTTAAGAATAGAGGGCTCTGCCCATCTCTGGAGTAAAACAGTGGAGGCCTAAAACCACAAACCTTGACTCAGTGCCAGCAGCTTCTCTGCCCAACTGGCCCGGTTCTGATAGGCACCTCTCTAAAGTCACTGATGCTCAGTCAAAAGACAGCATGACTCAGCACAGCAACTGTAATGTTAGCGCATTAGGATCATGAATTTCACTTTCCACATCTAATCCTGATTAAAGATGGATTAAGGACACCATGTTCTCCCCCATGATGTACCACCCCATCTCTTTCAACAGGCTGGTCCCTACAATCACAGATGTTTTTTGGTTTGAGGGGGAGGGTGGAACCACAATCCCTTTAGTCAGGCAACAAGTGTACATCTGACTGATAGCTATGCAAGTACCAGCTGCCAGGGTAAAGAAGATTGCCAGGAAACAGTCTGTAGGACTGCAAGAGAGACTCTCCTGGAAGTGTTCCATTAAATGCATCAAATCAGAAAAGGGGCTGTTCTATATATTTCTAAGCCCACATTTCTCTCACTGTTGGTTAAATACAGGGACCAGGAGGAGGGAGCTCCCACACAGAGCTGCTCAAAGCCAGATAGCCATGCTGTGCTCTAAGGAAGGGCAGGATAGGTGCCCCTCCATCCCCAAAAGAAATCCTTCGTGGTCACTACCATGTTCTCCTGCAACTGACCTACTTTTGCTTGCAACGTCCCTGGAGAAAGAATGGGATGCTGCACATGGAATCCCAATATGCTCCTAAACATGGGGAACAATCTTTTAATGCCTGTGTAGACTTTTGCCATCCTAAACTTTGTGATTCTAGCAAATTCTCACCACCACTACACACCCAAATACTTCTGATTCTGTCCCTGAAACAGAATCCTCCTAGATGAGCCCCTGCTTTCCTAGCTGAGCTCTCCCCTTTAATGCAGAAGCTCCATTCGGTCCCACTGCGATCAGCACAGAGGAGGCGGGGAGAAGCAATCTATCCACCGTCCATCAGCATCCTTGCTTTCTGTGCTGATCACAGAGGAAGAGAAGCCCTTTTCCTCTGCAGCTAACACAGAAACTATTGAAGGATGGACAGGTTGGCTCCTCCTCCCCTCCATTTCTGGCTTGGTACAAGGCTAGTAGCCTGCATTTGCTGAAAACCCCTCCAGAGCCATCATAGAAATGCAGGCTGCAGGTTATTAACTGCTGAGGACTTATTTACAAGCCCAGTACATGCATGCTGGAGAGGGGGGATGCCAGAGAGATGTTTGCTTTTTGGCCAAACGGAGAGCTGTGAGGTGCAAGACTGCACGGCCATAAGCCCCCCACCAAGCTGGACTACAAAGATGTGCTTGTCCCAAATTCAGAGGCCTTTGCCAGGATCACAATAATGCCAGAAATTGCTGTGCTAGCAGCATGCCATTTGCCTGCTCACAAGCCCAGGGTTCTGTTCCCAAGTTCACTTCAGGACAGATGTCTGCAGGTGAATAATCTGCTCATGTGACAGGCACTTAAATGCTCCAGTCTGCTAAGGGAGAGTTCTCCAATAAGATTACAGGGCAGGGTTAAAAAGAAACAAGGTCCTTTAGATCTGTACCAGAATGAAACCTCCCAAGAGCCTTAAAAACTCCAGAGAACAATGTGGCTATTTAGCAGTCTGAAGGGAAACTGAAACAAGTGGCTTTTTATCACTTTCCCTTTTGAATATTGGTTTCTCCTAAACTTCTAGATCTGCCAATGTCGTGCAATGCCAGCCACTTTCTGATTGTCCACAGCTTCAATCCTGGGCTCACTTAGCTGGAAGCAGTGCAAGCTTCCTTTTGAGTAAGCATTCACACAATCAGACTGCGCTGGTTGGTACAGCAAAGCTGTTTGCTACAAGTCAATTTCTCATTTCTAGCAGGAACATGTCCAATTCTACATTTTAACTCTGCCTAGGATTAAACTATTAAATTAAAAAGCTAATAGTCAATCCCTCCTCCCTACAAAGGCATTTGGGCACATTCACTTTGAGCTTCTTAGGGCTTTTACTATAGCAGACTTATTTTAGTGTGCCAGTAATTTTCACAGCTCTTCTATCCACTTTCCTCAGCACTGTCATAAACCACCTACATTGCTCATTCAGACAGTGAAGGATGGACTGAGCATATCTTTACCAAGCACTGTACTCTCAGTGCATGTTTGCTGACCTTCTCTAGTTGACATGCCATAGTTTTACTGCAGACAGCATCAGTTTGTGTCTTTCCTTTAGCTCCCTCTTTAGTGACATTTGCATTTTATTCTGCGACAACAGTTCTCAGTAAATGTATCATTATAAAAGAGAGAGAAGAGAAAAGCACAATGGTGATCACGGGCACACAGGTCCCAATCACCACAAAAAACGAGGAGAGTCACATGAAACTTTGGTCAGAACTGCCAGTTATCTTGCCCATGTAGCTTTTTAAATTGCAGTGACTGCACCTCCTCCACAAAGCATTGTCAGAAGGAAGCTACTTGCAGCAGAGAAGCACCAGGCTGGCAGGAGGAGCTTAACCCTTCCTCTACTACACTGCTCTTCTGCAGTTGTCTGTCCTCTTCCCATCTCCCCTAGCCCACAGCCAATTTCTCCCTAACTAAGGTTCCACTGTCATTTTGGGGTGAGCATGGCCGACAAGATAATTTTAAAACTATCTCTCCTCTCGCCTCTCCTTCTGGGAGCTCAATGTGACTAACAAACATCATTTTTTTGTATTTATTATATTTAATGTATTTTAAATTTATATCTCAAGATGGGCCAGTTTTAATTGTGTTTAAACTTTGTGTGTTTAATTGTAAAAACACAAACTTTAATTGTGTTTAAACATATATTATTTATGTTTTATGTTGTGAGCCACCCTGAGGCTGGTTGCAATTGGGGGTGGCATATAAATGTGTAAAATAAAAAATAATAATAATAAAATAGATTGAGCAATTACAATCATCCTTGCAGTGGATAACAACATGAAAATGAAATATTAAAGCACAGATCTAGCTGAGGAAATAGCTACACTGCCATTCAAACTATTGCACTGGATTGTTGTGGTAGCAGTTGCGTGTTGTAGGTTTTGTTTTAGCCAGTGCTTGCCATTTTCAGGAAGGTTTGCTGCTGCTTCTCTACTTTTTCAATTACTGCAGCAGGTACTATTATGTGAAGTAAACTGTTGAATGCTCCTTAAAAGGCAGTCAAGAAAAGCTTCAAGTAACAACAGATGTGTGTGTGTGTGTGTGTGTGTGTGTGTGTCAAGAGACAAATTGCAAACAGCCCATTCAAAGTCAACTTCCAGAAGACTGTGAATGAGGAAGTGGGATGAGTTCCTCCCCCTAAGAAGAGGGTTGTGAGAAAGCACTTCTTCCTGGAACATTTCTATTAGGAACTGTCCCTTCCCAATACTACTTTGCAGAGGAGAATTGCTGGCCTGCAGGTACAAGTATGAAACAGCCAGATAACATGAATACCTATTCTGTGTTTGAAAGCAAACTGCTGTGCACTATTACTCATTTACTAGCTTTATAGAGACCAAAAATAAAGGAAATCTAACTTAGATATAAAACACATGAGTCATTCATAAAATATTGTTTTGCAGACAGTAAAATATTACTTCACTTACTGATTAAAAGGAAATTAACTGCAATGTACTGATTACAGCCTTTCCCCACCTTTTCTCACCGTATATCTGCCAATTTATCTGATTTCTTCTCATTATGTTTCCATAATCACTTCCTATTTGGCTAACAACAACCACAGCCAAGGGCTGTGTCCCTTAATAACATAATCAAGATCACATCAGACTTTCTGCAGTCTGAGCTCAGAATAAGATGCATTCAACATTGTGTAGCTCCCAGACGTAGCTTCCTAATCTGCAGGTAAGAAGGGGTGAGAAATGCATTAGGTCCATATTTGATGCAAATTTACCACATTTGTATTTCAGGAACTAGTATGCAGCTACAAGGTACTGAGATGTGCCACCTGCACTCTTTGCTCCCAGTGGTATGACACTGGCCTATGCCTGCATCCAGGGCCCCTCCAACAGCCAGATCTTCTGCACAAAGCTAGGCCAGGCTGGAGGACAGCTTACCTCGACAGTGAGGCCCTTCATCTGAACCATCCACGCAGTCACGTTCACCATTGCACAGCTTGGTCATGGGGATGCAAAGTTCAGTGCCCAGGCAGTTGTGTTCATTAGGCTGACATCTTGACACCTTGCTCTGTGGACCTGGAAACAGGGAGAATCACAACCATCATGGGAGAAGATGGATAGCTAAGGGTTATGGTAACCCATGGTGAATTCCTGCAGCAAGGAATAGAAGCATGTGTGTGAGGTGATGCTCAGGCATGCAAAAAACAAAAGACTTCTTACACCACATTTATTTGCATATGAAAACACACATGGGACTCTTGCAGAAGGCTGATACATGAAATAGGTACTTTAAATTAGCAAACAAAGCAAGCAGTGGGGTACAACACAGGAACCAAAAGACATGAGTTCTAAGGTCCTACTGCAAGGTCCTACCTCCTATGTTCTCTCCATGGTAATACCACTGCCAATTCTGGATTAGGCCATGCACTTGACCCTCACACTCGACTTGACCAGATGGGTTTTAATCCACCTAGATCTTTTTCCTCTTGCTGCTACTAACTTCCAGATTTTACTCCCAAAGAAAGCACACCATACAAGTCACCTGCCTTGAGAAGTTTCACATTAAGGTTTATTTTAACTAGATTCCTGCATAGACCATGGTGGAGTGACATGGAGTGAACCAGTTCATCCATCAAAGTGGTTTGCTATTTAGAAACACCTCCCCCCCATCAGCCACTTAATCACAACTGGGGTGAGCATCATTCAAAAGCCACTTTATTTAAAAAGCTAATAAATGAGCTAATTTATTTCATGTGACAAGCTTGTGGTACACCCCAAAGGGCTGCATTAGACAGGAATTTTTAACCTTGCAAAACCACTTTAGCTGTTCTTCTACCCATAAATATATGCCCTTTAATTGATTTGGCTGGAACCCAAAGACAAATAAAATTGGGAAGGCCATAACTGAGGAGATAAGGTGGTCTGAACTGGAAGCCCAGAAAGTTAACCAGCTACAAATCTTGGTAGCATGAAGCAGCAGAGGATTCTGCTTTGCCTGCAGAAGGTCTGGATAATATGCAGCCCTCCAGAAGCTTTAGCTGTACAACAGCACAGAGCAGGAGGAGGAGGGTGATAAAAGCTACAGCCTAAAACATCTGGCAGGCCCCGATTCACAAATAGAATCCACCCCCCAGCAATTACACAAGAATACTTATTTATTTAAAGTTTTTATTAACCATTCCTTAGTAAACACTCTCAGAATGGTGTACAGCAATTAAAACAGCATAAAATATAAAACAAAGCATATACATAATAATTTAAAATTAAATATAATAAACCAAATAAATAACAACAACACAATAGCAAGTGATTCACGACAACCAATCATCATATATTAAAAACCAATATAAAATCAAAGCCTTCCATTCAGCAATTAAAATAATGGGCAAATAAAAAGGTTTTAACCTGGCTATGAAATGTATAAAGCATTAGTGCCAGGCGCACCTCACTGAAAAGCTGGTTCCATAATTGGGGTGCCACTACAAAGAAGCACTCTCCCACAGCCACTTTCCTTATTTCTTTTCAAGGTGGCTCCCAAAAAGAAATTTCTTCTCCTGCCTCTGAAACAAGGTAGATCCACTGGAAATCTATCCATTCTACCCACTCTTTACCACTGTGATCCAAATACCCTTTTGTGTATAGCCCTTCATAGCCTTCCTTTCCATTCCCTGTAACTCTCTCCATTCCTGCCATCATCTCTTTTTGCACTATCACTATTATTAAGCTTTCCTGCTGGTTCTATGCTAAGGGCAGGTTTATCCATGGATTTGTTTGTTTCTGTAAACTTTTACGTTAAAATTAAACTTCTAATTTCCCCCACTTTGCCAAAGTACAGGTTTGGTGTACTATGCATGTCTATTATACATGATTATACCATGTGTGTATAAAGATTCCCTCCTTTTTGCATACATGTGCAAATTCATATGCCCACCTGAATGAGGCCCTTCACTAACAAAGCTTTACCTGCATAGCACCAGGATGGACTGCAATTACTGCTACACTCAGCTGTGTTTTACTGCCTCATAACTTTGCAGACACTGTGATAACCTTAAAAGGGAGTTGCCAATCATAGCAAATGCAGCAAGACAAAGGTTGGATTCTTGCTACCGTACGATAGACTAGGAGGAAGGGATAAGCATTAAACCAATTTCGAAACTCCAGCTGTTAAGTCTTACCAATCAAGTTGCATTGCTTCAATGACAGGTCTTTGGCGCCAGCAGAAGACAAGTACTGTCAAAATGCTAGCAAAAAACAGACCTTAGATACGAGTGCAGTAACAGACTGCTGTGACTGTTTGTCAGAGCTGTGTGCTACAAACCTTGTAGCAGGTTGCTTAGCACTGACTGTCTTATTCTCCCTATTTTGTCCTTTGTCAAAACAAAGCATCTCTCTTATGCTTTAACTTTGCAATCCAGTGCCCTACCTGCTCCCTGAGAGCACATGCTTAAGTTGCATTACAAGGCACAGAAGGCATGTCTCTGCTGGGGCCAAGGGGGAGCAGGTGTTGTGCCAGATAATATACTTTGTATTTTAAAAAATGCCACAATATGTGTTTTAAATGGCAGTTCAGATTGTTCTGATTATCTCAGGGTGCAATTCTCTGCCTGTTTAGACAGAAAGAAGTTCTACAAAAAAGTCCATTCCCCAATACTGGAAGTTGTAGGACCATTTTTCTGACCGAATGTGCATGGAATTGCACCTTAAATTAGGATTGGACTGAGTTGTTTAGCATGTGGCTTTTATTCATGTTGGTTTCCAACTTATGGTCAGCAGGCAGGGATACAATCATGGCTAAAATTCCTATGGACTGGCAGAGCAGGAACTCATGATTGAGCCAGCAGAAGAAGCCTTGCAATGGCAGAGGACTAGCAGGGAAGGATGAAAAAAGGCAGGTTGCTCACCTATAACTGTCATTCTTCGAGTGGCCATCTATGCATCACACATATGGGTGCTGCGCCTGTGCAGTGCCTATGGCCAGAAAGATTCAAAAGCTTAATGGTTTTGGAGGGAACTCTGCACCCCTCCCCAATGGTATACAAAGGCAGAGTGCCCGCCATTTCCTCAGTCTACTGGAGACTGATTGTTCGCCCCCTCACGGGAGCGAGAGATATCACAGGGAGTCTGCTGAACTGTAGGGAAAAAAGGGGCACTAATGGAACCAGTATCAAGAAATGGTACCATATAAACCCAATCACTGACACCAAGTGGGACCGGTGGGTGGGTTGTGTGAATGCACAGATGGCCACTCGAAGAACAACAGTTACAGGTGAGCAACCTGTCTTTCTTCGTCATGGCCTCTGTGCATCACACATATGGGTGAGTAGCAAGCTTACCAAACCCGGAGGTGGGCGGTGTCATCATTGAAGGACAGAAGAAAGGACTGCCTGACCGAAGGAGCAGTCATGTCTGGCACGCACATCAAGGCGGTAATGCCTGGCAAAGGTGCAAGGAGCAGTCCAAGTGGCAGCCTTGCAAGTGTCCTGGATCAGAATGCCAGCGGTAAAAGCAGAGGAGGCTGCTACCGCCCTCGTGGAATGCCCTCTGGGCATGACAGGCAAGTCAAGCTTGGCAAGTTGATAGGCTAGCTTGATGGTCTGTACAATCCACTTTGAAAATCTCTGCGAACCAACAGGGAAGCCCTTATCATAGTCCAAGTATTTAACAAAGAGGTGGTTAGATTTACGGAAAGACTCCGTGCGAGACCTGTAGAAGGCAAGGCAGCAACGAACATCAAGAGAATGTAACGACCATTCAATTGGTGTAGCGGGCATAGGGAAAAAGGTCAATAAGACAATGTCCTGGTTAATATGGAAAGGAGACACAACCTTGGGTAGGAACACCGGATTGGTGCAGAGAACAACTTTCTCCTTATGCAAGTTAAGGTAAGGAGGATCTATCCGAAGTGCATAGAGTTCACTAGCCCTTCTAGCGGATGTGACTGTGATGAGGAAGGTCAGTAGTTGCCAGGGGCTCAAAAGGAGCTCGGGTGAGTGCCTGGAGAACAACCAAGAGGCTCCGGGTAGGAATAACTGGACAAAGTGGTGGTTGCAGGTTCTGTAAACCCTTGAGGAATTGACATATGAGGGTATGAGGAAAAAACTGAAGAACCCTGCACCTCCCCACAGTAGTGGGAAATTGCGGCTGTATAAACCTTTATAGAAGATGGCTTAAGTCCTGACTGATGGAGTGATGAGAGTAATTGAAGGATATTTTCAACAGAGGCTTCAACAGAAGCAGTAAAGCTGTTGGATTCCACAAAGTATGTGAAGCATTTCCATTTGGCCACATTAAGACGAACGAGTTGCAGGTCTTAGGGCAGACTGGAGAATAAACTGAATCTCGGGATGGAGACTGCTCGGATTCGGTGTGGAAGTCTACCGGGATTGGGGAGACGGAAGCTGTATTGGGACAGTGTCGGACAAGCGTAGGAGTCCCTGAATCCACTAGTACTGAATGGACCCCGTGGTTCATCGAATGAGCCAGGCAGTTAGACTGAGTGAGGGAAGATCCAGGTGATGAACAGCTCCGTCCTGTTGAGTTATTAGATGAGGTATGAGAGGCAGGCAGAGAAAGGTGCTGCCAGATAGACGAAGGAGAGTAGGGAACCATGGTTGGTGGGGCCACCAGGGGGTGATCAGGATCCCCGTGGCACCGTCGTACACGATCTTGGCTAGGACCTAGGACAGCTTGGGACCTGGATACCTGAAGGAACGCCTTCTTCCATATTTGCCCTCCCGCCCCTTGAGATCAGCAGCAGAGGCTCTCCTCCAGGAACCCTCCGTGAAAGATATCAGGAGGCAAAGTACCCGGAGGAGGGCTTTCTCTGCGGTGGTTTCCCCATCTATGGAATGCACTCCCCAGAGAGGTTTGCCTGGTGCCGTTGTTATTTGTTTCTCGGCGCCAGGTTAAGACCTTTTTATTCCAGCGGTATTTTAACAAGTTTTAATATTGTTTTTTCTATGTTTTTAATTGCAGCCAGTGTGGGTAGGGAATTTTATTTATGCTATTACATTGTAAGCCGTCCTGAGGCTTTTTTGCGATTAAGACAGCATATAAATATTTTAAATAAATAAATAAACAGGACTGTCGTTATGAGCAGGATTGATGGAAATGCATAAAAGAACATGTTGGACCAAGGGATCATGAGAGCGTCTCCTGTCGATCCCAGGCCGATGTCGTGTGAGTGGCGAACAAGTCAATGTCCGGAGAGCCCCAGGTCCGAAAGAGGCGATGGCAGGTCGGACAATCCAGTTCCCATTTGTGGGTAGTCAATATCTGCCTGCTGAGGGTGTCAGCCTCCTCATTGTCAGTACCAGCCAGATGAACCACGAGGAAGGTTATTTCCCTGGGGATGCACCAGTCCCACAGTTGCATCGCCAGGCGGGCCGGGGGGCAGACTTCGTCCCGCCTTGTTTGTTTATATAGAATACAACGACAACGTTGTCAGAGACAACTTGCACAATGTGTCACTGGAGAGTGCCCTTGAATGACCGAAGAGCTTTGAAGATCGCCAGGAGTTCGAGGTAATTGATGTGTCTGGCAGACTCCTGGTGGTCCCAGGTGCCGTGTGCAGAGGCACATACGGCTCCCCACCCAGTAAGGGAAGCATCAGTAAACAGTCGGGGTTGGGAGAGGTGGGCAAAATGGAATGCCCTCAGCCAGATTGTACCGCATAGTCCACCATGATAGAGTCCAGAGGACGGAGGTCAGGAGGCAGAGAAGACGGTGAAGTGCATCTCATTGGGGATGAAACAGTCCCTTGAACCACAACTGGAGTGATCTCATCCGTAGCCTGGCGTGGGTAACTGTAGCGACTGTAGAGGCCATGTGACCAAGAAGTTTCTGCACCGAGAGTGCTGGAACAGCTCTGTCCATATGGATTCGACGGATCGATGAACACAGATTGTCCTGCCGACTCTGTAGGAGGAAGGCTCTCTCCAGCGCGGAATCAAGATGGGCTCCAATGAAGTCAATGACCTGTGAGGGAGCAAGGCACGATTTCTCATGGTTAATGCATAGTCCCAAATTGTCCAAGAGTGTACAAGTAGTTTGAAGGGCTGACTGAAGGCCTTCCTTAGACGGGGAGATGATCAGCCAGTCATCCAGGTAGGGGTACACTTGAATCCCTTGGAGCCAAATATGCACGCACACCGGGGCCATACATTTCATAAAAATCCAGGGGGGCGTAGCCAGCCCAAACGGCAAGACGTTGTACTTGAACAGGTCGGAACCAACTGTGAACAGAAGAAGACGCCTGTGGGACGGATGAATGGCAATATGAAAATAGGTATCTTTCAAGTCCAGAGAAGCGAACCAATCCTCTCTCCAAAGCAACGGAAGGATATTTTGGAGGATGGTCATCCAAAATTTTTTGGTCTTGATTAACCTATTGATGCCACGTAGGTCCAAAATCAGATGAAGACTGCCATCACGTTTAGGGACCATGAAATATCTAGAGTAGAAGCCGTGGAGCCCCTTGGAGCGTGTAAGCTGTCGAATCGCTCCTTTACAAAGAAGCTGCTGAACTTTGTCAACGAGAACTTCGTCAACAAGATGAGTAAGGCATAAATCGGATCGGTCCAGGCCGGGGCACGGTATTGAACTCAATTCTGTATCCGTGCTGTATGATGGATAAAACCGATTGATCAGATGTGACGGACTCCCAAATGGGGAGTTGACTTTGCAGCCAATCCCCAAAAGGAAGAGGGGAAGGTGGGTTGAAGAGGAGAGGAGAGGTTCGCTCATCCCATCAATGCTGACGTTTGTCGTAGTCAGGACAACAACAGTTCTGCTGGAAGCATTGTTGTTGTTGCTTCTGATGCTGTTGGCGGGGCTGGAACCACTGACGGCCTGTAAATTGAGAATACAGCTGGTATCTGTAGGACAAACGAGACCAAGACCACTTACGGCACAATTGATTCGGGATCTCCATCTGATGAGCTGTAACCCTGGACTCATGGATGGTCTTCATCTTGTTGAAGAGCCCTGAACCGTAGAAGGGCATCTTTTCAATCTGGCATTTCATTACATCCGGAAAATTGCAATTTTGGAGCCAGGCATGACAATGGAGGGACATGGCACCAACAA
The DNA here is from genome assembly GCA_023646645.1 of Varanus salvator macromaculatus. Lineage (NCBI taxonomy): Eukaryota > Metazoa > Chordata > Lepidosauria > Squamata > Varanidae > Varanus > Varanus salvator. The sequence continues at coordinate 17,990,778 of JAIXND010000795.1, forward strand.
GAGCTCTAGAGTCGGAGTTGACATGGTGTCTCGCCGTGGAAAGCTGCTAGACTCTCACCTGCATGGCCTCTTTAATGAAGATTCTGGCCAGGTCTTTCTGTTGGTCTGGAAGTGAAGCCGTAATATTTTCTAGCTTCTGCATAAAAAAATATTGGTACCGAGCCAGCGTGGCCTCATAATTAGAAATGCGGAGGCCAAGTCCTGCAGTGGTATAGATCCAGTGAGCCAACATGTCGACCTTATGGTCCTCCTTATCGTGGGGGGTAGTATGTCCCCTCGATTCACGTCCTTGGGACGATTCAACAACTATTGAGTTTGGTTTCGGATGACGAAGGAGGAATGGAATATCCTGCTCACAGACTCGATACATGGCCTCATATCTCCATGAAGTGGGTTGAGGCTGATTAGGATAGTTCCATGGTTCCATCATTGCCTGCCGAAGGGTGGTGATTAGTGGCAAGATGATGGCAGCAGACTGTTCACCTTTGACAATATTGTAAAACTTGTCAATATTGGGATCAAAGCAGTGCTGAGCCTCGATCTCAAGTGACCTCGTAAGCCTTGCCATCAGTTCCCCAAAGGTTACATAGGGTTCCTCCGGTGAGCTGGGGCCCTGTGTAGAAATCACCGCATCTGGTAAAGTCGAAGCCACTTCGGAGTCTTCCGAGTCCAAATCGTAGTAAGGCGGACTAGACAAGATGTCAACAGGCGAAGTGGGACGCCTGGACTGAGCCGCTCTCAAGGTCAAAGGAGCATCTCTTGGTACCGGAGAGAGGGTACGATTGCGCACCGACAGGTAATAACTGTAGGGCGGATAATCATTCCATGGCTCACAATGGGATAGCCTATGGGGCGGCTGCACCCATTCTTCCGAGGGACGACCGGAGGTGCGTTGCTGCTATCGCACCTGCTGAGGAGCAGCCCTCGGGGAAGGCTCGAGTGATGGTTGTAGAGTAGGTGAATGAGCCAATGGAGGAGAGTCACGAATATCTCCTTCGGAGAACGTCCCATTGCTCAGGGGAAGACTGGACCGAAGATGAGATCCATCTTGGAGACCCAGGCGGGGTCACTTGCATGGCCAACTGGAGGGCCAGTCCGGTCAGCGTCGGTACCGAGACAGCAGTTGGAATTGACAGGGTGGACGAACCTGAATCACGGTGCCTGGGATGATCAGGTTTCTTAGGCTTACGAGCCAACTTCTCCGTCTTGTCCTTCTTAGGCTTTTTATGGCCTGAGGACTTGTCGGATCCTCTATGCTTCCTCTTCTTCTTTTGTTTGTGTGGAGATGAAGAGGAGCATTGACCCTGTGGCACAGAAGTACCATCAGCCGACAGGCAGGGCAGAGGTGTGGTGAAAGCGGAGGACGGAGGAACAGATTTGCCCGCCAGTTGGTCAGATTGGAGCAGGGCTTAGTCCCACAAGAGTTTGCGCAGGAGATTCTCTAGATTTTTTCTCACCTGCTTGGTAAAGGCCTGGCAACGGCCGCATTTATCAGTTCTGTGTCCTTCTCCAAGGCGGAGAAGGCACAGGTCATGCGGGTCAGTCCATTTTGGACCTGCACTGAGAGCACGTGCAGAAAGCCGTACACTATGCCATCAAGGAAGAACAAGAGGATAGTAAAGTAGATAGAACAGAGAGGGTTTTTTGGTTTTTTTTTGAAACAGGGAAAAGGCTCGAGGCACAGCAAATGGCGGTCACAAGAAGACTAAGGAAATGGCAGGCAGTCCTCCTTTTTATACCATTGGGGGGGAGGGGTGCGGAGTTCCCGCCAAAACCGTTAAGCTTTTGAATCTTTCCAGTCATAGGCACTGCACAGGCGCAGCACCCATATGTGTGATGCACAGAGGCCACAACGAAGAACTGGGCACATTCAAGACAGTGGGGAGGAAGAAGGAGGCTTGGTCCATATCCTAGGCTGGCTCAGCTGTTGGTCCCACTTGCTGCACCAGACTGTCTGCCAAAGAGGTGAAGAAATTCAGAACATTTTCCAGGCAACTCAAATGACTTGCCCTCTGTGCATTTCTCCAATTAAGGCAGGGGCTATCATCACATATTTGCCAGTGGATTCTGTGAGGCAAATGCATCATGTCAAGTCTACATCACCTGGAGAGCACCAGGCTGGTGGAGGACGATATGAAGACATGATGGTATTTGCAGTTTTATTTTCAATACCTTTCCTAATTATCTGCAACGTGGGATTCATTCTTTGTTTATCATTTTCCAACAAGACATGCTGTTTCATCTGCTTGCAGTGGTGAACGGGAAAGTAATCTCATTGAAATGTGTTTATTTATATGCTGTTCTTCATTTATTATGTATTAATGCGCTTATGCCTCCACTCTTCAGCCAAACAGGCTACTAGTGGGTTAGCTACAATCAGTGTCACTTAAGACAGCCACTTATGGCAGGATTTCAATCTAAGATACAACAAAAAAGGAAGAAGAGATGGGAAGGGAAGGGGAAAACAAGCAATCTCAGACACTATCTCTGCCACTTAAATATTAGTTCTTATAATGGGAAGACTCCAACAAAAGAGAAGCCTGATTTAGCTGAGCTAATGAAGTGGCCTTGCTTCCCTTCTCTTGCTCTTCTTTGGCCTGATGGATTGGCTGCTGCCAGGTAACAGTTGAAGAAAGTCAGGTTACTTACCTGTAACTGTCGTTCTTTGAGTGGTCATCTGTGCAGTCACACGTAATGGGTACTGTGCCTGCACAGAGCCTGTTGCCAGCCAGAATACCCAAGCTGCAACGGTTTTTGGCAGGATCTCTGCACCCCTCCCCCTTGGTGCTATATAAGGCGGAGCGCCCACCATTTTCCTCAATCTCTGGAGACTGGTAGATCGCCCCCTAGCAGAGCGTACCACTCATCAGAGAAGTGGTTAGAAAGAAAGTCTACTGTCCCGTCCCTCAACACCGAGTGGGGCCAGAGGGCGGGTTGTGTGACTGCACAGATGACCACTTGAAGAACGACAGTTACAGGTAAGTAACCTGACTTTCTTCTTTGTGGTCTCTGTGTATCACACATAATGGGTGACTAATAAGCTTCACTCACCGGAGGTGGGTCGGTGTCGTCAGTGAAGGATGGATGATAGGACAGCCCATCCAAAGCAGTCCTACCTGGACCGGACATCAAGCCTGTACTGTTTGGTAAAGGTCCAGGGAGTTGTCCATGTAGCTGCTTTACAGATATCCAGCAGTGGAACGCCTGACAAGAAGGCTGACGAGGCTGCCATGGTCCTTGTGGAATGGCCCCTGGGTGTCACAGGAAGGTCCATTTTCGCCAGTTTATAGGCCAGTTCAATCGTCTGGACTATCCATTTTGAGCATCTCTGTGCAGAAAGAGGCGCGCCTTTATCAGGGTCGGAGTACCTGATGAACAGACGTTTAGTCTTTCTGGAGCTTTCTGTACATGACCAATAGAAAGCTAAACATCGGCGCACATCCAGGGAATGAAGAGATTTCTCTATTGGGGTGGACGGGGATGGGAAGAATGCTGGAAGCACAATGTCCTGGTTGATGTGGAACCGTGTGGCCACCTTGGGGAGGAACACTGGATCGGTACAGAGCACTACTTTCTCCTTATGGAAATTAAGATAAGGTGGATCCACGCAGAGGGCAGATAGTTCACTTGCCCTTCTTGCTGATGTTATGGCAACCAAGAAGGCTACTTTCCAAGATAGCAGTCTCAGGTCCGTTGTCGCAAGAGGTTCGAAGGGAGCTCTAGTGAGTGCGTGGAAGACTACAGACAGACTCCAAGTCAGTACCAATGGTCGGATTGGAGGTTGGAGGTTTTGCAGTCCCTTAAGAAATTGCCGGATGAGTGCATGAGAGAACACAGATGAAACCGAAAGGGAACCACAGAAGTGTGATATAGCTGCAATATAGACTTTAATCGAAGTAGGTTTAAGTCCCAACTGATGTAGAGAGAGCAGAAAGTGGAGGATATTATCAATGGAAGCTAATTCTGGGTTAAAATGATTCGTTTCTGCAAATGCGGTAAAGTGTTTCCATTTCGCCTCATACGATCGGCGAGTGGACGGTCGAAGGGCGGATAGTAAGATAAAGTCGAGCTCTCGCCGTGATGTAGCGTTGTAAACTAATCAGGCAGGTTCTCCCGGTACCGATTGATGTTCTGGCGTCGGGACCGAGGAGTTTTGTGGAAGCAAGTCAGGATCGACTGCGACAGCTAGTACAGGAGCCATGCGGTAAGATTGAAGGTATTGAGGTTGGGGTGAAGGATTGTCCCCTTCCCCTGCAAAATCAGGTGGGGAATTCGTGGCAGGCGACAGAACATGTGTCTTGACAGTCTGAGAGCAGTCAAGAACCAGTCTTCCAGAAGAGTGCTTTGGCGTGAACATCTATTACAAGCTGGTCCCGAGAAGAAGAAACTATAAGCCAATCGTCCAAATATGGGTAAATTTGGAGTCCTCGTTGGCAGAGTTGAGCACATATCGGAGCCATGCATTTTGTGAATACCCTAGGGGCTGTGGCAAGTCCGAAAGGGAGTACATTATATTCAAAAATGTCGGGACCAACCGTGAATCGGAGAAACCTCCTAAAAAACAGGTGGATGCCAATATGAAAACAGGCATCCTTCAAGTCGATAGACGCGAACCAATTATCTCTCTCCAGCAGGGGGAGAATGTTTTGTAGGGTGGTCATACAGAATTTTCTAGTCATGATAAAGGCGTTAACGCCTCTTAGATCGAGTATGGGGCATAAGCCACCATCTCTCTTTGGTACCGTGAAATATCTCGAGTAGAACCGCAGAGTCCATCAGAGTGCAAAATTTGGCGGATTGCTCCCTTCTGGAGTAATTGAGATACTTCTTCTCTATGAATTTTTGATGGTGCGGTGTATGAGATCGGTCCTGAAGTAGGAACGACATCAAACTCGATTCTGTATCCAGATTCAACTATGGAGAGAACCCATTTGTCAGATGTGATGGTCTCCCAAAAAGGGAGTCAGCTTTGTAGCCGGCTCCTGTAGGGAGGGGGAGGGGTGTAGAAGGAGAGAGAAGATGGGTTCGCAGTGCCCGTCAACGCTGCCTGTTATCGGCAGGCTGGCGATGGCGGCCCTGTTGATATTGGGCAGCTGGTTGCAAGCAGTTTCGCTGCTGCCGCTGAGGAAACTGTTGCTGGCGCGGCTGGTACCGATGGTATGGCTGGTATCTATGATATCTAGGTTGCTGCCACTTACGACGGTTCGAGTCGGGGATTTCCATTTTCCAGGCGGTGGCTCGAGCATTATAGATATGCTCAAGCTTGTGGTCCATCCAATCATGGAAGAGGCTCAAACCGTCAAATGGCATTCCTTTGATCCACTTCTTAGTTTCTTCTGGGAAGTTGCACGAACGTAGCCAGGCATGCCTCCGGAGAGCAATCGAGCCCACTCGGGCGCGAGAATCACAGTCAACATGATGGTGGGCTGTGATGAGCTGCTGTATCGCCAGCTGCATCGCCTCTTGAATGAAAACACGGGCGAGATCACGTTGTTCTGGGATGGACGAGGTAATCGAGTCCAGTCGCTGCATCAGAAAGTGCTGATACCTCGCCATCGTTGCTTCGTAATTTGAAATTCTCAGGTTCAGTCCCATTGCTGGTAAATTCACCTCGCCATGAGGTCGATTTTCCGCCCTTCTCTGTCCTTGGGGGCCGAGTGTTCTCTATTGTCCCGCCCTTGAGATGATTCAACCACAATCGAATTGGGCTTTGGGTATCGCAGAAGAAAGGGAATGTCCTGTTCTCTGACCTTGTACATGGACTCATACTTCCGTGAGGTCGACTGAGGTTGGTCGGGGAAGGTCCATGTCTCTTCCATAGCCTCCCACAAAGTCGTAATCAACGGAATGGTGATTGCCGATGACTGTTCTTTGAGGACAATGTCATAGAAGTTGTCCTTATTTGTATTTGGTTGATGCTCAAACTCTGTCTCCAAAGCTCTTGTGAGTCGGCCCATAAGCTCCCCAAAGATAGCGTAGGACTCCTCTGGTGACCCAGGTCCCTGGGTGGAGATGTCTGCCACCGGAGATGTAGAACAGTCATTGGAGTCCTCTGACTCGGAATCATATGCATAGGGCGGACTAGAGGATGAATGCGCTGGAGAAGGAGGATGGCGGGAGGTTGTTGGGGCCGAGGTAGATGGAGTCCTCTCTCTAGATTGTCGGGACCGACGGGCGTCATCCCTAGGCACGTAGTAGCCGAACAGGGGTGGCCCCCAATATTGAGGCTGAGATGCGTCTGGTCCTTCATATGGGATCGGAACCCATGACCTAGTGGATTGTCCCAATGAACGCCATTGTCTGTCGGGTTCGATCGCCGAAGTCCTCCTGGAAGCCTCCAGGGAGGATGGCATTGGGGTCAGTGAACGGGCCGGTTGGCAGCACAGCAAGGACCTCGAGGGGGAATCACGGATCTCCCCATTGGACATCGACCCATGAATGATCGGTTTGGGTGGATGTAGCATAATTGGGTCCAAAGGCTCAACCCTCTGTGGAAATCCCGGCGGCATAACTTGCATCATTTCTCTCGGCATCGGTGTCAAGGTTGTTGGGACCGAAGGTGCCGTCAGGACCGGTAAGATGGTTGGGTCCAAGTCCCTTTGCGGTTTCAGAGTGGATCTGCCCTTCTTAGTGGCCTTGCCCAACTTGTCCTTTTTGGACTTTTTCAGGACCTACAGATCCCCGTGGTCGGAATGCTTCTGATTCTCCTTTTGTTTGTGCAAGGAGTGGGAGGAGCGAGAGATCTCCTCAGAAGCCGCTCCCCCAGATGGTCAAGGGGAGGTTACCATAGAAGGTCTGGCCGACATAGATTGAGCAGCAGGCTCATCAGAGGGCTGCAAAGCTTGATCCCAGAGGATCTTTCTCAGCCTGTTCTCTCGATTTGTCCTGGCCTGTTTGGTAAAGGCCAGGCAATGTCTGCACTTATCTGTGTGATGCCCTTCTCCTAAACAAAGGAGGCAGAGCTCGTGAGGATCTGCCGGGGACATTTTAGCCCCGCATTTCAAACACTTTCGAAACGCCGCACGCTGAGCCATCACCGAAAGGATAGCAAGGTAAGAGAAGAAAGAGAATAAACTAACTATATATTACTAAGAATTAACTGGAAACAAGGAGAAGTAACTTGGATGCAACTGGGAGAAAAAACTATTTAGAACAAACAGATACAAGAAGACAAGGTAATGGCTCAAGGCAATGAGATTAGCGGTCGAAAGAAGACTGAGGAAAATGGCAGGCGCTCCGCCTTATATAGCACCAAGGGGGTGGGGTGTGGCGTTCCTGCCAAAAACCATTGCAGCTTGGGTATTCTGGCCGGCAACAGGCTCTGCACAGACGCAGTACCCATTATGTATGATGCACAGAGACCACGAAGAAGAACTATGAAAATACCTGCATCTTTAGTCAATGCCTGTCTCACAGTGGTGTTCATGCCCATTTGGGAACTTAACACCAGTCAAGCTTTGGACATAAAAGGTCACAGGAAAAGAGTGTCTTCATTATGACCAATATTGCCCAAAACTTGTCAGAAAACCATAAACTAACCAACTTTTAAGGCCTGAACTTAAATTGGTTTACACAAATCAGCAGTGTTCAGTTCATCCAAGTCATTGGTTCTGCAACACAGAGTATAATTGGGATTTTTATTTATTTATTTATGTTACAAATTTCTATACTGCCCCTTGCCAACTAGCCTCGGGGCGGCTAACAACATGTAAAAAAAACCCAACAAACAAACCAAAAATCCAAAACCATAAACAATTTAAAATTGGCCCATCTCCTAGTCACAATTAAAAACTATAAATAATCAAAATCAACTTTAAAATTTACAATTAAATTAATAAATTAATAAATTAACAATTAAAATATTTCTTAAATAAAAAGGTTTTTGCCTGGCGCCAAAAAGCAAATAATGACAGCGCCAGGCGAGCCTCTCTGAGGAGCGCATTCCATAGATGGGCGCCACCGCAGAGAAAGCTCTCCTCCGGGTACTCACCCTCTTCACTTCCCTCACAGAGGGTTCCCGGAGGAGAGCATCTGCCGAAGATCGTAAGGGGCGGCAGGGCATATATGGTCACAGGCGCTCCTTTAGGTAGCCAGGACCCAAGCTGTTAAGGGCTTTATAGGTAAGAACCAACACCTTGAATTGGGCCCGGACTTCAATGGGAAGCCAGTGTAGCTGACGGAGAACTGGGGTGATATGAGAACCACGCCCAGTCCCCGTCAGCACCCTGGCAGTTCTATTTTGCACCATTTGAAGTATCCGGACCGTCTTCAAGGGTAGCCCCACGTAGAGCGCGTTACAGAAATGATGACCTCTCCCAGTGGTTTCATGTAGACATTGAAGAGCAAGGGGGACAAAATGGAACCCTGCAGAACTCCATGGCATAGCTGCCATGGCGCAGAGTCATAGTCCCCCAGCACCACCTTCTGGAATCGGCCCTTGAGGTAGGAGCGGAACCACTGCAAAGCAGTGCCTTCAACTCCCAACCCCGCCAGCCTATCCAGAAGGATACCATGGTCGATGGTATCGAAAGCTGCCGAGAGGTCCAGGAGAACTCCCCCTCACTCCCCCTGTCTCTCTCCCTGCACAGGTCATCGTACAGGGCGACCAAGGCAGATTCAGTGCCAAAGCCGGATTCACCAGAGTTTGTGTGCAAATGCTTGTCTATATGGTTTTTCACAGTTTTTACACACACCCAACCTTCTTCCCACTCCCCCACCCTGGCTTCCTTAATCTCCAAATCCTGTGTGATGCAGATCTGGCCTGTCAGCACAAGAACAGGGCAGAAAAGCTCTGTCTTCTGGGGCTGCTAGCTGATCCTTTTTCACGCCACTACAGCACTGGACCCAGCGCCTCCTTATCTCTCTTGCAAGGGAAGAAGACAGTTTTATGAGGTTCAGAATTGGAGGCATCCTCAGTGAATACCAAGGAGCTCCAAGCAACAACAGTTTTGCTGATGAGTCCATAGGCCAGGAGAACATTTTTCTTTTTCCAGGGCCCCAATTCTGAAAAAGCTCTCTTCTGTAAGCTAAAAAATTATAAGGACCGCTTGGGACTTGTACTAGTATCCAATGGGGTGCCTGAACCCCTAGCTACGAGTGCTTTCTGCCTCAATGACTCCATAACCACTTACACAATGAAGATTTAGCACTTCTTAGAGGAAACCCAAAAAGAGAAGTAGGCAGAGTTCCCTTCTGCAAGGTCTGCCAACCTGCCTCCTTCCATAAATGAGTGTTTCTGCTCACTTGGGGTTGTACCCAAAAGCACTAAATCACTGTCCCAGGAGGTGGACACTTACCCAATGAAATTGGTGGGGCTTAAGAGCACTGGTGGGGACGTAAGTTCCTCAGTGGACACTAGCGAAATGCTAGAGTTGTTTTAGAAGTACTGATCATGTTTGCACATGGAAATGAACACCATAAGCATGGGATGCTACTTCCTCAAATTAAATTGTTTTTCATACTCTCTTAATCTCTAATGTTACAGTAGCTAGAGAAGATGCATTTAAATACTATCTTTTAAACTCCCTATTTGACTGAACTGCTTAAACACCGCATTTCAAGTCAGGGCCAGAGGACCCTCTGGAACAAATCTGGAGAGCATGTAGTAGGCTGCATCAGGGAGGAGAGAATGAGAAAATCTCATTCTGCAAGCAGCTGGCAGAACTAGGATTCCGGATTCAACCCACAGAGCAAAAAAGGAGCCATATTCCTCATGATAAGCTGCATGATCTATATAACCTTGTATGTCCACTAAGCCTAAACTCATACAAAATTCTGCTTTTGCAAACATTTCAGTATCCAACATAGTGCAAGTATTACTATAACCAATCTATGCTACTCAGCAATTGCCCAGGCTAGTGATTTATACACATGAGGGGCATGAACTCTGAAGAGGGACCATGCACAAAGGAGCACATGAGGCTGATCTGTATGGCGTCAGAGCCTTTTCCATCCAGCCCAGTATTGTCAACATTGACTGTCACTGGCTCTCCATGGAGCATCCTTTCCTAGCCCTACCTGGGGATGCAGGGAATTGAACCAGGGACCTTCTGCAAGCAAAGGAGGGGCTCTGCCACTGAGCCACAGCCACTCCCCTCTCCACATGCTACTTCTGTATTTATAGAAATTGAAAAATGCCATTTTCCTAATCGGAGAGGTATCTGCTGTGATTTTCTATGAGTCCCTACATCAGGTGCAGGGGAAAACCAACATGAACATGCACCCACTTGGATCTGCTCTACAATTTAGAGGTAAACCAAGATCATTTGGAATATGTCTTTGTCTTGCTACAACAACAGGCTACCACAGATAATCAGAGGCACAAGCAGTGCTTTTTTTGTCATAGAACGCACCAGAACAGAGTTCCGACACCATTTTTCAACAGATTTTCCAAGTTTTAAAAGTAACTTTTGAAAATTTGATGTTTGGTCCATGTGGATTTGAATCGCCCTGTTGAGCATAGCAGGTCGGCGACAAAATCATTAAAATGGTGCATGCAGGCTGCTTGTGTGTCGAATCTGATGCATGTGTACTTCATCCGCGCTGGTTGTGATGGCACTGCTTGACTTGTGGCACTGTTGGGCTTGTGATTGGTCATGTAGTCGCATGCTGAGTGCTTACTGCAGGCGGCGACCGTTATGCTTCATTACACAGCTGACGTGTGTGGGTGTGTGTACAGTGACTGACTATGTGTGAAAGGTAAATAATTTCATGAGTTCCGGCACCTTTTTTCTTACAAAAAAAGCACTGGGCACAAGAAACACTTAACTCATGGCATCTGTCAAGTATTTCAAACTGACATGCTGCCCTGAAGAAATCTGACACACATCCAGGAAGGAGAATTTCCTTTCTTATTGTAATCAGAAATTAATTGCTCTAAGGCAAAGTGTGAGAAATATTTAGCTCCTATTTCTTCAGAGATATTTGCCCCAAACTACAAGCGAGAACATAAAGAGTCCTCCTGGATCAGCCACTTCTCACAGTGACCAACCAGATGCCTTTAGGAAGGGGAGAAGCAGGTCAAGAGGTCGAAGGCCCTCTCCTGCTGTTATTCCATAGGACCTAATATCGGCAGGCATATTCCTTCTGCTACTGGAGATAGCCAATGGCTATTGTAACTAGTGGGACTGCAGGTGGCGCAGTGGTTTAAACCGCTGTGCTGCTGGGTTTGGTTGATCGAAAGGTTGCTGGTTCGAATCTGCACACGGGGTGAGCTCCCACGTGCCATCCCAGCTCCTGCCAACCTTGCAGTTCAAAAGCATGCAAATGCAAGTAGATGTAAAGGTACCACTTTGGTGGGCAGGTAATAGTGTTCTGTGCACTTTAGTGTTTAGTCATGCCAGACACATGACCACAGAGACTGTCTGCGGACAAACGCTGGCTCCCTCGGCTAGGAAACGGAGATGAGCACCGCCCCCTAGAGTCAGGCATGACTGGACGTAACGTCAAGGGGAAACCTTTACCTTTATTATAACTAGTAGGCATGAGTAGCCTTAACATCCAGGAATTTGTCCAATCTCCCTTTAAAGCCAGCCATGCTAGAAGTCCTGAAAACCATTCATGTTGGTGGCCATCACTACATCTTGCAGCACTGAATTCTAAAGTTCAACAATGCCTTCTGTTAAATTGTAATTTAGGCTGTCTGCCCTGATTCTCACGCAATTCAGCTTCACTGGGTGATCCCAGGAGGTTCTAATACTATAGTGAAAATAGCTTTTTTCTCCATTTTCTCCAGACCGTGTGCAATTCAATTTATTTATTTAGGAGGCTTCTATGTCGCCCCATTCGCCGAAGCCTCAGGGTGGCTCACAATAATAAACACAATATAAAAACAATACAATTTGAGTCAACCTGGTCAAGAATAAAATAAATAAATAAATAATATTAACGATTAAAATAACGTTTGAATAAAAAGGTCTTCACCTGGCGCCGAAAAACAAATAATGACAGCGCCAGGCAGACCTCTCTGGGGAGCGCATTCCATAGACTGGGCGCCACCGCAGAGAAAGTCCTCCTCCGAGTACTTATCCTCCTAATATCCTTCACGGAGGGTTCCCGGAGAAGGGCCTCTCCCGCTGATCTCAAGGGGCGTGTGCGCATATATGGACGTAAGCACTCCTTCAGGTAAATCTCTACCATGTTCCCTTTATTCACCTCATTCCAAAATTTAAAGCCCCAAGCCCTGTAAACTTTCCTTGTAACACAGTCACATTATCTCCAACCATCTGAGTCAAACTTTTCTGCACCTTTTCCAGTTCTACAATAGAGCAAAAAGCCAAGTGCACCAACCCAAATTATACACTGTGTTTCAATGATGGTCACACCATTGGTCACACACGGATATGTATAAAGCAAATATGACTGGCTGGGGACAATGGGAATTTTACTTCAACATGTCTCAAGGACACCAGTTTGGGGGCAGCTAATATAAAAGCATGATGGTACTCACAGTTCTACTTTCAATCCTTTTCCTAACTATCTCTAACATGGAATTCAGTGCTTTGATTTTTCTTTGGCAAGACCTGCCCTTCTCTATATGCAAGATAATTTTGTTTTTTATGCTTTCCACCATTTACTTGGAATGGATATTAAACTAGCTGATCTATAATTTCCTTAAATCCCTTTTTAAAAATTGGAAATACACAGGCCACTGGAAAGTCCTTAAATACAGAAACCAATCATATGGACAAGTTACATACGTTTCTTAGAGGATCAACATTTTCACATTCAAGTTTTTAAAGAACTCTTGGGTGGATGCTGTCCAGACCTAGACGGTTGTAAATTTTTAATCTGTCAAAAAGGTACAGTAGTTCATCTCTTGTCAGCACTACTTGCCTCTGTTCCTCAGACTCCCCTTCTTAGAACTGTTAATTCAGGGATGGGCAGCCAGCACTGCACCTTCCACAGTGAAGACAGAGGCAGCAAATCCATTCAGTTTCTCTGCAATCTCCTTTTTCTTATTAAGTCACATCCTTAATTCGCTCGTCATACAGTTACTTCTCTGGCTGGTTTCCTACTTTGGATGTATTTGAAGAATATTTTATTGCTCATCTTAATCTTTTTAATACCAGGTTCTGTCATTGTCAGCTTGCATTTCTTCTGCCAAAGTTTATGCTACTTTCTGACCTCCTAGTTCACTCAAGATTTCCATTTTCTGAAGGAAGCCTTCTTGCTTTAAATGGCTTCTGTACTTCTGCATCTTAACCATATTGGCATCTGCTTGGACTTGGTAGTATCTTTTCTGATTTGAGGTATACATTCTGGATTATCTTCTTTTTATGGCGCATACTGAATACCCCACCCCTGAGAAAAAATTTACCCTCTCAACTTTTCCTTTCAATTTCCTTTTTGCCAATCCCCTCAATTCCAGAGAAGTTTCCTGAACAGGACTCTGTTCAAGGTAAGTGATGCCATGCAATATGGCCATCAAATTCCAGCCTCAAAATTGCAGGGTCTAGTTTTATGCAAATATAGACATCTCTTTTAGGCAATAACTACACTGTTGGTGGGACTGCAGGTGGCGCAGTGGTTTAAACCGCTGTGCTGCTGGGCTTGGTTGATCGAAAGGTTGCCAGTTCGAATCTGCACACGGGGTGACCTCCCATGCGCCGTCCCAGCTCCTGCCAACCTTGCAGTTCAAAAGCATGCAAATGCAAGTAGATAAAAAGGTACCACTACGGTGGGCAGGTAACAGCGTTCCGTGCACTTTGGTGTTTAGTCACGCCGGCCACATGCCCACGGAGACTGTCTGCAGACAAACGCTGGCTCCCTCGGCTAGGAAACGGAGATGAGCACCACCCTCTAGAGTCAGGCATGACTGGACGTAACATCAAGGGGAAACCTCTACCTTTACCTTTTTACACTGTTGGTGTATAATGCTCCACCAATAAATAGCAAGATCAACAGTTATTTGCTGACTTTTTGTTATTTTTGTCTGCAGGGTAGAAAAAACAACTGGACCTTTTCTTTTCCTTTCAAAAGGGATTAACTCCTGCTTCCACAATGCCTGTTCAAAGGACAGAGAATTCTTAGTGCCAAGCTGTTTCACCCACATATAATGTTGCCTTACTTTTACACATCATCTTGATTTTAATATTTGAGATTGGAAAATGCCATACAAGTTGAGAGGTCTAACCAGGGCACCAAGATAGGAACTGTTTCACACCATGTCATATGAACAGCTCTGCTAAAGAATGAGTAAAGCACTATTGTGTCAAATGTGAGGACTGAAAAAGAATGAAACCAGAAGCCCTGGGTGTCCATAGCTGCATGTACACTGTCCTCTCAGCAGCCACAGGAGAAATGGTCATTAAAGGTAGTGTATATTAACTTTGAACTGGACAATATGACCAAGCACAGAATCCCAGGGAAGGACTGCAAAGACTTTCCAAGAGTATGCAAAACCTCTAAATGCTTCCGCTATGGGTGGTACAGATATGAAAATAATAATACTAACAACAACAACAACAACAAATCATTTTCTAAAGCAGGAATACTCAGAAGGAGGATCTCCAGGTGTTTTAGACCTCATCACCCAGGATCCCCTAACAGCATAGCTAATGGAATGCTGGGAGGTAGCCCAAAATATCTCAAGACCTCCTTTCTGCCTATACCTGTTCTAAGACACATCTATTTTATTTTATTAGACCAAAAATGCTGAAGCCCTAGACTAAAATAAGCTTTAGCTCTCTTAGTCTTCCCATAGTATTTCATTTCTCAGTGAGAAGCAAACATCGTCAACTGTCATGATATTGTACAGTGTTGTTGCTATTTTAACTATCAACATGCACAAGTGCAAAGATTTAGGTCAAAAACTAGAACCACTGGTTCAGGAGCCAAATCAATCCCTCCTGGAGGCCAATCTGGACCACTCAGGTTACCTAGAAGATCATGCCTCCCTTTTCCTGGCCCCAGCTGCCAACCATATGGGGACTTCCAGCTTTTGTTAATTTTTCCTCCATTCTGAAAGGATGAAACACTTTGCCTAAGCTTTAGTTACTTAGAGCTTCAAACTAAAACATGCTGGGGTCCAGCTCTCGCATATAACTGGCTGCTCCAATAGATTCATCTAATTCTGAAGACGAGGTAGAGGGGACAAGTTGGCAATTTCAAGGTTACCTACTGAAATTCTCAGGCAGAGCGACTTGGAAAAGGAGGCAGGTATTTCAGAGCAGCAGGGGATAAGATGGAGGGGGAGTTTCTCAACCCTGTCAGGAGATACAGGCTGTAAGGATCAGGGCCTGAGTAACCCTGCAATTGCACACAGAACCAGGAACACCTTTGTGGGCATTTGCAGGAAACACCTTGTAGAGCAGATGCACAGTGCAGCTAGAGACTCTGAAGACCAGCCTAAAAGTCTTCCCTGCACTGCTGCTCCTTGCCACAGCAATGCAAGTTGTTCTGGTGACTCCTTGCGTCTCGCTATGCCTTGCTCAAAAAGTTACTTTTAAAACTTGGAAAATCTGTTGAAAAATGGTGTCAGAACTCTGTTCTGGTGCGTTCTATGACAAAAAAAGCACTGCTTGTGCCATTATCTGTGGTAGCCTGTTGTTGTAGCAAGACAAAGACATATTCCAAATGATCTTGGTTTACCTCTAAATTGTAGAGCAGATCCAAGTGTGCACACAAACTTGGACTGCTCCCCTCTGCGCATTTGGCCTGGACCTGCTGACTTGCCCCTAGCCTCTGGCCCATAATAAGCTCCAGACTCAGCTTGAGCTCATGCCCTGGACCCGGCATTCTGCCCTTCCCTGCTGCTGCCCACAGCCCGGCCCTCACACAGACAAAGCAAGTAAGCCAGCAGTGCCCAATGCTCCTACCATCTAGCCCTCAAGCAGCTGCGGCTACCCTGAGGACTGAATCAGAAGCTTTCCAGTAAAGGGAGGAAAGGAGGGGAAGTTTCGGTTTGGATTCTCTTTTTCATGTGGGCAGATGCTTCTCCCACCTCTCAAGGAGAACGCAACTTTGATCTATACTGTTCTGTAACCTGTGAAGCTTTAATAAAAGGACTGTGTTTCTAAAGTCTCACCTGAGTCTGTTGGAGAGGAAAAGGGGCGAGAGGGGAGAGGCCTGCTCACAACAGGTATTCTGTTCCTGCCCCTTTTGCTTTTGCCCCCCCCCCAGCCCCAGCATGCAGCCCCCCAAAGCTCTAGCTCTTGGGCAGCAAGGGCTTTGCCCCTGTCTTAGTCACTGGAGGCCCTACTCTATAGTAGGGCAAGGGATTACACAGGAGGGGGCTTTTCCAGGAATTGCATCCAGGCTCTAGAACTCTCCCTCCTCAAGACTCTTTGTGGAATCTTTTCATTTTGGGTTTCCAGTGAAAGATAATGGCGTCTATTTCAGAGGTGTTTTGATGCTATGGCACTTAATTTTTTTCTGCTGTTTGTTGTTATTGATGTGAACTGTGATCCTAGCTTTCTATTTCATTTCATGGTTCAGTTTGTCTGTTTTCATTTTATTGGTCATTCTGGGTGTTATATGGAGAAAAATGGAATGCAAATCCATTAATAAAAATAAATGCAATAATGCACTTATTAAAAATATCTAGCTTTTGGGCTGGATCAAGCCCTTCAAGTTTGAGATGGAGAATTGTCTTTTCTGACAAGGTTCATTTTTTCTCACAGCTAATCTTTTATGTCGGACTAGATCCCAAAGACCCATTTCTCCCTCTTTCAAACAAATACTTCTCTCTCTCTGCTTTTAGTCCTCCTCCTTTCCCTCCATCCTGCAAGCTGTTTTATATTAAAATATGAGATTGTCTCATAATTGGGACAATAACTGAGCATTCTGATCTGGAAGAAGCTGCCTCCTGGCCACAAATACAGCAATGGTATTGTCCTGCTGCTATCATCTCTGCAAGATTACAAGATTCCATCTCTTCCAAGATTCCTATCAGCTGCCTTTTTTATTTTCATGTAATAGACTTTTTAGCCCATCTAGCAAGGGGACATGAGGATGTCTCTGACACAGTTCTGAGATCAGAGCGCTGTATTCCATCCTGGAAAAGGATTTCCAAGTCATCATATGGCCCCTCTGACACTCTGCAAGGACCACAGCATTGCTCTCTAGCCATTCATTTTTGTTGTCTCTCTTCTACGTCAGGTGCTCAGTGTTGAGTCGCTATACATACAACCTCCAACTTCCTGATTGTGGGGGCTATACTATTGACTGTAAAAGTACCCTTTAAGAATAAGTGGGCCAAAGGCTGTAAAAACTCTTAATTTTTTAAAAGGAGCTGAAAGTCAGCACAAAAACAGGTTTGTCATTTTCTAAGTAATAGCAAATACTCCTAGGAGACATGATGACAGTGGGAAGAAAGCTCTATCTTGTAAGAGTAGCAGCATGAAAAGCAAAACGACTGCTAATAATTATCCATGGTTTAAATAAAACTGGTAAGTGTAGGTGTGGAACTGATGACTAATCATGACTGCACCCAGTTTAATAGCCAGCTTTGCCTTCTCATTAATTTCTTAGTAGGAGAAAGTGCATTATCTGATAAAATCTATTCAAGATTTGTAACAAATCATTTCTCACTTACCTGATTAATGATAACATAAACCAAATGTGATTTTTAATGAAATTTCAAAAAAGAAATTTAATTTTAAAAACAAAAGGAAGCATTCTTGTTTAATTAAAAAAAAACCTGTCCATGATTCACTTAATCTTAGTGACATGTCTAGATAATGCTGGAATGATTCAAAGCATTTTCTGATGTGTTTCCACCAATATGGAGAGATATGCATAGGAAGGAGATCTTCCTATAATAGCTCTATGGAAATATTTCCATTGAACCAAGACTGTTTCATGTGGTGGTGATCTATTTGTACAAGGCTTAAAACGAAACTTGTTCACATGCATCCACGCCTTATTTACATGTTTGGAGGGCCTGCTTCCCACGTGTCCTTGTTGCATTCATAGTTGGTCAATGGAAAAAATATGCAGCAAGCTATACTCTAGACCAAACGCAACATTAAGAAAACTAAGATCATGGTATCCAGTCCTCTCACTTCCTGGCAAATAGATGGGGAAGAAATGGAGGTAGTGACAGATTTTATCTTCCTGGACTCCAAGAGCACTGCAGACGGGGATTGCAGCCAAGAAATTAAAAGATGCTTGCTCCTGAGGAGGAAAGCGAAGGCAAATCTAGACAGCATACTAAAAAGCAGAGACATCACCCTGCCAACAAAAGTGCGTATAGTCAAGGCTATGGTTTTCCCAGTTGCAATGTATGGCTGTGAAAGCTGGACCATAAGGAAGGCTGTGCCCCAAAGGATTGAGGCCCTTGAATTGTGGTGCTGGAGGAGACTCCTGCGAGTCCCTTGGACCGCAAGGCCATCAAACCGGTCAGTCCTAGAGGAGATCAACCCTGACTGCTCTTTAGAAGGCCAGATGCTGAAGATGAAACTCAAATACTTTGGCCACCTAATGAGAAGGAAGGACTTCTTGGAGAAGAGTCTAATGCTGGGAACAACAGATGGCAAAAGAAGAAGGGAATGGCAGAGGATGAGGTGGCTAGATGAAGTCACTGAAGCAGTCGGTGTGAGCTTGAGTGGACTCCGGGGGATGGTGGAGGACAGGAGAGCCTGGAGGAATGCCATCCATGGGGTCACAATGGGTTGGACATGACTTCACTACTAACATAACATAATGTTTGAACATAGCCATTGTGTATAAACTCTATACATGAAGATGGGAAGTGGGGATCAGCTGGCAAGCTCCATCCACCTCTTACTAATCTCACGGCTTGCTACATATGGGAGACAACTCGATCACTGCTTCAGTGACTCCA
This sequence comes from Varanus salvator macromaculatus, assembly GCA_023646645.1. NCBI lineage: Eukaryota > Metazoa > Chordata > Lepidosauria > Squamata > Varanidae > Varanus > Varanus salvator. Next base: position 18,009,565 of record JAIXND010000795.1, read on the forward strand.
TCCAGCCACATCATTCTCGGCCGTCCCCTTCTTCTTTTGCCATCTATTGTTCCCAGCACTAGACTCTTCTCCAGGGAGTCCTTCCTTCTCATTAGGTGGCCAAAGTATTTGAGTTTCATCTTCAGCATCTGGCCTTCTAAAGAGCAGTCAGGGTTGATCTCCTCTAGGACTGACCGGTTTGATGGCCTTGCGGTCCAAGGGACTCGCAGGAGTCTCCTCCAGCACCACAATTCAAGGGCCTCAATCCTTTGGGGCACAGCCTTCCTTATGGTCCAGCTTTCACAGCCATACATTGCAACTGGGAAAACCATAGCCTTGACTATACGCACTTTTGTTGGCAGGGTGATGTCTCTGCTTTTTAGTATGCTGTCTAGATTTGCCATAGCTTTCCTCCCCAGGAGCAAGTGACTTTTAATTTCTTGGCTGCAATCCCTGTCTGCGGTGATCTTGGAACCCAGGAAGATAAAATCTGTCACTACCTCCATTTCTTCCTCATCTATTTGCCAGGAAGTGAGAGGACCAGATGCCATGATCTTAGTTTTCTTAATGTTGAGTTTCAAGCCAACTTTTGCGCTTGAGGTGAGGCATTTCATCATCTTAGAATAGCGGGAAAAGTGCACAAAAGCTGAGAAACTACCAAATGCTTGCTAGTCATGGGAAAGTGGGTTGGCCCAAGGAAAGGGTGTGTGGTCTTCTTGAGAATCCCAGAGGGCAGGACTGGGACACAAGAAGAGCCACAATTAGCCCCCAAATCTAAGGTTCCTCACTCTTCTCAAGACCAGGGAGCTTGGAACCTGTGCCAAAGTCTTTTTGCTTGCTCACTCACTTGGGCTGCTTGATGTTCTGCCCAACCTGCACATCATAAGGTTTCATCTATGTGTATAACTTTAAGTTATTTATAAGCAGTTTGCAAAATTGGTTCTATTTCTATCTTAGGTCCAATGCATACACCTGTATTTTAATTTAGATTAGATTAGATTATTTATGTTCTAGTTTTAGGACAAAATCTTCCTGAAGCAGCTTGCAAAAATAAGCACAAAAGTCATGAATACATCACTGTGCATTTAAATAAGACACATCTGTTAAAACTTATTATTAGTCAAAAAAATCAAAGTCTTTGAGCATTTTTTTTTTAAGTTTTCAAGCTCTCTCTGACGTGAAGCAAATAGAGGGCATAGCAGGGCTCCACAGGAAAGGAATAATGGGGCCACCACTGTAAAGGCCCTGTCCATTGTACCTCCCTATCTGATCTTTGATTAGTGGCAGGCCAGGGAAGAAGAGTTGCAACTGATGGTTTGCTTTAGTCAAAATTTGAAGGAAAAAAAGTAAATCAGAGCTCCTCTTCAGCCGGAGAAGTTCAATGGAAGCCAAAGTGTTTTGCTAACACTAGTTACATTCAGAGTGAGGGTGGGGCAGATTTTGCACATGCCTGCTATAATCTGAGGATGGAGTCTAAATTACAGGCAGAAAACATGCCTTGCCTGCAGAAGCTCTCAGGATCAGTCCTCACAAGTCCAGTTACAAGGAAGTGTGTAGCACATGATTTAAAAAAAAAAAAAAATACTTTGCCTGCTATCCTGGATGGCCAATTCCAGAGTAGACACAACTGGTTGCTCTAGTAGAAAGCACCTTCTTAAGTCCCTTCAGCAGAGCAGAAGACCTTGCGAAGCTCCTTCCTAGAGACCTCCAGAAGGAATGTAGGGCAGGAATATCTCCAAAGTATAAGAAGCAGAAGCAGCAAGGGATTTTTCAGCTTAAAAAAACAAACCTAGTCCAGGCAGAGGACAAGCTAGCCCTGCTGCAGGAAATAGCCTATTCCTTTTCTTGAAAATAAAATAAGAAATCAGGGGAAACATACACTCAGATGTTAGAGAGAAGAGATGCACTACGCTTCCTTCAACTGCAGGGAGAAGAGACATTCCACAAGAACTATGGGGGATGTGGGTGGGGGCACATGACCTTCCTCAAATATCAAAATGATCACCTGGGCGATCTCCAGAACTGGATATTTATTATGCTACAAAGGAACTGGAAAAGGGGTGTGCTAATTTTCCAGTGAGGTCTACATCCTTGCTATCACATTCCAATCAAGCAGAAAAAGCTTCACAGATCCAGGAAACACACACCCTACAAATCCCCCAAGTGTGTGCCACTTCAGAAGGGAGGCAAGGGACTACAGGGTTAAATGCCCTCATATACCAAAGTCTCTTGCACTGACATGTCAACTTCCCCATGCAGGGTCGTTCATTTTCCAACCAGACTATCAGACGTTCCCTTTGAACGAACCAGCTACCAGGGCTGGCAGATGGGGGAGCTGCACATAGCTGCAGATGTCAGCTAATTTTGGTTTATGCTTTTAGAAATGCCCCAGCTCAGATGCCGTCAATATGCTCAGCAACAGGGCTTATATGAGCAGTGCATTTCCTAAAGGAGATGATCACTATCTCTTTTTGCGGCAGCTGCTTACAACCTTCTCAAGGCTGCAATAAGCACCATAAGTCGTGCAACACACTAGGAAAAAGAAAGAAAGGCATATATTGTATATCAACAGTATGAGATGCTGGACTGTTCCAAAACACAATTACCAGTGGATTCAGTGGGGAGGTGTGGGGGAGAGATACATACATATATCTGGCGATTCATCGGAGCCATCTGGGCAATCCTTCTCACCGTCGCATCTCCAGCCCTTGGATATGCATGTCATCTGATCTTTACATGCAAACTGTTTGGGGCTACATGTCTTCGGTGCTAGACAAAGAAAGAAGAATGGGATGGGCAAGTTAGTTCCTTCCACAAGACATGTCATTAAAAATAATTTCAAAGGTTGGCTATCGCAAAAGCAAACTGACTCTGATCATGACACTGGGCTCATCCATATTCACGACACTTGAGCAGGATTAAAAGGCAAGGTATTAATTAGCATGGAGTGGGAGCCAAAATCCAGGATACAAAACAAATTTTAAAGACCATTTAACTTGAATAAATTATCTTTTGGGAGCCCACAGCATTTTTTTTATTAATTACGTGTTAGGCATAAAGAAACACACACAAAAATCAAATCAAAGGCAAGGTTTTAAACCAGATGATGTAGTGATTCTGCACTGAGTGGAGAAAATTGAATTCTGTTAATCATGAGAGACCTAGAAACAGGCATACAGAGCACCAAGTCAGTCCATCTCTACAGAAGTTACCAGGATACAAATTGTCATGCCTATTTATTTAGACTCCCATGTTCCCCTTTTGTTGAACCCTGACTGCATGCAGACAGTATCCCAGTCACTGTAGAAGAGGGCATAATTATCCCAGGTTAGCATCACCATTTCAAAAGCAGCAATTCTTAGATAACACAATCTTGCAAAAGTTTCTACTAAACTTGTCTGCCTTTTGGTCTCTCTCATTCTTCCTGCAGCAGCAGTTGGATCTCTGCAGACTGGAGAAAGCAACCTGTTTCTCACAATCACCTTGGCTTAAATAAGCTGTGATGATCATGCAAACCATAATGCTTTTTTGCTGGGCACCTCCAGTCTGCAAAGATAAAGTAAGCCATGGTGAGTTGTAGCATGTGCATTTTTGAATATTCAGAGCTGCAACTAGTTGCATCATCTGAACCCAGCAGAGACCAGTTGTGCAAGGGTTAATTAACCATGAACAAATATTAAAAATGGCTGCCCACATGTGCCATATCACACTGTGGCTTAAATAAGCCATGGCTATTTGATTGCATGAACTAGCCCAGCAAATCTTTGGTATGGAAGAGACACAAAGATGGTACAGGGAAGGGGAAAGAGAGATAGTCTTTTCCTTTTCAGAGTTTTGAGAAAGAAAAAGGGGAAAACAGTATTGAGGTGATGATCTTGAGCAAGAGCAAGTAATGTTTTCTTTGATTTTATGTGGCGGAAGGGGGTTGTATTTTTATCATCTGGTTTAAACCAACAAGAGAGCTTTGGCTGTGGGGAGGTATAAAAATATAATAAAGCAGGAGGAGGAAGAGCAGAAAAAGAAACAGAAGAATCAGCAGAAGAAGAAGCAGGAGCAGGAGGAACAACAGAAGAGTAAGAGCACTGTCAGTGTCTACCTGTGTCATTACACTATCACCAGTGTCAACAGTTCTGCTACCGGTTATGCAAGATTCAGGGGGTCTCTGCTAGCATTATTTGAGTCTGCAGAAGGACACCATTGATACTGCCCACTCCCTCTCTCCAGAAGGATGCTCTTAACACTACTCGTAAAAAGGCATTCTACAGCTATTCCACCTTTTCCTACTTATTTATTATTTATGTATTTCATTTTTTATCACCAAATAGCCAAAGTTGTCTGCACTTAACAGACTTTTATCTAGTAAGAAAATGGAAGAGAGAAATGGTGGGAAGACACAAGAGGCTTACAAATGGAATAGGACATTTATTTATTTGTTTGTTTGTTTGTTTGTTTGTTTGGAAATTTATAGGCCGCCCCTTGCCACATTTGCCACATTTGCACTCCCTGTAACGTTCCACAGCTGAAGCAGAGCTATTGCACAATAAGAGCCTCACATGGAGCACCCAGAGAGTAGGACTGTTACAGCTCAGGCCCTGCTCATGGCTGTTACATCCTGCCCCACCAAGAGACTACCTCCGAGGGAATGCAACGGGGCGGGGGGGGGGGGCGGGATTGTCCATTCCTGCTCTAAGGGAAGATATGATGTCATTCTTTCTGGATGAACAGTGGTTCTGTACACACACAGCATATTTTGGATATGGTGGCTTTGAGAAGGTTGTCCATTCCTTCCAACTGTTTCGCATTTGCAGAACAGGTATCCTTCTGTTGTGTATCGAGGTGTGGTTGAAACATTCCATTTCCAATGGAAGCGGTAAACAGTGTGCAAGCACTGAAAAATGATGTTTCCACAGGATTCCATTCCATTCCACTTAGAATACCAAATGCTGATGATATACTAACAATAACATAAGCTCTGCAAGGATAAGGTGCTGAGAGGAAGGAGCTCAAGGATTCTCTAGGGGGTAATCAAAAGATAACGCAGAGGCCTATTTTTCTTTTATCCAAGCCCTCAACTATAGTTCTAGAAATCGCTGTAATTCTCCCACGGAAGTACAGCTACTAATCAGGGGATGGTATACTACAGACTATGAAAAGAGGAAGTGTATTTATATGTGTGTATATGTATCTTTGGACTGTGGTTGCTGATGGACATAGGAAAAGCCCTCTTCTACTTGGAAACAAGACATGTTCCATCCTTCCCTAGCCTGCTGCCTTCTTCATACATTGGACTGCAACTCCCATTATTCTCAGCCAACAAGCCATTCCCATGCTGGTTGGGAATGATAGGAGCTGTAGTCCAACACATCTGGAAGACCTCGTGGCTGAAAAAGGCTGATACTGCAGTTCAGAATATGAGGAATGTTGAGAAAGGGAGTAGGCAACTAAGCTTTAAAAGGATATCTGAGAGGCTCCTGGGTGGGCAAAAAAGCTGACAGAGGAGCAACACATCCATTGATTTTTTTCAAACTGCTCTAGCCTAACCCTACAGCACGTCCCAAGGAGAGAATATTTATATAATGACTGGGCCCACTCTTCCCACAGAAGAGCATGCAGGCCTTGCAGAAACTGATTTTTTCTCAGACATGGAGGGGCTGGATTCTACAGCTGAAATGCCAAGGTCAGTGGACCTAGCGGTGTGCTAGGAAGTTTCAAATATTGAGAAACAGACAGTTTCAAACTCTGTGGGAAGGTTTCTGAGCATGCTATATAATAGAGGAAGGCAGACACTGCATCATTAATCCTGGGGTATGGCATCAGGTTAAGTGGCAGACCAGCTGAGAAGTGTCAGGCACTGGAAGCAGTTGGCCTTTCAGCAGGAAGATCTGTCTTGAAGGCCATGGTCTGCTCATTTCAGTTTGGAAGAAAGGAGAGGTAATTTGAAATCAACTTCTTATCACTATACCAGTTTTCCATAAGAGCTGTAATTTATGGAATTCTGTAATTTGCTAAACGTCATGACAGTAGCCACAATTCGGAATTTCTCCCATTGTAAGTACTTTTTTCTGATCAATGCAGCAAATGGAGACAATCCCACTATAGATCTTATTGTCACTTATTGAAACACCTATAATCCAAGGCTACCCACATTTTATTACTCCAGCATAAATAACATGCATTTATAATTGTGTGTGCCACGTTATGCTAATGACCTGGATTCATTCCTCTACAAAATGACAGTCAGTAGCTGTGAAATTTTTTGGGAAGCTAATCCTTAAACTTTTCAAATAATTATTCATCTAGACTCTAGATTATGCCTTTTTTCTCTGTTTATGACTGGAAACTATTGCCTGATCTGAGCCCACAAGAGTGAGATATAACTGAATCACAGAAGAAGTCGAATAGGTTTGCCAAAGGTAGACACATCAGGCAGTTACTGATCTCATTCTTGGCATTTCTGCCTCACAAACACATGAGGCAAATGGAGGGGCAGGGGGGATCAGCTTCAGATTGGCTGCTCTGAGAATCTTAAGCCAAGCTAGACATTTAAATACCATATAGATACATACATTACGTCCCCAAAGTGTTTACACGATAGACTAAGTGCTCATTAGAGGAAACACAGGGACCGAAAGCTTTACACAGACAGAACTCATTGAAGCCTATTTGTTGTTGTTCCTAGTTGCAAGGTCGAGTCAGACCCATTGCGATCCCATGGACAACATTCCTCCAGGCCTTCCTGTCCTCCACCATCCCCTGGAGTCCACTTAAGCTCACATGAATCCTATTAGCCATGGTAATTAAATGGAACCCATTTGTTTAAACAGGATACTTCTGAGGTTAAAGATGCTGCAGAGGAACAGCAACAGAGGTGGTGCATTATCAGAGCCTATCACTAACCATTGCCAGAGCTAGATGGATCTTGGCTGGGTCAAGGGAGACCAGTGATAAAATTCTGGATGCTCACAAAATGCCCTGCTGTTCTTTCTCCCCAGCATCTGCTACATCAGGAGTGTGCTTGCATTCTAATGCAAAAGCAAAAGTTCTTATATATGTAAAGCAAATTATAAAACTGTCTCCAGTGAGAGCAAAGTGCTCCATTTTATTCTGTGTTGCTTTTTATTTTTCGATTTATATCCTGCCTTTTTCCTATAACGGGCTCAAGGCAGCTTACATCTCCTCCTCTACCTTATCCCCACAACAACAACCCTGTGAGGTAGGTTGGGCTGAGAGTCTGTGACTGGCCCAAAGTCACCCAGTCGGCTGGCTCCATGGCTGAGTAGGGACTAGAACCCAGATCGTCTGAGTCCATGCTCTTAACCACTACAGTCCCATGCTCTTAACCACACCACACTGGCTCTTACTGACTCTCTTTTTATTGTAAAACCATCCCAAGATGCTTGTAGTGGATGGTATATAAAAGCGACAGACAGACAGACAGACAGACAGACAGACAGACAGACAGACAGTATTAAATTGGAAAAAGGAATCAAGAATACTGGTCAGACAGTGAGGATGCTATGGCAGAAAATATACAATCTCTCCTAGGTTGTTTATGATGCTGCTTGGAAAGCAGGAATTAATTCACACCACGTCTCCTGCTGCTAGGGTCAATGCTTCAAGGAAGACATTCTACATGATGCAGCTGCTATTTGCTAATTACTGTCCATCTTCTATGCCTTGGAGCTTTGTCCAATCACACACGTGCAAAATAAATAGCCAAAGAAAGTCAAAAAGTCAATGCAATTACCACTGGCTGAGGAACTGTGTTGCAAAAGAGCAATAGAAATGTAATCAAAAAACTATCACAGCATCCAAGGAACAAAATGGATTTGTAATGGGTGGGGAGAGCTTTTGCTTTGCAGTGGTCTGGTCTAGAACACCAAAGCACTGGAAAAAAGCTGGAAGGTAATTTACTCAGGACATTGCTGCCAAAGTCTTGCTTCAGGAGGCTTAGGCAACAAAGACTGGAGCAGCCAGATAAATGAAAGGAAAGCTAAATTTTTAACTCACTCCACAGAAAGGCAAGCCCCATTCATTCTACTGGCATTCGTTTCCAAATTGCAAGTGCTCAGAATGTGGGTGAGGTCCCTTGGTCTTCAAGTACTTCTTCTTAAACGAAGACATGGCCTGGACTATAAAATGATGGGAAGTGGAATCCCTATACAAAGAAGGCTTAAATGGGTAACCCAAAGAGCCTGAGTAAAGTGGAGGATTTGAAACAGAGCCTACAATCTCCCCAACAGCTGCAGATCAGCTCAAGAGAGTTACAGTCCTGTTGAACCTCAAGCCTACTGGTTATTATAACTGGATATTCTTGTTAAACTGTCCCTGTGGCTGACCTCTGGGACTAGCCCCTCAGACACAAAAGGCCTTCCTATTCCCCCAGCCTGCCCTCTCTGCTCAGGAAGGCTTCTTGTC